>CM046961.1:3570816-6070816 GCA_025698475.1 Gossypium anomalum
ATAACATTAATATGATATTTAAAATGTATATATTTTATATGATGTTAAAAGATACATACATAATATATATTAGAATAATAATAGTAAAATAATGCTTAAGTAGATACATAATATAGGTGTTAGAGATATATACGTGACATAAAAAAACGTAATTTTAAGAGGTGATATATACACGATACACATGTATTATAAATGGTGTTAGAAATAAAACAATTAAAAATATCACATAAATATATATACATAATATTTAAAGTATGTACATCATGTATATTTAGATATTGAAACATATATACGTAATAATGAAAAGAATATATAATATTTAAAAAAAGAAGAAATACACGTAATATATATATATATATATATATATATATAACATTACTATATATATGTATTAATAATAATATTAAAACTATTAGTAATACTTTAAAATGTATATATATAAGTATTTAAATAAAATGGGATATCAATAAATAAAAGTACAACAATAATAAAACGTAATGTTATGAATAGTATTAAAATTAACTTAGATAATGAGTAAAAAGTGAAAAGGATGGAATTGAATCGAAACTAATTTTGATAAGCGAATTTAAAAATCAATGAAGGGGGAGAGGACTGCTTCAAACGCGCGAAACAAACAGGGAGGCTTAAAAGAGCAAATATCCCAACCTCTTAGAACGACGCCCGTTTAGATTTTTCTCCTTCTGACGGCCAAGGGATTAAATTAAAACAGAATTGAAATTTTAGAGCTAAATTTAAAGTCCTGAAAAGACCCGAATAAAACACAAAAAAATGCGGAAGGACCGCATGTGAAATTGTCCCAAATATCAAAACACGCGGATCCTTCAAAGGGCTGGGGTTTCGGTCGGAGTAAACAAAACGGCGCTGCTTTGGGGCTTGTAGGTGCCGACCAAAACGGGCGCCGCTTTTTATATCATCTATATAAGCCAAAAATCAGCCTTTGAAATCATTTTGCTATCTGTTTTCTAAAAAAACGAAGCTTTTTTGTTTTCTCTCGCAGTCCACGCCCGGCCAGTGTCCCAGTGAGCTATCACCGCTGTCCGCCGATTGAAGGCCGTTGCTCAGCCACTGCACACTGCGGGCTTTAAATCTTTAGGTATAAATTTTTTTATTTTTGTTTTTTTTTTTTTAGTTTATGAATATGACTATGTATATGTAAGGTTAGATTTAAAAATAGAAATAAAAGATGAAAGAAAGAAAACAGAATAAAGAAAATAACTAAGGTCACCTTCGCTTCTTGGTTTTTCGATTTGGTCTTCGATCTGTATTGTCGTTTGATTTTGAGTTCTTTCTCCTCTTTTTTTAAGTCTAATATTGCTTATTATTTCATCAAAATGCCAATCTACAAATGTTTTGTTTGGCTTCTTAAATAGCCCTTACATTTTGCTTTCTGCCTACTTTTTTAAATGCTTGCAGCAACTTGGGCGGTGGCACAGCAAGGCGTGGTCGACAAGGGCGTGGAGGCAAGTGGTGGATGGGACAGGAGCAGGAAGTGCAGCCAGCTGATTAGGCTAGGGTTTTAGTTTCTCTTTTGTTTTGGGTTGGTCTGCTATTAGACATTGGGCCTGCTTTAGTGTTTGGGTAAGTTTTGTTGGGTTTTAGGCTTGGTGGGTTTAGGGGTTTTGGGCCTGCTTAGGTATTGGGCCCGCAAAATGGGTTTGTACAGCTGCTCCTCTTTGCTGGGTAAAAAGAGTCGTAACGAGAATGTAGAGCAAAGACTTTCGAAAGACCAATTTTGCCCTGGCCTCGCTGAGTCTTGGCTTTGGTGCTCTTATTCTTCAGGTAGCTTCACTCCAATCTTGTTGCTTTCACTCGCTTTACCGCTTCTATTGTAGCTTCAAAAAGGTAAGGTTTATTTTGATTTGTTCCATCAGAATTTCAGGAAATAAGATTTGCTATCTTCACCCATCTTCCATCCGCAACTTCAGGAGATAAGACTTGTAACTTTGACTCATTTCATCAGCAACTTCGCAGAGAGGTAAGATCTCATTGGATCTGATCTGCTTCCATCAGAACTTCAGGAGACAAGATCCGTAATCTTTAGCCATTACCCTACGCTTAGGTAATTAAGGCTTGGTGAACTCGAATTGTTACCCTACGCTAGGGGTTAAAGCTTGTTATCTCGATCCATTTCCCTACCGCTTAAGGGGTTAAGATCTGTGAATTCAACCTCGTTACCCCTACCGCTTAGGGGAGTTAAGGTCCGCATCCGGTCCTGCTCCTCTACCGCTTAGGGTTTAAGACTTCGTCGCCCTTGATCTGCTTCCCTACCGCTTAGGGTGATGAGATCTACAAATTCGCTTGTTACCCTACTACGCTTGGGGTTAAAGCCCAGTGGCTTGAATACGCTTCACAGCAACTTCGGGAGGGCAAGATTCATTGTCTTTGATCTGTTCCACTACAACTTCAGGGAGACAAGATCTTTAATTTTCACGGACCTATTACCCTACCGCTTAGGGGATTAAGGCTTGGTGAACTCAGCCTTTACCTCGCATAGGAGTTAAAGCTGGTGAATTCACTTGACTCTAGAGACATGACCGTAGAATCCATTCCATGTATCTATGCTTATGCCAAATGATTAGGATGCTATGATCAAATGAATCAGATGCTCCTAACTAGATGTGTTACTTAATGTGTCAAATAACTAGGATGCTATGATCAAAATGAATCAAATGCTCCTAATTAGATGTGTCATGAATGATATGAGAATGTCACTTTTAATTTGACATTACACGCCCTTGAGTTTAGGGTAATTTAAAACTAATTAGTCCTGCTTCGTGTCCTTGTATCGCTTAGAAGCACTTCGGAGTAATATGCGAGAACTCCTTTTTGAATATTATTAGTCCATTTATCATCATTTCAACGAAAAATGCTTGAAACAGATTATTGGGTATACAAGATGGAATTTTATTTTGAGAGTGAAGCTCAAAGTGAAATGAGTAACTGATAGCAAATTTGCCAAGATACAAAATGAAAACTAACGAATTAATCAAGATAGCACATTCGCCAAAATGCAAAGTGAATTAGATAAGGAAGTGCTCTAAATATCAACAGCAGGAGTTCTGTTGCACAAATTTCTCAAAGACCCTCCCGACTCGATATGCGTTTAGAAGACCAAGAGTATTTCGTTGATGCCCCAAGATGTAGCGTTTCTCCTCCTTATCAATTCGGAGAAAACAGATCAACTGTATGCCCCATCTTTGATCAAAATTTGAATTGCCCATTCCTGGGTTTTCAACTCAAAACCCCTTTGGTCTCAAAGCGCCTTTTATGGGTTTTCGCCTTGGCCTCTCGTTTTTTTTTTTAGGTGAAGTACCTCTTGACCGAATCCGAATTCACTGGATTAGGTAGACTTTTACCATCCATCTCTGGTCAAAATTAGAACTCCTCCAGAGAAAGCCTTCTTTACCACATAAGGTCCTTCCCAATTAGGCATCCATTTCCCTCTCAAATCCTTTTGTATGGGAGGATCTTTTTCAAAACAAGGTCTCCTTCATGGAATTCCTCGCGAACTTTCTTATTATAAGCTCGCATCATTCTCTTTTGATACATTTGACCATGACGGATAGCTTTTAGCCTCTTTTCCTCAATCAAGTTCAACTGGTCGTATCGAGACTGGATCCATTCTGCTTCATCTAATTTTAACTCAAAGTACAGCGTAGGGAGGGAATCTCTACTTCAATAGGTAGAACCGCCTCCATCCCATAAACTAAAGAGAATGGTGTTGCCCCGGTAGATGTTCCTGACCGACGTTCGGTAGGCATACTGGGCAAATGGTAATTTCTCGTACAATCTTTGTAAGTTTTCAGTCATCTTCCTACGATTTTCTTTTATGTTTTTATTGGCGCTTTCATGCACCATTCATCTTTGGACGATATGGTGACGAGTTATGATGTTTAATCTTGAATCGCTGCACAGACTCCACTATCGTGCTATTGTTCAAGTTCGGTGCATTGTCCGATATGATTCGCTCGTGCATCCCATATCGACATATGATTTCTTTCTTTAAGAACTTACTGATCGCCGACTTTGTGACGTTGGCATAAGATGTAACTTCTACCCATTTGGTGAAGTAATCAATGACCACAAAGATGAATCGATGTCCATTAGATGCCTTTGGCGAGATTGGCCTCTATGACATCCATGCCCCACATAGAGAAAGGCCATGAAGAAGTCATGACATGAAGGGGTGAAGGAGGTACATGAATTTTATCTCCATAAATTTGACATTTATGGCACTTCTTGGCATAGTTGATGCAGTCTCCTTCCATAGTGGACCAATAATACCCAAATCTCATGATTTGTCTGGCCATGGTGAAACCATTAGTATGTGTACCTGCAGACGCCTCATGAACCTCTTCCAGATTTGCTTAGCCTCGACAAATGGCTTCACACATCTTAAGAGCACCTGATCTTTCCTTCTCTTGTATAAGATCTCTCCATCCAAGACGTAGTCACTAGCCAGCCTTCTTAGTGTCCTTTTATCATTTTCAGACGCCTGGTCTGGGTATTCACGACTCTTCACATATTGTAAAATATCCTGATACCAAGGATGATCATCTTTCTCTTCTTCTTCTTCAATGTTGCAGCAATGAGCCGGGCCTCATAAATACTCATTTGGATAGGCTTCATATCTTCTTGCTTGTTTACTTTGATCATAGAAGCTAAGGTTGCCAAGGCGTCAGCCATCTGATTTTCATCTCGTGGGAGATAGTAGAAAGTGACATCGTCAAACTCCTCGATCACCTCAAGAACCAAATTATCGATAATTGATCAACTTCGGATCTCTTGTCTCCCATTCACCTTTAAGCTCGGTAGATCACTAATGCAGAATCTCCGTATACTTCCAAAGACTTTTATTTTGCGTTCTATGGTCGCACGGATGCCCATGACGCATGCCTCGTATTCCGCCATGTTGTTTGGTGGCGGTCAAAATCCAATTTATCGGTGAAAGGATAATGATCTCCGTTTGGGGATACCAAGATCGCCCGATTCCATTGCCTACGGTATTTGATGCTCCACAAAATTTAGCTTCCAAGGGTGGTCTTCTTGAGACTCTTCTTCCGTGGTTGCAACATACATTAGATCCTCATTCGGAAATCAAAGCTCAATGGCTCATAATCTTCTAGAGCTCTATCACCAAAAATCTGCTATTGCACTTCCTTTTATAGCCTTTGATTCACGTAGACTATGTCAAACTCGTAGCGAGAATTTGCCAACGGGCCATTCTTCCGTTCAAAGCATTTGACTCCATCATATACTTCAAAGGATCTAATTTCGAGATTAGCCAAGTCGTGTGGTACAACATGTATTGCCTCAGTCTTCGGGTTGTCCAAATCAAAGCACAACACAACTTCTCGATCAAATGAATATCTCGTCTCACATTCAATGAATCTCTTTGCTAAGATAGTATATTGCTCTTTCTTTTCTTCCAGTCTCATCATGTTGGCCTAGCACGCATCCCATGGAATTCCTCGAACACCACCAAGCACAGATCGCGGTTTATCCGGACAAGGTGGCATCAGTACTGGGGCATTGGATAGGTAATGCTTGACCTTGTCAAAAGTTTTCTGGCACTCCTCATCCCAAACACCTGGGTTATGTTTCCTAAGGAGACGAAATATTGGATCACATTTCTCAGTCAGTTGTGAAATGAATCGAGCGATGTAATTCAGTCTTCCTAGGAAGCCTCGAACTTCTTTTTGAGTGCGTGGTGGAGGTAATTCTTGTATAGCCCTGACTTTATCTGGGTCAATCTCAATTCCTTTCTCACTGACCACAAACCCCAACAGTTTTCCTGACCGGGCTCCGAAGGTACACTTTGCGGGATTGAGCTTTAGTTGGAACTTTCTTAACCTTAAGAATAATTTCCTCAGGACTTGCACATGCTCTTTTTCTGTTCTGGATTTTGCAATCATGTCATCGACGTAAACTTCGATCTCCTTGTGCATCATATCATGGAATAAAGTTACCATGGCCCTCTGATAAGTTGCTCCCGCATTTTTCAAATTTCGAATGGCATCACTTTATAACAAAATGTCCCCACATGGTTACTGAATGTGGTCTTTTCCATGTCTTCTGATGCATCTTTATCTGTTTGTACCCTCGTAAAGCCGCCCATAAATGAGAAAAGTGAGTAACTCCGCCGTGTTATCTACTAGCGTATCAATGTGAGGCAACGGGAAATTGTCTTTTGGGCTGGCTTTGTTCAGATCTCGATAATCCACGCACATTCGTATTCTTCCCGTCTTTCTTAGGGACTGGGACTATGTTGGCCACCCATTCAGTACTTGACCACTTGTAAGAAACCTGCGCCGAATCGCTTCTTGACCTCTTCTTTTATCTTCAACAACACATCGGGTCTCATCCTTCGAAGTTTCTGTTGAATTGGCCTACATTCTTCCTTTATAGGGAGTCGATGCACAACGATATCGGTATTCAATCCGGGCATATCTTGATATGACCAGGCGAAGACATCCTTGAATTTCCGGAGTAACTCGATGAGGTCTTGCTTTATTTCTACAGTGATACTAGCTCCAATTTTCACCTCTTTTCCTTCTCCCAAGCTCACAATTTCTACCGACTCTTTATGAGGTAAGATTTGTTTCTCCTCTTGTTCTACCATTCTTAACAAATCAGGAGATAGGCCACAATTTGGGTCATCTTCAAAATCTTCCGTGTCCTCTATACACAAGTCTTGCTCGAAAGGAATCTCTGAGTCATTGGCAATATCGCTCATATCATTGATATCTGGGGACCTGTTATGGGTGAAGAAAGAAATCCAAAGAATAATGAATCTAAGAATGTTTTATTTGTATGGTATGATTATGAATGAATTGGAAAGAATAAAAGAATATTCACTCAAGATGATACGCAAAATGCATTTTTTATTGAAATAACGATATTTGGACATATGCCTATTTCATAAAAGGATTCTTATTGCCCCTAGGCTTAGAGCAATAAGTTTGTTTCGAACATTACTCTGAGTTAATCCTAAAAGTTACAGGGATCTCCTCCACGGTCCAATTGTTCAAAACGCTTCCAGCGATGTAAGGGCGAATTCTAGCTAAATTTTCTTCAGTTTTTCCATCGGATATAGCATTGATGCTCAAACTGTTCAATATTTCCTCAGGAGCTCTTTCTTCGTCGATCTTCTTTTTGTGTAAATAGTCCTCCCCGACACGAATGTTTTGGATAAGTGAGGAAAGGTCATTGGTTCCCACTTGACTCTCCTCACCGCTACAAGCACGCGCCTCTCTTATCTCTTGCCTTTTTCCAGCTCTTTCTTCTTTTGCTTCGCGATCCGCTTAAATCTCAAGCCAAAGCGATCTCGCTTTTTCCTTCACTATCTGTACCTCGATCCTTCCTTGGAGGTATCTTCCAAGTCCTCTCCTGGCAAGGCTCTTTGCCAACAGATTAATCGTAGGCCCATCCTTGTGGTTTTGGATATTCTAGGCACTTTGGGACCTTGTTTCCTTCGACGATAAATGTAGCATTGACAAATTCTAGTGATCGAAAAGAACACTCTATTGCCTCATCATCTATACCCACGCACGGCAAGCGCCACCGTGACAGATGCAATGATGTCTTCCTCGGCGTTTATCGTTACCAACCTACCTCGCCACCAACTTCAACTTTTGGTGTAGGGATGATGGTACCGCCCCGCCGAGTGAATCCATGGTCTCCCTAATGTGCAATTGTATGAGGGCTTGATGTCTATTACTAGGAAGTCCACTTCATATGTGTTTGGGCTAATTAAGAGAGGTATCTCGATTCTTCCCATCACTTTCCTTTCAGCATCACAATGCTCTTACGACGCTTTGACATGTCTTCATGTGAGAGCTATCCACCGCAATCTATTTAGCGTGGACAAGGGCAGGACGCTCAAATACTGATCCATTATCAATTAGCACTCCTTTAACGTATATTCTTTGCAAATGAGTGGTGATGTGCGGTGGCCTTTGTAGATCCCATACCCCGGTGGTATCTCATCGTCATTAAAGAAAATAAAATTATCAAGCTGATGATGTATTGACCGCACGATCAAGTTTGTTGACGGAGATATTATCCGCTACGTATGTTTCATTTAACACCTTCATCAATGCACTGCGCGTGTGTCTCGAGCTCAAAAGCAAGGCTAGTATCGATATGCGAGCTGGTTGTTTGTGTAATTGCTCCACAACGTCAGACTCACTATGTTTCGTAAATTTTAAGAATTCCTTAGCCTCTTTTCCTGCTATGTGCTCATTGACAGTGACTGTGTCCGACTGCTTTTCTCTTTTCTTTGTTCAAAACCACGGATTTTCCTTTAGCTGGTTCTACCTTCGTGTCCGGGGTATAACGCCTTCCACTTCGTGTATAGAACCCTTCATCTTGTCCCTCCTTCGCAGTGTCAATCGGGCTCTCCTTTCCCGGGATTGTCACATTACAGTCATAGTTCCAAGGCACACTCTTGCTATCTTTGTAAGGGAAAGCAACAGGTTTCTGGATTATGACCTTTGGCGCAATTGGTACTCCCCTTTCACTAGTCCTTGGACGCGATATGATTACAACTGGGTGATTGACCCCTTGGACATTGTTGGTTGGCCCTTGCTCTGACGCGCATACATCTTCTCTTTTCAGGTCCTCAGTGTATTCAAAGAATTCGATCTCTTTATTTTCTATCAATCTCTGTACCAGAGCCCTGAATTCATTACACTTTTGGATCTCATGCCCTTTCTCGTCATGGAATTCACAGTAGTACTTCCCTCCTTCAGGCTTCTCTTCTAAATCTTGTGTAAGTAAACCTTCTTCCACCATTTTCTTCCAAACCCATCTCAAAGGGGTTTTTACCTCCGATACATCCATCTTAGTTCTCGTCCCCCCGCATTCGACTATCGCGTTTACCTTCATCCAATGATCTGGGTAACGGATTTCCAGCCACATTAGGTCCTGTGGGATCATCGAACTTCACAATGCCCATCTTTATGAATCTTTCGACTAATTTCTTGAAGGCCGTGCAGTTCTCAATTGTGTGTCTTTAGATTCCTGCATGGTATTCGCATTGAGCGTTTGCGTCATACCACTTAGGGAATGGAGGTTGCATGGGTTTTAGGTAAAATGGGGACACTACATGTGCATCGAACAGGTTCTTGTAAAGCTCTTTATACGTCATTGGGATTGGCGTGAATTGAACCCTTTCTGTGTTAGGCCTTGGGTTAGAATCCTGCCTTGTAGGGCCCTGATGGCTAGTAGTCACCGCCATTGGTTGGCTCACGGTGACTGGCTTGGAATAACTTTTATTGTATATACTTGCATTGTTCACTTCGCTCTCTTTCCTTCTAGGAGCCGATCTCTTGGCACTTTCTCCCGCTTCAATTTTCCCACATCTCACCGCGTTTTCTATCATCTCCCCGGACATCACTATGTCTGAGAAGCTCTTGGTAGCACTTCCCAACATATGGTTAATGAATGGGGCCTTCAGGGTATTGATAAAAAGCATGGTTGTTTCCTTCTCCAGGAGAGGTGGTTGGACTTGTATCGCTATTTCCCTCCACCAGTGTATACTGCTCAAGCTCTCACTCGCTTCTTTTCCATATTTTGTAGGTAATTCAGCGGGTGCTATGTCTGTCACGCGTGACCATATTGTTTCATAAAAGCTTGAGCCAAGTCCTTCCACGAACCAATTTGGGCACGGGTGAGTCGGGTTATACCACTTGGTCGCAGATCCGATCGGTCGTCTTGGAAACAAGTGGATCAACAAATTTCGGTCGTTATTGACGTACCCTGTCATCCTTCGACGAACATCGTAATATGAGCTTCGTGATGCCTTGTTCCATTATACTTTTCAAACTCCGGGTTTTAAATTTTGGCGGGCACCAGTGTGGGACCAAGCTCAAGTCTTTAGCGCCAATCCTCCACGGTGAATCGTCAGATCTCCATTGCTTTGAATTTCTCTTCAAGCCATTTGCATCGATCATCAAGTTGCTTTGCCAAGTCAACCTTTTCTTTTTCTCGCTTCGCCACCTCATCAAGGTCCGGGACAAATGGATTAGCCGGATTGTCTCCGGGAGTGGAGCCCGAACCTATAGGGGCGTTCATCGGCATCGCAGGCACCAGCCGGTATTGCTGGGCCTAATAATGACAAAGCCGTTTCAGTGCATCTCTCGTTGAGTGTTTTCTGGGTAAAACCGGAGGATAGATAGGTCTTCATTGTCGCTTCCTATAGTGTTTTTCCTTTTTCGCGTTCTTTTAGCCAAGAATCGTGCCAACCAGGCCCTAACATATTATTCGGGATTCTTGCATTTGCTCCTCATATCTTGTTGGATTTTTGCTAATCGCTTTTGCATCCGTGCTTGTAATTGCTCTTGCATATCCCTTTGCAGCTTGTTCTAATCTTTCTAGTCTTTGATCCATTTCTTTGGTTTTATTTACGGTATAGTAGCTGTGTTTGGTTGGTTGATTTTCGTTGGTTTCCGATTAATCAAATAATTTTTCTTAATCGTGGTTCTTTCGTGAAATTTAATGCATATGATGACATGTAATGCAAATGAATGAATGCAAAAAGAGGCGTTGATTCTAATTCAATTTCGTTAGAAGAACTTCACTAGAAGAAAAGTTTCTTTACATAGAACGGATGATTACATATACGACTTTGCCCTAATGCCTAAAGCCTTGACTTTCCTAAGAAGCCAAGCTAAGTTTCGGCCTCGATCCGATTCGACTGCATACTTTAAACTCAATACATCAGCCAACGGCCGTGGTTTGCAAGTGATCGGCTACCTCCCGACTCGAGTCACAAATTTCGCCCATGACATAATCTCTATTTCGATCCGATCTTGAGATTGGAAGAGTTGTTCTCTATACTGTTCATTGTTTGCCTCAAGGAGTTCCACTCGAATTTTACTATCTTGTAGTGCGGTCTCGAGTTTTCCTATTTCTTCTTTCAACTCTTCGATCCTACTTAGACTGGCTTTCAACTCGATTACGGAATTACGGCTACGATGTTGATGTAGTAATCTTTCTAATTCAGCCACCCGAGCTCGTAACTTCTCCTTTTCGTTTTGGCTTTCTAACAAGTTCTTTTTCAGAACATCCTCTTGCACTCGGACATCATGAAACTTCTTCTCCCACTGATCGGCTCTAATCTTTTCCTTTCCAATCTCTTGACGCCACTGTTCCGACGTTTTGCCCAAACCGACAGTTCTTATTGACTTACGTAGCTTCTTATAATCGGTCTTTAAACTATCCAAGTCTTCCTCAGCTTTGTTCTTCCCTTTCCTTAGCTTTTCGACCTCTAGCTTATGGATGTCGACGTCCAATCCTAGCCGCATTTTTTCTTCCTCCAATTGCTCTATCTTCTTTCCAAATTCTGAGCTCTTTCTCTTGAAGTCTTGCTTTATGATCTCTAGCTCAGATGGGGCTACTCGCAAATACTCTTCTATTGGCTGAGTGCTTCCTTGATTCGGCTTAGGAATGTTATCATTGACTCTCCTACCCCACCACCACTCATACTCGGGGGTTGTCATCGGGCCTGCGGTGAATCCCTTCACTCTTCGAGTTTGATTCCACGCATCTGATATCTCACGAACTTTTTTCTTATAGCCGTCATCTTTATAAGAGAACTCACACTGAGCTAATCCTTGTGTTGCTGGGTATGAACCGCCTCGACCGAAATCGCTTTAATACGAGTAGTGGAGTGTATCCGTAAGCCCCCATATTCCAAACCTAGAGGGACCCAGTCAAAATTGCAAGATCTATACAAGATCTCGCCAGAGAGAAACCATGGAGCTCTCCATTCAACATTTTCGACACTTGCAAATTACGGAGGATAGTTATCCATTTCTCTTCTGAGATGTCGTCCCGTCTTGATGTGGCCACCAATTTTCTTAATGGAGAATAGTCTCTAGAGAAAACCCGATAGGAGACCTTTTCTGCTTTCCAAAAATGACTATGGAACCAAGCCAAGAGAAGTTGTGCACAACCAATAAATCTTCCTTCGCAGCTCTCCGACATGCATTCAAGGATCCGAGAGTTTCGCTAGGATTGCCGGATCGGCGTAGTACCTTTATCAAGTCGGTCGAATAAATGCGAGACACTTCATCTACATATCCCAATGCCTTGGGAAAGACAACCAAACCGTAGATACTTAAAGCGAAAACATCAACCCTTTTCTTCAAATCCGGATGTGCCAATATCAAATCTCTCAAATTCCCCCAAGGAATACACTTACTATCCCCTTTCTGCTTTATACGGGCTGCAACCCATTGTTCACTCATTCCCGTGATACGTATCAATTTCTTCACAAAGGAGGGACGTTAATGTGTCTTGAATAGGCCACCGCGGCTTGGATACTCGGGCAATTAAGTAAAGCCATGTATTCCTCCACAATGGGTACTAGGTCAATTCCTCCGAAGGTGAAGCAACTGTAAGCGGGGTTCCAAAACTGCGCAAGGGCCCGGAATAAGTATTTATCCACCTTTATGTCAAGCAAATAAGGTAGGTCACCGTAATTACAGTAAAAGAGTTGCTTGATCTCGTCGTTCCAACTATTTCATATTTCTCTTAGTTCTCGCAGGTCGTTCTGAGTTACACTGATGCGAGTGAAATCCCACAATTCTGACTCGTATCCCTCGACCAAACTATCACATTTTTCTTGCTGTGTCTTCTCAGACCATACTCGGACGGCCGCATTATCTTCCACTCTATCAAGAAACCCTTTTTCCATGTTAAACTCTTCTATTTAGTAACCAAATCGTGAATCAACACCCTTTTATGATGAGATGTCATGCAACAACAACAAAACACAAGCGAGTCAAAGATTAAACTAAGAATAGATATCAAAGCAATCAAGAAATAATCAAAACACCTAATCGGGTAAAAACTAGGGTTCGGTGTGGTTCTACCTAGGGAGGCTCTTGGGCTCACTACATGTGGTTCGGTTCTAAAGTAAAGGTACTACAACCAGCAGATTCTCTCAGTCCTCACCACGTTATAGGCTCATACGGACCGAGTTCGATTGAGGGAATACATTTCCCTCGTCTATACGGAGGTGAAAACCTCACGAAGACGCAGTGCACGGATGTATCCCAAAAGCGATTCACTATCCTATACGGAGGTGAAGACCTCACGAAGGAATAGTTTCTCACTCCCACTTAAAAGGGTGTGACCACAACGGTCATGCAATGTGATATGCAAAACTATTTAAAGACTCGAACCAACGCAGTAGGTATTATATCATAAACCACAAAAATAACAAGTGAAAATGCCATGAAAGGATCGTTTATCAAAACCAAATTTTCAATTTTTGATAGAAAGACAAAAGTGAATCAACTTATGGTTCGACTCTCGAAGATGTCCCCAGTGGAGTCGCCAAGCTGTCGTAACCATTTTTTTGGGAAACGGTTAGTCGACTTGGATTTTGAAAATGAAAACGAAAAGGGGAGTCGCCACCAATCCTTTTTTTGATGAGGTGTGATCGGATCACCTTTCATTAATCATTTTAATAAAATCTAAGATTTACTAAAACGATAATTTTTTTGGTCTACGAAAAACAGAAAATGAGTTCGGGAGTCGGTTACGCACGAGGAAGGGTTAGCACCCTCGATGCGCCCAAAAATTGGTACCTAGTTGATTAATTAGTGTCTTAATGTCGAAAAATACTTTGCCATGATCCCTTTCTTTGTAAAAGTTCAAATGTTAAAGACTTTCCCGTCCTCGCAATAATGAAATACCACGTCCATGAAGTTAGGACACAATATCTCGCACTTTGAGACTGGGCTAGCCCTTTATTTAAAATCAATGTATTTTTAATTTCTTTTAAAAGGATGTTAGGTTAGTTAGAGTGAACGAAGGAAATCGAGACCAGATAAGTTAGGGTACGCGTTTTTCTAGTTCTCGAACACCGAATATTGCCTTTGTTTTAAAACAAATTCATATTCCGAGATGACAAAATGTGATACCCAGTAAGTTAGGGCACAACACTTGTGCCTCCATGAATAAGTATTTTCAAGATTTATATAGCGATTTAAAAGAGTATTCCGTTATTTAGTTTATACGAGAAAATCGAAACCCAGTGAGTTAGGGCATGATTGTCTCGAATTACCAAACACGGAATATTTCTTTTATGAAAATTGTTATTTTTGTCGAGAAAAGGTTGATGCAACATAATTTTGTAATAATAAGATAAAGGATGGATGAATGCAAATTTAGGTATTGACAGTGCGACAAAATGAATATAAACATGAGTATGAACAATAGCGATAAAAGCAAAAATGAAATGAAACAAACAAAAGAAATAAGAGAGGAATGATGAATAAGTTAAAAGCATTTGAAAATAAAGAAAATGGTAGTAAATAAATATTGTGCGACTAAAAATGATAATGATAATAGAGATTAATGATAATAATACGGGTAATAATTTAAAATGTCGTATGAAAATGTATGTATGTATGCGTATATATAAATAGGTAATATATAATGTGAATGAAGAATGAATAAAAATGAAAATAAAATAAGTATGTTTAAAAACAATAGGTGAAAATGTAGGAATAATAATGATATAAATAATATTAAAATAATGTAATAAACAAGTGAAAACATTAAGTATAATAATATAAAAATAATAATAATGATATATAAAGAATATATATATATATATATATGTGTGTATAAAAATAGATATAACATTAATATGATATTTAAAAATGTATATATTTTATATGATGTTAAAAGATACATACATAATATATATTAGGAATAATAATAGTAAAAATAATGCTTAAGTAGATACATAATATAGGTGTTAAAGATATATATCGTGACATAAAAAAACGTAATTTTAAGAGGATATATACACGATACACATGTATTATAAATGGTGTTAGAAATAAAACAATTAAAAATATCACATAAATATATATACATAATATTTAAAGTATGTACATCATGTATATTTAGATATTGAAACATATATACGTAATAATAAAAAGAATATATAATATTTAAAAGAAGAAATACACGTAATATATATATATATATATATATATATATATAACATTACTATATATATGTATTAATAATAATATTAAAACTATTAGTAATACTTTAAAATGTATATATATAAGTATTTAAATAAAATGGGATATCAATAAATAAAAGTACAACAATAATAAAACGTAATGTTATGAATAGTATTAAAATTAACCTAGGATAATGAGAAAAAAGTGAAAAGGATGGAATTGAATCGAAAACGGAATTTTGAGGCGAATTTAAAAATCAATGAAGGGGGAGAGGATCGCTTCAAACGCTTGAGCAAACAGGGAGGCTTAAAAGAGCAAATATCCCAACCTCTTAGAACGACGCCGTTTAGATTTTTCTCCTTGAGACGGTCAAGGGATTAAATTAAAACAGAATTGAAATTTTAGAGCTAAATTTAAAGTCCCGAAAAGACTCTGAATAAAACACAAAAAAATGCGGAAGGACCGCATGTGAAATTGTCCCAAATATCAAAAAAACACGCGGATCCTTCAAAGGTGCTTGTCGGGTTTCGGTCGGGTAAAACAAAGCGGCGTCGTTTTGGGGCTTGTAGGTGCCGACCAAAGCGGCGCTGCTTTTATATCATCTATATAAGCCAAAATCAGCCTTTGAAATCATTTTGCTATTCTGCTTTCTAAAAAAACTGCGAGCTTTTTTGTTTTCTCTGCAGTCCACGTCCGGTCAGTCCCTGATGAGCTATCACCGTCGCTCGCCAGACGTGCTGCCGTCAGCTCATCGACACCGTACGGTGGCGAAATCGCTATAGGTATAAATTTTTTTTTTTTTTTTGTTTTTTTTAGTTTATGAATATGACTATGTATATGTAAGGTTAGATTTAAAATAGAAATAAAAGATGAAAGAAAGAAAAACAGAATAAAGAAAATAACTAAGGTCACCTTCCGTTTTTCTTGGTTTTTCGATTTGGTCTTCGATCTGTATTCTTTGCGATTTTGAGTTCTTTCTCCCTTTTTTTAAGTCTAATATTGCTTATTATTTCATCAAAATGCCGAATCTACAAATGTTTTTGTTTGGCTTCTTAAATAGCCCTTACATTTTGCTTTCACGTCTTTTTTTAAATGCTTGCAGCAACTTGGGCGGTGGCACAGTGGGCGTGTGGTGACAAGGGCGGTGGAGGCAAGTGGTGGATGGGACAGGAGGTAGGCGGGCGCAGCTGAGATTAGGCTAGGGTTTTAGTTTCTCTTTTGTTTTGGGTTGGGTTTCTTTGTTAGACATTGGGCCCGTTTAGTGTTTGGGTAAGTTTTGTTGGGTTTTAGGCTTGGTGGTTTAGGGTTTTGGGCTGTTTAGGGTATTGGGCCCGGCAAAATGGGTTTGTACAAATAAATGTCGCGTTGCTTTTATTCAAAGTAAGGTAATATTTCGCGTTTCGGGAATTCAAGAAAATGTACCCTAACTTACTGGGTTTCGATTTTCTTGTTAAGCCTAAAATGCCAAACATCCTTTTAGATTTCAAAATACACAATTTTTCAATAAAGATTAAAGGCAAACTTGCTCCCAAAGATTAAAACGGTGCGTCTTAACCTACGGGATGTGACACCTTACTATTTCGGGACAAGTAAGTCTTTGATGCTCGTTTCAACGTAATTCAAGCTTTTTAAAATTAGCGTTAATAAAAAGGGATCGTATTTTAAAATTTGTTTTAAAATCTTTTCAAATTTCGACATTAAGACGTTAATTAATCAACTAGGTACCAATTTTGGGCGTTACGAGGGTGCTAATCCTTCCTCGCAATGCATAACCGACTTCAACCCGTTTTCTAAATTTCGCGGATCAAAATCGTTATTTAAATAAATCAAATCATTTATTGAAAACAACCACTTTTACGAGGTGACCCGATCACACCTCATCAAAAGGTTGGTGGCGACTCCTCTATTCGTTTCGTTTTCAAAATCATAGTCGATTCCCGTTTTCAAAAAATGGTTTACGACACAAAGTTATCTAAAAATTCAAATAAAAAATACAAAACTACGTCGTTTTAATAAATGATTACCTTTTCTAAAGTTAAAAGTCAAAACCATTCAGTTTAAAGACAAAACTATATCGTTTTGATAAATGTTTACCCATTGAGTATAAATGATAAGATTAGTTAACTTGACTCAAAATTTTTTACTCAATTCAATTTAAAAATTCAAATTAAGTTCGGTTTGCTAAAATAGGATTATCAACTCAATTAACTGAATTTTTAACTCGATCGAATGCCCACCCACCCCTAATCAATACAGGTGTCTTTCTTATGCTCTTAGTAAGGTCCACCACATAAGAACCAACCAATCCTGAATAAAACAAGATATGTTTTACATGATGGGAAGATAAAAGAAAACGTATTTAAAATTAACCCAAAAGAATTATTAAATACAAAAATAATTTAAGTGTAAAATCTGGTACGAAAATGACATGTTTTCTATAATGATGATGTCATTCCATTAACGACACCACCCAATCATCATTTAGCAACCATCAATTTAAAAAAAGAAAATCGAGTGCACATAATTAAAATTAAGACGAAATAGCTATCATTTGACTTGGTTAACCAGTTTTTATTCCGTTTTCATAGGAATACTCACCGCTTCACAAGCTATCATTTGACATAATTTTAAATAAAGTGACCAAGGTTTTCTTCCTCCCTTTTACTTTGGCCAAAATTTACTCAGTAACATTATCTAACTATTTTTGTTTCATTTTTACACTTCTAACAAGTTAGAAATCGTCTCCTAGTTATTTTCCATTTAAAAACATACACATTTCACTTAATTTTATAAGCTTTCATGTTCCATCAATATCCTTTAACAGTAACTTTTAATATACTTGATAAAACAAAAACTATTGGTATATATATATATATATATATATATATATATATATATATATATAACAAGTTTCAAATATTCAAAATCTATGAAAAGTTTGAAGACAAATATACCTTATACTTCAAATTTGGAGGAAAAATGATAAATAATTTTTTTTTCTTGCTAAGCACCAATATGAAGAAGAAAGATGATGAAAGTATCTTCCATCTTTTCTTTTCTTTTTTTATATATATTATTATATTACTTATAAAATATTATTATGTTAAGTAAACTATTAAATAAACACTAATTTATTATTATTTAACAAAATATAATTCAAAAATCATCATAAGTAATTTAGCTTCTTCAAGGAGATTTTCCCTTTGTTTTTATCAAGAATAATTTTTAAATATTATTTTTACTCCTCTAAAAATATTGGAGGGGACTTACTTATATTTTAAGGATGACTATAGTATTTATATATATATATATATATATATATATATATATATACAAAGAAAAAAATTGTAAAATCTTAAACCTTAAGAGGTCTACTTATATTTTTGAGAAGGTCATAGTGTAAATTTATAAACAACTAAATTTTTAAATTTTTTTGTTTGAAAGAGTCAGAAGGTGAAATTTTTAATTTTTTTGCTTCTTTGTTATTTGTTTTGATGTGATTATTAATTTTTTGGTTGTTTTCTTTTTTTTATGGCAGATGTATAGAGGAGGAAAGATTTGTTGGACCATATATTTCAAGCTACTTTGGGCAAAAAAAAATTGGTATGTTGAATTTTAGGGTTTTTTTGGGGGATTTTAATTCGTTGAATTTTATGTTTTCATGATTATATTAGGAAATAGAAGAATTTAACTTGTTATCTCATGTCCTTGTAGTGTGTAATTGCTAATATAACTATTGGTTGTTGATAGGAAATTGCATCCAAAATCTAAATTGAGGCATAATATAACCTTTGATCAAGTAGAGGGGATTATATATGGCTATGCTCATAATCATTGTTGGAAAATTCCATGTTAAAGCGCACCAATTGTCCGTGTAAAACCCCTATTTTCAAGTTCGTCGTTGAACAGATTATTTGTATGTTCGAAAATTTGGCATGTTCAATGATTGTCCAATATTAGCAAATAATCTTCAATGTTGTGTTATTGAGTAAAAGTACCACGAAAACCTTTGTATTAAAAGTTAAATTACATTTTGTCACTTCTATTCAAAAATTAACAAATTTATCTTTATACATTAGGTCAAAGTGATAAAATTCTATTTATTTCTACTGTTAGAAATTAGTTACTTTACAACAAAGATAGGCACATGCGAGATGCTACATGGTACTATTTAGTTATTTTATCAGCAATACCCTTTTTATTTAATAGAAAAGGCAAAACATAATCTGAATTTTAGTATACTTTTACCTTGTGCTCTTCCTAAAGCTGTCATTAGCAGCAAAGCTAGGTTCAGTCAGATTGAAAATTTGAGGAAATATAATCTGGAGTCATATAAAGGAAGATATAGAGAGCAATTCTGAGCAAGTCAAATAGAGCAAAGAGCCGTAAAAAAATGATATTTGAATGTGTTTGTATTTTGCAGTATCGATGTTGGAAGGCTGCTTTTTCCTGTGTAGTCTAGTTTAAAGGTTCAGTATGCTTCATCATTGTACTCTACTCTATACACCAATGCGTTCTGGCTGAGGCCTGAAAGACAGGGAAAAAAATCATCCTTTAGAGCAAACCAAACATAATGACAAGCAGCATTGGCAAATGCAATAATCAGTCACTTCCCAAGGATAGAAATAATTATGATGTGAAGGGGGCTCCAACCTTCATTTAGGGCATCAATATTTCATGATCAGCGGATCGAAATGAAGCAGAGGTGCCATGTCCACCCTCTACAACTGCATAAATCTCTCCATGCCCATTTTTCCACATTCTGAATTTTACGTGCTCAAAACAATTGAGCGTATAGCAGTGCCAAACCATACACCACTTGTCATTGCCCAAATGAATCAGAGGGCACCTACTGGTGCATGTGATGAAAATTCTGTTAACCACTTGACGGGCAACCATTTCTTATCTAGCACATCATACGCCTTCCAATAACAGATCTCCTCAGAAAACTCATAGAAAACATACAGCACATTGCCCACGATTCCCACTGTGTCAGACCAGTAATGAAATTTTGGATCGAGGCAAACCCATGAATTATCGTTATAGTAATAGGCGTAAAGAGATACATCGGCACCGAAGTGCACCAAAACCGAGATCGGGAAGAATCTGGGAGAACAGGGTGACTTATTTCTGAACATTCCGCAATAGATGGGGCGCACAATGGAACCCAAATATCCCCACTTATATCGTAAACCTCAAAACAATCATCAGATCCCTGGAATACGTAAATCTTTCCTTGTAGAGCAAGAACCTCAGAAGAACCCCGACAGTACAGCATAGAAGTAACTTTTACCCACCCAAGTTCAGCGTGCTTAAAATCAAAGCGGAAAACATGGTCTGTTGAACGATAGGTCACACCCCTGACGGATCGCCCCCAGTGGCGTAAGCGTGGTTCCCACAGATAACCACAGAGAAAGCAATATGAACATCAGGTGGGATCGTACTCAAAACGTCAGAGATTTCACCTCTTTCCAGATCCAAAAAGCGCAAATCACTCCTGCGTCTACCTTCGGAATCCAGCCCAGTCTTATCGAGGAAAAACAAGCCCTTGATCTCTCCATCTCGCTGTCGTGCATCAAAGTAACTCGAGCAATTACGAGTATTGCTGCTCATGGTTCACCCTCGTGCTTTGTTTTCAGTTTTAGGGTTTAGTTTCTGGGGGATGGGATGATACGCATGGCCTTTCGCTCTATATAGGAGTGTTGTTGGTTGGGTCAATAAGTTTTGCGGTTTTCATGGGCTCCACGTTTCTTGCAATCCAATCTGCTGGCCCCTGACCTAGGCATAGTTTAGCTTCTCTAGAACATTCTAATTTTGAGTTGACTATTGGGTTCTATTTTTTTAAGCCGTAAGCATAAAAGGAGGGGCTTACTTGTATTTTTAGAATATATACAAAGAAAAAAAATGTAAAATTCTTAAACCGTAATAGGTCTATTTTGATAGTGTAAATTTACAAACAACTAAATTTTTATATTTTTTGTTTGAAAGAGTCAGAAGGTTAAGTTTTTAATTTTTTTTGCTTCTTTGTTATTTGTTTTGATGTGATTATTAATTTTTTGGTTTTTTTTTTTTTATTATTATGGCAGACGTATAGAGGAGGAAAGATTTGTTGGACCATACATTTCAAGCTACTTTGGGCAAAAAAAAATTGGTATGTTGAATTTTAGGGTTTTTTGGGGGGTTTTAATTCGTTGAATTTTATGTTTTCATGATTATATTAGGAAATAGAAGAACTTAACTTGTTAACTCATGTGCTTGTAGTATGTAATTTGCTAATATAACTACTAAAACCATTTTTTTGAAAAAAAGCGTCAGACTTATTTAAAAATAAAAATGGAGTCGCCACCAATCCTTTTTATTTAAGTGTGATCGGTTCACCTAGAAATTTAGTCGTTTTAATAAAATATTTCGATTTATTAAAACAAAAGATTTTGGCCTACGAAAATTGAGAAAACGGATCCGGGAGTCGGTTACGTGAGAGGAAGGATTAGCACCCTCGTCACGCCCAAAATTGGTACCTAATCGATTAATTAACACCTTAATGTCGAAAGTTGAAAAGATTTTAAAATAAATTTTAAAATACGATCCATTCTCATGAATGCTAATTTTAAAACACCCGAATTATGTTGAAACGAGCATCAAAGACTTACTCATCCCGAGATAGTAAGGTGTCACATCCAGTAAGTTAGGACGCGGCGTTTAAACCTTCGGGAGCAAGTTTGCCTTTAATCTTTATCCAAAGTTTGTGTATTTTGAAATCTAAAAGGATATTTGGCTTTTCAGGTTTAACAAGAAAACCGAAACCCAATAAATTAGGGTACGATTTCTTAAATTCCCGAAACGTGAAATATTACCTTACTTTGAATAAAACGAATGCAACACTTCGCAACGTGAGTTTATTTTGTTTGGAGTAAAATGAAATGATCTATATTGGATAAGTATATGGTCTTTGAAGTGACTTTAATGAAATGAACATGAATGACAATATCGAGCATGGCATAATAATTTACTTAATAAATATTATAATAATGAACCACAAATACATGAAAATATGAATAAAGAACTATAAAACACAATGGCAATAATCATACAACACAAGTAATTTTGACACCAACATTAATAATCAAAGAGAAATGAAATGAATGATAAAACAATTTAAAATAAACAATAAGACAATTCTAAATGGATAATAGGTAGGGAAAACAAATTTAAAATAGATACTATAAAAAAAACGATTTAAAATAAATGGTGTAAAACAATTAAAAATCATTAATATTCAAGATAACAAAATAATATATAGGGCAACTTAAAATAAATAATTTATAAAATATCTGAAAATACATGAAGGAATTTAACATAAATAATATATGAATAGTAAATTTAGAATGAATAATATATATATAAAAGATACATATATATAAATAATTTAATATACGTAATATATGAAATCTTAGAATAAATAATAATAGAGAGGTTTACAATACCTAATAAAAGAATTTAAAATAATTAAAATGTGAAATAATGTGATTATAATGACATATAGGAAACTTAAAATAAGTATTATATATATATATAATAGTGTAAAATAAAAGGTATATGTATAAAACTCCAAATAATGATACATATGATAGTTTAAAATAAATAATACATAAAAAATTAAAAGAATAATACTTCAAAATGTGCAAAATTAACTCAAAATGCATAATAATGAAGTGATTTAAAATAAATAGTATATGAAAACAAACTTAAAATAAATAAAACTAAAATGGTTCCTAGAAAAAAACAATAATAAATAAATAAATAGATAAATTGATAGGCTAGGACTAGGCTGAGATCGAATTGAAATTAAAGGGGAAATTATAAATAACAAAAAATAAGCCATCGAGGACCTAGGTGAAACACGCTAAAACAAATGAGGGACTGATTAGGAAATATCCCTGGCCCCCATGCGCTGCGTTTCGAGATGGACCAAACTAAAGTGAACACAAAACATGCGGCGAAATTTAAGAAAACAAAAAAACAAATGAAGGTCAAGTTGTAGCGCACTCTAAAAATAGAGGGACCAAAGGGATAAATATCCAAAAATGGGCAAAACACGCGGACCCCCTAGAGCGGGTCGGGTCGCGGGCGGGCATGCCAAAAACAACGCCATTTTAGCGTTGGAGTCCCTAGCTCTCAAACGGCACCGTTTTGTGCCTTTATTTAAGTTAAAATTTTTATTTTTTTTATTTGCTTTCTTTCTCTTAAAAAAAAACCAACAAACTCCCTCCTTTTCCATTTATTTTCTCTGCTAGGGTTTGTACAAACCCATCTTCGCCGCGGCACCACCGTGGGCGGTGGTTGAAGTCGTATGGAAATGGGGGGTTTTTAGCCCCTGTTTAACACACCCGAAAGCCATGCCTTCTCAGCCCAAAAGAACTGAGAGAAAAAGGCCCCTCCTCCCCTTTGGGTTCGATTTCAACGACAGAGAGAGGACTCTGGCGACATGACCCCGGGGTTCAGGCAAGTCTTCTCCTCTTTGCCTTTTTATTTTTTGTTTAAAATAGATTTGAAAACAGAAAAAAAAAAGAAGTCAAAAAAGAAAAAGAGAGAACGAGATTCAAAATCAACCTTTTTTGTTTTCCCTTTTTGATTGCTTAATCGTGTACTTTTTTTTGTGGCTATATAGCCGAATACATATTTGTTTGCCTCTGTTGCCCTTGCGTGTTGTGTCATTTTTGTTCCCTTTTTGGTCTACTTGCAGGTTAGGAGGAAGGTCAATGAGTGGGGCTTCCGTTTTAGTGCAAAGGACAGGCAGAGCCGACCCTCGAGCGATGTTTGTGCCGAGGACGAACGTGGCTCTCAGAAGGGAGCTGCGGCGCTAGGGCTAGCCAGGGTTTTGGCTGGCTGAAACTTGGTTTAGGCATTGCGCCTATCGGGCCATTAGGTTTTTGGGCCTGTGAAGAATTTGACTAAGTTTAGCATATTAGGTCATAGGATTTTTTGTATTTTGGGTTGTTTAAGCTTTGGGCCTTATGTAAATGAACTGTCTTTATTCTTTTGGTTTTTGTTTTTAAACGGGCCGGGTAATTTTGACCCATTACAATAACTATTGGTTGTTGATAGGAAATTGCATCCAAAATCTAAATTGAGGCATAATATAACCTTTGATCAAGTAGAGGAGGATTACATATTGGCTATGTTCATAATCATTGTTGGAAAATTCCATGTTAAAGTGCACCAATTGTCAGTGTAAAACCCCCCCATTTTCAAGTTCGTCATTGAACAGATTATTTGTATGTTCAAAAATTTGGTATGTTCAATGATTGTCCAATACTAGCAAATAATCTTCAATGTTGTGTTCTTCAGTAAAAGTATCACGAAAACCTTTGTATTAAAAGTTAAATTATATTTTGTCACTTCTACTCAAAAAATTGACAAATTTATCTTTGTACATTAGGTCAAAAAGTAAAATGTTAAAATTCTATTTATTTTTATCGTTAAAAATTAGATACTTTACAGCAGTATAAGCACATGCGTAGATGCTATATGTATTTAGTTTAGTTATTTTGTCAGTAATACCCTTTTTATTTAGTAGAAAAGACAAAATGTAATCTGACTTTTAGTACAATGGCATACATTATACTTTTACCTTGTGCTCTTCCTAAAGCTGTCATTAGCAGCAAAACTAGGTTCAGTCAGATTGAAAATTTGAGGAAATATAATCTGGAGTCATATAAAGGAAGATATAGAGAGCAATTCTGAGCAAGTCAAATAGAGCAAAGAGCCGTAAAAAAATGATATTTGCTTTTCTTTGTATTTTGCAGCATCGATGTTGGGAGGCTGTTTTTTCCTGTCTGTGTAGTCTAGTTTAAAGGTTCAGTATGCTTCATCATTATACTCTACTCTATACACCAATGCGTTCTGGCTGAGGCCTGAAAGAGAGGGAAAAAAATCATCCTTTAGAGCAAACCAAATATAATGACAAGCAGCATTGGCAAATGCAATAATCATCAAAATAGAAGCAACTATTTGGGGTAAAGCAAGCCTTTGGTTAAAATTCTCTGCCCAAAGCTAACGAACTTCAGTTCTAGTTTCCTGAAGGTGCTAGGAGCCTCGTACCCATTCAAAACAACAAGCAAAGCACAACACATAGTCCTAACAAAACTGAGTCCACTCATTCATCTTGGAAAAAGGAAGACATTTTCACACAACGACTCGGCTTCTTTGTACCTTAGCATTACTCAAGTTTTATACCGGAAGTTCAAGGCTCATCATCAGCTTCTTAGTGACAAGAAGAGCAAACAAAATGCAATGACAAGCAGTACTAGCAAATGGAAAATAAGTCAATTTACAAGGATAGGAATAATTATGATAGCACTAACCTTCATTTAGAGCAAACCAAATGTAATGACAAGCAGCATTGGCAAATGCAATAATCAGTCACTTTCTAAGGATAGAAATAATCATGATGTGAAGGGGGCTCTAACCTTCATTTAGGGCATCAATATTTTATGATTAGCGGATCGAAATGAAGCAGAGGTTCCATGTCCACCCTCTCCAGCTGCATAAATCCTCCATGCAGGTTGCGCCACATTCTGAATTTTAGGTGCTCAAAACAATTAAGCGTATAGCTGTGCCAAACCATACACCACTTCTCATTGCCCAAATGAATCAGAGGGGCACCCACTGGTGCATGTAATGAAAATTCTGTTAACCACTTGACGGGCAACCATTTCTTATCCTGCACATCATACGCCTTCCAAAAGGTCTCGTCACAAAACTCATAGAAAACATACAGCACATTGCCCACGATTCCCACTGTGCGAGACCAGTAAGGAAATTTTGGATCGAGGCAAACCCATGATTTATCATTATAGTAATAGGCGTAAAGAGATCTATATCTATTGCGAGAGAAGTGCACCAAAATCCGAGATCGGGAAGAATCTAGGAGAACAGGACGACTTATTTCTGAATATTCCGCAATAGAAGAGGTGATCAATGGAACCCAAATATCCCCACTTATATCGTAAACCTCGCCAAAATAAACACCAGATCCCTCGAAGACGTAAATCTTTCCTTCTACAGCAAGAGCCTCGGGAAGACCCTGAGGGTACAGCATAGAAGTAACTTGTCTCCACCCACGTTCAGCGTGCTTAAAATCAAAGCGAAGGATCTTTCTCCCAATGGCGTAAGCGTGGTTGCCACAGGTAACCACAGTGGGACCAAGAGGAACATCAGTTGGCATCGTTACTCAAAACGTCAGAGATTTCACCTCTTTCCAGATCCAAAAGGCGCAAATCAGTCCTGCGTTGACCTTCGGTTTCCCGCTGTGTCTTATCGAGGAAAAACAAGCCCTCGATCTCTCCATCTCGCTCTCGCGCATCAAAGTAACTCGAGCAATTACGAGAACTGCTGCTCATGGTTCACCGTCGTGCTTAGTTTTCAGTTTTAGGGTTTAGTTTCTGGCTAATGGGATGATATGCATGGCCTTTCGGTATATATAGGAGTGTTGTTGCTTGGCTGAATAAGTTTTGCGGTTTTCATGGGCTCCACATTTCTTGCAACCCAATCTGATGGCCCTGACCTTGGCATAGTTTAGCTTCTCTAGAACATTCTTATTTTGAGTTGACTATTGGGTTCTATTCTTAAGCCGTAAGCATATAACGCCGTTATGTGTTGCGGTCCCAATTCGGTTCAAACTTAGGTCATTTTCTAATATTAAAACTCACACCCAACTCATATTGAATATTTCGCATAAATAAATTTTAAAACTTTTTACCTGAATGATTATAAATTAAATGATAAATATACCGATAGAACTAGCAACAAGAAAAAAGAAGAAAAATGAAGCCCCATTCGCAAGAAATGAACTTACATAGGAGATGCCAGACGGTTCAACCATGTATAATTGGGGTCCATCTCTATCATAACCTCCTAGATTTACCCCCACAGCCACAAGGCCTGAGCCACCAGTAAAGAGTGCATAAATGGACATAACTTGCAACGCGTTCAGTAAGTTCTTTGACAGGAATGGGTTCACCATACACACTAAACCACCAGGTCCACCACCAACAAAATACAATTACAATTACATGAACACATAACAAAATAATTAAATACAGGAGAAAAATAATTAAAGACCTTTGATAACTAGTAGCTTCAGATTTAGCACGGGCCACAATTTGTCTGCCGTCAGCTGCTAATCCAGCTACTGCCTAAATTCGAGCATCCAATATCAGGGGAAAGAGAGAGCGAGAGACTAAGAATCCAAAGCTAGCATTGACAAATAACAATGTGGCTAAAGATACAATAAATTGAAGTTAAAAGCTGAAAAAACGGGGGAGGAAACTAGGGAATACCATGCCGGAATGACGATGAACGGAATGGATTCTACGATTAGAGCCAGGTAACATCATTTTTATGCTATCAGCTTATCCACTTTTGAAAAAGCAATATCCATTTTAACGAAACTATTTTATATTCAAAACAAGCAATCAAAGTAAAAGAAAAAGAAGCATACCATAACGATCCCATCTTTGCATTTTATTCCAATTACAGTTCTGAAAAATAAAGATAATTGAGAACCTAACAATAGCAGAATGTCTATATAATTATTAGTGAAAAAAGAAGAAGAACGAACCCACTGTTATCGACGGCCTTGGAGGCGTACTCGATCTGAAAAACGCGGCCGTCGGGAGAGAAAGTGGTGACTGAGAGATCGTAACCAGTTCCAATGCTGCTCATCTTTCTTCTCTTCTCTGCACTTGCTTTTCCTACTTCTCACACTTGGTTCTTGTTCTTCCTTTCTGTTTCTTCTTCTTCTAAATTGCTCGGCCTTAGTTAAATATAATTTTCCCGTGTTGTGTTCCCAGTTTTCTTTCTTCTCAAGTCGACCTTTCACCCTGATGGGTCTTTTACGCCCGATGAAGTTCCGACTCCATTTCAGTATTTTGCCGAACCAGCCCAACGCTAATTACTCCTCGCTTCAGGCCCTCAGTACTGCCCTCACAAATCGCAATGCTAAGGGTACAAAAATGTAGTCCAACACTGTTGAGCTAATAATCATCTTTTGTTGTACAAATAGAAAATCCTACTCGGCTACAAACATTGAAGATGAAGTAAAATAGACATGAAATATGCTTTTATTATAATAAAACAGTATCCTAATCGAATGATCACTGTTGATATCTTCTCCAATTTTTAATGTACCAAAAAAAATATATAACGTTATACTCAAATTTTATTTTTAAATTTCAAACAAAAATAGCACGACCCTCAAACTTGTTAATACATTCAATTTTAGGTTTTTAGAAAATGATTTTTGAAAAATGGGTTGGTTTTTTAGAAAAATTAATGGTAATGTAGATTTTTTCTTTTGTATGGTGAGTATAGAACGATCATAATAATTGTTTGCTTGTTCGCTCCATTATATGAACTTATTATTTTATTTTTGTATATTTATAACTATTAAAAAGAGAAAAATATAATAAAATATTATTGAAGAAAATCTATATATATATATATATATATATAAAGAATCATGTTTAAAACAATTGAAAATATTATAACAAGGGCAAAAAAATATAACTCAACCGAGTAAGATAGGAATGGATATATCTAATATCTATAAAGGTGGTAGTGATCATTTTTAATAATATAAATTCATAATGAAGCGTGATAGATAGTAAAACAACATATGCCAACTATGAATCAAGGTAACAACATGGACCCTAACTCCGGTCCATCCGTATGCTAATGTTACAGAGGGTTTTGAATATCGAGAAAGGAGAAAAACAAAGGAACCCTTGAATGATGATATGATATGACTCAACAAAGAGTAGAATATTATAGCCTTAGCTAAATATTTTAGATGTGGGACATTTATTCTTAGAAGTGGTATTCCTATAATTTATGCGAATTGATGATTACATTAAAGGTAACACTATCTCGATAAAGTGTTTAAATATAAGTTTTAAAGAGGATTATGAGTTTTAACATTACTCTCAACGATTAAGTTATTGTCTATGTTTATATATTTTATTATGGTATAACAAATTAAATCATTACTTTAGACTTTTAATAATATTGAAATTCATTCTAATTGCACTATAAATCATATTTTAGTATAATAGATTAAATAGTTGCATAAAATAACCAATATTTTGAATAATTATATGAATTTAATCTTTCATATACAAGATACCAATTTCTATTGTACAATAATCAACATAAAATATAACATTTATAAATCATCTTATTTAAATTTAAATAATCGCTAAGAACTAAATTATATATATATATATATATATATATATATATATATTTTTAAAATTCTCATTCTCGTAAACAATGAGTATTAGCTCATTGGCATCTTTTTGTTATAATAACAAGAAATACATAGGTTCGAATGCGCATTATCATCCAATTTACGAGTAAGCGGTCACTATTATCACAAGTGGCATGAGTAATTTGTTGACACATCATTAATTATTTTTTAAGAACTTAAATTATATGGATAATATTTTATTTAAATTAAATAGTTAATTAAATAAATTATATTAGATTACATGAATAATAAACTTTTAAATAAATCAGATAAATATTTAATTAGATAGCCAAAAAATTAAATTTTAAATAAAAATTTAATTAGATAATGTATCTATTTGATTTAACTTAAATAAAATTTTGTTTATTTAATTATATATTATATATGTTATTATTTATTTTAAATTTAGTTTTAATTTTAATTTTAATATAAATTTTTTAAAAATTAATCATCAAGTTTTTTTTTTATATTAGATCATTTATCTATTCAATAAAATTAATTGTTATTTTTAAATTGCTTTGAAAATCACTATTATATATTTTTATTATCTTAAATAATATTTTAGTAAAAATAAAATTGAATATAGAGGTTACTATAAATATAACAAGAGTTAATTTTATTTATTGATTAGAGTGGAGTAAAAATAAACATAAAACTATAAAAAAAAATTGAATACTAACAAATTTAATGTGAAAGCAATTTAATTTAATAATATACAATAAATAACCTATAAAATTAAAATATAAGTTGAATTCATACTTTAATATTTAAAGTTTAAGCTTCACTTTCTAATTCATACTTTAATATTTAAAGTTTAAGCCCACCTCTGATAAGTTTTATACATTTGCAATTTATTTTATTTTTTATATATTATGTAATTTATATGACATAAAATTAAATATATAATAGTATAATAATATGCAAACATTAAAAATATATTGTTTAAATTTAGAATTTTAATTAAGAAAAATTATATAAAATATTAAATGAAGAATTGATTGGATCTAAAACGAGTTTAGATTAATCATTTACAAATATGGACAAATTTAAACAAAATTTTAGACAAATATATCAAATTGGATCAAGTTAAACTTAGATAAACATAAAATATACTAACATTATATATAATTGGCTTAATCCACAAATTAGTACTTAAATTATACTCTTTTTCCAATCTTAATATTTAAACTCTTTTTTTTTTTTTTTGGTCATAAGTCACAAGTGATACCTAAACTATTTCCCTTTTCCCGAATTGGTACATTTGTTAGTCCAACCATAATACCCTTAACCCGAACCTGTCGCTGAAACAAGGTTACAGAGCATTACCAAAGTTTACAAATCAAACAGACAGAAAATGCAAACATTTCATATCATATAGCATTCATGTTAAAACCAATCAAAATCATATATACTAGCATATTATTTCAACATCATTTAATACTATACTCAAATTGCAGATGCTAACATCTTTTATTTGATTAACAATGTCCCAATTCACACAATTGCTGTATAAATAGCTATTCACATACCAAACCACAATTGTTTATACACTGGCATTAGCCATTCAATACTCAATTCTTGAGTACATAACTCATGTATCTCATTTAGTCACAACATATCTTATTTTCATTTTTGTTCGGGTCAATATTCAATAATTAACAAATCTTTAAAATTCATTAAACAATTTACCTTATTGAGATTTTCCATACGAAGAACGACTTACTTAAGAAGAGTACATCATCAATAGAAGCTCATAGAGCTAGTCCACTAGAACACGCCAACAGAGGCTCATAAAAGTCGAACATAAGCTTCTAAGAGTCGATCCACCCAATCACTCCAAACAGATGTAAAATGAGAGTGTGTAGATTTTCATAAGGTAATGGGTGAATAGCTATAGTGATGGTAAGGGTTGAAGATGATTTGGATAGTAAGGTGGTAAAGGGTTTTTAGGATTTATAGAAACAATTCTTTCTTTTTCTATTTTTTGCAATGATTTTTTTGAGGTTTTTTTTTTATTTTTAAAGGAAAAAGTTAATTCGTTTCTTCCCTGCATTGCAGGAACGTATAGTATATATAGTTTGAGCCCTCACTAAGCAAAGGATTTGCTTCATTATACGATCTCAATTTTAAGCCACGACAAAGGAAATGAGATACAAAAAGTATAATGGGTGTAACCAAAAAGAAATTTTAAGGTTTCAAACATGATTCCCCAATTTGGTTATTTTAGAGATTCAGCGACAAACACAAGGCTATGATCTTTGTAATCAATTTTAATAATAAATTAGAGCTGAGTAAAATTTGATTTGATTCGGAAAACTTGAAAAAATTTAAATTATCCAAAAATCAGAATAAGAAAAAGCAAAACTACGCTGCTTTGATAAATGTTTATCTTTTCTAAAGTTAAAGTCAAAACCATTAAGTTAAACAATAAAACTACGCCGCTTTAATAAATGTTTACTCAATAAGTTAAAAGAAAAACTATTTTATTGTTTATATAGTTAAATAATATTATACTTCATTCACTAGTTAAATAATCTGCTCATGTAAATGCAACAATAAGTATAAATAATAGAATTCGTTAACTTGAATCGATTCAATTAAATTAAAAAAATTAAATTGAATTCAATTGTTAAAATAAGATTCACAACACGACTAACTCGAAATTTTGACTCACCAAATGCTCATCCCTAACTTCAATAACCAAAATAGAAATACATGAAAAGTTCAGTGACTAACAGGGTAGTTTAACCTATTTTATTTTTGCATGCTAAAGAATGAATTTCCAATTATAACCTCATCGAGTCGGTATAATAACATGCGAGAAAATAATGGAACTTTTTTAACGGATACTTTCAAACTGAAACAGGAGCTGATGCTTCAATTTTTCATCTTCAATCAAGAATAAAATCTAGGTTAGGTTAGCAAAAGAGGGTAAACCCGAAAAATGGAAGGCTGGGACCCGAAAACGAAGTCGACGCTGACCCAGATCCCGCTATTGACGACGAAGGCGGGCCCCAGAGACGGAGCGGCATGGACTCAGAGGCTTAAAGAGGAATACAGAGCTCTAATAGCCTACACCCAGATGAACAAGTCCAACGATAACGATTGGTTCCGCATATCGGCAGCCAATCCCGAAGGTACCTTTGACAGGCAAGTGTTGGTACGTCCATAATCTCCTTAAGTACGAGTTTGATCTCCAGTTTGATATCCCCGTTACTTATCCCGCTACTGCTCCTGAGCTTGAGTTGCCCGAACTCGATGGCAAGACTCAGAAGGTGAAATTTTTAAAATTTTTGCTTCTTTGTTATTTGTTTTGATGTGATTATTAATTGTTGGTTGTTTTTTTTTATGGCAGATGTATAGAGGAGGGAAGATTTGTTTGACTGTACATTTCAAGCCACTTTGGGCAAAAATTGGTATGTTGAATTTTAGGTTTTTTTTGGGTTTTAATTGTTGAATTTTATGTTTTCATGATTATATTAGGAAATAGAAGAATTTAACTTGTTATCTCATGTGTTTGTAGTGTGTACTTGCTAATATAACTATTGGGTGTTGATTGGAATTGGCATCCAAAATCTAAATTGGGGCATAATATAACCTTTGATCAAGTAGAGGGGGATTACATATTGGCTGTGTTCATAATCATTGTTGGAAAATTCCATGTTAAAGTGCACCAATTGTCCGTGTAAAGAATCCCCTATTTCGAGTTTGTAGTTGAACAGATTATTTTGTATGTTCGAAAATTTGGTACGCTCAATGATTGTCCAATACAAGCAAATAATCTTCAGTGTTAGGTTCTTTCGGTAAAGTACCATGGAGGCTGTTGTACTTAAAAGTTAGATTGCATTTTGCCCCTTCTACTCAAGAAATGGGCAAATTTGTCCTTGTACATTAAGTCAAAGAGCATATTGGTCTTTCTTATAAAATTCTATCTATTTCTACTGTTAAAAACTGGTTACTTTACCTCAGCATGAGGCGCATGTGATATGCTATGTGTCCTTATCTGGTTATTCTGTCAGCCAATTCAGTTTTAACAATACAAATGAATGAAATTTTTAATAGAAAGGATCAATTTGCTCTTTGATCTAACATATAGAGACTAATTTGCCCCTTTTGTTTAGTAGAGGGGGTAAAATGCAATCTGACTCCTAGTACAGGGGCCTCCACGGTACTTTTACCTGTGTTCTTCCTAAAGCTGTCATTAGCAGCAAAACTAGTTTCAGTCAGATTGAAATTGGAGGAAATATAATCTGGAGTCATATAAAGGAAGATATAGAGAGCAATTCTTAGCAAGTCAAATAGAGCAAAGAGCTGTACAAAAATGAGATTTGAATGTGTTTGTATTATGTAGCATTGATGTTGGAAGGCTGCTTTTTCCAGTGTAGTCTAGTTTAAATGGTCAGTATGTTTCATCATTATACTCCTTTAAATCATTAAGAGGTGGCTTGTATCGAACAAGTAATGGATGTTCATGTATCTGGTTTCTTAATCTTTGTTATCGGATCAACTGGGATTGAGCCATGTTTTGAAGGATAATCAGTGTTATAACCCTTTTGCACTTATTCATATTGTCTATGCTGTAATCTTTGCTCAGTAGTTTCTTCTTTCTGAATTTGATGATCTTGTTGTGCAGTCCTCGGTTCGGTATAGCGCATGCACTTTGTTTGGGACTTGCTCCATGGCTTGCTGCAGAGATTCCCGTTCTTGTGGATTCTGGTATGATCAAGCATAAGGATGATGCGACCACTTCGAATGAGTCCTAGCATTTCTGTTGTTGAAACGTTTAACGTGTACCTTGAGTTTCAAAAATAAATGCTTATACAATTTTACAGTGTTTTTTTTTTTTTTTTTGTTAAAAGTGTCAAATTATCTGTCAAACTTCTTGAACTTTTAAATGCACATATTATATGATAGTCATTAGTAGAGTTTTGTTATTTTAATTTCTCTTAAGTGGATTTCCATTTTTTTGGAAGCAAAGGCTCTACAGGACTAATGGGCTAAACAATGCGCAACACCATTGGTTGATGGATAGGCATAACAAAAAGAAATATAAGCAAACCAATCATGTAAAATACAATGCTCTTCAATGATTCGGCCATAAATAGGTAAATCCAAACTATTGCTATGAAGTCTGTTAATAGTAGCTAAACAGTTTAACTTAACAATGATACAGCGGAAGTCTGAAATCTCGGGCCAACCAAAGGATTTAAACAATGGCCATTGCCTCAGTCGCCAAAGCCATCAGAGGCACCCAGTACCTTGCATGCGCAACTAGCATGCACCATACCTCACTCCCCTCAAATCAAGTCCAAGCTTTGTTTTTGTTTCTAATGTGCCAAAAAAAGCCTAGACATAAATGAATCCAGTGTAGTCATAAATCCTTTTCCAAAAAAAAAAAGGTTTATCAACTTATTTGCAAAGAAAGATGTCACTTGATGGAAAGTATTTGGTTGACAACACTCTAAAGCACAAGGTATCCTCTTGGTGCAAGAGGCACCAAATTTGCTTGCCGAAGAGTGCTATATTGAAAAGTCTAACATTTCAAGAGCCTAAGCCCTCCATTCATTTTGGTTGTCTCATAGTGCTCGAAGCCAACATAGCCCACACTTTATCCATGTCACATTGAACTTACCAATATCTGCAAATAACCTGAATAATATCATTGGTGACACATTTAGGTAACAGGAAAGTACTCAGTATAAGAAGGAATAGCGCGGAGTCAGAAAATTTGAAATATAGGGTCAATTTTTGAAAAATAAAAACATTTATAAAATTCATATAAACTAATGTACATAATTCTTGATAAAACAATGTCTAATATGGTTAGATATAAGATTATTACATAGCCTTTAGTAAGAAGTTGGAAATTTTCAATCCATTAGTCCTCAATTTTATTGGTGAAAGTTGTGATTAAGTAGGTTAACAAGGTACCTTTTGCAAACATGCCATTCTTATATTATTTCTATCATTTTGATGATAATTTGTAATCCCGCCTCTAAAATTTAGATAAGCTAGAAGGTTTTAAAGGCAAATTTATTGAATTTCATCATTCTTATATTATTTTGATTTTCGCTATTCTTATTGTGATTGTCATTTCTTTTACTTTGAATATTACTTTGTTGTGTAAATTATTGAATTTTTCATATGAAAATTTTCAATTTGATCATTAAACTATTCGAAATCATTTTTTAGATATAGAGCCACTATATCTGAAATGGATGGATGACGTGGCTAGCATAAACTACATGAATAATCATTCAACTATTAGAGTGTTTCTTGGTCACCTAACTATATAAAAAATTGATTTGGTCATAAAGTTTTCAAATTAAATTTTTTAGTCGCCATGCCATTAAGTTGATAAATGTAAGTTTGATGTGACATTTTTTATTGACTTAGTAACAATATTTTCCATTCAATATTTGTACATTCTATCAATTTAGTCCTAATTCTAAAAATAAATAAATTTGACCCTAAACATTCTTACTAGCATTTGGTGCTAGTGCTTGTATAAATAGTTTTGGCACTGTCAATGTAAATTACACAATTCGTGTTAATCAATTTATTCGGTATCCAAAAATTTTAATAAAAAAGTTTAAATTTTAAATTAAATAGTTCGAAAGTTATTAGGATCAACTCAAATAAAAAAATCAAATGTTTCATCTAACTCAAATATAAATTACACAATTCGAAAGTTATCTAAAAATTCAAATAAGAAAGTACAAAACTACGCCATTTTGATAAATGTTTAGTTAAAAGTCAAAACCATTCAGTTTAAAAACAAAACTATATTGTTTTAATAAATGTTTACCCACTTAGTATCAATGATAGAATTAATTAACTTGACTCGAAATTTTTTTACTCAATTCAATTAAAGAAAATGGATTTAAAATTTACCATTTAAGTACAGAGGTTTAATAACAGATTCTAGCATTTTCTCCCATTAACTTGTTTTCGATATTACTAGTTATATAGAAGGGACCTTGAAAGAAGTGAATAATAGTGGAAGAACTGCAAAATGAGAATAGTACATAGTCAGATGTTCCTTTTGTAGTTTTAGCTTGGTTTTTTTATGCTTCGTCAATGTGTCAGTCTGATATCCAAAAGAAAGTACCCAATTAGTTCAAAGTTTCAACCAAGATTATTCACAGTGTCTTCAAAGTTTTTCCTTCACCATCAACATGAGTCTTGACTCAACTCTATACACTTCACCATCAACATGAGTCTTACATGAGCCTTGACTCAACTTTATACACCAATGCGTTATGCATGAGGCCTACAAGAGAGGGGGGAAAATCTTCATTTAGGGCATCAATATTGTATGATCAGCAGATCGAAATGAAGCAAAGGTTCCATGTCCACCCTCTCCAGCTGCATAAACCTCTCCATGCAAATCGCTTGTCATTGCTCAAATGAATAAGAGGGGCACCCACTGGTGCATGTAATGAAAATTCTGTTAATCACTTGACGGGCAACCATTTCCAATAACAGGTCTCCTCAGAAAACTCATGAAAAACATACAGCACATTGCCCATGATTCCAAATATCCCCACTTATATCGTAAACCTCGCCAAAACAAACCCCGACGGTACAGCATAGAAGTAACTTTTCCCACCCACGTTCAGCTTGCTTAAAATCAAAGCGGAAAACATAGTTTGTTGAGCGATAGATCCTACCCCAACAGATCTTTCCCTCAATGGCGTAAGCATGGTTGCCACAGGTAACCACAGAGAAACCATAATGAACAGCAGGTTGGATCGTACTTAAAAGCGTAAGTGATTTCACCTCTTCCAGATCCAAAAGCACAAATCACTCTTGCGTCTACCTTCTGCATCCCGCCGTGTCTTATCGAGGAAAAGCAAGGCCTTAATCTCTCCATCTCGCTCTTGCGCTTCAAAGTAACTCGAGCGTTGCCAGAATGGCTGCTCATGGTAATGGGATGACAGGCATGGTTTCGCTATAAAAAGGAGTGCTGTTGGCTGGGTCAAAAGTTCTGCGTTTTTCATGGCTCCAGGTAATGGGTGTATAGCTATGATTTGGACAGTAAGGTGGGGAAGGGTTTTAGGATTTACAGAAACAATTCTCTTTTTCTATTTTTTGCAAAGATTTTTTTGGTTTTTTTTTTAAGGAAAAGATAGTGATAGGGGTGTGCAAGATTCGGTAAAACCAAAAATTCGTTAACTGATCGAATTCGTTAATCGTCGATTAATTGAATTAATTTGGTCGAGTCGATTAATAATTTTTTAAATTTTTATTAACGACACCTGGGCCTCAAAATCGTCGGTTAACCGAATTTTTTTAATTTAACTAAAAAATTAATAAATAAAATTATAATATATAAATAACCTACTATTCATCCAAACTCAATCCAACATAAACCCAATATAAACTCAATCTAATATATATAAATCCAAGTACCTAACCCAACCCAACCCAATCATAAAAATTACAAATAATTTAATAAATAAAAATAAAAAAAATCTAAAACTAAAAGTCTACCCTCATTCCATCTAGGCTCTATCCTCATTCCATCTACTAATGGAAATAATTTAATAAAAAATTACAAATTTGAGCCTACCAATACCTGCAAATAACCTCAACAATATCATTGGTGACATATTTAAGTAATAAAAAAGTACTCAGTGTAAGAAGAAATAGCGCGGAGCTAGAAAATTTGGAATGTGGGGTCAAATTTTGAAAAATAAAAATTTATAAAAGTCATATAAACTAATGTACATAATTCTTGATAAAACAATGTATAATATGGTTATATATAAGACTATTACATAGCCTTTAGTAAGAAGTTGGAAATTTTCAATCCAATAGTCCCTCAATTTTTTGATGAAAGTTGTGATTGCGAGGTTAACAAAGTACTTCTGCAAACATGCTATTCTTATATTATTTCTATTATTTTGATGATAATTTGTAATCTCGCTCTGAAATTTAGATAAGCTGAAAGGTTTTAAAGGCTAAACTTAAACTTTTTAAACCCTTTTCTTTATATTGATTTGTATTTTTTCTACTTCACTAGTAGACTTTCATTTAAAATATTTTTCTATTCTTATCAAACATTTAGAAACAAATAAATTTATGCCTCAGATATTAAAATTTTCACAAAATCAACAAACAACTAGTAATTTTTTCACAAAAAAAAAAAATCACGTAAATGCTTTTTAGTGTTATAGGTATGCAATAAGTCAATTTTCAAACTCAAGATTCACAAAAATCATATTAGTAATAACAATTTATAAATAAAAATATTAAATTTCTACTCAATATTCAAGAAACTTAAGATTATATAAATACAATCAATCTCAATTTCTTCAATGGTTTGTGTTATTATTAAACTCAAAAAACTTATTACCGAGTCAAGATGTTAAGGGATCTCATACAAAACCAATATCCAAAATCGTTCAATTAATAAGAGAAAACTAAATATTGCATAAAAATCTTAATCTACTAGAAGAAAAACCACAATCTTAATTTTCTAGATATTAATAAATAAAGCTTGAAAAGAATAAAAGATTTGTTACCAATTAGGAGGACTTACTTAAAAATATTGAAAAAATAATTTTCAAATTTTTGTGGGATCAATTCACCCGTTATTATATATATATATAGATATATTAAAAAATTATAAATAAATTTCTTTCTCTTTTCTTTGCAGGGTCAATTGACCCCTATGACCAATGTAGCTCTGCCTATGGCTTGAAGGAAAGATTTAATGGAAATCTCATTCCTACCACCAAGGGTAAACCCATGTACATATCAAGCTCCTCCACCACCCAAACATTATGGATGTCACTCAACAAAGCTCGAGACTCCACCCTAGTATTAGGACTAAAGTAACATATTTTTGTTCAAATTAATGTTTTGCCCAAAGCTCCTTTATAGTCTTAGCCTCCCTTCTTAATATGAAAGAATAACAAGCTATCATCATCAAATAAAAGGTGTTTCATCCTGGGGCCATTTTGGCTCACCCTAACGCCTATGAATTTTCCATCCTCTTGCACTCAAGAAAGCAGAGTTAAGAGACCCTGCATACAGAAAAGAAAAAGATAAGGTGACAAGGTCAACCTGCCTCAATCCTCTCTCAAAGCAAAAATTTTCAATTAAATTATTATTGAATAGAACACGATAAGAGACAGAGAAAACATAATGTACCATTAAATTAATTCACCTATTTCCAAAACCCCTTTTAGTTATCACGTTCAATAAAAAACTGTCACTCAAATTTTGCTCATATCAAGTTTGAAACACAACCTTTATTAGTGTCATTTTTTGAGCTTCGCAAGTAGTGAAAAAACTCACCTGGGTTAATATAATCGCATTTTTTTGAATCATCCTCTAATTCTTTTGACTTTTTTTTATTGATTTTACTTTTTTTAGTTCAACTTATACATTTGAACTCTCAGGATTAGTTTAGTGGTTACGAATTGTTCACCCATAAAACCCACCTGGGTTTGCTCCTCTAAAGGAGTAGTGGTAGACCTTTATTTAGACAGTTCCCTTTGAACGTAGTGTGTGTGAGTATGTCTCTAATGTGAGTGCGCGAATATTATCCCTTTAATTTTACATTACAAAAAAAAAAAAACTTATACAATTGAATCATTATCAACTATTCTAATATACGATTCCAAGTTTTACAATCATGGCTATAACTCTCAAGCCCCTTTCCTCCAAACTTCTTTCTCTCGAAATATTGAAAGCCAAGACCACACAAAAATCAAACTAGAGGTGTGTGTATCCCTTGTTTGCTATGACGTCTAATGTTAGCCCTAACGAACCACATTTTAAGAACAGTATGACTCCAAAATTCAAAGGCAAACCCCACTCTACATTGAGACAACAACACTGAGGGTCCTTTTTGGGCTCCCTAAAGCTATTAATTCCCACAAGATTTTGGACCCATACACTTTCTCATCAACAGTTGCACCTTCTTCTTCTCTATCGGAATTAAGCATTGAGCACAGAAAATAGTGATTAATTTTATCAAAGTCATGTAGTTTTTTTGAAGAGGTAAATGATTAGTTATGAAATATATTTTATTTTCATGATGGGATCAAATCCCCAACCACATGATTAAGAGACGAGATGAGCTACTATCACACCACACCTTACGATTACAAATAGCTTGTACCCTTTTATTTTTACAAAGCTTTACCAGCCGACGAGGTAGATTATAATGAAGGTCAAGGGGCCTTAGCCCCTCATTTTAGAAAATTTCAATTTTGTTTTTGCTTGAAATTTGTGGAAAATTTTAATTAATCCTTAAAAATTAGTCCTAAGATCCGCCACTATCAGCCAACATAAAAAAGAAACTAGCAGCATTATTGGTGAATAATGTTTGATAAAAGTGCATTAAAATTAGGACCAATTTTTGGTTTTGTCATTTCGACATGAAAGGATATTATAAGAAGGACAAAGAAGCTGTAATTTGGAATCGAAGGACCAAACTAATTGAAAAAGGAGAAGACGTGCATGTCTTTTGTAACCACCGGTTGCCCTTTTTCTTGCTTGTGTTATTTAAGGACTGCAATTTGGGGTCCCACGATGTCGTTTTCTAAGGATATAAGAAGAATCAGATTCTTTTGTAATTAGTTGGCAATTATTATACACTAATCACGGCAGTTGAGAGAGACTTCCAAAACTATCTAATTGTGATTAATAATCGGATAAACTACACTCAATATTATTAAACTATTAGTAAGTTAAATTTTTTTTTAAGTCTGGTTAGCGAACTTTAAATGACAATTTAACAATTGGTATAATAGATCAGTACCCGTTAATGAGTAGAAGAACGGACCTTAGATCCAAGTCAATCTGACGGCAAGTTGAGGGAGATTGAGAAGAAAGTTGTTTAGATTTTGGTTCGTAGATTCATAATGTTCAAAGTTATTTCATGAAAAAATTCAACTCAGAGAAGAGAAGAAAAAGTTTTAACAACCCAATAACTTAAATGAAAACTTAATAATTCAAATGACTATTTTATTATTTTCTAAGTTGAGTTACCAAAATGTAAAATAACTTCTAGTTTAGTAACCTTAAAGTACTTTAACCTTAATAACTTAATAACATTTGAAATTGAGTTAAATTCTATTAACTCAACATTTAGTTCCCTATTTAAGGGCTCTTTTCATTCAAAGCTAAGCATTCTAAAAGATAGTTTTTCGTTATCGTTAAAATTAGGTATTCATCATTGACAACGGTGATTAATTTTTTTACAATAGAAATACTCTAAATAAGTAAATTGTCGATCACAAATTATATTTCATTTCATGAGCAAAAATCAACCTCCAACTATATAATTAACTAACGAGCTGAAATTTAGAAAAATTAAGTTAAAAATTGTGATTTTAAAATTAACTATCATATAGCATTAATGTTTGAAATGTGGGTAAAACTTGAAATTTTAATAAATATATTAAAATTTTTTTATATTATGAGTTTTGTAAAAATATAACCTTCCATTTATAATTTAGTGAAAGCCCTTCCATTTTTTTTTGGTACAAGAGGAAAATGCCGCATATTCAACATTTTTGTTTTCTTATTGGGTCTTTGACACGTGTAATATTGATAATGTTATCATCATCTCTATAAGTTCGCTAGCTAAACTTTTGAAAAATTTAAAAACTTGATGAGTTAAATAAAACTAAATCTTTCGAATAATTTATTAATTTAAATAAAAACTTTTAAATAAGACAAAGAACTATTTTATTAACCTTTAAAATTAAATGCAAAATTCTACTAATAATTTAATGACCTTTGGTGCAATTTACCCTTAAAATAATCGAAGAACCCAAATGTACGTTTGCAAGTTATAACAATAACAACAAGAACATGTGGCTGACTTGTAAAATCCGATTTCAAGTACTTGGTTCTCCTAACCAAACGAGGAGGGGATCAGCCGTGAGTGATGTTTGGTTGGGAGATGAAATCGCCACCGTTGGTTGTGATGTTATGATACGTTGTTTTTAGGGGCCCCAATCCATTGCAGTGAGCAGCACAGTGAAGCAGACTGACACAGGGTAGTAGGTAGCTGTTGCAGTTACTGATCAATCACTGTGTGAGAGTGAGAAGCTGTAAACAAACAATATTAACTACGGGAGCTTAAAGTAGCACTCCAGCTGTTTGCCTAAATGCCACAATGAATCAAAAGGTCTCAAAACCCACGTTGAGAGGTTTTCAACGATTGGACGCTTTGATTTACTGTCACTCCCCATTTCCAATCCCACCTTTTCTTCTACAGGTTCAGGTAAATGTTTTAATGAAGGATTAGTTTTTGTTTGGGTAAATTACACCCAAAGTCACTAAATTATCAGTAAATTTAAGTTTTGGTCACTCAATTTTAAAAGTTTACAAATTAAACTATTTAAAAGTCTTAATTTTAGTCATTGAACTATTGAAAGTTTTTATTTCACTGAGCTATTAAGTTTTTTTTTTTTCTAAAATTAATATAGTTAGCTCCAAGAGACAATTCAACGATCGGTAGGGCAGATTAGTACCAATTGATGAGTAAAAGAATATGCCTTAGATCCAAGTCAATATGATAGTCAAAGTTGAAGATCAAGAAGAAAGTTATTTGAATTTTGGCTCATAAATTCATGACTTTTAAAGTTGTTCTACTGAAAAAATCAACTATAGTAAGAGAGATGAATGAGAGCTTTTAATCGCAAAGGTAATGCAAAGAGAGAGCCCACACAACAACAATTTCAATATCATAATGACTTACATAAAAACTTTTAAACAATTTAGTGACTATTTTATAATTTTTTAAAGTTGAGTGATTAAAACGTAAAATTACAATAATTTTTTTTTACAAAGATAAGCACTAACCTATCTTTGCAAGCTGCCCCCAAAACTCAAATATCAATTTTTTTTTACCGTTTGCAGAGTGGGGAGTCGGGGACCATTGTGTTAATTTATAGGAAAGGAGAAAAAAAAACTATTTTTGGGGTCAAGACCCATGGCCGACCAGCGAAGAGCAGCATCGCCACCATGTTAGGCGATACTTATATCGTCAATGTAACTAGTCGATCACGATAACTGACCCCTACAGACATGTTATGTTTTTTTTTTTTTTTAAATTTTAAATCGGTTAGGTTGCATCAGTATGTTCAGTCGTATTTCCTCAATATTTCTTCAGCATTTTATGTTTATAAAATTAACACTATTAAAAAATTTGATGTCACCACCCTAATTGGCGACATCACTTAAAAAATAATTTTTTTTTTCAACTGAAATGATTTGCTTATGATGGGTGTGCCGTTGAGCTCAGTAGTCACATAATATATGATAATATGGAGTGACCGAGTTTTGTTGTTCAAAACATATTATTCCTGTAAATAATTTATAATGCACTTCATTTTTGTAATTATTACTTTTATATTATTTATGTAAAAACCCAAATTAGATTTTTAAATGGAGTAAAGTTTTTTTTTCTTTTAATGTTTTCTTCCTCCACAATACTTTAATTAAGAACTTACTTAAAAGATATGGAATTGATGTTTACCATTTGAGTACTAAAATTTTAAACATAACAACTCCGATGTTTGATCCATGGACCAAAGGTGTTAATCCTATACCCACATCATGAGATCGAATGCCAAAAATTACTTATTAATGATATATATGTGTGGCGGTAATTTATTTCTGTTAATAATACGATGAAAATAATATTTTTATATAAAAAAAACATTATTGTTTTCATGGAATTTAGCTTCAAATGATATATATAGTTTTATTTATAACTTTTTTTTCCATTTAAAATTAACAAATCTAATAAAATAAATGTTAATATTTGGTACGTATTCTTTTTTTTCTACAAGTTGTTTTAAAAATAGTCATGTATCATTTTATTAAAATATTTTATCAGATTTTTATAAGACATTTGTCATTTTTTAACTCACAGAAAGTTTAAAAACTCATTATACTAACTAATTGAGTCTTAGCTAAATTAATATAGACATTATTACTAATATAGAAGAATATGAGTTTGATTGCGCTGAAACGTATTATCTTTTTATTTATGGAACTATAATCAAGATTTATAATAATATTGTTTAAAAAAAAACTCATTATACCAAATATTGTTGTATAATATATGAATATAGATATTTAGGTAACTTCAATTATAGGTTATATCATCATTATTATTCAAAGTTGAAAAAAGTAAAATAAAAACATTAAAAAAAAGAGAAAGAATGATAAGAAAATGATTCAGTCATCATTACAGTCCTATCCCAATCATTCCTTTAAATGATAGCATTATAATTATGAAGTGAATAAATAATAATAATAATTCACTCCCAAATTTATTAAAAGACAAAAAAATAAAAACTAAAAGAAATTGTTTTACCATAAAAATTTCCTACAAATACACACGTTTTCCCTTTTTTCTTACATAAAAGGATAAATAAAAATCCCTGATATATTAATATATATTCATTTTAACTTTTTTTTCATTTTTTTATAAAAAATAACAATATTAGAAAGACTAAAATCTAGCATTTTCGAAGCCGTGTAGATCACTGACTTTATTCAACGACTTCTTCATCATGGCTACTTTAGCCAACTTCTCAGCCGTTCTCCGCCGATGACGGTGTTAGTGGCTCCCATTCTCATCCATCACCACCATAATTGCCTCCTGTTCTCGTTCCTCTCGTTCACTCTCCGCCGTTGGATTTCCACCATCTGTTGTTTCATCCGCTGCAATTCCGTCAGCTCGGCTTCTAAACCTCGCACGTACTCCGCCACCGTCAACGAATTCGACTGCATTAACAAAGCTCTAGCCGATGCTAACAGATGGTGTGCACTTGTCAAGTCGTTACCACACTCAATTAACCTCCTCGACTCGGCTATGGCTCGAGTCATTATGAAAAGAATCTAAACTGTTCTATCTCAGGAGTCGGTGATCGAACGGCGTTCGGCTGAGGAACGAGAAGGGATTGATCTCGGCCGTATACGACTTCTTGCGAAACGGGATCTTTGTAAAGACAACGAACACACATCACGTGATTAGACCTGAGTGCCGACGTCGGAACTTTGAGTTCCACGAGTAAATCCCTTTCTTCCTCGGCGTAGAAATCACCCAGCCGGACTGAGCCGGAAGTTAAAACGGTCGGCTTCCCGTTACATGAGTAAACGGCTGTGATTTCAGCCGGAGCTGAGTCAGGGGCAAAGCTGAGCTGGATTCTCAAATCTTGAACCACGACACTAAATATCCCACTAATACATTTAGCAAACGCGTCCTCAGCCGGGTCATGACTAAACCCACCGGTTTGCCCGAAACCGAACGAGTGAACCGGGATTTCAATATGAGAGAAACGAGTGGAAGACACGTGGCTTGAACGAAGCCGTTGATTTGAACCTCTTTCATCGTGACCGTCAGATAACAACATAATACCAGCAACCGGATTTCTCTCCCTCCGATCTTCAAGCACTTTCGTAGCTTTCTTAAACGCATCGCAAACGCTAGTCCCTTGACCACACACAAGCCGATCAATAATGTGCCGAGCAGCTCGTTGACCTTGAGCAGTCATCCTCCGCAAAGGCAACAACCGTTTTGAACTAGCCGAGAAAGCCACAATAGAAAGCCTATCAGCCGAGCCGAGCGACGAAATGACTAAACGCATCGCACGTTTCAACATCTGAAGCTTACCACCGTTCATACTACCGCTCACGTCAAGAAGCGTAACCAAATCAATAGGCGCACGACGAGAAAGGTCCAAAACGACGCCGTATTACGAAGGGCCTTTTATTTTCAAAGCCACGGCATAAGTTTCATATCCACGGCCAACTGAAACAACCGCCGTTTCAGGTGATAATCGGACCCGTACGTTCCTCGAATCACGGCCGTTGAATGGGTGTACTTCGATAGATGAAGGGTTGGGATTCACGAAGAATCCTTGAAACTCCTCCACATCGCCGCCGCTTTCTTCTTCGTGTTCATCAGCTTCTGGAATAGGAACGAAACGACCACCACCAGCCGTTGGTGAAAGCAATGGCTCATCGTCATCGTAAGATCTCAAATCCGGTTTGGGCTTTGGCTGGTTAATACTTCTGGGGTTTTTATGAATAGAAAGAAGTGGAACATCTTTCCAAGTAGTATTACAAACAGGACAAACAAGTGAATCATATTTATGAACATGAGCAGCTATACAAGGAAAATGAAAAGCATGTGAACATTCCGCCGTGTAAATCGCCGTCCCTTGACCTGTCTTCACACTATTCAAACATATCCCACAAGTACTCTGCCAAAAAAATAAAAAAAAAAACCGAACTTTGTCAACAAGAAGATTCAAACTTTATCCACATTTCGAAATGTTAAAATTCACTTACTCTGAACTTGAAGCTATTACGAAAAAGTGAGAGCTTTAGTGGTGAACGAGGAGAAGAAGGATTTAATGCTTTAGGGGTGTTTTCATTTGTGGAAGATGGTTGAAGACGAGGAGTAGAAGGGTTACTTCCACTGCTAAAAAAGCTTAGCTTAGCACAATTTTTAGGACTAGGAACAGTGGTTTCAGGTTCTCTAGGGATTGCAGTACAAAAGGCTCTTCTCCAACCAGTTGCCATTTTCTTTTTTAATTATAAGAGACGAAGAAAAAAGGGGTTGTTTTTTATGGATCTAAGGCTGAGACAGAAGAGAAGACAAAAGGGTAAAGATCAAAGGTTTTAAAGATACAAGCATGAGGGGATTTAATTGCAGAAAAAAGAAATTATAAAGAGACAAAGTAATGGAATTTTTAGCTTTCTTTTTCTCTCTCTTTTGTTTTAAAGAATGGTCCCCTAAAAGGTTTCTGCAACTAAAATGGGGGTTGTAGAGATCTGCAGCTTCTGTTTTTCTCTTATTTCCGAAACCTAGAGGGAAGGTTCTCTTCCTCGATGAATATTTATATTAGTTGCAAATGATTAATTTAAGGTCAAAATTGTATACAAAGTCCTTCTACTATGTGGATTTTGCGATTTTAGTCATCTATTATAATAGTCTCTTATTTCTCAAAATGTGTGTATTTTCAACTCTCTTTTTTTGAACAATCTCATTATAAGCTTCCGATTATATCTCATGTTTTCTGATAAGATGCCTACAATTACCTATATACCCCATTCCTAACTCATAAATAAAAGGATAATGTGTCAAAGACCAAATCTACGTCCTCCTACATTGACAATAATACTGATGCAAATTGAACTAAGACTCAATTTTGAGGCTAACTCATTTGCCTTAATTATTTCTACTACCTTATCACTTGATCACACCCTATTTAGATTTCCATTTGAAATTACTAAACATTAGTAAGGGTATTTCTTATTCATCAATTTTAATTCCAAATAACTATAGTTATGGAATAGATTAGATTTTTGTTATAATTTTTACACGTAAAAATAGAAAATTAAATGGAATTTATTCATCATTACATAGAATTTAATTAAGATAATTGTATGAAAGTATAAATTCTTCTTAAAATATATAGTTAAGATAGTATAGAATTTGACCTTAATTAAAAGAGAATTTAACCTTGTTTGACCGGCACGTGTGGGTTAATTGTTTTCAACGTTACCGTTGAAACAATGAGGTGAGAAAGTGTCCAGTCTTCATTCACCACGTTATCCCACACCGACCTGTTAAAATAGAACCCCCATGCCTTTCGTGCTCCATGCACTTTGTGCATCCCTGTCTTCACGCGCCGCTTCGATTCGTGCAATCGTTGACTTGCGTGCTCTTCATTCTCATCTCCTGCGACTGATTGTTGTTCAGAGGTGGAAAATCCTTTTGAGGGCTCTGTTATTTCATGCATGATTCATATACGGTAGGTTGTCAGTGATATTGTATTTAAATGCTATGCATATCATTGTAGTTTTTAAATTCTGCTAATCTTAGCTGTTCATCAGCTTGAATCATTGAGTTCATATAGAAGATGATTTGGAACTAACTACCACTTCATCATCATTCAACCATTATTTTTCTTCTTTCTAAAATTGGTATAAAAGTTAAATCACAATTTTCTATAATTTATTTCAAATTTACAAACTAGTAGCATTCTCGATATTTTATTTAATAGCAAATAAAATTTAGATTACATTTTATTTCATCTACTTAAAAATTAAATAAAGTGATCATTTTTATTAAACACTTTATTTATCCTGCACTGCTAAAAACCGATATGATTAATGTAATAATCAAACAACAACCCATGACATGGTACGATACCTTGTGCTTACATACATTGATCAATTTGTAAATCAGAGAAATAAATGAATTTTTAGCAAGATGATCAATTTGCTATTTGGTCTAACGTATACATGGACTAAATTATCCGCTTTAGGTAAAAATGATCAAATGCAATTTGACTCCCAAAGAGGCCTCTATGGTACTTTTTACCAATAACACATCAATGTGATGGTTTAAGATGTATTCTCGTGAATTAATTTGAACTGCATTAATTATTTAGTTCTATGTTTATAATGAATAACTTTGGTATTGATATAATTGTAAAGTATAACTTCCAAAACTATATTGAGTGTAATAGTAATGCACATTACACTTCCAATGAGAGGACTCTCGAATCTTAAAGATGACATTGTTAAAAAGGTAATCACGATTCCCAAAAGAATTAATCTCCATAATTCAGAAAACAAATATGAAAGATACATCAATTCCACCTAAAAATCCACTAACATTATTATTAATATGATAACATTTTACATTTATATATTATATGTATAAACAATTATTTTAAATACCAAAATAAATGAGTAAATTTACTTTTGAAGGACACATAATCAAAATTAAAATCTTATTTATATAATAAAATAAAGATAATTCTTATTATAAAATTAAAAAATTAACTTATCATATTAATATTAAATCAAAATTCAATATAAATGTGTAATTAAGGAAATAAAAATGATGATGAATTTTTGTAGGAATCTAGGATGGCAGAGTGGCAGGGTAGAGAGTGGTTAAAATTTTAAGTAAGGGAATCTTGAAGTCAAATTCAGCAGGCTTTGGGAATTTGCAAATCTTTGAAATTTTAATTATTCGATTTTTATCTATCGTGGCATTAGTTCGATTGATATTTATTATTATCAATACAGAGAATCATAAATTTGAGTATGATGGTGTTAAGCTTTTCATCATCCCGCAAGCCGAGCTATTTTGACGCACAGAGCTCTCTTATAGTATCGCCACCGCAGAGAGTTTAACCACCAAGTTCGGGATGGATTGGTGTTGTTCCTCTACGCCTAGGACACCGTAATATCGAACCATGAACGAAGAAAGGCGCATGAGAAAAGGAAAAGCATATTGGCTAGTGATTATGAGGCCCCAATTTGATCGAGGGGACACTCAAAGGCCTCCGCCTTCCATCCCATGGATAGATAGAGAGGGAGGGCAGAGCTTTTGGTTTTTTCATGTTGTCAAAGAGTTGAACAATGGATTTTTCGTGTTGAAGCGTATTATTTTCTTATTTATGGGTTGAGGAGAGGTTACGAGTAATTTATGCATTATTTAAAAAATATATAATTGAATCCTATAATGAAATCATTGTTAAAAAAATTACCAAATCTTTGTTGAAGGTAGTTTCACACTCCTAACAAAATTACTCAATTATTAATTTTATATTTAATATTGTATTATTATGAATACATATAACTTAAAAAATATTAAAATTAATAATTAATAAAAGGTTATATTTTACTATTAGTCCCTACAATATGCATAAGTTATGAATTTAGTCCATATACTTTAATTTGATCTTTTCAATATTTGTACTTTTCGAAATTTAAAATAATAGTTCTTATCAAATGGTATATGTTATATTTATTAAATTATGGTATTTTCAAAATTTGACACGGCAAATATATTATCATATGTTAGTGTTGTGTCTGTTGGTTATTGTCGCATATTATTCACAAAAAAAAAAGTTAGTTAATGGATTTAATTACGGTTGTTCGTGTCAAGATTAAAGTTTTGAAATTCAAAAAGTTTTCCAAACTAAGAATGACCCAATTGGAGTATATGTATTAAATCTATAATTTCACGCATAGTACAATATTAATAACAAAATTTAACCAATTGAATTTAACCGGTATTGTTTGGATCATGATTAAAATTTTAAAATTTGAAAAGTTCAAGAACTAAAATTGACTAAATCAAAAAATATAAAAATTAAATTTGATCAAATTAAAGTATATGGACTAAATTCATAACTTACATAAATAGCAAACTTTAACCCTTAATAAGAATATTAATAAATATCTAATCACACTCAATTTAAATAACTTTAACCTCTCCTCCAAATAAAAAATAAAAAATTTGGGGGGCTTTTGAGTTTTTAGTTTTGATTGATAGATAGCAAAATGGTTAAATAACTTTTTGGTGCTTGAACTTTGCAACTATTCTTAAATTAGGGTTTGAATTATTTTTTGTTTAAATTAGTCCTTGAACTTTGTAATTGTTCTCACTTTATTTTGTCAAAGTTAGCCCCTGATATTTCTTTGAAAATCCTAAAGTTTAGGCCCCAATGCGAGAATAATTACCAAGTTCAAAAACTAATTTGGACAAAAAAAATTCAAGCCCTAATATTAAAACGATTGCCTAGTTCAAGTCTTAATATAAGAACAGTTATCAATTTCAAGGACTAACTTGAATAGAAAACATTCAAAACCCAATGTGAATTGTTAACGAGTTTAGGCCTCAAATAATAAATTTAACCCATAATAGCAAAGTAGTATTGTTTTTTTCATCTATAAAATATGAACACAACATTTTACTTATAAAAAAGATCACTTTTTTTACTATTTAAATCCTAAACCCTATGTATTAGGTGACGTTTTAGTAAGAATAGTCACATGGGGAAAGGTGATGAAGGTTGAAACTGATGAGATTCAGAAGCTTTTTTTTGTCAAAATGTCAACTCCTTTGTTCCACACCCAATCTTTAATCTAATCATTATTTACACTTTTAATCATAGTTAGGCATACCTAAAACCCCACTTTTTCTATTTTCTTGTGAAAAATAAAAATAAAAAAACACAATATTTTTTTAATCTCTAGTTTAGGTTTAGGTGGCTAATAGTGTGTATTTGTAGTGATGTTTGAACTAATTTTTGTGCTTAGGTTTTGGGAGACAACACTCAACTATTAGCCAAAGTTTTATTACCATACATAGAAAAACAGAAACCAATAAATGCATGCAGTGTTTCAATTCAAGTCCTTATTAATTAATGGTGTAAGGGACTAATTTATTAATTAACTTGGGTATTTGTGGACATTCCAAATTTGGGTAGGAATTTGTCTAGCAAATGAAGTAGTGAAATAATTGTTTATATGAGGTTCAAATCCCTGGTCTCTAGGGTACATTGAACTGCAAATTTGATAGTTTCTATGACAAGCAAAGGGAAGTATAAAATTAGAAAATTTTAGTATACTAAATTGATAATAAAATAAAAATAATGTGTACTATTTTGATGATTTGAGTTGGGAATGGGACTATACAATAGTTGATTATTGACCAATTGAAAATAACATTTCATTAATAGTTTATTATTCACCAAATGTCTACTTGATGTTGTTTCATTTGCCAAGTGATTTTTTTTTTTTTGCAATATAGAATAGTACCAAAAATAAATCAAAGGGTGAGAAATAAGAGAGTTTATATTCAAATACCATTAATCCATCTTCAAACTGAGATTTTATGAAAGAATATCTAAAATTTTATTTCAAAAATTTTATCATTTTTAGGGGTTCAAAATACAATTTTATTTTTATTAATTTAAAATATTAAATGGCCAAATTGGAATTCATTTTAGAAGGGGTCAGGCTCTTGGCCCCTACCACCCCTCCTAGATTCGCCCTTGACCTTGGAGTCATCATTGTTGGAAGTGTTTTTACTTGAATACCATCTCAACTTAAATAGGACTCAGGCAAATCAGAAAACTGGACTAGACACCTATGATCGAGGCAAATTTAGGGGAATTACAGGGGCTCACTTCCTATAGCCTAAAATTTGTAAAATTTCTTTTAAGTCCCTTTAAATTTTAAAATTTTAAAATTTGATATTATAACGTGGTGTCTAAAAGAGGATAAATTTGTGTTAGGCCCTCAATTTTTTTCAATTTGATTTATTTTATAGAATTTATAATTTTTTAGTGATAAATTTAGTAGCATTTTTAGTTTAATTTGATAAATTAATATAGAGAAGTATCTAAATATTAATTTGTTAAAAATAAAGTTTAGTAATTGCGGCATGAATGAGGTAAAAGATAATCTTAAATAATTATAATATCTAATAAAAAATTGAGCATTTGACTTATACTATAAACTCAAACCCCAAACTCAAATCTTGAACCCCGGGTTGAGGTTCAAGGTTTTGAATTTGAGATTTAGGTTGGGGTTTGAGGTTTGAAGTTCTGGGTTCAAGGTAAAAGTAATCAAAATTATGTATCAATAATAAGAAAAATTATTGAAATGTCTTAAATAATTAGAAAAGGGTCATAGATAATGTATGTAGAGGATCTATAAAATAATTTCTTCTCTATTAACCTTTTTTTTTTATTTAAAGGTCAAGCAAACATTTTTTTAATTTTAAAATTAAAAGTTAGAAAATATATCTTTCATCAAATGTATTTAATTAAAAGGAATTAGTTTCAATAATTAACAATTTTATAAAAACGAAAAAAAGATATAGAAAGATTTTCTTTGAGATTCCTAAAATAAAAATAATTTATAATTGTAGTGATAATATCAAATTTATTAATTGCAAATTTTATATCAATATCAAAATGGTAGTTATGATATGACCAAAAAAATCAAGTTTGTCAACCAATTAATTATATATCAAAATCATTAATAATTAACACTAAATTCATAATTTTTATAATAAAAAAACTTAATTCATGATATAATTTATTTAAAGAAACATAAAATAAGATAACATAATAAATTCAAAGGATTTATAATATAAATAAATGCTCAAAGATGAACTGAAAGGTCACCAAATGGTTGAAGGGCCTATTTCTTCTTCAATTAAATAATAAATGTTTATTTACCTTCTATTTTCTTTATAATAGTTCTATTTATCTTTTAATATTTTGCTCATTATATAGAAATGATTGCCATACATCTATAATATTATGTTATTATAAAGAGATAATTGTTGTAAACTGTTAGGATCGATATTATCTTTTTGGCAATTTGATTCCTAACGGGATGTTATAAGACATTATTATGGGATATTATCTCTTAGCAATTTGATTCCTATGTAACTACTATCGGATAGATAGATATATATACATCCTTAAGGCCTGTCAATAAAATTCGAGAGATTACCATGTTCCTGTCATAAACCTATAATAGAATTATTTTTTTTTTAAGTTTATAAATATAACAAGTTCAATTAATCAATAAAAGTTATCAAGTTAAATCGATTAATTTATCATAAGTTATTAAATTTAAGTAATCAAATTATAAGTTTATAATGTTCCAAATTCATGGTAGAATATTTAATTAGTGAACTTAATAATTTATTGAACGACATTTTTAATTTCACTCATTGAAGATTATTTTCATTTAATAAAATATGAATAATAAATTTTTCTTCATACGACTTTTAAATATTTTATTGAAATAATATTTTAATTAAAACAATTTTTATTTAATAAATTATAATGAATAGGTTTGCTTATATGAAATAGCTATAATTTTTTTGCTTAAAAGTTTATAAAATATGTTTTAATAGAAAACTAATTTAATAAAGAATGTAGTTCATAGCTATGGTTGTTAAGTGAAAAGTTGTTATAAAGAGTTAAAATAAAATATAAAAAATCGATTCTACTATAAACTTGATTGTTATAACGAAATGTTGAAAAGTGGGTGACTATTATAGAGAAGGTTGATTGTATATGTAAATCAAACAGGGAAAAAAGCTAAAGAGCAATGTCATTATTTACAGGGTTAGATATGCCACAAGCCCCTTTGCTCTTCGTTAATTTGGAAATTCATTTTTGTACTTTTATTTCCAAGAATTTAATCCATCTATTTTTTAGATTTTAAAATTCATATCCAATTGTTAACACAACGATTTTTTAGGTTAGATTTATTGGTATGACATTTTGAAAAAAAAAAAAAAAACTCATCTAGTAACCATGTAGCTAAAAAATGACGTTGTAATGAATTTGAATTTCGGTGTTAATATTTGGACTTGTGTTTTTAAATATGAAAAGTAAAATGACTAAATTCTTTAAAATAAAAGTAAGAGAACTAAATTCCAAATATATAAAGAACATAGAAACTTAAAGCATACTTTAACGTATTTTGATTTGTGTAATACTGTAATCTATTTTTCATTTTCTTGGATTTTTCCATTTGGGGTATTTAAAATTTTTATTGAAACTAGGATATTCACCATCGGTAGTAGTGATTAATTCCTTCGCCATGAGTATTCTTCAAAGAGGCAAATAACAAGCTATAAAATGTGCTCCAATCTCATAAGTGAAGATTGAAATCTCGATCACATAATTAAAAGATGAGATAGACAACCATCACACATACCGCACCTTATAATTCATTTTGGGTATTAATTTAATTAAGTTAATTTCTAAAATAAAATCAGTTCTCAACCACATGAATAAATTTGTTGAATAATTATTTTGGAGGCTATCTTTTCTGTGAAGCACATGAATTTTATCAATCAACACATTAATTAGGTTTGGAATCAGATTTGCATCTCATTTGGGTACAACTCTCCATATTGATAAATTTAACTGTCTTCAATAAAAAAAATAGTGTTGATTATATAAAAAAAAATCTCACTACATAAGAGTTTAGTCCATTTTTATTTTGTTGAATTAAGTTAATTATTTAATTGAATGCTTAAAATAATAATATTTAAAAATTAAATATTATAATATCGATTGAGTATCAGTTCAATAAATATTATTGTTATAATAATAATAATAAAATATTTATGTTCAAATGTATTCATACATGTTTTTTTTCTCTAATTTAACAAATGAAAAAAATTATACATAAAAGCAAACATTTTATATATATATATATAAACTATCATCATCAAATCAAACCCAACAACAATAAAAAAAAATTGGCCTTGAGATAACACTTATTTTTGTTAATATATTGCTCTAAATGATAACAAAAATAACATATTATATAAGAAATGAAATGGAACAGCTAACACTAATCTCATTGATGTAATAATTATTAAGATTTTATCATGTTGTCTCTTTTAAGAATTCAAAACCTAAATAAATAATAAAATAAATTACGAAAGTTAGGTGAGATTGTAAAGGTCTTTTCTACCTTAATCAGTGGTCGGAGTTTCGATCCTCACCCTAGGTATGGAGCAGTTTTAAAATTTGTTGTCAACATTTACCCTTTAATGAGCCTAAACAATACGTAAGGATTAGTTTCTCGACTTGTCTGATAAATACAATGAAAATAAAAAAATACTTATTCATAACCATCCTTACATTATTATTGTATAATTAATAATAGTCCATTGGAGATAATTTATGTTGTTTCTCAGTGGACATGCCATTCACACTATTGATTAAGGATTCACATTTAAAAGAAAGGTAGCCAAAAATAGTATTGTAAATCCTCAAAACAAATAATAATTGTTTTATGTAACCTAATCTCAACTATCCTTGTTTATTGATATGTTGTTGCATCAATAGTTTTATATGCATAATGAATGTTGATGTATTAGAAAAATGGGGGGGAAATGTCCACAAATCACATGACCAAATTGGACAACCCATAAGGAAAAGATCCCATCATTTGACAACCCCAAGTTGACGATGGTTGGTTGCTTTTCAATGCTTAATTTAATTAATAATACATGCTCTTAAAAGATATCTTAATAATTAAAATTAATGGTTTTGACTTAAAACCAATTCAGAAGGAGCATCTGTATTTGGTCACCCTTGTTCAATGACCATGCTATCCTTCAATCTTTTCTTATTTTTCTATTAAATTTCAATCCATTTATATGTCTAATTAAGTAAACGTTAATATAATGTTTAAATTTAATATCAATTTAAATTAATTTTGTTATACTTAATCATTTTGTCTCAACACCTCATCAAGTCAACTATTTTGATTATAAAGGGCTTGCCTTAGAGGGATTCAACTAAAGAAGCGCTTGTCCACCTAAAGGTCATTATGTGATTCTCACGTGGGCTGCCATCATACCACATCAGGGTTCATTTAGAAAATTCTCTTGACACATCTAATAAGTCCGTTATAACTCTACCACGTCTTTGTAGGACATTCCATGTTATATGGTAGGGAACCTATTTAGAGGGGCCCACACCAAGATCCTCCTCTATGTAAGCTCATTCCATCTTTAAGAGGACTCCAAGCAACCTAAGAACATCAACACTCTGCCAAACCACCTTTACAACTCTTTCAATTATTATTTGACCACCATTAGCGACTTTTGACACTATATATAAACCGCTTCACAGCTTAAAACTAATTGGCCTTGTTTGTGGGGATTAGAGCAAAAATCATGTCTCTACCCAATGAAAACAACCTCAACATCCCAACCAATTACCAACAACAATATAAAATCGCTGCCTTCTCCGTACCATTCAATGCCAATACCTACTCCAAACACACAATGATACTCTAAACTATAAGCCTAACTCAAACTTCTTCAAACACAACTTCAACAAAAGAAGAAGAAACATTGAAACAAAATGCTCAAGTTATCCAAAAGCTTAAAGCAAAGCAAAACCTACCCCAAATCCAAAAATTGTTAAGACAAAATGATGATACCTCCTCGAAGTCAGGCCACCAATTCAAATAGAAAAGAGAGGACATGCTAGTTAGAGAAATCACAAAGAGTATCGGTCCCAACTGATGGCCACTTAAACCAAAATGCCCCTTTAAAGGGATAAGTAAAAGCTTTGAAAAGATAGATGTAGTCTCTTCAAAGAACAAAGCTTTATGATGTAGAATGGGCCTTTTATTTTAAAACCCCCTCACTTCAGAAATTGTTACAAAACAAATGCCTCACTCCTTTAAGCTACCAAAGGAAACAAACAATGGAACAAAATACCCCATGGACCACCTTTGCCAATATAATAACTACATGAAAATCTTGGGTGCCTTTGACGCACTCAAATGCAGAGTCTTCTCTATGACATCAAGGTGACATAAATGTGTGGTACTTGACCCTTCTAATTGTCACTTTTTTAAGCCTTGAGAAGTTAGCACTCTAGTTCTTTATCCATTTCCTCGCCAACAAAACCACTTGCAAAAGCCTTGTTAAACTTATCGTTATTAAGCAAAAGGAAAGTGAACCATTAAGATACTATATTTGTCATTTAAACGCGGAAACCATGGAAACAAAAGACTTGAATGTTGACTTGGCAATTTAGAAATGTACGACCCGAAAGTCAGTCGTGTCGAGAAATGTAGTTTCAAGACCCTATTTTTGTAAACCAAGTCTATAAATATTTATTAAATATTTACAGCATATATTATATAGATGAAATGAATTTTGATAAGTAATTTAGTCGAAATTGTGTTTAATGGGGGTCCAGGGGCTAAATCATAAAATTCAATCGTTATAGATTTTTAATTAGAAAAATGGCTTGAGGACCTAAATTGCAATTAACCAAAGGTTTAAAATTGTAATTAGACCATGGTAGAATTCATTATAGTAGACAAAGGTGTGTAATGGTCAATTAATTAAACAATAATTAAAATTAATTAGCTTAGTTAAAGTTAATTACAAGATAAACCTAGTATAAAAGACAAAATAAATGAAATGTTGTCATATTTTCTTTGGTACAAAATGAACAAGAAAGAAGAAGAAAAGGGAGACAACATTTCTTTTAGGGTTAAACTTTTAGCTTTAAAATTCAAGTAAGTCCTTAGTTATTTTCTTGTTATTTTTATGTTTTTGAGATGATGTGAACTTAATCTAGCTAGCTCATGTACCAATTGGTAAAAATATTAAAGTTTTGAAAGTTGACATAGCTGAGAATTGAAAGTTTTAGGTGTTAAATTGATAGATTTTAAGCTTAGATATGAAAAAATGACTGAAGAGTAAAGTTATTAATAGTTTCATACATTAAGGACTAAATTGAATAAAATATAAAATTGGATATAGAAATAAGAAATAGGAGGTCTCTAATAGACAATAGTGAAATTGGATTTCAATTTGGAGTTTTAGATAAAAAGCTATGTTAGTATTTTAGGGACTAAATTGAATAAATTGCAAAGTTTATATATAATTACAATTGATTGTGAAATTGGTCAATTATTGATGGTCTTGTATGTTTATGTTAATCCATAGCTAATGCTGATCCGGATTCCACGAGAGGGAGAGGAAAAGCTAAAGCCGCTGACAAATAGCTCGAAATTTTGGTTTGTAATTTTATGATTCAGAACTCAATTAAATGTTGCATTTTCATGTAATTTAACATCAAACATTGTTGAGGTAAATCATTGATGATTAATTGAGCTGATTTAATATATTCGAAATTGAATATAGAAATAAGGACTAAATTGAATACAATACAAAATTTCTAATTTATTTGATACATAATATTTGATATGAAATATGGCTGAAACATGTTATGTATGCTATGAATTTGTGAAATGATGGTGGATTGTGGATATTGGAAAGTCGATTAAACTATATGTCGAAAAACAAAAATCTACATTACTACTGCTCGCATCAGGTCGAATATAGTTGGCATGCCATAGGTCGAGTACTTAGTAAAACCATCTTTTCTTGGAAATTCAGGGTCACAAATTGATTGAGTTGAGAAAACCATTGTTGTCGGGCAATCTAGAGTGGTACTATGTAACATTATAGCATCATTGTTGTCTGACAACTCTGGTGACTTGATCCGTATCCATATTGAGTCCGTGTCAAGTTAATAGGTTAAAAATACATGATTTCATTAAATAATATTGAAATGAAATGATTTGAAAATGTGAAATTCTATGTTATATTATTTGAATTGAAAATAAAGTCAAGGGCTAATGGATCAAGATTGAGCTTACAGACTTGGAGATTGTTAATATGATACTTGAAATTGCGTAAATATGAATATGTATTATATGATAAGATTTTGCAATAACGCTTGTGACCTGTTGATGAGTTATTTATATGGAAAAATGATAGAAATGAGAATGCAAATATATATGTTAGCATCATCATGTACTTGAGTAGGTAATTGAGATATGTATTTACTTAAAATTTGAAATAGTTAAGATGAATGACATGAAGTTGTGTATGAAATAAACTTGACTTAATTGTATACATTTGCATATTTATTGTTATGTTAACTTGAATCATAGTTTACCACTGAGCAATTTGCTTAGCGTATGGTTGTTTTTTTGTGAATAGGTTAGTAGATTCTTGAGCAAGAAACTTGTAGATTTCAGCATCCAAAGGATGACCCCTTAACTCATCAATATTTGTAAATCCTATTTTAATTTTAGGTTGGCATGTACCTAGTTGGGTCAAATTTTGTATTGTTTTTTAAGTTCTTGAGACTTTTAGAGTTTGGCATTTTATGATATATACACATGCTTGCCTATATGCCTATAATGTTTTATGAAATCTTTCTTATATGTTCTTATTTCTAAATTGATATAATGTTAATGGCCTACGAGGAAATTTAATAGTAATGTGTAAAACATTGAAGCTATTGAATTTATAAATGGATATATGTACACATGCTTGCCTATATATCGTAGTAAAGTCTTGATACTTTGAAAAAATACCGATACATTATGAAAGGTATCGATGCTATTGAATTTTATTCAATTTGTTTAAAACATTGAAGTTTTCAAATTGGTATCGATACCGCCAGGGTATCGACACTGCTCTAAAATTTTGGAAATGTTGCAATTTGGTCTTTTTTTCAATATCAAAGTTAACTTCATGCGTACATAGGCTCATATAATTTCTCGGGAAAGGTTAAATATCACATTTTATATTGAAATGTTTATATTTACATAAACCATGCTCGCAATAGATGTTTTGTTTTCGTTGTTGCTCCGCAATAAATGTGACATCCTTCTCGCTCACACTCATGATCAAAGCAACTTTTAAGGTGTTACAAGAAATTTATCTCACTACTCTGATCATAGGCATATATTTTAAATGATGTTGCAATGGAAGGTATCTCTAAGTGCTCACCACCGATAAAGCCAAATCCACAAAGACTACATTCTTCAAATAGATGCTAGTTTCATAACGATATAGGGTAACAAACTAAGGATTGTGTTCACCTTAAAGATGCCATCAAAGAAGCTATTAGGTGAGGAGAGCTTAAACAATTTGTAAAATGTAAATTCACTTGCCAACAAGAGCAAAATAAAATTAGAACTTTCAAATAAGTCAAACATGGTGAAGGAAAGAGACCCATCAAAGGCATAATCAATATGATATGGCCACCACTAATGAGTAGGTCACTTTCAAGACTAAGAGAAAGGCTCACTTGAAGAGTGCTAAGTCTATTATCTCTTAGATGAAAAAGTCCTTTGTGACAGAGAAATGGTGAGTGAAGTTTGATGAAAGAGATTAAGATCCAATAATCAATGATGATGGTAATGACTCTTTGGTGATCACTAGTATAATTGCTAATTATGAAGTAAAAAGAATCATGCTTGACAATTACAAAGCAGTGGAAATACTATATTAGGTTGCCTTTAAAAAATGGGCCTCTCTAAGCAAGAATTGAAAAAGGAGAACCTCATTTTCAACTTCACTAATTAGCTTATTGAAGTAAAGGGCTTGATAACTTTATCAATTACTATAGGCAATAGGAGACATATTTCCACTGTTATGGTAGCATTTTTTTGTCATGGATCAATTGTTGATGTATAATGCCATCTTTAGACTACCACCAATGAAGAGAGCCAATCTTACTTGTGCAACATCTGCATGAAGGCAAAGTTTTCTAACCAAATGGGGATATGTTATATGCAGGCCATCCACCAAATGGGAAGAAAGTGTCACAATCATTTATCTCTAACTAACCTAATAGAGTCAGAACTCTAGTAAGGTGAGATCTTTCGAACATGGCAATAAAGAAAGGGGTCGTGACTACTCTAGTAAGGTGAGATGAGTCAGTTTAGGCCGAGCCTTTTAAGGCATCCTGCTTTTTCAACCTTAGTGTGCATGTAAATATTAGCTTTTTAGCATGAAAGCTCAATAATACCAAGAGGGGGTGAATTGGTGCTTAAAAATTTCAAAAAAAAAAAGATAAGAAGATTCAAATAAAAGTGGACACAATAATTCATAATGGTTTGACCGTAATTGCCTACCTCCACTACCTTAACTTCCTTTGCTATAAATTTTCCTAATTCACTCTATTTGAATTGATACCATTCAAGAATAAGGTATAACTTTTAAATTTCCCAATCTTTTGAAGGTAAAGATATAACCTCAAAAATTCTACTAAGGTTTTTTATAAAAAAAATTCAAATAATCTCACATATAAAAGAAATAAGGTACCAAACAATAAATGACCTTTCAAAGATATCGGTTTGCAATATTAAGCACTCTCAAATACAAATAAACATTTGAACAAAGAATTAAAACTCAGCCCAACAAGTGTTTAGAAGTAAAATTTGGATGTAAGAAGAAGAGATGAAAAGAATCAAGTCCAATTTTGGGTTTAAATTAATTAATCAACATCCCTAAAGACAAAAAGGTATTAAATACTTGTTCTTGAATCATGAAAAGAATCTAATCAAATATGGCACCTTTCTATGCAATTGTAAGTCATATGGGAGATGTGTGCGTAAAATCAGGACCGAATCCTTAAGGCAGATATCTTCTATAATGATACTAATTGATCTTTTGTTTAATTTGATTATGAGATGCCAAAACTGCATGAGGGGCCATTTAGATTGATTTCAGAGATTACTTAGATTTTGTTACGTCAGTGGCATTATGGATTACAAAAGATGGCATTTGTTTTCTCTCTTGGATCATCCCTTTGGGTTAGATATGATATTTTGTATATTCTTTTATACTAAATATAGAATATACAAATTTAAACTTATATACAACATATATGAAGATGAGATTGTAATTTTTTCAATTTTCAATCTCAGGTATTGGAGTAGGTAATTGGGTGTTTCAAGATTTACTCATATTATAATAATTATCTAAACATGTTACGCGTATAATTATATGTTGGTATACCAAAATTTTGATTTCTCGCATACAAGTTAAATGTGTCGTGATGATCCTATTGTATATTTAATCTATATTGTATTCAATGTTTTAGAATCATATTGGTGGTCAAATCGGTTAGAACACCGTTCCCTCGATCCGACCGATTCATTCAATTCAAAATTCATAAATTATTAAAAATATAAAATTATAATATCCAATATAATCGCCAATTCAACAAATTCTTTAGTCCAATTCAATCAGTCTATACTGATTCGCTAATTTATCGATTTTTTTCTCTCTCCGAACCGATACTTCGATACCAAAATTGATTTTATTATTTTCACCTGATGTTCCGAAAATGAAAATATGGTCGAAAAAGGGGTGGCCATGTCATAACCTCAGCTTAATCATGAAAATTACTATAAATTTTTTATATATAATATAAAGTTCTCAGATTTATAAAAGAAAACGAAGATCCATGATGAAACGATGATGGAAATATTCATTTTTTTTTAAAACTCATTTGGTGAAACAGGACATGAATGAGAGAGAATTTAAACACTGAAAGGCACTGAATTCTGAGAGAATGGGGGAAATTAAAAGTTTAATTTAATTTTATTTTATTTTTTATCTCATGTAGGATGAAAATAAAGTTGAGTTTAAAAATAAATTTGAGTTTATGGTAGGGTTATCGAGATTGTTGTGATTAATAATATGAGGCACGTGCCAATAACAATTGGAATCTCCCAACAATATGTACATCAATTATCGAGTCTGAAAATTTTTTGAGTTTTGAATTAAATTGTATACTTTTACGATAGTAAAAATATAATTTCATCATTTTAATAATCTATATCTTTATTATTTTTAAATGGTTAAATCAAATTTTATTATTTTTGGGGGTCAAAATATATTTTTACTATTACTAATTTAAAATTTTATAAAGTATAAAGTGCCTAAATTAAAATTTTACTATTTTAAGAGGAGTCATCTCCACTACGCTCCACCACTGCTGTACACAGTACTTTCTTTAAATCTTTTTGCATGCATAGCATGACTAATATTCCTAATTTTGTGTAATTTTATGTATTACATTTTGGTATGATTCGGTTTTCACAAATCACTACCATCATTATTGATATAATAACAATTTGTATTTACATATTACAGACACAAATAATTATACTTATATAATATAAAAATAAATTAATGTATTCATTTTTTTAAAGTGTACAGTTGAATCAAAATAAAAGTTTTATATATTCATTTGAACCAAAATCAAAGTTTAATGTGTATAATTATACAAAATCAAAATTCATGTATCAAATTGTACATTGAATCAAAATTCATATATAGTTTCATATATATCCCTATATGAAACAATTTAAGTGGAACAGGTGATTAAATAATAATTAAAATAATATTTAAGACTCATTACAATAAATAATATTTTCATCTACTTTTGGAATTAATTAAATTTTATCATTTGATTTTGGAATAAATTCTTTTTAATCTTATTTTGTCATTTACATTATTATTAAATGAATGTGTCATTTTTAATGACTATTTTTATAGTTTGTAGGTTTTTAATATTTTGTGTATTATGTTTTGTTTTTTTGTTTTTTTTTTACTTATTTCTTGTTACTTTTAAAAATATTCATATATATATATATATATATATATATATATATATATATATTTAAGCTCAACAATGGCATGGAAGATCCAATTATTTCATAAAAGGAAAAATATAAGAAATTTACTTTAACATCTTACATCCAATCTAGATGCTATGATCGAATCTTGAAGAATTATATAAATTGCTTTAAATCCCGATTTTGAATTCAAAAAACATGTATCTTAACATTATTAATTTTGCAAACCTCTATCCAATTTTTAGAAAATTCATGTTTTTAGTTGTTCATTTTATAGAAATTCGTTTAATTGATAACTTTGTTTTGCAACAGAAATTACAGAGTATTAAATTTTAAAAATTGTGAATCTAGTTTGTAAAACATAGAGCTTTGTAGTTTAAACATATTAGTTATGAGATCTAACAAAACAAATAATAATAAAAAGCCAAAAGTCTAGAATAGTTTAAAACCTCAATTATCATATTTAATTTATTGGGAAACCAAATCAACTCTCGACATCGCTCGATCATATTTAATTTAGGTGAACTAACAAGCTCAAGTGTGTAACTCAAATTTACACAAATAAAACAGATATCAAAGTCACATAGAAGTCAAAAATTGAACAGATATACAACATGGCTAATATGCAATGCAACATAATAATCAAATCGATACGAATAGCATGGCATATCGTATGATGCAACACTTAATACGTAACAAATACATATCCTACCTCCATCCGCTACACACCATCTTCATTCTTTCCAACACATCATATAGGATAATAAATACTCATCTAACCCCACACACCAATAAATGAGCGTATGTCATCAGACAAAAATGTGCAATCAAAGTCGCCAAAAATAATGCGATAATCTTCCGTAGACCGATAAGTGTGGTCGAGCCACCATAATCGATAAGTGTGGTCGAGCCACTGTAATGATATGTGATTTAAACTACCGCTATGATAGATCATTAAACCACAACGCTTCCTCCATCACATCATTATTCCACCCCATGCACATGCAAATACTATCCATTTATCTAGATGCAGCATAAAGCATACACGCTTTTACACATCATAACATACTAACATGCATTCAAAAATTGCACATACAAAAGCAGAATATCAAATTTCATATATATAAGTCATACATATCACATAACAGTCCCTACGATTTAGCTAACCTCGAAATGCACTTCAAATACGATCCTAATTAAATTTTACAAAAAATGGGCCCACAAGCCCATATAGCGTTGACAATATGCTTTTCGCTTCACGCTGCTCATTGTTCTTCTGGACAGAAAATACACATAAGGGTTTTTTTTATAACAACACAACAAGAAGGATTCTAGAACCTAAACGACATTTAGAACGTGAGAATTATCAATGAAATGCTAATTTCCAAGTCACTAATTCGACCGTAAGCACTAACTATTCGACCTTAACACCGAGATTCGCCTTAAATAGGGCATAGACCACTTACCCTTGAAAGAAACAGTACTTTAAACAGTATCTAAATCATGTAGGATTAGACGCCTTATGATCCTCACCTAGAAAACCAATGTGATTAAAAATGGGGAACATAACACAACAAAATTGTCAACTATGCAAAAGGAAAATTAAAAACCTTATTACCGGAAGAAGGGGGTACAACAATACTTACACCATGATTAAATTACGATCAACTCGCTTGAAAACACCCCACAGACAATAGCACAAAATTGAACAAAAAGGAAAGAAACAATAAAATTAGAAACAAAACGTGAAAGGGAAAGAAGTTTGGGACGACAAATTGAGTGAGAGTAGGAAAGTGGGAGAGATTTTTGGGGAGGGATTACCTCAAAAAAAAAAATCAAAACTATCAGATTTTCTACTAACTTAACAGTTTAACCAGAGTTTGAAATTAACTCAATTACGAATCACATGAGTGGAACACTTAGGGAGAATAAAAAATATTTTCACTTTACACACACAAGACCTTTAAATAAGCTAAAACTTTACCACTGAACTAATATATTCATTCTTACCAACAATTGGGTAAAAATAATAAGTAAGTTATATGTTCAAAGATATGGGTTGGGATAAAAACAATAAAAATTCAAGAGAAAGAATTTTAATATAAGATCTCAGACACACATAACTAATACTTAGCCACTGTAACAAATTAATTTTCTTGATACAACCCCTACTATATTTATTTAAAAATAATATGTGATCACTCTCAATTCATTATCTTAATTTTTCTTAACCCGATTTTTGAGATGTAATATTTCTTCGATTTACAACTACTATATCATCATCATCATACATCTTTATTGAGCTTTTCCGTTTTCACTCATGATTCACAACTGTCATGAGCTTATTTGCTTAAGATCCCATTATTTTTGTATCTCTTTGGCCCATTTGGCAGGCAAACCAAGAGGTGGTTCAGTTAATGGGGGGCCGAATTCTAAAAAATAGTAGCAATAAACTTTGTGTCTAAAACTCTGCTGATTCCCCTTGTAGCTACTTAGCCAAATAGATGTAACCCTTAGCCTAACATGGGAAAGGAGGTGCCTAGATTGCCATAAAAAGAACACATTTTCTTACTTTAACATGCCTGTAATGAGAGTTCTAGCTACTTCAGTTTCTTAAATCAATAAATCCAAAACTCAAAACCCCTTTTCCTTTCGGCTATTCAACTTTTTGGGTAGTTCATGTTTTTTGATATGCATGTTGTCATAATCTTGAAGTTAAAAAGTGGTCTTCATCCAATTAAAATTATGCCCTAATTATTGAGTTTATAAAGTCATAAGGGACAAGTAAGTGTGCCCCTTAGAACTCAAATGCTAATCTATATTATCAGCAAAAGTATTATGGAGATTCTTATATTAAGAGTTAGATTGTATTTTATCTCTACTAAAAAAATAAGAAAAAATTAGTTTTTATACGTTAGATCAAAGCACAAATTGATCCTTCTATTATAAATTTCATCCATTTTTTTTTAAAAACTAGTCTATGTGTACTAGCATGAGGTACACACCATGTGTAATTGTAATTGTCTAGTTGTTTTATCAGCCACGCCAATTTTTTTAATAGAAATGGATAAAATTTTTAACATAAAGGACTAATTTACTCATTAATCTAACATATAAAGACTGATTTACTCATTTTTTAAGTAGAGGTAAAATGTCATCTGACTTCCAATACAAAGACTTTTATGATACTTTTACCCTTTATTATCTTATTAACAAATCAACTAATAACGACTTTAATACTTATCCCTTAAACAATGTCTTGGATTCAAGTCTTATATGAAAAAAATAGCACTACGAGAACTTTACCCCATTGGTTTAGAGCTGAACAGTGAAGATTGGATGTGTCTATTGAATATCTATCTTTGAATGTGGTTGGTAATGGTGTGCATGCTTGAAAAGTTGCTTTAGTTGATGTAACCAGGCTAGTATGTATTTCCACTTATTATTTTTCATTGTTTTTAATTCGTCTTTTAGTGCTTGCGTTTCCAATCTTCTAACAGTAACCTTTGAATTTGTCACTATCTAAAATCTGAGCAGTGGGGTTTCAATTTCCAGTTTACAAACTTGAATACATCATAAAATTATACCAAAACAATAATACTTTGAACAAATCATGTGGGATTGTTTTTAATTCAGCAGTAGCAACTGTTAACCATGTTCTTGGTTTTTTTGGATCACTGTCTTAACTATATTTATGACTAACCCTGTTCCATTATTGTTCTACAAAATGTCATGTCTGAAATTTGCAGTCCCAAAGCTAATGGATAGAGTTGAAATTGAATGGAATTTGGACATTATCAGATAGCTTACATTATTGTTTATTGTGCATTAAGAGTCAAAGCAGGCATTATGGAATTTGTTAGTGGGGGGAATTAAAACAAACCAAGAATTTGCCCTAATATATCATTGTTTAATGAACTTTGCTAACCACTTCAACTTTCATTTAGGATATTAAACTACATAATACCCCACTTTCAATAACTTGTTTGACTAGAAAATTTCATCAAAATTATTGAATATAAATTTTAATTTTGTTCGATTATATATATGATGTAGGTACTCAAATTTACCCGGGCCCAAAATTGTTAACCAGCCCAAACATAAAACAAAATATAAAATAAAAATCCAATTACAAGAACGGCCCAATAATGGGCCCAGATCATACCCATTTTATAAGCGGGCCCTAAACCCTTAACTCAGACGGCCAATAGGCCCAAAAGTCTAAACCTAATCCAGCCAAGCCTAACCCTAGCTTCCTCCTAGAGCCGTACCCCTCCCATGTGCGTCGTCGGCACGTCCAATGCCCGAGGTTCGGCTCTCCGTTGTCCCCTTGCACCAAAACGGTTGTCTGCAGCCTATTGACCCTCGTGCACCTGCAAAAGAAAGCAAAAAAGGAAAACAAAACAGGACAATAGAGCAAAAAGCAAGAATAGGGCAGAAAAGAAGCAAGAAAACAAAAAACATAGACAATAGCAAATCAATTGTATTTCGGCTATAAAGCCTGAAACCCTAGATTGTTTTTTTTACGAACATACTGATATTGAAATACAAAAAAAGCAGTGAAGAAAAGAAAAGGTGATTTCAGATTTATCTTGGGTTTTCAATTCATTTTTTTTCCTCCATATAGCTTTTTTGCATAGAAATATAAAAAGAAAGGAAAGGGACTTATCTTTTGGAAGAACGCCTCCGATTCCTCGTTTTGCTTCGTTGTGAGCGAAGCTAAAAGGGGGTTTAGAGAGATATGGCCTCCAATATGATCGGGTTTGGCCCTCATTTGACGCTATCCGCCAACTACTACTGGTGAACAAAGTCGTTAAAGGCAAGGAACCGCTTGATTCGATTGATTAAAGGGATAGGAAACTTAGAACTCTTTGGTTTTGACTTTCCCTAATGGCCGATGTCTTTAGGGTTTATTTTTTTGTCTTTGTAAGGAACATCGACGACGCCGCTTTAGACCAGCTTCAATGGTCTCAAAATGGCACCGCTTAGAGCTAAGACTCGATGACCCACCCTGTGTTCTGATGAGATCCGCGTGTTCGGCCTCAGAGGGATATTTGCGCGCTAGGTCCCCCCTTTTCGAGCAAGCTTTCAATCGTGTCTAATGTGTTTTGTGTCATTTTTAAAATTTGTCCCTGTAATTTGCGCATGGTTACAAATGGATTCGTGCCTTAACGCAACATTTTGGGGCTTGGATTATTTCCGCCTAGTCCCCGTATTCGCAAGTGTGGCTACTGTCCTAATTCGAACCTTAATGACTTATTTTATTTAGAAATTATCTCTTCTATTTTCATTCAATTTTAATTAAGTTTTGTATTTGTATAACTCATTGTTGTAAATACGTTTAATATTTTTGTCTGTGTTGATCCATTTTGATAATCTCGTTTGTTTTTATTCGTACAAATATTTTTGAAGTTTCTTTTATCATATTATTTTGACGTTTTGAGTAATATTTCTTTGAATATTCTATATATACTAGTACATATATTATTTCGATTGAGGTTTTAATTTGTAAATGCTTGTTGTTCTAAAGTACTTAATATTTTATATATATATATGTTTGATATACCTTAATAACTCTATTTTATGTTTATAAAATCACCATTTTAAAATTCTTTTATATCATGTTATTTTGACGTTTTATATAGCATTTCGTTTTAATATTTTTATATGCTTGTGTACATATATTAATTTAGTTGAGCTTTCTACTTGGAAACACTTGTATTTTAAAATCAACCTAGGTGTATTTGTTAATTTATTTTATTTATTTCGCTTTGTTTTCATGTGTATAATTATTTTGAAGTTTGTTTTATCATGTCATTTTAATATTTTGTATAAGGTCTCATCTAAATATTTTTGTATATATATCTGTATATATATTATTTTAATGGCTAAATTGTCATTTTAAGATTCATTTTTGTGCTTATAAAATTATTGTTTTGAAATTCTTTATATTGTATTATTTTAATATATTATACAGTATCTCATTCAAACACTCTTGTATACATTTGTACGTATATAACAAAATTAATTTTATCTTGCATGCATTTCCCTTTATTTTATTCTAAATTTATTTATATATATATATATATATATATATATATATGTGTGTGTGTGTGTGTGTGTGTGTGTTTTGTAAATCTAATATGTTCTTCAAATTATATTTCATTATTTATTGTTACTATCTTTGATATTTTGTGTATAATTAAAATTCCCTTTATCGTATATAAATTATCAATTTTAAACCAATATTCTTTAACACTTCAGATATTACTCGACTTAAAAATATTCATTCTATAATGATTTTTAATGATTACATATATATCTCTACTTTGTTTTTTACAAATAGTTTCAAATTCAACAATTCATTTATGATACATTATGTGTTCGTCCTCTTAAATTTGTCTTATACATTTTTAATTTTCATTTTGTTTTGCATATTTTGCATTTGATTGTGTTGTATTAGGCTATGTACATTATTGTTGTGTATTATTTTCGTTTTGTATTACTATTACATGGATTATTCTTTATTCATGCTTAGAGAATTGATAATATTTTTCTTAGATTGGTTGAATTTAATTGTTTATTTTGTTAGTTGATTAAATTAATTATATTGTCTTCGTTCATTCATCATAGTGTTCCGTATATGCATATTATCCCATGTTTTTATTTTTCCTCTCCGATTTACAAATGTCGTTTTATATTTCCCAACTCTCTAAAACTAATTTTTCCATTTTATTTCAAGTCAAATGAATGCACTTCAAGCTAGTTTTATAATTATTCGTTTAAAAATTCCTTAAAACGAAGGCAGTATTTGATATTTAGAAATTCGAGAAATCGTGCCCTACCGTGCTGAGTTGCGATTTCCCGTTTTTTCAAAAATAATCGAATATTCCTTTAGAATTTCACTCGTGTTTTTCCTAAATTCTAAAACAAGGCAATATTTGATGCTTAGAAATTCGGGGAATCGTGCCCTATCGTGCTGGGTTTCGATTTCTCGTTTATCCAAGATAATCGAATATTCCTTTAGAATTTCACTCGTGTTTTTTCCTAAATTCTAAAACAAGGCAATATTTGATGCTTAGAAATTCGGGGAATCATGCCCTATCGTGATGGGTTTCGATTTCTCGTTTATCCAAGATAATTAAATATTCCATTAGAATTTCGCTCGTGTTTTTCTAAATTCTAAAACAAGGCAATGTTTTATGCTTAAAAATTCGGGGAATCGTGTCCTATCGTGCTGGGTTTCAATTTCTCGTTTGTCCAAGATAATCAAATATTTCTTTAGAATTTCATTCGTATTCTCTAAATTCTAAAACAAGGCAATGCTCAATGTTTGGAAATTCGAGGAATCGTACATACCGCAAATCGTCAGGTTTCAGCTTTCTCGTTGACTAAATAATTGGGCATCCTTTTTGTAATTTTCAACGATAAATTTTTGGAAGTAAAAATTTAACGTGCTCTCGAAGGAATAAAGGAGTATGTCCTATCGTATTGGATATGATGCTTCATTCCTTTGGAACAAGAGAATTTTGACGACCAACTTAAGCTATTCAAATGTTTTCAAAGGAATCATGTTTCAAAAATACCTTCAAATCTCAAACACAAGGACAGTATTTAATCAATTTGGTACCAATTTTGGGTGTAGTGAGGGTGCTAATTGTAGCGACGTAAAATTTTAGCTTAGCTTGGTCGCTAATTGTGGCGATTTATTGAAAAAAAGTTTGAAATTTGACGTTTGATTTTGAAATAAACAGGGAGTCGCCACCGATCCTTTTTCCTAGGTGTGATCGGACACCTATTAGATCTCTTATTAAAACAAATAAAAGGCTGAGTTTAGGTCTACGTTAAAATCCAGAGAAAATTTAGGGTTCGGGAGTCAGTTACGCGCGAGAAAGGTATTAGCACCCTCGTGACGCCCAAAATTGGTATCTTATTAAACTTGGGTTGTCTTGATTTTCAAAAATACGAGTTCAATATATATATTTTAATCGTGATCCAATTGAAAAGACGAGAAATCTTTAAGTTTTTATTTTTGAGAAGGACATATCGTTTTAACACGAGTCGACCGATATTCACCCAACATAGCGATGAAATCGATGACATTGTATTTAAACCGATACGCTGCCTTGGTTTTCAAGTAAATAAAGATATGAATCAACGCTTTAAAATAATGAACAACTAACTAATATACAAAAATAGGCGAGAAACAAAAGATATTAATACGAAATGCATCGAGACATGAAATACATATGATGATAATATTAAAGGCAATGGTAATGCCTCATGAATTGAATATAGCAATAGTATTAAATACGAGAAGACCATGTATATATTTATAGTAATAATATTGGAAATATACTACGATAATATTTGAAATATTTACTAAATAAAAATACTTAACTATTAGTGACACAAAGATGTACTTATGGAAAGTATATGTATATAGGTCAAAAGGTAATAATAATGTTAGAAGTATGTATATGATATATGGTAAAAAATATGCATAACATAGCATTAAAAATGTATATGTAACGATAAAATACATAGATATACAAAATAATACATAGTATAGACACATTTGAAACAATAATAACTATTAATAACATATTTATATAAATATGTAAAGTATATACAGTGATAGAAATGAATAATAATGATATACAAAAATAACACTAATAAAAAGTATATATATACGAATAAAGAAATACATGTATTAATATAAGTATGGATAATATATACATAGTATGGTAAAAACATAGATATATAAATTATAGTACTAAAATATGCGTATAATACATAAGAATATATGTAATAAATTATTAAAATTTATACATGATATATGTATAATAATATAATGTCAAAACATTTACCTAATATATATATATATACATATTAGAAATAAATAACAACTAAGAATAATAATATTAAAAATAATAATAAAATATATAAACATATATATACATACATATATAATATACATGCATTAATAATAAAATAATACTAATAACAATAATAATAATAATAAGATAAATAACGATACATACAAAAACAAATAATAAAAAGGGCAAAGGTAATTAAAAATCGAATTAAATTTTGGAAAAAGGACTAAATTTGAAGCGAAAATGGAGTTTTGGGGGTGATTTGAGATAAAAAGAAAAGGAAGGGGCCGTCTTGAACACGCGTGAAAACGGTGGGGGCCAAAAGGGAAATTTTTCCAAGCCTCTAAAACGCACAGCACTGATCAGGACTAGATTGCAAAACGCAACGAATTTTGGGCCAAATTAGAAATACAAAATAATTTAATTGTAAAATCATGAAAAAGCGGAGGGGCTGAAAACGCAATTAACCCCTCCAACTAAAAAACACGCGGATCCTATCGGGTAGGGTCGGGTCGACCCGATCCAAATTGAAACGGCGCCGTTTTTTAGTCAGAGTTTAGGCACCAAAACGGTGTCGTTTTAGTGGGCTATAAATAGCCCAAAATTCTAAAAAAAAAATCATTTGAAGAGGGGAAAGAAAAAAAAAGAAGAGAGAGGGGAGAGAGAAAAGAAAGAAGAGAGGAGAGAGGAGGAGCTCACCACACGTCCGGTCACACGGACGGCCACCGGAGTTCACGGCCACCACACCGCAGACGGTGGTCGGAAAATCAAAAAAAGGTCAGTTTTTTTATTTTTTTATATATTCTTATATTATATTTTATACGAACACCTGTATATATATGATTGCTGAAAAGTGCGAAGAAACGAAAAGAAAAAAAAAATTCCAAAATAAAAAAAATCACCTTGGCTTTGGATCTTTTATATTCTTGCCTCTGATCTATCGCTTTTCTTGATGTTTAGATTATTGCTTTTTGATATATTACACTCTAAATTTTTGCCTTTAATCACAGTATTCCAAAAATATAAAAGAAAAAAAAAAAGTCCTCTCTGCATACAATTTTGGGACTTTTATAGCCCGATTTTGCTACTTGTTTGTCGTCACTTCTCTTCTGATTTTGCAGGTGCAGACGGTGGAGCAGATGGTGGGTGGTGGCAGAGACAAGTGGGGTGGTTGGCCGAATGGTCAGATGCAAGTGGGGAGGCTAGGGTTGCGCTACTGGGTAGGGATAGGTGACTTGGGTTCGGGCTTTAGGTTAGCTAATGGGTTAGGCTTATTGGGCTTGGTTGTTTAGATTAGTGGGTATGGGTTAGGCAAACGGCTCAATGTATTGGTGGGTCTATTGGGTAGGTTTAGTTGGGCTGTTAGGGGTGGGTTCAAATTGGCCTGTACACTAATTCTTCCTCATGCGTAATCACCCCCCAACCTGCTTTCTCAAATTCACGTAGGCCAAAATTGATTTAAATAAAATATTTTATTAGGTGATCCGATCACACCTAAACAAAAAAGATTGGTGACGACTCCATGTTGTGTTTTCAAAAAGTCGATCTCCATTTTTTCAAAAAAATGGTTTCGACATATGAAATTTAGATTTTATCTTGATTCATACATTATTAATATTGTTATTAATATGTCAAAATAATTATTTCATGTACGCTCAATAAAAATTGACCTATTACATTATATATTAAATTAAAATTTATGTACAATTTTGAGTTTTAATTCCTATTATAATGCTTTGAAAAATAATGGATGGGTGGAGATGGGGAGGTGGTTTTGGACTAAACTTTTCCAACATTTTTGTTGCAGATGATAAAAAAGCAGAGGATAAATGGATATGGGATTATAAAATTATGCACTAAAACCAAACTTTCATCAATCTTTTCAATGTCATATGCTTTACTTTTTAAAATTATTTTACAATTTTTTTTTGGCATCTTTACTAGCATAAAATGGGTGCTTTTTATCTTTGCCATTCTTTGCTGTTATATATCTTCTGCAATCTCTCAGTCATCTGCCAATATTTCAGGAAGATAGTATCCATAGATGAAATGGGCAAAGATATGGAGGCAGGTCATGTTGTTTTAGTCCTTTCAATAACCTCTAGTCACATTAAATCTCTATTAAATTTAAAGTTGGGTTTTTAAAATTATTTATTTTTATCTACAAGACTCAAAGTTAATAATTTGCTTAAAATATTGAATTTCTTATTAACTAACAATTGTTCATGGGTTTTTTATTATTATAGAATTTAACAGTATTAATATCATGGAGGCTCTTGTATTAAGAGTTAAATTGTATTTTATCCCCTCTATTAAAAACTTGGTAAATTAGTCTTTGTACGTTATATAAAAGAGTAAACTAGTTATTCTGTTAAAATTTTTATCTATTTCTACTATTAAAAACTAGTCTCCGTACTATAACTATCTAATTATTCCGTTAGCCACATCGGTTTTGAATAATAGAAATGGATAAAATTTTTAACAAAAAGGACTAGTTTACTCTTTGGTCTAACATGCAAAGGTTAATTTATCCTTTTTTTTAAATAAATGGGACAAAATACAATCAACCATAAGACAAAGACTTCCATAGTACTTTTATCACAATTAGATTCATGCAATAAAATGTAATGATTAATTAATGTGAAGTCAAAGAAAATTATCTCAATCCATTTGTAAACGATAAGTTTAAGACTTTGGCATCAACTTTCCTTTGAAATTTCGAACGCTCCTCAAAGTACAAACTCCGACATCCCTCATGTTCCAATAGCGTTCCTCCTCAAAAGACTATCAGCAAACTACATAATTATTAGATGATAAAAGGGAAAGAAAAAAAAAAAAGGTCAATGAGAGTGGATATTACAAAGTGCCAAAAGGACATATACATTATTCTGAAAAGTTAGTAGGTAAAGGTGAAAGGTAATGAATATAAGCAAAAAGAAAAGGGACCAATAATACAATGTTCAAAAGATGTGAAGTTTCAGAATTATTCTTTGTATGGTAGTTAGGACCAAATACATTTTTGTAGTTTTGGTGTGTAAGACAAAATTGCACCATCATTGCTCTTTGGCTTTCATTCCCCACAAGCTTTATTTTTTTTGAATCAAAAGATGTGTATAAAATGGTCAAGTTATGCAATGAATGAGGATTTTGACTAAATATTGAAGTCCTTTTAAGTTTTAATGCCTACTGAAGAGAAAAAAATTTACTAGTTTTAGCATTACATGATTAAAAGAAATAAAGAAAAAGATGACCCGATCCAGCAAAAAGGCTGTTTTTTATTTTTTGTTTAGCATCGGAGCTGTCCAATGTTAGGCTGTAAACCAAAGAAAGAGAGAGAAAAGGCAAATAATTATCCTGGTGGGGTGAATCCCAGTAGTACATAAATCATTCAAAAATATGAAAAAGCGTTTGCTCCAAAATGTAAAAAATTAATCTCCTTAAAAAAATTTGAAGTTATTTATTTAAAAGTAAGCAATTAAGGATAATTTATCACGATGTTAATGTTTTTCATCAATTATGCATAATTTTGATTGATATAATAACAAATTTAACCCCTCGATTTTTACATATTTGTTAATTTGGTCTTGATTCTAAAAATTCAACAAATTTACTCTCAGCATTTACAAAAATAATGTGGGCTAAATTCGTTAAATCATGACCAAATTGATAGAATTTGTAAATTATGAGAGCTAAATTTGTTATTATACTAGTCAAATTTATGTAAAATTGATGAAAAATATTAATGTTGTGATTAATTGTCTTTAGTTACTCGCTTTCAAAATAAATAAGGATTAAATTGCTCTAATTTTTTTAAAGGGACCAATTTACTCAATATCAAAATTAAGATGGACTGAAAAGGTTTTTCTATTGCAAATATAATAAATATTTACAGGGTGTCAATTACGATGAGATCTTTTACTAATGATTCAAAATGTTGTTAACTTTTAGATAATAATAATAAGAATAAAAGAGTATAACGAATTTCTATCAACCATTGATGATATCAAACGAAGAACTCTCTTTTTACCATCAACTAGTTGAATCAGTTATCACGACTTAATTAATTGAGTGCGAATAAATTTGAATAATTTGATTAATAAGAAGGATAGAAATTCTCATAATAAAAGCTGTAAAAACAACCAGTTTTTCAATTTCCTATGCAAATGATGTAAGGGGGAAGAGAATTTGTAAAAGTAGAGGAAAATGTATGAGAGCTGGCAGAAAGCTCATTACCTCAGCAAACAACAGCTCTCTTCTCCAACTAAGTTGGCCCAATACAAAAGGTGCTTTGCATCCTTCACCTTTTCACAGCTTTTTGTTTTTCTTTTTGTCCAAATGAATGAACTTTTTTTTAGGGTTACAAACTCAACTCCTTTTTGGCATTTCAAAAACAACATAACAGAACAGTGAATTTTGTCCTTTATTTTTCAAGGACCTCCATTTCATAATACTAACCTAATTTCTTTTTTTACTTTCCTTTTATTGTTATTCAATTTGAGAGTTTGTTTATTTTGTTACAATAGAAAAAAAAGTACATCCACAGTTTAGAAATTTCTTATATCTGTGAAGCCTTGTTGAGAGACTTTCTATGCCTGTGAAATTTTACTCGAACTCACCACGTTGCAACTCTACTTCTATGCTTACAATTTTACATTCATGCCAACTAAATAATGCAAATTATAATATTTTGTCCGCTTTTACTTAATTATTCTTAATGGTTGTGAGAAATTGAACGTCAATAATGGTAATGCAATGCAATGCAAAAAAAAAAAAAATTACGTGAAAATCCTTTCTGGAAAAAATCATGAGCAAAAGAGAAGAAAACCATGGGCAGAATTTTATAGTTTAAAAACTTTATTTTAATCAACGTCTAATAGACGTAATGCAATAAAATTAAAACATCTTATTCTAATCAAATATCAAATAGAAGAAGTAAACTTCTATACAGATTCCACTTGTGTAGCCCTCGGCCTTTGCCCTCGTAGATCCCCTTATTTTGCCACTGATATTTTATTTTAACAAGAATGTAAGCCACACAAATTTAACAATAGTTATTATCTATTCTTATTTTGCAATCACAATTTCATTTAAACCCAACTACATATCTTATCATTGATTTTGATGATGCAGATATAATACTTAATGTCACCATTATAGTAATTAAGTGTGTTTGATAAATTAAAATTTTAAATTCTAAAAAATTAAATTCTGAATTTTTATTATTAAATTTTATAAGCGCTAAATTTATATTAGAAAATTATTTGGTAAATTAATAAATATAAGTACCGAATATAATTAAATTGTTTGATAAAAGTAAATATTGATTTATAAATGATTATTTTTTTAACTTTAATCTTATTAATATAATATTTTATACTGTTTTAGATAGTCTTGGATAAAAGATAAATATGTTAAATATTTTTTTCTAAAAAAAAAGGAATTTATTTCAATTTTTTAAGCTATTAACCTACTTATCTTATTCAACATTTTTGAAAAAAAAATTATATTAAATAAAAGATTAAAATAATTATCAAACACATTTAAAATATTAAATATTAAAATTTTTCATTGAAATTAAACATTAAAATACCTTATTAAAATCTGAGTTTATTTTTCAAATTAATACCTGATTAATTTGGATTAGAATTTCAAGAATTTTAAAATTAAATTAAAATTTCATTACATATGTTTTAATAATTGGTTATTTATTAAACATTAAAAATACTTAAATATTTTTAATTTATTATTTAAGTTTTAAGTCATTTCCCTAACCAAGTTAATATTGAATTGATTTTATTGTTATAATTTCAATTTAGATTTTAAGTCATTTTCGTGATCAAGTTAACAGTGAGTCAACAATAAAAGGAAGTAATGATTAAGAACTATTGTTAGCACCTTAAATATCATAATTGGGTAAAAATATTATGAAAATTTTTGTATTAGAGGTCGAATTGTATTTTGCCCTATTTACTCACAAAATGAGCAATTTAGTAACCTAATCCTTCTGAAAAATCACATTCATTTCTACAATTTAACATTGATCTCTATATATCAACACGAGTTACGTACATGTCAATTTTTAACGACACAAATAAACAAAAAATTTTAATGAAAATAACTAACTTGCTCTTTAATATAATGTATAAAGATGAATTTACCCATTTTTTAATAAAGAAAACAAAATGTAATCTAACTCCTAGTATACAAACCTTCATAGTACTTTCACATCATTTAAATATCATTATCGATACCATATAAATATCAAGATTCAAACCCCGTTAATCTAATTCTTGTCCTCGTAACACCCTAATGATAAGGTTTGAACTCTGTTAATGTAATTCTTATTCCCGATTTGTAACTTGACTTTGTAGCAATAAAAAAAAGTTTATAATAGCATAGATTAACATAGATATAACCAAAATCCACGTGCATAGGGTGAAAGTGTTGTAACTAGTGAAACTGTGTAAAATATAGATCAAAAAGGACAATCTGATCTGATAAAAAAGACAATGTGGCACCGGCAGCTCTTTTCTCAAGGTCAAATACCATCAATGGCAAACAATATGTACTTAGCCTTCACCTTAGTCCCCACTCCCCCCTATTTTTACATTGTTTATTCTGAGCAGACCACAACAATGATGCAGTGTCTCACATGCTTTGATAGGGCTACTTCCCGACAACCATATCTTAAGTGCTGCCATTATCTATATTGTTTATATACCAGTCTTTGATATCCAATGCATAATGAATGCTGAAATTAATTCAATATTTCCTTTAGCCCCGACCACTTTCCGGATCTTCTTTTGATGGGGTTGAATTTAGCTGAGTATAGCAGCATACTCAGAAAACCATGTTTATATTAAGATCCGGGTCGAGTCGGGACTTGATGTAACTACAGGACAAAAAAACAAGCAAGCAAGTCACACACTGTATAGATAATATGTCGAGGTCTTTCATCATTCAAACACGCACCATAAAAGTTCAACAAGCAATGCACTTTACAAACTAAAAAGATCATGCTTTGAAACAGGGACTCGTTCGGACTCATGACTGATAGAATCTTAAAGTTACTCAGAAACGCTAGGACTAGGAAGGCTTTATAACTTAATGTAGACTAACAGGTTTATTCGCTACAAACACCGACAAATGGTTGTGCCTACAATGGGAATTTCTAGTTCTTGCTTATAGCAGTAGCCTTACGCACTGGATACGACTTTTTTTCAGTAGAACAAAAACAGGCTTACATGATGATCTCCTACCCACTCCAGCTTCATGTCATCTCTTTCAGAAATAGTAATCTTCGGTGTGTGGGAAAAGATCATGTATGATGGTAGCTAGTTCCGGTTCCTGCATTTTTCCATGGCCCTCGGAGCTGCTCACAAAAACAAAAAGCTCCATGTAAGCAACAAAATTTATAGGTATGGGCAACAGTTAACATGAACAGGCATCATATGGTCTAGACAAAATAAAGCTCTTCTTGCCAGCCCTCATAGTAAGATGATTGAGCACAGTTTATGCTTTGTTTGTTATGACAAATGATGGCCCTTTTCAGAATTGAGAGACCCTTTAGTCAAACTTGGTGAAGCAGTGATTCTGGCAGACTTTCTAATGAAAAGTAATAGCACTTGGTGATCTTGAAAAGGACATGTAGGAGATCCCACAATGTGTTATAATAACTTTAGATATTAGTATTTACTTATCCTGAAGAGGCAAAATAAAATTAAAACGGCTTTATTTCCTTGCATTTGTTTTGAGCTTCTTGTGATGGTTTGGACCTTTAGATGTCCAATTTATAAGTTTAGACAAATACGCGTAGTAGATTTCTCATACTGTGAACATGTATGTTAAACATTTCATTGGAACAAGATGTAAATTATTCAAACTGGTTCCTTACTAGCTCATGCCATGACACTAAGTTAAAGGATAATAACCATATAAAAGTATTTACCGAGTCCAATGGCATCAGAGCTTTTCATGATCCTCAACCTTTTGCAGGTGTCAGTGAACATCCTGAAACACGTACAAACTTTGGGTACAGTGAACAGCCATTATTTGAGTACTAAATTAAACACTAATAAGCTGAATCATATATATACACCAATATTCTGGTAAGGAACTTATGCCAAATGAAGTGAAAGAAATAAACAGACAAATTAGTGGTCAAGCCAATGTTTCCATGCATGCTCAACATTATTACGCAATTTTCACAGGTGCTAAGGAACAAGGGTTCCATCCCGTTTTTCAAGAGCTTCCATGAAAATCTGATAGATACCATATTATAAATAGCTTGCGCCTTTATCTTATTTGTATATCTTACAGATTCTAATAAGCCCTTAGCAATTTTTTTTAGTGTTCAAGACAGATCAGAAAGCTTAATAGCAAAACAAAATTCGTTTCACACCTTGCTTTAGAAGATTCCACTTCTTTCACTGCAATCTGTATACCATACCCAGTAAATGACTGGCATTTTGCTAAATGTTGAAACATACATTCTTGTAACCATGACTTAATAGCTAGATATGGATAAACATAATAATCAAACTGGAAAGAAGCACAAAATGAAAAGCAACGATATAAAAAGGGAAGGATTAGAGCTTACTCCCATGGAACATCACCCACAAGCATCCAGTCACCATCTTTATCCTCGTAAGTAAGAACATATTCTGATCCATGAAGTAGATCCTTGAGCTTGCTTTCGCTCAGCAGCTCCCTGCCCGAGGTTCCATGAGATCCATACTGACCTGAAATTCATAGTTATATAGCAGTAACTGGATCCATGCAAACAAAGTAGTATGAATAAGAGCAGCTTATGAAGTACATGCATAATAGCTCACCTATGGTAAAACAGCTGAACATCTTCTCAAGTGCAGAAGACAGCTCCTGATATTTAGTGTAGTTTTTCAAGTCTACTTTCCTCAAATACGGAGCACCATCCATGCTGACCTTCACAAACAAAGCACCAGGCCCTGCCTTTCCATCGACTTCATCAGTGTTCTTCGAAGCCGAGGCCAATGAGTTCTTCCTAAATGATCTGATAGGTGGCCAACCTACAACCTGTGCCCTGCAAGCGGAAAGGATCAGATAATCTTCTCATGGTTATGCCCCAAAATTTTATTACAAAAACCCATACTTACTTGTTAGCAGGTGCTCCACTGTTATTGTTTGCAGATGCATTGGGATTAGGCCTGGTCTTGTCAGCAGCATGAGGCCTGTCATGCACCACGTTTTGGCTCGTGATTTCTTTAGCTTTCATTGGTTGAGCCCCGAAGTTTGAAGAAGGCCTAGGTGACAGCATAACATCAACTTTTGAATCAGAAAGAAACTTGCCCTGCAACAAAGATTAAGAACTTTCCATGTTAAACTCATTAACATTAGTCTCGCAATTCATCAATAGCAACAATTCTTACCTCTGAGAACCCATCCATTGCATCAGAGAACCCTCTTTTATTCCCTGAAACAACATTCTTCTGTGATGCAAAGCAGTGACCATCACTTGAAGGATGCAAAGGGAAAAGCGGCTTCTCATCAAGCTGAGAAGAACTTAACAAGCAAAGCTCTGGATTTCTTTCAGGCGACTGCAATCCAGGAAGTCCGAGCCTAAGCTCAGTCGCCTTTAGATTCAAACTAGCCTTTCTTTCCTCGGACGGAGGGGAAAAAACAGAGCTATCCACTGAAGAACAATCAGACAAGCCCATGTAGTTCCGTTCCTTCAATTCAGCACTACTCTGGCACACACTTTCCATTGAGCCTGAAGAACCGAGTAAAGTAACATTGCTCTGGACCCCTTCCTCCTCCACGCCAAGCAGCGGCGGAGACATCAGTAATTATAAAAAAAAACAACAAATAATAAACACCCTCAATACTTCACAACCTGCTCATTTTAAAGAGAAACAAAGTTTAAGAAACAATCAATTGAACCAAAAGCTGCATATATACAAACACAGTGAAACTTATGATTAACTATTGACCATCTCCAATCAAATTAAACAACAAAAACTTTCAAATATAGCCTTAAACACAGTGAAACTTATCATTAAATACCTTTTTTTTTCTTTTAACAAAATCCAGTGAAATAGTTAAGATCATAAAGACAAATGTAAAAGAATGGACTTAAACCATTAAAGCTGAAGAAATTTCAAGCATTCTTGTAACTAAAAGAAGCATAAATTAAACCATAATATATATAAAGATTTCGGATTTGTATTAAGAGTTGACAACTGTAAAATGCATGAAAAAAATAAATTAAATTAGAACACTAAACCGTACGCACGCGCCAAAAGGGGAAACAAGAGCAAAAGAGTTTTTTTTTTTAAAGAAGAAATGATAGTACTACATTAAAGAAGCTTTGTAGGGTTGTAACATGTTTGGTTGCTGAGAAAAACGGTGAGAAAGAACTGGAATTTAAACTTTCAGCTTTTAAAGCTTAACAAAGAACAAAAGATTCCTGCATTTTTTTTTTAGCTTTCTCAGGAAACAAACACCAGCTAACAAGGAAGAAAGAGCCCAACACAAATTTTTCTCTTAGAAACAGAGAGTAAAAAGAAAAAGGAGGATAAGAACAAATTACAAAGATACCTGATTCAATTGGTGGATGAGAAATTGCAGAAGAAAATCAAAATCTTTGAAATTTGTTCAAAGTTTAATTTTTTAAAAATATTTTTATGTGTGATTTTTTTTAATTTAAAAGAGAAAGCTAAGGACCCTCCATTCGTCACAAAGTAACAAAAGCTTATTTGCTGTTGGATGTGAAACTCTATGCTTTTAAAAATCAAACAACACTTTAAAAATTATAAAATAAATTTACTTTTGTCTCACCAATATATATATATATATATATATATATCCTTCTGCCCCTGCTTTTAGCTCAATTTTTATTTATTCTGTTTTTGGGTAACTTTCACTCCATTTTAGTCCCTTAATTTCGAAACTTTACAAAATAGTCACTAAATTATTTTAAAAATTTTATTTTAAGTCACTAAACTTTTTGAAAATTATTAATTAAGTTATTGGATTGTTATTTTTTTTAAAGTTCGGTTAGTGAGCTCCAATAGATGATTTAATGATCGGTAAGGTGGATTAGTACACATTGACGAGTAGAAGAACATGCATTAGATCTAAGTTAATCTGGCACCAGTGTCTAAGATCGAAGAAGAGAACTGTTTGAATTTTGGTTCGCAAACTCATGACGTTTAAAGTTGTTTTATCAAAAAGAAAATAACTATAAAAGAGAAGTGGAATGACAGTTTTCGATTGTTGCAGGTGGTGCGGGAAAAAGAAAGGCTATACAACAGCAATTTTAACAACTTTTGATTGATGTTCAAAGTTGTTCCATAAAAAAAAAAAGCTAAGTGATTAAAACGTAAATTTACTAATAGTTTAATGATCTTGAGTGGAATTTACCCTTTTGTCATTTTATTTTAGTTGTCCGCCGAATATTTTGAGGAACCGCATATCAATGGTTATTGACTGTTGATTGATTTAACCCGAGCCGCTGATCTTTTTTCTCTGTGATGAATCATTGATGAGGGGGTTTGACCTTCCGTTTGCCCAAATTTTCATTAGCGTGCATTCTAACAAACTTTTAAAAAAACATTACAAGCATATGCATAGGGTAGAGTCGTAAATGATGAGACTTAAACTTAAGCCTTTAATATCGAGTCCTCAATGTTTATTAATTATGCCAAAACCTTGTTTATCTAAAATACTACACATGATAGAGATTATTTTAATCATCGTATTTTATAAAACTCGAAAAGTTAATATGTATGTTTGTAAAAACATGAACTTAAATGGTTGATTTTTTTTATTTTTAAGGTTTAATATCATTATCCAATTAAATTAATTATTCTAACAAACTAAATTAAAGAAACTAATTTATCAGTGTTTTTGTGATCAATGAAAACTAATCATTTTAAAACTCATGGTTTTGGTGGGCATGTGTTCTTACCCAATATTGCCATTTAAGAGCATGGGTTCAAACCCGCCAAGATCAAATGATAAATATTTCCTATAGTTTGAGAACTCGTAGTGGCTCTCCTCGAAGTTGGGGGATAATACTAAAGGCTAAAGTCAAATATAAACACCTCGAATACAATACATCTACTATTCTAGAATCCTAATCGATTACTCAATAAACAACATTGCAAAAACTTCTTCGGAAAAAAATTCCTAAATAAACATAAAAATTACATAAGTAATTTACTATCAATCTATAAAATACACACCTCATTATATGAAAATATAAAGAAAGCAATTGATGGAAGGTTTAATCATGTATGGATTGAGGGAAAATGTCATCTCTTTCATTATGATGTTCCCCATAAGATATTGATCATAAGTAGTGGGCAGATCAATCAAGTGACCCCACCTTGTCTTTTGCCCACTCTCACTTCTAGTTGCTTCAAGCTAAATTTAACACTAGCTTAGCTTTAATAACTAATAATTGAGCTAAATTGTTGTGAAATATTACCTAAATTTAATAATTTTACATGTGATTGTAAATTATAAATATAATAAAAAAAATTGCAATATGCAAAGCTAGGATCAATTCTGCAAACACAATTTTTGAACTTCAAAGCTAAAATGGTTGAGCTTGGAACAAATCAATGGGCAAAATTGTCTTTTCACAACGACATCCCATCAATCAAAAACTAGGATCACAGTCGTTTCCCACTAGAATTGAGTTGAAGATAGGTCCGATTAGACCATGTTACCCCCAATCAACCATGCCTAACGGATTTCAAAATTTATAAAATTAGTCCTTTTATTATTAAATGAATTAATTTAATCCTTATACTATTAAAAAAGAATCAATGAAGTCTAATTGGGATATAATTAGCATTTCCTGTTTGAAAACTATCGTTTATTGTTTAACAGAATTAATATTTTTAAAGTTTTTATTGTTTTGTAAATGAAATATTTTATTTGAAATTAAACTGCAATTAAAAATAATTTTCAAGACATTTTTATGCAACCAGTTTTAGCTATGTTACAATTTGAACTGATTTAATTCTTTTTAGTAGTATAGGGACTAAATTAATCCACTTAATAATAAAGAGACTAATTTCATCCAATCCTTATAATATAAGGATCTCCCAAATACTTTAACGAATAAATATGTGATAATATTTGAATTACACGAGTACATTTGGAAATTAAAAAAAAAAATCAAAAATATATACACCATCTAGATTATGACACATTCATGATGTAAGTGAAAAGAAAATATATAAAAATATATATTTATTAAAAGTTTATACAAAATTTCAAAGAAAATCATTGTTAAAATGGTAAAGTTGAGCATGTTAAAATCAAGGTGTTTTAGATTCAAATCTTACCATGGGTGAGATTTTATTAATTTTATATGAAAATATCTTTAAAAGACAAAAATTTGTATAAGTAATGTTTCTTTCATCATTTCTCAATCGGGGTGATACCTAATTGACTTATAACACCAACTCAGCTAAATGTTTAAATAATATTGTAGATATAGATAATATCATATAGATTTCTAAGCTTGGTTCAATCTAAAATACGAGTCTCAATTTCTTCTAAACCAGTCAATATTTATAAATGATTAACACAAATTTGTTTAGGCGATTTCATATTACTTTTTTAATTTATTTTTATACGATATAAAAAAAAAGTCAAGATTGGCTCTGAGCTTTAATATATAAGCTCAAATTTAACTCATATTTTAAACCTTTTTTTTTGCCTAAACTCTTTTTTTTTTTAGCGTAATATTTAAAAAGCAACTACCTACTATTTCACTCAACGCTTTTTTTGTTAAAAATTTTGAATTAAGTGAAAACTTATTATTGTTATTAAATATATTTAAGAATTAAATATATTGAAATAAAAATTTCAATAATTTATCAAACACGCTCTAAATTAACGTGATTTCTAACACAAGAGCCTAAGTGTGTATTTGGACGACACATACCTCTGGTAATTATAAGAAATTATAATTCCTTAGATATGTTTGATTGAAAAGTGTAATTGTATCTCAATTCCTTATATCTTGTTTGGTATTTTTGTTTCTTTATCAATAAAATATAATTAATTTTTTTTGAAAGTTATCAACGCTAATTGCCTAAGTGATTCCTCTAAGTCTCAACCCCTCTCTTAATAATTGGAGAGTGTAATTCAGGTGCTCTAATTATACTCAATTTAGTGAGATTTACTAATTACGATTGTTACCAAAACATATCATACATAATTTCAAACAGTTATTCTCAAATTCAATTATTGAATGACTTTTCAAACATACCCTAAATTTATCACGATGTAATATAGAGATCAAATTTATGATAGGAACTAAAAATAACTATCATATTTTTATAATTATATCATTTACAATTCATAATTCGAATTAGATAAATGCATTCGAATTATTAAAAGAGTAATTATTCTATATCTTGTTATTTGAATAAAAAATTATACAAGTGAATTAGGATATTGTTATGTCTATATATAAAAACACAAAATAACACATGGCAATTAGATGTGTTCTTGGGTTAGGTAAGTTTGGGTTCGGGTCAAGCTTAAGTATGGTATTAGCATAAAATATGCTTGTCAAAGCTTGACCTTACTCGAAATGTAGACTTAAAAATTTGTAAATGGATAACTCAAACCCATTTTAGGCTAGCTCATTTTTTTAATTTAATATTAAATATTTTTATTTATTAAAATTATATATACGCAACTTAACATTTTTTAAATGTTTACATTATAGTATAATATATTATTATACATTTTATTTTTCTATGTTACAAATTACATAATATATAAAAATAGCATAACATAATATATTAAAAACTTGAAAAAAAAGTCCGACTCCAGCCTTGAATGTTCAAGTTCGAGCCCAACTTATTTTATAAACCTAACTCCATCTTTTTAAATTTAATATTATTGTTCAAATCCTTTCAAATTTCGAATGAATATCTTAAAACCGATTAGAAAATTTGATCATTCCATTCATAAAATAATCATAAGAAATTAACAAAACTCTAAGGAGACAAGTCTACTCAATGCCACACACAATGATGATGCTTTTTTTTTCCTTTAAATATCATAAATTTGTTGTATTTATACATTTAAAGAAATTTTACCAAGGGGGAAAGAAATCCAAAAATTCAAAGTTATAATGAGAAGGGAAAAAAATGAAATTGTCATTTGTTTAGCTACATATAAGAAATTCAACCACCCCACTCAAAGGCTCATATGTCTCATTGCTCAAACTTGTTTCTATTTTAACAAAATGAAGATTCCTTTCTCCATTTGTGCCCTCAATGGCCATGTGTTAGTGTTGCATTGCAAATATTTCCTAACTTTAATCTCATAATTCACAAAAACTTAGACTCTTTCACTCACATGAATGAGAGTATGAGACCCCTATTGGATCCCACCTACCAATTTCACATGCTTGTGGGACATCTAATTGGGTCCCCATCGGTTTCACCTAAAGGGGTATGTATTTAATTACTCCTCGAGATTTTCATTATTACTAGAATTTAAGATGGGTAAAAATTTAATTTTATAAAAATTAAGTTTTGTAATGGTAATTGTTTATTAAAATTTAAACATATTAAATACTTCTACTGTTTTTCATTATTGTAACTATGTTTTTTTTTAATATTCTTAATTGTTTGATGTGAATCTAGTTTATAATTAATTATATATTTATAAAAATAATAATTAGGTGTAATAGAAAAATAGGTATGTTGTTGTGGCTCGATCCATATAAACAACGATATAGTAAAAGTGGAAAGAAAAGAACATAAATATTTTACATAGAAAACCCTCAAAGAAGGAAAAATCACAAGCAAATGAGGTATCAGCTTTTCACTAAACAAATAAACAAACGATAGTATAATATGAAAAAAATAAACCTAAATGTACAATTTGTACATTACCCAAAACCTTGAATACAAAGCTCAAAATCTTAAAGAGTAAACCGGTAAATAAAACCCTAAATCTTATAGGGCACTCACAAAAGAGGTACAAAATACTCTCCATAATTACCACAAAACTCTCACAAAAAAAAACTCATATGCGACTGCATCTTGTAGCCCTCAAAGAAAAAGTCTTGTTGATTGGCCTCTCAAAATAGAGATACAATGACCCTTTAAATAGGCTTAGATTTGAGTTCAAATCATACTAAAATGTCTCTGGAATAATCAGAGTTCAACTGGGAGAAGCAATCCTACTTGAAGTCTCAAACGCAACTGCATAACTTGAAGAAATCATCATTAAGTCCTATGCAAGCTTGTCACAACGTTGCTGTCACGTTCATTTTTGGTTTCATCGCACCATTACCACATCACCTCTGTTTTACCTTTTCTTCGGTAAATCGTCCAACGTTTTTGTAACACCCCATACCTGGTCCAGATGTATTCTTTTTTTTCTTTGCGTTTTCTTAAAGATTTTTCGTATTTCCTTTGAATTTTTTTTCCAGATTTTTCGTATTCTTTCGTGACGGTTTCGAGTTAGAAACACACACTTGATTTAGATTCGATATAGATTGAAGAACAAGAACTCCTAAGCCTAAAAATCATCAAGAAAACTCATTGATTAATACCGAATATTAACACCAAAATGTGGATTTTGGTAAAACACATATCAACAAATAATTCCCAACAATTCCTTACCCCAAATCTCACAATTAATTAACAATTACACCCTGGGCGAAACACGTACTTCACGAGTATCACCTAACAAAACCAAATTCCTCCAAAATTAACACAACCCTTAGCCATAGAACCAATTCCAATTACTTGTCAAGATCCAACAACTCAAAACTTCCAAAATTTGGGGTGTTACAGTCTTCTTAAGTGCCTGCAGAGTGTCCAATAAATGCGAGGCACACCCCGCATATACTATACTAGCAATTATCCAATTATTAAAATAATGTTTTTTTAATTAAAAAAAAGTTACAAATAATCATCAAACTATTCAATTTTTTCTTTTTTGGTCCCCAACCATTAAATTAATAAAGGAAATTTGACGTAGTTACTTTTAAAATTAGCATTATAACAATTTTAACCCTCAACAATTATACATTATGCCAATTTAGTCTTGATTCTAAAAAATTGATAGTATCAACATTTACACATTTTGTAATTTGATCATTTTTGCATTTCTATTTTTCTTTGTGACCCTTTCCGATATTGTTCCTACATTTGATTCAAAAAAAAAATGAACAACATGAAACAAAATGACCCAAATTTTAAAAAATAACCAATTCAATTGCTTAAAAAAAATACTCGCTTTGTTAATTCAACCCAAGTGTAAGTCTAACAACTTAAAAAAAAAAAATTGATTTGTTTCATCAATAGCAGTCAGCTCAAGCTAACAAAAAATGAATTAATATCAATGAGAGCTACCAAGTTCTTAGTAATTTGAAGTATAAGAAAAGCAATGTATTTAAGGATTGTTAATATAATTATAAATAGATTTTTTATATATAATTTTGTTTTTATTTCTAATTTACAAATTATGTATCAAATGATATTTTCATGTAAAAAATATGATAAAATTAGGTAATGTGTAAAGATTGAGAGCTGAATTTTTTTTAAAAAAAAATACTAAATTGGCACGATATGTAAATGTTGAGGGCTAGATTTGTTATTATGCCAATTTTAAAATCTGCCATGTCATTTTTCCATTAGCCATTAACGGTGGGTGACTAGAAAAATTGAATAGTTGGGTGACTGTTTTGTAACTTTTTAGAGTTGAGTGACCAAAAAAAAAAACTTACTCATAGTTTGGTAACTACCAATGTCGTTTACCCTAGAAAAATAGTGGAATAAACTAAATTAACCCTATATACGTGTTTAGAATATTTTCAGAATAGTGGAAATAAGAGATATTAGAAAAATATTACTAACATAATTTTATAAATATACTAAATTATGACACACTCGCGATGTGAGTGAAAAAATTTATATAAAAAATATATTTATTAAAAATTAATGTTATGAGAAAACGATGTTTTGATTGAAATTAATGTTATAAATATATTTTTCCAAGTTCATTCTTAATATAAATTAATTTTTATAAATTTATATATTTTTAAAAAATATTTTTTATTAAGGTTTGCCACATGTCATGATATGGGATTGTCACGTGTTGCCTTTCTATTGGCTGCCAATTCTGCGTCAACAAATTTTAATGGAATTATTGTGGAAGTACCAATATGTGTGGCGGAATCTAAATTGAGGTACTAGGTCCAAAAATAATTTAGGTACCTACTAGGTATAAGTGGACAAGTTCAATGGTAAAATACACATTAACTCTGCATTACTAAATTGAGTGACACTGAATTAGTTAGCCATTTTTAATAACTACATTATAGCACACCTTTGATATTGGTGAAAATTATATATATATATATATATATATATATATATATATTTATATACTTTAAAAAATTGTTATAAATAACTAAATGAATTTTTAGTTGAAATGGTGAGATTAAATTTTTAAAAACCTAATGTATTAGATTCAAGTCTCGTATAAGGAGTGTATTTTTAAAATGTATTCTAATTAAAAGATAAATTTTAAATTAAGGTGTCCAAATAGTAACATTTGTTATTTTTTAAAAAGAATGAGCTTATAGTAAATTTCGAACTAAGTCAATTTAAACTTTTTTTTGGTGTACATTACAGGCTTACAAACCGAGGGAGGGGATGTAATAGCCAAAACTTGAACTTGGATTTGCTCCCTCAAGTTGTTGGAAGATAATAGATAATCGGAAGAAGAGAGAACATTACCAGATGAAACATTTTCAGTCACTATTGATGAAAGATTTTCAATTGCCGGTATCATAAGATTAACATCAAAGGGTCTCATAACTCTGACGCCTAAGCAGTTCCGGTCACCAGAAGATAACTAACTTTAATATCATATCAAGATGCACACTAAACATAAATAAAAATATATATATGATATTGAAATATCATCCTTATGCAAAGATGACGTCTTTACAGTAGTCTCTATAGCTAGTTATACAAGAATATGTAACTGTTGTACCTAACTCTTAACTCCTTAGCACTATAACGAGTAGCAAATAGTTACAACCGAACCAACTGTATAATAACTTTGACTAACAACTACTCTTGACTAACTGCCACTAACTATCCTTAACAGGCGCTAATGGAGGCTGGGTGTTGAGTCATGAATTTGCTCAAATTTGATGGTAATTGACAGCATGTGTTATGCGATCTTGATGTAAAAGAAAAAACCAAGAGATTTTAAGTAGACAGCATTTGTTATTGTATTCAACATTTTTTTTACTTAATATATATATATTTATAATTACTCTCGTGATTTGTCTGATCCTTAAAAGGATATTTATCCATAAAATTGACTCAATTTTGAGCTTTTAAAGGAGCAAATGATAGGTTTTTATTTGGGTAACCCCTATTGTACATAGTGTGTACGTGTATAGTGTACCATAGCGGTGAATTTTAAGTTTTAATCTTATGGGTGTTTTAAAAAAATCTTATAAAAAATATTATTTGGTTTTTTTCCATCTTTAATTTGTTAACGTGTTTGAGAATTTTGTTTTATTTTTTAAAATTTATAATTTTTATAATTAAAGCAAATAAGAAGAGTAAGAAGCCAAATTGACAGAAGTTGAAAGGGTTGATAAATAAATTTGTGATTATATCTGATTTTTAAATAGAGTTAGTGGTAAAAGTTAAAGGATGGGCTGAAAAAGAACAATTCGAAAAATAATAAGATTAATTTTGAGCAAAATTTGTAGAAATTGACAAATACAAGGACTAGCCTTAAAATATAACCATAATTTTCATCTTTAAAAAAGTTGCTTTCATCTTCAATAAAACCATCAACTTTGCTTCATTTTTGCATGAATCTTTTCTTCTTATTCCTCACTCTTTTTTATACACTAAACATATATATATATATATTATATATATATATAATTTATTTGTAAGTTTAATTCACCTAATATGTTTTCTTATTTGTTTTTGCTTCAACAAATTTTTTTTATTTTTAAGAGATTTTGGTTGATTTTTTTTGTTTTAATAAATTATCATGAGTTTGAGAAAAATATTTAAGAAACCTTTTTAATTCATACCATTCATAAATTATAATTTCATGATTTTTTAAATTTTTTTGAGATTTTAGGAACATTGTACAATTAAAATTTCTATTAAAAATATATAAAAATATAAAAAGAAAATGTACGGAATGAATTTGGATAAAATGACGTCTAGATTCATTTGAATCTGGATATTCATTTGTTCAAATTTATTTTGAACATGAAATAATTATATATTTTTAAAGATCTATTTTTAATTTTTTTATTAGTGCTTGCCACATGTCATAACATAAGATTGTTACATGTCATCGTATTATTGGTTGACGTTGCCACATCATCACATTCTCACGGTGTTATAATAAAGTTATTAAAGTACGTGACAGGATTTAAGTTTAAGAGTACCACTTAAATTTTTAAAAAATATAAACTATATTTTAAATATTTAAATATAACTATTAAATATTTGTAATTAATATTTTTAAAAATATTTTTTTATTTTTAATTAATGATTTTAACATATTTGTAATTAAGAATCAAGAAAAAAAAACGAAGAATACTATGTTATTGGAAGGGTGAAAAAGTAATTAATCACTAAAAGTGCTTTTGGGAGAGGAAAAGCTAAAAATTTTAGCTTCTCCTTTTCAGAAGTGCTTTTGAAAAGCACTTCTGAAAAGCTAAAAATTTCAGTCAAAAGCAGCTTGTTCTGCACAGCTTTTCTTCCAGAAGTGCTTTTGAAGCCAGAAGTGCTTTTGAAAAGCAATGAAGAACTAGCCCTAAATAGAAGTGGTGAAGTTTAAGGGGCAAAGTATGCATCAACCCAAATAAAATTAAAAACGTTTATTTATTTATTCTGACATAATAAATTAAAATGATTTAAAGTATTGATTTAATATATGAACTTTGATTTGATATAATTATACATACACAATTTTAATTTTGATTCAACTATATACATTTAAATAAGATAAATGTAATTATTTTTGTATACAATATGTAAGTGTAAAATGATTCTACATTGATAATCGTGTTAGTGATCTAACAAAATTGAATCAAATAAAAATTTTACAAAATCAAAGTTTACACATATTGTTACACATTGTACCAAAATTCATGTATAATTTTGAGATTTATCTTTTAAATATTCAAATGACACAAATTTAGCACTAGTTGAACACGATTAATTTTATTTTCATTCGACTGTAATTGTGTCACTAGATAGCAGTAGAAAAATTCACGTTTTCACTTTAATAGTAACAACTAACAATGTTATCAATTTGGATATACTGATAACAAGTAGAAGGATCAAGCTGTATCAAATTAAAAAGGAAAAAAATTACATCTTAAATTTCATCATAGTAGAAGGACTAAAACCATAATTAGACCGTTAAACAGAAGTATAGAAAAATAATTAAAGAGGGGGACAAAGAGAAACAGATTGAAGCGATATGATGTGTTTGGGGGACAAAGAAAAAAGCTGCTTTATTATTATTTTTTTTAAAAAAATTCATTTTGGATTGCCGGCTAAAGAACGCGACATATAACTTCCTTCCTTCACTGCTTTTCTCTCTTATACTCTTCCACGCGCTTTTTGTCAGTACGTTTACTACACGTACCAATCAGAAAACAAGGATGCTTGTTAGTGGAAGTAAATGAAATATGAACGATATGGGACCCCTTACGGTTCCAAGGGAGTTTTGATGATGATGGTGGCACGCGTGTTGATATGTGATTTTGAGGGAGTGGGACGACAAGGACAGGAATTCTTTTTAACTTGGCTGAATTTGATATTAGTCCTTCTATTATGTTAAAATTAAGATTTAATCTGTATAATTTAATTTGGCATAACTTCGTATCTTTAATTTTATAAATTTTATTAGTAGATCTAAATTAATAACACTGTTAGTTATTGTCATTAAAGTTATGACATGAAATCTTTTAACTGTTATTTGTTTAACAATCAAGGTTGAGCGAAAATATAATTAATCGTGTTTCACAAATAATAAATTTACATGTCTATTGAATGGTTAAAAGTGGTTTAAAATTTTCACATTATCACATTAACGATATCAATTAATTTGCCATCAATTTAGACATACTATTAATACTGTAAAAATAGAGAGACTAAATTATATGAAATTAAAAAAGAGGGATTAAAACTATAATTTTAACATAGTAGAGGGAATAGAACTAAAATTATGTTTTAAATAAAAAAAATTAGCTAATATTTTGCTAATATTTTAGTTTAAAAAATATTTGTTTTATAAGGAGAAGGGATCGAGAGTGTTTAGGAAACTCGGAGATTTAACGTGAACCAATATTTCTTTTCCACAAAAAAGAAAACCTTAATTCACGTATATACATGGATCAAGAGTTGGACTACTTGTTAAAGTTGAAAGTAATGCTCGAAATTTAAGAGGATTTGGACAAAAATATTAAACGCAAAACATGACATTAGACAAAAAAAGTTCATTTAAAATATTCCTCACCTGTCCCGATGCACAGTACAGATGGAAGGTGCTACTGGAAATTTTTAGACTTGAACCCAAAATTTATTCATAAAAACGACCATTTCACAATGTATTAATTTTATTTAAATCACCACTTGTATCATACGTTAGGACGGGTGAAGGGTGTTACACATTCAAAGGCCCAATCTCATTAACTAGATATATTTTTTTAAGTATGTAATATATTATTTTATTAAAATTTTAATAAATGAATATATATAAAATTATTAAATGATAAATTAAAAATAATATAAACATATTCTTTTGAATTTAAAAATAATATGTTCAGGTTTAAAACAATTTAGGTTAACCATTTATAAATATGAATAAATTTAGTCAAATTTTGAGGTTTATATTTTGAATCAATATGAGCTTAAGCAGAGATAAGCCATATTCAGTACTTTTAATATAAAAGAGTAATATTATATTAAATAATAGTTTAATTTCAAAATAATGGATGATTAACAGTCTAATCGAATATAACGAAAATATGTTAATATCGCACATAAACCCAAATCGACCAATGAACTTCGTAGTTATCTCAAATATTTTAGTTTACGATGTTCTCCACCTCATTGCCATGTCATCATCATAAAGTCATGTAACTGAACCTATATATATGTGGTCAATTAAGTATTAGTTCCTTTGGTATCGACATTGTTGTTAATATAGGACAATATGGATTTGAGCACGCTGAAACATGTTTATACTCTTATTTAAAGGTTAAAGATATATAAATATATATTACGTTTTAAGTACAAACTAAAAAAAAAAAATTATTTGCTTCAAAATAAAAAATAAAACAACTAAATTAATTTTGGGTCGGGTCAGATCTCTTATTAAATTTCAGGTTCAAGTTTGAGACAAATTTTTTCCTTTAAGAGTTGGAGTCAAGTCAAGGTCGAGGCAAATTCATCAAGGTTCGGGTTGGAGTCGGGGCGGGCAAAAATCCACCTTGCCTTGCCCCGTTGCCATCCCTAAATAACCCAAATTAAGGAAACTCACATTATAGGATTTAATAACAAATAAACAAAGTAACATGTGAACAAAGAAGAAGGGAAAAATCGTTCGCTTATTTGTTGAAAGAAAAAACTTAATATAAATATATATTAATGACATTTTTGTAAATATCTTGAGACAGGTAGAGCAGATTTACCTCAAACCTGATATGACCCCACCCGACTAATTTTTTAAATCCACCCAATTCGACCCTCCACAAACTTGATTTTTCAAAACTAAAAATCTAACCCTAATAAAACGAGTCAAGTCGAGTCGAAACCAATCAAATTAGAGTTTTCTTCATCGCTAAAGTTATCTAATTTTGTTTGATTTGTATTATATATACACACATGTAAACCCTAAACCTTGCTAGTGTCACTAATTGTCCTTCCAATATTAAAATGATTAAAGCTAATCTACTGAAGGGGTAGTTAACTTAATGGTTAAAATAATCCCTTGAACTAATCATGTATTTATTTTATAATAAGCTAAACCCTTGACATAAACAATAATAAATTTCTCTCAAACAGATATTGGTAATATTTTTTCTCAATCCTTTCCATTGAAGATAATTTAGTTGGATGCCCAATATTTCAGCAGATATTTCGGGATTTTGTCTTGAGATATTTTAAAAAAAAAAAAACATGGTAATAAAAATTAAACATCAACCATAATTAAAATTTTAATATTTAATTCTAGTTTAAGCTAACTTAAGTAAAAGCTTGAATTGAGAGAGTTAAAAGACTAGCCCCATTTTTATTAGATGTTTAATTTTAATCTAAATTCTCAATTAGATATGTCCCAGATTTTCACTTCAATCTGACCACAGTCAATAAAATTATTATAGAGGTCGTTTTATTAAAAATTGGATTGTATTTTATCTAATCTATGCAAAGAATGGGTAAATTAATCCCTACATGTTAGATCAAATAACAAATCGATCATTCTGTTAGAAAATTCATCCATTTCTACTGTACATCACTCGTCTTGTACACTTGAAGCACAAGTGACACGCCAAGTGTCACTGTCCAATTATTTCATCAGCTATATCAATTTTTAATAGTATAAATAGATGAATATTTTTATAAAAAGAACGAAGTTGCTTTTTGATCTAACGTGCAGGGACTAATTTGCTTATTTTTTGAATAGAGATGGTAAAATGCAATTTAACTCCCAATATATGGACAATGAAATAAATTATCAAATTGGGCCAAATGAAATTCAAACTTAAGCTTTGGGCCATAGCTTGATGGACCCATGAAAATATCTTTTTTTTTTTTTATGAACAAGTTCTTGGGGTGGGCCTAAATCTTATGGCAACATATGCTAATTTGTGACATTTTTCTTGTTATAAAATCTTGATGATAAACCCATCCAATTGAGTCCAATCTCAATACTTGGTGGTCATGTTTTTGGTCCATGTCTTTAGTTTTAGTTTGATTTTACATTAATTTGATAATTTTTAAATACAAACTTCAAAAAAATGAAAAAAAATATAAAGAGAAAACGAGTGTAACGACCTGATAGTCACGGGTATCAGAAAGTGTATTTTCGGGTCTCTGTTTTCGTAAAACATACTCATATTGTGTAGTTAATTAGGTTTTGGTTAAGTAAATTAGCTTGAATTAAGAATAATTAGGTAATACTCCATAACCCTATTTCAAGCATGAAGAAGTTAGGGTGTTACAATGAGTATATAAAATTTTTCAAATTTTATATAAATATATAGCTTCAAAATATAATTATGATACATAACCTTAATGAATGAGGCTATAAAATAATCCACCGATAATTAATTTTTTTGGACAAAAATAAATATATGTAAATAGACCTATTTATGATTGGGTTGTTTGTTTGAGCCTTTAATTGAAATTTGGGAGAGTTTGGGTAAAAAGTTATGTCTGAAAATATGGGCCAAGTTTGGATTCGAACATTCAAAGGGCGCACCTATTTTCTAAAATCTTAATATATTATATTATATTATTTTTACATATTATGTAAACATTTAAAAAATGTGATGTTTATATATAGAATTTTAGTAAATAAATAAAATATATAAAATTATTAAATATTAAATTAAATATAATATATTTAACTTTTTAAAAAATTAAAATATTTGAGTGATTCTAAAATAAGCTTAGATTAACTATTTACAAATATAAATAGATTTAAACAAAATTTTAAACTATATTTCGAATTGCATCGAGCTTAGATAAATATAAAATATTTTAATATCATATTTAAGCTTAATATAAATCTGGTTCGGCTCATTAACACTTTCAACTCAAAATAATTGCAACTTGTTTGTCACGTTAAGAGACATGTATTCCTGTCCATGATCTTGATGATCAGAATTTACAATAAAACAATTTCTTGAGAAAAAAAAAAACCAAAAAAAAATTACATATAGATATATTCTTTGTTTGGAACATTGCTCTGTCGTGAATTATATACAGCGTCTAATATGCAATCTATCAGCATAAGTTTAATGACCAGTTACCAGTAATACCTGACACGAGTTGATAGTTTTAACGATCACGAGTAATAAAACGGCACCGAAAGAGCCGGAGGTTTTGGTACCGTTATGGTTATCGTCTCCGTTCTTGGTGGCTCACATGGAGAAGCCATTGCTATGAACCTTGGTACCTTATCTCCTGGCATCAAAACCGGCATACTTTGCCCTACAATTTTACCTTTTGGCTTCTGTTTCCAACATAAGCACAATCACAATCACAATTACGAGTAAACGAATACGAAAGAAAGAGAAAGAAAAAGAGAAACACCGTACCATGACAGGAGATGAAACTTCGAGGTCCGGTGAACGACCGATATCCGATTCGATATCGTCCTGATCTTGATCAGACGATCGGATGATAAGGGCACGAAGCTTCTGCCAGTTTAGGTAACAAAGAAGGACAGCACTTATGCAGAATAATAAGATCAAAAGAAGGGCTAAACCCAGAGGAAACCCTATTGCTGGTCTACTTGACGATGATTCTTCATTCTCCATTGTTCTTTTCCTTCATGTAAATGATAGACGTAGCAAAGAGAGGAAGATGGTTGGAGGTGGGTGCATTTTGGGTCATAAAAATACATTGAAATTGATGGGAGTGTTGGTGGTGGGTAGGTTTTGCTTAGTGCTTTGAGCACGTTAAATTTGGTCGTAGCACTTGATCAAGTACGGAAACTATGGGTCCCTTCTCGTCACTGTACTTTGTCTCTTTATAATATGGTTACCAGATCATACAAATTCTTGAATCTCTAGAGTGTTTAATCCAATGTACTTCATACGGATTTACAAATTACTTTATTCGATCATCTCATTTTTAAACACAATATTATACTAATCTTAGCTAAAACATAGTGTAATTTATTTACGAGTTTTATTTAGATTTATTTTAGTCTAAGTAGGCGGAGGCTTTCTTAGTTAGGTCCTTATTGTTTTTTGTTTTTAAATCTCATTTAACTCTTAAAATTTTTGAAACTTTTATTAACCCCTCAAAAATTTAGTCCCAAGGTCTACCACTAATTTTATCTGATTTGTACTTTATAATAATTAGTCTACTTGTATATACTATTTGTTATAGGTTTCTAGGGATAATCTTGTTTATTAATTTCTCGGTTAAATTATGCTATTAGTACATGTATTATGCTTAAGTTGTGGATTTAGTCTTTATATTTTAAGTTGGTGATTTTCAGTCTTTGTACTTTTAGAATTTTAGTCTTGACTAAATGGTAGCTATTAAATTCATTGAGTTAAAGTTATGTTGTTTTCAAAATTTAGAGCAAAAAACATATTATCACAAGCGTGATGCTATGTCAGTTTTCTATTTCTACATATTTTATTGAAGATTTATAAGTTACATTTACCATCCAATTAATATCGGATTATATTATTATTTTTATACAATATTTAGAATTACCCATCAACTCTTTTCAACATTTAAATATGAGGATAAATATATTTCAACACGTTTGAATCTATATTTTCTTACACTAATAATAATATCGATACTAACTAAATTAAGGCTTAATAAATTTCATTATTTTAGTACAAAATTAAGATGCTTTTTGTTCTGCCCCACCACAGCACTCCCATTATGTACTGACCCAATCCTTCTATGACTATAATCATGGTGTTAAGCACACAGGTATACTTGAAATCTCATAAACCCCTGAGACCAATTCCTTCAAAAACTGCAGAATTTCAGCTCATATATCTCAGTGCTGTACAGCTCGGAAAAAAAAAAGAACTTTATATATATAGCGTTTAGGTCGCCTCCTTCATTATGTATGCTCTCGTGTATTATAAATTACATTTTAAAAATTTATAATTTGGTCACTAATTTTTTATTTAAGTCACTGAATTACTTAAAAAAATTATTTGAATCATTAAACTATCAAGTTTATTATTTAAAAAAATTCTACCAATAAGCTCCAAGTAACGATTTGGCGATCGATATGGTAAATCAGTACCCATTGATGAGTAAAAGAATATACTTTAGATCCAAATCGATTTAACGGTCAGTGTCGGAGATCGAAAAAAAACTGTTTAAATTTTAGTTCGAAGATCCGTGGCATCCAAAATTATTTTATGAAAAAAAAATCAAAATTGTAAAAGAGAAGGGGAAATAGAGCTTTTGATTGGTGCATGTAGTGAGAATAGAGAATGCCATATAGTATAGATTTTATTCAGTGACTTAAATGAAGCTTTTGAATAGTTTCAGTGAACAAAATGTAACTTTTTTTAGTTAAGTGATTAAAATTTTAATTATTATTATCTGAATAATCTCATTATAGGTTCCGATCATATCTAATATAATCCATAGAACTACCCATAATCCCTCCCCAACACATAAATAGGAGTATAATGCGTTTTAGCGCACTTGAACCTATATCCTCCTACATTGGCAACAACGTCAATACTAATCGAACTAAGACTCAATCGACTAAATTATTATTAAAATATATTTAATTGATAAAATTTTACATTATAATCCATAATATTACATATTAAAATAAAATTATATGGTTTAAATTCTCAATATTTCTAAGATGACTTATTAATTTCCAAAAAAAAGATGGTGCCTTTGTATGACTTTGTGTCGTACAAAAGATATAAAACCACGTAACTTTACTAATGATAAAATATATAAATATTAGGTCCTTTGAAATTGATATATATTAATTAGGTCCTAGTCTATTCCATTGTCTAATTATCCATCAATTCGTCTGCTTCTGCATTCCACTTTCAACCCAAAGTGGAACCTGCAATCATTTAGGATAATAGTAATCAAAGGAATGGGACAGTACACAAATAATTTCTGTAGATTCAAGGACATCAACTAATCTTCACTAATTAACTTCGTCAAATTGAGTTGCAGATTTATTTCTTATTTGCAATGGGAAAGGCACAATTTTCATTTACTACATTTTGATATATTAAAATTTAATTTTAATCTAATTTTCATATTATTATCTACGTGACACAATTTTCTGTTAAATCATATATAAATTATTGGCAAAATATTTCATTAGGTTAAAAAAATAAATAAACAAATTTAAATTATTTCTATCTGAATTAAAAAAAAAAAGCACACACTTGGGAAAAGAGTTTCTTATTTTCTCCAAGAAATCTTTTTTTTTTTAAAATCTAAGTGGAAATAATTTAAATTTATTTTTTTAACCTAATAAAATGTCATGTCAACAAATTACACATGATTTAACGAAAAATTATGTCAAATAAATAATGGGGTGAGTGAAATGTGTAAATTGAACTAAAGTTAAAGTTTGATGTATCATTTTAGTATTTATCCCTTTTTTATTTTTTTCTTAAAAAAAATCATATAAACATTTTACTCAAAATTGTTAACAGCTTTAGCTATTTCAACTAACTCCCGATATAAAAAATTATACCAAATTAAAGTACAAAAACTAAATTTCAAGTTTGAGTGTGATAGAAGGACCAAAGCTAAGATCTTACAATAAATAAAAAGATTAAAGGCTATTTGACATGATCATCTTAATTAATGACAAAATCAAAAGTGCTCATTATTAATGGTTGTAAAAATTGAAGGTAGATGATGACAATATAGAATTATCACAAAGCAATAAGAAAGAAAAATAAAAATATATAAATTTTACGTGGAAATCTATTCAAGAAAAAATTCACAGGCAAAGGAGAAGAAAATTCACTAATATCGAATTCGAATGATATAAGAAGAGTTTCGACTGCATCTATATATAGATTAAAAAAATCATATTCTAATCAATGTCAAATAGAAGCAGTATAGTAAGGTTGTGATATCAAATAGAAAACTTGTACTTCTATACAGATTTCACTTGTGCAGTTTGTACCGTCCCACAGATCCCCTATTTTGCCACTGTTAGAATTAAGTGACCCTAATTCTTATTTAAATAAAATACGATGGAAAATAAAATAAAAGTAAAATCCATATAGAACTAGACTTCTTTTATTTTATTTTAGAATAAGGTTTTTTAAACCTTATTAAACTCCATCTATTTTATATTTACTAGGATAAGGTGTTTCAATCCTACTAGAATATGGCTTTACAAGCCTATAAATAGACATAGTCTATTCCTTTTGTATTGATTCAAATTTTCGACATAGTGAATTTTCTTCTCCTCTGCCCGTGGTTTTTTCCCGAAAGGGTTTCCACGTAAAATTTTGTGTTCTTTTTATTTTATTTTATTTTTTTTTTTTCACAATTGGTATCCGAGCTTCCGGGTTGTTCATCTCGATCACGGTAATGGCGTCTTTGAAATATGAAATTCCGTTGTTGGATCGCAATACAGATTTGCGTTGTGGCGATTAAGATGCAAGCGCCTTGCGCAGATGGATCTAGAGGATGCCCTGCTAGGGATAGATAAGATGCCTTCGACATTAACAGATGAAGAGAAGAAGCGTAAGGATCGAAAGGCATTAACACAATTGCATCTGCATTTGTCCAATGAAATTTTGCAGGATGTGATGAAAGAGAAGATCGCATTGCATTATGGAAGAGGCTAGAACAAATATGTATGTCGAAAACTCTAACAAGCAAGTTGCATATGAAGCGGCGTCTTTATGCTCATCGTTTGGAGGAAGGTGCGTCAGATACCTAACACACTTAACAAAGTTGTTTAAAGAAATTCTCTCAAACTTGGAGGCCATGGAGGTTCGATATGATAAGGAAGATCTAGGGTTGATTCTACTTTGTTCGTTGCCTCCGTCTTATTCAACCTTTAGAGACACGATTTTATATAGCCATGAGTCTCTCACAGGTTGATGAGGTTTATGATTCTTTAACCTCGTATGATAAGATGAAACATCTTGTGGTTAAACTCGACTCTCGGGAGAGGGTCTCATTGTTCGTGGGAGACAAGATCGAATATCGATGATGATCGTGGTAGGACATAGGAAAGAAATCATCGTGGTAAATCTAAGGGTAGATCAAGTCTTCAAATAGAGGTAAAACTTGTAACTTCAGTAAAGAAGAAAGGGCACATTAAATCTGAAAGTGCTATAAGCTACAAAATAAGATTAAAGGGAGGCTGCGAATCAAAGGAAAACAACCGAAAAATTACGTGAAGTCGATGTTGTAGAAGACTACAAATGATGGTGAACTTCTAGTCGCTTCACATCAATGATTCTAAAGTAAGTGAGGAGTGGATACTTGATTCAGCCGCACCTTCCATATGAGTCCCAATCGGGATTGGTTTACAACTTACGAAACAATTAATCCAAGGTGTTGTTTTGATGGGAAATAATGCTTCGTGTAAGATCGCAGTGTTGGAACAATTAAAGTTAAGATGTTTGATGGAGTTGTCGAACACTTAGTGACGTGCGGTATGTTCCAGAATTGAAAAGAAATTTAATTTCGTTGAGTACTCTTGATTCAAAAGTGCAGATACACAAATTGAAAGTGGGGTTTTAAAGATTTCCAAAGGTTCCCTTGTTGTGATGAAAGGGCAAAGAAAAACTGCCAAGTTATGTTTTTTGCGTGGTTCTATCATTCTCGTGATGCAAATTGCCGCTTCTCTTCCTTGTCGATGATGATATTACTAAACTTTGGCATATGCGCCTAGGGCATATGAGTGAGAATGGCATGGTAGAATTGAGCAAAGAGGACTTCTTGATGGGCAAGGAATTTGCAAACCGAATTTACGTGAGCACTTTGTTTTTGGGAAGCAAAAGAGAGTTCGATTCATTAGAGGAATCCATAACACGAAGGAAACGTTGGAGTATATTCATTCGATCTATGGGGACCATCCAGAGTGCCTTCGAGAGGTGGAGCTAATTATATGCTAACCTTTATTGATGATTTTTCGAAAAAGTTTGGGCGTTCTTCCGAAGCGTAGAAAGCGATGTGTTTTCCGCATTTAAGTCTTGGAAAATTATGATTGAAAAAGCAGACGGAAAACAGATAAAATACCTCCGCATGCACAATGGCTTAGAGTTACGCTCGATGAGTTTAATAGATTGTGCAAGTCGAAGGATCGTGAGACACTTGACGATTCGTCATACTCCACAAAGAAAACGGCGTTGCGAGCGAATGAACAGAACGATCATGGAGAAGGTTCGATGTATGTTGTCAAATGCCAACTTACCGAAGTCGTTTTGGGCGTATGCGACCTCATCGCATGTTTTTGATCAACCGATCTCCATCCGCTGCCATTGAGAAAAAGACTCCACAAGAGGTATGGTCCGTAATCCCGCAAATTATTCTGATTTAAAGATCTTTGGGTGTCTCCGTATGCTCATGTTAATAATGGAAAATTGGAACCGAGATCCATTAAATGTGTTTTTCTTGGTTATAAAGTCGTGTAAAAGGGTATAAGTTATGGTGTCCTCAAAATAGGAAAGTTGTGATTAGCAGAGATGTTGTTTTGATGAAACCGCTATGCTTCCTAACTTATCTCTTAAAGACTGTTCCAATAAAGAAAATCAAAAGCAGTGGAGCATCGATTAATACAGAGTCGACTCCTCAAGTCAAGTACAAAAATTGAGAATAGAGTTGCTTCTTCGCCTCAATACTCTATCGCCAAAAAAACAGAACTAAAAGAGAAATTAAACCTCCAAAGAAGTATGCCGAGGTGATCTAGTTGCTTATGCTTTAAATGTGGTGAAGATATAGATGCGAATCAAGAGCCATCAAATTATTCTGAGGCGATTAGTCAGTGAAGACTCGTAAAAATGGATGTTTGCTATGCAAGAGGAGATGGAATCACTCCACAAAACAAAACATGGGATCTTGTGAAACTTCCTAAAGGTAAGAAGACTGCTCGTTGTAAATGGGTGTTTAAAAAGAAAGAAGGGACTCCAGGAGTTGAAGAACCTAAATATAAAGCAAGGCTTGTTGCAAAGGGTTACATCAAGTTCCAGAGTGGACTTCACAGATGTGTTCTCCCAGGTTGTGAAGCATAGTTCGATTCGAGCTTTGCTTGGTATTGTGGCCATGCATGATTTAGAGCTTGAGCAGCTTAGATGTAAAAAGCGCATTTTTGCATGGAGAACTTGAGGAAGATATTTACATGCAACAACCTGAGGGTTTTACTGCTTTGAAAAAAGAGGATTATGTTTGCTTGCTTGAAAAAGTCCCTTTACGGTTTGAAACAATCACCAAGGCAAAGGTACAAGAGGTTTGATTCCTTTATGACTTCTCACGATTTCAAAAGAAGTAGTTTTGACAGTTTGTGTTTACTTTAAGAAAAACAATGATGGTTCTTTTGTGTATCTACTTCTTTACGTTGATGACATGTTGATAGCAAAGAAAAGACAAAGGAGAGATAAGAAAGGTCAAAGCCCAACTAAGTGAAGAATTTGAGATGAAAGATTTGGGACCAAAGAAAGAAGATACTTGGTATGGAGATTCTTAGAGATAGAAAAACAAGTAAATTGTACCTAAGTCGGAAGGGTACATTGAGAAACTTCTTTGCAGTTTCAATATGCGAGTGCTAAGCCTGTTAGTACTCCTTTAGCAAAATCATTTTAGACTTTCATCGGCTTTGTCTCCACAATCGATGATGAGATTAAGTACATGTCACATGTTCCATACTCTAGTGCAATGGGATCTCTCATGTATGCTATGGTTTGTTCACGCCCGCATTTATCATATGCGATCGGTCACGATTAGCGTGATATATGGCGAATCCTTGTAAAAGAACACTGGAAAGCGATTCGATGGATTTTAAGATACTTACGAGGTACTATCGATGTTTGCTTACAGCTTTGGAAGAACTCAAGATGGAGTTATTGGATATGTTGATGCTGATTTTGCTTGGAGACCTTGATAGAAGAAGATCTCTCACGAGTTACGCTTTTACAATCGGAGGTTGTGCAATAAGTTGGAAAGCCACTTTGCAAACTACACGCTTTGTCTACCACCAAGCCGAGTACATGGCGATTCATCGAGGCTTGTAAAGAAGCTATTTGGTTGAAGGGACTCTTTAGTGAACTAAATGAAAACCTTCAAATCAAAGACAAGATTTTGTGACATAATGAGTGCCATCTTTCTTACAAAAGATCAAATGTTTCATGAGAGAACAAAACACATTGATGTTCGGTATCATTTTGTTCGTGATATTATTGCTCGTGGTGATATTGTTGTGAGCAAAATTAGTACTCATGAAAATCCTGCAGATATGATGACCAAGTCACTTCCTATAACCAAGTTTGAGCATTGCTTAGACTTGGTTGGTGTTCATTGTTGAAGTTAAACCCTTAAGGGGTTTTATGGAAGAGGTGGAGAACTTGTTCGCGATTAAGAACTTGTTCATTGAGAATTTGTGTCAAGGTGGAGATTGTTAGAATTAAGTGACCCTAATTCTTATTTAAATAAAATACGATGGAAAATAAAATAAAAGTAAAATCCATATAGAACTAGACTTCTTTTATTTTATTTTAGAATAAGGTTTTTTAAACCTTATTAAACTCCATCTATTTTATATTTACTAGGATAAGGTGTTTCAATCCTACTAGAATATGGCTTTACAAGCCTATAAATAGACATAGTCTATTCCTTTTGTATTGATTCAAATTTTCGACATAGTGAATTTTCTTCTCCTCTGCCCGTGGTTTTTTCCCGAAAGGGTTTCCACGTAAAATTTTGTGTTCTTTTTATTTTATTTTATTTTATTTTTTTTAACAGCCACTGTATTTTATATGCTAATGATGAATAATGTATTAACAAATTAAAACAAATCTAATAAAAGCATACCTCCACAATTTTTCATTATAATCTTAATCATGTTAGGTTGGAGTCTCAACTTATGTAAAAATATGTAGTTTTATTAATTAATTAATTAATTTTTCGATTTAATTATTAAATTAATATTTCAATTAAATATTTATAATAATCGAAAAAAATAGTCAAATTTCATGTTAGTCTTAATCATTGCTTGAAGAAATAAAGGATGAATTCCATTGAGCAAGTGTAATAAGTAACCTTTACACCTTCATTTAAAATATTTGGAAAAGAAAAAATCTAAAATGATAAATAGATTACAAATTAATGCGTGGTTTTGTAAAGTCAATTAAAAACTTAATTTAATTGGTGAGCGAAGGCGAAATGTTTTCAAAGATGACCTTAGATGGCGACAATGTTCCAGATGATTCAGGATGAGGTCTCAGGACGACGTGTGAACTTTAAGAGATGATCTTGAGATGGTTACAAGCGGGATGAGGAGCTATGGGAGAGCTTCAAGATGATTCGATGGGTGATCTTGCTGTGGCTAAGGTCCTTCCTGAGGTTGCGGATCATTAGAGATAGCCTTGGAGATAATCGAGTAAGATGATTCTAATGTGATTTAGTCTCTTGACGAAGTAGATCACTAAGTTAGTCCTTGATGAGATCATGGAAGATTTCCATGATCTCATAGGAGATGATCAATTGAGATGACTATAGGAGATGATCAAGTGAGATGATCCTGACAAGGCTTGGCCCTTTGGTGTATTATTTATTATGTCGAATATAGAAAAAAAGAAAGAGATATGTGAAAGGATTATATAATAAATATTGTTTATTTAGTTTCCATTTTTCAAGAGAGAGCTTTGGAAAGTAAAAAAGAAGGTTTGAATGTAATTTGTCTAAGTTCAAACTTTTTTTAAAAAATATTTATTATATATGGTTGAATCGACTTACAATCTATTGAATAAGCGGACAAAAAATTAGTAGTTTGATCGATTCAACCAATAGTTTGATCTTGAAAACCATGCCCGACATAGCAAATCAACTAACTTGTCCTCTAGATATGATCTCAACATGGCTAGGCTTCCCTTGGGGTAGCAAATCTACTAAGCTAGCCTATGGAGATTATCTCAACGTGGCTAGACTTTTCCCAGCATAGAGTATCAACTAACTTGGCTTCTAAAGATGATGTCAACGTGGCTAGGCTTCTCCCAGCGTAGCGGATCGACTAAGTTAGCCTCTCGGGAGATGATCAGGTTGATCTCAGACTATGGAGACTTCAAGGATGTCTGTAGAGAAAGTGATAATGTTAGCGGGCACCAGAGGACTTCCTTCCGAGGCATACTCCAACTCAACTCAATGACCAGGTATAACTTAATGCAAGAAAGGAAGTTGTTTTGAAAAAGAGGGGTAGAAGATGCTTTTCAATTGCTATGTAGTGAAGTATGACTAGTCTTTCTGTGAATGGCAGTGAATCCTTCCATTTATATCCAATGGTGTAGTAACTTGGTGCCATGTGACGTTTCATCATTAGCTTGGTGTTGAGGTATCTTTGTCAAGTGGTCTTGCAAGTGGGAACCAGGTCTTAGAGGGCCTTCCGTTTGGGGCCTTGCCTTGGGCCTTGCCCAAGGCTTGTCTTGGTGAGCTTTCCTTGGATTAGCCATGTTGGGTGCTCTCGAGATCATCTGGAGGGTTTTGGTTGTCCGTTACCTTCAGTGATCAACTTTTATTTTCATCCCAACAACAACCATGAAATATTTAAAGATATCAACTTTGTTAAATAGTAGATGAATTTTTTTTAAATTGTAAATGTTAATTATGTTAAAATTTTACTTTATTTGATTTTTTAAAAAAAATACATGGATTAAATTGATTAAAAAGACTAGTTTGATAAGGATCTTATAATAGAGGAACATGTTAGGTAATTTCAACCATATATATTATATTTTAATTTTGATTGTGTTGGTCCAATCACCAATTCAATTAATATATGACTAAAAAAATTTTCATTTTTAGGAAGTAACAAAATTTAATATAAGAGCGATTTTATCCTTTTTTATATTTTTATGTAAAATCAATAAAAAAAAAAGTTTAAACCCAATAAAGGATTCAACATGAAACTCCAAGATTTTCAAGGCATTAAATTTGCCATTTAAACTAAAATTTCATTTGATTTTAACATCAAAATTTTAAATAAAATATAGTTTTTGTGTTTTTTTTTTTCACATGTCATAATATAGTATATCTATACTATAAAAAAATCTGATTGAGTTAATGTCAGGAATTGACTGGGTACTAACTCAGTTAAAAATGACTAAACTACGTACCTTTTTTTAAACAAATAAAAATATGATTATAGGTGTATTTATGTCTTTTAATAATTTATACAAAATCTTTAAAAGAAATATTTTAAAATAAATTATTAAGGTTTGAACTTGAAATAGTCCACGAGGTGTTATGTATTATTTATTTATACTATAATTAATCTCTTGATTGAATTGGTGTCAAGCCAACAAGATACCAATTCAGTTAGGAAATGACTAAATGATACATCATTTTTACAAAGTAATAAATATAACTACGAGGGCGTTTTGTTTTTTGTTTTTATATTAAATAAAACAAAAAATAATTATCCATACATGATAAGATTTAAACATGAGGATCATACCATTTGACTAAAGCCATATTTGGTTTTTAATATAAATTTCTTATATATATATATATATATATATATATATATATATATATATATATATATACACACATGATGATGTATTAAAAGCATGCATGAATCTTGAATTTAACATTTTTAACTCTTAACCAACCTTTTTTTTTTCTTACAGAAATGTTCATATCTTTCACTCAAATTTGGATTATATTGTGACACATTATACTTTTAAAGCCTAAAATGCAACCCCATTTCCTCAAAATTGGACCATATTGTGGCACATTATGCTTTTGAAGTCTAAAATGCAACCCCATCTCCTCAAGATTGGACCATGATGGCCTTGAATTTTGAGAGAAGCAAGACAAAGGAGTCACCAATAGAAGTTGAGTTTCAATTAACAATTAGGCAGCTACCTTTCCAACTTATAAGAGTCTAGATATGTTAATTATTATTTTTTACAATAAAAATTTAAAAGTTAAAATATGTTCCAAATCTTTATATTCTTTGCATATTTGAAAATTAGTCTTCATATTTTTATTTTCAAAATTTTAATTTCTTTATTTTTCAGATTTAAAATTAAAGTCCAGTTATTAGAACCATTAAAATTCATCTGTTAGATTCACTATTATGACATATTGATATTGAAAAAAAAAAAAAACTAACTTAGTAACCATGTCACCAAAAATGACATTGTACTACTAAGATTTAATAGAGAATTTTAATGATGTTTACAATACTTAAAATGTTCAAGCTAATATTTTAATCAAAATAAAGTATTTAGGTTAATTAAAGACATTATAAAAGGTTGAGGTACCAAATTATGTTAAAAATTAAAGTATAGAGGTTAAACTTTAAATTTGATCATAATATAGGGATCAGAACTAAAATTTGACCATTGCTATATAATCTTTAAAAATAAAAAAGGTTGTGTATTTATACCATTTAATGATATTATAATAGTTGAAGTTTTGGATTATGTCAAAAATTAAAGACCAAAATTAAAATTTGGGTTAAAATTGCAATTGGTTTGTTGGAAAATTACCAATACAAAAATGGAAAAGCTAATAAAGAATTTTTCATTAATAAACATCTCCAAATTGAAGCAATTATTACAAAGTTCTTAATGACTAGAAATTTTTGAGTTATTTAAGAAAGGCAAAATTTACTAACAATTCCTCGCTTGAAAAGCTAATTGAAATATCAGATTTTGGAGGAACATATCAAAAATATTCACCACAAGTTGCTTCTATTTCAGTCCCTATAAGCACCTTCCTCCATACCCTGCATTTCTAAATAATGCTTGCTTTATATCTTCACAACTTATTAATGTTCTCTGTTCCAAGTCCTGCAATGTTAACCAAAAAAATGTAATTAAGATTGCAAATTAAAAAGTTATGGAACAAAAATGGTAAAAGCACCATGGAGGACCTTGTATTAGGAGTTAGATCGCATTTTATTCTTTATATTAAAAAAAATAGATTATTAGTCATTTTACGTTGAATCGAACAGTAAACTAATTATTTTCTTAAAAAATCCATCCATTTTTATTGTAAGTATGGTTGAATACCCTCAATTTTTTTTTTTATAATTATTTAAAAATCACATCTAAAATGAAACAAGACAAACACTAGAAATAAGTAGAATTTTTAACAGAATGGCTAATTTACTTTTTGATCTAATCCACTGCACTAATTTACCTAATTGTGAGTAGATGAACAAAATGCATTAATCCTTGTATTAAGGATCAAATTGCATTTTCCTCTATCTACCTAAAATAATGAGCAAGTTAATCTATGTATGTTATATTAAAGAGTAAACTGATTTTTTAAAATGCCATAAATATAAAGAATGTACAATCATTTGTCAAAATTCATTTAAGTGGAGGGTTTTAAATAGTGCTTCACAGTAAAATAAAAAAAAAAAGATAGAATTTTAAATAAAAGGATGTACGAAGATTAATTTGTCCAATTTTTGATTAGATAACAAAATATAATCCTACTACTAATACAATAACCTACATGATATTTTTACCGGACAGAAATGGTAATAAAATTTATTTCCTTTTACCTGAGAACAAGATGCTTGCAATGCAAAATCATTGAAACAGCTAATAACACACTGTTGAATCTCAAGGCCTAATGCTTCCAGTGTTGTCACTGTGGATAGCAACAACCCTGGTTTCCCACTGCAACAAATCTCAATCCTTGTCTCCCCATCTTTTCTTTCCACCTCAAACTGCACCCAAAACATGTTCATCATTTCATTTGAAGATTTGGGTATTAGAGAAAATGGTGCATTTTAACCAAAAAAATAAAATAAAAAGAGCCTATTACCTTTGGTGTATTTCTCACAAAGATTTCATTTGATTTCCCACCCTTGAAAATGTGAGCCATGTTTAACTCATTTGAATCTGTTTCAATCTCTTGCTGCAAACTTTTAATCCTCTCCAATAGCTCCTTTGTATAATCTATAGTATCTCCAAGTATAGATGTTCTATCCATCTATTAAGAAAAAACCCAAATTAGTCCGAGAATTTATTCACACATTTATGCAGGTCGGGACTCGAATTCTTTTACCTTGCTGATCTTGGGAACAATTGATCTTAACATGGAAAGGCGATCATTTAGTCTCTTTCTTCTTCTTCTTTCAGCCATTAGATTCTTCGAAGGTTGTTGTCCTTCCATCTTCTTACCTCGGTTCTTCCTGTCTAAACAAGCAGCTGCGTCATTGTTGAAAACTGGTGCTTCTGGTGATTGAAATGGCTCAGCTTTGCAAGGGACTTGAACATCTAGCTTGTTAAGTTCATCAGCAAGGAAACCAGATTCTTCTTCTTCCAACATATTTGGAAACGGTGGTGGTGTATCAAAGGTGTTGTTTGATGAATCTGTGAGTTGTGGTGCTGAGAATTCATCACCAAACGGGCAGTAAACTCCATTGAAGTAACCCAAGTCTTGTTCCAAAGGCAAAGCTGTTGAGAATTCATGGCAGAAAGTAGTTGGAAACAAACTAGTTGAAAGGTTCATATCATCATAGCAATCAAAGTTCCATCCATTAGAGAAAACTTCATTCATTTGTGTTGGAACTGTGTCCCAATTTTCTCTTCTTAGAGCTAATAATTCCTCTAAGAAACTTTCTTCATTGATCTCCATTTTTGCTTTTTCTCTCACTTTGGGAATCGTGTCTATTATTAGGAGATGCCTTGAGAAAAAGAAAGTCTCAACAAGTTGAGGATTTTATAGCTACATAGATTGAAAGTGGGGGAGTATGATATATCCAATTTATATGATTGTATTATGATATTTGTTGTATTTGTTAGCCTAAGAGTGAAATGGAATCTGCCTTTTCCTTTCTCTGTATGGGGTGATTTCATGTCTTTTTCACCGAAATCTCTCCAATAATAATGATATTAAAACCTAATATTTAATTGGTAATCCCTCTGAAACTTTGACCACATTGTATACATAAATCTGTCAGAATTTAACAGGATCTTTCAAGTTCTTTCTACAACTGCACTATTACGTGGGTTATCATGCTAACATTGTTATAAAATAATATTATTAATTTATAAATAAATTTTTAATAAAATATTAATAATTATTTAAATTAAAACATAACATTAATAATTATAAAACCCAATTATATGAAATTAAAGTATAACTTCTAAAGAGAAAAAAAGAATGATTAGTGGGGTCCCATTTCCTTTGCCTCAAGAAATTTGGCTTAATCCACAAATTCAAACTTGGTTGTTATGGCGTGTTTTGTTTCTTCTCATCACTAATTTTGGTATTATCTGCCCCATTGGTTCTTTATTATAACATAATTAGCTATAAATCTGCCATGTTTCTTGTTTTATAAAAAAGGAATGGGGACGTCTATCCCATTCTCATCTCACCTGGTTTAACAAATATGATAAGAAAGCTGAGGCCAATATATAAACTGCAAGTGAACTGTTTGTTAAAGGGATTGTTTTGGCTGATGCATATGACTTTTAATCAGTGCATGAATAATATGTAGACTCCACTAGTCACTAGTGATCTATAGTCATTAATTAACTATGCCTAGTGTTTATATTAGGCTGATCTGGTTCACAAGGCTTGGCATTTATATGCTTGTCTCCTCCTCTCCTCCATTTCCATTTCATTTCCTGTCTTTTTGCCTCCTTAATTTAGTCAACAGTTCCATTTGTTTTTAATATAATTTAACTTAACATTTAATCCAATTTTTGTAGTTGTTTGTTGTGGAAGGGAGATCAATTTTGTTTGGAGAAGTCTGCAAACTATCGTTTATTGAGATTTGTCTTTCAACTTTGTGAGTGCTTACAGAGGCGTCTTGACGAGGTGACAAGTTACAAAGTGAGAGTGCCTTGTCGGAAGCCTAATAAGGTGAACCATGCACAACGCTATAGGGCATAGCTTCGAGTCCAACCATGCAAAATGCACATGGTTTGCCTTATTAGGCACCCGATGAGGCGCTCCTACTCTATGAACCTGTTGTGTTTCAAGTTACCTCTTCAAGCACTCATAGATTCGAGAAACAAAAATCCTTCGTTGAGGACAATACTGACCTTTTGAGGGATTCACCGACTCCTGTTGGACGATACTTCCTTAACTTTTTCTGATAGAGTCGACTTCCCCTCTATATTTTAAAAAATTGATGTCCGATAAATTTGAAGTTAAAAAAAGTGTATCATTAGTCAATTAGTAATATATTATCTCTTTAGAATTGAGAGCGTCTCTCTATAGAGTTCTTTTTCTCATTGTGAGAAGCAGTTAGAAGGTTGTTTTTTTTTTGTATTGGGTAATTCTATTCTGATTGCTTAGAATTTTTTGCTTGAGTTTTAGGGTTACTTCAGAGATAAAAAAGGGGTGAATGTGTAAGTTTTTTTAGGATTTTTGTTGCACTATTGATTAATTGTATGATTGAGTCAAGTTTGGTTTTTGAATTTCTTTTTTGAGTCTTTTTCTTTTTCTTTTTCAAGTTCTACTTTAATATTTTCTTGGAATTATTGTTTTTTAGATCTACCATTGACAAGGGGGATAGAAAGGGAGCACTTTACTATCCTATATCAATTTGGGAATCAAATTAAATCTTGAGGGAGGGATTAGTTGTAGGAATCGAATTGGAACTATTGGATAAGGTTATATAAGAACTTGATTTTTCAAAGGTAAGCATACGGATTCAAATCCATAATTTACCTTTAAAAATATTGATTGTGTCTAATGTTGCTTTGATTGGGGTAAGTAGGGATTTGGTTAGGATTGATGGTGATATGTGGGGGGAAGTATTGGGTAGAAATTTTCTTAGAATTCAAGTAGATTTAAATGTGAATGAACCTCTAATTCTTGGTTTCAAGTTCTCGGCAAGGGAAATAAAAGGGTATAGGTTTTGTAACACCCGTAACCTGTCTTTGCCATCGGATTAGAGTTACCCGTCACCAGGCCGTGTGACCTCTGCTTTTCGATTTTTGCAGCTTTTCTTAAACTTCCTGTTTTGTTTCAAAATAGTCTCGAATTACTTCTAAGTTATTTTTAGGACCTCGAAGGTTCGATTTAGGGATAAAGTGCATGTGAATGAATGGTTTATCATATGTTTAATTTATTTAAATATTAGAATGTTAAATATTTTTGATTGTATGGTAATGCTCTGTAGCCCTAACCTGACGATGAAGATGGGTTAAGAGTGTTACATTTAGTGGTATCAGAGCTACGATTTTATCTCAATATTTCACATGTTGATAGTGTAGTAAGTAGATACATGGCCAAACCCGATAAATTACACTAGCAAGCTATTAAGTGGATTCTAAGGTATTTGAGGGGGACATCCAACACTTGTTTAGATCTCGAAAGATGTTCAAAAGGTCTAGCCGGCTATGTAGGTTAGGATTATGCTAGAGACTTAGACAAAAGGAGATCTCTAATAGGTTATCTCTTCACTTTTGTTAATTGCACGATTAGTTGGAAAGCCATCCTTTAGGCCATTGTGACATCATTAACTACAGAGACAGAATATATGGTTATCACAAAGGTTGTGAAAGAGGCCATTTGGTTGAGAGGTCTATTTAGGGAGCTTGTTGATAAAAAAGACAAGACTGTTGTATATTGTGTTAGTCAAAGTATCATCAATCTCACCAAAGATTAGATGAATCACGAAAGAATAAAGCACATAGACATTCGATATGACTTTGTTCAGGAAGTGACCGCTCAAGGAGATGTTCAGATACACAAAAACGACACAGAAAACAACCTAACAGACATGATGATAAAAAGTCTTCCAATTTCCAAGTTTATGCATTGCTTAGACTTGGTAAGCATTTGAAAGAGATCGAGTTAGGCCCCTGATGGGGCTCGACAAAGAAGGTGTTTTAGAAATACGAGTCAAGGTGGAGATTTGTGGAGTGTGCCTCGCATTTCGGATGAAACAGACAGTGACGTCGTAATGAGAAAGAATCGATGTCACGATGACACGTCAACGACGTCTCAATGAGAAGAGTCTCCTCGTTCTGACGACATGAAGGATGAGATCCTGATGAGGCAATATGCTACGTCATGACGTGTACTCAACTTAATCGGGCTTCTTCTCCTCGTTAAGTATTGCTATCTTTTCCCAAGCAAATTCTAATTACTTTAGGATCTTTCTAATCAAATTAGTCATGAATTTTAGTCTATAAATGGGCTTTTAGCAATCCTTGAGGATTTGATTGAAATTAATAGAGAGTTTGTGGGAATTTTAGGAAAACATTGTATTTCAGGTTCTGGCTTTGTTTATTTCTCCATCTTGTACTCCCTTTTTAATTTTTTGCTATTTTAGTGAAGTTTTTCTTTACTCGTGATTTTTTATCCTCTTCGGAAGGATTTTTCTACGAAAATATTTGTGTTAGACTTTTCTTGTTTTTCGTTCTTATTTGTTGCATAATTCAGGTTTAACCCAACACGTTGCTAGTGGTTTATAAAAATTGAATCAAACTAAAATTTATTGTATAAAATAGCACAAAATCAAAATTCATATTTGACATTGCACATTGGATCAAAGTTTATATATAAATTTGATATTTATTCCTTTTGAAGTAAAATGATTGATTAATTTCAAAATTGGTTTATACAATTTCTTAAAAATTAATATTTAATAAATTTAAAAATTAAAATCAATCTCCTCCATTGAGAAAAGGGTAAATTATAGAATTAATCACCCAATTGTTAGCATGTTTCTATTTTGGTCACCTAATTATGAAAGTTTTCAATTTGGTTATTAACGTTTTAGATAATTTCTATTTAGGTCACTCACGTTTTAGATCATTTCCATTTCGGTCACTCTCTGTTAAATGGTTAACAGAAATAATGATGTGGCATTTTTCTAATTGATATAATAACATATTTAGTCCTAAGTACTTACACGTTCTATCAATTTAATTCTAATTCTAAATAATTCAACAAATTTAACCCTCGACATTTACGAATTCTATCAAATTGATCCTGAAAACTATTTCATGAAAATCTAAATAAATAATTATATTAATTTAAATAAAATCTAATTAAAAATTATATTATATAACTCTCTCTCTTTGTGGGGGAAGGTTTCAAAGGGGGAAGAATTTTTATTTTCTTTATTTAATATTAATATAATAAAAATTTTTAATTAGACTATGTAAATATTAATATAATTTTTTATTTAATTAGATTTTAATTACATGTATTTGAGGATTAAATAAATAGAATATGTAAGTATTGAGAACTAAATGTGTTATTTTATCAGTTAGAAAAACGATACATCATCACTTCTGCTAACCATTTAACGAAGAGTGATCGAAATAAAAACAATTTAAAACTTGAATGACCAAAATAGAACTGATCTAAAAGGTTAGTAACTAAATTGAAAGCTTTCATAATCAGATGACCAAAATAAAAACACGCTATAATTTTGTAATTTACCAAAAATACAGACCAAAGGGTCATTGTGATGATCTAAAAAATTGTACTAGTTTTCATCGAAACTTGCAAGCATAAAGCGGTAAAATAAATCTGTGTGCCACCGTCCTAAAAGAAAGTAGATGAAAAATATAAATCTGTGGTGAAAGTGACGAGTGAAATTTCAAGATTCACACTGACCAATCAACATAAAACCCCACAATATGGGCTAATTTGTAATTATATTCCATCATTCTAATTAATCATCTACATCAACATCATCATCATCTTTTTTCATCTTTTTCTTTATCTAGTTATTATTATTCTGTCGAAAGTTCTAATATTTAAATTATTATATTAAATCAACAAGCATTTTAAATTTATTTTATTTAAAACTAAAATCGAAACGTAGGTTTTTATATTAAAATTTAGAGTATATTTTATTTTTTTATTTAAAAAAATAGATAAATTAATCCCTATATGTTAAATAAAAAATAATCTAATTTTTTCTGATAAAAATTTTATTTATTTTTATCGTTAAAGTTTAATATGACTAATAGAAAAACCAGACTACTGTATGTCATTCTGACACAATCTGGCATATGCTACCATGAAAACATTTTAAACATTTTATTGGTACATAATTAAGACAAATTAAGTTTTGTAGTAATTATTCAAGATTAAAAGAGTTTTGTAGTAATTAAATTAAGTTGAGACAAAATAAAACAGAATATACTCCCTATATGCTTGCATGAAAACGTGCGACGACCAAACCACTATACTATCTGTTGTTTCCTAATTACTCAAAACAAAAGACAAACTCTCAATTTTCAAGCATAAGTTTAAGAAATTTAATCCATAATTAAGAAATCATAGTCACGTGCTACATTTTTACATATTCTCTTAAATTTTTAACTTTCTATAGCTGAGTGACTAAAAAAAAAAAAAAATTATAGTTGAGTGACCTATGCTACAATTTACCTCAAAAATAAAAGATTAAAACATACCATAAGTCTAAAAATCAAAAGTATAATAGCTAAACTTCAAAATTTAAAAAGTATAAGGTTTTAACAAAAATAGAAATAATTAGAGAGCAGATCTATGGTAAATATGTCTTAAAAAGTGTTGAAAGTACCAATAATAATGCAGGAGTGGGGTCGATATAGTCCAGCACGTGAAATTCTAACGATAACACGTGTCAGATATATAGATCCCCACGTGGTAATGTACGAGATCTCCCTAAAATATTGATCCATCACTCATTCCATTTCCCCATGCATGTTCTTCTTACCCAAAAAAGGATGGTGGTTTAATCCAGAATTAAAAATAAATAAATTAATACAAATATTTTCCTTTTACAATTATTAAATAAATTAATCATCAGATAAAGTTTTATAACAACATGCATAAAGAAGCTTGAATAAGTAAACTTTTTTATATTAATAAATTATGTCGGCTAACAAAATAAAATAAAATAAAATGGTATTAGTGTTCTTTTTTAATGGAATATATATATAATGTTCGCATATGCAAAAGAAAAGTTGGTTTTTGTGTTGAATGTCTTATCTATCCATCTATCGAAAATCATCACGGGATGATACATTATTCTTCACTTTTTGTTTTTTCATTTTTTTCTTATATTTTTTGTTTGAAACTTTTGCCCTTCTTACATATATTATATAAATATTTCGTCAATTCATGATATTGATATTATTGCTAACATAAGAGGATATAGGCTCGAATACATTAAAGTGCATTATCCTCCTATTTATGAATTGGAGAGCGGCTATTGATAGTTCTAGAAAGGGGCGAAACTAGAAAATTTTTTAAGGGGCCTAAATTAAATTGTAATTTTTACAATAGCAAAAATGTAATTTCACCATTTTAATACCTTACATATTTAAAACTTTTAAAGGATTAAATCAATTTTTTATATTTTGAGGGGGCAAAGTACAATTTCACTTTTACTAATTTAAAATTTAAAAAAATTAAAGGACCTAAATGAAAAATTTTTCATTTTAGGGGGCTCTTTTCTAGCCCCTAGTTTCGCCCCTGATTTTAGTTATTGTATAAAAAAATAAATATGATCAAAACTTATAATGAGATTATTCAATATATATATATATATATTTCATCAATTCTCTTTGATGCACTTTAATTTGCAGAAGAAATGAAAATAACATTGAAAATACTTATTAAGATTTTCTTTCAAAAAAATATTTATTAAAATCTTCATGATAATTTATTTTTTCTATTAGAATTATACTGTTTTAAAGAAAAATTAGCGTAAGCATTTGATTGAAATAATTAACAATATTAATTAGACTAATTAATTACATTATAAAAGTAGATAGACTACATTATGTCAAAACTTAAAGTATATAGATTAAATATCAAGTTTCAACCTAGTGTAGAGGCCAAAATTGAAATTTGACCATTGTATTATGACGTAAAAAATGACAAGAACCTAAAAGAAATGGGAAGCTGCGTGTCAAACTATAAAACTCTTAGGGTATTCAAATTATATATAACCACTTAACAATATTAATTATTTGGACTAATTAATAACATTATAAAAATATAAAAATCAAATTATATTAAAAATTAAAGCATATAGATTAAATATCAAATTTAAGCTGAAATTTAACGGTTTCTATAATATGCAGAAAAAGAAAAGAACAAAGAACGAAAAATAATTCGCAGTGACACCTGCATTAAATATAAATATAAATATAAATTTATTTTTTTCTTTTTTGAAGAATCTTATTAAAAGATCTGATCATATTTGTTCTTTTTGAGACAATGTCATAGTCCCTCCCCCAACTCATAGATAGAAGAATAATGTGCTTCAACGCACTCGAACCCACATCCTCCTGTATTGACAACAATACTCATACAAATCAAATTAATACTTAATCAATTAAAATCTAGTTTTCGTATGTAAAGATTGTGAATAGAAGAAATATATTTAAAAAATGTATATTATTCCAAAATTAAAATTTACAAACAATTTATCGTGTTGTATGCGTTGTTCTCTCACAACTCAGCATAAATTATATATTCAGAATTAAGAATAGATTATAAATATATAATCGTAATGAAAAGTGATTGGTCATTATATTGTATACGTTATCGGACATTATCTAATAAATGTCACCTATATATATATATATGCATATAAAAGTGTCACCAATAATCAACAGTGTGTGAATATATATATTACAACAAATATAAGCTTTTGTAATTTAAAGGTACACGTATATATTCGTAGGGTATGAGATTTAAATGTGAATAATAGTTTTAGATGGGGATCTTATTATAAAAAATTCAACTTCTATTTTTAATTTTTGAAAGACTAATGAAAATGATTTCATGTGTTTTATGACTAAAATAAATCAACATCTAATGTGATGGGTGTCTTTTTTGAACCATTCATTCAATTGAGACTAATTAAGTAGATATCATCCTTACTAAGAACAGCTAATTAACAGTATAATTAACAATAAATTAGTTTGAAACTAATGCTAAGATTCTATCTCCCACCTAGGTTTGTGAAAATTACGTATCTAGAATATATGAGTGTACAGAGATGAAGACAGAGGGCCCCCAAAATGGTAAATTTTTTATGAAATTATTTGTTTGTATATAATTCATTTCTGACTCCCTAAATCAATTTTTTGGCTTCGGTCCTATAGGTGTGTTTAAAAATAATATACAATAAATAATGAAACGTACGATTTGAAACTAATTAATGATAACACTTCCATATATGCGAGATTAAAAAGAGGAAAAAATTGATTAAATTGTGAGCAAAATGATATTCAAGCATGTAAAAATAAATCAAATTAAGAATAGTAAATGCACTACAGTTGTTTATCATGGTGTTGTTATCAATTTTGAGTTAATGTAGAATTAATTTGTGACACTACAATTGATGGAGGTAACAAAGTATGCGTAATAAAATTAAAATGTACAAAACATTTCAAAAAAAAAAAAAAAACCTTGGTTGAGTGATAAAGATAAAGTTTTATCGATGCAAATATTATTGGTTCAAATCCCGCCATATAAAAATTATTTATTATTTTTTAAAATAAAAAGGCTAAAATATCCTAGAATAATATAACTTATTTTAAATAGGTAATGACAGTTTCATCATTTTCATAACGAGTTGGTGTCCAGTTGACTCATAACACCAACTCAATCAGGGGTTTTATTAATAGAGTTGTACTTGATATATTATGAGTGTATAAATTTATACATTACTAATTAGGGGTGTTCATGACCGGATCAAACCAAAAACTAACTTGATTCTAAAATAAAATTTTCAAACTCCATTTGACATCATTTGTCCAAAAGACCCATTTTCTTGTTTAAAAAATATATAATATTATAAATAAAGTTTACATTAATATTTATAAATTTAAGTAAAAATTTAATTTAATTTAATTTAATTTCAGTTCTAACCAAGCCAACCCAATATTTTATATACATCCTTTGGTATATTTTTATACAATTAATCTTTTAACGATCCAACTGTCATATTTCATATTCCATTCATATAAATCATGCATATCAAATTTGATGTAAATTAAAATTTCCTAACTATTTGTTTTATGTAAAAAAAATTCAACCATTCAGTAAATATTAATATATACACTATTTTAGATAGATATATTATATATATCAGATCAGTTCGAAAAATTACATGCATAACAAGTGATAGAAAGTAAGGTAAACTAGCTAAATCTTTACTAAAAATTTGGAATACTTTGAATGAATAAAACTGATTTCTTTGTAAATGCAATGCTTAACCATTCTGTACATCAAGACTGATATATATAGCAGTGAGCTTACTAACTGCTCTGCTTAACACCTTAACAGAATAACAACCTGACTAACAAACCATAACCACTGTCACTCACATACTCTATCATGCATCTATCTTCTCAGCCGGCAAAACCCGAAGAGAAGTTCGAAATCGAATAAAATTTGTGGCAGAAAGAGGCTTGCTAAAAATATCAGCAACATGATCAACGCAGGAACTTTGCCAACAAGAAGAGCACCACTGGCAACCTTTTCTTGAACAAAAAATAAGTCAAGCTCAACATGTTTGAACTTGGAATGAAGAACAGGATTAGCTGCAACTTCAACGGCACTAAAACTATCGCAACAGACAGTAGGAGTATCTGGCGACGAAACTTGTAGCTCATGAAGGAGGGAAACTAACCAGGTGACATCAGTAGTAGTTACAGCAAGACCGCGATACTTTGCCTCAGCCGTAGAACGAGATACCACCTGCTGTTTCTTGGAGCACCAAGAAATCGGAACATCTCCAAAATAAACACAGAAGCCGGATGTAGAGCGACGGTCATCAAAATTAAGTCCCCAATTTGCATCAGCATACCTCACAAGAGACAATCGTGAAGACGGTCAAATAACAAGACCATAATTAAGTGTCCCACAGAGATACTGTAAGATTTATTTTAAAGCAATCATATGTGTAGTTGTTAGACTATGCATAAACTGACATATACAATTTACAGCGTACGAGATATCAGGACGCGTAAGGACCACATATTGTAAGGCCCCAACCAAACTCCTATACTCAGAAGGATCACCCAATCGGTCACTATCATCTTTAGACAACTGTACTGAGGTAATCATAAGAGTGTGTACAGGCTTCGCATTTAGGAGCGAGCTTCTAGCAAGTAAATCTCGAATATATTTTTTTTGACATAAATAAACACTACCGGAGGAAGATCGCGTAACCTCAATCCCAAGAAAATAATGCAGATCCCCCATATCTTTGAGTGAGAACGTAGCATGCAACTGGCCAATAAAACTAGTAATAGCTGTCGAGTCATTACCAGTAATGATTATATCATCGACATAAACAAGAACATAAAGCGTAGTACCTGACGTAATTCGGACAAACAATGATGCATCAGGCTGAGACACAGAAAATCTAACAGAAGATAAAAACTACTTCAATTTATCAAACCACGCTCTAGGAGCTTGTCGAAGGCCATACAAAGCCTTCTGTAATCGACAGACAAGCGACTCTCCATGCGGCCCAAACTGAACAAATCCCGGAGGTTGCTGCATGAAAACCTCCGTATCCAAATTTTCGTTTAAAAATGTATTACTGACATCAACTTGACGAAGTCTCCACCCTTTCGATACCGCAATGGACAAAATGACTCGAATAGTGACTGGTTTAACTACTGGACTAAAAGTTTCTTTAAAATCACAGCCTGGTACCTGAGCACACCCTTTAGTGACTAATCGAGCCTTCCGACGATCAACAGATCCATCAGGCTTTCTCTTGATTTTGAACAACCATTTGTACCTTATTGCTCTCCGTCTAGGAGGTAGTGACACGAGCTCCCAGGTAGAATTAGCCATTAGCGCATCATATTCTGCCTGAACAACTAATTTTCACTACGGATGAGCAATCACCTCATCAACAGAACAGGGTTATATCTCAACATTTTCAGCAAACAACACCTTGGGCTTCAAAATGCCAGCCTTCGATCGAGTAACCATTGTATGCGTATTCCCACAAGAAATTAGTAACGAGACTGTGGGAGTCGTAGGAGCAGAAACCCCAGTCGGTGAAGCATCAGGAACCCCAGTCGTTGAATCATCTGGAACCCCAGTCGGTGAAGCATCAGGAACCCTAGTTGATGGACAACAAGACGGAGGATCAGAATCATCACGGACCACCGCTCGACCACAAGCCTCACTGTTCGAGTTAACCAAATTTATTGGAACACCTAGAGAGTCATGACGAATGGAGGATGGATGAACAATAGGAACATACGTAGTACTGGGAATTGACCGATCAGCAACAGACACCGTCGGAAGTGAAAACAAAAATCGATGCTCATCAAACACCACATGACGAGATACAATTACCAACCCATCTGGAGTAAGACAAAAATATCCTTTGTGTTGAGAACTGTACCCTAAAAATATACAGGGTTGAGACCGAAAATCCAGCTTATGATGCTAAAACGGGTATAAATACAGAAAACAGCAGCAGCCAAAAACCCGAAGATGATCATATGTCGGGGCACTCCCATAAAGCTTCTGATAAGGAGACTGGCCCTGCAGAACCTGAGTAGGAAGCCGGTTGATGAAATGAACGGCACTGCGAAAAGTATATCCCTAGTACTGTATAGGTAGATTAGCCTGAGCTAACAAGGTAAGACCTGTCTCCACTATATGCCTATGCTTACGCTCTGCAACACCATTCTGTTCAGAACTGTGAGGACAGGATAGCCGATGAAGAATACCTTGATCAACAAGAATAGAAGCAAAAGCCCGAAACTCACCGCCCTAATCACTTTGAAATTTCTTAATAGTTTTCTCGAACTGAGTGGCTACCATTTTCTGAAATTGAGAAAAACACTCAACGGCTTGTGATTTACGTTTAACCAAATAAACCCAGGTGAACCGACTATACATGTCTACAAAAGAAACATAGTACACATTTCCTTCACAGGCAATCGAAGCTGGACCCCACAAATCGGAGACAACTAACTCAAATAATTCCACATACTCAATAGTCGACGAAAAAATGGAAGTTTATGAGATTTTTCCTTTTTACAAGCAATACACACATTAGAAAGAGACTTTTTACTATTAACAATACCATATATATTCAAAACATCATTAACAACTAAAGATGAAGGATGACCGAGTTATTGTGCCACAAAGTAAACTTATCAGCACATAGTGAACTGTCTTGGAGATCAACATTGTGAACTGCTGACACTGGTGAGGACAGAGAAGAATCAACTGAGAATTGATAGAGCCCGTCACGAACTCGGCTCCGCAATAAAGTTTCCCCCGTCTGGATGTCCTTAACGACATAATATGTAGGGTGAAACTCAAAGAACATATTGTTATCTCCAGCAAACTGAGATACAGACAAAAGATTCTTGCAAATGCTTGGAACACACAACACATTAGACAACCGTAATAATTTAGATTTAGTAGAAATAACCATGTCCCCAACAGATAAAATTCTAGTAGGAGCCCCATTGCCCATTAAAAGTTCAAATGTACCTGAATAAGGTGTTGAAGCATTTAAATCTGCAGCATTCTGACAAATGTGATTAGAAGCTCCAGAATCCAAATATCACAAGGCAGTCCCAGTTTGTGTAGGAACATACGGATCAAAACTGCCATAGCTAGAATCATACTGAGATGTATCAGAAAAATTATGGCATGAAAATTCGGTATTCGAGGAAACCCGATACACTGAGAATTATCAACATCAAACACCTGAGTACGAGGTTTTGTACGCTACGGAGTCGCAGGAGGAGAAGTTGGAACTGACCCATCAAAACTAACACAATTTGCAACCGGAGGCCTAGGGGACTGCTGAGACACATAGGGAGTCTCAGGGATCGGATACGGATTACTAAGCCCAGTCGACCTAAACCTTGGACCGGCTAAATTGGACCCATTACCATCCATAGAATAACGCCCTTGTTGCTGGCCCAAATCAGGATGCAAGCGTTTGGCTATGGGCGGCCTGCTATGTGACTCATAAGCATGGGACGCATAAGGCCTAGAAGAAGGTAGACCAACAAATGGTCCAAGAGAAGCAGAAGCCCAATTGGGCTGACCATAAGCAGCGTGAGTAGGAGGGTTCTCTTGCCAAAACTACTGCCCTCCATCAGGTCTTTGCGCCGGAGTCCGCACACGACGAAAATCACCACCACCAGTAGCTGGGACCTCCGACGAACCACCATACTCCCTATCAAATCGGTAATAGCACCGTTGGGCAACATGGCCAAACCGATTTCAGATCTGGCATTGCACCCGTGAGCGAAACACGCGGCCACCCCTCGATCCCGTCAGCACTAGACCACCACGAACACCACGGGAGTCATAATGGGACTCCGGGACGGAGACCTGAGCCACATGTGCAACCACTGGCACGTCACGCACAGCCCGTAACTATCGACTCTCGAAGGCCATGAGAATATCCACTAGCTTTGAAAACGTCAAAGTCTCCGACAAGGCTGAAACAAGCATAAAAATCGAATCAAAATTAGAGGTAAGACCTCCGAGAAGGACTTCCACCTTCTCCGCCTCTGGAACTTCCGAGCCCGACGCCGCAAGCAAGGCGCACAGAGTGTTGATTTTAGACACATACTCTTTGACGGTCAAACCGCCCTTCCAAACCGCATGAAGGTCATAACGGGTCTGAGAGACCTTCTCAACAGAAGTGGCGGTGAAGAGATTACTCGCTGCACTCCAGATGTCACAGGCAAACTTAGTCGAGATGAAATAAGAAAGTAAAGAGGAGCTCACCGTGGAAAGAAGCCACGAGGCAAAAAGTTTGTCCTGCTGGACCAAGTTATTATTATTTTTTTTTCCGCTTTTGTATTAAGCCTTTCGATTTTTTTTAATAAATGATTTGCTACAAAAGGATTTTTTTTAGTGAACGCGCCATTTTTTTTACTTTAAAAATATATATTTTTTGTTTTTGTAAAGACAAAGAAAGAAATAATCTCTCCTATTTACTCCGTCGACTAAGAATCAAATTATCACTGTCTATTTATTTTATCCTACCCTTTTTGTTAGTGGTTCAAAGTTCCTTATGTTTCTCATTCATCCTATTCTTTGTCGTTTTACAAGCGTATCCTAGCATAGCAGAATTTTGTTCTCTTCTCACAAGTCTTGTGATATAGTGTGATATATTGTGATATATATATATATATATATATATATATATATATATATATATATATTCTGGGGGTAGGAAAATCATGATCGGGATAGCAGACCCAAAGCTATGGAACTTGGGCGTAGGTCTTTTGCCGAAATGGAGTGGCCTTTTATTTATTATTTATCGTATATTTACTTTTCTATTTTATATTTATATATAGTATTACCGGCCAAAACAAAATAAAATAAGCATATTTTTTTGTTTTATGCCCCGTAACTCTTCCTCAGCCAGGCTTGGGCAGAATAGCAGAGCAAGTACAAGTACATCCGGATTCAGAGCGAGGCATCCATCGTTGGTGGCCACCAGCTTTGGCGGTTCAGTAATGGATCCATCCAAGAGCCCCTGGAGACCATAACCATCAACAATAAGCCGAACTTGATGCTGCCACTGGACGTAATTAGACTCATCCAGCTTGGCAATCTCATGACGAGGGAAGCTATACACTAATCGAGAACGCGAAGTAGAGTTAGGAAGAGAACCACCAGCTTGCTGATCAATTAACAGATCCATAGCCTCGGAGCGAAAGCACCACCAAGACCTTAGGCGACTGATACCATGATAGAAAGTAAGGTAAACTAGCTAAATCTTTACTAAAAATTTGGAATACTTTGAATGAATAAAACTGATTTCTTTGTAAATGCAATGCTTAACCATTCTGTACATCAAGACTGATATATATAGCAGTGAGCTTACTAACTGCTCTGCTTAACACCTTAACAGAATAACAACCTGACTAACAAACCATAACCACTGTCACTCACATACTCTATCAACGAGTATTATTATATTGATAAATTTAACGATTAAATCATTAAAAATATTAATCGTACAAAAAAAAATAAAAGGGTGTAAATGGATCCTTTCCTGTAATTAAATCTTAATTGAATTTGTCAACAAATATAATTTACTATATCAATCCTTTTTGAAGAAGTTTACAAATAATACCATAATTAATCATCCCAAAGTATAATCAAATTAAAACTGAAATATATCTAAAATTTTAATATAATACCTATCTTTATTTATAATCCTTCCTTAACTTTTAAATCCAACGGAATACGAGTTCCTACGTATTTAATTATATTGACAATGACAAATACGTCGACGAGAACCACAATAGAGAAAGAAAGTGAAAAAGAGAGGAGAAATTTTCGAAAACCAGGGGCAGTTTCTCCCCACCACCCCGACACTAAGCGGTTTTTCTACAGTAATATTAGCAGGTTTATTTCCTTTTCATAAATATTTATCACTACAAATTATTTTATACAACTTGGACAGCGCCCACAATATCTCATACTAGGGTTCTTTTGTTACATGGAACTCAAACAAAACCGCTCTTTGTTTTTTTTTATTTTTAATAATCTTCTTTGAACTTCTCTGTCTAAATTTGTCAGCTAGTGTGTGTTTTTTTGTATGCTAGTGATTTCAATTAAAAAAGATGCTAAACAGTGCCAAATACAGGCTTTTTGATCATTGAAGAAACGAAACGTTAGATACTTGTATATTTGTTTTTTTAAGCTCTATTACCAAAAATTGTATAAGTTCCAAAAATTGTATGTTGAATTTCCAAAAAAAAAAAAATTTTTTTTTTAATGAATAAACCGATCAAATAAGGTTGTCTTTATTAAATTACGTTTTGATTTTCTTTTTTTTTTATCGTACCGATTGATGTTACGGGTGACACTAGTTTTTAGGGTTTTTTTTACTTTATTTTAAAGTTTGGGTTGTAAATGCATGGGACGACTCTGATTCAATTGCATGTGAAAGAAAGAGAAACAGCTTTCATTTCGAGTATTTCTTTTAAATTTATTTTTCTTTTCATTTGTTTTGCTTATGCTTATTTGTAATTTTGGGATTGTATAATATGTTAGAAAATAAATTAGGTTTAGTTTAGATAATCGGTATGTTTATCTGCGGTTACTATAAAAACAGTTGTGATAGTAAAATCATATATTATAATAATATTTTAACGCAAGATAAAAAGTAAACTAAACCCAATGTTAAACCTAATGTTCCGTACATCCAAATCTCACCTAAATAATGAATGAAATCAATAAAATTCACGAAAAGCGATTGTTTTCACAAGGGAATCCCACAAATCACATTTAAATTGTTGGTTTTGTTCTGAGTTTTTAACACTTATGTTGAAGTTTTACCATACTTCATTATAGAGTATAATGTAGTTTATATAAGCATATGCCATAAATGAATTTTGTTTGGGTAAAAGTAATATGGAGATCATTATATTAAAAGTTAGATTATAATTTATCTTTTCTATTAAAAAATAGAAAAATTAGTCATTATACGTTAGATTAAAGAGCAAACTGATTATTCTGTTAAAATTTCATCTATTTTTATCCCTATATGTTTTTAACAATAGAAATGAATGGAATTTTTAACAGAAAAAAACTAATTTACTCTTTAATCTAATATACATGGACTAATTTACTCTTTTTTTGAGTGAAGGGGGGCAAAATACAATTCACAACTCAATATAAAGACTTCCATGGTGCTTTTACCTTCTGTTTGATTCTTCATCTACTATACCTTACATTTGATTGATTTTGTCATAATTATTCAGGCATATATTTATACTTATACCATACTTATGAGAATACTAGTAAAATAATTTTGTAAGAATTATTAACAAATTAGGGGTTTTTCATTTTTGTTGGGCTTATAATTGAGTTGTTTAGTAATTATATATATTTTAAAATTTTGTGCAATATTTTTCAACTTTGACAGGATCAAATGGAGTAATTTTTCCTTAAACCAATTTAAATTAATTTCTATTTCAAATAAACACACCACTAATGCACCCCCAGAAAAGAAAAACACACCACTAACAACAAGGTAGAAGATTAATAATTACAATTAATTAGTGGAAATGTTGAAAATTAGCACAAACACAATTAATGAACCCTCTAGCTAACCTTTAAATTTTTAGCCAACTCTACCTACAAGTCTTATCTCTCTCTCTATTTTTTTTTAAAATCTACCTAACATGTGATTGCAATCGACCAACAATGAAAGCTCCGGTCCCATACCCCTCTCATGGTGCTGCCTGCTCAATGCTGCTCCCAATATAGCCTTATATTCGCCCCCCAAAAAGTGTAACCCTATCCTCCTAGAGACCATTAAGCACTTGCACAACAAAAGTTGTACATTGTAAAGGTTTTTCATACTTTAGTGAAAATTAAGTGTATACATATATACACGCGCACACATATATTTTGTGGTTTCTTACATTTTTTTTGTCATTTCTGATTAGATAGAGGCAAATTGTAATAGGAGAAAAGAACCTTGATAGAGATGACAATAGAGCGAGATGAGATGGATGTTGTCGAATCTACCATCGTTCTATAGTTGACATGCTTTGCTTCATCACCTATCTATTCCACTATGGATGTATAATTTTAAAAATTACTACCACTTTCATAGATATTGATGCATCCATCCCACACCCCGCCTCACTCGACTTCATTTTAATTTCTACTAATTATTTCTAATTTTTTAATATTTTTAAAGTCAAGTAAATATTTAAACATAAAATATATGAGTTTATAACACATTATATAAATTTACCCTTGTAATCTCATATAGCAAAGTAAGGCAGAGCTAAGCAAGGCAGAGCTAAGCAAGCAAATACCATAAACGCTTTATACCCATTGTCTAAAAAGAAAATCCACCCTGTCTCATCTTGCATCCATTTTTCAAGAAAAAAAACCTAGTCCAGTCGAAGTGGATCGGTTCGAAATTCATCAGGTGGTTTGAATTTTGCCATCCTTATATTTTGGTCCCTCAATGTCCTTTTAAAATTTTTATTAGGCTCTTAAAACTTTTAATTAGACTTCTAAATTATTTGAAAAATTCTTATTAAACTCTTCAAAATTTTTAGAATTCTCGTTAGATTCTTCAATTTTTTTAAAAAAAATTCAGTTAAATTCTTCAAAATTTAGTGTCAATATCCGCGATTGTTACTAGGTGACAATCTTTACATAAACTCGAGCTTTCTGATTAGTCATTACGCATTACCTCTTTTCTCAAACAGGTTGTTTAACTTGCTTGTCATGTTGGGAAAGCTAAATTTGCCTAGACAGGTTTCTAAGCCTCGTATTTTGCTTGAAGATTTTCAATTTGTGGGGGCATATATTTTATTAAAATTTTAAGAGATTCAACCATTTCGAAATTGAGTTTACGTCTCTAATTAATATAGTGGGGGCATGATGTACCTACGTAAATGAAACGATATACAAAAGAAAATTTTATGCTTTCACACGTATAAATTAGATTATGGTATGTCTGGGTAAATTTTTTTATGTAAAATAAATATTTATTACAAATGAAAATGAAGTTTTAATTGAAATTATAAAGTTAAAGACTAAAAATTATATTAGTCTAGATTTAATTTTTTTTTCAATTGAGTTAATATTCGATTAATTTATGATCTCAACTCAAATAAAGATTTTAAAAGTATAGTGGTTTAAATTAAGGACACTTGTTAGAGAATACAAGAGAATCATGTTGAAGTTTGAATGGCTAGAATTATATACCAAAGTATTTTAATGGTGGACGTAAAGAATCACAGAACTTTGTTAGAAGATCGCACAAAAGATTTTTAATGTTAATGAAAACCCCACTTGTGATAAGGCAAAATTTAGTTTGAATGACTTGCTAGAAATGAAAATGATTGTTTTTTTTTATTGATCATCAATGCTAAATATTATAAAAAAAAAATTAATGAACTAATAAATTTAATAATATCCATTTATTAATCTAGTTTGCGTGTTGCTTTGGAGTGGTAGCAGTGGATATTGCGAAATCCTTGGTTGATGCTCTAACAAAAGCAAAATAAGGAGTCCTTCGTTTTTTAAAGTCTGGAGGTGATTATTATTTGCCGCTTGTTAGTTTTTATTTGAATTGGTGTTGATTGTCTCAGGTCGAGTGTTTTTAGAGTGAAAGATTACTCTAGGAGTTTTTGTAACATGTCTTTAAGCGAGGTTGGTATATTTCAATGTCTTTCTTTCTTTGCTTTTTTATATCAACTCAACAAGAAAAAAAAACCATTTATAATGTGATTTAAGCCCGAATAAATTTCAAAAAAATACCAAAAATTTTCTAAACGATTTGGGGCAATAATTCACTCAATCATAGGTTCAAATAGAGAAGCCATAATATTGGAGCTAAATCCCTTAATCTCTCTCTATATGTAGTATATGTATGTATAGGTATTTTATTTGTTATATATTTCCATTAACTACTATTGTATTTCTTGCCTTAAAAAGAATTAATTATTTGACTTCTTTGATTAGGTCGAGGAATCAAAAAATGAAGCCAGAAGACAACACATATCAAAAGATTATTAAGATGGAATTAAAGAACAACAATTGGTTGAATTGAGAGATCATTCCCTATTGCATTGACTAAAATCATAAGATCTGTTTTAAATGATCTTCAAAGCCAAACAATTTTGTTTAGTGCCTCAGTGGCTGTGGGTCCTCAATTAATTTAACTTTGAAATGTGTATGGCATGATTATCGATGATCTACACCCTAAAACCATTGACTCCTATGTTACATATTTTAAAGGAATAATTAAAGATAGTTCACAAGATATTGTTTGAGAGTTATTCGTAAAAATATTAGTGAATTGGGAAGTTTGATGGTGTTTGTGTAGGGTTTTTGTGTCTCATCCTTGATTCCTTTCGAGGTGGAGGACCCTTATATAGAAAAGAATGAGCTTGGTGTAAGTCCTTCTGGCACGATATTTTATTGAGTAGGGCTATGGAATGCTATTAGTAGAGCTTTGGAGTGTTTTATTAAGGTTTGATTGGATGTGACTTAATTTTACTCTTATATAGTAATTAATTCTTGATTTTACTTTACCCCTCAAAAATAAAATTGAATTTTGACCATGTATAAAATTATAAATTAGTAATAATAGTTGTAATCTTAATTAATAATCTCCTTTTCATATTGGAATTAAGGCTTATATATATATATATATATATATATATATATATATATATAAATGCCAATTATGTGAGCGGCTTAAGGATATGAACCCAAAAGATACAAAATTATTTATAAAAAGGGAATTCAATCGATTTGAATAATATTTAAACAAAAATACTTATTAAAGAAGTCCATGAGCATTTAAATAAATTAAATTAATGGGTTCCATGTTTAGTAGTTGCAGTACAATGAAATCTAACATTTTATATGTTCAAAGATTGAGAACAATTAAAGCTAAAAATTAATGTATATTTTGTACTTTCTATGATTAGCTTAATAACATTAATTATTTTTAGTAGAAAATATACATGATTCCTCAATATTGGGAAATTCAGGCTGTCCTATATGAAAATTCTTGCTATATTACTTCTTTATGTTTACCAATTTTATTGAACAAATCTAAAAGATTGCAACAATGAATTAAATTATCAACTAGTTGGTCTACTATTGTTATTGAAAATTAAAGCTTAGTTATAGAAAAAAACAAGTGCTAAAAGTTAATTTGATTCCACAACTGGCTCCATTACATCTTTGAAAATCTTTATAACTAATATGAAAGTTATTTCTATTGGTTTTCTAAGAGAAAATTTCGTAGGTAAAGATGCAATCCGTCAGTAATCATATATTATTCTTTTTCCCTACTACCAAACATAGTATTAAGGATCGAGAAATGATTGTATAAAACTGTAATTCCACGTTATCTTTATCCCTTTCTAATAGGAGAATGATAAATCAAAAATTTTCTCCTAATTTTTAGTATTTTTAGTTGGATTTAAATTTTTTCAGGAGGAAAATGCTGTAAATCAGGAAGAAAAATCTAATTTGTCATTCTCTTATTGAAAATGGATAAGGATGGTATGGAATCATAGCTTCATACAATCTCTTTTCTTAGGGATCATTTGATAAAATTAATTACTCAAATTATTATATACATAAAATTATATTTTATATAAACTTAATGTCTGCAACTGCAAACAATCATTTTGTTTTTTTTTTTTATTATTATCTCATACTAATTTTACTTTCATCATTATGGTAATTAATCTTATCATTATTGTTGTTCTCAATCTAGAATCAGATTTACTGTCCATCCAAATAGATCTTTAGAGTGCGTTTGGTTCATGTAATGTAAAATTACTTTGATACTAAAATTAATGCAAAGTGATATTACTTAGCACATTATCACGTTTGTTAAATTTTCATGTTTGGTTCATTAGGTTGGAAAATAAAATTTTGTTGTTTGATTGGCGGAATGTAAGATTATTTAAAAGTAAATTTCACTAAATTATTATTGTTATAGAAATTTTTTTAACAGTTTATTTCGTTTTATATTAATTGAATATAATATATTAATTTTATAGTTAATATATTAAATTTCCTTCAAATACAAACCTTTATCACATTATTTGAATATAACAATTATGATTTCTTTGATTTTATTACTACATATAATTTTTCTTTTTATTAAAAAGTATTTTAGATAAATTAATTGAGTTTTAGCTCAGTTGACATTAACACTATTATCTATAAGGTAAGATGTGAGTTCAAACATACTTAAATGTGCTTTCTATAATTAAAAACTCTTTGCAACTTGCAGGTGTCAAAATTCAGCTGCAATAAAACTCCATAGAAACATCAAAGAAAGATCTCCCATACAGCCAGCATCAACCCGATGCGTCAATCACTAGAACACCAACAGAGTGATAATAAGCGGAAAAAAACATTAGCTACACGCAACCATGTAAAGTTCAAGCACACCAAGCATCCTTAACACCATGATAAGAATATGGTTCACCACCAGGCAGTCAACATAAATCCTTTATAAAATCAAATCATGCTTCACCAACCGAAGGAATTCGGTGACAACATCACAATCAGAAAGCTCCTAACCCCTTTAAAATCCCTTTTACCAAAACCTGACAGCAAAATTGCATAATGAATAAACAAGTGTTCACTTCCTCCATGCAATTCAACACTAAAAAAAAAAAAAAAAGATATATCCCAAACGGCAATCAAACTCTTCATCCACCAGTAGACTCATCAAAACGAAAATCAAAGTCCTCATCAAAGATACTTATGCTAATTTCCTTAAGTATTTCTCATACATAACTGATCAGAAAATCCCCAAAGTTAATTTTAGGGATAAATATCAAAACTATACATAAATTTTGATCCAATATGTAATGTTATACATTAACTTTGATTTTATAAAATTTTATAAATGAAATTTTGATTTGATTCAGTTTTCATAAATCATTGACAACATTATCGAATTAATATCATTTTACGTTGATATATTGCATACACAAACAAATATATCAATTCAACATGAAAATAAATGTATGTATCTATTTCTTTAAATGTGTATAATTGAATCAAAATTGCAATTTCATATATATATAAACCGGAATTCAAATTTTATGTATATAGTTACATAAATTATCTAATTTGTTAATAATAAGTTGAATGATATAACTCATTGAAATTAAAGGATTATGACTTTCATGAAAGTTGATATATATTATATTCAATTACCTAAGGTTGGGGATGGTTTGAAATTATATATAATAGAAAAATAGTCAATATGTGAATTAAGAAATACTTATAATTTGGTTACTTAAAATTGAAAAGCAAACCGAAACTAGAAGAAAAAAGAAAACCCCACTACTTCATTCAACTAATTGAATGAATGGACTAAAGGTTCGCAACGCGTTTTACTGTATATATATTTGATAGGTTTTGAACTTTGAAGCTAAGTAGTGTGGCATGGCGTGTTCATCTTTTGAATTTAATTAAGATACGCTATTAGTTGTATCAAGTTTGTCTCCGTTCCCCCCACTTTAATTGGAGTATCAAGTTTTGATAGGTTAATGCATTGAAAGTCTTTTTATTATTGGGACTGGATCAGATTAGTCCGCCTATTATTAAAAAGGATCAAATAAGTGTGAATTGTAATAGAGTTAATATTTACTGTACTAAAAATGTATCGAAAGTTATTTTTTCCAATTGCAATTTGCTGACGAGGGAATTAACTCCTTCGGGAAAAGTCTTGTCTTCAAAGTGTCTTCCTCTAAGCAGTTGACCCGGAGCATAAACCGTATACAATTCTCTGTGGAGGTCGGGGAGAAAACCCTGACAAGGAGACAATACTTTCGATTGTTGGGGTCTAGGTCAGCTGCCTAGAGGACAACACTTCAAAAACATGACTTCTCCTAGAGGAGTCAATTCCCCCTCAACATAGTTCAATTCTAAACAAAAAAAAACTATTTTCAAAACCATAAATTTTTTTAAAATATTAACCATGTTAAATAGTAAATTATATTTTTTAAATAATAAATATTAACTTTATTACAATTTGGTCTTATTTAATTTTTTTAATAGTACAATGATTAAATTAATTTATTTAATAGTAGAGGGACTGATTTGATAGGTCCTTATAGTAAAATCACCTCTTACATACATTATATATATATATATATATATATATATATATGAAATTCTCTACTTGACAAACAACTTGATTGTTGACGTTGGAGGGATGGCATTTAGATATAAAGGACAATAATGCGTATCAATCAAATGATATTAGGGGGAATGCTAAGGAGTTAATTTCGGTAAACTAAGGATCTAATCAATGTAGTTGGAAATTAACTAGGAAAATCAAATCTTTGAAATTTATTTTACTTTTCTCTCTTCTAACAAGCAAATCAAATCTTTGAAATTAAGTTGTATCAAGTAAACTGTCCTTTTCATTAGAGATTAACATAAGTTTTAGCTAGTAATTTGGTGCTAAGATGAGGATGATGTCATGATGATTGATCTAAGTTTAACGTGCATGGTGGCATATGTTGATGCAAGGATTTTCGGATGGGTATTCTCTATTTTGTAAATAAAAAAATCATACTTATAATTATAGTTTTTATCTTTAAATTGAGAAAAAGGCTCTAAATAGAAAAGGAATAAGTTTTGTTTTACATGAATACAGATTTGAAAGAGAGATTAATATGTTTTTGTGTCTTGATGCATGCATTAGAATTTGGCAACAAGTATTGAGATTCTAGAAGCACTCATCTCCAATCCAGATTTGTTGAAGGGTTAAGTGTCAAAACTTTGAATAAATTGGATGAAAATAATAGAATTTGAAAAACGATACGAGATAAAACAGTTTAAAAAATGGATCGGACTTTAACTCTGATGTAATTTATAAAATTGCTATGAGACAAAATGTAGTTTACCTATTCTATTGACATATTTTGAATAGATTTCATTTTTTCTCTTTTTTAGGAAGTTAAGCAACAATTTATGTGAACATAATTGGTGAAAATATTCAATCAAGTTGAGATATTTTTAAAGAGTTATAGTATGATTCTTACATTATTTAAAGATATTTATGATTGAGAGAAATTTAATTGATGGAAATAACTTTTTATTCCATATCATATCAAGTGATTAATTGAGAAAGCTATTATAAATCTACAACTCTTATATATATATATATATATATATATATATATATCATACTACTTTTTTAATTAGTTTGTGAGAAAGCTTTTAAAGAGGAAAATCTTAGTGGAAAAGTGAATTTAGATAATTGAATAGGAGTGAGGCTATAGTATGATTAGTAAGTTGAGCTTAGATAACGCATTGTAATATAAAATTGTAGTAGATAACTCTCTAGGTAAAGCCTTGTAGATATAAAAGAAAAGTTCAAATTTGCAGAATAAGTTCATGTGTTCATTGTTTCACTTTTCTAGTTTCAATTATATTTTAAGTTGCAACTCATGATATAAATTAACAACTCAACACTAACCAAAGCAGAAAACATCAGATAATAATAAAAGTTGAACCTATCAGCAAACCTTTTTTTGCCATGGAAGCAAAACTATCAAATAATTTTTTTTTTCAATAAGAGTTTGATACTAATGAATCTATTTATAGTACCAAATCTTAATTTTAATTTGTAAGTAACCTTAATATTAATTAAATGATAATTAATAAAAGCAATAAATGTAAAATTATTAAGTTTATTTCAATATAACTATAACTTTATCTAATTAAATTATTTTTTTCTAATTGATATTGCTTTTGTTAATATACTAAATACTCTTTTTTAATATTAATTTCGTAATATAATAAATAATAAAAAGTACTTTCCTCCATTTAACAGTTCCTATGCAATTTGTACTAAATATAAAATTGATGAGTCCCGCATGTCTGCAAGTCAAATGGTACAGCCCAAGTTGCGAAATAGCATTTTAGGGGTGCAAATTGTGTTTAGTTCGAAAAAGCTTATGAACACACCTTCTCTTATCAAAGCAAAGCTTTATGTAACATAACAACTAGGGAAGAAAATGAAGCCCATTAGCATTTGAGTAAAATTAAAATTAACACCAAAAAACAACAAAGCAAACGTACATATATATATATATATATATATCTGTCATTCTTTTGCGGTCAAAACATAAATATATAGATACACTGCTCACTGCCCTCATTGACAAGAAAAGTCCTAACTATTAGAGACAAAATTACCTAAAAATATGTCTCTCCTTACCCCAACATTGAAATCTCGTACCCTTCCCATTTCATGTGATTCCTGGGGAAGGGCTGGGCATTGGGAGCCAATGTTCATGCATGTCCTAAACCTTTATGTCTTTGTCTCTCTTGTTCCTTTTAATGATGGGAAAGCATTTGGTATATTGTTTGTATGCAAAATTCAATGTATGGTTAGTACTTCTGTCTGTAGGATTATGTTGAGGAGTTTCTAATATAGCCGTCTGTTCGGTATCTACTAGGAGGGTAACCAGTGCATGGATGTCCTTCAGAGGAATTTAGCTGAAAATATGTTGTTTATTTTTATCTCTTAGACATTTTAAGTCCCAAGCTGACAGCGACGAAGCTAAGAATATTTTCTAGAGGGACTGAAATTAAATTAAAATTTTTATAAGAGTTAAAATGTAGAATTTTTCATTGTAAGCTTAAAACTTTGTAATTTTTAGAAAGATTAAATCGTAATTTTATCATTTTAAGGGATCAAAATGTAATTTTATCATGTATTAATTTATAACCTTTTGAATTTTAGAAGGGCTAAAATGTAAATTATCCATTCTAAGGGGACTAGAGCCCCTGCCTACCCCTCTAGTGTGCCCCTGCAGTTGACCTAGTTAACTTTTTTGTGTACTGAACTTTGTAATTAATAAATTGTTCTTTTTATTGGAAAAAAAAGTGTTGAGGTAGTTTTTAAGCAGCGCCTAAATTAATGTCTGGATCAACGTCAATTGACTATAGCATTGTCTGCTTAGAAAACTTACCATGTCTAAGTTGAGAAATTTGAGCAACAAAAATCATTGGGCTATGATTCTTGCTAATACTTTGGATGACAACAAACTCATCTTTGATATCCAAACTACACATAGTAAAGATTTGTTTGGATTTGAAACGAAGCAATCTTCCCAAGTTAGATGGATGTGTTTGAATCGAGCAAAATTTAGAAGTATATCCTAAAGATTCAAGACTTATCCTGGTATCATTGAATATGTTCTTTATACATATTATCTTGCTTGTTTCGAAGGAAGATTAATTATAATTGATATAGTATGTGGAGGATAGATTGATATGGGTCCATGATAATAAGGGGGAGTTCTTGGTGAAAAACTTATCAGAATTATTAATAAAGGAGGGGGTGGAAGTCTTTAATTGTGATTTTGATGAGATTTGAAAGTTGAAAGTTCCTCCTAGAGTGAGAAGCTTTTTATGGATGATCTCAATTGATAGTCTTCCTACTAAGGATTTTTTGAGTAGAAGAGGGTTGCAATTAAGCAATTTGGAGAGGAGTTGTCGTTGGTGTAATAGAGAACCGGAGAAAGTGGAGCACCTTTTTTTTTATGCAAGTTTATTATTGGGTTTTGGAGAAATTTTTTTGAATGGTGGGATACTAAGTGGTTCCCTGTGGAAGGGTTTTTTGAGTTATTCTCTTTATGCAACAAGGTTTCTTATTTAGGAGTGGGCAAAAGTTTATGGTTGATTTTAGTGACTGCGGCACGTTGGTCTATTTGGCTAGCCAGGAATGAATTGGTATTTGATAGCAAATGTCCTTCAATGCCAAGCTGAGGGCATTGATGTGAGGGCTGTCCATAATGAACTTAGTGTGGAGGAGAGGCTATGGTGGTTTTGTCCGATTAGAATTTGGAATGAGGCTATTAAAGTTGGGATGGGTGGTAGATTATGGTGTCCTTCGAGAAAGGGTTGGGTTAAATTTAATTTATGTGTGGTCGTGAATGAGGACGAAGCTAGGTCTGGTGGGGTTTTAAGAGATTTGAATAAGGTTGCTAGGGCAGTTTTTTCGGGTCCAATAGTTGCTAAAGACTCCTTAGCTGCCGAGGTGGTTGCGATTATGATTGCATTGGAAATGTTTTCAGCGAAGTGGTGGTTTGGTAGAAGCTCTTTAATTATTGAACTTCGCTCTAAAGAGGTATGTTGCTGGTTAGAAAACAATGGATTGGGACCGTGGGGGCTGCTTCCTTGCTTCAGGGAAATTGATTCGAAGGTGGCCAGTTTAGGTAATGTTTGTTTTGCGATTGCAGATAAGAATGGAAATGATTTGGCGTTTACTCTAACGGTTGCTGGTATTAGAAGGCCTGGTATGTACAAGGCTTGGTGGTGAGTTCTTTTTGGGGTTTGTTTGCTGTTTTTGTCTTAGTTGTTTTTTGGTTTTGCTATTGCAGCACTTTGGTTTAGTTTTTTGTTGTTGGTTTATTTTGTTGTTGTGCTCTGTCTTTTGTGGGCAGAGATAATATGGGGGTGTGTTGGTCTTTGATGGGTTCAATTGTCTTAGTTTTGAGTGGGGTTTGTTTTGGGTGTTGGTTTTTCATGGGGGCTTATTTCCCCATTTTTTGGCTTTTGTGTATGATCTTTGATAGAGCAAAAAAAAAAAAAAAAAAGTATGTTAGCAAGTCACAATTCATTAAAAATTTAGGAGACTTGTATATGTAATGTACTAAGAGCACTTATTGTTGTTCATTTGAGAAACGGTTATTTTGAGTGTATTAATTGAGAGTATAATCAATTTTGTGACTTGGTTTAAGTCCTAAACTCTAATTTTGATTCAATAATATACATTTTTAAAAAATAAACACATCAATTTATTTTTACATTGGATAAATATAATTATTTTTGCATTCAATATACAAACATAAAATGATGCTATATTAATAATTGTGTTAATAATTTGTAAAAATTGTCTCAAATCAAAATTTTATGTATAAAATTATGCAAAACCAAAATTTATATATAAAATTGAACATTAAACTAAAGTTTGTATATAATTTTGAGATTATAATATCTTTATTGGTATAGGTATTATTGTCAATGTAGGAGGACGTGGGTTCAAGTGTGTTAAAGTGCATTATCCTTCTATTTATGGGTTGGGAAGAGACTATGGGTAGTTCTAAACATTGTATCAAAAAGAAAAAATATGACCAAAACCTATAATAAAATTGTTCAAAATTAATAATAATACGAGAGAAGTAATGTTTTGATTAAAAAAACCTACATGCATGTAATAGGTAAGTTATTTTTATTTGTTTTTCAATAAAAGTAAAATATTTATATAATACTATTTTTTAAAATATTTTTCCTAACTAAGTTGATGTCTAAAAAAATGTATTTATAAAAAATTATATTAAAATCAAATGAGGTTTTAATTGTAATGATTAAGTTAAAAGTTTAAAATTCATGTGTCATCGATTCAAATCCTAATATAGTATTATTTTACTAAAAAACATTAAATCACAAAAATATTTTTCTATTAATATTTATTACTTTATAAAATTATTTTGATAATTTTTTTAATTAAGCTAATATACGATTAACTCGTGATACTAATTCAAATATAAGTTTTTATGTATACATTGTGAAGGAATAACTTTGGATTAGTTTAAGTTGAAATAGAGTCCGGGCTCTACTCAATGTAGGTCCATTTTCTTATCATGGATTTGGGTCAAAGCTCAGCCCAGTCTTCTTTAGAAGAAACTTTTCAATTATTAAATTAACATTAGAATTTTTTATAATATATTATTAATATTATATGATAATAAAAATTAATACTAGTTAATAATTAATTTTTTTAATTTTATAATCACATTAAATAAAAAATAGTGTTAATTAAATTTTACATTCGTATTGAATTACACTTATTATTTTAAATTAATTATCACATAATTAATTTTATGATTATATATCAATTAAAATTAAAATTTAGTAGTGTAAGTTGACGCAGTAGCCTTCACATTACTCAAGTTTCGATTGAGGGGTGTTTTTTGATAGCAATGGTCATACTTTTAACATTGTTTCACATTTGTAATTGTAAAAGACGATTGGTGTCTTTTCTCATTTTCTCAATGAAATAAAAGATCGAAAGGTTGATAATTTATTCAAAAGACTTACAAGATAATTTGGGAGAGTTTATACTAAATATAGGACGGTGAAACCATAATTATCTACAAGTGTCGTGAATGTATATATGATCGATTAGTTACCTATGCATGTGTCACGACTTAGCATTTTGGGCTTATTTGAATTATCCTTTTTAATTATCCACAAATTCATTACTTCATAGATTTAAATTCGGAATTTCTTATCACAAAAATTTAAAAATAATCATAGATTTGTAAAAGGATAATTCTAATTTAAATTTTACGACATCATTTATAGGATATATTGTTGGACAAAACATATTAGCGAATAAAACTATATAGATATAAATAAATAAATAAATATTTATATATAAAAAATAAAATAAATTGAATATTTTTATTTAAATTATCCGATATGAAAAACTAATAAAAAACATAATAAAAACTAGAAATCAAAAAGAAGAAACGAGATCAAACGATGCCTTTTTCTATTATTGAATGTTGGAAAATATGGAGATGAAAAGAGAAGAATTTTGGAGAGAAAATAATCTCGGTGTGAGAGAGTGAGATTGAGCAAAATTTTTTGAAGAAGTCTTAGCCTTTTATAGGCATTCAAAGGGGAGAGTTTTTGGAAATATTCATGTATAATGAGACAAAATCTGTATTAAAGGGGCAATTAAATCAATTTTATTAAAATTAAATCAAATAAAAGTAGGATATATATGTCATTTTATATTAGATTTTGTATATATTTATTGAGGAAAAATAAATTTCGTGTTGGGCTAAAATATCAAAAGGCCCATTTTGGGCCCAACTGATTTGAACATTTCACATTGTCCACGTAGTGCAAGTGAGCCCAAACCCTAACGAGTTTGGACTTGCACCCTATCTGCGCTTGAGACAAGGTTCTAAGCTTAGTCATCTAATTGCCTTTTAAGTGGATTCTCATATATATATATATATATATATATATATATATACACATTTCACACTTGGTATTTAACCAACGTGAGATTTAAGCTTTTCTTTTCCTCAACAAATATTTCTAAATAGCTTACTTTAAGCATCAATTTCTCATTCATCACTCAATCATTTGAGCATATGATATACCGTTGTAAATGTCTCAATGAGTAAAATATGAATGCATAATTTTATGATTCAACTCTCCACCTTTACATATTGAAAATATGCCTCAAAGTTCAAATAAATTACAATTTTTCCAGACACATGAATTTGTACCTCAATAATGAAAAGGAAAACTAGAAAAGTAAGGCGTGGGCTTTTATTAAAGTTCAATATCATGTTTTTCATGAATGTTCTATCCATACAGCTACACCAACTATCAATTTTCACGTGCACTTTACCCTTACCTATCTTCTTCTTCATCTTTCTTCACTTTGTTCACGTGTATAATACCTTGTCCCAACTTTTTACCTTTTTGAATTTGCTTAGTAAAGTGGAAATTTGAAAGGAAGAAAAACATAAATTTTCTTTTTATAAGTTTGTGTGGTAGGAGAGATGAAAAAATGAAAGGAAAATAACAACGCATATTTAGAACACAAGTTTGTGTTTAAAAATAATATATAATAAATAATTAAATGTAAGATTTGAAATTAATAATAATAACAACACATATATAATATGTACGAAATTTAAACACATAAATATATAAGATAAACAATACTGAATGTACTACAATTATTTATCATGATTTTGTCATCAATTTTGAGTTAGCGTCAAGTTGATTTGTGACACCAACTCGATTAACAATATTATTAATATATACAACTAATAGAGATAATAAATTGTGCATATTAAAATAGAAATGCATAATGTCGAAACCACCCTTTTTTCAAAGTTAAAAGTTTTATGTTTAATGGAAAATGAGGGAATCGACTTTTTGAAAATAAAACTTGGAGTCGCCACCGATCTTTTGTTTTGGTGTGATCGGGACACCTAAGAATTCGGTTATTTTAATAAAATATTTTGGATTACTAAAATAACGATTTTGGTCTACGAACTTTTGAGAAAACGGGTTCGGGAGTTGGTTACGCATGAGGAAGGATTAGCACCCTCACTACGCCCAGAATTGATACCAAATCGATTAAATACTGTCCTCATGTCTAAAATTAAAAATGTTTTAAAATGTGGTTTCTTTTTTAATAACATTTGAATAACCCAAGTTGGTTGCCAAAAATTTCTTGTTTCGACGTCCGAAAATTTATAATTTGAAAATCACAAAAGGATGCCCAACTATTTGGTCCAACGAAAAAACGAAATCCAGCACAGTAGGGCACGATTCCTCGAATTTCCAAACGTTGACCATTGCCTCGCCTTAGAAAACATGAGTGAAATTTCGAAGGAATCTTTGATTGTTTTGAACAAATGAAAATGCGTAACCCAGCACGATAGGGCACGATTCTCGAACCGCTAAACATCTAAGATCGCCTTCGTTTTGGAAGGTTTTTAATAAACATGAGTGAAAACCTAAAGGAATATTAGATTGTTTCGAACAAACGAGAAATCACAACCCAGCACGATAGGGCATGATTCCCGAATTATCAAACACCGAGTATTGCCTTCATTTTAAAGGATTTTTAAAAGACATGGGTGAAATTTTGAAGGGATATTCGATTATTTTGAGCAAACGCGAAATTGCAACCCAGCACGTTAGGGCACGATTCCACGAATTGCCAAATATCAAATCTCGTCTTCATTTTAAAGAATTTTTAAATGAATAATTATAAAACTAGCTTAAAATGTATTAATGCGTTTTTGAAATGAGACGAATTTAACCATAAAAATTTGGGTTTTAAAAAAACATTTCATAAACTAAGTGGAAAACGATGATATGGGGGGAATATGCGTACGCATAAAACACGACAACGGAAGAGTGGAGGCAATACAATTTATTTAACTAACTAACGAGAAATTAAATGACTAAGCATAACTAGCTTGGAAATATAATTCAATTTCAATCATGCATGGAGTATAATTAACATGGCAATATAAGAAAATGAATATAATATGCAACGACAATATGCATGACATAATATGATATGACTACTACTAGATGCACAAAACAAAATGCAAATCAAAGAAGTAATAAGGTATGAAATTATTTTAAAACAATGATAAATACGCGATACACACTATATGGATCGATGGATTGATAAATTAAAAGACGTTTGTAAAGACAAGCTTAATGTACACATGCAATCAGTAAAAAATATTATAGAATGAATATTTTTAAAATACATAAGTTGACGAATTTGTGTAGAGACTAAGAATATGTGATTAGTGAAATAAATATTATAGAATAAAAGTTTGAATCAAATCATATACAAAATGTTTAAAAACAAGTTCGTTTGAAAATTGACTGTAGCGACGTAAAAAATTTACTTTCGGGTCGCTAAATTGTGGCGATTTATTGGAAAATTGGAAATTGAAATTTGGTTTTAAATAAACCGGGAGTCGCCGCCGATCCTTTTTCTAGGTGTGATCGGACACCTATTAGATCTTTCTTTAAAAAAACAAATAAAAGGCTAGGTTTACGTTAAAATCCAGAGAAAAATTAGGGTTCGGGAGTCGGTTACGCGCGAGGAAGGTATTAGCACCCTCGCGACGCCCAAAATTGGTATCTTATAAACACGTGTTATCTTGACTTTCAAAAATACGGGTTTAATGTAAAATTTAGCTGTGATCCGAAAAAGACGAGAAATTTTTAATTTATTTTGGTTTTTGAGAAGGGTATATCGCTTTAACATGAGTCAATTGACATTCACCCAACATAGCGATGAACTCGATGACTTAATGTTAAATCGGTACATTGCCTCGATTGTCGAAATTACTTAACGAAACAAGAATATGATTTTCGAAATAGTGTAAAGCAAATTGGAATAAAAATAAATAACCGACATAATCGAAGTATATTGAAGCAAATAATAATTGTAAATAATAATCTCAAAATGATAATCATACGTGCTATATAAAACATGTTAATAGTATTAAACTAGAACATTATAAATATATATGTATATATGAACGTATATTAACAGTGACAATAATAATGAGAATAAAAAGATAGGTATGATTTAAAAAAAATAAGTGAAAATAATAAGTATAATAATGAATGTAATAATAAATATACATATTAAATATAATAAAAAAGAATTGATGATAATATTTCACCAATATATATACATATACTAAAAAATAATAAAACGTACGTAAAATATATAAAACGAAAATATATATATTAAATAACGTTAAAATATTTACATAATACATTTAGATATTTTAAAAAGTAGCTAAAGTACTAAACACAAATATATATATATATGTATGCATAAATATATAATAATATGTGATGATGATAATAATAATAATAATAATAATAATAAAATATATAAACATATATGTACATACCTATATAACATACATGCCTTAATAATAATGATAATAAAGTTAGAAATAATAATCACTTAAAATAATAATGCTTTAAAAATAGTTAACATATTAATAAAATAACAGTAATAAAGAAATACTAATATGTAATAATAATAACAATAAAGATGATAACAGAAATAAAACAATGATAATAATAATAATAATAATAATATATAAAAAAGAAAATAAATGAAGGAGGACGAAACCGGAGTAAAAACTGAATTGCAGGGTAAAATTAAAAAGGAAATAAAAATAAGGGACTAATACGAAAACGCGTGAAAACAATGGGGACCAGGAGGGAAATTTTTCCAACGCCTTTAGAACGGTGCGCATCCAGAGGGACCAGATTGAAAACGATTTAAAATTTTAGGGCGAGATTTAAAAACCTGAAATATTCAATTGAAAATCACTGGAAAAGCGGAGGGGCCAACTGCGCAAATAGCCCCTCCCTTAAAAAACACGCGGATCCTGAGGCGGTGCGGGTCGGGTCGACCCGACCCGCGTCAAAACGACGTCGTTTTCTTATTAGCTGAGGGGGGTCCAAAACGGTGCGTTTTGGACCCCTATATAAGCCAAATTTTTTTTAAAAAAATCATTTGTAACCAGCAGAAGAAAAAAAAAAGAAAGAGAAAGGGGAAAAAGGGAGAAGGAAGAAGGAGAGGGGGGTGCTCCGGCCAAGGGCCGATCGTCGGACGGCCACCGGACCGCCGTCCACCGCCGGCACCGGCCACCGCACGCGGTGGCTGGAAAAGGTAAAACCTCTAATTTTTTCTTTTTTTTTTGCCTTTTTTATTCTGTTATTTATTTATATATATATGTATATATGTGCATAAAATTGATTCGAAAATCGAAAATAGAATGAAATGAAAACAAAAATAACCTTAGGTTTTGCTCACTTTTTGGATCTTCAATCTATGATATACTCTTTGGGTTTGATGATATTGTTGTATTCAATGATAATAGAAAAGTACTTGCTCAAAAATGGAAGGTGTTTATATTTTCGATTCAATTTTTTTTAACCCCCTTTCTCTGTTTACATTCGGCTTTTATAGCCTTTTGTTACATCTTTTCTCTTACTTTCTGTCTCTTCATGCAGGTATTGGGGCGGTGGAGCAGTCCACGGGGCAGGTGGCGCCAGGGGATGGGGTTGGCAGAGGCTGAGTGAGGGGGCAGTTGGTTCGGCGCAAGTGGGATCAGGGTTAGGTAGGGTTTGGGTTTGGGCCAAAGGTAGTGGGCTAGTGTCTGGTTTAGGTTAGGTTAATTTAGGTGGGTTTGCTAATGTGTTTGGGCTGACGGGTTGGGGTTGTAAAGGTAAATTGGGTGAGTAAGCTTAGATGGGTATAAGTGTCAGGCCTGTTTGTAAACAGGCCAAAATTGGGCTGTAACATTGACAAAGCACATGATAGCTCAAATAAAATGTATATAATACGAAAGAAAAATACAATACATGATGAAATATAGTACACAAAAAAGATTTACAAAAAATATATATACATAAATAACTTTGAAAATAATCATTTGAAAAAAACATGGAAATACATATGAGATTAAGTTAATATTATAATAAATTATATAATAGTTTTAGGAGCGTGCTTATATGTATATATATAATGAAAACTATGTGTATAAGATATATAAATTTAATAATATATATAGATAAAACATAGGAGTCAATAAAAATATATAATAATTTAGACGATATATTATATAGGACTATATAAATAAATACAATAATAAATTTAAGAGAAAACATATATATAAAATAATATAAGGTTAACACAATATATATATATATATATATATATATATATATATATATATAAAATAAAACAAACTTTATTATGAAGAATACGTATATATATATATATAATAACATAAAAAAAAATCATTACAATAGTGGTTTTAAAATGAAATGAAATTATTAAAATAAAATAAAAATAAGGATAAAAATGTTGAATGTGTCTCTTAAAAAAAATAACGAACCATAAGATGAATAAATAAAAAAAGGGGACTCAATTAAAAAAGAATTAAAATAAAAGGGACAAATTATAAACGAAATCAACTGCCAGAATAACAAAGGGGACCAGCGTGTAACAGGTGCGAATGCGCAGGGACCAAATCTGGAAATAATCCAGACCCCAAAACGCAGCGCACGAGCGCGGACTAAAATGCAAAAGCGCGCAAACTTTTGGGGAAAATAAAAAAAAAGAATAGAATGCCAAGAGGAGTCGATTGAGACGCGGCGCAAAAGGGAGGGATTAATCGCGTAATTTTCCCATTTTAAGCACAGAGGCGCGGGTCCGGGTCCGAGAACGGGTCAACGTGCGGACTCCCCCTTCCCTAAACGACACCGTTTTTGGAGCCACTGAATCAGGCTCAAACGACGCCGTATTCAGCCCTTTTAAAAGGCCTAAAATCTGATGCTTTGGCCATCCAAACCCTAGTCCCCCCTTTTCCTTTAGCCGCAATTCACATTTTCTCTCAAAAACACCAGCCCGCCGCAAGGTGTGGTGACCGGCGCTCCAAGCTTCGAAGTATGGCCTATTTTAGCCACAGATTCCCCTTCTAACTCCGATTACGACGAAGTGAAAAGGGACCGACGGCCTAGTAGCGAGGTAAGTCCTCTATAGTTTTCTTTTTATGTTTTTTATGATAGATTTCAAAATAAAAAAGTAAATAGAGGCATAAAAATAAAAAAAAGAACAACCTTTGAAGAATATTCAACTTCTCTGTGTTTGATTGCTATTCTCTTTTTTTATATTATGCGTGTGTAAAAAAAAGGGAGCCCCCTTTACAATAAAAAACGGTAGGCTTTATAGCCGAATCTTCAAAACAAAAATAAAAATACAATTTTTTCTTTCGTTTTTGTGTTGCTGCTGTTGTTTTGTCTGTTTCCTCGCAGGTACAGAGGCTTCGCGCTTGGCGTGGCGCGTCCGGGGCGTGGGTGTGGTCTTCTTGAGTCGTGCGGAGGTAGTCAAAGTCGTGACGTGCAAGAGTGAGAGCTTGGCTCTTTGGAGGCTAGTTGCGGCGCAAGTAGAAATTAGAATTATGATATTTTTTTATTTTGGGCAATTTGGATTAGGGTTTGTTTGGGTTTAAGGTTAATTTGGGCCTTTGAAAAGTTTGGGTAGTGGGTTTTAAATATTTGGACTGTTAATGGACTGTTTAAGGTTTATTAGGCTCGGTCAAATTTGGGCATTTATAGCTGCCCCTCTTTGCTCATTGTCGTGTAATGAGAATAGAGCAAAGACTATAAAAAAAGGACCAAATTTGCTCAGTCTGTCTAAGTCTCAAAATCTTGATCCTCATGTTCCCCAAAAGTATTCTGATGCCTTCAGGAGTGTCAAATTGGCTATCCTCAACTTGCTTCTTGAAAACTTGGGAACACCAATCTGTTAATTTCGATCTGCTCTTTGCCAATACAGAGACGCCAAATCTGCTATCTTCGATCTGCTCTCCGCCAATACAGAGACGCCAAATCTGCTATCTTTGATCGCCTCGACAATCAGAGAGCGCCAAATCGCTATCTTCGATCCGCTCTCCGCCAATACTGAGACACCAAATCGCTATCTTCGATCCGCCTCTCGACAATACAGAGGCGCCAAATCTGCTATCTTCGATCCGCCTCGACAATCTGAGGCGCCAAATTTGCTATCTTCGATCTGCTCTCCGCCAATACAGAGACGCCAAATCTGCTATCTTCGATCTGCCCTCTGACAATACAGAGATGCCAAATCTGCTATCTTCGATATGCCCTCTGACAATACAGAGACGTCAAATCTGCAGGATTCGCCAATGTCGCTACATTGTCTTCTAAAGACATGATGTGTAGAATGGGTTTCCTGTATTTGTGTATGTCAAACAACTAGGATGCTATGATCGAGATGAATCAAATGTCCCGAACTAGATGTGGTGTTTATGTCAAATAATTAGAATGCTATGATCGAAATGAATCAAGTGCTCCTAACTAGATGAATGATTATGAATGTAGAAATGTCATGAGAGTGATTCCTTTTTAAACGCTTAAGGTGTCATTGCTCATAATTCACCCAGGTTCTATCATTGATGTGCTACCACGCCCTCTTGCTTAGCCGTTATCTTCGATATAAATTTGAAGAAATAGTCACAATTAGGACCCTTCTCTTTCGAATGTTTCCAACTTTGAACCTGGTTAGTCCTGACTAGTGGCCCTTGTCAAAACCCTTTTTATTTGGAAAACAATGGGGATCAACTTTTTAAAACTGAATGTGGAGTCGCCACCAATCTCTAGGTTTAGGTGTGATTGGGCCACCTACTAAAGCGTTTTGTTCCATTAAAAGTAGTTTTGGTTCACGTAAAAATCAAAAATGGGTTCGGGAGTCGGTTACATATGAGGAAGGGTGAGCACCCTCATTATGCCCAAAAATTGGTACCAAATTGATTCGATGCTATCCTTATATCAAAGATTTTAAGAAAAAAGATCTTTTAAAGCATGATTCTGTAAAATGTGTGAATAATTCAAGTTAACTGTCAAAATTCTCTCGTTTTAAAGATATGCAACATCATACCCAGCACGATTGGATACGATCTTTTATACCTTTAAAAATACGATTGATTTTTTACTTTCAAAAACTCGTCCATTAAAATTATAAAAGGTTATCCAAATATTTAGTTCACCGAAAAAATCATACTCAGTACGATTGGACACGATTTCCCGAATTCCCAAATATTAGATATTACCTTATTTCAGAATTTTTGAATAATGAGGAAAATTGGAAATTCGCTCAAGACATGTTTATTTGTTTTAAAATAGATAGAATACTTAATGCATTGTAACAGAACATTTGTATAAAAAAAGGGTTAATGAGCATGAAATAATATACATACATATAGTACAATAAACCTCAATTAATAAATCCAACAATTATGTACAATTATTCTAAGCACAATGTGACCAAAAATTCTTTAAGCATGGATAGTGAATAATTAATACAAAAATAATATACACAATAATTAACATGGCATAATATAAAATGTTTCACAAAAATATGTACAAAATAAAATGAATTAGAAACCAATATAGTATTAGACATTTTCAAAATAATGATGAATTAATGAACACATAATATGAGTTGACGAGTTTGTACAAAAACTAGGGATATATAATTATTTGAAATAAATATTGTAGAATAAAACGTTTGAATCGAATAATATGCAAAATATTTTAAACACAAATTTATTTAAAAATTGACAATATGCATTATACGTTAAATAATATCTAAAACATGAAAGAATAATAAAACACATAATAAGATATAATGTATATAATAAATTCATAAAACATGTATATATAAATAGATTTGAGAATAATTATAGCATGAAATTAATAATGTATGAAAAATTAAAAAAATATATATATTATACATGTAACAAATTTTAAAAATATAATCATGTACTCAAAAGGTAAAAAAAAAAACTATATTTATAAAATACCTAAATCTAGTGATGTATATTTATAGATCTATATTTATAAAGGGAATTTTGAAACAAATGGCATATAACATAATTTTACATGTAATAAATTGATTTGGATTGATGGCACATATAAATAATACATACATAAGGATAATAAAATATGAAAGTGTATACAATAAATAAATTGTATAATTTAAAATATGGTTCTTAAAAGAAATGCATTATACACATAAATAATTTTAAATAAAAATATGTATACATAAAAAAATATTAATATGAAATCGATAACGTGAACTATAATAAAAAATAATTTAATATGAGTTACGCACTTGTGAATAAATTTTAGAAACAATTGTATGCTTAAATGACATGGAATTAAAATGTGTATTATAAGATTAACTTAATTTTATCATAAATTATATATGTAATAAATTTTAAAAACACAATTATATATACAAATAGATTTAAAAAAAATAATTTATATGTATAAAATAACAGATGAAAGTGTTGAAAATATATATATTTATAATAAAATAGACTTTTTAACTGGTCTTGCATCTCTCTTTGAAGTTGTTCAAGTTTTTCTAATCTTTGGTCCATATCTTTTGTCTTAGCACGGGCACCATAACGACGTTTGGTTGGTAAGTTTTTATTGGTCCCCAGATTAACTGAAATGATTTCAACTAATTAGGGACCCTTTTATGAAAATCTAATATAAATGATGCAATGATGCAATGTAATGAAAATGCATGGGATGAATGCAAAAGAAAAAGAGGTGTTGATTTTGAATTTAATTCCATTAGAACAACTTTTCTAGAAAACAAATTCCTTTACATAAAACGGATTACATATATGGCTTTACTTTCATATTCCAGGTGAAAACACCGATCCTTTTTCTTTGTGAAATCCAAATCTCGCAAGCCTCCAATAAATGCCTCCACTAGCTCTTTTTTGCTTGATCCAGGCCACGACTCATTATTCTCACACCGTTGATTAGCTCCGTTAAGAAAATCGAGATGCGACGGTTCTCAAACAATCTTTATCGGCTTGAATCTTCAGGTAAAGACTTGTTTTTCTCCACAAACTGCCAGCCTTCTTCCGTCAATTCAGACAACCGTATTATAATCCACTTTATCAAGAAATTCGTTTTCTTATGACAAACTGTTCTATTTAGCAATCAAATATGAATCAACACCTCCTTTCTATGATGATGTAATGCAATGCAATTATAAACAAAAGAAAAACAAAACACGTTAGTACAAGTGAGATAAATATCAAGTAAAGTACCTATTCAGGTGACCACTAAATTTGGGCAAGGTTCTACTTAAGGTGGATTCTCAAGGTTCACTATATGTAGCTCGGTTCTAGAGAAAGGGTACGTGAACCAGCAAATTCCTCAATTCTCACCCATTATAGGCTTTATATGAATCGAGTTCGGTTCAGGGGAATACATTTCCCTATGACCATGCGGAGATGAAAATATCACGAAATCATAGGTACGAATGTATCCCGGAAGTAATCCACGAGCCCATACGGAGGTGAAAACTTCACGAAAGCATAGTTTCTTACTCTCACTTAACAGGTATAACCACAGCGGTCATGCAATGGAATGCCATATTACTCTACAAGACTCGAACCACAACAATCATGCAAACAAATGCAATTAAAAGAATCATGATTTTCAAAACAAATTTTCAATTCTTTGACAAAAGAACAGCAAATAATCAATTTTATTGCCTGACTCTCTTTGTTCAATCCCCAGTGGAGTCGCCAAGCTGTCGAAACCCTTTTTATTTGGAAAAAAAATAGGGATCAACTTTTTAAAACCGAATGTGGAGTCGCCACCAATCTCTAGGTTTAGGTGTGATTGGGCCACCTACTAAAGCGTTTTGTTCCATTAAAAGTAGTTTTGGTTCACGTAAAAATAAAAAATGGGTTCGGGAGTTGGTTACATATAAGGAAGGGTGAGCACCCTTATTATGCCCAAAAATTGGTACCAAATTGATTCGATGGTATCCTTATATTAAAGATTTTAAGAAAAAAGATCTTTTAAAGCATGATTCTTTAAAATGTGTGAATAATTCAAGTTAACTGTCAAAATTCTCTAATTTTAAAGATATGCAACATCATACCCAACACGATTGGATACGATCCTTTATACCTTTAAAAATACGATTGATTTTTGACTTTCAAAAACTCGTCCATTAAAATTATAAAAGGTTATCCAACTATTTAGTTCACCAAAAAAATCATACCCCGCACGATTGGACACGATTTCCCGAATTTCCAAATATTAGATATTGCCTTATTTCAGAATTTTTGAATAATGAGGAAAATTGGAAATTCGCTCAAGACATGTTTATTTGTTTTAAAATAGATAGAATACTTAATGCATTGTAACAAAACATTTGTATAAAAAAAAGGGTTAATGAGCATGAAATAATATACATACATATAGTACAATAAACCTCAAATAATAAATCCAAAAATTATGTACCATTATTCTAAGTACAATGTGACCAAAAATTCTTTAAGCATGGATAGTGAATAATTAATACAAAAATAATATACACAATAATTAACATGGCATAATATAAAATGTTTCACAAAAATATTTACAAAATAAAATGAATTAGAAACCAATATAGTATTAGACATTTTCAAAATAATGATGAATTAATGAACACATAATATGAGTTGACGAGTTTGTACAAAAACTAGGGATATATAATTATTTGAAATAAATATTGTAGAATAAAACATTTGAATCGAATAATATGCAAAATATTTTAAACACAAATTTATTTAAAAATTGACAATATGCATGATACCTTAAATAATATCTAAAACATGAAAGAATAATAAAACACATAATAAGATATAATGTATATAATAAATTCATAAAACATGTATATATATAAATAGATTTGAGAATAATTATAGCATGAAATCAATAATGTATGAAAAATTAAAAAAAAATATATATTATACATGTAACAAATTTTAAAAATATAATCATGTACTCAAAAGGTAAAAAAAAAAACTATATTTATAAAATACCTAAATCTAGTGATGTATATTTATAGATCTATATTTATAAAGGGAATTTTGAAACAAATGACATATAACATAATTTTACATGTAACAAATTGATTTGGATTGATGGCACATATAAATAATACATACATAAGGATAATAAAATATGAAAGTGTATACAATAAATAAATTGTATAATTTAAAATATGGTTTTTAAAAGAATCGCATTATACACATAAATAATTTTAAATAAAAATATGTATACATAAAAAAATATTAATATGAAATCGATAACGTGGACTATAATAAAAAATAATTTAATATGAGTTACGCACTTGTGAATAAATTTTAGAAACAATTGTATGCTTAAATGACATGGAATTAAAATATGTATTATAAGATTAACTTAATTTTATCATAAATTATATATGTAATAAATTTTAAAAACACAATTATATATACAAATAGATTTAAAAAAATAATTTATATGTATAAAATAACAGATGAAAGTGTTGAAAATATATATATTTATAATAAAATAGACTTTTTAAAAGAGCTAGCTTATGTATAAATATATAAAAAAAAAATATATGTATGTGAATAAATTCAAGAAGTGATGTATACATAAAATAATATGAAATCACAACATACATAAAAATAATGTATAGTATAAATTTTAAAATATTATATAATATATAATGTATAAATTTTGAATACAAAAATATATGTGTAAAGAAAAATTTTAAAATAGAAATTTTAAATAACAAAACAATTTAAAGAAACAATTATACAAATGAATGAAATAACAAATTAAAGTAATATTTAAAACTACGTTAAGATAAATTTAAAAAACAAATAGTAAAATCTTAAATAAAAATGAATAAAAACATAACTAAGTAAATAAAAACTCGATTGAAATAAAAATAAGATTAAGAGGACGATCTATAAACAAATAAAATTAATAAAACCAAAGATTAAACTAAGATGAAACATGCACTAATGGTCAGGGATCTAAAATACAAATATCCCAAGCTTTGAAACGCGGGATTTAAACAAGGACCAAATTGCAGCAATGTGTAAATCACAGGGAAAATGTTAAAACAAATAAACATAATCAAGGCTGAAAAACAAATCAATGTAGGATGAGAGGGACTCGGCGCGCAAATTGACCTTTCAAGGTGAAAAGGCAAGGCCATAATAACCTCTAACCGATTACTCTTCTCAAAACAACTTTCAAAACCCTTCTCTCAAAATTTTTTAGCCTCTTTTCCCCTTTAGTCGACTGAACCAAAAGGTTCTTCACTCTTTGCCTCCATATCATCAAATCGCACCCTTGAATCCCCATCGAGCTTCAATTTCAACACGATGTGGGATTCTAAACCTCCTTCTAACAGATAAGTGTTTAGGCTTTTATTTATTTTGTATTTTATGCGCAACAATGAAGATCAAAGGAAAAAAAAGAAAAAAAAAACCAAAATCGAAAAGGAAAGAAATGAAATCTCCAAATCCCCTCTTGGAGACTGTTTCACTTTTATTCAAACTCTTTGAATCAATTTTTGTATAGACTGGTTGTAACGCCCCCATACTCAAGACCATCGCCAGAAGTGGAGCACGAGGTATTACTAACCTTAATTTATCACTTAAACAGCTCAAACAACTTATTTTAAAATGCCCTTTTTACTATTCTTTAAATTTTTACCCTTCCAAGCCCATTTTTGTCCAAATTTTTTTAGAAATTGGTAAAATTACTCTTTAAGGACCTCTAATTAATAATCTAATTCAATTTTATGCAAAATGCTTCTAGAACACAAGTTTTGCAATTTATTCAATTTAGTCCCTAATTTCAAATTAAACACTTTATGCATAGAATTTCTTCACGAAATTTTCACACAATCATGCAATCATATCATAGACCTCAAAATAATTATAAAAAAAATTATTTCTATCTCAGATTTGTGGTCTTGAAACCACTATTCCGATTAGGCCCTAATTCGGGATATTACACTGGTATCCATCCCATTTTACATCCTTTCATTCGATTTTATAGCCAAAAATAGAAAATAAAATAAATACGAAAAAATACAAATTTCCCTCTTTGTCATTTCTTTGTTATTTGCTTTGTCAATTGTTGCTTCTTTGTTGTGATTGTTAGTCCGTTGTAGGTGTGCATGGCGTGACGCGTGTGGAGGAGCAATGACGCGCGTGGAAGCCGTTGTGGAGCATGGAAGCTGGGGACTTTGCGGAAGCTGCTGGTGTATGTTGCAACGCTAGGCAGTAGGCTAGGAATTGTTGTTTTGGGCCATGTATTTTGTTGGGTCTATTATTTTTGGTTGTTGGGCTGTGTAAGAAATGGACATTGGACTTTATTATTTATTTATTTTATATTTTGATTTGTTTTTTAGTTTTTGTGTAAGCCCGGGCACAAATTGGGTCTTACAGCCCTGTTTCAGGTTCTTGTACTATTTAGAGACTTTCCAGAGTAATATGCATAACACCTTTTGTGTGAATATTACATGTCGAAAAATCGTGATTTCAACAAAAAATGCTCGAATGAGGTTATCATAATAGACTAAATGGAATTTTATTGAGTAAAACTCAAAGTGAATACATTAAACAGGATGGCAAGTCTGCTAAAGCACAAAGTACAATAAAGAAAGAAAAGAGGTGCCCCAGATATCGTAGCACGAGTTTCACTATTCCAATTTCTCAAAGGCTCCTTCGAACCAAATGTATATTCAGGAGATCCTGCATATTTTGTTGATGCTCCAAGGAGTACTGTTCTTCTATGTTGCTGATTTCGGGAGGACAAGACTACCATATGCCTCATATTCAAAATTTGAGCTACCTGTTTCTGGGTTTTCAACTCAAAAGCCCCTTTGGTCTCAAAGTGCCCTTTGCGGGTTTTCACCTTGGCCTCTCCATTTTTTTTTTCAGATTTCAGACCACCCTTTGTGGGTTTTCACTCTGGCCTCTCTTTCTTCAGGTAAAATACTTCTTGACCAAATCTGAGTTTACAGGATTGGGCAAGTTTCTACCGTCCATCTTGGCTAGAATTAATGCTCCTCCGGAGAAAGCTTTCTTCACCACATAAGGCCCTTCTCAATTAGGCATTCATTTCCCTCGAAAATCCTTCTGTATGGGAAGGATCTTTTTCAAAACCAGGGCAAACCTTTTTGTCATAAGCCTGCATCATTCGTTTTTGGTACATCTGACCATGACGGATAGCTCTTAGCCTCTTTTCCTCAATTAAATTCAATTGATCGTATCGAGATTGGATCCATTTTGCCTCTTCTAACTTTAACTCTGACAATACTCGAAGGGATGGGGTCTCGACTTCAATTGGCAGAACCGCTTCCATTCCGTATACCAAAGAGAAGGGCGTCCCCTCAGTTGAGGTTCTGATTAATGTTCGATAAGCAAAGAGGGCAAATGGTAATTTTTATGCCAATCTCTGTAGGTCTCAGTCATCTTCCCCACAATCTTTTTAATATTCTTATTGGCCGCTTCCACTGCCCCATTCATTTTCGGACGATACGGCGACGAGTTGTGGTGTCTGATCTTAAATTGACTGCAGACTTTCGCTATCGTATTGTTGTTCGAGTTTAATGCATTGTCAGATATGATCCTCTCCGGCATTCTGTATCGACATATAATCTCTTTTTTCAGAAACTTGCTCACTGCTGACTTTGTCACACTAGCATACGAAGCGGCTTCTACCCATTTGGTGAAGTAGTCGATAACCACAAAGATGAACCGATGCCCATTGGAAGCTTTCAGCGATATTGGTCTAATCACATCCATGCCCCACATAGAGAATGGCCATGGAGAAAGCATGACATGCAGCGGTGAAGGAGGCACATAAATTTTGTTCCCGTAGATTTGGCATTTATGACATCTTTTGGCGTAATTAACACAATCTCCTTCCATAGTGGACCAGTAATACCCGAATCTCATAACTTGCCTGGCTATTGTAAAGCTATTAGCGTGTGTCCCACAGACGCCCTCATGGACTTCCTCCAAGATTTTTTTAGCCTCTACAGGGTCTACACATCTTAGTAGCACTTGATCCTTTCTTCTTTTGTATAAGATATCCCCATCTAAAACATAGTCAATGGCCAATCGTCTCAGCGTTCTTTTGTCATTCTCGCTTACCTGGTCCAGGTACTCGCGATTCTTCACGTATTGTAATATATCGTGATACCAAGAGTGATCATCTTTTTCTTCATCCTTTTCAATATAATAGCAGTGGGCTGGAGTTTCATAAATGCTCATCTGAATGGGTTTGACATCTTCTTGTTTGTTCACCTTGATCATGGAAGTTAAGGTAGCGAAAGGATCGGCCATCCAATTTTCATCTTGTGGAAGGTAGCAGAAGGTAATGTCGTCGAACTCTTTGACCAATTCAAGGACCAATTTCCTATAATCAATCAATTTGGGATCTCTGGTCTCCCATTCTCCCTTGAGTTGATAAATCACTAGCGCAGAATCTCTGTACACCTCTAGCATTTTAATCTTGCGTTCGATGGCTGCACGAATACCCATGATGCACGCTTTGTATTTTTCCATGTTATTCGTACAATCAAAATCCAATTTACTAGTGAATGGATAATGATATCCGTTTGGGGATACCAAGACTGCCCCGATTCTATTACCCATGGCATTTGATGCCCCATCGAAGTTCAGTTTCCAAGGAAGTTCTTCCGGAGCACCTTCTTCAGTGGTAGCAACACACATCAGGTCTTCGTTCGGGAAGTCGAAGTTCAAAGGCTCGTAATCTTCCAAAGCTCTACTAGCCAGAAAATCTACTATTGCACTCCCCTTCACGACTTTCTGGTTTACATAGACTATGTCGAGTTCAGAAAGCAGAATCTGCCATCGGGCCATCCTTCCATTCAAGGCTGTTGACTCCATCATGTACTTTAAAGGGTTCAATTTTGATATGAGCCAAGTGGTGTGATACAACATATACTGCCTCAGCCTTCGGGTTGTCCAAATTAGGGCACAACACAACTTCTCTATCGGTGGGTACCTTGTCTCACATTCCATGAACTTTTTACTAAGATAGTAAATAGCCTTCTCTTTCCTTCCTGACTCATCATGCTAACCAATACGCATCCCATGAAATTCTCAAATATTGCCAAATACAGTATTAATGGCTTATCAGGGTTAAGTGGTATTAGCACCGGAGCGTTGGATAAGTACTGTTTTCGAAAGCCATTTGGCATTCTTCATCCCATTCACCCGAATTATTTTTCTTGAGGAGGCGAAAAATAGGGTCACATTTCTCGGTTAATTGTGAAATGAACCGAGCGATGTAATTTAATCTTCCTAAAAAGCCTCGAACCTCTTTCTGAGTACGCGGCGGAGATAGCTCTTGTATGGCTTTGACTTTGTCTGGATCAATCTCAATCCCTTTCTCGCTAACCACGAATCCGAGTAACTTTTCAAACTTGGCTCCGAAGGTACATTTGGCCGGGTTGAGTTTTAGCTGAAACTTTCTCAACCTTAGGAACAACTTCCTCAAGACTTGTACGTGCTCTTTCTCAGTTTGGGACTTCACGATCATATCATCGACATAAACTTCGATTTCCTTATGCATCATGTCGTGAAAAAAAGGTTACCATGGCCCTTTGATATGTTGCCCTAGCATTATTCAGTCCAAACGGTATCACCTTGTAGCAGAATGCGCCCCACATGGTTACAAATGTAGTCTTCTCCATGTCTTCAGGATGCATCTTGATCTGGTTATATCCAGAGAAACCATCCATGAATGAAAATAGTGAGTGTCCTGCCGTGTTGTCCACTAGGGTGTCGATATGAGGTAGAGGGAAATTATCCTTTGGGCTGGCTTTATTCAAATCCCTATAGTCCACATACATTCGCACTTTTCCATCTTTCTTAGGGACTGGAACGATATTGGCTACCCAATTTGAATATTTTACCACCTTTAGGAATCCGGCGTCGAATTGCTTTCGAACCTCTTCTTTTATTTTTAGCAAGATATAGGGCCTCATTCTTCAGAGTTTTTGCTGAACTGGCTTACATTCTTCTTTTATGGGGAGTCAGTGCACCACGACATCAGTGTCTAACCCGGGCATATCTTTGTATGACCATGCAAAGACATCTTTGAATTCTTGAAGTAATTCAATGAGGTCTCGCTTCATCTCCGTAGTGATACATGTTCCGATCTTCACCTCTTGTCCTTCTCCTAAGCTCACAATTTCAACTGATTCTTTGTGAGGTAGGATTTGTTTCTCGTTTTGTTCTACCATCCTTAACAAATCAGGAGATATGTTACAACGTTGGTCATCTTCAAAATCCCGATAATCTTCCATATACACATCTCGCTTAAAAGAAAATTCTGAGTCGCTAGCAGTGTCACTCGTATCATTAATATCTGAAGACCTGTTACGAGGATGAAAGCAGATACAAAGAATCAAAAGAATTCGAAACATTTATTTGTGGTATGATTATGAATGACGAATGAAAGAATATTTAGAAGGATGTTTCAAGAATAAAAGAATCTGAAAGTAATCATTTGTATGGTTATGAATGAAATTGAAAGAATGAGAAAACACTTGCTCAAAAACGATAATAACCGTGCATTTTATTGAAATAACATTTTTAAACATCGGCCTATTTCACAAAAGATTCTTATTACTCCTAGGCCTAGAGTAATAAGTGTGTTTTGGACATTACTCTAAATCCGTTCTAAAACTACAGGAATCTCTTTCACAGTCCAGTTGTCCAGAACACTCCCAGGTAGGTAGGGGCAAATGCCCGACAAATTTTCTCTTTCAGCCTCATCGTCGTATGTGGCGTTGATGTCCAAGCTTTTCAGCCTTTCTTCTATGGCTCCCTTCATTGGCGTGCCTCTCTCAGGATGAATGATTCCCCCGGACACAAATGTTTTCGATATATGGGGGTATATCATTGGTTCCCACTTGATATCCTCCCCCGTTAACCGTGTTCTCCTTCTCTCTTACTTCTTTTGCAGCTTCCTTCTCCTTTGTTTCGCATCCGGCTTAAATCCTAAGCCGAAGTGGTCTCTCTTGTCTTTTAGCATTGGCGTTTCAATTCTTCCTTGTAGATATCTCCCAAGTCTCCTCCCGGGTAGGGCCCCTTTTCCAATCGTCAATTGGAGGCTCATCCCCGTGGTTTTGGACAATTTCGGTACTAGAATTTTGCTTCCCTCAGCGATGAATATCGCATTAACGAATTCCAAAGATTGAAATGAGCATTTGATTGCTTCATCATCTGTCTCCAAATATGGTGCATTATTGCTCACAGTTGCAATGATATCCTCTTCAGCCTTTATCGTTATCAGCCTCCCCTCTGATACCAGCTTCAATTTTTGATGCAACGAGGAAGGCACTGCCCCAGCTGAGTGTATCCAGGGCCTCCCCAATAAGCAATTATATGAGGGCTTGATATCCATCACGAGGAAATCCACCTCATATGTGTTTGGCCCGATCTAAAGAGGTACCTCGATTCTGCCCATCACCGTTCTCTCCGTGCCGACGAAAGCTTTCACTATGTTCTGGCACTCTTTCATGTAAGAGCTGTCTATAGGCAATCTGTTTAGCGTGGTCAAGGGCAGGACGTTCAAAGCTGATCTATTGTCAATCAGTACGCCTGGCAGCGTATACCCGTTGCAATGCGTGGTGATATGCAGAGCTTTAGTTGACCCCATGCCCCAGGTGGTATCTCATCGTCATTGAAGAAAATATAATTATCGGCACTGATATTGCTAACCAAACGGTCTAGCTTGTTAACGGAGATATCATTGGCAACATATGTCTCATTCAAGACCTTCATCAGCGCGTTGCGATGAACTTCCGAGCTTAGAAGTAAGGCCAGCACCGAAATACGGGCTGGTTGTTTACGTAGCTGTTCTACCACACTGTATTCGCTATGCTTTAGGAATTTTAAAAACTCCTTAGCCTCCTCTTCGTTAACTGGCTCGTTAACAGGTTTGGTTGCTTTTTCTTTCATTTCCTCGACCATCGGGGCTTTTCCTTTTGTGGGTTGTACCTCTTCATTTGTTGTATCGTAACGTCTCTCGCTACGTGTATAGGAGCCCCTATCTTGACCCTCTTTTGAAGCGTCCACCAGGCTTTTCTTCCCCGGAATCGTCACATTGCAATCATAATTCCATGGGACCTTTTTGCTGTCTTTGCAGGGGAAGACTGCAGGTCTTTGGATTATGACCCTTGGTGGCATTTATACTCCGGCTTCATTATTTTTGGGTCTTGATATGATAACTACATGATAGTTGGTCGTTTGATTCTGCGCTGTCGATTCTCCCTCCGACGCACATATATCTCCCTCTACGGGTCTTTGGTCTCCTCATAAAACTCCACTTCCTTGTTATCCATCATGTTCTGTATTAGGGCCCTGAATTCCACACACTCTTGGATTTCATGCCCCACCTCGTCATGAAACTCTTAGTAGTTTCTGTAACGTCCCCTAACCCTATATCGTCGTCGAAACAGGGTTACGAAACATTACCAGTCAGTACAGTCTAATTTCAGTCATTAATTAAAATAAATATTCATACTCATCCTAGTTTTAAGATGTTGTCCCTTTAATGGGCCTCGCGGTCCAATATGGACAGAAATTCAATTTGGAACTAATTTAGAATCAATACGAATTTTTTTTTATATTTCAAAATTCATACTATATACCGTTGTCAACCATAATTTACTTATTTCATCAATACTTTTACAACTTAAATGACTCTATTAAACATCCTAGGTACATGCCATTATCAATACTCAACATACTTTACCTCATTGAATTCGGATCGATGCGGAATGCCGATTCAACGATCTAGCCTTAACTTAACTCACGCGACGGAAACAAACCGTGCATGCCGAGTATACACTCAAGTGGTATTTCTATAATCCGAACACTTGATAATATAACAATTAAACTTAAAATTACAATAACAAATACAACTATTTATTTATTTATTTTATAGATAAGTTTCATTTACTTACCATAAAAATTCTATACAAGCCATATAACAAACACAACAACTTATTTGCTCAATTCTTTTCATTTGCTTACCGTATAAATTCTTTACAATATATTCACAATTCATTTGTATTCACACTTTACTTCTTAACAATATACTATTTTAATTCATTCTAACATCAATCATCATCCATTTGAACTTCACTCATTTCATGAACCTTTTGGTTCATGTTTTCAATCTCATATCTCAATTTCAATTCTCGATTCAATTTCTCATTTCATTCCAATAGCTCAATCAATCAAATTCACTCGATTTATCTTTTCACTTATTTACCCCTATTAACAAGACTCGGACTCACGATAGATACGTGGATTCCTCCCAAACACACCAGAATATCCAACCCAAACACACCAAAATATCCAACCCAAATACACCAAAATATCCAACCCAAACACACCCGGAATATTATAAATCCTCCATAACACACCAGTATATCATATCCTCCCAAACACACCAATAAGGCATTAAATGCCTCTTCGGATAAACCAAGTATATAATAACAAAACATCTTCTCGGCTAACTACAAATCTCCTCATCATATCATAAATCCAATGGCATGCCATTTGTATCCAATCTGGTCCAAATCATTAATAGGGTATTTGATTCACTTTCTCAATTTAATAAATCTTTCATCAATATACCATTCTAATAATCACATATATTCACACATTTTCATAATTTCATACATTTTCATTCAATTCAACAAATATATTTCAATTATTCACATTAATTCATAATTCAATACAACTCAATTCACTTTTCAATATCAAATATTCAATTATCACAAATCTCATATATTCATATCAATTCCTCATATTCCAATCAATATAATTTTTCAATATAACATTCATTCAATATTCAAATTTTTACATAAATCATATATATAATATATTTCAATCAATATAAATTCAATCAAAATGATTTCAATCAATATAAATTTGATAAATTCATCACATACCAAAATCAATCCATTTCAATTGTAAAACATCATAATTCTAACACTAACAATTTTCATATGTATATAAATATAACAATAATGACTGAGTTCGGATTATAGAAATACAAACCGTAATTTTCGAGCTAACTCCCGTTGACTTTGTCTTGTCCTTCCTTAGCCGAGATTTTCTGGTACCACATTGACTACTGAAATTAATACAATTCATAATCATTAATACATTACTAATTTATATCTTGAGTTACAGAATTCTAAATTAAGATCCGTTAATTTTTCCTGAAACTAGACTCACAAATCTTCTTACCGTAAAATTTTCAGAATTTTTGGTTTAGCCATTAAGTACTGATTTATTCTTTAAATTCACCCCTATTCTGCTGTCTGACAGTTTTGACCCTTCTTCACTAAAAATTAATTATCTCACAGTACAGAACTCGGATAATATTCCCGTTGATTTATCCTAAAAATAGACTCATTAAGGATTCTAAAAATATACTTTAACCCTCTAATTATTTTTCTCCAATTTTTTGTGATTTTCCAAAGTCAGAACAGGGGAACCCAAATTCATTCTGACCTTGTCTCACACAATTCATTATATCTCATAATTTACAATTCAATTGCTTAAATCGTTTCTTTTATAAGAAACTAGACTCAATAAGCTTTAATTATATATTTTATCCATCCTCTGATTCAATTTCTACAATTTTTGGTGATTTTTCAAACTTAGACTACTGCTGCTGTCCAAAATAGTCTTAGTGCTAAATGTTGATTTTCTACTTTTAATTTCAATTTAATCCTAACTAAATTCACTTACTTTTCTATCTTAATTCATACTTTATTTCTACTCAATTTTTAACCAAACTTAGATATAATTATCTACTTTTCATCATAAAACCATAATTTCAAAATTTTTTCAATTTAGTCCTTAAAGCATAAAACTTATGAATCACTTTACAATTCAATCCTTATTTCATTTCTAACTTGAATTTCTATCAATTTAGCCCTTAATTCATCATTTTACTCAACATGAACAATATTTAGAAATCTAATAACTTTCAAAATATCAACTTAATTTCATCAAAACTTTGTTCTAAAGCTTTTAAAACATCAAAATTAAGTAAAAATGGCTAAATTGACATACCTATTAAAGTTTAAAGCTTCAAAACCTTGATTTTCTCTTTTCTCCTTTCTTTCTTTCTTTCCTTTCTTTCTCCCCTGTTCTTCTCTGTTTCGTTTCTTTGTTCTTCTTTTTCATTTCTTTTATTTCATTTATTTCATTTCTTTATTTTATTATTAAACTATTATAATATTTATTATTTATACATGTGTATATTTATTAATACACATGTATTAATTTATCACCTTACACTTGTCATAACTTTTATTTATTTAATTAATTAATATAAAATAATATTAATATAATATACTTTAATTATTATTATTTTACTTATATAATAAGTAAATACACATGTATAATACATGTGTACCATTTATATTTGTACACATTTAACTTATTTTAACCATACATTTGTCACCCCTTTTTGGCTTATTTCCTATTTAGTCCCTTCACTTTTCTTTATTCTATAATTAAACTTTCACACTTAATTCAATTTAATCATTTCCACTAATTACTCTTAATTAAGCTAAATTTACTTAATTAAAGTCTAATTAACCATACAATTGACTTAGTAAATATTTTTAATAAATATTTACGAATCTATTTTTTTAGAAATGGAGACCCGAAAATTCACTTTCCCGATAACCGTAAAATTTGGGTCATTACAATTCTCCCCCCTTTAATAAATTTCGTCCTCGAAATTTACCTGAAAAGAGGTAGGGGTATAAAAGTCTCACTGTTTCTTTCGGTTCCCATATTGCTTCATCGATGTTTGTAACTTCACATTGCAATCTAGTATCTCAATCGGTTCTCCTTCTTCGTACAATGAATTAATTTAAATTTCAATATCCCTTGTCAAGCTAACATATAAGAGATTTGACCTACATTTTCTGAGCATCACAAATTTTGTGTAGCTTCAGAGGTGAAACCAATCAATTCATTACCGACTAACTTTTCTATAATTTCGTGTACCCAAGCGACGAGAATCCAACCTATCTTTTCAATCTCTTCCACTCTTATTCAATTTCACAAATCAAACAACCTTGTATTTTTATTTTCTCACCATATTCAATCGAATCTTCATGAAGTTTTACATTTCAATCATATAAAGCTTCATGCAGTGCGATAAACTATTATTACATCCCTCAAACTTCTTATATTTGTTCTAGAGTCAGAATATAAACCATGTATTTCAATCAGAAATAATAATAAAAATTACCATACCATGAATCTGACGATCTCAAAAACCCATATTTTAGACAGTTATTAAGTAAGAAATTTATTCATACCAGAACAAAATATGCAGACTTCACCATACCTTTAATGATCATTCAAATATCATCTTTCTTTTCGCAGATAGAGATGATTTCAATCCAAACCCATATAAATTCTATTCCATTTCCATTCTATTATCATTATTAGTTGTAACAGTTCTGAAGGTATCTGTATCTGATATAAACATTTATATACAAGTTCAAACTACCGCTTTTCATTCCAAGTCATCACCACATCTGCTTCGAATCACAGTACAACTTATTTCTTCCAAAATGCATAGACATGTTACTACTATAAATTTTATACAAAAATCTTCTGTATAAGTTTCTGAATTATTTGGTACAGCTTCTATCTCTACATAACAGGCAATCATTAGATTCAATCTGAAACATTTAATCAAAAGTCATTTGTATACTATACCCATTTAACCGATAACTCGTTATCACATTTTTGAGCTTTGCAGACCTGTTGTAAACAAGTCAGTTTAACTTTTATCTCAACTACACTTGAGCCACCATCAAGTAATAACAGTCGGATGTCCATAGCTTATAACACAAAACAGAACTTTCAATTCTAAATATACATACCTTCATTTACCTTTTTCGGATGATAATCAATTATCATTTCTTGATCTTTTAATGCAAGAACAATAACTATCATTTCTAAATCAAGTATCAAATAATTCTTCTCATGTAATTCTAACTTTCCAAAATATAATTTATTAGTTTTTTTTCTGCATCAAAACATCATTATCCTCAGAAATCACAAGTTTCTTGACTGGATTTCAAACTAAACTGAAACAAATGCTTGATTAATCGAAGCTTTCAACTAATCGTAACCTTGCTAACGTCTATCAGATCATTCCAATTCCACATCTTTCTGTAATAACTGACTAGTTTTAGAAAACCTCTGATTTCAAATATATTTTTCACTATCATTTCAGTCACAAAATCTATAGCATATTCAACTTCTTCAATCAACGATGGTTCGAGCAAATCGCTTCGGAAACACATCGTAATTCTCTCACACTATTGTCACCGAGTTAAACCTTAACTTCAATACTTTAATATTCAATACATAAGCAAGGTAAATACCATGACCCTTTACGGCATATATACGTGGCGGCATGTTCAATATCACAATAGACATTTAGTTCAATCTTCTCTGATTCAACAAAACATTTCATCATCTTGATCTTGCAACATAATTCTGCTTATAATTTATCACAAACATCGTGCAAAATTAACCATTCCATTCTCAAAATCACATCGAACAATAATAATATCAAATCGATCAGAAAACAGTACCTTAGTATCATTATCAAATAGTTTATACAGATTCTATCAATCAATAAATACTGACCTGGAAATTTGATACTTCAACCAAAAATTCAGCAAACTCAACAGGCAAATCTTTAATGGATGCTGTAATGACATCCGACAGAGAAATATCTTCTTTTATACGATTAACATATGCCGTGGCTGATGTTCATACTCCAGATTTTTCAGTGAAGTCCTTTATCACACTTCGACTATCACCCATATTTCCGGAGTTATAGAGTAATCTGCCTCTGATAGCTGTGTTACTCGGTCTTGAATTCTAAATAATATCTTTTCAACTTTCCTCGAGCAATCACTAAAATAATAATAAGAAGAATCATGTCTAACACATATTCCATTCATTATTCTATATTGTCCAGCTTCTGTCTTCATTTAAACCATCTTTAAACCATTTGTATCATACGGTTTCTATCGGAATACACCTCTGCTATACTTATTCAATCAAACAAATTCCCTTCATACACAGTTACGATCATATGATCCTGTTTAAGCTTCAAGAATTCTGTACATTTCTGATAAGAAATCTCCAACTGATGTATATATCTTTCAGAACTTATCTCAGAAAATTTCCAAATAACCCTTTCTGAATCACAACAGAAATCAATATTTTCCACCGCTGGCAAGCTGAATCTTTTTAACAGAAATATCATACCTTTCTAACATTTAATCGATGAACAGAATAATTTATTTACAATCCCGATAATATTCTCTAACTAGATTTCAGTTCTTTCAAAATCATTTTCAGCTTTAATTCTCAATTCATCCACACTATATTTACGAAGTATTAGTAACAGATAACTTACCCGTTTAGACAAACTCCGTACCTTGAAGCACTTCGGGAACCGATTGAGAAACAGGAGAGGTAGATGTCGTAGCAGATACAATTTCTTTTATTCACTGTGCAGCATTAGTTATAATTCTAAACAGTTATATATTATCTATTTCTCTATTATTTCATCAGTCAACAATCAATAATTAATTACTTATTGAGTTAATACTCAATATTACCGATTCAGTTTTCATTTAATTCACCAAACTATTCATCTCCAGTATATAATTCATAATCAATGCCATCGATATGTTCATCTAACATTTCAACTATAAAACAGTACCAAACAAATATATCAGCATCCGATCCCGACTCAATTTCGACTCAATCATGGCATGTACTTCCAGAATCTTTTCATGATTTGACTTAATCCTAGAATCGGCTAAACTCGGTTAGCTCGATACCACTAAATGTAACGTCCCCTAACCCTATATCGTCGTTAAACAGGTTTCTGAAACATTACCAACAATCGATGCATCTAATTTCAGTCATTAATTAAAATAAATATTCATACTCATCCTAGTTTTAAGATGTTGTCCTTTTAATGGGCCTCGCGGTCCAATATGGATGATAAATTCAATTTGGAACTAATTTAGAATCAATACGAATTTTTTTATATTTCAAAATTCATACTATATACCGTTGTCAACCATAATTTACTTATTTCATCAATACTTTTACAACTTAAATGACTCTATTAAACATCCTAGGTACATGCCATTATCAATACTCAACATACTTTACCTCATTGAATTCGGGATCGATGCGGAATGTTGATTCAACAATCTAGCCTTAACTTAACTGCGCACTGCGGAAACAAACCGTCATGACGAGTATACACTCGATGGTATTTCTATAATCCGAACACTTGATAATATAACAATTAAACTTAAAATTACAATAACAAATACAACTATTTATTTATTTATTTTATAGATAAGTTTCATTTACTTACCATAAAAATTCTATACAAGCCATATAACAAACACAACAACTTATTTGCTCAATTCTTTTCATTTGCTTACCGTATAAATTCTTTACAATATATTCACAATTCATTTGTATTCACACTTTACTTCTTAACAATATACTATTTTAATTCATTCTAACATCAATCATCATCCATTTGAACTTCACTCATTTCATGAACCTTTTGGTTCATGTTTTCAATCTCATATCTCAATTTCAATTCTCGATTCAATTTCTCATTTCATTCCAATAGCTCAATCAATCAAATTCACTCGATTTATCTTTTCACTTATTTACCCCTATTAACAAGACTCGGACTCTGATAGATACGTGGATTCCTCCCAAACACACCAGAATATCCAACCCAAACACACCAAAATATCCAACCCAAACACACCAAAATATCCAACCCAAACACACCCGGAATATTATAAATCCTCCATAACACACCAGTATATCATATCCTCCCAAACACACCAATAAGGCATTAAATGCCTCTTCGGATAAACCGAAGTATATAATAACAGAAACATCTTCTCGGCCGAACTACAAATCTCCTCATCATATCATAAATCCAATGGCATGCCATTTGTATCCAATCTGGTCCGATACTGTTAATAGGGTATTTGATTCACTTTCTCAATTTAATAAATCTTTCATCAGTATACCATTCTAATAATCACATATATTCACACATTTTCATAATTTCATACATTTTCATTCAATTCAACAAATATATTTCAATTATTCACATTAATTCATAATTCAATACAACTCAATTCACTTTTCAATATCAAATATTCAATTATCACAAATCTCATATATTCATATCAATTCCTCATATTCCAATCAATATAATTTTTCAATATAACATTCATTCAATATTCAAATTTTTACATAAATCATATATATAATATATTTCAATCAATATAAATTCAATCAAAATGATTTCAATCAATATAAATTTGATAAATTCATCACATACCAAAATCAATCCATTTCAATTGTAAAACATCATAATTCTAACACTAACAATTTTCATATGTATATAAATATAACAATAATGACTGAGTTCAGATTATAGAAATACAAACCGTAATTTTCGAGCTAACTCCCGTTGACTTTGTCTTGTCCTTCCTTAGCCGAGATTTTCAATTACCACATTGACTACTGAAATTAATACAATTCATAATCATGAATACATTACTAATTTATATCTTGAGTTACAGAATTCTAAATTAAGATCCGTTAATTTTTCCTGAAACTAGACTCACAAATCTTCTTACCGTAAAATTTTCAGAATTTTTGGTTTAGCCATTAAGTACAGTTTATTCTTTAAATTCACCCCTATTCTGCTGTCTGACAGTTTTGACCCTTCTTCACTAAAAATTAATTATCTCACAGTACAGAACTCGGATAATATTCCCGTTGATTTATCCTAAAAATAGACTCATTAAGGATTCTAAAAATATACTTTAACCCTCTAATTATTTTTCTCCAATTTTTTGTGATTTTCCAAAGTCAGAACAGGGGAACCCAAATTCATTCTGACCTTGTCTCACACAATTCATTATATCTCATAATTTACAATTCAATTGCTTAAATCGTTTCTTTTATAAGAAACTAGACTCAATAAGCTTTAATTATATATTTTATCCATCCTCTGATTCAATTTCTACAATTTTTGGTGATTTTTCAAACTTAGACTACTGCTGCTGTCAAAATAGTCTTAGTGCTAAATGTTGATTTTCTACTTTTAATTTCAATTTAATCCTAACTAAATTCACTTACTTTTCTATCTTAATTCATACTTTATTTCTACTCAATTTTTAACCAAACTTAGATATAATTATCTACTTTTCATCATAAAACCATAATTTCAAAATTTTTTTCAATTTAGTCCTTAAAGCATAAAACTTATGAATCACTTTACAATTCAATCCTTATTTCATTTCTAACTTGAATTTCTATCAATTTAGCCCTTAATTCATCATTTTACTCAACATGAACAATATTTAGAAATCTAATAACTTTCAAAATATCAACTTAATTTCATCAAAACTTTGTTCTAAAGCTTTTAAAACATCAAAATTAAGTAAAAATGGCTAAATTGACATACCTATTAAAGTTTAAAGCTTCAAAACCTTGATTTTCTCTTTTCTCCCTTTCTTTCTTTCTTTCCTTTCTTTCTCCCCTGTTCTTCTCTGTTTCGTTTCTTTGTTCTTCTTTTTCATTTCTTTTATTTCATTTATTTCATTTCTTTATTTTATTATTAAACTATTATAATATTTATTATTTATACATGTGTATATTTATTAATACACATGTATTAATTTATCACCTTACACTTGTCATAACTTTTATTTATTTAATTAATTAATATAAAATAATATTAATATAATATACTTTAATTATTATTATTTTACTTATATAATAAGTAAATACACATGTATAATACATGTGTACCATTTATATTTGTACACATTTAACTTATTTTAACCATACATTTGTCACCCTCTTTTGGCTTATTTCCTATTTAGTCCCTTCACTTTTCTTTATTCTATAATTAAACTTTCACACTTAATTCAATTTAATCATTTCCACTAATTACTCTTAATTAAGCTAAATTTACTTAATTAAAGTCTAATTAACCATACAATTGACTTCATAAATATTTTTAATAAATATTTACTTAATCTATTTTTTAGAAATGGAGACCAAAATTTACTTTCCGATAACCGTAAAATTTGGGTCATTACAGTTTCTCTCTTCTTTGGATTCTTCCCTCGAATCCAACGCGATTAATCCTCTCTTGGTCATCTCCTTCTATACCCGCCTCAACAGGATCCTAATTTCTGCCACCTTATACTTGGTCTTCTTGTTCCTACCTTCACTTATCCCTTTCACTCCTTGGTAGGTATGATTGGAGAGTGGGTTTCCTGCTGCATTGGGTGTGGCTGGGTCGTCAAATCTCACGATCCCTATCTTAATGAGTCTTTCGACTAATTTCTTAAACGCATCTTAAACGCAGTGCAGTTTTTGATAGAGTGCCCGGTGATTCTCGCGTGGTATTCACATTGGGCGTTTGTGTCATACCATTTAGGATACGGGGGCTGCAGTGGCTCCAGCTAGAAAGGGGACACCACATGAGCATTGAACAGGTTCTGGTACAACTCCCTATACGTCATGGGTATAGGGGTGAATTGTGGCCTTTATGTGTTCTCTCTCGCGTTGGATTCTTATCTTACAGAGCTTTGCTGATTGGTGGTCACCGTCTTGGGTTGATTTACGTTGAATGACTTGAACTGACCTTTGTTGAATGTGCTCGTGTTGTTCACTTCATTGTCTCTTTTCCTCGGGGCTGACTTTCTGGCACTCTCCCCCGATTCTATCTTGTCGCTCCTCACAGCATTTTCGATCATTTCCCCCGTCATCACTATATCGGAGAAGCTTTTTGTGGCACTTCCTAACATATGAGTGATAAAAGGGGCTTTCAAGGTGTTGATAAAGAGCATTGTCGTCTCTTTTTCTAGAAGCGGCGGCTGAACTTGTATGGCCACTTCTCTCCACCTTTGTGCATACTGTCTGAAGCTTTCATTTGACTTTTTCTCCATATTCTGGACAGTGATTCTGTCGAGGGTTATATCCGTCACATGATTGTATTGCTTCATAAAGGCCTGAGCCAGGTCCTTCCATGAGTTAATTTTAGCTCAGCTTAATTGGTAATACCACTTAGACGCCGCCCCGACCAGACTATCTTGAAAGCAATAGATTAATAGCTGATCGTTGTTAACATACCCCATCATTCTCCTGCAGACATAGTGATGTGGGCTTCAGGGTAGCTTGTTCCATTGTATTTCTCGAGCTCGGGCATTTTGAATTTGGGGGGAAGGACTAAATTTGGGACCAAACTCAGGCCCTTGGCATCAATCCCTTGATGATGATCCGCGCTCTCCATGGCTTTGAATTTCTCCTCAAGCCATCTACACTGTTCTTCCAATTTTTTTTGCGAATCCATCCTCGCATTTTCTTCTTCAGCAACTTCATCCAAATCGGGAACGGGCAGATAGTTCGGGTCGTTGACAAAGTTAGAGCCTGAGCCGGCTTGGAAGTTCATCGGAATTTAAGCTCTGGCCTGAACTTGCTGGGGCATGATTGTGACAGATGATTTTTGTAGGTTAATCTTGGGCTTCATCGGTATATGCGTCAGAGTAAAGCTAGGGGGTATTGGAGATCCTCATTAGTTTCTTCAACTTTGTCCATAGGGCCCTTTTCCTTATCCGTTCCTCCCAACAGCAATTTGGATAACTGGGACATCATTTCTCTCTGGGACTCCATCATATGTTCCTTCATCTCTCACTGAATCTTGGCTAGTTGCTCTTGCATCTGAGACTACATTTGTTCTTGCATGTCCTTTTGTATTTGCTCCAATTTCTCGAGTCTATTATCCATCGATTTTTTCCTTGTACCGTAGAGGTGCGTGGTTGGTTGGTTTTCGTTGGTTTCCAGGTTACTGAAATAATTTTTAATTAATTAATTAGAAAACTCTTATGGCCTTTAATGCATAATGATATGATGTAATGCAAATGCATGAATGTAAATGAGGCATCAATTTTGATTCAATTGCCCTTAGAAAATTTCACTTGAAAATAAAACCTTTTACATAAAGTCGAGTTACAAATAAAATTTCGCTCTAACACTCAAAGTCCTAATTTTTCTAAGCAACGATGCCAGCTCTTGTCTGCGATCCGACTCTAACTCATACTTCACGCTCAGTGTGTCCGCCTGAACCGCTAAAGTTTGCAAGTAGTCCGCTACCTCCCGAATCTGGGCTATGGCTTCCCCTATAAGGTAATCTCTGTTTCTGACTTGGTCTTGCGCATGGTGAAGCTGCTCTTTCTGACGATCCTCGTTTGCCTCGAAAAACTGGATCCGCATCTCACAATTTTGTAGTGACGCCTCTAACTATTCTATTTTTCCTTTCATTTCTTCTATTTTGCTCAAGCTTGCCCACAATTCCATTGCGGTGTTGCGGTTTCGATACTGATGCAGAGTCTTCTCGAGTTCTGCCACTCTAGCCCTTAATTCACCTCGCTCATTCCTGCTTTCTGACAGACTCTTCTCTAAATCTTCGTTTCATGCCTGAGCGTCTCAGAAGTTCTTTTCCCACCGGTCGGTATTGGCTTTTTATTCTCAAATTTCGTGGCCCCATTGTTCAGAAGTCTTACCTAACCCCGCAGTCCTCATAGATAGCGCAGCTTCTTGTAGTCCATCTTTAAGCTGTCTAGATCTTTTTAGGCTTTAGTTTTCCCTTTCCTCCACTTTTTAGCCTCTGACCTCTGGACATCAGCGTCTAACCTTAGGTGCATCTTCTCTTCTTCCAATTGTTCGATCTTCTTCCCAAGCTCTGAACTCTTCTTCTCGAAATCCTGCCTTATAATTTCTAATTCTGACGGGGTGACTTGAAATTGTTCTCCCATAGGTCGAGCATTCTCCAAGCTTGGCCTAAGAATGCTATCATTAATCCTCTTCTTAAACCATCCCTCATACTTGGGCGTTACTATGAAACCGACGGCTAACCTCTTCATCCAACAAGTTTGCTTCCAAGCATCCGATAACTCCCGAACTCTCTTCTTATAGTGAGCACCCTTAAAAGAGAATTCACTCTGGGCAAGCCCGTAGGTCGTGGGTACAAACTGCCTCGACTTATATTGCCTCAAGGCTAGCAATAGAGTATACCCGGTAGCTCCCCAAATTCCTAACAATGGCACCCAATCGAAGTTACCACATCGGTACATGATCTCGTCGGGAACCATCCAGTAAGCTCTCCACTCGATATCCCCCTTCTTGAGGTTCTGAAAAATGTCCATCCACTTCTCCTCCGAAATATCCTCTCTCTTTTGTATAGCTGCCTCTTCTCTTAACGGGGAATAACCCTCGGAAAAGACCCGATAAGAAACCTTGTCTACCTTCCAAAAGTGCCCGTGAAACCATACCATCAATAATTGTGCACATCCGATGAAACGTCCTTCGCCTGTCTTCCGACATGAGCTCGAAGATCTAAATGTTTCTGCCAATATTGCCGGTACCGGTGTGATTCCCTTCTCAAGGCGATCGAATAAGTCAATGATCGCCTCGTCCACGTGCCTCAAAGCCCTAGGAAAAATTACCAATCCGTAGACGCTTAAGGCGAAGATGTCGATCCTCTTTCTTTCATCTGGATGCGTCAAGATCAAATCTCGTAAATTATCCTAAGGGATACATTTGCTATCTCCTTTTTGCTGAATCCGAGAAATGACCCAAGGCTCGCTCATCCCCGAAAAGCTCATCAATTTCTTCACAAAAATCTGACTACTGAAAACCCGGGCATAAGTCTTCCGGACCTGAATTTTTGGAAACCTAAGCAAAGTAGTGTATTCCTCTTTAGTAGGTACTAAATCCACGTCTCCAAAAGTGAAACACTTATATGCAGAATTCCAAAACTGAACTATAGCCCGAAATAGATGCTTGTCTACTCTAATGTCTAGCAAGTAGGATATATCACCATAGTTTTGATAGAACAACTGCTTGATCCCGTCATCCAAACTAGCCCAAATGTCTCTCAACTCTTGCAGCTCATTCTGTGCTACATTGACACGAGTGAAATCCCGCAACTCGGAGATATATCTTTCTGCCAAGCTATCCCCTCTTTCTGATTGTAGCTTCTCTGATCATGTACGAACGGCCGCATTATCCTCGACTTTACTAAGAAATTCATTCTCCATGTCAAATTTTCTAACTTAGTAATTGAATAAGGATTAACACCTTCTTTAGTATGCAATGTCTTGCAAAAAATCAATCAAAACAAAGCACAGGTTAGTATCACATAATAATGATAAAATACAAGCACATAAATGATAACGCATATACGGGTAAGTACTAAGGCGCGACGCGGATCTACCCAATGATAGCTCTTAAGGTTCGCTATATGTGGTTTAGTTCTAGGGATAAGGTACCCGAACCAGCAGATTCCTCAATCCTCACCCATTATAGGCTCATATAGATTGAGTTCGGTTCGGGGGGATACATTTCCCTATGACCATGCGGAGATGAAAATCTCACGAAATCATAGGTATGGATATACCCCGGAAGCAATCTACTAGCCATGCGGAGGTGAAAACCTCACGAAAGCGTAGTTTCTTACTCCCACTTAGAAGGTGTGACCACAACGGTCATGCAATGAAATGCAGTATTATTCTATGAAATCCGAACCATAACAACCATACAAACAAATGCAATCATGATTTTCAAAACAAGTTTTTTTGATTTTTGACAGAAGGACAGCAAATAATCGATCTTATGGCTAGGCTAGACTCTCTCATGAGTCCCCAGTGGAGTTGCCAAGCTGTCGAAACCATCCTTTTTTTAAAGTTAAAAATTTTATGTTTAATAAAAAAAATGAGGGAATCGACTTTTTGAAAATAAAACTTGGAGTCACCATCGATCTTTTGTTTTGGTGTGATCGGGCCACCTAAGAATTCGGTTATTTTAATAAAACATTTTGGATTACTAAAACAAAGATTTTGGTTTACGAACTTTTGAGAAAACTGGTTCGAGAGTCAGTTACGCATGAGGAAGGATTAGCACCCTCACTACGCCCAGAATTGGTACCAAATCGATTAAATACTGTCCTCATGTCTAAAATTAAAAATGTTTTAAAATGTGGTTTCTTTTTTAATAACATTTGAATAACCCGAGTTGGTTACCAAAAATTTTCTTGTTTCGACGTCCGAAAATTTATAATTTGAAAATCACAAAAAGATGCCCAACTATTTGATCCAACGAAAAAATAAAATCCAGCACAGTAGGGCACGATTCCTCAAATTTTCGAACGTTGACCATTGCCTCGTCTTAGAAAACACGATAGGGCACGATTCTCGAACCGCCAAACATCTAAGATCGCCTTCGTTTTGGAAGGTTTTTAATAAACATGAGTGAAAACCTAAAGGAATATTCGATTGTTTCGAACAAATGAGAAATCACAACCCAGCGCGATAGGGCATGATTCCCGAATTATCAAACAGCGAGTATTGCCTTCATTTTAAAGGATTTTTAGAAGACATGGGTGAAATTTTGAAGGGATATTCGATTATTTTGAGCAAACGCGCGAATTGCAACCCAAAGACGTTAGAAGCACGATTCTCACGAATTGCCAAATATCAAATCTCGTCTTCATTTTAAAGAATTTTTAAATGAATAATTATAAAACTAGCTTAAAATGTATTAATGTATTTTTGAAATGAGACGAATTTAACCATAAAAATTTAGGTTTTAAAAAAACATTTCATAAACTAAGTGGAAAACGATGATTGGGGGGAATATGTGTATGCATAAAACACGACAACGAAAGAGTGGAGGCAATACAATTTATTTAACTAACTAACGAGAACTTAAATGACTAAGCATAACTAGCTTGGAAATATAATTCAATTTCAAAACACGCGGATACCCCTTCAAATCGGGTCAGGCACACGGGTCAGAGGCTCAAAACGATGTCGTTTTGGCCTCTGAACCCAATCATCCGAACGGCGTCGTTTTGCCTTTAATATTTAAACCAAAAACCTTTTTTTTTTATTTCATTTCCAGCCCCCATTTTTTTAAAAAAAAATAGAGAGCTTCTATGCTCTCTCTCTCCCCCTTTTTCTCCCTTGCGGCTAGGGTTTTGAAACCCATCATCGTCACCGTTGTTACGGCGCCACCACGGGCGGTGGTTGGGTGGTGTGAGCTGGGCTTTATAGCCCCGTTTAAGGCGCCCTGAAGGTCAAGCCTTCAGCCTAAAAGTGCGAAGGTGAAGGGTCTCTCCCTCCCTAAACGATGCGATCCCGAAGACGGAGGAGAAATCTCCGGCGACGAAACCACGGGTGATTCCGGTGAGGCCCTCTTCTCCTCCCTTTTATTTATTTTAGGCCCACCCTTTTTAAAAATAGTTTTGTACTAAAAACTAAAGAAATGAAACTTAAAAAAATGAGTAGAAAACAAATAAGAGAAAGCCGAAATCCACCTTTTCAAACTTTGTTATGCTTTTTTGATTAATAGTGCGTGTAAAAAAATACAAAGGGGTCGAGAATGGCTTTTATAGCCGAATACATGCTCGTTCTATTTCTATTCTTTGTCTATTTCTTTGTTGTTTTTTTCTCTTTTGTTTACTATCGTTTTTGTCCTCTTGTTCGTTGTTTCCTTTTGTTTACGTGTTGGTCTCGTTTTGCAGGTAACACGAGCGGTCAGACGCGTGCGAAGAGGCATGTAACGGTGGTGGTGCGTGAGGTGGCAATGGTGAGGAGGCTGGTGGCTGAAGGCATACGGCGGCTGCACCTTGGGGACTAGGGTTTTGCTTGCTGAAAAAATTTTAAGGTAGTGGGTTAGAATTTGGGCTTGGTAATTGGGTCTGAGTTTGGGTCCATATTTGGATTTGGTTTTAATTGTAATGGACTTTTATTATTTAGACTTTTTTATTTCTTTTATTTAGGTTTTATTTTATAAATCAGGCTAGGCCAAAATTGGCCCATTACAAGGCCCTTTATAATTTATAAAATTTTAAATTAATAATAGTAAAATTGTACTTTGACCCCCAAAAATGATAAAAATTGATTTTATCCTCTAAAAATCATAAAAATATAAGCTATTAAAATAGTGAAGTTGTACTTTTACTATCGTAAAAATATACAATTTAATTTTGACCCTCCCCCAAAAAATTTTCTACCTTCGCCCCTAACAATGCTAATATAAGTTTGCCACCTTAAGTCATATTTCTGGATTCGCCATTGAACCTTGTCGAAACTATTTTTTATTTTGAAAACAATGAACGGGGATCGACTTTTAAAACAAAAACCACCAATCCTTTTGTTTAGGTGTGATTGGATCACCTAATAAAACATTTTATTAAATCGATTTTGGTCTACGAAAAACAAAATGGGTTCGGGAGCCGGTTACGTATGAGGAAGGATTAGCAGCCTCACTACGCCCAAAATTGGTACCAAATTGATCAAGTACTTTCCTTATATCCAAGATTTTAAAAATATTTTGAAATATGGTTCCTTTTAAAAACATTTGAATAGTACAAGTTGGTCATCAAAATTGTCTTGTTTCAAAGGAATATAGTATCACATCCAGTACGATTGGACACGATCCATTATACCTTTGAAAACACGATTAATTTTTGACTTCCAAATGTTCATATGTTGAAAATTACAAAAGGATGCCCAATTATTTAGTCCAACAAAATAATCGAAACCCAACACGGTAGGGCACGATTCCTCGAATTTCTAAACATTGGACATTGCCTTGTCTTAGAATTTATAAAACAAGAGTGAAATACTAAAGGAATATTCAATTATTTGGAATAAACCGGAAATCGAAACCCAGCACGATAGGGCACGATTCCCCAAATTCCCAAACATTAAACATTGCCTTGTCTTAGAATTTGAAAAACACGAGTGGAATTCTAAAGGAATATTTGATTATTTGAACAAACGGGAAATCGAAACCCAGCACGATAGGGCACGATTTCTCGAATTTTCAAACATCGAACATTGCATTAATTTTAAGGGATTTTCAAATGAATAATTATAAAACCAACTTAACGCATTAATTTGACTTGAAATAAAAATGGAATAATTAGTTTTAAAAAGTTGGACATTATAAGGCAACATTTGTAAACCAAGAAGGAAAAAAATGAAAACATAGGATAACATGTATGCATAAAATGCGACAATGGATGAATGAAGATAATATAACTTATTTAATCAACTAACAAAATAAACAATTAAATATGATGAATCTAAAAAATATAACCCAATTTTCAAGCATGTATGGAGAATAATTAATATAACAATACAAAACAATGAATAAATAATATGCAACAACAATGTATGGCACCATATAAATCAATCAACAAAACATGTACAAAACAAAATGGAATTTAGAAGTCAATGTGGTATAAGACATTTTTTAAAATAATGACGAAGAAATGAACACATAATTTATACAATATATGAATCGATGAATTTAAAACTATTTGTAAAAACAAACTAGATATATATACATAATTATTAAAATATATGTTATGGAATAAATATTTTTAATCGAATAACATACAAAATATTGAAGAATATTAGTTTAAAATTGACAATTTACATACAAAAAATTGAATTATGTACCAAATATGAAAAGATTATAAAAAAAGTATAATAAAATATAATCTTAGAAATATAATAAATTTACAAATCATATATATATACATAAATAACTTTAGAAATAATTATTTGTAAAAACATGGAAATGCACACAAGATTAAATTATTTTACTACATGTGTATAAATATGTATAAAAGTATTTAAAGATATTAAAATTATATGATATAAAGTGGAAATTCAAAACAATAATTTTATAATCACAAAAATGAATTTTAAAATAACAACTTAACCATTAAAACAATGCATGTACAAATATACGCAAAATATTTAAATGTGATATTATACTAAATGCATAAATAATATAATAAAAAGAATTCCAAAATAGTTATACAAATAAAAACAAAGCAAAATTATTAAAATAAATCAACACCTAAAAAATATTAAATGGATTTAAAGTAGTAAATTATATCAATAAAAACTCAATTATAACTGAATAAAATTTAAAGGGATAATTTGTAAATAAAATAGAGCATTAAAATAAATAAAAAGGGACTAGCACGCCACGAATGCGAATGCTCATGGACCAAATCTGGAAATATTCCAGATCCCGAAACACTGCATAGAAGCGTGGGCTAAATTGATATGATTTCTTAATTCTAGGTTCCATTTAAAAACAACTAAAGTACGAATTGAGCCTTATTCAACATCAGCGCAAATGAGAAGGGTTACACGTGCAAATTCCCCAATTTAAGCAAAGGCACACAAATTCGGCCTGCTAAACGGGTCAGCATGCGGGTTCTTACCCTTTGGAACGGCGCCGTTTTCTAGATCTAATATTAAAACCCATTTCCATTTATTTCTTTCAAAACACTAATAACCTTTAAAACCCTTTTTAAAAGAAAGAACCCTTAACTTGCTCTGTTAGGGTTGGTTCAGCATGCAGCTGCCAAACCACCATCCATTCGATGGCCGACGGCGTGAACAACGGCCATATTTTGCCAACCGAGGTCGTGACCCCAGAGATCTGGTAAGTCTGCTCCTTTTTTTTATTTTTTTTTAAAAAAGAACTTCAAATCCCCTGTTATTTTTTAAAAAAAACGAAAAAAGGTTCATGGAACAAGCAAGCTTTTCACATTGTTCGACTCCTCGCCCTTACCTCCGCATCTGAGAGGTATTCGGGCTTCTTATCGGTGTCGATTTACATAAAGAATTGAATCAAGCAAAAAAAAGTAAAATAATTCGACAAAGAAAAAAAACTTTGAAATCACCTTTGCTATCTTTGATTGCTTTTTCTCTATTCTGTGTGCGTAAAAAAACTTACAACGGATTGTTCATGGCTTTATAGCCGAAAAGGAAAAAAATCAAAATAAAAAATACAATTTTTTCTATTATTTCCTATTTATTGTTGTGTTTGTCTCTTTTTGCAGTGCAGGGTGTGCGTGCTTGCATGTACGGGGTCAAGTATCTTGTTGCACGCTGGGCGTAGGCGTGGTTGTGGCGTACGGAGATGTGCTGGAGGTCATACAGCGCTTGGAGGCTGAAGGCTACTGTGGAGCTGTTGCGGCGCAAGTGGGTGACCTAGGGTTTCTGTGATTGCCAAACTCTCGGGCCATTTGGGCCTATTTTGTTGTGTAATATTGGGCTAGGGTTATTTTGGGCCAATGTAATGGTTTCGGGTCTGTAATGGATTATGAACTTTGGACTTAGACTTAATTATTTATTAGTATGGTTTATTATTGTTTTGTATTTTGGTTTTGGTGTGGGCCCGGGCAAATTGGCCCGTTTACAACTCCCTTTCTTTACTCATTATCGTGTAACGAGAATAAAGCAAAGACTCTAAAAGGGCCAACTTTGCCCGGTCTTGCTAGATCTCGACTTCTTTTGGTACTTTCTCTTCTTCAAGATAGCCTTGTTCCAATCCTCTGCCGCTTCAGGGGTATAAGAATTGTAACTCTAGAGAGACTAGCCTTGTAGCTTTTAATCTGCTCTACTGTAACTGCTCCACTACAACTTCAGAGAGATAGGGTTTGCGTATTTTTATCCCACTCTACTGCAACTTTAGAGAGATAAGGATTGTGGCTTCGATCTGCTCCACTGAAACTTTAAGAAGATAAGATCTGCTAACTTTAATCTGCTCCACTGCAACTTCAGGGAGATGAGACTTGGGTAAGTTTATCCTGCTCTACTGCAACTTCAGAGAGATAAGGATTATGGCTTCGATCTACTCCACTACAACTTCAGGGAGACAAGATCTGCTATCTTCAGTCTGTTCCACTGCAACTTCAGGGAAATGAGACTTGCTATTTCAACCCGCTCTACTGCATCTTCAGAGAGATAAGGTTTGCTATAATGACTTAATCCGACCTATTGCAATTTCAGCGGTGCAGGTTTTATGGTTTCATCGGTCTGTTGCGCCGCTCTCTGGGGAACATGACCTGTAGAATTGATTTTATGGGACTATGTTTATGCCGAATGATTAGGATGCTTTGATTAGAATCAATCGAATGCTCCTAACTAGGTGTGTATGATATTTGCATGAATGTAGGATGTCATGAGAATGATCCCTTTTTAATATTTGGATTGTCATTGCTCGTTGTTCATCAAGGTTTTGCCACTGATGTGTTATCCTGTCCTCTTTGCTCGGCTGGTATCTTTGGTAGAAAATCACTATTTGTTCAACTGGTTTTCTCTACTGTATCTTTTGAGAGATAGAACTGCAGTTTCTTCTATCCACCCCACTACAACTCAAGGGTGTAGGATCTGAATTTTCCCCATCAATTTGGTCTGTTACACCATTCCTCGGGTGTCATGGTCAAACGTGTATGCCTGATGAATGTAAAGTATCACTTTTTCGAGAGTGACCTCCTATTATACTGATCATTTCTCATCGATATTGCATCATTGATGCAATATCTCGTCTTTTTGTTTAAATCATTTTGGACCAAAAATCCAAAGAAATGGTCTCAACTTAAACCATTCCCACTCAGATATTTCCTTAAGCTTGGTGAATTCTAAATAACAGTTCCATTTCAGATTCTTGTATTATTTAAAAGCTTTCCAAAGTAATATGCGAAAAAGTATTATTAGTCCATTAATCATTATTTCAATGCAATATGCTTGCAACAAATCATAGCAATGGATAAGAATGGAACTTAATTAGGGCATAACTTGAAATAAATAAATTATCGAAGATAAAAATGAAAGCCTATTGGGGATGTATATCTTGGAAAGAAAAATATTTCAAAGGTAGCTGACTTATCATGAATAAGGTGAAGACTAGGTGCCCCTGATATCGTAGCCTGAGTTTCTCTGTACGAACTTCCTGAAGACCAATTTAAACTTGCCATATGTTTAGGAGATCAGAAGCACTTTGTCAATGCCTCAAGACGCGGCATACCCTCTCCCTTGTCATTTCTGGTATAGCAAGGTCATCGTCTTTCCCATCTTTGATCAACATCTGAGCCGCCCTTTTTGGGTTTTCAACTCAAATCCCCTTTGGTCTCAAGAGGCCCTTTGCGGGTTTTCACTTTGGCCTCTCTTTTTTTTCTCTCTTCTTTTTTTTTTTTTTTTTAAAGGAACGTCTCAAAGTGCCCTTTGCGGGTTTTCACTTTGGCCTCTTTCCCTCTTTAAGTGTAGTACTTCTTGACAAAGTCCGAATTCACAGGATTGGGAAAATTACTTCCATCCATTTCGGCTAGGATTAATGCTCCTCCGTAGAAAGCTTTCTTCACCACGTAAGGCCCCTCCTAATTGGGCATCCATTTTCCTCTAAAATCCTTTTGTATAGGAAGTTCAGAACTAGATCTCCCTCATGAAACTCTCTTGGGCAAACCTTTTTGTCATAAGCCCGCATCATTCTTTTTTTGATACATCTGACCATGCTAAACAGCTTTTAGCCTCTTCTCCTCAATCAAATTCAAATGATCATATCGAGACTGTATCTATTCTGCTTCATTTAACTTCAACTCTAACAAAAATCTGAGAGAAGGTATTTCCACCTCAATGGGTAGAACTGCTTCCATTTCGTAGACCAATGAGAAAGGCGTTGCCTCAGTAGAAGTTCTGACAGATGTTCGATAAGCATAAAGAGCGAATGGCAACTTCTCATGCCAATCTCTGTAAGTTTCAGTCATTTTTCCCATAATCTTCTTAATATTTTTATTGGCTGCTTCCACTGCCTTATTCATTTTTGGGCGATATGGTGATGAATTATAGTGTCGAATTATGGTGTCTGATCTTAAACTGACTGCAGACTTCTGCTATTGTGCTATTGTTCAAATTTAACGCATTCTCAGATATGATTCTTTCAGGAATCCCGTATCGACATATGATCTCCTTTTTTAGGAATTTGCTCACAACCAATTTTGTAACATTGGCATATGAGGCTACCTCTACCCACTTGGTGAAATAGTCAATGACCACAAAGATGAACTGATGCCCATTTGAAGCCTTCGGTGAGATTGGCCCTATGACATCCATACCCTACATGGAAAACGGCCATGGAGAGGTCATAAAATGCAAAGGCGAAGGAGGTACATGAATTTTATCACCATAGATTTGACATTTGTGACACTTCTTGGCATAATTAATGCAGTCTCCCTCTATGATAGAACAATAGTATCCAAATCTCATAATTTGTCTAGCCATTGTGAAGCTATTGGCATGTGTTCCACAAATGCCTTCGTGAACTTCTTCCAAGATTTTCTTGGCCTCCACAACATTCATACATCTCAGAAGTACTTGATCTTTTCTTCTTTTGTATAGGATATCACCATCTAAGATATAATCACAAGCTAGCCTTCTCAATGTCCTTTTGTCATTCTCTGTTGCTTGATTTGGATATTCATGATTTCTCACATATCGTAATATATCCTGATACCAAGGGTAGTCATCTCTCTCCTCTTCTTTCATGTTGTAACAATAAGATGGGGCTTCATAAATACTCATCTGAATGGGTTTTATATCTTATTGCTTGCTCACATTGATTATGGAAGCCAAAGTAGCCAAAGCATCCGCCATCTGGTTCTCATCTCGCGGGAGGTAGTTGAAAGTAATATCATTAAACTCCTCAATTAACCCCAGCACTATGCCTCGATAATTTGGAGTCTATTGTCTCCCATTCACCTCTAAGCTAGTAGATCACTAGCGCGGAATCTCCATATACCTCCAACACCTTAATCTTGCATTCTATTCTGCATGCCTTGATGCATGCTTCATATTCTGCCATATTATTTGTGCAATCAAAATCTAATTTACATGTAAATGGATAATGATCTCTATTTGGGGATAGCAAAACTGCCCCGATCCCATTACCCACAACATTTGAGGCTTCATCAAATTTCAATTTCCATGGGTGACCTTTTGTAACATCCCCTTCAAAAGCCACCACATACATTAATTCTTCATTGGGGAAATCAAAATTCAAGGGCTCATAATCTTCTAGAGCTCTACTGGCCATAAATTCTGCAATTGCGCTCCCTTTGACGGCCTTTTAACTCATGTAGACTATGTCAAATTCGGAAAGCAGAATTTGCCACCTAGCCATCCTTCCGTTCAAGGCGTTTGACTCCATCATATATTTTAGAGGGTCCAACTTCGAGATTAACTAGGTCGTATGGTACAACATATATTGTCTTAACCTCTGAGCCATCTAGATCAAAGCATAACACAATTTCTCGATTGGCGAATATCTCAATTCACATTCGGTGAATTTTTTACTGAGGTAATATATCGCCTTTTCTTTTCTTCCTGATTTATCATGCTGACCAAGCACGTATCCCATAGAGTTATCAAACACTACTAAGTATAGTATTAGCGGCCTATCTAAGTTTGGAGGTGACTACACTGGAGGACTTGACAAGTACTTTTTAACCTTATCAAAAGCTTTCTGGCATTCATCATCCCATTCTCCTGGGTTGTGCTTTTTAAGAAGACGAAATATGGGATTGCATTTCTCAGTTAATTGCGAAATGAACCGAGCAATATAATTTAGTCTTCCTAAGAAGCCTCGAACTTCCTTTTGAGTACGTGGTGGGGACAATTCTTGTATAGCTCAAACTTTGTCTGAGTCAATCTCAATTCCTCTTTCACTGACTACAAAACCTAGTAGCTTTCCTGATCTAGCCCCAAAAGTACATTTCGCTGGATTGAGCTTTAGGCGAAATTTTCTCAATCTCAAGAACAATTTTCTCAACACCTTGATGTGCTTCTCTTCAGTTCGGGATTTGGCAATCATATCGTCTACATAAACTTCAATCTCTTTATGTATCATATCATGAAATAAGGTCACTATGGCTCTTTGATATGTAGCTCCGACATTCTTCAGCCCAAACGGCATCACTTTATAATAGAACATGCCCTACAAGGTTACGAAGGTAGTTTTTCCCATGTCTTCAGGATGCATCTTTATCTGATTGTATCCCGAGAAGCCATCCATGAAGGAGAACAATGAGTAGCCTGCAGTGTTATCCACTAGAGTATCAATGTGAGGTAAGGGGAAGTTGTCTTTTGGGCTAGCCTTATTCAAGTCTCTATAATCAACACACATTCGTACTTTCCCATCTTTTTTAGGAACAGGTGCAATGTTGGCTACCCATTCCGAGTATTTGACCACTCACAGGAATCCAACATTAAATTGTTTCTTGACTTCCTCTTTTATTTTTAGCACAACGTCTGGCCTCATCCTTCGAAGTTTCTGCTGAATTGGGTTGCAATCTTCTTTTATGGGAAGGCCATGTACCACAATATCGGTGCTCAACCCGGGCATATCCTGATAGGACTATGCAAAGACATTTTTAAATTCTTGAAGTAGCCCAACAAGGTTTCGCCTTGTTTCTTCAGTTATGCATGTTCTAATTCTTACAACTTTCCCTTTTTCTAAAGTCACCACCTCCACTGTCTCTTTATGCGGTAGAATATGCTTTTCCTCTTATTCTACCATCCTTAACAAGTCCAGAGATAAGTCACAATCTCCGTCATCTTCAAAGTCCTGAGATCATTCTAAACACATGTCTTGCTTAAAAAGTGATTCTGAGCCAGTAGCAGCGTCACTCGTGACATTGATATCCAGGGACCTATTATAGGTACAAAAATATGAAAAGAATGAATAAATTTAAGAATTATTGTTTGCATAGTATGATTATAAAGGAATGATTGAAGAAAGTCTAAAAGGACCAAGATAATTACTCCGACGGAAAGAATAAGACAATTACTAATGAAAAGAATGAATGAATATTTGCTCAAAATGATTGCGAAAATGTAGTTCATTGAAATAACGATGTTCGAACATGAGCCTGTTTCACAAAGAAATTCTCATTGCATCTAGCTTAAAGTAACAAGATTTGTTTCGAACATTACTTTAGGTAAGCTCTAAATACTACAAGAATCTCTTCTACAGTCCAGTTGCTTAGAACACTTCCAGTTTTGTAAGGATGAATATCTGGCAAGGTCTCCTCTTCAGTTGCCTCTTCGAGTATGGCATTGACATGCATATCCTTCAACATTTCTTCGATATCTTTTTTCTCCAACGTTCTCCATTCTGGATGACTAATCCCTCTCGATACAAAAGTTTGCGATATGTGAGGGATTATCATGGGTTCCCACTTGACTTCATCACCACTCACACGTGCCCTTCTTTTTTCCTGCCTTTTCTCTAATTCCTTTTTTCTTTGTCTGGCGTCTGTCCTGAACCCCAGACGAAAGAGGTCACATTTTTCTTTCAGCCTAGGCACCTCAACTCTTCCCTGAAGACTCCTCCCAAGTCCCCTTCCTGGTAAAGTTCCTTTTCCTATCATCAATTGTAGACCCATCCTCGTAGTTTTGGATATTTTCAGTGCTGGAATCTTGCTCCCTTCAGTGATGAATGTTGCATTTACAAACTCCAAGGACCAAAAAGAACATTTGATTGCTTCATCATCTATCTCCAAGTATGGTGCATCACTGCTTACAGTTGTAATGATATCCTCTTCAGCATTTATCGTTATCAACCGACCCTCTGATACTAACTTCAAATTCTGATGCAACGATGAAGGCACTGCCCTTGCCAAATGTATTTAAGGTCTCCCTAGCAGGAAATTGTATGAGGGCTTAATATCCATCACTAAAAAGTCCACCTCATATGTAGTCGGGCCAATCAACAAAGATATTTCTATTCTCCCCATGACTCTCCTTTCCGTACCATCAAATGCTCGCACTATATTCTGACATCCTTTCATGTGTGAGCTATCCATAGGTAATCTACTTAATGTGGACAAAGGCAATACATTCAATACTGACCCATTGTCTATTAAGACTCCTGGCAATGTGTATCCTTTGCATCTGGTGGTGATGTGCAGAGCTTTAGTGGACCCCATACCTCCTGGTGGTATTTCATCATCATTGAAGTAGATAAAATTAGCAGCACTTATGTTGTTAACTAGCCGATCCGATTTATTGACAGAGATATCGTTAGTTACGTACATCTCATTTAGCACTTTCATCAATACATTTCGATGGACCTCTAAACTTAGGAGCAAAACTAGTATAGATATGCGAGCTGGTTGTTTATGTAACTGTTCCACCACACTATATTCACTATGTTTCAGAAATTTCAAGAATTTATTAGCTTCCTCCTCTTTCACTGGTTTATTAACAGGCAACTCAGACTCAACAGCTTTTCCTTTCTTTTGTTCCGCTATCTGAGCTTTTCCTTTTACAGGTTCTGTTCGGGTATTCACCAAATCATAGCGTCTTCCACTACGCGTGTGAGATCCAATATCTTGATCCTCCTTAGCTGAACTCTCCTTCCCCGGGATTGTCACATTACAATTATAATTTCATGGGACCCTTTTGTTATCCACGTAAGAGAAAACTGCTGGTTTCTAAATTATAACCTTCGGTGCCATTTGAGTTCCCACCTCATTTTTTGGGCATGAAATGATGACTGTAATCAAGCAAATTTGCCGGGGCACGAAGAAGAACCCAAAATTCAAAATAAATAAACAAAAAGTCTAAAATAGTAACAGTCCGTTAAGAGTCTAGTTTACAGACCCAATAGCTAAACCTAGACCCAATAACCAATCAAGGCCCAAACTAATATCAAAACCCTAACCCAAAACCCAAACGGCCCAATAAGCCCAATACCTAAACCAAAGTTCAGAAACCCTAGCCATTGCTTAGTACCGCAGCCTCCAGGCACCGTGTACAACCCCACCTCGCCGCACGCATCGCTAACTACCTCCAGCAGACCATGCCACGCGCCTCCGACGCCCAAGACAACACCCGTACACAAAATACAGGATAAAACAACACAGAACAAGCCAATACGAAAGAAAAGAAAGAAAAATTATATTTTCTTTTTATTTTTGAACATTCGGCTATAAAGCCTATTATTTTCGATTGTAAAGGGGGTCCTTTTTTTTACGAATACTTTGGGACAGCGTCGTTTTATTTATTCTTTTAATTTAGCCCTGTGAATATCGCTTATTTGCAATAAGGCCCGCGTTTCAACACCGCGCCTTGGGGTCTGGATTATTTCCAGATTTGGCCCTTGCGCATTAGCACATGTTGCGCGCTAGTCCCTATTTCGGGATTTTTTTCTATTTTCAAACTACCCCTCTTATTTTAATTCCATTTTTAATTTAGTCTTCTATTAGTATAGTCGATTATTTTACAATATATTTAACGTTTGTACATGTGTTGATTCATTTTAATATTTGTATAATTATTTTGAGATTTTTTTATCTTATTATTTTCACATTGTGCATCCTATTTCTTTAAATATTTTATATATCTTTGTATATACATCATTCTTATCAAACTTTTGATTCATGGTAACTATTATTTTGAAGTTAACAATATTCTTTTTTTTTTTACAAGATCATCGTTTTAAAATTCTTTTTACATTAAATTATTTTAATACCTTATTATAAAGTTTGGTTTAAATACTTTTTTATATATTGATATATAAATTATTTTAATAGAGTTTTCTATTTAAAATATTTCTTGATTCATGATTCACTTAAGATTTTTATGTATATATGGCACCATTTTGAGAACTTCATTTTCATGTTTACAAAATTATTATTTTTAAATGTCTTTCTATGTTATATTATCTTAGTATCTTATTTAGTATCTCTTTTGAAATGTTTTCAAGTATATCGATACGTATATAATTCATGAGCTAATCTAATTTTATATGCATTATTCATTTTATGCCATTTTCACAAATGATCATTCTTAAACCAACTTATATGTATATATGCTTTGTAAACTTATTATGTATATTTACCAAGATTATATTTTACTGCGTCTTCTCGCTATTCTTTTATATATATTATTCAAAATTTTCTTCTATTGAACATATTTTAATAAATGTTTTCAACATTTCATAATTCAAAAAATATTTATACTATAATACATGTCCAAATGATTGTGTGTGCATATTTAGTTTGTTTTAATAAATATTTTCTAATTTATCAATTCGTCAAGGCATATATCGTGTTCATCATTATTTTAAATTTGTCTTATATCATATTTTTTTATTTTCATTTTATTTTGGATATTTTGTATTGATTGTAATGTACTAGGCTATGTATGTTATCGAGACATGTTATTTTCGTCATTGTATTATTATATCAATTATTCTCCATGCACTATTGTAATCGGGTTGCATTTTTAGGTTAGCCATACTTAATTTTTAGTTCGTTAACCGATTGTATCTCATGGGCATGTTTACCATATTCATCGTTTTTTACTTGACTTTTGAAATGTGGTTTTATAAAATCCAATTTTTATGATTAATTTCGTCTTATTTCAAATCAAATTAATACGTTTTAAGCTAGTTTCATAATCATTCATTTAAAAATTCTTTAAAACGAAGGCCAGATTTGATTTTTGGCAATTCGCGAAATCGTGCCCTAACGTGCTGGGTTGCAATTTCGCGTTTGCTCAAAATAATCAAATATCACTTCAAAATTTCACTCATGTCTTTTAAAATCCCTTAAACGAAGGTGATGTGCGATATTTGGCAATTCGTGGAGTCGTGCCCTAACGTGTTGGGTTGCAATTTCTCGTTTACTTAAAATAATCAAATATCCCTTCAAAATTTCACTCAGTTCTGCTAAAAATCCTTTAAAACGAAGGTAATATTCGGTGTTTAATAATTCGAGAATCATGCCCTATCGTGCTGGGTTGTGATTTCTCGTTTGTTCAAAACAATTGGATATTCCTTTAGGTTTTCATTCATGTTTTTTAAAAACCTTTCAAAACGAAGGCGATGTTCGACGTTTGGCAATTTGAGAATCGAGCCCTATCTTGTTGGGTTGTGCTTTCTCATTTGTTCAAAACAATCGAAGATCCGTTCAAAATTTCACTCATATTTCCTAAGACCAGGCAATGTTCAATGATTGGGAATTCGAGGAGTCGTGCCCTACTGTGTTGGGTTTCGGTTTTTCGTCGGACCAAATAGTAGAGTATCCTTTTGTAATTTTTGATTTTTGAATTTTTGGACGTCGAACAAGAAGATTTTTGACAACCAACTCGGGTTATTCAAATGTTATAAAAAAAAGAACCACATTTCAAAAACATTTTTAATTTTAGACTTTAGGGCAGTATTTAATCGATTTGGTACCAATTTTTGGGCGTAGTGAGGGTGCTAATCCTTCCTCATACGTAACCGATTCCCGAACCCGTTTTCTCATATTTTCGTAGACCAGAATCATTATTTTAGTAAATCAAAAAGGTTTTATTAAAATAACCAAATTCTTAGGTGATCCGATCACACCAAAACAAAAAGATCGGTGGCGACTCCATATTTCTGTGTTTCAAAAGACGATTCCCCGCTTTTTTATTAAATATAAAATTTTCAATTTTAAATAAAAAAGGGGTGGTTTCGACAGCTTGGCAACTCTACTGGGGACTGATAAGAGAGTCTAGCCATAAAATTGATTGTTTGCTGTCCTTTTGTCAAAAATCAAAAATTTGTTTTGAAAATCATGTTTCTTTGAAATGCATTTGTTTGTATGGTTGTTACGGTTCGGATCTCGTAGAATAGTACTGCATTTCATTGCATGATCGCCGTGGTCACACCTTCTAAGTGGGAGTAAGAAACTACGCTTTCGTGAGGTTTCCACCTCCGCATGGGCTAGTGGATTGCTTTCGGGGTACATCCGTACCTATGATTTTGTGAGATTTTCATCTCCGTATGGTCATAGGGAAATGTATCCCCCCGAACTGAACTCAATTTATATGAGCCTATAATGGGTCAGGATTGAGGAATCTGCTGGTTCGGGTACCTTATCCCTAGAACTAAACCACATATAGTGAACCTTAGGGGCTATCCTTGGGTAGAGCCGCGCCAAGCCTTAGCACTTACCCGTATAGGCGTTGTAATTGTTGTTTATACGCTTGAATTTTATCACTATTATTTGATACTAACCCGTGTTTTGTCTTGATTGTCTTTTTTGCATGACATTGCATATTAAAGGAGGTGTTAATCCGAAGTCAATTACTAAGTTAGAAAGTTTGACATGGAGAATGAATTTCTTAGTAAAGTCAAGGATAATGTAGCCGTTCGTGCATGGTCAAAGAAGCTACAATCAGAGAGAGGGGATAGCTTGGCAGAAGGATATATCTCCGAGTTGCAGGATTTCACTCGCGTCAATGTAGCACAGAATGAGCTGCAATAGTTGAAAGATATTTGGGCCAGTTGGGATGAAGGGGTCAAGCAGTTGTTCTATCAAAACTATAGTGATATATCCTACTTACTAGACATTAGAGTGGACAAGCATCTATTTCAGGCTATAGTTTAATTTTGGAATTCTGCATACAAGGGTTTCACTTTTGGAGACGTGGATTTGGTACCTACCATGGAAGAATACACTACTTTGCTCAGGTGTCCAAAAATTTAGGTCTAGAAGACTTATGCCCGGGTTTTTAGTGGTCAGACTTTCGTGAAGAAGCTAATGAGTATTTCTGGGATGAGCAGGCCTTGGGTCACTGCTCGGATTCAGCAAAAAGGAGTTAGCAAATGTATCCCTTGGGAGAATTTGCGAGATTTGATCTTGACGCATCCTGATGAAAGAAAGAGGGTCGACATCTCTGCCTTAAGCATCTACGGATTGGTAATTTTTCCTAAGGCTTTGAGGTACGTGGGCGAAGCTGTCATTGATTTATTCGATCGCCTTGAGAAGGGAATCACACCGGTACAGGATATTGGCAGAAACATTCAGATCTTTGAGCTCATGTCGGAAGATAGGCGAGGGACGGTTTATTGGATGTGCACAATTATTGATGGTATCGTTTCATGGGCACTTTTGGAAGGTAGACAAGGTTTCTTACCGAGTCTTTTCTGAAAGTTATTCTCCGCTAAAAGAAGAGGCAGCTATACAAAAGAGAGAGGATCTCTCGGAGGAGAAGTGGATGGATATTCTTCAGAACCTCAAGGAGGGGGATATCGAGTGGAGAGCTTATTAGATGGTTCCTGACGAGATCATGTACCGATGTGGTGACTTCGATTGGGTGCCATTGTTAGAAATTTGGGGACCTACCGGATATACTACATTGTTAGCCTTGAGGCAATATAAGTCGAGACAGTTTGTACCCACGACCTACGGGTTTGCTCAGAGTGAATTCTCTTTTAAGGGTACTCACTATAAGAAGAGAGTTCAGGAGTTATCGGATGCTTAGAAGCAAACTTGTTGGATGAGGAGGTTAGCCGTTGGTTCCATGGTGACGCCCGAGTATAACAAGTGGTTTAGGAAGAGGGTCAATAATAATGTTCCTAGACCAAGCTTGGAGAATGCTTGACTTATCGGGGAACAATTACAAGTCGCCCCATCAGAATTGGAGATTATAAAACAAGACTTCGAGAAGAAGAGTTCAGAACTTAGGAAGAAGATCGACCAATTGGAAAAAGAGAAGATGCACCTAAGGTTAGACGCTGATGTCCAGAGGTCAGAGGCTGAAAAGTAGAGGAAAGGGAAAACTAAAGCCGAAGAAGATCTAGACAGCTTGAAGACAGACTACAAGAAGCTGCGCCTATCTATAAGGACTGCGGGGTTAGGTAAGACTTCTGAACAATAGCGCCATGAAATTCGAAAAGAAAAAGCCAATACCGACCGGTGGGAAAAGAAATTTCGAGAAGCTCAGGCATGAAACGAAGATTTGGAGAAGAGTCTGTCGGAAAACAGAAATGACGAGGGGAATTAAGGGCTAAAGTGACGGAACTCGAGAAATCTCTGCATCAGTGCCGAAACCGCAACACCGCATTAGAATCGAGGGCAAGCTTGAGCAAAATAGAAGAAATGAAAGGAAAAATAGAAAAGTTAGAGGCAGCTCTGCAAAATTGTGAGATGCGGATCCAGTTTTTCGAGGCAAATAAGGATCGTTGGAAAGAGCAGATTCACCATGCACAAAACCAAGTCGGAAACAGAGATTACCTTATGGGTGAAGCCATAACCCAGATTCGGGAGGTAGCTGACTACTTGCAAACTCTAGCGGTTCAGGCGGACACACTGAGCGTGAAGTATGAATTGGAGTTGGATCACAGACAAAAGCTGGCCTCGTTGCTTAGAAAGATTAGGACTTTGAGTGTTAGAGCGAAATTTTATTTGTAACTCAACTTTATGTAAAAGATTTTATTTTCAAGTGAAATTTTCTAAGGGGAATTGAATCAAAATTGATGCATCCTTTGCATTCATGCATTTGTATTACATCATATCATTATGCATTAAAGGCCATAAGAGTTTTCTAATTAATTAATTAAAAATTATTTCAGTAACCTGGAAACCAACGAAAACCAACCAATCACGCACCCCTACGGTACAAGGAAAAAAATCAATGGATAAGAGACTCGAGAAATTGGAGCAAATGCAAAAGGACATGCAAGAACAAATGCAGTCTCAGATGCAAGAGCAACTAGCCAAGATTCAGCGAGAGATGAAGGAACAAATGATAGAGTCCCAGAGAGAAATGATGTCCCAGTTATCCAAATTGCTGTTGGGAGGAACGGATAAGGGAAAAGGCCCCATGGACAAAGTTGAAGAAACTAATGAGGACCTCCAATATCCCCTGGCTTTATTCCAACGCATATACCAGTGAAGCCCGAGATTAACCTACAAAAACCATCTGTCACAATCATACCCCAGCAAGTTCAGGCTGGAGCTTCAATTCCGATGAACTTTCAAGCCGGCTCAGGCTCTAACTTTGTCAACGACCCGAACTATCCGCCCGTTCCCTATTTGGATGAAGTTGCTGAAGAAGAAAAGGTGAGGATTGATTCGCAAAAATAATTAGAAGAACATCACTATGTTCTGCAGGCGAATGACGGGGTATGTTAACAACGATCAGCTATTAATCCATTGCTTTCAAGATAGTCTGGTCGGGGCAGCGTCTAAGTGGTATAACCAATTAAGCCGAGCTAAAATTAACTCATGGAAGGACCTGGCTCAGGCCTTTATGAAGCAATACAATCATGTGACGGACATGACCCCCGACAGAATTACTCTCCAGAATATAGAGAAAAAGTCAAATGAAAGCTTCAGACAGTATGCACAAAGGTGGAGAGAAGTGGCCATACAAGTTCAGCCGCCCTTTCTAGAAAAAGAGACGACAATGCTCTTTATCAACACCTTGAAAGCCCCTTTTATCATTTATATGTTGGGAAGCGCCACAAAGAGATTCTCTGACATAGTGATGACGGGAGAAATGATCAAAAATGCTGTGAGGAAAGGCAAGATAAAATCGGAGGAGAGTGCCAGGAAGTCGGCCCCGAGAAAAAGAGATAATAAAGTGAACAACAAGAGCACATTCAACAAGGGGCAATCTAAGTCATTCACCGTAAATCAACCTAAGACGGTGACCACCAATCAAAAAAGCTCTGTAAGACAAGAATCTAATGCGAGGGAGAATACAGAAAGGCCATAATTCACCCCTATACCCATGACGTATAGGGAGTTGTACCAAAACCTGTTCAACACTTATGTAGTGTCCCCTTTCTACCTGAAGCCACTGCAGCCCTCGCATATCAAATGGTATGACACAAATGCCCAATGTGAATACCACGCGAGAATCACTGGGTACTCTATTGAAAACTGTGTTGCGTTTAAGAAATTAGTCGAAAGACTCACTAAGATGGGGATCATGAGATTTGACGACCCAGCCACACCCAATGTAGTAGGAAACCCACTCCCCAATCATACCGACCAAGGAGTGAATGGGATAAGTGAAGGTAGGAACAAGAAGACCAAGTATAAGGTGGCAGAAGTTAGGACCCCATTGAGGCGGGTATTGAAGGAGATGACTAAGAGAGGATTAATCGCGTTGGATTCGAGGGAAAAATCTGAAGAAGAGAGAAACTACTGCGAGTTTCACGACGAGGTGGGGCATGAAATCCAAGAGTGTGTGGAATTCAGGGCCCTAATACAGAACATAATGGATAACAAAGAAGTGGAGTTTTATGAGGAGACCAAAGACCCCATAGAGGGAGATATATGTGCGTCGGAGGGAGAATCGACAGCGCAGAATCAAACGACCAACTATCCTATAGTTATCATATCAAGACCCAAAAATAATGAAGCCGGGGCACAAATGCCACCAAGGGTCATAATCTAAAGACCTGCAGTCTTTCCCTACAAAAACAGCAAAAAGGTCCCATGAAATTATGATTGCAACGTGACGATTCCGGGAAAGGAAAGCCTGGTGGATGCTTCAAAAGAGGGTCAAGATAGGGGTTCCTATACACGTAGTGGGAGACGTTACGATACAGCAAATGAAGAGGCACAACCCCTAAAAGGAAAAGCCCTAGTGGTCGAGGAAATGAAAGAAAAAGCAACCAAACCTGTCAACGAGCCAGTTAATGAAGAGGAGGCCAAGGAGTTTTTAAAATTCCTAAAACATAGCGAATACAGTGTGGTAGAACAGCTACATAAACAACCAGCCCATATCTCAGTGCTGGCTTTACTTCTAAGCCCGAAAGTCCACCGCAGTGCGCTAAAGAAGATCCTGAATAAAACATATATTGCCAACAATATCTCCGTTAACAAGCTAGACCGTTTGGTTAGCAACATCAGTGTCGATAATTATATTTTCTTCAATGACAATGAGATACCACCCGGGGGCATGGTCGACTAAAGCTCTGCATATCACCACGCGCTGCAACGGGTATACACTTCTAGGCGTACTGATTGACAATGGATCGACTTTGAACGTCCTGCCCTTGACAACGCTAAACAGATTGCCTATAGATAGCTCTCACATGAAAGAGTGCCAGAACATAGTAAAAGCTTTCGACTGCACGGAGAGAAGGGTGATGGGCAAAATCGAGGTACCTCTTCAGATCGGGCCAAACACATATGAGGTGGATTTCCTCATGATGGATATCAAGCCCTCAAATAATTGCTTATTGGGGAGGCCCTGGATACACTCAGCTGGGGCAGTGCCTTCCTCGTTGCATCAAAAATTGAAGGTGGTATCAGAGGGGCGGTTGATAACGATTAATGCTGAGGAAGACATCATTGCAACTGTGAGCAATAATGCACCCTATTTGGAGACAGATGATGAAGCAATCGAATGTTCATTTCGATCTTTGGAATTTGTTAATGCAACGTTTATTACTGAGGGAAGCAAAATTCTGGTGCCGAAATTGTCCAAAACCACAAGGATGAGCCTACCGCTAATGGTCGGAAAAGGGGCCTTACCCGGAAGAGGACTTGGGAGACATCTGCAATGAAGGATTGAAACGCCAATTCTGAAGGACAAAAGAGACCGTTTCGGCTTAGGATTTAAGCCGGATGCGAAACAAAGGAGAAGAGAGCTGGAAAAGAAGCAAGAGAGAAGGAGAGCACGGTTAACGGGGGAGAAAATCAAGTGGGAACCAATGACATACCCCCATATATCGAAAACGTTTGTGTCCGGGGGAATCATTCATCCTGATAGAGACACGCCAATGAAGAGAACTATAGAAGAAAGGCTGGAAAGCTTAGACATCAATGCCACGTACGAAGAGGAGACTAGAAGAGAAAATCTAACGGGCATCTGCCCCTACCTACGTAGAAGTGTTCTGGACAACTGGACTGCGGAAGAGATTCCTGTAGTTTTTAGAACGGATTTAGAGTAATGTCCAAAATACACTTATTACTCTAGGCCTAGTAGTAATAAGAATCTTTTGTGAAATAGGCCGATGTTTAAAAACGTTATTTTAATAAAATGCACAGTTATTATCATTTTTGAGCAAATGTTCTCTCATTCTTTCAATTTTATTCATAACTATACAAATGATTACTTTCGGATTCTTTTATTCTTGAAACATACTTTTAAATATTCTTTCATTCGTCATTCATTATCATACCATAAATAAATGTTTCAAATTCTTTTGATTCTTTGTATCTGCCTTCATCCTCGTAACAGGTCTTCAGATATTAATGATACGAGTGACACTGCTAGCGACTCAGAATTTTCTTTTGAGCAAGATGTATGTATGGAGGATTCTTGGGATTTTGAAGATGACCAAGGCTGTAACCTATCTCCTGATTTGTTAAGGATGGTAGAATAAGACGAGAAACAAATCCTACCTCACAAAGAATCAGTTGAAATTGTAAGCTTAGGAGAAGGTCAAGAGGTGAAGATCGGAACATGTATCACTACGGAGATGAAGCGAGACCTCATTGAATTACTTCAAGAATTCAAAGATATCTTCACATGGTCATACCAAGATATGCCTGGGTTAGACACTAACATCGTGGTGCACTGACTCCCCATAAAAGAAGAGGGTAAGCCAGTTCAGCAAAAACTCCGAAGAATGAGGCCCGACGTTTTGCTAAAAATAAAAGAAGAAGTTCGAAAGTAGTTTGACGCAAGATTCTTGAAGGTGGTAAAATACTCAGATTGGGTAGCCAACATCATCCCTGTCCCTAAGAAAGATGGAAACGTGCGAATGTGTGTGGACTACAGAGATTTGAATAAAGCCAACCCGAAGGACAATTTCCCACTGCCTCACATTGACACCCTAGTGGACAACATGGCAGGACATTCACTATTCTCATTCATGGACGGTTTCTCTGGATATAACCAGATCAAGATACATCCTGAAGACATGGAGAAGACTACATTCGTAACCATGTAGGGCATATTCTGCTACAAAGTGATGCCGTTTAGACTGAAGAATGCGGGGGTAACTTATCAAAGAGCCATGAGAACCTTGTTCCACGACATGATGCATAAAGAAATTTAGGTTTATGTCGATGATATGATCACAAAATCCCGAACCGAGGAAGAGCACGTGCAAGTCTTGAGGAAGTTGTTCCTAAGGTTGAGAAAATTTCAGTTAAAACTCAACCCGGTAAAATGTACCTTCGGAGCCAAGTCTAAAAAGCTTCTCGGATTCGTGGTCAGTGAAAAAAGGATCGAGATCGATCCAGAAAAATTCAAAGCCATACAAGAGCTATCTCCGCCGCGTACTCAGAAAGAGGTTTGAGGGTTTTTAGGAAGATTAAATTACATCACTCAGTTCATTTCACAATTAACCGAGAAATGTGACCCTGTCTTTCGCCTCCTCAAGAAACACAACCCAGGCGAATGGGATGAAGAATGCCAAAAGGCTTTCGACAAGGTCAAACAGTACTTATCCAATGTTCCAGTGCTAATGCCACCTAACCCCGATAAGCCATTAATACTGTATTTGGCAGTATTTGAGAATTCCATGGGATGCGTATTGGGTCAGCATGATGAGTCAGGAAGGAAAGAGAAGGCTATTTACTATCTTAGTAAAAAGTTCACGAAAGGTGAGACAAGGTACCCGCCGATAGAGAAGTTGTGTTGTGCCCTAATTTGGACAACCCGAAGGCTGAGGCAGTATATGTTGTATCACACCACTTGGCTCATATCAAAATTGGATCCTTTAAAGTACATGATGGAGTCAACAGCCTTGAATAGAAGGATGGCCCGATGGCAGATTCTACTTTTTAAATTCGACATAGTCTATGTGAACCAGAAAGCAGTAAAAGAAAGTGCAATAGCAGATTTTCTGGCCAGTAGAGCTTTGGAAGACTACGAGCCTTTGAACTTCGACTTTTTGAATGAAGACCTAATGTGTGTTGCTACCACTGAAGAAGGTGCTCTGGAAGAACTTCCTTGGAAACTAAACTTCGATGGGGTATCAAATGCCGTGGGTAATAAAATCGGAGCAGTCTTGGTATCCCCAAACGGAGATCATTATACATTCACTAGTAAATTAGATTTTGATTGTATGAATAACATGGCAGAATACGAAGCGTGCATCATGGGTATCCGCGCAGCCATAGAATGCAAGATTAAAGTGCTAGAGCTGTATGGGGATTCTGTGCTAGTAATTTATCAACTCAAGGGAGAATGGGAGACTAGAGACCCTAAATTGATCGATTATTAGAAACTGGTCCTTAAATTAGTCAAAGAGTTTGACGACATTACCTTCTGCTACCTTTCACGAGACGAAAATCAGATGGCCGATGCTTTGGCTACCTTAGCTTCCATGATCAAGGTAAACAAACAAGAAGATGTCAAACCCATCCAGATGAGCATTTATGAAATTCTGGCCCACTGTTACAATATTGAAGAAGAGGAAGAGAAAGATGATCACCCTTGGTATCACGATATATTGCAATACGTGAAGAATCGTGAGTACCCAGACCAGGCAAGCGAGAATGACAAAAGAATGCTAAGAAGATTGGCCATCGACTATGCCTTAGATGGGGATATCCTATACAAAAGAAGAAAGGATCAAGTGCTACTAAGATGTGTAGACACTGTAGAGGCTAAGAAAATTTTGGAAGAAGTCTATGAAGGCGTTTGTGGGACACACGCTAATAGCTTTACAATAGCCAGGCAAATTATGAGATTCGGGTATTATTGGTCCACCATGGAAGGAGACTGTGTCAATTACGCCAAGAGATGCCATAAGTGCCAAATCTACGGGGACAAAATTCATGTGCCTCCTTCACCGCTGCATGTCATGGTTTCTCCATGGTCATTCTCTATGTGGGGCATGGATGTGATTGGACCAATATCACCGAAAGCTTCCAATGGGCATTGGTTCATCTTTGTGGTCATCGACTACTTCACCAAATGGGTAGAAGTCGCTTCGTATGCTAGTATAACAAAGTCGGCAGTGAGCAAGTTTCTGAAAAAAGAGATCATATGTCGATACGAAATGTCGGAAAGAATCATATCTGACAATGCATTAAACCTGAAAAATAGTACGATAGCGGAAGTCTGCAGTTAATTCAAGATCAGACACCACAACTCGTCACTATATCGCCCAAAGATGAATGGGGCAGTGGAAACAGCCAATAAAAACATTAAAAAGTTTGTGGGGAAGATGACCGAGACCTACAAAGATTGGCATGAGAAGTTACCGTTTGCCCTCTTTGCTTATCGAATGTCAGTCAAAACTTCAACCGGGGCAACCCCTTTCTCTTTGGTCTACGGAATGGAGGCGGTGTTGCCGATTGAAGTCGAGATTCCATCACTTCAAGTGTTTTCTGAGTTAAAGTTAGATGAGGCAGAATGGATCCGGTCTCGATACGATCAATTGAACTTAATTGAGGAAAAGAGGCTAAGAGCTATCCGTCATGGTCAGATGTACCAAAAACGAATGATGCGGGCTTATGACAAAAAGGTTCGCCCTAGAGAATTCCATGAAGGAGACCTGATTTTGAAAAAGATCCTTCCCATACAGAAGCATTTTCGAGGGAAATGGATGCCTAATTGGGAAGGGCCTTACGTGGTGAAGAAAGCTTTCTCCGGAGGAGCATTGATTCTAGCCGAGATGGACAATAGAAACTTGCCCAATCCTATAAACTCAGATTCGGTCAAGAAGTATTTTACCTGAAGAAAGAGAGGCCAGAGTGAAAACCCGCAAAGGGCGCTCTGAAATCTGAAAAAAAAATAGAGAGGCCAAGGTGAAAACCCGCAAAGGGCACCTTGAGACCAAAGGGGCTTTTGAGTTGAAAACCCGAAAACGAGCAGCTCAAATTTTGAATATGAGGCATATGCTAGTCTTGTCCTCCCGAAATCAGCAAGACAGAAGAACAGTACACCTTGAAGAATCAACAAAATACGCAAGATCTCCGGAATACACCTTTAGTTCGAAGGAGCCTTTGAGAAATTAGAATAGTGAAACTCGTGCTACGATATCTGGGGCACCTCTTTTCTTTTTTTATTGTACTTTGTACTTTAGCAGACTTGCTATCCTGTTTGATGTATTCACTTTGAGTTTTACTCAATAAAATTCCATTTAGTCCATTATGATAATCTCTTTCGAGCATTTTTTTGTCGAAATCACAATTTTTGGATATGTAATATTCACACAAAAGATGTCATGCATATTACTCTGGAAAGTCTCTAAATAGTACAAGAACCTGAGACAGGGCCACTAGTCAGGACTAACCAGGTTCAAAGTTGGAAACATTCAAAACAAAAGGTCCTAATTGTGACTATTTCTTCAAATTTTCTATCGAAGATAACGGCTAAACAAGAGGGCGTGGTAGCACATCAATGATAGAACCTGGGTGAATTATGAGCAATGACACCTTAAGCGTTTAAAAAGGAATCACTCTCATGACATTTCTACATTCATAATCATTCATCTAGTTAGGAGCACTTGATTCATTTCGATCATAGCATTCTAATTATTTGACATAAACACCACATCTAGTTAGGGACATTTGATTCATCTCGATCATAGCATCTTAGTTATTTGACATACATAGATACAGGAAACCCATTCTACATATTATATCTTTAGAAGACAGTGTAGCGACATTGGCGAATCCTGCAGATTTGGCGTCTCTGTATTGTTAGAGGGCAGATCGAAGATAGCAGATTTGGCATCTCTGTATTGGCAGAGAGCAGATCGAAGATAGCAGATTTGGCGTCTCTGTATTGGCAGAGAGCAGATCGAAGATAGTAGATTTAGCATATCTGTATTGTCAGAGGACAGATCGAAGATAGCAGATTTGGCGTCTCTGTATTGGCGGAGAGCAGATCAAAGATAGCAGATTTAGCATCTCTGTATTGTCAGAGGGCAGATCGAAGATAGCAGATTTGGCGTTTCTGTATTGGCGGAGAGCATATCGAAGTTAGCAGATTTGGCGTCTCTGTATTGCCAGAGGGTAGACCGAAGATAGCAGATTTGGCGTCTCTGTATTGTCAGAGGGCAGATCAAAAATAGCAGATTTGGCGTCTCTGTATTGTCAGAGGGCAGATCGAAGATAGCAGATTTGGCGTCTCTGTATTTGCAGAGCGGATCAAAGATAGCGATTTGGCATATCCAGATTGGCGCAGAGCGGATCGAAATAATGATTGGTGTTCCCGAGTTTTCAAGAAGCAAGTTGAGGATAGCCAATTTGACACTCCTGAAGGCATCAGAATACCTTTGAGGAACATGAGGATCAAGATTTTGAGACTTAGCCAGATCGAGCAAATTTGGTCATTTTTTTTTATAGTCTTTGCTCTATTCTCGTTACACGAAAATGAGCAAAGAGGGGCAGCTATAATCAGGCCAATTTGCCCGAGCTCGAAGAAGAACCCAAAATACAAAATAAATAAACAAAAAGTCTAAAATAGTAACAGTCCATTAAGAGTCCAGTTTACAGACCCAATAGCTAAACCTAGACCCAATAACCAATCAAGGCCCAAACTAATATCAAAACCCTAACCCAAAACCCAAACAGCCCAATAGGCCCAATACCTAAACCAAATTTCAGAAACCCTAGCCCTTGCATAGTACCGCAGCCTCTAGGCACCGTACAACCCCTAGCCTCACCCTGCACGACCGCCAACTACCTCCAACAGCCATGCCCGCGCCTCCATACGCCAGCACAACACCCGTACCTGCAAATACAGACAAACAACAGCAATAAGCCAATACGAAAGAAAAGAAAGAAAAATTGTATTTTCTTTTTATATTTGAACATTCGACTATAAAGCCTATTATTTCCGATTGTAAAGGGGGTCTTTTTTTTTACGAACACACAATACGCAATACAAAAAAGCAACCAATATTTGAAGGTGATTCCTATTTCTATTTATTTTTTTATTTTCTTTTCGAATTGCTTGCAATCTTTGCATAGAAAACAAAAGAAACACTAAAGCGGCACCAATGAAAGCCCAAATACCTCAGGAATATTAAGATATGGGCGAGGGTCGAATGGTGTTGAATATACCTTTTCGAGTTTTGCTACATTTTTCTTGAAAGAATAGCATTAGATTTGAAGTTAAAGATCAAATAGCTTACTAGATCCCTTAAGCCTGGCTTCCGTCGGTAAAACTTGGTCACCACTAGTGTACCGTAGACCACCAAATGGAATGGTAGTCCGGCGGTTGCTGAAATGGAGTCTTAGCAGGCTGTTTTTAGGGCAATAGATTTGGTTGAAAAGGGTGGCTGCATTTGAAAAAGGAAAAAAGGGTTTTAAAACCATTATTTAAAACGATGCCGTCCCAAAGGGGACGATCCGCGTGTTGACCCGATGGGTAGGCCGAATCCGCGTTTCCTTATTTGAAAGGGTTAATTGCGCGCTAGGTCCTTCCCCTTTGCGTAGTCGTTCAATCGCGTATTGTTTGTTTTATTTATTCTTTTAATTTAGCCCTGTGATTAGCGCTTATTTGCAATAAGGCCCGCGTTTCAACACCGCGCCTTGGGGTCTGGATTATTTCCAGATTTGGCCCCTGCGCATTAGCACATGTTGTGCGCTGGTCCCTATTTTGGGATTTTTTTCTATTTTCAAACTACCCCTCTTATTTTAATTCCATTTTTAATTTAGTCTTCTATTAGTATAGTCGATTATTTTACAATATATTTAACGTTTGTACATGTGTTGATTCATTTTAATATTTGTATAATTATTTTGAGATTTTTTTATCTTATTATTTTCACATTGTGCATCCTATTTCTTTAAATATTTTATATATCTTTGTATATACATCATTCTTATTAAATTTATGATTCATGGTAACTATTATTTTGAAGTTAACAATATTCTTATTTATTTTTTTGACAAGATCATCGTTTTAAAATTCTTTTTACATTAAATTATTTTAATACCTTATTATAAAGTTTGGTTTAAATACTTTTATATATTGATATATAAATTATTTTAATAGAGTTTTCTATTTAAAATATTTCTTGATTCATGATTCACTTAACATTTTTATGTATATATGACACCATTTTGAGAACTTCATTTTCATGTTTACAAAATTATTATTTTTAAATGTCTTTCTATGTTATATTATCTTAGTATCTTATTTAGTATCTCTTTTGAAATGTTTTCAAGTATATCGGTACGTATATAATTCATGAGCTAATCTAATTTTATATGCATTATTCATTTTATGCCATTTTCACAAATGATCATTCTTAAACCAACTTATATGTATATATGCTTTGTAAACTTATTATGTATATTTACTAAGATTATATTTTACTGCGTCTTCTCGCTATTCTTTTATATATATTATTCAAAATTTTCTTCTATTGAACATATTTTAATAAATGTTTTCAACATTTCATAATTCAAAAAATATTTATACTATAATTCATGTTCTAATGATTGTGTGTGTATATTTAGTTTGTTTTAATAAATATTTTCTAATTTATCAATTCGTCAATGCATATATCGTGTTCATCATTATTTTAAATTTGTCTTATACCATATTTTTTTATTGTCATTTTATTTTGGATATTTTGTATTGATTGTAATGTACTAGGCTATGTATGTTATCAAGACATGTTATTTTCGTCATTGTATTATTATATCAATTATTCTCCATGCACTATAGTAATTGGGTTGCATTTTTAGGTTAGCCATACTTAATTTTTAGTTTGTTAACCGATTGTATCTCATGGGCATGTTTACCCTATTCATCGTTTTTTTACTTGACTTTTGAAATGTGGTTTTATAAAATCCAATTTTTATGATTAATTTCGTCTTATTTCAAATCAAATTAATACGTTTTAAGCTATTTTCATAATCATTCATTCAAAAATTCTTTAAAACGAATCGCGGAATCGTGCCCTAACATGCTAGGTTGCAATTTCGCATTTGCTCAAAATAATTAAATATCACTTCAAAATTTCACTCATGTCTTTTAAATCCCTTAAACGAAGGTGATGTGCGATATTTGGGAATCTGTGGAGTCGTGCCTTAACGTGTTGGGTTGCAATTTGTCGTTTGCCTAAAATAAGCAAATATCCCTTCAAAATTTCACTCAGTTCTGCTAAAAATCCTTTAAAACAAAGGTAATATTCGGTGTTTAATAATTCGGGAATCATGCCCTATCGTGCTGGGTTGTGATTTCTCGTTTGTTCAAAACAATTGGATATTCCTTTAGGTTTTCATTCATGTTTATTAAAAACCTTTCAAAACGAAGGCGATGTTCGACGTTTGGCAATTTGAGAATCGAGCCCTATCGTGTTGGGTTGCGCTTTCTCATTTGTTCAAAATAATCGAAGATCCCTTCAAAATTTCACTCGTATTTCCTAAGACCAGGCAATGTTCAATAATTGGGAATTCGAGGAGTCGTGCCCTACTGTACTGGGTTTCGATTTTTCGTCGGACCAAATAGTTGAGTATCCTTTTGTAATTTTTAATTTTTGAATTTTTGGACGTCGAAACAAGAAGATTTTTGACAACCAACTCGGGTTATTCAAATGTTATAAAAAAAGAACCACATTTCAAAAACATTTTTAATTTTAGACATGAGGGCAGTATTTAATCGATTTGGTACCAATTTTTGGGCGTAGTGAGGGTGCTAATCCTTCCTCACACGTAATCAATTTCTGAACCCGTTTTCTCATATTTTCGTAGACCAGAATCATTGTTTTAGTAAACCAAAAAGGTTTTATTAAAATAACCAAATTCTTAGGTGATCCGATCACACCAAAACAAAAAGATCGGTGGCGACTTTATATTTCTATTTTTTAAAAGACGATTCCCCGCTTTTTTATTAAACATAAAATTTTCAATTTTAAATAAAAAAGGGGTAGTTTCGACAATGACCACAGGATAATTGACTTTTGGGCCCTTCGACGTTGATTCTGACGTGCATATACACCCTTCCTCTTTGGCTTTTTCATAAAATTCTATCTCCTTGTTGTCCATCAAGCCCTGAATCAAAGCTCTGAACTCTTCACATTCTTGAATTCCATGCCCCTCTTCATGATGGAATTCGCAGTAGTTTTCTATCTCTTCGCCGCCCTTTTCTGGATCCGAAATAACTAATCCCGTCTTTGTCATCTCCTTCCAAACCCATTTCAAAGGAGTTTTCACTTCTGTAATGTCTGCCTTGACTTTTCTCCCCATATTTTCACTTATCGCGTTTACCCCGCCATCGGCGTGATTAGGTAACAGATTTTCTGCACTGGGTACTTTAATAAGTCTTTCAACTACTTTCTTAAAGGCCGTGTAGTTTTCTATTGAATGCCATTGAATTCCTGCATGGTAGTCACATTGAGCATTTGTGTCGTTACATTTGGGGTATGGAGGTTGTAATGGCTTTAGGTAAAAAGGGGCCACCACATGTGCATTGAATAAACTTTGATACAACTCCTTATATGACATTGGGATAGGCGTAAATTGAAGCTTCTCAGTGTTTTACTTTGTGCCAGACTCTTGTCTTGACGAACTTTGACTCTCAGCAGTCACTGCTCTCGACTGATTAATAGTAAACGATTTTGAGTACCCTATGTTCGTATTGTTCACCTCGTTCTCCTTTTTTCGTGGGGCTGACCTTTTGGTATTTTCCCCTGCCTCTATCCTTCCACTTCTTATTGCATTCTCGATCATTTTTCCGGTCATTACCACGTCTGAGAAGCTTTTTGTGGCACTTCCTAGCATGTGTGTAATGAATGGGGCCTTCAAAGTGTTGATAAAAAACATCGTGGTTTTCTTTTCTAAAAGCAGTGGCTGAACCTGTATGGCAACTTCTCTCCATCTTTGCGCATATTGTCTGAAACTTTCATTTGGTTTCTTCTCCATATTCTGCAGAGTAATCCTATCAGGAGTCATATCCGCCACATGGTTGTACCGCTTCATGAACGCTTGGGCCAAATCTTTCTACGAACTAACCTTGGTTCGCTTCAGCTGATTGTACCACTTAGATGCTGCCCCCACTAAACTGTCTTGAAAGTAATGAATCAGTAGTTGATCGTTGTTAACATGTCCAGTCATTCTTCTGCAAAACATGGTAATATGAGCTTCAGGGCAGCTCATTCCATTGTACTTCTCAAATTCTGGCATTTTGAACTTGGGGGCAAGGATTAAGTTCAGGACCAAACTTAGGTCCTTAGCGTCAATTCCGTGATGACTATCAGCACTTTCCATCGCCTAGAAATTTTTCTCGAGCCATTTACACTGTTCCTCTAATTGCTTCTGTGATTCCATCCTTGCTTTTTCTTCTTCTGCAACTTTATCCAAATCTGGAACATGCAGATGACTCGAGTTATTAACAGGGTTAGATCCTGAGCCAGCTTGGAAATTTACTTGTATCGAAGCTCCGGCTTGAATCTGCTGAGGCCTGATCGTAACAGATGGTCTCTGTAGATTAATTTCAGGTTGTGTCAGTACATGTGTTGGGGTGAAGCCAGGAGGGTATTGAGGGTCTTCATTATTTTCCCCAACATTATCTATAGGACCCTTTCCCTTATCCGTTCTTCCTATTAGCAATTGGGACAACTGACTCATCATCTCTCTTTGGGATTCTATCATTTGATCTTTCATCTCTTACTGAATCTTGGCTAGCTGCTCTTGCATCTGTGACTGCATTTGTTCCTACATGTCCTTTTGCATTTGCTCTAATTTTTCAAGTCTTTTATCCATTAACTTGGTCTTTTTCCTTGTACCTTAGGGGTTCGTACTTGGTTGGTTTTCGTTGGTTTCCAGATTTCTGAAATAATTTTTAATTAATTAGAATATTTTTATGACCTTTAATGCATATAATGTAATGTAATGTAAATGCATGAATGCAAAGGAGGCATCAATTTTGATTCAATTCCATTTAGAAAACTTTACTAGAAAATAAAATTCTTTACATAAAACTGAGTTACAAATAAGACTTCGCCCGAATGCTCAGAGCCTTAATTTTACTAAGCAACGAGGCTAGCTCCTGCCCACGACCTGATTCCAGCTCATACTTCACACTTAGTATGTCCGCTTGTACCGCTAAAGCTTGTAAGTAATCGACTACCTCTCGAATCTGGGTTACGGCTTCCCCCATAATGTAATCCCTGTTTCTGAGTTGGTCTTGCGCATGGTGAAGCTGTTCCTTCCACCGCTCCTCACTTGCTTCGAAAAACTAAATCCACCTCTCACAGCTTTGTAATGATGCTCCTAATTCTTCTATTTTTCCTTTCATTTTTTCTACCTTACTCAAGCTTGCTCTCAACTCTATTACGGTATTACAGCTTCGGTACTGATGAAGAGACTTCTCAAGTTTTGCCACTCTAGCCCTTAATTCACCTCGTTCGTTTCTGCTTTCTGATAGATTCTTCTCTAAATCCTCATTTAGTGCCTGAGCCTCTCGGGATTTCCTTTCCCATTGGTCGGCTTTGGTCTTTTCCTCTCGAATTTTATGGCGCCATTGCTCTAAAGTTTTACCTAACCCATCAGTCCTCATAGACAAACGTAACTTCTTATAATCTGTCTTCAAACTGTCCAGATCCTCTTCGGTCTTGCTTTTCCCTTTTTTCCACCTCTCTGCCTCTGACCTGTGAACGTCTACGTCTAATCTCAGGTGCATTTTTTCTTCTTCCAACTGCTCGATCCTTTTCCCAAGCTCAGAACTCTTCTTCTCGAAGTCTTGCTTTATAATTTCCAACTTTGACAGGGCGACTTGTAATTGTTCCTCTATTGGTCGGGTGCTTTCTACCCTTGGTCTAGGAATATTGTCATTGACCCTTTTTCCAAACCATCCATTATACTCAGGTGTCACCATGGAACCAACAACCAACCTCTTCATCCAGCGAGTTTGCTTCCAAGCATCCGATAGTTCCCGAACTTTCTTCTTATAGTGGTCACCTTTATATGGGAATTCACACTGAGCTATCCCGTAAGTCGTGGGTATAAACTGCCTCGATTTATACTGTCTTAATGCAAGCAACGGAGTATACCCAGTAGCTCCCCAAATTCCTAAGAACGGTACCCAATCAAAGTTCCCACATCGATACAGGATTTCATCAGGAACCATCCAATAAGCTCTCTACTCTATATCCCCCTCCTTGAGGTTTTGAAGAATTTCCATCTACTTCTCCTCTAAGATATCCTCTCTCCTTTGTATTAGGGGTGTTCATTCAGTTAACTGACCGAAATATCATTAACCGAATTAACTGACCCTTCAAAATTTTTAACCGTTAACCGAACCAAATTTTTTTTATAAAAAATTAACCGACCCTAAATTTTGTCGATTAATTCGGTCGGTTAACCGAATTAATCGAAAATTATATTTTTTTAATTTTTGGTTAAAATAAGTATAAAATTAACTGAATTAATCGAATTAACCAAATTACCCGAATTAACCGAATTAACCGAATTAACCGAATTATTTGTATAAAATTATATTTTTTTTATTTTTAGTTTTAATTTTTATTTCTATTTATTAAATTATTTGTAACTTTTATGATTAGGTTGGGTAATTGAGTTGGGTTGGGTACTTAGATTAATATATATTAGATTGAGTATTTGGGTTTATATTGGATTAGGTTTGAGTGAATAGTGGGCTATTTATATATTATAATTTTATTTATTAATTTTTTCGGTTAATCGAAAAAATTCGGTTAACCGACCGGTTTCGAACCAAATTAACCGTTAACTGAAAACTCAAAAAATTATTAACCGACCCTCGACCGAATTAATTCGATTAACCGACCGATTAACCGAATTTGGTCGGTTAACCGAATTTTTTCGGTTTTACCCGAATTTTGCACACCTCTACTTTGTATGGCTGCTTCCTCCTTTAATGGAGAATAACCTTCAAAAAAGACCCAGTAAGAAACCTTTTCTACCTTCCAAAGGTGCCCATTAAACCACACCAGCAACAGCTGTGCACATCCAATAAATCGCCCCTTGCCTGTCTTCCAACACATGCTCAAGGATCTGAACGTCTCAGCCTATGTTACAGGTATAGGTGTGATTCCCTTCTCAAGACGATCGAATAGGTCAGTGACTGCCTCATCCACGTGTCTTAAAGCCTTAGGATAAATTACCAATCCGTAAATGCTTAAGGCAAAGATATCGACCCTCTTTCTTTCATCCGGATGTGTTAAAACCAAATCTTTCAAATTCTCCTAAGGGATACATTTACAATCTCCCTTTTGTTGAATCTGAGCAGCGACCCAAGGCTCGCTTATCCCTGAAATATTTATCAATTTCTTCCCGAAAGTTTGACTATTAAAAACCTTGGCATAAGTTTTTCTAATTTGCACTTTTGGACACCTGAGCAGGGTAGTATATTCCTCCACGGTAGGCACTAAATCCACTTCCCCAAAAGTGAAACACTTATAAGCAGAAGTCCAAAATTGAACTATAACTCGGAACAGGTGCTTGTCCACCTTAATATCTAGCAAGTAGGATATATCACCATAGCTTTTATAGAAGAACTGTTTGGTTCCTTCATCCCAACGAGCCCATATATCTCTCAACTCTTGCAACTCCTTCTATGTTACATTGACGCGAGTGAATTCCTACAACTCCGATTGTAACTTCTCTGACCATGCGCGAACGGCCGCATTATCCTCAACTTTATTAAGAAATTCATTCTCCATGTTAAACTTTCTAACTTAGTAATCGAATACAAATCAACACCTCCTTTAGCATACAATGTCATGCAAAACACAATCAAGACAAAACACAAGTTAGTATCAAATATAAGTGATAAACTACAAGCACGACAAAGATAATTATAACACAAATATGGGCAAATACTAAGGCTTGATGCGTCTCTACCCAAGGATAGCTCTTAAGGTTCACTATATATGGTTCGGTTCTAGACTGAACCCGCAGATTCCTCAATCCTCGCCCACTATAGGCTCATATGGATCGAGTTCGATTCAGGGGAATACATTTCCCTATGACTATGCGGAGATGAAAATCTCACGAAATCATAAGTACAGATGTATCCCGGAAGCAATCCACTAGCCCATGCGGAGGTGAAAACCTCACGAAAGCATTGTTTCTTACTCCCACTTAAAGGTATAACCGCAACGATCATACAATGAAATGCAATATTATTCTACAAAACCCGAACCATAACAATCATAAGAACAAATGCAATCATGATTTTCAAAACCAATTTTCAATACTTCGACAAAAGGACAACAAATAATCGATTTTATGGCTTGACTCTCTTGTTCATGTCCCCAGTGGAGTCGCCAAGCTGTCGAAACCATTTTTATTTTGAAAACAATGAACGGGGATCGACTTTTAAAACAAAGTGTGGAGTCGACACCAATCCTTTTATTTAGGTGTGATTGGATCACCTAATAAAATATTTTATTAAATCGATTTTGGTCTACGAAAAACAAAATGGGTTCGAGAGCCGGTTACGTATGAGGAAGGATTAGCACCCTCACTACGCCCAAAATTGGTACCAAATTGATCAAGTACTGTCCTTATATCCAAGATTTTAAAAATATTTTGAAATATGGTTCCTTTTAAAAACATTTGAATAGCACAAGTTGGTCATCAAAATTGTTTTGTTTCAAAGAAATATAGTATCACATCCAGTACGATTGGACACGATCCATTATACCTTCGAAAACACGATTAATTTTTGACTTCCAAATGTTCGTATGTTGAAAATTACAAAAGAATGCCCAATTATTTAGTCCAACGAAAAAACCGAAACCCAACACAGTAGGGCACGATTCCTCGAATTTCTAAACATTGGACATTGCCTTGTCTTAGAATTTATAAAACAAGAGTGAAATACTAAAGGAATATTCAATTATTTGGAATAAACTGAAAATCGAAACCCAACGCGATAGGGCACGATTCCCCAAATTCCCAAACATTAAACATTGCCTTGTCTTAGAATTTGAAAAACATGAGTGGAATTCTAAAGGAATATTCGATTATTTGAACAAACGGGAAATCGAAACCTAGCACGATAGGGCACGATTTCTCGAATTTCCAAACATCGAACATTGCCTTAATTTTAAGGGATCTTCAAATGAATAATTATAAAACCAACTTAACGCATTAATTTGACTTGAAATAAAAATGGAATAATTAGTTTTAAAAAGTTGGACATTATAAGGCGACATTTGTAGACCAAAAAGGAAAAAAATGAAAACATAGGATAACATGTATGCATAAAATGCAACAATGGATGAATGAAGATAATATAACTTATTTAATCAACTAACAAAATAAATAATTAAATATGATTAATCTAAAAAATATAACCCAATTTTCAAGCATGTATGGAGAATAATTAATATAACAATACAAAATAATGAATAAATAATATGCAACGACAATGTATGGCACCATATAAATCAATCAACAAAACATGTACAAAACAAAATGGAATTTAGAAGTCAATGTGGTATAAGACATTTTTTAAAATAATGACGAAGAAATGAACACATAATTTATACAATATATGAATCGATGAATTTAAAACTATTTGTAAAAAAAAACTAGATATATATACATAATTATTAAAATATATGTTATGGAATAAATATTTTTAATCGAATAACATACAAAATATTGAAGAATATTAGTTTAAAATTGACAATTTACATAAAAAAATTTGAATTATGTACCAAATATGAAAAGATTATAAAAAATGTATAATAAAATATAATCTTAGAAATATAATAAATTTACAAATCATATATATATACATAAATAACTGTAGAAATAATTATTTGTAAACACATGGAAATGCACACAAGATTAAATTATTTTACTGCATATGTATAAATATGTATAAAAGTATTTAAAGATATTAAAATTATATGATATAAAGAAGAAATTCAAAACAATAATTTTATAATCACAAAAATGAATTTTAAAATAACAACTTAGCCATTAAAACAATGCATGTACAAATATACGCAAAATATTTAAATGAGATATTATACTAAATTCATAAATAATATAATAAAAAGAATTCCAAAATAATTATACAAATAAAAACAAAGCAAAATTATTAAAATAAATCAACACCTAAAAAATATTAAATGGATTTAAAGTAGTAAATTATATCAATAAAAACTCAATTTTAACTGAATAAAATTTAAAGGGATAATTTGTAAATAAAATAGAGCATTAAAATCAATAAAAAGGGACTAGCACGCCACAAACGCGAATGCTCATGGACCAAATCTGGAAATATTCCATATCCCAAAACACTGCATAGAAGCGTGGGCTAAATTGATATGATTTCTTAATTCCAGGTGCCATTTAAAAACAACTAAAGTACGAATTGGGCATTATTCAACATCAGCGCAAATGAGAAGGGTCACACGTAAATTCCCCAATTTAAGCAAAGGCACACAAATTCGACCTGCTAAACGGGTCAGCACGTGGGTTCTTACCCCTTGGAACGGCGCCGTTTTCTAGATCTGATATTAAAACCCATTTCTATTTATTTCTTTCAAAACACTAATAACCTTTAAACCCCTTTTTAAAAGAAAAAACCCTTAACTTGCTCTGTTAGGGTTGGTTCAGCATGCAACCGCCAAATCACCATCCATTCGATGGTCGACGGCGTGAACAACGATGGATTTTGCCAATCGAGGCCGTGACCCCGGAGATCTGGTAAGTCTGCTCCTTTTTTTTATTTTTTTTAAAAAAAGAACTTCAAATCCCCTATTATTTTTTAAGAAAAACGAAAAAAGGTTCACGGAACAAGTAAGCTTTTCACATTGTTTGACTCTTCGCCCTTACCTCCACAACTACGAGGTATTCGGGCTTCTCATCGGTGTCGATTTACATAAAGAATTGAATCAACCAAAAAAAAGAAAAATAATTCGACAGAGAAAAAAAACTTTGAAATCACCTTTGCTATCTTTGATTGCTTTTTCTCTATTCTGTGTGCGTAAAAAAACTTACAACGGATTGTTCATTGCTTTATAGCCGAAAAGGAAAAAAAATCAAAATAAAAAATAAATTTTTTTCTATTATTTCCTATTTGTTGTTGTGTTTGTCTCTTTTTGCAGTATGGGGTATGCGTGACACGTGTACGGAGGCGTGGGCGTGGCTGTGGCGTACGGAGATGTGCTAGAGGTCGTCGACAGTAGCTTGGAGGTCAAGGTCAGGCTGTGGAGTGTTGCTGCGCGCAAGAGGGTGACCTAGGGTTTCTGTGATTGCCAAACTCTCGGGCCATTTGGGCCTATTTTGTTGTGTAATATTGGGCTAGGGTTATTTTGGGCCAATGTAATGGTTTCGGGTCTGTAATGGGTTATGAACTTTGGACTTAGACTTAATTATTTATTAGTTTGGTTTATTTATTGTTTTGTATGTTGGTTTTGGTATGGGCCCGGGCAAATTGGTTCGTTTGCAAACCTTATGTATTAAAGTGGACCTAGTTACCAAGTTCAAGTATCAAAATACACAAAAAAAAAAAAAAAAACACATATACCAACAGAGAAAGGATTGTATGAAACTGTGGTTTCACGTCATTCTTATCTCTTTCCAATAAAAGAATGACAAATCTGATTTTTCCTCCTAATTTTCAACATTTTTAGTTGAATTTGAATTTTTTCAAGAGGAAAAAGCTAAAAATTAGGAGGAAAAATCTAATTTGTCATTCTCCTATTGAAAAAGGGATAGGGATAACATGGAATCATAGTTTTATATAATCTCTTCTCTATACCAAAATATGACTAATTACCAAGTTCAAGGGTCAAAATTTACATTAACCTAAATTTAAATTCAATATAGCTCTTAATAAGGCTTGGACATCATGATGTCACTCAATGACATCAAAATTAGTCACATATTTTATAATAAATATAGATATAGATATAGATAGGCTAACAACCCCGACCTAGTGATAGAAATATTATGTTGTAAAACTTGAAAGATTGGTTTAATTCCGAACTACCCGTCCACTACCAATTATCTATCTATCTATATCTATATCTATATACATATACATATACATATTTTACAAAAATAAAAGGGTAATTATTCTATCCATTGTTAGCGAAGTAAAAAAAGTTCACTACTGAATTTAAGATGATGTTAAGTGCCATTCTTTAATTCTTTAATTATTATTTTATTATAACCCGAAAACAAATGACATCAATCCAAATCTAGTGGAATTTTTTACTGACAATATTTAAAATAATTATCCGTATTTTAAATAATAAAAATAGAAAAAGATGCTCTCTTTCCTTCTTCCCCCAAATGTTTTATTATTGTTACTTAAGAATAATCAAGTTAAAAAAAAAAAAAAAAAGTAAATGTTTCAACCGATTCCCAGCGGCATGAGCAGTTGACCAGTTTTGATTCAGACATCCGACAATCATGCCTATATAAGTTGTTGAAAATGTTATAAATTTCCTCCCTCAACTAATATCTTTCCAGCTCCTTACCGACTTCCTCGTTATTTCTCTGGTATTAAACAACCACATTTCTTTTTTTTTTGCTTTAGTTTCTTTGAATTATATTGCATATAATATATTTAAAAGCCCATGTGGAAATTTTATGTTTTATTCATTTTTTTGTCAAGTCTGGTTTTGATTATTTATAACTTTTTCTAAGCTCGGAAAAATAGAAAAACCTTCTTCTTTGCTTTCTTTAGTTTCTTGTTTATCTATTTAATATTTCTGGGTTATTTACCAGGGAAATTTCCTTTCAGGATCATAGTTCCTTTCTCTTTTTGTGACAAATATTCTACTTCTAGAGAAGCCGTATTATTTTTCATTTTTTGGTTATTAGATTTCCATGCATGATGGTCAATTCTGATGCACTGAAATACATACATACATACATATATAATATATGGTGTATCCTCAAGCTTTCTTGTTTGGTTAGGTTAGACATAAATTTCGAGAGTTGTTAGCTTAGAGTTTATCTAAGCAAAAAGAAAAAGGTATCTTTTTATATTTGTCCGTGGGAGTACGCCAACGAATTAAATTGAGTAAAATTTAGCAGCTTGGTCTTATTTTCATGGGGTAGCCATTATAAATAACCCAAAATTTACCTTCCATATTCATTTATCCTTTCTTCTCTGTAGGCTATCTTGTACATTTGCAGTAATGGAAAAAATTCCCTCTGGCGCTTGTAAAACTCTTCATCTGGTTTGTGCTCAGTTTCTTTTAATATTTTTAAAGCAATTTGTTGGAGAATATAATTTAGTGTTTATTTATGTACGAACGTTCAGGTAAGGCATGCACAAGGAATGCACAATCTAGAATCAGAGAAAAGTCGAGATCCATTAACATCCTTTGAGTTTTTTGATGCTCAACTCTCCTCTCAGGGCTGGCAGCAGGTGATATTTTTCTCCAAGTATTCGCATTATTAGATAAATTTACACTGGAGTCAAAGTAACATAGCTTTTCGAGTTCTTTTTAACAGGTTCGGCAGAAGAGGAAAGATGTGTGTGCCAATGGACTGCTTAAAAGGATTGAGTTAGTCATCACTTCCCCTATGTCAAGGTACCAAAATTTTAGCATATATCTAACAAATGTTTTCTTTTTCTGAGGCAAGTGTTGTCATTTTTTTTTTTTATATGGTTGGATTATTACAGGACATTGCAAACGGCGGTCGGAATATTTCATGGTGAAGACCAACCAGAACTGTCAGATGTCACTTCATATGAGGAAGGAAATGGGAGGATTAGTGATAATGATCAGCAACCAACTTTCAATCGCCCACCAATTATAGCACTTGAAGTTTGTCGTGAACGATTGGTATGGTTGCTAACATCCGAAGATACCGTATTATAAATGCAATTTATATATATATACACATATGTGTCATTATATTTAATGTTAAAAGTAATTATATTAAAAATTATTAAATCAAAAAGTAAATTGGTATTTCTGTTAAAAATTTTATCTATTTTTCTACTATTAAAAATCGGTCCCTGTATGTTAGCATAAGGTACATCTGACACATCAAGTGTAATTATCTGATTTATTCTATCAGCTATACTAGTTTTTAACAATAAAATTAGATGAAATTTTTTACAGAAAGAATTAATTTACTCTTTAATCTAACATATATAGACTAATTTACTCATTTTTTAATAAAAAGAACAAAATTAAGAAATACATTATTTTATTAATTCCATGTTTGGTATTCCCTATTCAAGTTTGGACTATATTGTTTTGTCCTCACAAGTAGGATGCATAGTGTTCGGTACAAAACAAAGTTGTTTTTATATGGATAGCTGAAACTTTGAATACGGTGAAATTAGAATTTTTTATATATAAATCATAAATAACTTTTATTGTAGGGAAAATACGAATGTGACAAGAGAGGAACTATCAGCCATTATCGGTCTCACTTCCCCGCGGTTGATTTTTCATTGGCAAGTGTTTATTTCTTTTTGTCATAGTTTTCACACGTTCTTGGTTAATTTCAATACAGTCCCCCATTGAATACTACTTTCCTTAATTAACATTCACCAACATGCACTAAACCCTAATGTTCAGATCGAAAATGAAGACGACATTTTATGGGAAGCAAATAAAAGAGAGCCCTTCGGAGATGTACTAGCTAGGGGAATGAAGTTTATCAATTGGTTAGCTCTAAAGCTTTAACTAATTTTGTTCACACCCACGGTGTACTTGAATAAAATCTTGTCCATCAATGCTTTTTTTAAAGGCCAAATTTGTATTCTCACTTTTACAACCGTGAATGGTTATACGGTAAAAGTATCATGAATGCTCTCATAAGAATCAAATTATATTTTGTTCATTCTACTAAAAAAACAGATAAATTAGTCTAGTATTAGATCAAAGAGTAAATTGGTCCTTTTGATAAAAGTTTCTTGTTAAAAACTAGTCTTTATACCTCAGCATGCATGAGGTACACATGGTGGCCATCTATTACTATTTGATTACTATATTAGTCACGTCGGTTTATAACAATACAAATGATTAGAATAATTTACTCATTTTTAATAAAAAGGACCAAATTATTCTTTAATCTAATGTATAAAGATTAATTACTTATTTTCTAAATAAAGTGAACAAAATATTATCTGACTTCTAATATTAAAACTTCCATAATACTTTTCCGGTTGTTGGTCCAAAACCATGCACTTTGATGACTGGGTTAAACTATTGTTGGCTTAATTAATTTTTTTTTTTTTTTAGGTTGTGGACAAGGAAAGAGACAGAGATAGCAGTGGTGAGCCATGGTGTGTTTTTGCAGGAAGCTTTTGAACTTATTAATACTAATAAGTATCGGGCCTTCAAGGTTCGAGCCCCCCGGTCAGTATACAATTAAATTAAAGTTCATCAACTATTTAATTATATATATATATATATATATATATATATATATATATACAAGTTTTGGTCATATCTGTTTTTTGTGATATAATATTTAGAATTACTTATAACTCCTCTCCAACTTATAAATGAGAGGATAATGCGCTTCAGTGTATTCAAACCCACATATTCCTGCATTGACAATAATATTTATACCAATCGAATTAAAATTTAATCAATAATTTAATAACTAGAGTTAAAAAGCCATAATTTTGTTTTTATAACATTGGACGGCAACAACCTTTAATATTCACGAAGAGTTATAATTGCATGAACCATGTGTTTATTAATGATAATTAATTTATAGATAATTGCATTTTCTGTCTTATTATTAAGCAAATATTAGAACGACCCTTGATTGGATATAAATTTCATAAATAAATAAAAATGTTCCAAGTGAGACTTTGACCCTTAATCACGACAAACACGTGACTCCCTATTTCTATGTTTAAAGTTTAATCATGTATTTTAAAAGATAATTTTGGTTTTAACATATATTTGACCAGCTTTCAATTTTTATATCTATGCAGCTTCGAAAACTGTGAAATACGTTCAGTCCGCATTTCTTATGAAAGGTGAGAGCATACATTAGTTGATTTTTGTAAATATTCCGTATTTATATATTAAGAGTTAAATTATATTTTTATTAATTTATTTTTAATTTACATTTTTATAGTGTAATGGGATTGGGATCAGATTTGATGCAAATTGGTTATTATGAAATGAGTATCCCACATGGAAATGAAGTCCAAAGAGATTCCAAGAAGAAAAATGTTTCAGTGGAGGAATTGGAAGTCATGAATTGATAATATTCATTTTACGTTTAAGGTGTTAAACATTGTCTGTTCGATCTTAACTTAGTTGCTTTTAAGATATTAAATACTAATGATGAAATATTAGCTCGATTGGTTTTTCAAACATGTACCCGCTAACTACTTTAATTGTCTTTAATTTGATAGCATAATAGCAAAAAACATTGTGAGAATATTATTAAGATAAACGTTGTTTATAGAACGGCAGGTCGGCTTAGTACTTTATATTTGGACGGCCACCGGTTGGTATTTTTCGTCGTTTATTGTGATTTGATTATTGCCGACAAATTGCCGTCGTCCGTCCCTGTTGTTATCCTATGCCGCCAAAGGCTCGCTTTTGTAATTTATGTTTATTTAAGATATTGCTTAATAACTTCAAAGTTTTCCTCCTTGAAATAAAAAACAAGTGTGGGAACACTTTGTGTTATGCCATTTGAAAATTTGGAAGTTTGCTGGGTCACGTTGACCATCTCCATAAACCATAATACATATACATTTTATTCAACTCATAACCATTTAAACGATATAGATAGTTATAGATATTATATAATAATAATAAATAGTATTAAGTATATTTCATATCTGTTTTATAATTTATATTTGAGGTTTGTAATTATCTCTCCCAATAATGTTATTTTTAATATTTAAACGTACATCCTTTTTATGATTCAAATTTTATCACATATTTCATCTTTATTATTAGTCATTTTTTAAAAACTTTACTATATACGAAAGTATATCAGGTTATTTAGTGAAAATAGTAGTGGTTATAATAGTTGAAACAACAAAACTATCAAGAGAAGGATTTGTCGGGACAGTACGCAATAATTTAAGCTCAATCTTTAGCTTAAAGTAGTTAAGTGTCAAAGAAGATTTCTCTTTTTTTCTCATACACAATTAACATTAATAAGTATTCCTCCAAATTTTATCTTCATATTCAAAAGTATCCACTATATCTGTCGTTTCGAAAGCATCTACTAAGCTTTATCTTCAAACCTTATCATTAATCCGCATAGTCTTTGTCATTGTTTATTCACTTATCTTGTAAAAGATAAGCATTCCTAAACCTTTTTACAAGTACTTGGACACTATTCCCTTTTTATTGCATCATACATAACAAATAATGATACAAAAAATTTTAAGTGTTGTTTAATAAATTAAAAAATTAAACATTAAATTTAAATATATTGTTATAAATTATCAATCGCGTGTGAATAAATAAATTATTGAAAATGTTAAAATTTTTTCAATGACTATAAAAAAAACCTTAGTCAACAAATTCCGATTAATATTGTATAACACTACACCCTAAAATAAACATGTTTCGGTACTCTTTAAACTCGTTTTATGAAATTAATGGATCAAATAATTTTTTTAATTTGAATCATCTAAAAGTCTCTTGAATTATCGATGACAAGTTTCAACCATTTAATTTTAAATTTTGAATGAGGGAATTTAAAAATTAGTTTTATAATTTGTCTATAATAAACTTGATGGAGTGCCAACAAAGTCGCTCATTCCTTAATTAGTGTAATTTTATGCTATGCAAATCCCATCCCTCCTTGTTTAGGCTTTATTTTCCTTTCTGAGTTTTTTATTGATAATTTTATGATTAAGACAGACACCAGAACCAGATGTATAAGGTAAGCAATCGGTTTGGGGTTAATTTTAGTCTACCTACTTGATTTTTGTCAGAGTTTGATTATTTTTGAAAGCTCTTTTATTCTTCAAGAAAAGAAAAACATATTCACACCTTAAGCCGATAAGATTGCCCCATGTCAATTAAGGATGTTTTACTTCTTTTTCGTAACGTGTATGGTAAAACGAACATGAAATATTAAAATATTTACAAACACATAATTAAATAATTAATTTAAAAAATTAACATACAAAAATAAATCTAAATTAAACCCAATCATATTGAAAATTGAATCTAGAACTTTAATGTGCTTAAGTTTGAATATGTTTCCCTAGACAAAATATTTTATAAAGGAAAAAGAAAAAGAAAACGAAAAAAGAATCATAGCCAGCCATTTAGAACATTTTTCTTTGTATTGGTATTATTATAACAATAAATGGTTTACAAATTTCTAGAGCTTTTCTAAAGTAAACTCCCATGATTTTGATCCATCTACATTTGTCCACTCCTAACAAATTGGAGCATCAAATTCCTCCCGGCACCGACTCCATTAATCGGGATGGCAACGGGTTAACACTGGCACTAGAAAAATTCTAAGGGATCCACTAACTAGGTGGAGATTAAATGCGCGTGCCACTAATGTTTAGTTGCGCCAAGAATAATCTTTTCTGTAGTGCATATAACAATAATGCTCTCAATTTGGCCAATGAGATCAACATTTTTCTTTGGATAAAATACCTCATAGGTACTTCCTCACATAAGGATTTATGGCATATTTGGTGAAATGACAAGTATGAAAACTTGGTCAGCCGAAATTACTAGTACAAAAAGGAATGAAAGAGTCATTTTGTGATTGCTATGGATCGTTTTAGTCAAGTCTCCTTGCATTGATTGTTAATGAGGTGGTGGTAGACATAATGATGGGCAACTATTAGTGTAAGGAATTGAAATGTCAAAATGTTTTAAATAATAAAAATTAAGCAATGCAAATCATTTCAAAAAGTTTTATGCATTCAACTACTTCAATTACTTAATTGAATAAACAATTCAATAATAAAACTAATTAATTAATTAAAAAATCTATATATTTTATATAAAATGAGACTCGAACTTGAGACCTCAAAAATTTTGCTATCTCATTGAACCTAGGTGTAACGGGCCCATTTTGCCCGGCCCAAATCCAAACCAATAAGCTGAAACATAAAAATAAAATTCAGAATTATTAAATCCTAATTTCAACAGTCCATTTACAAAAGCCTTGATGGCCCAAATCTCCATTTTACAAACAGACCCAACACTACCCCAAACAACCCTAAAATTAAACCCTAAACTAAACCCCAAACTAAACCAAACAGACCCAACCTAAACTCAAATCTCACCCCTAACCCACTTAGCCCGATAGGCCCAAAGAGCAAATCGTGGTTCAAACTAGTAAGCCCTAGCTAACCCTAGCGCCGTGCCTCCTCCTCTCTCTCACGTGCTCCGTCGGCGGTTTCAACGCCCGAGGCTCGGCGTCCATATGTCGTTTTGCACCGAAATGGAAGTTTCTTCTTCGTTGATCTTCGTGTACCTGCAAAAGAGAGCAAAGAGGCAAGCAAAGCAGGACAATAGAGAAAAAGGCAAAATGAACGAAAGCGAGAGATAGATAGAGCATAGAATAGCTTAGATGAGAGGATTTTTGTATTTTCTATTACAAAAGCCCGAATGGAAACTCATTTTGGGGGGTTCCTTTTTCGATATACACGGATTCATAAATACAAAAGAAAAAAGAATCGAAAGGTTTTTTCCTTTTCTCTCTCGAATGCTTTTATTTTTTTTAATCTGTTTTGCTATTTTGATTTTTCTAGACTTAACAAGATTTGTAGTATATTGAGAATAATAAAAGGAATAAAGAGAGTAGACTTACCTCCGTTTTGATTTCCCCGAATCCTCACCTACTTCGTCGCAATCGGAGCTTGGGGTGAGGATACTAAGACTTCGAATCGAACTAAAGACCCACGGTTGGATGGGGCCGGATCTGGCCTTCGCGTGATAACCGGTGACGATACGAGGGTCGAACGGCGGTCGGATATAGTTCCCAGGTTCGGCAGAAAATGGAAAGGGGGGGTTTCAGTTATGGTGGCTGTTCATTCTTGTTTGTGTTTTAGGGAGGCTGATATATTTTAGGGTTTTCTTTGGATTCTGTTGTGGTAAAACGGCAGCGTTTAGGGGTAGGCTGACCCGCGCGTCAACCCGACCCGAGCCCCTGGGATCCGCGTGCTCTGGAGGTGAGGGGATATTTCCCATGCAGGTCCCTCTCCTTTCATGTAGCATGCAAATCGGCCTGTGTCATCATTTATTCTTCTTTTAAATTTTCCCGGAACTTTACGCGCGTTTGCACTATGGTCCGAACCTCAGCATAGCGCTTTGGGGTCTGGATTATTTCCAATCTGAGTCCTTACACATTTGTGCGCCTCACACTCTGGTCCCTTTTTGGCTATTCTATTTATAAATCAGTCCCTTTATTTTAATAAAAAATTAATTAGATCCCATTGATTTGTACACCTCGTTACCTTCTTTTAATGCACTTAAATCTCTTCTATATACGTGTGCATGTATACTTTTTTATTTTCAAGATAATTCCACTATTTTATCACCATATTATTTTTACAATATTTTTGTATAAAATACTTCATTTGAATATTCCCATATATTATTATACTTATGGACTTCATGGTTAATTTAATTCCATATTCTACACATATTATTAATCCCATATCACTTATTATACATATTCTCTTTCGAATCTCATCGCACATATCCTTAAACTATATATATATATATATATATATATATATAACATGTTTTATTATACATCATTTTTATAAAAATTTTTAATAAAAAACTTCACGACGTGTACGTTATTAAAAATATTTTCCTTTTGTCTGTATATGGTCTTTTTTGGATATTCCATAAAAAATACTTGGTACACATGAGTATATTTTTAGTCTATTATATATACATATATATACACATGTACATATTTATTGATGCTCATTTTTTAATTTATGTGTCACTAAATCCATGTATTTCGACATATATTTTTGCCATAATATTATGTTTTGCATATGCATGTTGTATAAAATTACTTTTCTACTTGCTTATATTAGTACACACGTTTGATCTATACACATTATTAAACATACACGTATCATCATTTCTATATAAATTTGCATGTGTTCACTTTTAAACTTTTATGTATATATATATTAATATATTTATTACTTTAACAATTTTTTCGTATTTATTCATTTATTTAAAATACCTTGCTTTGCGATTTATTGAATATTTTCAATATATGTATAGGTGTGAAATGATCTTGGAAACTTCCATTGCTTTTTAAATTATTATTGTTCGAGTATGTTCTCATATTAAATTGCTTTTGTGTATATATAGCCTATTATTTTAAATGCTTTAATATAAGGATGTGTATAATTTTTAGATTATCTTAAAAATTTATATGTATTTTATTGTTAATCTCATGTTTTCTTTAATAGATTTACATGCATACATGTTTTATAAATCATCATGTAGTTTGTCAATTTTTGAATGCACTTGTGTTTAAAACGTTTCATATGCAATTTGATTCAAACTTTTATTTTATAATATCTATTTCAAAAATCATACATCCCTAGCCTTTATACTAATTTGTCAACCTAGGTTATGTGTACATTTATTCATTATTATTTTAAACTGTTTTATAGCATATTGATTTCTAATTGCTATGTTGTTTTTATATCTTGCATTGGTCATGACATGTACATTACTGTGGCATATTATTGTTTGGCTTGTGTGATTGTCATCATTTTCGTCATTGTATTATTATATCAATTATTCTCCATGCATTACCAAAATCGGATTACACTTTTAGGTTAGCTGTTTTCAATTATTAGTTTGTTAATCGATCGTATCTCATGTATGTCAATTATCCCAACTCGTCGTTTTCAAAATGTGGTTTTATAAAATCCAAACTTTATGATTAATTTTATTAATTTTTAAAAAACGCATTAATACATTTTAAGCTAGTTTTATAATTATTCATTCAAAAACTCTTCAAAACGAAGGCGAGATTCGACGTTTGGCAATTCGCGGAATCGTACCCTAACGTGTTGGGTTGCAATTTTGCGTTTGCTCAAAACAATTGAATTTCCCTTCAAAATCTTACTCATGCCTTTTCAAAATCATTTAAAACGAAGGAAATATTTGACGGTTGTCAATTCGGGAATCACACCCTATCGTGTTGGGTTGTGATTTCTCGTTTGTTCGAAACAATCGAATATTCCTTTAGATTTTCACTCATAAAAATCCTTTAAAAACGAAGATAATATTCGGTGTTTAATGATCCAGGAATCATGCCCTATCGTGTTTGGGTTGTGATTTCTCGTTTGTTCAAACAATTGAATATTCCTTTAAGTTTTCATTCATGGTTATTAAAAATCTTTCAAAACGAAGGCGATGCTCGACGTTTGGCAATTTGAGAATCGAGCCCTATCGCGTTGGGTTGCGCTTTCTCATTTGCTTAAAACAAATAAGATCCCTTCGGAATTTCGCCCGTATTTCCTCAAACGAGGCAATAGTCAATGTTTGGGAATTCGAAGAATCGTGTCCTATCGTGCTGGGTTTCGATTTCTCGTTGAACTAAATAGTGAGCATCCTTTGAATATCGAAATAAGAAGATTTTTTGGGCAACCAAGTCGGGTCATTCAAATGATTGTTAAAAAAGAATCACATTTCAAAAACGTTTTTTTAGACATAAGGACAGCATTTAATCAATTTGGTACCAATCTTGGGCGTAATGAGGGTGTTGACCTTTCCTCATGCGTAATCGACTCCCGAACCCGTTTTCTCATGTTTTCGTAGACCAAAATCATTATTTTAGTAAACCAAAAATGTTTTATTAAAATAACCAAATTCTTAGGTGACCCGATCTCACCAAAACGAAAAGATCGGTGGCGACTCCATACTTTTCTTTTCAGTCGATTCTCTTTTTTCTTCTTTAAATTAAAAATGGTTTCGACAGTTTGGCGACTCCACTGGGGATGAATAAGAGAGTCAAGCCAAAAATTGATTATTGCCTGTCCTTTTGTCTGAAGTTGAAAATTTGTTTTGAAAAATCACGTTTCTTTCAAATGCATTCTTTTGTATGGTTGCTATAGTTCCAGTCCTGTAGAATAATACCGCATTGCATTGCATGACCGTTGTGGTCACACCTTCTAAGTGGGAGTAAGAAACTACGCTTTCGTGAGGTTTTCACCTCATGCACGGCTAGTGGATCGCTTCCGGTACATCCGCACCTATGATTTCGTGAGATTTTCATCTCCGCATGGTCATAGGGAAATGTCTCCCCCCGAACCGAACTCGATCTATATGAGCCTATAATGGGTGAAGATTGAGGAATCGGCTGGTTCGGGTACCTTATCTCTAGAACTAAACCGCATATAGTGAATCCTAGGAGCCATCCTTAGGTAGGACTGCGTCAAGCCTTAGCATTCACCCATGTATGCGTTGTAATTATCATTTATATGCTTGCATTCTGTCACTATTATTTGATGCTAACCTGTGTTTCGCTGTAATTGTGTTTTGCATGACATCGCATATTAAAGGAGGTGTTGATTCGTGTTCAATTACTAAAATTAGAAAGTTTGACATGGAGAATGAATTTCTTAGTAAAGTCGAGGATAATGCAGCCGTTCGTGCATGGTCAGAAAAGCTACAATCAGAGAGAGGGGATAGCTTGGCAGAAGGATATGTATAGAGTTGCAGGATTTCACCCGCATCAATGTAGCACAGAATGAGCTGCAAGAATTGAGAGATGTTTGGGCTAGTTGGGACGAAGGGACCAAGCAGTTATTTTATCAAAATTACGGCGATATATCCTACTTGCTAGATGTTAGGGTGGACAAGCATCTATTCCGAGGGGGACATAGAGTGGAGAGCTTATTGGATGGTTCCGATGCGGTAACTTTGATTGGGTGCCACTGCTAAGAATTTGGGAGGCCACCGGGTATACTCCGTTGCTCGCATTAAGGCAGTATAAATCGAGGCAGTTTGTACCTACGACCCATGGGCTTGCTCAATGTGAATTTTCTTTCAAAGGGGCCCACTACAAGAAGAAAGTTCGAGAGTTATCTGATGCCTGGAAGCAAATTCATTGGATGAAGAGGTTAGCCGTTGGTGCCATGATAACACCCGAGTATGATGGATGGTTTAAGAAAAGAGTTAATGATAATGTTCCTAGGTCAGGCTTGGAAAATACTCGACCTACTATGGAGCAATTACAAATCGCCCCGTTAGAATTGGAAATTATAAAGCAAGACTTCGAGAAGAAAAGTTCTGAACTTGAAAAAGATTGAACAACTAGAGGAAGAGAAGATGCATTTAAAATTGGACGCTGATGTCCAGAGGTCAGAGGCTGAGAAGTGGAGAAAAGGGAAAACTAAGGCTGAAGAAGATCTAGACAGCTTGAAGACTGACTATAAGAAGTTACGCATGTCTATGAGGACTGCGGGGTTAGGTAAGACTTCCGAACAATGGCGCCACGAAATTCGAGAGGAGAAACCAAAGCTGACCGATGGGAAAAGAAATTCCTAAAAGCTCAGGCACGAAACGAAGATTTGGAGAAGAGTCTGTCAGAAAACAGGAATGAGCAAGGGGAATTAAGGGCTAGAGTGGTGGAACTCGAGAAGTCTCTATATCAGTACCGAAACCGCAACACTGCATTGGAATTGAGGGCAAGCTTGAGCAAAATAGAAGAAATGAAAGGAAGAATAGAAGAGTTAGAAGCGTCACTGCAGAACTGTGAGACGCGGATCCAGTTTTTTGAGGCAAACGAGGATTGTTGGAAAGAGCGGCTTCACCAGACGCAAGACCAAGTCCGAAATAGAGATTACGTTATGGGGGAAGCCATAACTCAGATCCGAGAGGTAGCCGACTATCTGCAGACCTTGGCAGTACAAGCGAACGTACTAAGCATGAAATACGAGCTGGAATCAGATCGGGGGCAGGAGTTAGCTTTACTACTTAAAAAAATTAGGGCTTTGGGCATTAGAGCGAACTTTTACTTGTAACTGAACTTTATGTAAAAGAATTTTATTTTCTAGTGAAGTTTTCTAAAAAGGAATTGAATCAAAATTGATACCTCCTTTGCATTCATGCATTTGCATTTACATTACATCATATGCATTAAAGGCCATAAAAAGATTCTAATTAATTAAAAATGTTTCAGTAACCTGGAAACCAACGAAAATCTCCCGAATACACATCCCTATGGTACAAGAAAGAAAACTGAAGCAATGGATAAAAAGTTAGAGAGATTGGAGCAAATGCAGAAAGAGATGCAGGAGCAGATGCAAGCACAAGTACAAGAACAGCTAGCTAAAATCCAGCAAGAAATGCGGGACCAAATGCTGGAGTCGCAGAAAAAAACATGATGGAAGAGTTAACCCACCACTGCTGACCAAAGAAAGCGGCACAAAGGAAAAGGCCCTATAGCCGATGTGGGAAATAACAATGGGGATCCCTTTACCCCCCTGGCTTTACCCCGGTGAACGTCCAAGCGCACATGATGAGACACATACGCAAAGACCATCTATTATCAAGATCCTCTCTACCCCTTGGGTTTCGCCCCAATAAATGCTCAAACGCAACCCGAGCTACACGCGCGAGACCGTCTCATTTACAATCGAGCCTCAACAATTTCGGGATCGATACTTGATGCCAATCAATTATCAAACAGCTCGAGCTCTAATCCCGGGATAACCTATCCATCACACCATCCCCGATTTGGATAATGTGGTAGAAGAAGAAAGAGTAAGAACGGGCTCTCAAAAGAATTAGAAGATCGTTGCAAATGGTTAGAGGAAAAGTTTAGAGTGATGGAAAATGCTGACTATCATAGTGGAATCGACGCCAAAGACTTGAGCTTAGTCCCAGACCTAGTCCTCCCTCCTAAGTTCAAAATCCCAGATTTTGAAAAATACAATGGAACTAGTCATCCGAGGCTCACATCACCATGTTTTGTCGAAGAATGGCGGGGTATGTTCATAACGAGCAATTATTAATCCATTGCTTCTAAGAGCGGTTTGGTCGGTCCGCGCCAAGTGGTACAATCAACTAAGTCACACGCAAAATCCATTCATGGAAAGACTTAGCACAAGCTTTCATGAAGCAATACGCCACGCGTGATGGACATAGCACCCGATCGAATCACGTTACAAAATATGGAGAAAAAACAAAATGAGAGCTTCAAGCAGTACGCCCAGAGATGGAGAGAGGTGGCAACACAAGTCCAACCACCTCTATTGGAGAAAGAAACGACAATGCTCTTTGTCAACACTCTGAAAGCTCCATTCATCAACCACATGTTGGGAAGTGCTACTAAGAGCTTCTCAGACATAGTAATGTCAGGAGAGATGATAGAGAACGCGATAAGATGCGGAAAGATCGAAATCGGAGAAAATGCCAAAAAGTTAGTCTCGAGAAGGAAAGAAAATGAGGTGAACAACATGAGCGTATACAATAAGAGTTATTCAAAGCCAGTCACTGTGAGCCAGCCCAAGGCAGTAACTACTAGTCATCAGAGCTCAGCAAGACAAGATACAAGCTCTAGGCCTAACATGGAAAGAGTCCAGTTTACGCCTATCCCAATGTCATACAAAGAGCTGTATCAAAACTTATTTGATGCCCATGTAGTGTCACCTTTCTACTTGAAGCCTATACAACCCCCGTTCCCGAAGTGGTATGACTCTAACGCCCAATGTGAGTACCACGCGGGGATAACAGGGCACTCGATCGAGAAGCGCACTGCGCTTAAAAAGTTGATCGAAAGATTTATCCAAATGGGTATCGTAAAGTTTGACAACCCATCGTAACCCAACGTGGCAGAAACCCATTGCCCGATCATACTAATAAAGGGATAAATGCGATAGTTGAGAATAGGGGCAAAAAGATCAAAGCTGATATAGCAGAAGTCAAAACCCCGTTGAGATGGGTTTGGAAACAAATGATCGGAAGAGGTTTAGTCACACAAGATTCAAGGGAAAGGCCCGGAGAAGCAAGAAAATATCATGAGTTTCATGCCGATAAAGGCCATGACATCCAAGAGTGCGATGAGTTCAAGTCCATAGTGCAAAAGTTGATGGACAGAAAAGAGATGGAATTTTATGAAGAAGTTGAAGGATCAGAAGAAGGAGTTTACGACTCAAAGGAAGGGACAACAGAAGGGGTCCAAAAAGTCAATCATCCTGTGGTGATCATTTCACGACCCAGAAACAATGAAGCGAGAGTACCAATTGTGCCAAAGGTCATAATACAGAAACCCGTTGCTTTCCCTTACAAAGATAGCAAGAGCGTGCCCTGGAATTACAATTGCAATGTGACGATCCAGGGAAAGGAGAACCCTGCTGGCATTTCGAAGGAAGGTCAAGACGAAGGTTTCTATACACGAAGTGGAAGGCGTTATACCCCGAACACAAAGGTAGAGCCGACTAAAGGAAAATCCGCGGTTGTTGAACAAGAAAAAGAAAAGGCAACCAGACCTGAATCGCTTGTCAATGAGCCTGTAACTGAAAAAGAGGCTAAAGAGTTCTTGAAATTCCTCAAGCATAGTGAGTACAGTGTGGTTAAACAGTTACATAAGCAACCAGCTCGTATCTCGGTGCTAGCTCTGCTCTTGAGTTCGGAGACACATCGAAACGCGCTAATGAAGGTACTGAACGAAACTTATGTCGCGAACGATATCTCTGTCAACGAGCTGGACCTTCTCGTCAATAATATAAGCGCTGATAATTTTATATTTTTTAATGACGATGAAATACCACAGGGAGGAATGGGATAAACAAAAGCGCTACACATCACCACCCGCTGTAAAGGGCATACACTACCAGGAGTGTTGATTGACAATGGGTCTGCACTAAATGTCTTACCCCTGTCTACGCTGAATAGGCTGCCAGTAGATAGTTCCCATATGAAGGCATGCCAAAATGTGGTGAGGGCATTTGATGGCACTGAAAGGAGGGTAATAGGGAGGATTGAAATACCCCTTTTAATTGGCCCAAGTACCTACGAGGTAGACTTCTTAGTAATGGACATCAAGCCGTCTTATAATTGCTTGTTGAGAAGGCCATGGATTCATTCGGCAGGAGCAGTACCATCATCACTACACCAGAAGTTAAAGTTGGTAACTGATGGTAGATTGGTAACAATAAACGCAGAAGAAGATATCATTACATCCGTTACCAGTGATGCCCCGTATGTAGGCACAGACGATGAGGCAATAGAGTGTTCTTTTCGATCATTAGAATTTGCCAACGCTACATTCATTGTCGAAGGGAACAAGATCCCGATGCCCAAAATCTCAAAAACTACCAAGATGGGTTTGCAGTTGATAGTTGGAAAAGGAGCTGTGCCTGGGATGGGGCTTGGAAGAAATCTACAATGAAGGATCGAAGCACCCGAGCTCACAGAAAAATGAGACCGTTTTGGCCTAGGATACAAGCCAGACGCAAGGCAGAAGAAAAAAGAGATAGAGAAGAAACAAGAGAGGAGGAGAGCGCGCTTAAATAGAGAAGAGGTCAAGTGGGAGCCAATAATCTTTCCTCACATATCTAGGACATTCGTGTCAGGAGGGACTATTCACGCTAGAGAAAGAACGACGAAGAAAGGGTTTACCTAAGAAATGCTAGGGAACTTGAGCATTAATGCCATATCCGAGGAAGGAACAAGAAACGAAGATCATGTAGGCATTTGCCCATACGTGCCCGGGAGCATTTTAAACAATTGGACCGCAGAAGAGATCCTCAGAACCTTTAAAATTAATTCGTAGTAATGTCCGAAACAAACTCAAGGCCTAAGCCTAGGGGCAATAGGAATCCTTTTGTGAAATAGGCTCTTATCCAATATCGTTATTTCAATAAAAATGCACTCTTGCGTACCATCTTGAGCAGACATCCTTTTTATTCTTTCCTTTTCATTCATAATCAAACCATACAAATAAATATTCTTAGATTCTTTTGTTCTTTGGATTTTTCTTCATTCCTATAACAGGTCCCCAGATATCAATGATATGAGTAATGTTGCTATTGACTCGGAGTCCCCTTTCGAGCAAGATATGTGTGCGGAGGATTATCAGGATTTTGAAAATGACCGAAACTGTAATCTGTCTCCGGATTTGTTAAGAATGGTAGAACAAGATGAAAAACAACTTCTACCTCACAAGGAATCAGTGGAAACTGTGAGCCTAGGAGAAGGAAAAGAGGTGAAGATTGGAGCTTGTATCGCCGCAGAAACAAAACGAGATCTCGTTGAGCTGCTACAAGAATTCAAGGATGTCTTTGCATGGTCGTATCAGGATATCCCCGGGTTGAATACTGATATAGTAGTACACCGGCTCCCAATAAAAGAAGAGTGCAAGCCAGTGCAACAAAAGCTACGAAGGATGAGGCCTGATGTTCTCTTAAAAATAAAAGAAGAGGTCAAGAAGCAATTCGACGCCGGTTTCTTACAAGTGGTCAAATACTCCGAATGGGTAGCCAATATAGTCCCAGTTCCTAAGAAGGACGGGAAAGTACGAATGTGCGTGGACTATCGAGATCTGAACAAAGCCAGCCCAAAGGACAATTTTCCACTGCCTCACATTGATACATTAGTAGACAACACGGCAGGTTACTCGCTCTTCTCTTTCATGGATGGATTCTCGGGATACAACCAGATAAAGATGCATCCCGAAGACATGGAAAAGACCACATTCGTGACCATGTGGGGAACATTTTGTTATAAGGTGATGCCATTCGGACTGAAAAATGCAGGGGCGACATATCAGAGAGCAATGGTAACTCTTTTCCATGACATGATGCACAAGGAGATCGAAGTTTACGTTGACGACATGATAGCGAAATCCAAGACAGAAAAGGAGCACATACGAGTCCTGAAGAAATTGTTCTTAAGGTTAAGAAAGTTTCAACTAAAGCTCAATCCTGCAAAATGTACCTTCGGAGCTAGGTCAGGAAAGTTGTTAGGATTCATAGTCAGCGAAAGAGGGATCGAAATTGACCCAGACAAAGTCAAGGCCATACAAGAATTACCTCCACCACGTACTCAAAAAGAAGTTCGAGGTTTCCTAGGAAGGCTAAATTATATTGCCCGGTTCATTTCGCAACTAACAGAGAAATGTGACCCGATATTTCGCCTCCTTAGGAAACACAATCCAGGTGTATGGGATGAGGAGTGCCAAAAAACTTTTGATAAAGTCAAGCATTACCTGTCTAATGCCCCAAAGATTGACGCCACCTTGCCCGGATAAAACCACGATATCAGTATTTGGCAGTGTTCGAGAACTCCATGGGGTGCGTATTAGGCCAACACGATGAGTCAGGAAGAAAAGAAAAGGCGATATACTACCTTAGTAAGAAGTTTACTGACTGCGAGATAAGATATTCGCCAATCGAGAAATTGTGTTGCGCTTTGATCTGGAAAACTCGAAGATTGAGACAGTACATGTTGTACCATACAACTTGGCTCATCTCAAAATTAGATCCTTTGAAGTACATGATGCAGTCAAATGCCTTGAACGGAAGAATGGCTCGTTGGCAAATTTTACTTTCTGAATTCGACATAATCTACGTGAATCAGAAAGTTATAAAAGGAAGTACGGTAGCAGATTTTTTGGCCAGTAGGGCTCTAGAAGATTATGAGCCTCTGAGTTTTGATTTCCCAAATGAAGACTTAATGTACATTGCGACCATGGAAGAAGACTCCCAAGAAAACCATCCTTGGAGACTGAATTTTGACGGAGCTTCAAATGCTATGGGTAATGGAATCGGGGCGGTTCTGGTATCCCCAAATGGAGATCATTATCCCTTTACTAGTAAATTGGATTTTGATTACACGAATAACATGGCAGAGTATGAAGCATGCATCATGGGTATCCGTGCGGCTATTGAACACAAAATCAAGGTGCTAGAAATATATAGAGATTCAGCACTAGTGATCTATCAGCTCAAAGGCGAATGGGAGACAAGAGACCCTAAGTTAATCAATTACCGAAGGCTGGTCCTGGAACTAATTGAGGAGTTTGACGATGTCACTTTTTACTATCTCCCACGGGATGAAAACCAGATGGCTGACGCCTTGGCAACTCTGGCTTCTATGGTCAAAGTAAACAAGCAAGAGGATGTGAAGCCTATTCAAATGAGTATCTACGAGGCCCCGGCACATTGCTGCAACATTGACGAAGAAGAGGAAAAAGATGACCACCCGTGGTATCAAGATATATTACGATATGTGCGGAATCGTGAATATCCAGACCAAGCGACTGAGAATGACAAAAGGACATTGAGAAGGCTAGTTAGTGACTACGTCTTAGACGGCGAGATCCTGTATAAAAGAAAAAAAGATCAGGTGCTCTTAAGATGCGTAGACGCTGTCGAGGCTAAGCAAATCTTAGAAGAGGTCCATGAGGGTGTCTGTGCAACACATGCTAATGGTTTCACAATGGCCAGACAAATCATGAGATTCGGGTATTATTGGTCTACTATGGAGGGGGATTGCATCAACTATGCAAAAAAGTGCCATAAATGCCAAATCTATGGGGATAAGATTCATGTACCTCCTTCACCGCTCCATGTTATGACGTCCCCATGGCCCTTCTCGATGTGGGGAATGGATGTTATCGGGCCGATCTCACCGAAAGCATCTAACGGGCATCGTTTCATCTTTGTGGTCATCGATTACTTCACTAAATGGGTAGAGGCCACCTCCTATGCCAACGCCACGAAATCAAGAATAACAAGTTCTTAAAGAAAGAAATCATATGTCGATCACGGATCCCCGAGAGATCATATCGGACAATGCGCTGAATTTGAACAATAGCACAATAATGGAGGTCTGCCGCCAATTCAATATCAAACACCATAATTCGTCGCCATATCGCCCAAAAATGAATGGCGCGGTGGAAGCGGCCAACAAAAACATCAAAAAGATTGTGGGAAAAATGACGGAGACTTATAAAAATTGGCACGAGAAATTACCATTTGCCCTCTATGCCTACCGAACATCAGTCAGAACCTCTACCGAGGCAACGCCTTTCTCTTTGGTTTACGGAATGGAGGCAGTTCTGCCTATCGAGGTTGAGATCCCCTCTCTACGGGTGTTGTCAAAATTAAAGTTAGATGAAGCAGAATGGGTCCAGTCAAGATACGACCAGCTGAATTTAATTGAAGAAAAGAGGCTGAAAGCTATTCGCCATGGTCAAATGTACCAAAAGCGAATGATGCGGGCTTATAACAAGAAGGTTCGCCCTAGAGAATTCTGTGAAGGAGACCTTGTTTTGAAAAAGATTCTTCCCATACAAAAGGATTTCAGAGGAAAATGGATGCCAAATTGGGAAGGACCTTATGTGGTGAAGAAAGCTTTCTCTGAAGGAGCTCTGATCTTGACTGAGATGGATGGCAAAAGCTTGCCTAACCCTGTGAATTCGGATTCGGTCAAGAAGTACTTTACCTAAAAAAAAAAAAAAAACGGAGAGGCCGAGGCGAAAACCCACAAAAGGGCGCTTTGAGACCAAAGGGTTTTGAATTAAAAACCTAGGAATGGGCAATTCAAATTGTGATAGAAAATGGGGCATATAGTAATTTTATCTTCTTCGATTCAACAAAAAGAAGGGATGTTACACCTTGGGGCATCTACGAAGTACTCTTGGTCTTCTAAACACATATCAAGTTTCAAAAGGTCCTCAAGAAGTTTTAAGCAGAGAAGCCCATGCTATGATATCTGGGGCAGTTATTTTCACTTTTTGTTCATTCTGTATCTTATCAACTTGTCGTCTCAATTACCTTATTCGTTTCAAGGTTTTTCTCAATAAAATTCCGTCTTGACCATTGCTATAATCTTTTTTAAGCCTTCTTCACTGAAATAATGATTAATGGACTAATGACATTCGAAAGGAGTTCCGTATATCACTCCAAATTAATTTTAAATGATACAAGAACCTGAAACGGAACTAATTAGTTTGAATTACCCAAGGGGGCAAGGGAACGTTAGGCAAAGAATAATCTGAGTCCTTCAAGAGGTACCAATTGGAGAGAAAGACTGATCAATACGTCATGCCCCAATGAACAATGAGCAATGATACCCTAAGCCTTTCAAAACGGATTATTCTCATTCCCGCATTCATATGTCATTCATAACACACCTAGTTAGGAACATCTGATTCATTTCAATCATAACATCCTAATTATTTAACCTAAGCATCACATCTAGTTAGGAATATTTGATTCATCTTAATCATAGCATCCTAATCATAGATACATAAGACCAATTTCATAGATTTTGCCTCCCTAAAGTCGCAGAGGAGCGAATTAAAAATGGCAAATCTTGTCTTCCTGAAGATGCGGTGAAGTAGATTAAAGCCATTAACCTCATCTCCTCAAGATACAAAGATGGAGTAGGTTGAAGTTACAAGTCTTATCTCCCCTGAAGTTGCAAAGGGAGCAGATCAATCATGGCAAATCTTATCTTCCTGAAGTTGCAGTGAAGCAGATCTAAGCCACAAGCCTCAAACCCCTAAGCAGTAGGGTAACAGGCTGAACTCACAGATCTTAACCCCCTAAGCAGTAGGGAAGCAGATCAAAGATAATGAGCTTTAATGCCCTAAGCAGTAGAGTAACAAGCTGAACTTACAAGCCTTAACCCCCTAAGCAGTAGGGTAACAGGCTGAACTCACAGATCTTAACCCCCTAAGCAGTAGGGGAGCAGATCAAAGATAATGAGCTTTAATGCCCTATGCAGTAGGGTAACAAGCTGAACTTACAAGCCTTAACCCCCTAAGCAGTAGGGTAACAGGCTGAAGATTTACAAGATCTTATCACCCTAAGCAGTAGGGAAAGAGATCGAAGATAATGGGCTTTAACCCCCTAAGCAGTAGGGTAACAAGTCGAATTGACAAGCCTTAACCCCCTAAGCAGTAGGGTAACAGGCTGAAGATTTACAAAATCTTATCACTCTGGGCAGTAGGGGAACAGATCAAAGACAGTGAATCTTGCTTTCCTGAAGTTGCAGTGAAGCAGATTTGAGTCACCATCCCAGCTCCCTAAAGTTGCAGTGGAATAGATTGAAGCTACGAGTCACAGGTCCTGTCTCTCTCTAAAGTTGTAGCAGAGCAGGTCAAAACAAACCTTATCTCTCAGGAGTTACAGTAGAGCCAAATCAAGACAAGTCTCATCTCTCTGAAGTTGCAATGGAGCGGACTAGAGTGGGGCATATTGAAGTTACTCGAAGAAAAGAAACGCCAAGAGAAGTCAAGACTCAATAGGTCTAGGCAAAATTGACCCTTTTTATAGTATTTGCTCTATTCTCGTTGCACACAATGAGCAAAGAGGGGCAATTGTAACTGCCCATTTTGCCCGCCCAAATCCAAACCAAAAAGTCAAACATAAAAATAAAATCCGAATTATTAAATCCTAATTTCAACAATCCATTTACAAAAACCTTGATGGCCCAAATCTCCATTTTACAAATGAGACCCAACACTACCCCAAACAACCCTAAAATTAAACCCTAAACTAAACCCCAAACTAAACCAAACAGACCCAACCTAAACCCAAATCTCACCCCTAACCCACTTAGCCCGATAGGCCCAAAGAGCAAATCAGGGTTCAGCTAGCTGAAGCCCTAGCTAACCCTAGCGCCGTGCCTTCCCTCCTCTCTCACGTGTTCCGTCGGCGGTTTCAACGCCCGAGGCTCGGCGTCCATATGTCGTTTTGCACCGAAATGGAAGTTTCTTCTTCGTTGATCTTCGTGTACCTGCAAAATAGAGCAAAGAGGCAAGCAAAGCAGGACAATAGAGAAAAAGGCAAAACAGAATGAAAAGCAGAGATAGATAGAGCATAGAATAACTTAGATGAGAGGATTTTTGTATTTTCGGCTACAAAAGCCCGAATGGAAACTCATTTTGGGGGGTTCCTTTTTCGATATACACGGATTCATAAATACAAAAGAAAAAAGAATCGAAAGGTTTTTTCCTTTTCTCTCTCGAATGCTTTTATTTTTTTTAATCTGTTTTGCTATTTTGATTTTTCTAGACTTAACAAGATTTGTAGTATAGTGAGAATAATAAAAGGAATAAAGAGAGTAGACTTACCTCCGTTTTGATTTCCCCGAATCCTCACCTACTTCGTCGCAATCGGAGCTTGGGGTGAGGATACTAAGACTTCGAATCGAACTAAAGACCCACGGTTGGATGGGGCGGATCCGCCTTCGTGATAACCGGTGATATCGAGGGTCGAATCGGCGGTCGGATATAGTTCCCGTGTTCGCGAGAAAAAATGGAAAGGGGGTTTCGATTATGGTGGTGCTGTTCATTCTTGTTTGTGTTTTAGGGAGGCTGATATATTTTTAGGGTTTTCTTTGGATTCTGTTGGGGTAAAACGCAGCGTTTAGGGTAGGTGACCAGCAACGTCAACCCGAGCCCCCAGGGATCCGCGTGCTCTGGCGGTGAGGGGATATTTCCCATGCAGTCCCTCTCCTTTCATGTAGCATGCAAATCGGCTGTGTCATCATTTATTCTTCTTTTAAATTTTCCTTAACTTCACGCGCGTTTGCACTATGGTCCAACCTCAAAGATAGCGCTTTGGGGTCTGGATTATTTCCAATCTGAGTCCTTACACATTTGTGCGCCTCACACTCTGGTCCCTTTTTGGCTATTCTATTTATAAATCAGTCCCTTTATTTTAATAAAAAATTAATTAGATCCCATTGATTTGTACACCTCGTTACCTTCTTTTAATGCACTTAAATCTCTTCTATATACGTGTGCATGTATACTTTTTTATTTTCAAGATAATTCCACTATTTTATCACCGTATTATTTTTACAATATTTTTGTATAAAATACTTCATTTGAATATTCCCATATATTATTATACTTATGGACTTCATGGTTAATTTAATTCCATATTCTACACATATTATTAATCCCATATCACTTATTATACATATTCTCTTTCAATCTCATCGCACATATCCTTAAACTATATATATATATATATAAATGTTTTATTATACATCATTGTTATAAAAATTTTAATAAAAACTTCACGACGTAATGTTATTAAAAGTATTTTCCTTTTGTCTCAGATATGGTCTTTTTGGATATTCCATAAAAATACTTGGTACACATGAGTATATTTTTAGTCTATTATATATACATATATATACACATGTACATATTTATTGATGCTCATTTTTAATTTATGTGTCACTAAATCCATGTATTTCGACATATATTTTTGCCATAATATTATGTTTTGCATATGCATGTTGTATAAAATTACTTTTCTACTTGCTTATATTAGTACACACGTTTGATCTATACACATTATTAAACATACACATATCATCATTTCTATATAAATTTGCATGTGTTCACTTTTAAACTTTTATGTATATATATATTAATATATTTATTACTTTAACAATTTTTTCGTATTTATTCATTTATTTAAAATACCTTGCTTTGCGATTTATTGAATATTTTCAATATATGTATAGGTGTGAAATGATCTTGGAAACTTCCATTGCTTTTTAAATTATTATTGTTCGAGTATGTTCTCATATTAAATTGCTTTTGTGTATATATAGCCTATTATTTTAAATGCTTTAATATAAGGATGTGTATAATTTTTAGATTATCTTAAAAATTTATATGTATTTTATTGTTAATCTCATGTTTTCTTTAATAGATTTACATGCATACATGTTTTATAAATCATCATGTAGTTTGTCAATTTTGAATGCACTTGTGTTTAAAACGTTTCATATGCAATTTGATTCAAACTTTTATTTTATAATATCTATTTTAAAAATCATACATCCCTAGCCTTTATACTAATTTGTCAACCTAGGTTATGTGTACATTTATTCATTATTATTTTAAACTGCTTTTTATAGCATATTGATTTCTAATTGCTATGTTGTTTTTATATCTTGCATTGGTCATGACATGTACATTACTGTGGCATATTATTGTTTGGCTTGTGTGATTGTCATCATTTTCGTCATTGTATTATTATATCAATTATTCTCCATGCATTACCAAAATCGGATTACACTTTTAGGTTAGCTGTTTTCAATTATTAGTTTGTTAATCGATCATATCTCATGTATGTCAATTATCCCAACTCATCGTTTTCAAAATGTGGTTTTATAAAATCCAAACTTTATGATTAATTTTGTTAATTTTCAAAAAAACGCATTAATACATTTTAAGCTAGTTTTATAATTATTCATTCAAAAACTCTTCAAAACGAAGGCGAGATTCGACGTTTGGCAATTCGCGGAATCGTGCCCTAACGTGTTGGGTTGCAATTTTGCGTTTGCTCAAAACAATCGAATTTCCCTTCAAAATCTTACTCATGCCTTTTCAAAATCATTTAAAACGAAGGCAATATTTGACGGTTGTCAATTCGGGAATCACACCCTATCGTGTTGGGTTGTGATTTCTCGTTTGTTCGAAACAATCGAATATTCCTTTAGATTTTCACTCATAAAAATCCTTTAAAACGAAGATAATATTCGGTGTTTAATGATCCGGGAATCATGCCCTATCGTGCTGGGTTGTGATTTCTCGTTTGTTCGAAACAATTGAATATTCCTTTAAGTTTTCATTCATGGTTATTAAAAATCTTTCAAAACGAAGGCGATGCTCGACGTTTGGCAATTTGAGAATCGAGCCCTATCGCGTTGGGTTGCGCTTTCTCATTTGCTTAAAACAATCGAAGATCCCTTCGGAATTTCGCCCGTATTTCCTCAAACGAGGCAATAGTCAATGTTTGGGAATTCGAAGAATCGTGCCCTATCGTGCTGGGTTTCGATTTCTCGTTGAACTAAATAGTGAGCATCGTTTGAATATCGAAATAAGAAGATTTTTTGGGCAACCAAGTCGGGTCATTCAAATGATTGTTAAAAAAGAATCACATTTCGAAAACATTTTTTTAGACATAAGGACAGCATTTAATCAATTTGGTACCAATCTTGGGAGTAATAAGGGTGCTGACCCTTCCTCATGCGTAATCGACTCCCGAACCCGTTTTCTCATGTTTTCGTAGACCAAAATCATTGTTTTAGTAAACCAAAAATGTTTTATTAAAATAACCAAATTCTTAGGTGACCCGATCTCACCAAAACGAAAAGATCGGTGGCGACTCCATACTTTTCTTTTCAGTTGATTCTCTTTTTTCTTCTTTAAATTAAAAATGGTTTCGACACTAGGTTTTATTAGCAATAATTCCAAAAGTTAAAAACATCATCTTCTTTCTTTTAAGCATATAATAATAAATTTATCTTTCGATTGTTAATTTGACTCTTTTTTTTTTTTAGGTTAAGTTTGATTATTAATATTTTAAAAAAAAGTTAAATCGTCTTTTTTTAACGAAAACGTTAACTAAAATATTAATTTTTTTAACTATGTTTACTTGGCAACCTTTGTGTCAATCTATATGTATTTTATATTTACATGACACTATTTGTTAAAAAAAAAAAAACCTATGAAGTACACATAGGTTGTTATATTTAAAATTTTAATATTTTAATCAATATTTTTATTAAAAAAATAAATCTACTCTTTTTTAAAAATTATGTTTAAATTTAAATTTTTTAAAAGAATGAAATCAAATTTAATTCAAATAATAATAAAATCCAAATTGAGAAAAGAATACAAACTTTTTTTTTTTCAAATCATGATTTTAACCGAAAATGAAAAAAATGTTTTTCCTATGCAAAAGTCAAAATATTTACTTGTTTAGCATTATTTTTATAGTGAAAAAGCAACATTTAATCTTTAAAAGTTGTGACGATAATGCTAAACAAGCGGAAATTTTCTTCTGATTTCTCAAACTTGATGGAATTTATCTTTTCAGATTGGACCCTTTCTTTTGTCATCTAATCCAAGTCCATCCAATGGATTGTTGGATTAAAAGACCCTGGGTTTCATTCAAAAGTAGTCCCATAAAATTTTGGACCGAGATTATCTTATAATAAAGGGCTGAGATTAGGTTATAAATACATATAATAAATGGCCTAAATAATTGTTAATTTTGGGATGAGATTAGATAACATTCGGCCTATAGATTAATTAGTGTGTCAGGAATTGAGCACACACCCTCTTCTATAGTGTACTTTGCATATGAAAAGTTATCCATTTTAACCCAATTTGTCCTTTCGAAAAAAGTGCTTTTGAGAAGGATTGTGAAATAGAAATTTTAAAAAGTATTTTTGAAATGTTTGATAGTTTTTATTATTATGGTTAAAAAGTGTTTTCTAAAATATAAGATGTTAATTTTAATTATGATATTGTAAAATAGAAGATTTAATGAAGAGATAAAAAAGGTAATTTCATTGGAAATTTTTTACTTTTCAGCTTTGTTATAGGCCAATTTTGGGCCATTTACAATGCCCTCAGCCCAACTTCATTCACAAATTAAACCCATACATATCAACCTTAACCCAATACCCCTAAACCCATTACAATACTAACCCAAACCCGATTGACCCTAAAACCTACCCAACAACCCATCAACTAAACTTAACCCCTAGCCCAATATTAAAACTAAACAAACCCAAACCCATTACAAAATTAATAACCCAATAGCCCAACACTAAACCCAAATCAGAAAAATGAAAAAAGAAACCCTAAAACAACCCTAACCCCTATCTAGACTTTCGGCCACCTACCCTTCTGCCCCCAACCGCTCCACCAGCCACTTGCCTCTGCCAAGGTCACATCCGCCGCCCTCACACCATGCCCATCCCCTGCAGAAACAACAGAGAAGCAAGGACATCAAAAAATAATAATATCATGTAATGAAAGTGGCTATAAAAAGCCAAGTCCGAATCAATTTTGGGGGGCTTTTTTCGACAATCAAAGAAAGACAATAATAAAAAGCATTCTATTTTTAAACAAGAACAAGCAATACAATCGATATTCAGGTAAAAGAATAGCACAAGCATAATACTAAACCAGAAGTCCAAAGATCCAAAAATCGAAAAGGAACCTAAGGCGATTTTGTTTTCTATTTCATTTTATTTTGAATCTACATGATTTATATATATATATATATATATATATATATATATATATATATATATATATATACATCATAGATATTTAAAAGAAATAAAATAGCACAAGCGACGGACGGCATGTACGATGGTCAGTCTAAGTGACTCACTCGCCGGAGCTCCTCTTCCTCTCCCTTCTCTCTTCCCTCTCTCTTCTTTTTTTCTTTCCCTCTCACCAAATGATTTTTTTTGTTAATTTTGGCCTTTATATAGCCTCCCAAAACGACGTCGTTTTGGGGCTGCCATTTAATCCCAAAACGACGTCGTTTTGGCCTATGCCCGACCCGTCCGACCCGAGCCGCTAGAGGATCCGCGTGTTTTTTATTAATGGGTTATTTATGTGCGCAGTCCTTCCGCTTTTTCAAGGTTTTTCAATTAAGTCTTCCAAGCTTTTTAATTTGGCCCAGAAATTTTGTTTTTGTTTCATTTCGGTCCCTCTGCTGCTGAGAGCTTTAGGCCGAATGGTTTATTGCCCAATCTAGTCCCTCTTGTTTGTTTGCGCGTGCAATTTAGTCCTTTCATTTTTATTTCCTTTTAAATTCGCCCTAAAACTTTGTTATTAATTCAATGTTAGTCCTTTCCTATTTATTTTTGTTTCTTTATTAAATATTATCATTATTATTTCTAATGTATTATTAGTATTATCAATATTATTATTATTATTATTTTTATATGTTAATGTATATTTTCATTATATATATGCATACATATATATTTATATATAGTTTTAGTTTTAGTTACTTTAATTTCATATTGTTATTATTAGTATTATAATATTATATTTATTATTAATATTAGTATATATTTTTATATATATATATATATATATACTTTTATATATATACTTTTTATATATCGTTTCTATTATTACATTTATTATTTTCACTATTATTATATTTATTATTTTCATTATTATACATATATATACATATAGATGTTTTCAAGTATTTATTATAAATATATTATTCTCTTATTATATTATTATGTATATTATTTTACTCATGTCTTCATTATTTTTTATTTATTATATTTTTATATATTTAAAATTATATTATTCATGTATTTCATTTTATTATGTATATGTTTTATATCATTTTATGTACATACTTTTAATATTATTATGTATTTATATATGTACACATTTATGTAGTATTATTAATATATTTTTGCTTATGTTATTAGTATTTCTAATATGTATTGTATATGTTCATTATATATATATTATGTATATTTATATTATGTTTTTATGTATTATTATGTATACTTTTGTTTCACATTATTACGTATATATTTTAATACCATATTTTATATATATTATTATATCCATTTTTATCCCTATTATATTTATTGTTTATATTAGTACATACATTCTATTATACTTGTATACGTATTCTATATATAGTATTATTTTCGTATATCATTATATTATTTATTTCACCTATTATTTTCATTATTATCACTTATTATTTTGTTTTATATATTATTATGTATATATTTATCATATATGCCACGTATGTATATTTTTCAATGTTCATTTTATTTATGTATATATTATGTAAATATTTTAACATTATCTTATGCATTTTTATATATCACATATATATATATATATACCTTTTTAGTATTGTCTTATTACATATCATGTAAATATTTCGAATACTATATTATATTTATTCTTACATATTATCTTATATATATATATATTTTTAAATAACTTTATATCATGTATGTATTTTTAATATTATCCATGTACATACTTTGTAATATTAACATTATGTTTAAATTTTAATATATATGTGTACGTATATAGGCAACATTATTAGTTTTATCATGTTTAGTGCTTATAATATTATTGTCATACTTATATTTGTTTCAATGTACTTCTAGACCTGTCTTTTATTCATTTTTATTTCATATCAATTTGTTTTACGTTTAAAGGAAAATCTTTTTTCTAATTAATTTCAATACATAAGGCAATGTACCGATTTAGCATTAAACCGTGGATTTCATCGCTATGTTGGATGAAATTTGTCGGCTCGTGTTAAAACGGTAAATCCTTTTCAAAAAACCAGGAATTGAAAGTTTTCGTTTTTTAATCGGATCACGATTGAGATTTAAATTGAACTCGTATTTTTGAAAATCAAGACAACATGTGTTTATGAGATACCAATTTTTGGGCGTCGCGAGGGAGCTAATACCTTTCTCGCGCATAACTGACTCCCGAACCTTAATTTTTCTCTGGCTTTTAACGTAGACCCTAAACTCAGCCTTCTTTTCATTTTAAAAAAGAAATTTAATAGGTGTCCGATCACACATAGGAAAAAAGATCGGTGGCGACTCCCTTTTTATTTCAAAATCGAACTTCAGTTTTCAAACTTTTTCACTAGATCGCCACAATTAGCGACCGAAAGCTAAAATTTTTACGTCGCTACAAGCTTGAGTTGAAATCAAATAGCAATCTCATTTGTGATTATTAACCTTAACCCTTTTATATTTTACAAAATGATGTTGCTTTTGGAAATTGTTAACTTCCTTTTGGGAGGAGGATGGGTTAAATATTGATTTTGGGTTTGAAAGAGTGTTAGTTTTGATATCTCAATATAATAATTAATTATATTTATTTCTAAATTATTTTGAGTAAATAATATTTAAAATATCATAGAATATTTTCTAATCCAAAATCATTCAAAAACACTTCCTTAAAATTATTTGATTTATATATGACCCTGTTTGGCAATTGGTTGATAACTGATTGCAGTGGTTGATTTGACTAACTAATTCTATTAACTGTTTATTTAAATGTATTAGGTAAAACTTAATTAATAGTTGAAAGCTGATATGTGTAAAATGACAAATAATGGCATGATATTTTATTGTTAAGTATTTATTTGTTTATAATACTTTAGTCGATGAAATTATTGAAATAAAATACTATTATCAAGGAATTAAAAATCCATTATAGAAATTAATTAGTGAATATTTCTGAAAATTTAAATAAACAAATTTCTTAAGTTCCTCATTTGCGCAAGTATCTTTTATTTAAATAAACATCCATTACGGAAATTAATTAGTGTTACAGGCCAATTTTGGGCCACTTATTCAGACCCAAATACACAAATTACCCAAAACCCACAAACCCAACTAACCTAAACCCATAACACTAACCCAACTATCCTACAGCCCAATACCTATCAGCCCAAACACCTAACTCACCAAACCCTAAACAGAAAACAACTAAAACCCTAGCCCCTAGACTTTCGGCCACCTACCCCTCTGCCCCAACCGCTCCATCAGCCACTTGCCTTTGCCTCACGCCATGCCCATCCCCTGCAAGCAGAGATGAAATGATAGAAAGTAGAAATAGAATAATAAAAAAGTATTTGTAAAGAGGCTATAAGAAGCCGAATAAAAAATGATGTAAAAGGGGGGAAACTTTTGGGAAATAAAAAGAAGGCATTCGATTTTGAGTAAAAAGAAACGATCTCAAAATATCAGAGAAGAAAAAATCATCAAATCAAACCAAATATTAGAAATCAAAGAACCCAAAGATCAAAAGTCGAAATCAAAGTCCTAAGGTGAATTTTTCTATTTTCATTTTCGTTTTACTTTCGAATCTATCCCTTTTATATTTATAAATACATAATATATAAAAGAAAAAAATATTTTAAAACGTAAAAAAAATACAAAAAAAAATACCTTTTTCGATTTTCCGGCCACCGTGTACGGTGGTGGCGCGCGCGTGATGGCGTGGTGGCGACGGTCCGGCGATCGGACCGGATGACCGCCCACCGCCGAAATCCTCTTCTCTCTCCTTCTCTCTTCCTCTCTCTCTTCTTTTTTTTCTTTCCCTCTCACCAAATGATTTTTTTTGTTAATTTTGGCCTTTATATAGCCTCCCAAAACGACGTCGTTTTGGGGGCTGCCATTTAACCCCAAAACGGCGTCGTTTTTGGCCATGCCCGATCCGACCCGACCCATACCCGCTTAGGATCCGCGTGTTTTCAAAGGAGGGGCTAATTGCACTTTTAGCCCCTCCGCTTTTTATCACTTTGAAATTAGATTTTTGTTATTTATAATTTAGCCTGTAATTTATTGTTCTTTTTCGATTTAGTCCTTCATTGTTATGTGTTTTAAAATAGTTCAAAAAATTGCATTTTCGATCCCCTATGTTTCACGCGTGTTCAAATAAGCCCTTCCTCTTTCTTTTTATTTCGAATTACCCAAAATTTCATTTTAATTCGAATTTGGTCCTTTTTAAAAAAATTTTAAGTTGTTTTATATTATATTTGTTGTTTTATTGTATTTTAAATATTATTTATATTATATTTATTACTATATTTTATTAATATCATTATTATGTCTATTATCAATATTTTATTTAGTTACATATATATATATATATATATTTATTTTGAAATGTCTCATTTTTATTATTACATATATATATGTATTTATTATTATTATATTTATTAATATTATTGATTTTCACTTAATATTTATATATGTGTCTACATGTACATATTTATGTAATGTACCAATGCTTTTCTTTTTCGTATTATTTTTAATATACGTATATATATTGTATATATTTATATATATTATATATATTTTTTAATGTTATGTATTGTATATTTCTTTACTATTTATATATTTTTATGTTGTTGTAGGTATATTTTTATTATTAGTTATGTATTTTTTTTTTGTTATATACTATTTCATGTATGTATTTTTTTTTATGTTATCCTTATTATTTGTATTGATATTAGTATATGTTTTATTATATGTGTATATATCTTTAATATATATATATATATATATAGGCACATATTTATGTAACATTATTAATATTTGTTCTCAACATTATTATTATGTATATGTTATGTAAACATTTTAACATTATATATTATATATCTATTTATATATATTACGTATATATATACCTTTTAATATTATGTTTTTGTATCATATATATATTTTAAATACTATATTGTATATATATTATTATGTATATCCTTAGTACCACATTACGTATATATTATGTATATGCTTATTTTTACCCCTATTACATTCATTATTAATACATTTATTTTATCATACGTATATATATATATATATACCCCTTTTTAATATTATATTCCTTTTTTACATATATTTATATATTATATTTTATCGTTGCTAGTTATGTATTATTACTATCTCATGTATATACTTCAAACACCATATATGTAATATATTTCCAACACTATATATATATACATATATTTTACATATATACTCTTAATTATCCTTGTATGTATATTCATTGTATTCTCGTATATGATACTATTGTTACATTTAATATCGCGTGCATTGTCATTATTTTTAAATATCATTGTTGTATGTATTATGTGCCATGACGTGTTTCCAACTATTATCTTTCGTTTTCCATCCATTCTTGTATATTTCCCCGTTGTTCATTATTTTAAAATATCTATTCGTGTTTTTATTAATTTCAATACGTAAGGCAATATATCGATTTAACACCATGTCGTTGATTTCATCGCTATGTTGGGTGAACATCAGTCGACTCGCGTGAAGACGGTATATCCTTGTCAAAAAAATTAAAAATTTAACACTTCTCGTCTTCTTTTAATCGGATCACGACTAAATTTTATTATTGAACTCGTATTTTTGAAAATCAAGACAACGTGTTTATGAGATACCAATTTTTGGGCGTCGCGAGGGTGCTAATACCTTCCTCGCACGTAACCGACTCCCGAACCCTAATTTTTCTCTGGATTTTAACGTAGACCCAAACTCAGCCTTTTATTTTGTTTTAATAAGATATCTAATAGGTGTCCGATCACATTTAGGAAAAAGGATCGGTGGCGACTCCCTGTTTATTTTAAAAATCAAAATTTCAATTTCCAAATTTTTAATCGCCACATTTAGCGACCCGAAAGCAAATTTTTACGTCGCTACAATTAGTGAGTAATTTTTTAGCAAATATGGTCAAATATATCATTCCACATATCATATTCCCAATCAACTGTGAAAAAATTTGCTCATCCAATCAATTTTTGTTTTGAAAGTTTTAGCTCAACAAGTTCTTGCAAATCTACATTCATCAAATACTAAAATTAGAGGATTTGACTACCCAATCCTTCATTTGTGCCCAAATCAACTAAAAAGACCCGAAACTTTATTTACATCCCATAATATTTTTTAGTTGGTTTTTGCTTAAAATTATTTTAGTTATAAATTGAGTTAAAATTATTTTAAAATTTTAAACAAATTTTTAGTCAACGCATTTTCATATAGAGGACTGATTCCCATAAACATGGGATCAACTTCCATAAAAGGCAATAGTTAAATGAGGTTTTGAGAAGGGTGAGGAATTAAACTCTCATTCGCTTCCCAATTCAAACACAAATCTTTTACTCATTTTACATGTGAATTGATGACATCCTATTGTAATTTACACGTTTTAAAAGAAAATCAATTATTAATTATCACAATTTATTTTGATTTATATGTAAATCATTTTTTAAAGTTATTTTTTCTTTTGAGTACATGGAAGAATATATTTTTAATTAACTTTATTTAAGCATCCATTTGATTTGATTTATACAAAGATCGAATTTTGAACTTCACATCAATTAATTTGAAATTTATATAAATCATACGGTGGAGTGATCCATAAAGTGTTTTATTTTTACTATTTAATGAATAACTGTAATAAATTAAAAATCGGAATTGGTGGAATCGGATTTGTGAATCGAGAGAGAGTGATCGCGCCTTGAATTTTTAGATTATTTATCCGTTTCTAGAAAATAAATGAGTTATTGATCTGTTGGTTAAGTGTCAGTGAAATGGTCCTTAAAACCCAAGTTCGAATTCCTTCTGTAATGCTCCAAATTTCTTATTTTATTAGGTGTTATTTGTGACATGTAAATTGGTCTAGTTCAGCAGTTAAGTGTTTGCTTGTGTGCTTGAGGTTTTGTGTTTGATTCTTTTCTCTTAAAATTTTTTATTATTTTTTGTCCCAATATCATGTTTGGCGCATCTAGGTTATCTTTAATTTCTGTATGCTTATTGATAAGAATGAGTCTGCTGGTTTGATAGTATTCTCCTATCTCTTTAGTCCCAAGTTTGAATCATGTTGTGTTCAAAGTGAGAATAATTTCTGCTTCTCGTTGCTGTGCCGCCCATGCTGTCAAAAAACTGGTCATACGCAAACTCTGAGCAGCCTGATTAGGATAACAACTAATTAGGATTTAGTGGGATTTAATTAGTCTAATTTTAAAAAAGAACGTAGAGTTTAGCTCCTAAAAACTCTCCTAGTGTCGTCCCCCTCTTCCCATTTCCTCCACTTTTCTGTTTTTTTTCCCACTTTTGTTTTCTATCGTTCTTTCTTTTTTTGTTAATCTTCTTCTTCCTTTTTCGATTTTATTCATAATTTCTTGGTTAGCAAGCTCTATTTCTTTCTTATTTTTCACCTCTTGCCACCCTTTTTATCTACCTTATTGTCGTCCATACCCCAAGTTTCGTTGTAGTTATTCTTTTCTGGATTAGTGTTGGTTATACGTAATCGGCAGCTATCACATCCTGTCGCACACAATCGTCAGCCATCGTATCCTGTCACACGCAATCAGCAACCATCGCACGCAATCAGCAGCCACCGTATCCTATCGCACCCTGTGCGCCACCAACCAACAACAACATCAGCCCTTTGGTGACCTGCGACTGATTCCCTCAACATTCAACAGCCCTTATTTGCCACCCCTAGCCCATCCTCTACATAGATCAAATGTGAGTCCTAACCCTACGTGATTTGTGAGTGTATGATAATAATCAAATGTTATTGTGCTCTAATTGAAATCGTTCAATTGTGAATTGTGTTTTCTTCTGGCGGTGGCCGAATGTAAGTATTTCCCCTAATTGTAAAATTTGGTGTAAGCTGATTAATTGTGGGTGTGTTTTGGTTATGACCGAATATGGGTAAGTGAGTTGGATGACATAATCGAAGGTGAGTATGCCCTAATTTGAGTTAGCTAAATTCGTATGTGTCCCTACTATGTTGTTGAATATGATACTTGTCTGTTTTTGTGATGGCCGGATATGCCAATGGCATGTTTTTGATATGTTAAACTATATGTGCAATTAGTATATTCTGATCTGTTTTATTTGAATATGCCAATAGCATATTTTTTATTTGTTAAACTATATGTGCAACTAGTATGTTTTAATATGTTTTATCTGTATATGGGCACATTTGATTCGAGTATACTCACTTATGTTATGTCATTTGCATGTGCATTGGGGATGGGTTATGTATGATTGGAGGAAGTTCTCGCAGACTACGATCTGCGATTGTGGTGGTTTACCCACAAATTTTGATTTGACAATTAAATTGTATTATCTGTTTCTGGCAGTATTTTTGCAATAAATTTGACAATTTGTTTGCATAATTTCTGGTGCTAAAGACCACAATTTTGGTGTGTTTGGTTTGAAGGGTTTTTAATTACCCTAATTGGTGTGTTGAGTGGACAGAGTTGATATATAGCGAATGGGAGTAGGCTTTGTTGTTCTATTAACACTTTGCATTGCATCATTTGATCATACTCATGCTTATACACTGGTTGATAATTTGCTATGTACCGTTGCTGGCTTTGTATGGATGGCTTATTGTTTTTTTGAAAATATCTTTATGATTGAATTGTTACTTCTAGACTCACATTGAGCTTCTTAAAGCTCACCCCCTTAATTTTTCTTCTTTCAAATAATACTCAAAGTTAGGATTAGACACAATATTCGGAGGGTTTGTCTTGAACTTTTATAAATAAAGTATTTTTTTAAGTTTATTATCATATTATTTTTGGACTTGTAATAAGTTTGTTTATGGATTTTGGCATGGGACATTACTTTGGGGATTATTATTCTGATGTGCAAGACTTGATTGCATAACACTAGAGTTTTTAAAACTAATCAAAAGTTTTTAAAACTAATCAAAAGGTATTTTAAAAGATTACGCATGAAGTTTGGTTTTTAAAATTCTGACATAATCACTTTTTTCCGCTACGACAATGAAAATAAGTTTTGAATTAAATACGACTTAGTTTTGAAATGAATGTTCTTCACAAAGGAAATTCTAAAGACACTTGATTTCTAAAATTAATACATATTTCATTGCAATTTTGAAAAATGAGTTTTTAACAAAATATTTAGTTTTCAAAAATGATTAATAGTTACAAGTTATTTACCAAATCAATCAATTTCTAAAATTATCATGCGTCTATGAAATAGGATAAATATTCGATTTCACTAGTTTTGAATAAATAAGTAAATGGTTTTAGAATGTGTTTAAAATTTCAAAAATTTACTTCAACAATTTCGATGGCCAATGTAATCTTCTAAATTTAGCCATAACGTCTTAACCGAATTCAAGTTGTTGCAATAGCATTTTAAATTCACAAATTAAATTGAATCAATTATGAATTTAAGGAAAAAATAACATGATTAAATTATATTTGTTAAGTAGACGTGTTAAGTTGGTCATAGATTAAGTCAATATGTAATTTCAAGTTTTAATTAATTTTAAGTATATATTATTTTTGAATTCAAATTATTTCAAATAATAAATTTCTATATCGATAAACATATATAAAAAGAGGATACCTAGGTGGCATTGTAGATGTGCACACCCATGAATCCTTCACTTGTCCTTTTTTGATTTAATTTTTTTTTTTGATATTATGTATGTCCGTTTTACGGTCTATGTTCGAGGTTCGCAGTTGTCCATCTCAACTATGTTATCTCTAAGACTCCAACTTATACTCTCTATTTTGAAGTGTAATGTGCCTTACCATTGCACCCAATTACTTATTAATTCATTTAATATTTCAACTTTAAGTGTTGTATGTAGGAGAAAGGAGAATAAAAAAGAATAAGAATAAGAATAGAAAGGAGAAAAAAACAAATTATGTTTTTTTAAAAAATAGATATTATATTATTATAATTTTATCATTATAAATAGATAAATATGTGAATTTATAAATTCTGATATGTTATGTTGAACTTATTTTTGTTTAGTGTTTTAATTTTTTTTTAAGTTTTTGTGTTATATTTCAATTCATATAATATTTTGTATAATTTATCACAATAATTTTTTTTCAACGAAAATTTATTTACATATGATATTAAAATGTAAAAAATATATTTTACTTTATTTTGTGTTTGATAATTTTCAGGAAAAAAAATGACATGTTTCACTTATGAAAATAAATCTTACTACTTTTGTTCCTAGAGTTTTCACACTTGAAAAAGAAAATATGGGTGTATTTCTCAAATCATCAGTCCAGTATTAGATGTAGTCTTTCTCCAGAACAAGATGCCCAGTATTTGCAACACTTTAGTAGTTAAGGGTCAAGATATCACCGGTCAACAAATTAATGTAACTTGTGAGGTACAACAATTATTAAAAAATAATCGAGTTAGAGTTATAGCTGTGAGCGCTACAGGCAGATAATGAGAGGAAAGGAAGTGATTGACACGAGAGCTCCTCCAAGTGTTCCAGTTGGCGAAGCGACCCTAGGACAAATTTTTAATGTGATTGAGGAACTCGTTGATAATTTAGGTCTTACAAATACTTGCACAATATCCCCTATTCATAAATCCGCACAAATCTCATTATTCTCATCATGAATATTTTTAAAATTTATCAAAAACATAAAAAAAAAATACCCTCAAAATAATTTATATTATTATAAAAAATAAATTACACTAATTCAACTAAAGTATAAATATAACAAGTTGTAAATTAGCTAAAATGTGTAAAAACAAAAGTCAAAACCTTTGATTTAGACCGACTTGGTAATCATTATTGTTGTAACGTGGACATGTGTGTACGCTTGCATGCTTTACACAAAAGCTAATTATTGACGAATTACATACATATTTTTTAAAAATAGCCTCCATATCTACAGTGAAAACCTTTTTTCATTTATTCATTAGGGACTTGGATTTGAAAAAACAAAGCTAGCATACAAATGTCCAGTCTCCAGACCCACAAACGACATTAAAAACGAATTCTTTGACCAATTTGATTCAAATTCAAAAGGATAAAATTTGTCCAAGGGAAATAATGCCCAACCCCATCAAAGAAGCAATGTATGAACCAACATCAACAAGCTCCGAAAGGCAAGACAATGAGACTTGTTTTTATTGATAGATGAGTAGTGATTTAAGTTTACAAACAATTTATTAATTACATTTGGTGATATTTAAATTCAAACTTTAGTCCAATTCCCATTAAATTAAATATTCATATAACACAAAGTTTTAGAGAAGGAAAGATTTTATTTAATTTAGTGAAACTATTTAATACTTGTAAGGAGAATAATATAAAATAAAGGATTAAGTTACTCTACTAACCTGATAGATAGTAGATACACAATTAACAATACCTTTAGTAAAACCAAATGATGTCATTATGTTGTGAAACTTTGTATACCAATTGGTGGGTCTCTTGTTTTATTTCATATATTGATTTTTAAAAATTAGTCCCTATATTTTTTCTGAATAATTTAATTTTTTAGAGTGAGGCGAGCTTATGGACTAGTTTTAACAAATGAAAAATATAAAAAAATATATTTTAAAAGAAATGAAGAAGGGAGGAAAACAAAGGGAGAAGCAGAAAAGAATGGAAAATAAAAAAAGGAAAGTTAAAAGAACATAAAAGAAAAAAATTAAATTACACAAAATGAAAAAATATATGGACCAATTGTAAAATTTAACCTAAAATTTTCATTTGAAATGATGATTTAACGTGTCACGTCAGCTTACCGTTACACCATTAATGACAATTAATGGCTCGGTGACTAAAATGTTACAACACGATAATGTAAGTGACTAAAACATAATATTTCAAACATAAGTGACTAAAATGTAACCTGAGGCAAACAAAAGTGACTATTTTGATAATTTACCCTTTATCTAAATAATAAACTTAAGATGTTGTTGTAGCGACGTAAAAATTTTAACTTTGGGGTCGCTAATTGTGGCGATTTATTGAAAATTTGGAAATTGAAGCTTGATTTTTAAATGAAAAGGGAGTCACCACCGATCCTTTTTACTAGGTGTGATCGGACACCTATTAGATCTTTTTTTTTTAACATCAGAAGGCTGAGTATAGGTCTACGTTAAAAGCCAGAGAAAAATTAAGGTTCGGGAGTCGGTTACGAGCGAGGAAGGTATTAGCATCCTCGCGACGCCCAAAATTGGTATCTCATAAACACTTCCTAATAATATTTAAAATAATATTTAAAATATCATAGAATATTTTCTAATCCAAAATCATTCAAAAACACTTCCTTAAAATTATTTGATTTATATATGACCCTGTTTAGCAATTGGTTGATAACTGATTGCAGTGGTTGATTTGACTAACTAATTCTATTAACTGTTTATTTAAATGTATTAGGTAAAACTTAATTAATAGTTGAAAGCTGATATGTGTAAAATGACAAATAATGGCATGATATTTTATTGTTAAGTATTTATTTGTTTATAATACTTTAGTCGATGAAATTATTGAAATAAAATACTATTATCAAGGAATTAAAAATCCATTATAGAAATTAATTAGTGAATATTTTTGAAAATTTAAATAAACAAATTTCTTAAGTTCCTCATTTGCGCAAGTATCTTTTATTTAAATAAACATCCATTACGGAAATTAATTAGTGAGTAATTTTTTAGCAAATATAGTCAAATATATCATTCCACATATCATATTCCCAATCAACTGTGAAAAAATTTGCTCATCCGATCAATTTTTGTTTTGAAAGTTTTAGCTCAACAAGTTCTTGCAAATCTACATTCATCAAATACTAAAATTAGAGGATTTGACTACCCAATCCTTCATTTGTGCCCAAATCAACTAAAAAGACCCGAAACTTTATTTACATCCCATAATATTTTTTAGTTGGTTTTATAAATTGAGTTAAAATTATTTTAAAAAATTTTAAACAAATTTTTAGTCAACGCATTTTCATATAGAGGACTGATTCCCATAAACATGGGATCAACTTCCATAAAAGGCAATAGTTAAATGAGGTTTTGAGAAGGGTGAGGAATTAAACTCTCATTCGCTTCCCAATTCAAACACAAATCTTTTACTCATTTTACATGTGAATTGATGACATCCTATTGTAATTTACACGTTTTAAAAGAAAATCAATTATTAATTATCACAATTTATTTTGATTTATATGTAAATCATTTTTTAAAGTTATTTTTTCTTTTGAGTACATGGAAGAATATATTTTTAATTAACTTTATTTAAGCATCCATTTGATTTGATTTATACAAAGATCGAATTTTGAACTTCACATCAATTAATTTGAAATTTATATAAATCATACGGTGGAGTGATCCATAAAGTGTTTTATTTTTACTATTTAATGAATAACTGTAATAAATTAAAAATCGGAATTGGTGGAATCGGATTTGTGAATCGAGAGAGAGTGATCGCGCCCTGAATTTTTAGATTATTTATCCGTTTCTAGAAAATAAAGGAGTTATTGATCTGCTGGTTAAGTGTCAGTGAAATGGTCCTTAAAACCCAAGTTCGAATTCCTTCTATAATGCTCCAAATTTCTTATTTTATTAGGTGTTATTTGTGACATGTAAATTGGTCTAGTTCAGCAGTTAAGTGTTTGCTTGTGTGCTTGAGGTTTTGTGTTTGATTCTTTTCTCTTGAAATTTTTTATTATTTTTTGTCCCAATATCATGTTTGGCGCGTCTAGGTTATCTTTAATTTCTGTATGCTTATTGATAAGAATGAGTCTCTTTGGTTTGATAGTATTCTCCTATCTCTTTAGTCCCAAGTTTGAATCATGTTGTGTTCAAAGTGAGAATAATTTACGCTTCTCGTTCTTTGTGCATGCCATGTCACAAAAAAAACTGGTCATACGCAAACTCTGAGCAACTTTGATTAGGATAACAACTAATTAGGATTTAGTGGGATTTAATTAGTCTAATTTTAAAAAAGAATGTAGAGTTTAGCTCCTAAAAACTCTCCTAGTGTCGTCCCCCTCTTCCCATTTCCTCCACTTTTCTGTTTATTGAAAATTTAGTGGGATGTTGTTGTAGCGACGTAAGTCGCTAATTGTGGCGATTTATTAAAAATTTGGAAATTGAAGCTTGATTTTTAAATGAAAAGGGAGTCACCACCGATCCTTTTTACTAGGTGTGATCGGACACCTATTAGATCTTTTTTTTTAACATCAGAAGGCTGAGTATAGGTCTACATTAAAAGCCAGAGAAAAATTAAGGTTCGGGAGTCGGTTACGCGCGAGGAAGGTATTAGCATCCTCGCGACGCCCAAAATTGGTATCTCATAATCACGTATTGTCTTAATTTTCAAAATTGCAAGTTCAAAGTAACATTGAATCATAATTCGATCAAAACACGAGAAATTTCAAGTTTCGTTTTCTTTTGAGAAGGTCATACCGCTTTAATACAAGTCGATTGATGTTCACCCAACATAGCGATGAAATCGATGACTTAATGCTAAATCGGTACGTTGCCTTGCTTATTGAGATTAAAAGAACATGAGTAAAAAAAGCCTTTAAAGTAGTGAATAACAAAACGATATGAAGTGGGCAGGAAACAAGAGCTAGGAATATATCGAAGCACATCACAAATACGACGATAATATTAAAAAAACAATAATAGTGCATGCGAGATTAAACGTAATAATAGTATCAAACGCGAAAAAACCATGAATATACATATGTAATAATGATGTTAAGAGTATGTACGTAATATACATATATACATATATATATTAAATAGTAATAATGTTAGAAATATACCATATATATAGTATTTGATATATACACAAAGTAGTAAAAATATATAAAACTAGTAATGTTAAAGTATATACATAATATCTACATATGTGTATAAATAAATATTGAAAAATGTATGTACATGGCATATATGAAAAATATATACATAATAATATTAAAATAAAATAATAAGTGATAATAGTGAAAATAATAGGTATAATAATAAATATAATGATATATGAAAATAATACTATATATAAAATGTGTATACAAGAACAACGAAATATATGTACTAATATTAGTAATAAATATAGTAGGAATAAAATAAATGTGATAATAATATATACACAATATGGTATTAAAAATATACATATACATATAATAGTATTTAAGAATATATACATAAGATAATGTAGAAATATGTACATGGAATAGTATATAAAAAATATAACTAATAATATTGAAAATACATATTCATAATATATACATAAAACATATATGATATGTATACATTAGAAATGATAACAATATATACTAATACACTACATAGATATGTACATACATGATTATAAATAAATAGGATGTTAGAAATACTTAATATATAATATTTAAAATATATACATGATAATATATGAAAGATAATATTAGAAAATATATGTACATAATATACATAAGAAAATATATACATAATATAATATTAAAATATAATAATACAACGTTATAAATATATACGACATGTATAAAATACATGAGTATATTCAATACATGCATATAATGGATATATATGATAAAACGTAAACTACTACTACTACTAATAATAATAATAATAATAATAAGAATAAGAATAATAAATAATATATATAAAAAAAATCAGAATTGATTAATTTATAGCAAAGAAACGAAAATAAACAAAAATGGACTAAAATTGAATGAAAACCAAAGTTTTAGGGCTGATTTAAAACCAAAAAATAAAAGAAAAGGACGAAATTACTACACGCGCCTAACCTGGAGGGGCTAAAAACGCAATAAACCCCTGGGTCAAAACGCAATGCAGCACGGAGGGACTAAATTGAAAAGCGCTAAAAATTATGGGGCCAAATTGAAAAACCATAGGAACTTAATTGCGAAATCTCAGAAAAGCGGAAGGGCCAAATGCGCAATTTGCCCTTCCATTAAAAAACACGCGGATCCTGACCTGGAGCGGGTCGCGTCGACCCGACCCGGGGCCCAAAACGACGTCGTTTTAATTTAAAAGGGGGGGACCAAAACGATGCGTTTTGGTCCCCTATAAAAGATAAGAAATTAAAAAAAAAATCATTTGGAAAGGTAAAAAGAAAAAAAAGAAGAGAGAAAAGGGGAGAGGGGGAGGGAATCCGGTGGGAGCCGGTCAGGGGGCCGATCACCTATCCGGCCACCGGACCCTCGCTGGCGCCGGCGCCAGCCACCATACACGGTGGCCGAAAAAGGTAATATTTTTAAATTTTATTTTATTTTACTTGTTTATTTTATTATTTTGTTATATTTTTATATGTATTGGGTGATAAAATAAGTTTTAAAACGAAATAGAAATATATAAAAAAAAAAGAAATAACCTTTAGCTTTTTAGCTTCTGATTCTTCGATCTTTGATATTTTCGCTTTAGTCTGATGCTATTCTTGCATGCGGATACCGACAGAACCAAGGATTGAATATTTTCTTTTTTATCTCTGTTTTAAAATACCAAAGGGGGAACCTTTTTTACATTTGTTTTCACGGCTTTTATAGCCTTTACAAATCTGTTTTCTACTATTCCGTCTCTTCATTGCTGCTTGCAGGGGATGGACGGTGCTGCAGAGCTGGTAGCAGACGTGACCGATGGCAGAAGCAAGTGGGGAGAGTGGTTGCGGCGCTGAGCAGGTTAGGCCAGCGTCAGAGGGCAAGTGGGCAAGTGGTTAAGTCGGCTAGGGTTTGTTAGGGTTAGGTGGGATTTGGGCTGATAGATATTGGGCTGTTAGTTTAGTGGGTTAGGTGTTGGACTAAGGTTTGGGGTTTAATGGGTCAATCGGGCTTGGGTTTAAAAATGGGTTAAGGGGTTTGGGTAGGATTGGGCTTTAGTGTGGGCAAAATTGTAAACGGCCCAAAAATTGGCCTGTAACAGTTGTGGCTACTATTAAGCTACTCATTTAAAACCTTAATAATGACAAAATATACACATATCATAAATAGTTATATTGAGTTGCAACTTCTCTCCCATTCACAATTTAGATCGTTCTCCCTCTAAGATTTTTCCCCTTAAAAGTTTAGATGTAAATTGATCAACAAAAACAAGTTACAAACAATTTGTACTCAAATAAGTTCCTAATGTAAACAGAATAAGTGCTCTCTCAATTTCCTCTCAAAAAGTTAAGAACATAAGTTTTTAAATAGGTATTGTAGTACTTTGTAGAAGAGTAAGTGTGATTTGAATGGATCTTTGAAATTTCACCCCAATTAAATAACTTATTATGGAATATAATAGAATAGATCTTCTTGACTTTAACTTATTCAAAATCAATATATCTATAAATAAGGTAAATAGATCGCACTAGGACTTTTTGAAAACTTTCCTTACTTGACCCAATTATTAGGAAAGGTGTCCATATTACAGTAAACATGTAATTATTTTCTATGTATTTGAACAATGAATAAATAAGTAAAGTTAATTTTACATTTCACTACTATATTTTTCATGTTTCTGTCTTTCATGTTTTGCATACATAGCAAAATTTTGACAAGCAAATATTAGCTCATTTATTGTCTAAGTTCAAACTGATGATAAGTGACATTGTAAGGACGTTTACATTGCGAAAAAGACACTTACTTCAGTAGATAATCTAAACAAGTCCATAATCTTGTAAAAGAATCAAAGTGAGCGTTTGATTCAAATACTTAGAAGGATTATTATGTCGTCCACAATTCCAATTTGGGAGATGGCTAGTCTTGGCTATCGGAGAAGTTGACTTCATGGGTAGAGACATAGATGTACTCATTGGAAGGATGATACATTGAATTGGACCCAAGTTGAATTAACTCTGAATCCATTTGTGAATTAGTTCACTTGCGATTTTCATGGTATGATTTACCTAAATCCTGAGTTAGTCACCGACCATGCATATATAACTCATGTGCTTTGATATAAGTGGAGGCTTATGGTCTAAAGATGATCAAGTCCATAATCGGTATGTTGGGTACATGACTTGTGTATGGCATGGCTTTACTAGCAACAATGGATTTCATAGCTCGATTAAATAGTTAACCATATCCTCTTATTGGCACTATGTGGATTGATAAATATGGAACGTGGCCACGGGTTTCTTGTTCTCGAACGAGCAATTTATCACAGTCATTTGTTGACAGTGATCATATTAATCATTAAGAAGACACAATGGTGACAATGAGATAAAATAGGATTATATTGAGTGGACGGATTTAACTCAAAGGAATCAAAGATATCATATGAGGGTAACATACACATGACGAGGTCATTGGATAAAGCAGTTGAATGAATTGCTTTTGTAAAGAGTATACAATAAGAAGTTTTCAATCATGATACTTCTTGTGGACTAACTTCATGATTAAGTAAATTTCAAATTAATGGAACGAAACTTCTGGATATAATTGCAATTATTAGAGCCTAATTATATATGTCCTATTAGTTTCTCCACTAGCTCAACAAAAACTCAATCAAACTACATTTGAATCAGAAGAAAATTCTACGACTTTGGAAATAAGTTAATTGAGTCGATTTATTCGATGTGGAATTAAATTGGGCGATCGTGTGAATTGTTCAACTAGAGAATTTGGTTAAATAATTTTCTTAAAAATTAATTTTGGAAAATCTCAATTATTTTTGAGAAAATTAATTTTGATCAAGCAAAATTAAATTAATCAAATTAATTAAAATAAATAAATATGATATTTTTGAAAATTAATTTTTAGGTCAGACAATTGGCTCAATGGGTAATTGAATTTGAAAATTGGACTTGAGATGAAAAATTGAAATTGAGAACCAAAAACCGATATTAAGACCCAAAATTGGTTGAATAAGGCCCAATATATGAAACTGAGCCGACGGTCTAACCAGTGGTTGGATCGGACCGGTTGGGTCGCTACTAATCCAAACTAAACCGGCTCAGGGTTCTATGAGGATGTCGTGCCTACGATGACACCACTGAGCACGGCGGCTGCGATAGTGGCATTTTAATGGTTGGCGGATGGTTGACAACGGTGGTTCTTCGGTAGTTGAGCAATGGAAGAATCACACTCCTACTAGGACTGTACCAGATAATTTGATTTCAAATTAACTATTCCAAAAATAATATTATGTTAATAAATTTAATACTTATCTTCATAGTATTTTATTAATTTAATATTAAAGTGATTATCTTAATATTAAATTAAATTTAATATTTATATTGTAGATAAATATTATATTAATTTAATTAGAGTGATTAAGTTTGATCTTAGTTGAACTATGTAAACTTTCCGTATATAAAGAGAGCATTGGGTCATTATTTTTCAAACACTTGAACTCAAAAAAAAGTTGCAGAGAGAAAATTCTCTAAATAAATTATTTCAGAAGATTTCTAGAGATATTTTTCTTATTTAAAATTTGACCCAGAAGTTTAAAGAAATTACCCCACTAGTAATTTTGTGGAAAAAAATTTATTCGAAGCAAGCCCACACTCGGCAGACGTAAGCTTGAGGATAACGAAGAAGACTACTCAGTAGAAGCGTTCATCCTAGACAAATTGAAAAAGTACAATTTTGATTAAATGTTTACTACTTTAGATATCATAACCAAGTTTTGCTTTTGAAAAAAAAATTAAAACTCTAGTCTTTCCCTTAAACTTATTTTCCATTACATTTTCCAAACCTATTTTTCCATTAAGGTAAGTTATAATGCCCTGCTAGCTTTCCCTTAAGTTGCAATTGGCGTTGTAGCTCGTACTTGTAATTAGCACTAACAATCTCTCTTTTAGCATTTTTGACCAAAACCCTAAAACAGACTTTTTCAAGCAAAGAATATATGGAACACGAAATAAATTTCTTCAAACTCTCTCTAATTGTCACCAACAACAATTAATGTCATTAAATCATCAAAAATCATTACATCATAAAAACAAACTTAGCAAACCAAATATCTAGAGTTTCCAGTGTAACAAAATGTATCCATTAGCAAAACAAAAGCAACAAAAACAATAGCAAGTAGACTAACCATCAAGTTCCCGCTCTCCCTTAAACTCAGCTCATGCTCCCTTTGTTTATATATATATATATATATATATATATATATATATAAATCCAAAGTAGCTCATACTCCCTCAAACTTAGCTCATACTTCATAAGCTAAAGTTTCATTAACACCAAGTAGTAGCGAGTAGGAACCATCACGAATGAATAGAAAAATTAACAATAGTAGGTATGCCAAAAAGAGAAAGAAAGAAAACCCCTCAATAGCAGCATCAATACACTTCTCCTTAATAAGATATTTCAACAGGAGTGTAATGGATGATAATTTTTCAACAATTTAGTAAGTAGGAGCTATAACTCATGGAAAAACAAGGATCATTTCCACAAAATCTTGATAGAGTACCCATGATGTTTGAAATACCCTTATTCTAATTTCATGTAATTATTGTGTTAGTTGTAACTTCATGTTTGATTTGAGCATCAACTAATCTTTGATCTTTTCTCACCCATATTTCTTTCTCGTTGTATCTGCTAGTTGTTCTTGGCTAAGTTACAATTGGTGTGACAATAGTTCCCTATTTATGGTAATTCAACATCTTGTAACAATGCGGTCTGATATGACCAACAATACCATAATAATGGCAAATAACATTTTTCTTCTTATTTACCATTATTTCATGCAATGACCTCACATTATTCTTTGCAGTTGTTCATGTTTATATCTCTTGGTAGTTGTAGATTATGTTGAAACTAGAGAAACAATTGAATTCCCATTCTTAAGATTATTCAAGAGATTTTTGCATCTAGGCCATATGTCCTATAACTCCACTATAATGGCATACAAGTTACCTTTGGGACTTTGAATCTTCTCAAAATATGTGTTGGTGCACATTTATTGGAACTTACTTGCTTCTCTAAATATTCATTTACTTTAAGAAACATTGTAGGACTAACATTTTTCTTACTAGTATCAACATAGCCAAGGCTTTCATTTCTCAGTTCACGTCTACCAGTAACAAGGATTTCATTCACTTCTTCACTTCTCGATCTAATTTTTCTTAAGATAGATTGGGTTAGATGCAAGATCTTTCAAAGCATCACCAAGATTAGCTTGTTTTTCTTCCAGCAAGGAATCTTTCTCTTTGAGATTCTTCAAAAGGTTGTAGTTTTCTTGTTGAGCAAAATTTTCACTACTTAATTTTTCATTAACTTTACATACTAGGCTTCATTTATCTAGCATGCTCTTTTATGTCTCAATAAAGTATTTTTTTGGTTTTCATCACTATCACTGTCAAATTTTACAGTCATTTATAACTTCTATCAGCAAATAAGAAGTAAAAGCAATATGGTTGTTGATATTATCTTTTTCATCATCATCTCTACTTTTGGAATCACTAAATGTAACTCCTAAAGACTTCAACCTTTTGATTGTGTTGGAATATATAGCATTGGTTTGTCCATAATCTTTGCATTCGTGACCTTGAACTTCTATCATAACATATTTTCTTTTATTAATGGTTACAGATCGACCAACATCATTATACTTCCAAATGACTTTGTTTAAATTTCTTTTAAAAATAGTCAAGTGTTTTAGCAAATTTTTGACAGAAGTTTCTTCCTCAGTTGCAATTGGAGAAACATCTTACAGAACAATGTTATTTTCTACCTTAACCATACTCTTCTTAGTGCAACACCCCTTACTTGACCCGATTTTCAGGTTAAGATACCGGGATGTTACATTGGTTGTCAAATAAACTATATCACACCAAATAGATTGAATATTTTTATTCAAGTTCATGGCTAAAATTAAGATTAAAATACGATTTCAATACTTATCCAAGCTTACAAAAGCTCTCAAGGTGATTGGAGGGTGATTAAGGACCAAAATACAAAGTTCTAAACTATTGAGTGTTCGTCGCAACTTCATGGATTCCATGTCACAATGTCACTTACTAACTTGAGCTCATCGCGACCACGAAGGTACCATGTCGTGACATCACTCTCTGGTTTGGCTCGTTGCGACTTCAAAAGGTCTCATGTCATAACTTTAATCCTACCTCATAACTTAAGCATTTTTCTTCCTAGCATCAAGGACAATATTCATATGGTATCTTTCAACCAAATTCAGCCAATAAAGCATTCAAACATATAGTTACCAACCTTGAACATCACCATGTACATGCCAAAAGCTAATGCCAAAAATTTAGATTCATACTCTCTTCCAAGCTTAATTTGTGATCAGATGAGTAAAGATCTCCCTTCCTTCTAAAGCTTCAAAATAAGTGCTCACCTACGCATTTGAAAAGAAATGTATTAAGCTCATGAGAGTTTAGTGAGCATATTAAGAATTAAAATTTGAATTTGAAACAAATTTATTACACATACACCCATATAACTATCATGAATAACTATCATCGTACATAAATTTATTTCAATAATTGCTATAATGAGATGTTGGATTAACAAGTTTATAACAACTTACCAATGCCATTATTGAGTTCACTTATCTCGAATTTTATAACCTATTTGTAGAATTAATAGAACATATAAGACATGTGGAAAGGTTGATAAAACTTGCATTGAAGTGTCACTATTATTCACACAAATGTGCTATTGTCACTTTGCACCGGAGTTCCACTAACACTTGCATCATAGAGTCACCTTCACTTGCGCGCATAGAAATTTTCCTAGTGGCACACCACTTATATCCTACTAGTTCACATTTTCTCTACATGGGCATTTAAACTATACAATTTTATTGTATTTTCTCAACAAATATAACAATTCAAATTTTACCCTTTTTACAATTTAATCCTCATCTATATAGAATTTACTATTGGAAAATCTCTCTTAACATTTAGTATATCAACATTTAGCATTTCACTTAAAAGCTTCATATTAATATCTATTTTATCTGCTTAACTTTTACATTCTTTTCAATTTAGTCCTTTTAGATTCATTATAAGAATAAACTTCACTTTCAATTAATTTCCATAATTCAAATAATCATTTTCATATATATAAATAAATCCCATGAAAACTTATAAAACAATTTAACAAGTTTTCATTTAGGGTTTAGATTATATAAAGTAAAATCTTTTATATACTTCAAAAAAATGCTTAGAATGAACCCTTCCTTCTTCCTTAACTCTTTTGTTATTTCTTTGCCTTTATCACCAACTTGATGTTCACTTCTCTTTTCCTTCTCTTTATTTGCACAAAACATATACAATATTTAATATCAAAACAAAAATCACATATTATTTCTATACATTTTGATGAGATAACCATGAAGTCTTATAAGTAAACTTTATCATTCTTAACTTAACCTTACTCAAAATCTCTAACTCTTCTTTTCTCTCTATTAAAATATGAACTTTAGCTAACTTCACTAAAACTTATCTTGTCATGAAGTTGTTCTCTTGATTTCACTAAGAATCTACGGAGGAAATTTAAAGTTTAAGGCTTGAAAGGGTTGGAAATAGAGGAAAATTGTAACACCCCTAGCCCGTACCCGTCGCTGGAGGGATTAAGGAGTATTACAAAACAAGCACGAAATTTCATTTAACAATATTCCAATAATTCCTTAGTTCAATTCACATCAAAACATTTAAAGCATTAATCGAATATCGACCACACATACACATTAGTTATATGGAATACATACAATAACTTAACAAGCCATTTTCGCATGGCTATATATATATACATTACCAAAAAGTTACTTAATTACCATCAAAAGTCAATCCTATACATGCCATTATCAAAGTTCAATTACAAGAGTACCGAAAGGGCTTAGATAGTGTGGACGACTCCGACTTTGAAACTCCCGAGTCCGATAGCTAATGAACAAAATCTACAAAACAAAGAATTAAAGCAACAGAGTAAGCATTTCGATGCTTAGTAAGATTATAAGTAAGGAAATCATTTGAAACTAAAACATAGCATTCATAAGGTTGAATAAATACGTATACACAAAATCACATATTCATTTTACTTCACACTTCTATCAATATAGTTACACGTTCAAAGTCAAACATAACTAAACTTCACTTGAATCAAATTTCATGTAACTCAAGTAAGCTATAGACTTCATACAACCCTAAGAAATGGTCAGGAGAGCACTATTGGCTTACATATTCACAACTTATACCGGATCGAATTTTTCCAATGTATATATGATACATATCTGATCATCTTAGGAATTGTAAGCACATTAATCAAAATTATTACAACAGGATCCCACCTTTCCAAACATAAATGCCTTCAGAACTTGGCTCGGTTATATCAACCAGCACGAATGCCTTCGGGACTTAACCCGGTTATAACAACCAGTACGAATGCCTTCGGGACTTAACCCGGATATAACAACCAGCACGAATGCCTTCGGGGACTTAACCCGGATATAACAACCAGCACGAATGCCTTCGGGACTTAACCCGGATATATTCCTCAATTATCATGCATAATATATATATATACACTTCACAATCATTAACATTTCATTTACATTATTCGAACAAAAGCACAACATGTTTATCAATCATTACACTTTCGGTTCTATAGCCACATACAAATAACACGATTCCGTTTCGCTATCCCACATGATTTCTATAACCATTCGGCTACAAGTAAATACACCACTTATTTATTTCAATATGTAATTCAAGTAGAATCATTAGGTCACAAATTATTTATTATGCTCATATATATATCATTGCTTTATCAAATCATAAGCTAAGTTCCATTACTCAAAGACTTACCTCGGATATATATATATATATTTTTTTTGAAACAGTTGTAGACAGGCTATTCGTCTGCTTTCTCCTTTCCCCGATCGGATCTAGTTCCCTTTTGCTCTTGAGTTTGATTTAAACAAATAAATTTGTTTAATCATTTCAAACATCAAAGGTAATTTAAAGCTTTTATCCCTTATACTCAATATTGAAACCCAACTATATAACTAATTATTTTAACACATCACTTTAAGTATATATATATATATATATATTAACTAACATACACCCATTTCACATACCAATTAACCATGAATAGAAATACATATATATCACTAATATTCTAATTACTTATTCGATCATATAGGGTAACTTCAATGCATTCTATATATACAATTTGCCATACACGTACTGCATACTTAACAAACAGAAATTACTCTGACATATATTCCATTATAAACATCTCATATATATTGTATCATAATTGAATATTCCTTAGCATAAATGCATGTATTAACACTTTCGTAAAATATAACAATTATTTCCATATGTAAATTTTTACTCATGCCAAGACCATAATCGAAACAACCATAAGAATCACCTAATCATCAACTATTTTAACACACATAACTACTCAAAATCAACCTTTCATACACTCATATCTAATATCATAGGTAATGCCGAATGCTCAAATTCAATTAAATTTAAAGATTTAACCTTCATCATTTTAATTAATCACTACCTATTCTTCAAAACTTCAAATACAAGGTAATTAACATATATACTCATTTTATTCAAAATTATACCCTTAATTCATATACAATGCCGAACCTTTTATTACTTAATTCTCTATTTATTTATTCAATCATCCAAATGGCATTTGCTCCCCATTTGACATTTAAATACAACATCACTCAAGGATATTCTTAACTCAAATTCGGTAATTACACTAGTACACAAAATGGTTAAATTATTATTCTTCATCCATCCAAACTACTTACAAGTACCTTAACTAGAAAACAACCATGTATTTTATTTTATTTCCACCATGACCGAAAGCTCAAATTCTTCCCAAAACTCAAAATTTTAACATGGGTTGAAATAAGAACTTGATAACTAACTTAAAAACAACTAAAATTTTAAGAACTAATAAAAATTCTTACCTTGATTTAAGCCTATGGTAATCGAATGAAGTTTTCTCCCATTTCCTCTCTTACATTTCGGCCAAGAAGAACCAAGGTGAAGTTTTGTTTTCATCACCCATTTTCTCTTTATTAATTCATTACTAAATTAAAATTATAAAGCCATTATAATTAAATAATATATAAATTCTATATAACATATCATCATGGCCGGCCACTACCTAAATAAAATGAATATTTGACATGCAAGTCCATCCTCTTTGTCACATGCATTAATAGGCCACTTAAGATTAACCTATCACATTTCAAAATTTTCTCACATAAGTCCTATTTAATAATTTCACATACAATTGACCAAATTAAAACATGAAACTTTCACACGTGCATGTACACATACAGTAAGGATAGATTATAACGGTTAATTATTTTTATGACTCAGTTTTGTGGTCCCGAAACACTTTCCGACTAGGGTCAAAATAGGGCTGTCACAAAAATGGACTAAAATGAAAGAAAATGAAACTTGCTATAGAAAGGGATGAAGGTGACATGAATTAGAAAGAAAGAAAAAAAATGACGTAGCATGATGACAATTGAAGTTGGAAAGAGTTTTCTACACCTTTCCCTAAAATTTCTACTAAATTTTTATATTTTAAATTACTAAAAAATCAAGTTGTCATTATCCAAACAAGTAATTCTCATTGCATTTCAATTTCATCCACAAGCTTATGTACTCTCTTGGTCAAATTACTCTTCATGTCTTTCCCCTTTTTCTCATGCATCAAATTCTATTAATTATTATTTCTAATTTTTACACTACGGCCCAACACTTCTTACACTTTTACAATTTAATCAATACTTTAAATTAATTTCTCTAAATCTAAAAGTCTTTTTAATTTCTTATAATATCCAACCACCTTCTCCACTAATATTAATTATTCTATTTGATCTATTTCTAAATTTTCTAACACGTGCCAACCCAAATTGACACTATTCTCACTTCGGGGGGTGCCAGGGATGTTACACTTAGATTCATCTATATCCATCTCAGAGGTTTGTAAGAATCCAACGAGCTCATCAATTATCATTGTATCAATTTCCTTTGCCTATTCTATGATAATCACCTTGATTGAAAAGTGTTCAAAAGATATCCCGATATTAGGATTGTTTGTTCTTAGCGCAGTGATTTCGTCATTCTACTTGTAAAGTTTGAATTGATTGAATAAATAAAATTCTATAATTAATTTATTATATCTTTGTACGATTGTACTTAATGGTTTGCATAAAAAACAAAATGAATAAGTAAATATTAGCTCATTGATTACCTAAGGGTTTAACTAATATTAAGTTGCATTATATGTAAGGATTATAATCTGAGAAAACAAATTATATTAGTAGGTAATCTGAATTATCTATAATCCATGGAATCAAAATGAGCAAGTAATTAATAGGGACTATTATGTTATCTATTAGTCCAATTTGGGAGATATTTTGTCTTAGGTTTCAGAGCAGTTGACTCCTAGAAAATAGAGACATAGGTGTTATTGCCAACTATTGTCTGCATTAACAATACATCGGACTAGATTGAAGTAGAATTTATCCTAGATCCATTTATGGATTTATTCTCTTGCAACGTTCATGGTGTGACTTAACTCAATCCTGAGTAAGTAATTAACCATGTGTACCTAACTCATATACTTTGATATATTAAAAGCGTGCATGTGTTCCTTTGGTATCGGAGTTGAAAGTTTGTATATTGGGTATATGACCTATGTATGACATGACTTAACTTAAAACAATGGAATTCATAGCTCGGTTAAAAAGTAAATGGTATGTTCTCTCTGGAATTGTATGAATTATGAAAAAGGAATGCGAACACGGATCATTTGTCTAGGATGAATGATTATCATTACTATTTGTAAGCAATGGTCTTTTTCTTCTTAGAAGATGCAATGATGATTATGTGATAAAATATTATTGAATTGGGTGAATGAATTTTAACCTTAAAGGGATTAAGGATATCATGTGAGAGTCACACACAAATAACAAGATCCGCTGGACAAAAACATTAGTCTAAGTTTTTTTCTTAATGGTATACAACTGAGAGACTGGTCATGTACTTTTAGTGAATTGTTTCTATGATAAAATAATTTGTGATTACTAGACGAAGAGTCGAAACTTGATTGCAAATTATTTGAACTTTAATTATATATGTCTTGATTAATCTTTTCACTAAATCAAGATAACTTTGTATGGATTGCTAATAACAATATCAAATGATGTATGCAAAATATATTACATGAAGCAACAGATGACTTAAAAATTAATTTATTTTATTTGAAAATCAATCCAAGTACAAATTTTGCTCACAGGATGGTTATCTACCATTTGTTTTACAATAGAAACAGACTTCAATTGGTCAAACTAGCTTTAAAACAAATAATAAAAAGAAAGAAAGAACAATAATTCAAGTTTGGATGCAATAGATTAAAGAATTCTTGAATGCAACGGTGAGTCTATTTATTTCGAAGTCACTTGAGTCCAGTTCAACACATTCTCTTTTGCTACATTTCTTGGTTAGCAAAGCTGTGAATCCGCTTCCATTGAGCTGCAACATGTTCAAAACAGTAAGTGGATGCGGAAGTTGATGTTTTATAAATATGTATGTGTACGAGGTTGTCTGAATGAATTATGTCCCTAAATTTGGGAACAAAAATGCTCACCTTTTGTCCACGATGAGCACAGATCGAAGCTCACAATTGTCAAAGCTGCAAATGGCCCACATCAGATCATTAGTCCTTGTCTAAAGGACATGAAGAACATAAAGACAATGTTTAAGGCTCACCGTTTGCATAAAGCGGTTCTAACTGATGGATGACAGTCGTTTCCAAGTCTGTATAGAATATGTTGAAGCATTATTCCATGACTCACAATAACAATCTCTTGCTCTGGCCTTGTCCATAGCCTGCAATATATATAACCACTGATGAAATTGTACTCTAATATGATCTTGAAATTTTACATTCCAAGATTTATTTATGAATCCTAAATTGCTCATACGAAAATTTGGAGTTTACCAATTCATTAAAAGACCCATTCGAGCAGCCATTTCCTCTTCAGATTCTCGAAAGTCTGGGTTCCACATGCTGTCTTCCTCGCCATCCATCTGAACAACCAAAACTCTTTTGAGTACTGATATTTGATGAAGATATAATATATATATATATATATCAGCATATTAAATCTTGCTCAAAGATGGGATGGTTAAAGGAACTTGCCATTGAAAAATCAATAGAAGGGAAAAGAGCTTGACACTCGCTGACCCTTCTCCTCATATCACAAGGACGAACACCCTGTATTGAAATCGAGAATGCGTCAGTATATATAATTGAACTCCAACCATGGTTGGTGCAAATGAAGGAAGGCCTAGCATGAGAGATTTTGGCCATATATGTTACTAACATGCGGTCTCGACAAAGCTCAACTGCCATAATTTGGGGGCAATTAACCCCTGCATCTTCGTTGCTTTCAGTACTACCGAATACTCCAAAAGCAGTTTGCATGGTCCTGCAGTGATCATTAAAATGTATATGAAGAATACAGATATTTCCTTGATTTCTTTTTCATAGACTTAGATATTCCATTGAAATTCAGGCAAAACTGAGTTTTATACCTGTATAAAGGGGAAGTGATGACTAACTCAATCCGCTTAAGTAGCCCAGTAGCATGAACATCCTTCCGCAGTTTACCAACCTGAAATAAAAAAGGTAGAAATTAATATGATTTTATCAAAAACTGGATTAATTCATTTCAGGATTGAAGATTGATGATAAGCTAGCCATTGAATGTTGTGGAATTACCTGGTGCAGGCCCAGTGGGGAAAGTTGGGCATCAAATAGGTGAGGAGACAACAGTGCTTCACGGTTAATGTCTCCTTCTACATTATGCATGGCTTGTCCATGCCTCACCTTAAAATAAAAAAAGATAAAAGAACTACGGTTTAATAAAAAACAAATTTCAAGAAAATAGTTGATACTGGAATGGTGTATGTATATACATACCAGGTGGACAATTTTGCAACGCTGCCATGGGTATGGAAACTGAGCTGCTGTGGTATTCATTTTCTGCAAATAGGGGAGTAATGATGAAAACAAAAAATGGGTATTGGTAGATGACACAAATGGCCAGAAACTTGTTCCGATAAATAGTAAGAGAGAATTTCAATGTATTTTCTACGTTGGTTCATATATATTTCTTCGTAACTCATAATTGAATAATTATGATGGAATTAGACAGTAGTAAACTATAAGGAAAAAGGAAGGAAATTGAAGAAGGAAATATTAACGAGAAAGACTGATTTTTGTTAATTAATTTCCTATTTCGGCTATTACAAAAAAGAAAAGTAATTTCAATGCAAGTGACTTGGAATAAAAGAAATACTATTTAGTAGGAAAATTCAAAATTTTCTCAGCGCATCATAAACTATAATTTAAATAATGAATACCCATTCAAATGCCTACACATTTTCATGGAAAACTCACAGTAAATACCATTAAAATGAACAGAAAATATCATTGACATGCAACTTAATGTCTTAGCTTTATTTACCAGAAAAGAGGCAAAAGACAATAGATCGATCAAAGGAAAAGTAATATTAAGTGTTTGGGGGAAGAACTGGTTGTATAATTAATGACAAGTGATGGATAGAGCCATAGAGGACTTATGGTATATATATATAGCATGCAAAAAGGGAAAAAATATAATATCGTAGGCAGGGGTTTAGTTTGATTTTCTTGGTAGTAAAATTCAGTCCATGCAAGCGTAAAACCAGGTTTTTTTTTTTTTTTTTTCCTTTTTCCTTCCAAAAAGAAAATAGAAAATTTGTATGTGAACATTATGCTTTACGCGTGACTATATATATATATATATATATATATATCTCAAAGTCTTTTTCTGTCTTTTTGTCTTTTTCTGTCTTTTTTGTTTTTTTATTTTTCTTGAACAAATCTCCTGTTGATTTATTAATTACACCTTATGTCTTATGAAATAGTCAAACATTCTCTTGTGTGTCACATCATCGGTTCTAATTAGAGTTATTGATGAGCTGGGTTCGAGTAGGCCCAATTTTAGGGTTTAACTTGGCTCGAAAAATAGGTTTAAAATTCTATCTAAATCTAGTCCGGATAAAAATATTAAAACTCGAGTCTGATTTGGCCCACCCATATTGATTTTTTTATTTTTTTATATATATTTTTAAAAAATATATAATATACCAAATGTAACAAGCCCAATTTGCCTGGCTCGTTATAAAACAATCGGGCCTGAACAACCCAAAATAAATTAAAAAACCCTAGAGGCCCCATAGGCCCACTACCTAAACTAGTTTCAGCCAAGCTGAAACCCTAACCCCTATGTGCGCCGCTCCTCACGTGGTGTCAGTGCGTTCCGCTCCCGAACAAACGCCCCATCCCATTGCTTCTGCCCACCTACTCCGACACTACCTACAAAACGAGAGACAAAAGCACGTAAAGCAAAGGCGAAACAGAGCAGAAACAGTAGAAATCAAATAGTAACAAGGACATTTTGTAATCTGCTATAAAGCCGAAAAGAAACTAATGTAAAAAAGGGGGGGATTTTTCTTTTGGAAATAAAAGACAGAGGAAATCGATTAAGGTTTTTTGATTTTTTTTTATTTTTCCTCTTCAAAACTGCATATACATATACTTACATTCTTCATATTTTTTTTTTAAAACTGCTTTTATATATATATATATATATATATATATATATCAGTAAAAAAAAAGAAGCGAAAACTTACCTTTTGAGCCCCGGCCACAGTATGTGGCGGTCAACGGACTCGCGGATTCAGGGGGGATGGGGGTGCAAAAGCTAGGGTTTCGAAACCCTAGCAGAGAAGAAGGGAGAGCCCTTTCTCTTTTTTTTTGTTTGTTTGAAGCAGCAGAGTGATTATAAAACAAAAAAATGGATTTTTGTACAGGCACAAAACGGTGCCGTTTGGAGACCAACATCACAACGCCAAAACGGCGTCATATAGGCCATACCCAAGCGCGACCCTACCCGCTCCAGAGGGAGATCCGCGCGTTTTGCCTTTTAGGGATATTTATCCCTTTAGTCCCTCTGCCTTTTCTATTCCTTATTTTAGTCCCATTTAGCTCTTTTTCCTTTTTAAAAAATCTCGCCCAATTATTTTATTTTATTTCTAATTCGATCCCTGGCTTGGACATATGAAACACAGCATATTATGACTTGGGATACTGTCCAGTTTTGTCCTCGCGACTTTAAGCGCATTTTGATTTAGTCCCTACTCCCTAGTAGCCTTTTTTTGTTATTTGTAAATCAGCACCCGGATTTTGTTCCAATTTTAATTTAGTCCTTAGTTTGTTCAACTTGCTCATTTATTTATTTACTTATTCATTTATTTATTTCTAAAATATATGTTATTTATCATTATTCATTCTAAGTCTTTATATATATATATATATATATATATATATATATATATATATATATATTATTTAAGTCAAAACTCTCTTATATATATTATTCATTTTAAAGCTCTTTTCCCATATATTGTTTATTTTAAACTACTATACATATTATTATTTTGAGGTTTTTATATGCCTTTTATTTTAAATTATTTTATACATAATACGCATTTTAAAATTTCGTATACATTATTTAGTTATACTATTTTATACGTTAGTCATTTTAAATTCTTTTTATTGTCATTTATTTTGAACTTTTTGTATATTACTTACTCTAAAATATTTTTTGTGTACTCCTTATCTTACATACATACATATATATATATATATATATATATATATATAATTTATGACGAAATCGTTTTATTATATATTATTGATTTCGTGTTATCTTATATACATCTTTTTTTTTCTTTTTTCTCTTTTAAACCAATTTATGTATATATATATATATATATATATATATATATATTTCCTTTCAAATCTATTATAGTTTACTTCTTAAAAGAATTTTTTTATATACTTTTATTATTTAAAACTCTTTCATATATTATTATCCCTTTCATATATTATTTATATTGAGTTTTTCATTGTATATATTATCAACTTTAAATAGACATATTTTGTTTTTAAAATATTTTGTATATTATTTGATCCAAACCCACTCTCTCATAACATCTATTTTAATAATCATTCATGTATTATTAGTTTTTATTCTATATATGTATATTATTTCAAGTTCAAGCATGTGTTATTCATTTTTTAATTCCTCATATAATTTTTAAATTGTTTTGTATCATATTGGTTCCTAGTTCCATATTGTTTTGTATGTTATACGTTTTTTGTTTTCATATTATTTCATATATTATTGTTTCATAGTGTCTATTAGTCTTTTGTGTTGCTATCTTAATTTTATTTATCTATGTTTGACAACTTGTCATAGTTCTATTCTGATTAGCTATGTTTTTAATTCCCATTATTTTGATTATTATTGTTTGGATGTAAGCTCATTGCCATTGTGTATGTTAATTCGTTTTTTTTTTGTATTTTTATATTATTTCCATTCATAAATAAAGTTCGTTATCCATGTATATTTTTCCATGATTATTCGCCTTTCATTCGCAATTATCGCATTATAATTTTCAATCTATTGATCCAAAATTCATGATTCTATTTCATTCCGAGTCAAATTAATGTATTTTGGGTCGACTTTATAAAACAAAGGCGAAGTTTGGTGTTTAGCAATTTGATAGATCGTGCCCTAATGTGTTGGGTTTCGATCTTTCGTTTGTTTAAATAATCGAATTTCTCTTTAAAATTCCGTTCGCATTTCCTAAACCTTAAAACAAAAGCGATGTTTGATGTTTAGAAATTCGAGGAATCGTGCCCTAACTTACTGGGTTTCGATTTTTCTCGTTTAATCTAAATAATGGCATATTCTTTTAAATCACAATACGAGTTTTAAATAAAATGCTTACTCTCTGAGATTCGAGGTGTTGTGCCTTAACTTATTAGATATGACATCTTATTACCTCGAGATAAGATTTTTTTGCAAATAAGGCAATATTTCGTGTTTGAAAAATTTGAGAAAATCATGCCCTACGTGTTGGGTTTCGATTTATCGTTTGACCGAATAACCGAATATCCTTTTTAAAATTTCAATGCATGAGTTTTGGAAATCATGAGATAATTTTGGCATCGAAGGTTTGAAATGTCGTGTCCTACATGCTGGATGTGATATTTTATTTCCTCGAAACAAAAGAATCTTAATATCCACTTCGAGTTATCCAAATATTCATAAAAAGGGATCGTATTTTAAAGTTTAAAATCTTTTCAACTTTCGACATTAAGACGTTAATTAATCGATTAGGTACCAATTTTGGGCATGACGAGGGTGCTAACCCTTCCTCGCACGTAACTGATTCCCGAACCCGTTCTCTCAAGTTTCGTAGACCAAAAATGTCGTTTTAGTAAACTAAAATATTTTATTAAAATGACCAAACTTCTTGGTGATCCGATCACACCTAAACAAAAGATTGGTGGCGACTCCCGTTTTCCCGTTTTAATTTTCATTCTCAAACAAAATCGATTCCCGTTTTTTCAAAAAAATGGTTTCGACACCAAATATACTAAAAATATTAAAATAAATGTTTCCCAACAAATTGAATATAAATTAAAAAAAATTACACTTAAATAGCAAATGCAACTTAAGAAGCAAATACCTCTAAAATAGTAGCAAAATTAACAATAAAACAAGTGTTATACAATATCCAAATATTAACAACAAAATAGTAGCAACATAATAGTAAAATTGTAACAAAACAGTGGGAAAATAATAGCAAAAAAATAGGGTTTTTTTATTGCAAATTCGGACCAAGCCGGGCCTAAGTCAAAAAAACTTTGCCCGAGGCCTGGCCATTTTCTAAACTAACCTTATTTTTGCTCAAGCTTATTTTCCGGACTTATATTTTTGCCCAAACTCTCCCATTTTTGTGTGGGCCTTCGGGTCGGGCCACCCCATGGACAACTTTAGTACCAACTTAATTATTAAAATATTAAAATATTAATAAATATTAATTTAAGGGTATTTTTGTCTTTTTATATAAAATAAAGAAAATATTCATGCCTACAATTGGATTTGAACCCAAGACACCAAGCATACACAATCCTAACATTACCATTTCAACTAAAGTATCATTTAATATATATGAATTATATGTTATTATTAGTTTCAAATCTTACATTTCATTATTTATTGTATGTTATTTATAAACACTCTTATGCATTCTAAATACATGATTTCTACACGCATACGCATGTAATAGAGTTTCTAGTATTAATAATATTGTTGATTAAGTTATTGTCACAAACTAAGTAACACCAACACCATGATAAAGAATTGCACTCATTTTTCATTTTAAATTTGATGTATTTTTTGTATTTAAATTTCGTTTTACTTACAATTTATTTTTTTCATTTCAATAGCGTACATATTTCATGTGTTATTATTAACTAATTACAAACTATGTATTTCATTATTTATTGTATATACATGTTATTTTAAAAGTACATCTGTATCCTAAATCTACAATTTCCATAAGCATACGCGTGATAAAATTTCTAATAAAGATTGCTTAATATTAATATTTAGTAATATATTATAAGTGGATTAAGTTATTTTTAATTATTAGAGATGTTTTCTATTGATATAACTAAAGATATTCTCATTCATTTTACAGTTTGAACTTAATCATATTCGAGAATAATGTATATAAACTTATTTGAATAAAAAATTACAAGCATAATATTCTACAAATATATAGATACGAATATATAAATATAACTTTTAAATATCTGAAATACATATATGTATTGACACTCACATTCGAATTTAAATAACTTAAACGTATATTAGAATTTGCAAAATATTTTATACTAAAATTATTTTTAAATTTATTCAATAATAAATATAAATGGAATGGTAATAAATTTATATTATAATACCGTTAAATATGTAATTATTAATCCTTAAATTTATAATTCTTAATTTTTTATTTAAAAATAATTTAAAAGTATAAAAATAAAACTACCATCATAATAATATTAATTAATAAAAAATTGATGTACGGACTTCTTTTCCTGTCCGCATGTGTTGATTTCTACCATTAAATTCGAATGACTAAGTAAAATTAATCATTTTAGCCTAATTAATTATTAGGTTAGTATGTATTAATTGTAGTGTCCACGCGAAAAATCTTACCTCTTGAAACCCCACGATGGGTTTTGTGCTAGAATTTGCGACCCTCCTTAATATAAATACCGCAGATGAATGATTTTTAAATCGGTAGTAGAAACGACTACGTTATTGATTTATTGGTTTAAGTGATATTACTAAAAAATTTAAATTTTCTTCAACCCATTCGATCATTGATTCAATTAATTTTTTTCGGTCCTCAATTTAATCGGTTTAAAGACACTTTTCGAATGGCTCATAGTGGCATATTTAGGGGGCTGGTAAGAGTCTTGTTAGGCATAACAGAAAGTAGTTAAAATCTGTTAGTAGTTGATTAGTTGTAGTTAGTTAGCTAGTTATTTCTTCCTACAAGTGTATTATAAATATACCTCTCTCTTCATTAATAAAGTTATGCAAGTATTACTCTTTCCATGATTCTGACATGGTATCTGAGCTAAGGTTTTTTCTTGGGATAGCTCGTTTTTCTTTTTGTTCTTCTTCCTTTAGTTTCTTTTCTCATGGCAACTGAACCTGTACCTCTGGGTGATACACCCCGTCATTCCTCTAATGTTGATGCTGCACCTCCTTCTCAAGGTCTTAACACTACCACTTTGCCGACTGTTCATAATTTTTCTAAACACGATATTATCAAACTCAGAGAGCATAATTTTTTGTTATGGAAACATCAGATCTTGCTGATTCTTGAAGGCTATAATCTTGAAGGGTTTGTTCTTGGCACAACTCCAATTCCATCCTCTCATCTTCCTGGACCTGATGGGCAGTATATTGATAATCCGTTGTTTTTGGTTCATAAAAAGCAAGATAAGTTTCTTGCTTCTTGGTTACTTTCCACAGTCACTGATGAAATTCTGGTTTATCTAACCACTGCCAAAACCAATTTTGATAAATGGTCAGTTATTGAGCGAAGATTTGGAGCGAAGTCCAATGTCAAACTATCAAGCATGCGACATGCACTCTATTCGCTCAAGAAAGGGAGTCTTACTATAAAAGAATATTTGACTAAGGTAAAAACTCTCAGTGACAGTCTCACTGGCGCTGGTAGTCTCGTCACGAAGCAAGAACAGGTGAGCATCATTTTAGCTGGTCTTTCATTAAAGTATGAGTCTGTTTAGGTGGTTGCATCTGCCACACCGATGTCTCTCGAGTTGTTAACAAAGATGCTTCTTGACTGTGAAGCCCGACAGTTGGCTTCTTTGACTGAGGTCTCATTGCAAGCTAATTTGGCATCTCATCAGAAGCAGGATAGTAGTGTGATCTCTAATCATCCCACTTCTTCTCATTGTTGTCATCAAGAATATCGACATGGCCACAGAGGACAAGGCCGTGGTTGGTCTCGTGGTAAGGCTCGTGGTTCTGGTAAGAGTTGGTCAAGATCCCGCCCGCAATGTCAATTATGTGGCAAGATAGGTCATTTAGTCCAAACGTGTTATCATCGTTTTGATGAAACGCTTTCGGGTGTAAATTCAAATCAGGCTCTGACGGTTAACTATCATCAACTTCGTGATCAGGGAAGTTCTTCTACTTGTGCTCCTTCATGTCAGACAGCTATTGCCTCTCCTCACCAGCCTTCTTCTAGTGTTAATGATCAGGCTTGGTATCCAGACTCTGGCGCCACTAATCACATCACTCCTGATGCGGCCAACCTTTCTTCTGTCTCTTCTTACACAGGTACGCAGCATGTTTCTATGGGTAATGGTGCATCAGTTTCGATTGCCAACATAGGTTCGTCCAGCATGCAGGCTGGTTCTAGGCTTCTTCAACTAAAGAATATCCTACATGTTCCCAATGTATGCAAGAACTTGTTGTCAGTCGGCCAATTTGCCAAAGATAATGTTGTATACTTTGAGTTTCACCCTTTATTTTGCTTTGTGAAGGATATTCAAACCAGGAAAACACTCCTAGTGGGCCGCATGCATAATGGTCTTTACAAGTTCGATGCTTCTGAATTTTTTCCTCATAAAAGTGGTGCCACTTCTCTGCCACCCTCGCCGTGCTTATACACTTCTCAGCTTGTGGCTTCCACTGTAGTATGGCATAGTCGACTAGGTCATCCCTGTAACAATGTTCTTGTTGATGTTTTACAAAGTTGTAATGTTTTTTTTCGACGTAGGGATTTACCTACAATTTGTTCAGCTTGCTAGTTAGGCAAAGCTCATAAACTACCCTTCAGTTCATCAAAAACGTTGTATTCAATGCCTTTTGAATTAGTTGAATCTGATGTATGGGTCCCTGCTCATATAAAATTAAGTGGCTATGTGTATTATGTCTCTTTTGTGGATCTGCATAGCAGGTACACCTGGGTGTATTTTCTCCGGTCAAAATCTGAGGTTTTTCGGTGTTTTATCCAGTTTAATGCTATGGTTCAGGTTCAATTTGGCTGTACTATTAAGAGACTTCAAACCGATTGGGGAGGTGAATATCGCTTTCTGTTAACAGAGTTGTCACGTCTTGGCATTCAGCATCGTGTTACTTATCCTCACACATCCGAGCAGAATGGGGTGGTTGAAAGGAAACATCGTCATCTCGTTGACATGGGGTTGACTATTCTAGCACAGGCGTCGTTATCGTTGGATTTCTGGTCGCATGCTTTTGCTCATGCTGTCCATTTATTGAATCACCTTCCTACTCCCACTCTTCAAAAGAAGAGTCCTTATGAGGTACTCTATAACGAACGACCTACATATTCTCATCTTAGAGTCTTTGGATATGTTTGTTTTCTTTGCTTAAGGCTTTTTCAGTAGCACAAGCTCCAGTTTTGGTCCAAACAATTTGTGTTTCTTGGTGTTGCTCCCAATCATAAGGGCTACAAATGTCTCGATTAGGATGGTCGCATCTTTATATCCCGCCATATTACTTTTGATGAAGCTTTGTTCCCCTTTCAGACTGGGTCCTTTTTCAAGTCTACTGCTGGATCGACCACTGGTAGTCATCACGTGTCTCGTCTTCCTTTGGTGGTTGGCTCACATCCTGCCCATCCTCCTATAGTTGATTCTGCCATCTCTTCTCCTATGGACGAGTCATTTCCACCCTCTGCCCACCGGTCTCCTATATACCAGTCTAGTTCCTTATCTTCTCATGCTACTACCTCTATTAGAGCTTCTACGACAATTCCTCTTCAACCAATGACTTCAGGGAATATTCATCCTATGCGCACTCGATCAAAAAGTGGCATTTTTAAACCGAAAGTGTTTGCTTCCACTTTGTCAGAACAGGAACCATCTTCTATTTTCGAAGCTCTTCAAAGTCCAGAATGGAAAGCTGCTGCTCATACTGAGTATGAGGCTTTGCTTACCAATCACACTTTGGATCTTATTCCCTTACCTGATGATCGAAAGGTTGTCGGTTGCAAGTGGATTTTCAAAGTCAAAAGACATGCTGATGGGTCTGTAGCTCGGTATAAGGGTCGGTTAGTTGTAAAAGGATATCTTCAAGAGGCTGGGGTTAATTTTCAGGAGACGTTTAGCCCTGTCGTTAAACCAACGACCATCCGTGTCGTTCTGGCCCTAACTGTTTCCATGGACTGGCCTCTTCGACAAGTCGACATCAACAATGCGTTCTTGAACGGTGACTTACAGGAAGAAATCTACATGGTCCAACCACCAGGGTTTGAACAGTTAGGCGATGGGGGTCGTCCGTTGGTCTGCAAGCTTAGGAAGGCTCTCTATGGACTTAAGCAGGCACCACGAGCTTGGTTTCACAAGCTCAGAGATTTCTTAGTCACTGCTCATTTTACTGTCTCCAAGGCTGATAATTCCCTCTTTATTCATCGGTCAGGGTCTCATCTCATCTATATTCTTGTTTATGTCGATGACATAATAATCACCGGGACAGATTCTCAGGCTATTGACCAGTTTGTGAAAGAACTTGATATCCAGTTTGCTCTTAAAGATCTTGGCAAGTTGAGTTATTTTCTCGGTATTGAGCTCAATTATACTCCTACTGGGATTTTTCTTAGTCAGCGGAAGTATATCTTGGATCTTTTAAACGAGCTTCCATGGAAAAGTCAAACGACTCTCCTACACCCATGACGACAACTTGTCGTTTAACAGCTGCTGAAGGTCCTTTTATTGCTGATGCGACTTTGTATAGAAGCATTGTTGGTGCCTTACAATATGTCGTCATTACCAGGCCTGATATAGCCTTTTCAGTCAACAAGGTTTGCCAGTTTATGCATAAACCATCAGAACTCCATTTTAAAGCTGTTAAGCGTATATTACGTTATCTACAAGGAACCTTGGATTATGGCATCAAGTTCACTAAGAGTCCGAAACTTCTGCTTGAAGGGTTCTCCGATGCCAATTGGGGTTCTGACAGTGATGATCGTCGCTCCACATCCGGCTACTGTGTTTTTCTTGATGGTAATCCTGTCTCCTAGAGCTCTAAAAAGCAGCAGGTGGTCTCACGTTCTACAACTGAAGCTGAATATCGCAGCCTTGCTCATGTCACCGCGGAGATGGTTTGGCTACAGTCGTTGTTGTCTGAGTTAGGTGTGTCTGTTCCAGGCAAAGCACTAATATGGTGTGATAGCTCTGCAGCTGTAGCCGTCGCTGGAAACCCAGTTATGCATTCGAAATTCAAGCACGTTGAATTGGATCTCTTTTTTGTCCGAGAAAAAGTTGCTCAGGGTGTGTTCCAAGTTGGTCATGTTCCCAGTCATGATCAAGTTGCAGATGTGTTGACAAAACCATTGTCCACAGGGGTGTTTCACAAGTTTCGGGATCAGCTACGGGTCGTCTCTCACTATATTGACATTCCCGACCGGGAGTTGAGTAGCACGGGGAATGTTAAGCATAACAGAAAGTAGTTAAAATCTGTTAGTAGTTGATTAGTTGTAGTTAGTTAGCTAGCTATTTCTTCCTACAAGTGTATTATAAATATACCTCTCTCTTCATTAATAAAGTTATGCAAGTATTACTCTTTCCATGATTCTGACAAGTCTCAACCCTTAAAATGAAAAATTATCCATTTAGACCTTTTAGAAATTTTAAAATTTTAAATTAGTAAAGGTAAAATTATACTTTGATCCCTTAAATATGATAAAATTTTAATTTAATCTTTTAAAAATTATAAAAATATAGGCTATTAAAAATTAAAATTTAATTTCAGCCCCTAAATTTTTTTTGTTTTACCCTTGCTTGATCAATTCTTGATCTGATTAAAAAATTTTTTAAAAAACCAGTTTAATTAATTTTTCGGTTTAATAAATTTGATCGTCAATTCAATCAATTTTAGTTGATTCGTTCCGATTTTTGATCTAACTGATTCAAATGCACTTTCGATTGATTCGATACAAATAACACTACCGCAAATGATGATAAAATAACAAGCTTTTTCATATAAATGTCATAATATTGGTATTATTTTTTTAAATAATTTATTTGAAAATCATATCAAACTATTTGCGTAAAAAGTTAGTGGGGCTTTAGGCAAGAGACGCCGCTATATGTAAGGCTATTGGCGCTTTCGGCTTTTGTTGATTGCGCCAGCAAAGGTTAAGTATGATGTGACGTTTATATTTTGAAACACCGCTAAGTTTACTTTAACCCGTCAAACACACTATTAAAATTGAAATACATATATTATTATAGTAAATTATTTAACAATCATAATATTTAAATTTAATTAACACTTTACATTCAATAATTACTAATTAAAATTAAATTAAAAACTATATATAAAAATAGAATTCACATAATTCACTATTATGATATTTATATTTTAAAAGTAATTCAAAATAATCTTTATATAAATTCAATGATTATGTTTTTTTAAAAATAAACTTTTATATTATTACGTTTTAATTTCATAACCACAGAAACATTATAAATTTTATAAAAAATAATAATTAATTAAATATCTTTTAATAATTTAATTAATACATTTAACCAGTCTATACATTACAAAAAAAAATTTAATATTTTAAATGTGATTAGTGAATATATACTTTATTTCAAGATATAGCAAATTCTTTTTTATTTTTTATCATTTTTAGAATATTTTAAGATTGTTAATATTTTTATAATTTTTTATAGCTCTTAAAAGATTCTAACATTTTTTTAAAAAAAATTAAACATTTATAATTTATTTTAATTTAAAAAAATTAAATCTTTTTAACGATGATGTCATCATGATTTTAGCGCATGACATGTGGAAATTTATGTTTGGCTTTGATATTTTAACTAATTTTTTTAACGTTCAAAGGATTAAAGTAAGAACATTTAATAATATTAGGGATTAAAGTGAATAAAAAGAACTTTAAAAATTGAAGTGGGAAAGCGGTACGCTCGAGAGACTAAACTGTAAGATACTCTTAAAAGAAGACGATGAAAGAGGATATTCAAAGTAGGAAATTATAAACTTTATATTAGAATTGTAAATAGTAATAAAGCGAATTTAGATAAGAAGAAATAAGTTGACCAATAAAGTTAGATTCATTGTAAAGAGAGACATAATAAATATATGGTTAAAATATGTTAGTTCAAAAGTTAGAAATTTAGTCCTTTTATTTCTATTTTATGGAATTTAATCCCTTTATTTTACAAATTTTAAAATTTAGGTCAAACAGTTAATATTTAGAAGTGTTTATGCGTCGAGCTTAAGCATGATATTAAAATACTTTGTACTTGCCCAAGCCAGGCTCATCCTGAAATATGAGCTTAAAATTTTGCCTAAGTTTGCTCATTTTTGCAAAAAACTAACCTAAGTTCATTTTAGGCCCACCCAAATTATTTTAAAAAGTATTTATATTATTTTAATTTAATATTTAATAATTTTATTTTTTATTAAAAATTTTTATTTAATCATCTTAACATTATTTTAAAGTTTACATTAGAGTAGTATTATATATTTAGTATAAGTTTATTTTTTAAACGTGTTATAAATTACATAATATATAAAAATAATATAATATAAAATTTTATAAATAAAAATGGGTCGGGTCGGGCTCGGGCTCGGACCTTGAATGCTTATGCCCGAGTCCGGCACATATTTTAAACAAGTCTTTTTTTTTTTTTTTTGGCCCAAGCTCATTTTTGGGCGCTTAATATTTTTACTCAAACCCTCTCATATTTTGAACAGGCTTTCAGGCTTAGGCGAGTAGCTCAACCCATGAACAGGTCTATTAACACTATTATTCTTTTTGTTAAATTTGTTGCTATAACATTTTTTAAATATAAAATTCACTTGATAGCCATGTAATTAAAATTATGACTTTATAGTTAACTTAAATTTAACAAGATTAACAATTGGATCTGAATTTTGAAATATGAAAAGTAGAGAAACTAAATTCCAAGAAATAAAAGTACAATAACTAAATTCTCAACTTTTAAAAAGTACAGGGACTTGTGACATATTTTTACCTAAATAGTATTATCTTTACATATATAAGAGTATAAAATTTTCAGATTTTATTTTTAAAAATTATAAGAGGAAAGTTGAAATTGCCCAAAACCCAATTCTACAAATTTTGGATAAAACTTTTTGGACAGAAATCAATTTAAATAGAAAAAGAAAAAAAACCCTTTCCTTTGAAATAATAATGATGATAATAAAGAAAAGGCACTAATTACATGGTCTTGAAGTTTGAATACCCAAATTAAAATGTCTTTTAGGGTCATTATCATCATACGGCCTGGACTACCCTTTATCAAGAATTACGTACATATTTTTTTATGACAGCCTCCATATGTACAGGGAAAACTTTACTTCTTTAATTTTTTGCATTTTCATTTTTAGATTATTATATATTTTTTGGTATCTTAGGTTATTATAAATTTATTTGTTCTTTAATATTCTTTCAATTATTATTTTTTTAAAGTAATATTATTTTAATTATTATAATAAAGAGTCGATTAAGTCTTAGCTCGATTAGTATAGTAATTGTTGTTAATGCAAGAGAACATGAGTTTAAGTTCGTTGAAGCGTATTATTCTCTTATTAATGAGTTAAGAAAAAGTTATAGGTAATTTTATATATTGTATTAGTCGTTGTGTTTTTTTTTTTTAAATTTGAATATATGAATTATAGATTAATGAAGGGTATGATTGAAAATCTTTGAAAACTTCATATCTCATAAGATTTGATTAATAAATCAACAAGAGACTTGGTTAAAAAAGGAAAACATGGTAGTTCACATTGGCAACTAAGTCTAACGACTAAAGTCTTTTCTTTTCATTTTTTCTAAAGGAAAAACAAACAAACCCAGATTTACGTATGCATGGATTGAATTTTACTACCAAGAAAATCAAACTAAACCCCAGCCTACGATATTCCTTTCCATTCCCCGATGCATGCTTATATATATCCATCCCATATAGCATTAATTATACTATTAGCTTTCTACAGTTCTTCCCCCAAAACACTGAACTATTTTTCCTTCGATTTCTTGCCTTTTTTTCTCTCAGTTTTCTGGTAAGTTAACATAAAACTTGCGGTTTTCATGTCAATGATATTCATTTCATTTTTAATATATTTATTCTTTTGGGGGTTTCTAGGAAAACTGTATGCATTTCAATGGTATTTTATTATTTATTTGTTTTCTAATATTAGTTAGCTAGTTTTGGCCATTACTGAGGAAAATTATAGTTTATGATGAACTGAGAAGATTTTGAGAGTTGTTGGGAAATATAGCAAGTCAAATCCTACTAAATATTATTTTCAGGGCCCCGTGCATTGAAATTAGTTCAATCACGGCGTCTTTCTCCTTATCTCCTTCTTAAATTCCGTCCCTTTTCCTTATTGATTACTAACAGACTATACCTACCGAATATTCTCTCATTATTCTATCATAATTGTTCAATTACGAGTCATGTAAAGATATATGAACCAACATAGAAAATACATTGCAAGTCCCTCTCTCTCTGTATAAATATAGGGTCCGCTACATTTCACATTCACTTCTTACAATTTCCCTTAAAAAGTTTTATAACCATTTGTGTCAATTATTATCAATCCCCATTCTTTCTTTGCTCCTTTATTCCCCGTCCTTTTGTTCTTACGAGCATCTTCTATTACTTGAATTGAATTCCCAAATGCAGAAAATGAAGACCACAGCAGCTCAATTTACATACCCATGGCAGCTTTGCAAAACTGTCCACCTGGTATTATATACACACCATTCCAGTACCAACTATTTGCTTAAATTTTGTTTTTTTATTAAACCATAGTTTTTTATCTTTTTTTTTTAAGGTGAGGCATGGACAAGCCATGCATAATGTAGAAGGAGACATTAACCGTGAAGCACTGTTGTCCCCTCACCTATTTGATGCCCAACTTTCCCCACTGGGCCTGCACCAGGTAATCCCACAACATTCAATGGCTAGCTTATCATCAATCTTCAGTCCTGAAATGAATTAATCCAGTTTTTGATAAAATCATATTAATTTCTACCTTTTTTATTTCAGGTTGGTAAACTGCGGAAGGATGTTCATGCTAGTGGGCTACTTAAGAGGATTGAGTTAGTCGTAACTTCCCCCTTATACAGGTATAAAGCTCAGTTTTGCCTGGATTTCAATGGAATATCTCAGTCTCTGAAAAAGAAATCAAGGGAATATTTGTATTTTTCAAATACATTTCAGTGTTAGATAAAGATAGTTGATGAGTGTAAATGATCATCACTGCAGGACCATGCAAACTGCTTTTGGAGTTTTCGGTAGTACTGAAAGCAACGAAGATGCAGGTGTCAATCACCCCCAAATTATGGCAGTTGAGCTTTGTCGAGACCGCATGGTAGTAACATATATGGCTGAAATCTCTCATGCTAGACCTTCCTTCTTGATTTACTCCAACCATGATTGGAGTTCAATATATGCATAATATACTGACGCATCTTCCAATTCAATACAGGGTGTTCGTCCTTGTGATATGAGGAGAAGGGTCAGCGAGTGTCAGGCTCTTTTCCCTTCCATCGATTTTTCAATGGCAAGTTCCTTTAACCATAAGATACTGATATAGATTATATCTTCATTAAATATCAGTATTCAAAGAGTTTTGCTTGTGCAGATGGATGGTGAAGATGACAGCTTGTGGAATCCACACATTCGAGAGTCCGAAGAGGAAATGGCTGCTCGAATGGTTCTTTTTATAAAATGGTAAACTCTAATTCCTTATCAACAATTTAGGATTCAGAAATAATTCACCAGTTTATATATATTGCAGGCTATGGACAAGGCCAGAGCAAGAGATTGTGATTGTGAGTCATGGCATAATACTTCAACAAATACTAAATGTACTTGAAAACGACTGTCATCCAACAGCTAGAACAGCTTTATGCAAACGGTGGGCCTTATACATTGTCTCCATTTTCTTCTTCTTCTTTAGACAAAGACTCGATTATATATTCTTTGCTTTCAAATTCTGACCTGGTCTGATGTGGGCCTTTTTCAGCTTCGACAATTGTGAGCTCCGTTCCGTGGTCATCGTCGACAAAAGGTAAGCATTTTGTTCGGAAATTTAGAGGCATTCATTCAATCACATATATGTTTTTTTTTTTTTTTGGGGGGGGGGGGGGTATGCGTATCTCGGTACAGATCTTGAGTTGTTAGCTGTACGTACATGACCGCATAAAATATATACAACACATTAGGTCAATTTATTTTCTATATTCAAAGACCCACTAAGGTACATTGACCAAAGTCATGTATACTAATATTCATGGTACGCGTAAGGATTCACTTCCCAAAATCATTGTATCATATTAAAGTTTTATGGAATTATTATATAAAATGTAATTGGTCCCTCTTTCCACTCAACCAAGATTAAGAATTTTTCCCAACACTTAAAATCAAACATGAAGTCGGAAAGGGGAGAAAATCTATCAAGTTTGCTGCAAAGATTTAAGTATAGAATGCATGTGTTTTGAATTGAATTTTTACAAGATTATCATAAGTTATGTTCCAAAATTCCAGAATCCAAACGACTCATAAGTTTTTATGGTTCACAAAATTAGTCAAAGATTCATTATTTTCTAACATGCTTAAATCTGAAACATCCACTTACCGTTTTTGAATATGTTTCAGCTTCAAGGTAGCGGATTCACAGCTTTGCTCACCAAGAAATGCTGCAAAAGAGAATGTGTTAAGAGAGGAAGTTTCCGTCTGATTCGACTCAAGTTGCCTTGAGAACTTACTGTTGAACTCTCTAGGATCTTTAATCCGCTTTGTCAAAAGTTGAATTATTTTCATTTTCAATTAGATGTCTGTTTCTATTGTAAAATTTGGTTGATATGTTAATTATCCTATCAGAAAAATATGTAATTGGATTGGAATAATTTCACTAGGATGTTGCAATAAGAAATAAAACAGTATATTTCAAACATTAACATTCAAATACCAAATTAAAATATGTTTTTTTTGGGTATGTGTTGAAACCATTTTTTTGGGAAAATGGGGTCGACTTGAAGTTTGACAATGAAAACGAAAAGATGGGAGTCGCCAACAATCCTTTTTGATGAGGTGTGATCGGGTCACCTTAAATTAATCATATTAATAAAAGTTAAGATTTACTAAAACGATAATTTTTGGTCTACGAAAATCAGAAAATGAGTTCAGGAGTCGGTTACGCATGAGGAAGAATTAGCACCCTCGTTACGCCCAAAAATTGGTACCTAGTTGATTAATTAATGTCTTAGTGCCGAAGATTAAATATTTGAAAGACTTTGAAATATGATACTTCATTTTGTAAAAAAGGACATTCAAACGTTAAAGACCTTCTCGTCTCGAAGCAACAAAATGTCATATCCAGTGAGTTAGGACACAACATCTCGAACTTTTGAGAATGAGCTTGCCTTTTACTTAAAAATCATGTATTTTAACCCCCTTTTTAAAGGATGTTCGGTTATTTAGGGTAAACAAGAAAAGTCGAAGCCCGGTAAGTTAGGGCACGTTTTCTCGAATTTTTAAATACTAAATATTGCTTTTATTTGTAAAAATTCTTATCTCGAGGTAACAAGATGTCATATTTAATAAGTTAGGACATAACACCTCGTATCACCGAGAGTAAGCATTTATTTCCAAGACTCGTATTGTGATTTAAAAGAATGTGCCATTATTTAGGTTAAACGAGGAAAATCAAAACCCAGTAAGTTAGGACACGATTTTCCTGAATTTCCAAATACGGAATATTGCTTGACTTTAGAAAGCATAATAGTTGTGTCGAGTGAAAGACTAATGAATTATAACTTTATGGCCAAATGAATTATAACTTTAGAAAGCATTCATTCAATCACGTATATGTTTTTTTTTGGGTACAGATTTTGAGTTGTTAGCTCTACGTACATGACCGCATAAAATATATAAAACACATTAGGTCAATGTATTTTCTATATTCAAAGACCCATTAAGGTACATTGACCAAAGTCATTTATACTAATATTCATGGTACGCGTAAGGAATCACCTCCCAAAATCATTGTATATATTAAAGTTTTATGGAATTACTATATAAAATGCCATTGGTCCCTTTCTCCACTCAACCAAGATTAATATTTTTTTTTTCCCAACACTTAAAATCAAACATGAAGCGGACAAGGGGAGGGGAAAAAAAATCAAGTTTGCTTCAAAGTTTGAGTCTAAAATACATGTGTTTTGATTTGAATATCTACAAGATTATGATAACTCATGTTCCAGAATTCAAAACCCGAACATCTCAAAATATGTTTCATAAAAATAAGTTGTATAAGACATCATAATTTTTATGGTTCACAAAATTAGTCAAAGATTCATTATTTTCTAACATGCTTAAATCTGAAACATCCACTTGCTGTTTTTGAATACGTTTCAGCTTGAAGGTAGCGGATTCACAGCTTTGCTCACCAAGAAATGCTGCAAAAGAGAATGTGTTAAGAGAGGAAGTTTCCGTCTGATTCGACTCAAGTTACTTTGAGAACTCACTGTTGAACTTGAACTCTCCAGGATCTTTAATCTGCTTTGTCAAAAGTTGAATTATTTTCATTTTCAATTGTCTTAAAGCTAGTTTGACCCATAGAAGTCTATTTATATTGTAATTGATTGGAATGATTTCACTAGGATGTTGCAATAAGAAATGGAATGTGTTAAAATAAAATAAAAGTGGCAAGATAAGGGTTTTAATTTTATTGTATTAGTTCGTCTATTTGATATTGATTAGGATAAGATGTTTTCTATTCAACTTTGATTAGAATAAGGTTTTTAAACTTACAAATAGATGTAATCGTGTATACTCTTGTATCATTCGAATTCTACATAGTGAATTTTTTTCTCCTCTACCCGTGATTTTTTGCCTATAGAGTTTTCACGTAAAATTCCATCTTTCTTTTCTTTGCTATATATTACCATTATCGACGTTCTAATTTTACAAAATGGTATATTTCAAACATTAACATTCAAATACCAAATTTTGTTTATGTTGTTTGATAAACTTGTCTTTGGAATCTTATTCAGAGGTAAATTCAATAAATGAGTCATGGTATAAGTATTAATGCAAGCTCAACCAATTTAAAATTTGTTGCAGTTTTAACCACGTATACTTAAAGTGAACTCATTCAATCTAAACTAAATTTTCCTACTGAAAATAGATTGGTCACTTGCCTAGAACAACTATAGATTCTCTAATTTGCAATTAGAATACCTCGCCACTAGTCCTTCATCAGTACCTCACCAATATCCAAGCACGTCAAGGCATGCAAGTGTGACATGTGGAGTTCACTCCCCCAACCTAGCCAGAGACAGGTGTCGTACCCTTCAGTCTATGAGGGACACGTAGAACCTTGCCAATGATCTATCCCATTATATTGAAACCTACTTAAGGTTGGGATGCTTTTAAAGTGGTTGACCATGAATAGACCAAAGACATATGCATGTCAAGATCTAAGGATCAAAGAAAGGACTCACATCCACCCGTAAGTTGTACTAATTGAGGACACGACATTATGATTATCAAGGATTCTCCCATAGAGTTCCTCACTGTTAAGAACAGTAATAAGGTGGAAAGAAAGAATCTTTCTTATTATTCAACTGAGAGAAGAAGATAGTATTTAATACATGAGAATAATAGCCACTATTATCTAACTGTTAAACTAATGGTTAACCAATTCTGTTTAACAAACTAACTTCCTTTTGACTAACTGTAAAGCTACTCATAACATGCCCCGTGCTTATCAACTTTCTTTCCCTCTTGAAACTTCATGAACATTGGTTACCACTCGAAGCTGACTCCTAAACTTGCTGAATGTCTCTACTGATAGAGGTTTTGTTAAGATATCATCTATCTAGTCTTGACTGGATACATGTCCTACTTGAAAGGATCCATTCGCAACTTTTTCTCTTACAAAGAACAAATCCAACTCGACATGCTTAAATTTGGAATGCATTGCAGGATTGCCTACGACTGTTACAATAGCTGAACTATCCAACTAAACTAATGCCTTAGTCTTAACAAGAGCACAAAGCTCAGACAACAAGGACTGAATCCAGACCATTTCTACAGTGACATGAGCCAAGCTTTTGTATTCTGCCTCTGCTGTAAACTTGGAGACTACCTGTTGCTTTCTAGAACTCCAAGATATTGGATTCCCTCCAAGGAAAACACAAAACCCTGATGCGGACCTGCGATCATCAGAGTCGGACTCCCAACTAGCATCTAAATATCCTTCTAGTAAAAAATTTGTAGACCGATTGAATTATAACCCATGACTCAGAATCCCTTGCAAATATCGTAGGATCCTTTTTACAGCTTTAAAATGGGAATCCAAAGGTTTGTGCATGAACTGACAAACCTTGTTAACAGAAAAGGCAATGTCTAGCCTAGTAATCACGACATATTATAGAGCACCAACAATGCTTCTGAAAAGATGTTCATCTTCAAGAGGGCTTCCTTCGTGAGTTGATAGATGACAGGAAGCTATCATAGGTGTAGGGGAACCATTGGACTTGTCCATAGAGGTCCTTTGAAGTAAATCAATGATATATTTCCTTTGGCTAAGGAAGACACCATTCGGAGTATAAGTGACTTCAATACCAAGAAAATAACTCAACTTTCCTAAGCCCTTCGAGAGAAATGAGCATTAAGCTCTTTAACAAAGTTGTCTATGGCCCAGAGTTAGTCCCAATGACAATAATGTCATCGACATAGACCAAGACATAAAGTAGCTGAGTCCCTGATATATGAATGAAAAGAGAGTTGTTAGCCTTAGATACTTCAAATTTGGTGTCTAGGAGAAACTCCTTCAGTTTGTGAAACTAAACCCGAGGTGCTTGCTTAAGACCATACAATACTTTATTTAGTTTGCATACCAGTTGTTGGCCATCTATCCCTTGTTGCTCAAACCCTGGTGGTTGCACCATGTAAATGTCTTCCTACAAATCACCTTTCAAGAAAGCATTGTTGATGTCCACCTGTCTGAAAGACTAACCTAGTGAAACAGCAAGTGCCAGAACCACTCCGATCGTTGTTGGCTTGACCACAGGACTGAAAGTCTCTGGAAAGTCAATGTCTGCCTCTTGAAGATAACCCTTAACAACCAACCTACCTTGTACCAAGCCACCGAACCATCTGAATTCCTTTTCACTTTGAAAATCCACTTGTATACAGCTTTACGACCTGCAGGCAGAGGCATGAGATCCCAGGTGTGATTGGAGATTAAAGCATTATATTCTACTTATGCAACTGCAGTCCAGACGGGGCTTTGAAAAGCTTCTCCAATGGAAGAAAGCTCATTCTCAGTCAGAATAGAAGAGAATATTTTTGGCTTAAAAATGTCATTTGAGCGAGTTTGCATAGGATGCAGATTCATAAAAGAAGTAGCGTTTGTAAGAGAACCAGTCGAAGTTAGAACTGGTGGTACACTAGCTAATGTTAAAGGATCAGCATGCAGCCCGAGAGCAGAAGAGTCGTTCCTAGAATCTCCCATGATAGAAGAAGTAGCTTAAAAAGAAGCTGACATAGGAAAATCCTTAATTAACCCAGATAAAGTAGAGGACTAGAGGAATATGATAGCGTTGATGATCGATCCTGATGGAGTCCACACTTGAATGGGAAGAAAAACCACTCTGAAGAGAAACTGAGACTCATCAAAAACTACATGGCGAGAAACAAAAATGCGACCATCCCTAGCAAGACACTTATAACTTTTTTTATTGATACCAACACCAAGAAAAACACACCTCTCGGACCGAAAATAAAGTTTGTGTTGATAGAAGGGCCTTAAATGAGGAAAACAAGCACAACCAAACACCTTTAAATGTAAATAAACAGGTTGAAGCTTGTAGAGTTTCTCATACGGACTGATCTGGTGTAGAATAGGAGTAGGTAATCTATTGATCAAATAGGCAGTGTTGACGATCGATCCTGATGGATTCCACACTTGAATGGGAAGAAAAACCACTCTGAAAGAGAAACTGAGAGTCATCAAAAACCACATAGCGAGAAACAAGAACGCGACCATCCCTAGCAAGACACTTATAGCTTTTTTTTATTGATACCAACACCAAGAAAAACACACCTCTCGGATCAAAAATGAAGTTTGTGTTCATGGAAGGGCCTTAAATGAGGAAAACAAGCACAACCAAACACCTTTAAATGTAAATAAATAGGTTGAAGCTTATAGAGTTTCTCATACGGACTGATCTAGTGTAGAATAGGAGTAGGTAATCTGTTGATCAAATAGCCAGCATGAGTAAATAAATAAGAACAAAACTCCAAGGACATGGAAGACTGAGCTAACAGAGTCAACCCCATTTCAACTATTTGTCTATGTTTTCTTTCAGCAACCCTGTTCTACTCTGAAGTGTGGGGACACATGATCCTATGTTAGATACCAAGTCGAGATAGCTCTTTTGACAGAGAATGATACTCTCTCCCCCAGTCTCTTTAAAGCATCTTGATGGAATGACCGAATTGGACTTGAGCCATTCGATGAAAGTGAAGAAAACTCTGAAAAACCTCAGAATTGGACTTGAGAAAATACAGCCAAGTGTATCTGCTATGCATATCTACAAACGAAACATAATAAGAGAAACCATCCAATTGCACATAAGCTGGTCCCCAAACATCAGACACTATAAGTTCAAAAGGGTAAGAGTACAGTGTTTGTGAAGAACTAAAAGGTAATTTGTGAGCTTTACCTAGTTGACAAGCTGTACATATATGTTGGGCAAACTGTACCGTTTGAAAGAGACATTACAAGTACGCAAAACATTAGCAAGTGTGTTGACACGCAGATGACCGAGTCTGTTATGCCATAATGCAGCAGAAGAAGAAATTTAAGCAATGTATAGAAGAGGCGATCTTGGCTTTTGAGCAGCACCATTTTTTGCAGAACGTGAAACATCAAATCTATAGAGTCTGTCATGTATGTGGCCCACTAGCAGAGTTTTCTTTGTCTGTATATCCTTCTCAAAACACAAAAAGGGTAAAATTCAAAATAAACAATATTATCTCTTGCAACTGTCCTACAGACAGTAAATTCTTACACACTGTAGGGACATGTAGAACAATCTGAAGGCGTAAGAGCCTAGAGCCAGCCAAGAAGTTGGAAAAGCCTATGCAAGCTATGGATACAGAATCATCATTGCCCATAGAAACCCAACTTGTACCTATGTAGGGGAAAGCAGTTGTGAGATTTGCCATATCAGGAGTAATATGATTTGTTGCCCCTGAGTCAGGGTATCAGGTCTGGTCAGGTAGGAAAGAAGTAGGAGCTCGAAGAGGTGACTGATTGGATAATGACTGAGGAAACCAACCACAACAATGAGACATAGATGAACAAGTACGAGCAGCAGAAGAAAAACCTTGGCCATGTAGCTGATGATAGTTATCTGTCATCGAATTAGTTGAACCAATACCAAAAAAAATTTCATCAAACCTATGATAACAGGTTTGAACCATATGCCCAATCTTTCCACATAACTGACATTGTGGTCTAGAGCGTGACCAACTCCGACCATTCCCACGAGCTCTGCCACGAGACCAGCCATAGCCTTGCCCCTTATAACCTTGCTTATGTTCCTGAGAATATCGATTTGAGTCAGTAGGTTGTTTCAAGCTATTTCCAGTGTCTTGTTGATGAGAAGCCAAATTAGCTTGGCAAGGAACTTCTGTCAATAGAAGTAGTTGTCGTGCTTCACAATCAAATAACATTTCAGTCAACAAGTCAAGAGATAATGGAGTTGCAAAGGCAAACACCCGAATAGACTCAAACTCAATCGAAAGACCAGCCAAGATAACACTTACCTGCTCTTGTTCAGAGACAAAACTACCAGCTACAGTCAGACTATCACTAAGATTCTTTACCTTAGACACATACTCTTTAATTGTAAGATTCGCTTTCTTGAGCTTGTATAAAGCATGAAGCATGCTTGAGATCTTGATATTGGATTTGGCACTAAACCGTCTTTCAATGGTCGTCCAGATATCAAAGCTAGTCTTGGCAGTTGTGAGGTGTACCAAGACGTCATCTGTGACAGTAGACAATAGCCAAGAAGCTAGAAACTTGTCTTGCTTCTTATGAATAAGGAAAATGGATTATCAAGTTGCTGACCTTCGGTTCTAGTTATGAAAGGAGAAGGAGGAAGAACTGTGCCTAGTACAAATCCCTCGAGACCATAACCTTCAAGAATTAACAAAAGTTGATGTTTCTATAAAAGAAAGTTGTGTTCAGCAAGTTTGATAGTGTCGTGTTTGGAAAAGTGATGAACTGTTTGTGCGTGAAAACTGCCAGGTCCTTGCGAATGAATGGCTTCCCCAGTGTTGGAAGAGTGACGAGGCATATCCACCATTAGTATGGCTTCGGTGGCCATGGAGAAAAGAAAAGAAAATTTACACCAAGAAAACCTTGGCTCTTGATACCATGTTAAGAATAGCAATAAGGTGGAAAGAAGGAATCTTTCTTGTTATTCAACTGAGAGAAGAAGATAGTATTTAATACATGAGAATAATAGCCACTATTATCTAACTGTTAAACTAACGATTAACCAATTCTATTTAACAAACTAACTTCCTTTTGACTAACTGTAAAGCTACTCATAACACTCACAATCAGCCTTATACCATACCTAACAAAGACAATAAACACACAAATTGGCAAAAATTCACTATCACAACATATATATGTAATGTTGCATTTATGTTACATGGTTTAAAAGTGTATTAGGTTGAGCCTATGGCAATGCCAAATCCATTCACAGTCGAGTGCCACAACCAAAGGGCCTTCCGAAACCGTAAACTCCATATGTTTGGCAAGTGGTGGAAGCCAACAATATTTGTACCTAAACTTGAACATTATCAAAGGTAAATGAATAGTCAAAGCTTAAAATTAAAAGTAGGTGAAAGTACTATGGAAGCACCTATATTAGAAATCAGATTACATTTTGCTCCCTGTACTAAAAAATGGACAAATTAATTTTTGTATGTTAGATCAACGAGCAAACTGGTCCTTTTTGTTAAAAATCTTATTCATTTCTACTATTAAAAACTGACATGACTAACAAAATAATCATACAGTTACATGTGACATGCCATGTGTACCTAATTCTGACATATAGGAACCAGTTTTTAACAATAGAAATGGATGAAATTTTTAATAGGACTAGTTTGCTCTTTGATTGCTTTTTGATCTAATATACAAGGACTAATTTGCCCATTTTTTAGTAGAGAGGAAAAAATGCAATATGACTACTAGCATAAGGGCTTCCATGTTACTTTTACCACTGAGAATATGAATAAATATATTAAAGTTAATTACACTAGACACTCCCAAACTATAACCTTCATTCTTAATCGGTCCCCTAACTTCAAAACATTTTAATTACATTGACAAACTATTGATATTATACTAATCAAGTTCTTTTATTATTAAAGTTGTTAATTTAACCGTTAAATGATACGTTACATAACTTTTAAAAGTAAAATCTAAATATAAAGTAAAACTTAAAAAAAAAAAGTGAATGATAAATCTTTTGCAAAAGTTTTGAAAACCTCAAAACTAAAATTTTTAAAACATCTATCTTTACAATATTTATTTTAAATCATGTTACATAAGATCTGACATGTCATGTAACAATTAAATTAACGATTTTAGTAATAAATTAAAGGACCTAATTAATATAACATCAATAGTTTAAGAGTGTAATTAGAATGAATTGAAGTTCAAGAACCAATTAAAAGTGAAGGACATAGTTTAAAAATGTTTGGTGCAATTAATTAATATCATTCAAGGCAAAAATTAAAGGAAAATTTTTATTAGACTTAAAAGATTGACCTATAAATGGCCCGGTCTAAGATAAGGCCATCATAAAGGGTCCGGTTCCTATCAACGTCGATAAGAAATTGTAGGTATACTGATGGCGAGCTTTTGAGCCTCTTTCCATTCTAATTTTTGTCCCCTTTCCTTGCTAAACATAACAAAGATTTTGCTTCAAAATTTACTCCAATAATAACTATAATCCGAATTAATTATTGCAAACTTACATTTAAAGGCGGACGCTCATTGAAGTCTAGGGAGTTTTTTCTACTCAAAATCTATGTGAAGCTAATTACTATGCAAGTCTAAGCTCAACCGTACTCGTGTCCAAAAAAACATACATTATTTTCAAAATCTTAATTAGATAATATTCAAATACAATTAAAAATAATTTTAAAAAATTTTAAATACATAATCTTATCCGATATGAATAAATATTCACGGTGCACTAATGTTTATCCATTCTGTATCTTTCTTTACAAGAGGACCAAAATAATATAAAATTAAAAATTATACAACTTGTTAAACAACTAATTGACGTGTGCAATGCATAAAAAATTTTACTTTCATTAATTTATATAAGTTAAAGGGTAAATTATATAGATAGTCATTTAACTATCAAAACTTTTTATTTTAGACACTCAAAATAAAAAAAAAAATTTGTAAATTTAAGCACCCACATTACATAACTTGATAATTTTGGCCACTCCCGTTAAAATTACAAACGTCAAGTTGGTATAGCAGTTAAAAGAATTGATATAACAACAAATTTAATTCTCAAATGCTACATATTATATCAATTTAATCTTAATTTTAAAAAAATCAACTCTCAAAATGTACAAATATTCTCAATTTAATACTAATTCTAAAAAATTTAAAGAAATATATAAAAATACATAAATATTTTCGAAAAATATATTAATAAATTTAAATTTTATATTAATATTAAATAAAATAAAAATCTCCCACCTCATCCCTCATCCCTCTCCCTCTCCCTCTCCCCCACCGGACCTCCCCACCACCGTCCCTCTCCCCCTCAGTTTTCTCCACAAATTAAGATTTCTTCTCAATTTCAATAATGATAGCAAGCAAATTTTCGTTACGCTCAAATTCCCATAAAAGACTTGATTCATCTTAACAACAATAAATGAGTAAACCATAAGACTAAGCATATTTGATATTCATCCTAAATAGTTGATACTTCTAATATATTTGCAAATTAGTCAGTATTTAGAGGAATGGGATTAAATGTTCAAATCGAGATTACCTTGATTCTAAATCTTTCATCACCTTCAGACTGTTCATCATACTCATCAATTACTTGCGGAAGAAAACATATAACAAGAGCTCATGTTTTTATGGTTCAAAATCCCCTCCTATCAACCATGAAAATTCTATCTTAAGTTGTTTATTCTTTAATAGAATCCATAAATTAGAATATAGGACATAAATTTTCAAAGTTTGGGTCGTGAAAAAGACACTCACATTATGTTTCAAGAAAACTATTGCAGCATCTTCATCACCAGCACCCTTGCATAACTTTGACAACCCTAGCATGTACTTACAGCTTCCACAAGATGATTATGTTTCAAGAGGGACGTTGGTGGGGGAGGTCCCGTAGGGGAAGGGGGAGAAGAACGGTAGTGGGGGGAGGTCCAATGGGGGATGTGAAGAGGGAGAGAGACGGGGAGATTTTTATTTTATTTAATATGTTATAATTATATTTGTTTAATATTAATATAAAATATTTATGTATTTTTATATATTTTTAATTTTTTTTAGAATTTAGATTAAATTGAGAATATTTTTAAATTTTAAGAGTTATTTTTAAAAAAAATATGACTAAATTGATATAATAGGTAAAGGTTGAAGGATGAATTTGTTATTATATCGATTTTTTTAACTGCCACATCAGTTTGTCGTTTATGATTTAAACAGGAGTAACGAAAATGACCAACAACATAACGTGGATGTTTAAATTGTAAATTTTTTATTTTGGGTGCCTAAAAAAATTTTATAATTGAGAGATTATAAGTGTAATTTATCTTAAATTAAAATATTAAAATATAATATAATAAAAATATTTTTTAAAATATATATATGGTAAAAGTATTGGAATTATACAAAACACATCATAAAAAAAAAATCATCAATCACATGCTTTTCAGTTGATAGAAATATTTAATTCCTTGATGGTAATTAAGATTTCATACGTAGTTTTTATCAAAAAGGTTAAAATTTGCCAGAAGTCCCTATACTTTTGAAAATTAAAAATTTAGTCTCTTTACTTTTTAGATTTCAAAATTCAAGTTCAATTGTTAACACTATTAAATCTTTTTTATTAAATTCAAAATAATTACAAAGTCATTTTTTTAATTACATGGCTACTAAGTGAGTGTGTTTTTTTTTCAAAAAAGTCACAGCAACAAATTTAGCAAAAAAAAATTAGCAGTGTTAAGAGTTGGACTTAAATTTAAAAAAGGACTAAATCCTATGAAATAAAAATTTAGAGACTAAATTCCTAATTTTTGAAAAGAACAAGGACTCCTGGCACATTTTAACCTTATTAAAACTAGTCTTTATTGTTACATATGTTGTATGTGATTCTATGCATTTAATTTTTAATTATTTTTCAAATATTAAAATAATATTTTTTCAATTTATTAAATACAATTAAAATATATTAATTTCGTTAAAATTTAAATATTATAATAATAAATTTGAAATAATAATTAAAGTACTTCCAATATATTCATTGTACAATTTAATCTTAGTCATCATTCAAAACAATAAATAATTAGCATAATTGATATATATCAATTATGTCACGTGTATTGCACATGAATATTATATATATATATATATATTTAAAGTTAAAATGAAAATATTTTTCTATTATTCAATCTTTATTATTTTAGTCTCTAAAAAATTGATATACATAAAATAAATATTTAACTAAAAACAGTAAATTAAATAAAACAACATGCAACAATTTTAATAATCCATGATAAATACGAAAAATGTTTACATTAAATAATAAAACACACTAAATACTTTTAATAATAATGAGAGTATTTTTCAACTGAACCAAATAAATAATAATAAGACGAATCTAAATTATTTAGAATAACTAATTACTTTAGATTATCATAATTTATTTTTAAAAACATTTTTAACTAGTAAATCTAAATTAGATTATAATTCTTTTTAATGTAATTTAAATAGATCTATAATCTAATTAGCACCTTTTTTTACTGTAATCTATTCCATTTTCCAAATAAATCTAAATTTATTATAATTTTCACAAATTTATTTTACTATTACTATCATATACTAATTCATTTTTAGACTTCCTTATTTTTATTTAAATAAACCTAAATCTATAAGATAATTATCAAAACCTTTTTATTATAATATATTTCTTTTTTCAATTAATTAATTTAAATGCATTTAATTATCATAAATTTTATTTTAATATAACTATTATGATATATTTTCCCACATTTTAAACTTGATTATAATTATTTTTAAATGTTAATTTAGTAATATAATAAAAAATAAAGAGTTTTTTTTTAGTTCAAATATTTTTAAATAAAATCTTAAAATCATTTTACCTGCCTATTTAATAATATTAATTAAAAAACTAAAAATTTTAAATTCTTTTGATATTAATAAATTAATAAAAAAACTAAAATCATTTTACCTGCCTATTATATTTCTTTCTCTCTCTTTTTTGAAGTTTTCTTCAGATCTGTTTCAAGAAAAAGAAAAAAAAAGGAGTCAAAATTTGAGTCTAACAGGTGACCTGTCACCAACCATAGAAGAGGAAAGCAGTAGTCAGCTCAGCCCTTAGCCGATGGCCACCGAATAGAAAAATAAATAAATAGATAACACATAATTTAGTATTTGAGTAGTGGTACATATGTTTTATTTTTTTTTCTTACACTTATATTTTATTTGATGAAAGTTATATATTTTAATATTTGAAGATAATCGTATTAAATTTTTAATATTTAATTTAGGTTTTAGAGTTAATTTAATTAAAATTCATAATTAGTTAATAATATTAACAATTAATTTTCATCAGATCAATCCTAAAATCGGAAATAAATCATATCTGTACTTAACAAATTAAACATAAATTTAAACAAATTCACAATTAACATTAAATTTATTCTTTTAACAAAATCATAAAAAAATTTTAAAACCTAATAATATTAACAATTAATTTTCATCAAATAAACCCCAAATTGAAATTAAACTTAAACCAAAATATATAACTTTTATTAAATACATGTACCAAATTGGATAAAAACATAACACAGGTACCACATTAGACAAAAATGTTCAACTTGAATACCAAATGATATATTAAGTCAAACTAAAATTACTCAAAAAATAAAAAATAAAAGGTTTAATTCTGTTCAGTCCCATATTCTTTTCAACTTTAGAAATTTAGTTTTCTACTTTTAATTTAAAACATTTAATCTCTTTACATATCTAATTTAAAAATTAAAACACAATTAATAACAGTACTAATTGAGTTTTATTAAATTTGAGTTTTATTAAATTTGAATATGTGTTATCAATTATAGTTCAATTTTTAAATTACATATCTAAATATTGAAATATAACATATTCAATCCGACTTTTATTTTAAATCAGATAAGTAAATGAGCAAATAGTTTTGAAAAAAATAAAACAACATTTGGTCTCTAAACTTGACGACTTTTCTCAAGGTCTTTGAATTTTTTTTGCCAATTAGTCTTGGAATTTGACAACTTTTTTCAGTTTAGTCATTGAACTTGGATTCTAATATTCTATTCTGAGTAATAACATGACACTCTAAAATTACGTCATGTCATCACATGAAAATTTAAAGTTAATAAAAAAATTATAACTTTTTTAATTTATAAAATGTCCTGGTAATAACGTTGCATAATTTTAGAATGTCACATTATCATACTTTAACAAAATTCAAGTTAATGGACCAAAATTGAAAAAAAAATTGTCAAGTTCCGATACTACAATGGACCAAAAATTTAAAGACCAAAATGTAAAAGTTATCAAATTTAAGGACTAAATATTATTTTATCCCTTTTGCTAATAAAATTGGAGGAATTAAATTGGGACAAATCTCAAATTTTCACATAAACTTTAGTTTAATGTGCAATGTTACACTAGAATTTTAATTTTGTGCAATTTTATACATGGCATTTTTTATTTGATTCGATTTTCCCATGCCCTTAACATTATTATCGATATATCATTTGATGTCTACGTAAAACAAATAATTATATTTATCTAATATAAAAACAATTTGATATGTTCATTTCTTTAAACGTGTAAAATTAAATAAAAATTAAAAGTTTATGTACACATTTGAATCAAAATCAAAGTTTAATGTGTATAGCACAAAATTAAATTTCATGCATCAAATTGCACATTGAATTAAAATTTATGTATAGCTTTGATATTTAACCCAATTAAATTTAAGGTAAGGCCACTAAACTAATAGTAAGTTTACGTTTTTGATCATTCAACTTTAAAAAGTTACAAATTATACAAAAGTTTCCATTTAAGTCTTTGAGATGTTAAAATCGTTGTTGTATGGAATTCATTGTTTGCACTGCTTACATCAATTGAAAACTCTCATTCCCCTTCTATTCTATAATTTGTTTTTTATATTAAGCAACTTTAAACGTCATGAATTTGTAAATTAAAATCCAAACAACTTTCTTCTTTGATCTCTGACACTGATTGTCAGATCAACTTGGATTTAAGGTATGTTCTTCTACTCGTCGGTGGGAACCGATCAACTGTACCAGCCGTCAAATAATCTTTTGGAGCTCGCTAGCTGAGCTTTTTAAAAAAGAAAACTTAACAGCTCAGTGACTTAAATAAAAACTTTTAAATTGTTTGGTTATTTAAATGAAAGCTTTTGAATAGTTTAATGACCATTTTATAATTTTTTAAAGTTTAATGACCAAAACGTAAATTTACTAATAGTTTAGTGGCCTTAAGTAGAATTTACCCTCAAACCAAATAAAAATTACCCCCTCTCTCCACCAAACGGTCAAAACCTAAAATCCCTCCGGCCTCCATTTGTTCCTAAGTTCTTTGGCCGTTTATTAAAATGCTACCTATATTTTAGTGGCCGTACATTTTTTTTATTGAGATTTCTCTTTCTCAAAAAAAAAAAAATCTATATTCAGAATTATTATTTTTTAATTTCTGTCCTGCATTTTTTGTACTGTAATAATACTATAATTATTTAATATCAGGAAGTGGTAGCAATTTTAAATTCCAAAAAAGCTAAGAGATTTCCACTAACACGCTTTGGTTTTGAATATCTGCTTCTGGACCGAAAAGCTCTTCGCTTTTATCTTTTGATCTTTTCTTTTCTTTTCTTTTCTTTTCTTTGTTTGGCGAGAGAGAAAGTGGAATGCTAACACTGAGAAAATCGGAAGAAAATCAACGATGGTGGTGAGAAAAGTAGGGAAGTATGAGATTGGAAGAACTATAGGAGAAGGAACCTTCGCTAAGGTTAAGTTCGCCCAAAATACCGAGACCGGGGAAAGCGTTGCCATGAAAGTCCTCGATCGTAGCACCATTATTAAACACAAGATGGTTGATCAGGTCAAATTTTCACTTTTCTTTATATATTTTACCGAGAAATTTTATGAGAAAGTTCTTTAATTTGATACAAAGGATAGTTTTTGTTTAATCTTATTTTATATGTGTTTTTATTGAATTAAAGGTGAATTTGGTAAATTTTCATTGCTTAATCAGCTCTAGTAATCATGCTTCAGTATGATCTAAAAGTTTGAATTTTTTATGTCTATTAATTAATGCAGATCAAAAGGGAGATATCTATAATGAAGCTTGTTAGACATCCATACGTTGTTCGTTTGCACGAGGTAAGTAACTTAGAAGTATTATTAGAGTATGAAATTCCATAATTTGCATGCTTGGTGTGTTTCTAAAAATGGAAATTTTTTTATTTGTTAAGGTCATAGCAAGCCGAACTAAGATTTATATAATCTTGGAGTTCATTACCGGTGGTGAATTATTTGATAAAATAGTAAGTATCGTAAATCACAACCGATTTCGTTTGTACTATAGGGTCTTTTCGTTTCCGTGAGTACTAAAGAGTGATGGTATTCATGCAGGTTCATAAAGGTCGTCTTAGTGAAGCGGAAGCTAGAAGATTCTTCCAACAGCTAATTGATGGTGTGGAATATTGCCATAGTAAGGGAGTCTACCACAGAGATTTGAAGGTGTTCTTTTTGGTAGAATCTAGAATGTAATTTTTCTATTTGTTTGATTTCATAATTTCTGACAATTGTTTGCTTCTATATGCAGCCTGAAAATCTTTTACTTGACTCCCTAGGAAATTTAAAGATTTCAGATTTTGGCCTTAGCGCGTTGCCGGAGCAAGTAAGAAATTAAGTGAAGGGTGAACCTTTCTGTGTTCCTCCCTTGTCAATAACATAGGTTAACAGTAGTATAATCACATGGGTTTTTATTTGGTGATATTTACGTTTAGGGAGTTAGCCTCCTCCGGACAACATGTGGAACTCCAAACTATGTGGCACCAGAGGTAGTAGTCACAAGAGTAGTTAGCTTTTGTGATGAATACTCCTTAATTTAATGGTCTATTTTGTGCTGTTGCATACATCTTAAATCAGTATATAATCTCTTTTATAGGTCCTAAGTCACAAGGGATATGATGGTGCTGTGGCAGATGTTTGGTCTTGTGGGGTCATCCTTTATGTTTTGATGGCAGGTTATCTTCCATTTGACGAGCTTGATCTCACCACTCTCTACAGTAAGGTGTGAATTGTTTTCATGTGTACTAGTTTATCATTATTGTGTTTAACTTTCCTTCTGGATTCAGGACATAATTGCCAAAAAAAATTCATTCTAAGTAGTCAGTACTTTATAGCTGCTGTTTTTGCCTTTTACATTTTCTTTTGATCTGCAGATTGAGAGAGCAGACTTTTCTTGCCCTTCTTGGTTTCCAGTGGGCGCAAAATCCTTGATTCATAGAATTCTAGACCCAAATCCTCAAACTGTAAGTACTTGTTGTCCAACAAATTTGAACTCTTTTATCTGCATGATATTATTGCAATGTGTCACGAGGATGTAGAAATTGATGATGTGGATTCAAGGCATCCTGGAATGCACCCTAAAACAGAAATGATCAACCTAATCTAGTAGAAGTTGAGATAGAAGTATGCAAGCTAATGAACCACAAGAATACTATCTCCTTTCTGATGGCTTAAAGGAGTCATTATTTAATTGGTTCTTGGTGTTCTGATAGCCTCGTGCTGACTGCCATAAACTCACGTTTCTGTATGGATTGCTTTGACTCTTTACTTTGCATAACTTATAACCAGTGCAACCATGAAGGATTCTGGTCTCATAGTTGAAACTAAGTGCACCAATCCTACCATTATATGGTATACCTTTTTTTTTTTGGCTAAGTGTTTTAGTAAATTTAGTTTGGTTTCAATATTTCATTTTGCTTGATAGTAAGAAATCTCCCATCTCTTTGTGCACAGCGTATTACAATTGAGCAAATCAGGAGCGATGAGTGGTTTAACAAGGGCTATGTTCCTGTCAGACTTCTTGAGTATGAAGATATTAACTTGGATGAAGTGAATGCTGTTTTTGATGATCCAGAGGTTGATAAGGTATTTAACCACTTAAGCTTAATATGCTATAAAATTATAGTTTGGTTTTTGTATAAATAACTTAAACAAAGTTTCATTATGTTTGTGTCTGAATTGGGTTTATTTGTTTGTTTGAGTCCGTTCTTGAGATTAATTTCTAACTCTTAATTCTTAATATTATATTGCTATAGGAAGAAAGGGGTAATGAGCCTTCGGGAAATGAGGATATGGGTCCTTTGAGTCTTAATGCATTTGACTTGATCATTCTTTCTCAAGGCTTGAACCTTGCAACGCTTTTTGACCGTGGGAAGGTAGAGTCCTTTTAATAAATTGTTTTATAATTACCTCTTCACCAATTTTGAAGGTATCAATTATATGCTCCAAGGTTTTCCAACCAAAAAGCATGATCAGAAAAGCTGCTAGGCTTTTCTTTGCCTTTTGATGTCTAATGCTATCTGTTTATGAGCATTAGTTTCACCTGGAAGTCATACCTGGAAATCATATATGGCAATTTCTTGGTTTTAGCCTTCAGTATATGTTTCTGCGAGGCAGTCAAATGTATGTGTTTAATATTAAGTTAAATGAACATATTATCCTCTCTGTCAGGACAATATGAAGTACCAGACACGATTTGTTTCACAAAAGCCAGCAAGGGTGGTTCTTTCTAGCATGGAAGTTGTTGCTCAATCAATGGGGTATAAGACACATATTCGTAATTATAAGGTATGTAAATCAAGCTATTAGCATTGCTTTTACCAGATTTGTTCTTCATTTAAATTTGTATTTTCAGTCTAGCATTAACAAGTTCCTCTTGTTCCTTCACAACGATTTATTCTCTCTGTTTACCAGTTATTTCATCAGTTTGAGTGGGGAAAACTGCTTCCCATGGTTTTTCCATTGTCATCTAAACTATGATTATGTGTTTCAGATGAGAGTTGAAGGTCTTTCAGCTAATAAGAATTCTCATTTGTCAGTTATCCTCGAAGTAGGTTCAACTCCTGCTGATTCCACACCAACCTTTTAATTTAGTCTACTACTAATTTCCTTTTCCTTTTGCCATTCGGATTGTATTTTTTGAAGGTTTTCGAGGTCGCTCCCACATTTTTAATGGTAGATATGCAAAAAGCAGCTGGTGATGCTGGAGAATACCTAAAGGTTAGTTCCCTCGTTTCAATCACATGTCAAGTTTGTTTTCTTTAGTTTTGGATTCCAACATAAACAATCCATCTTTGTCGTGCAGTTTTACCAGGCATTTTATAGCAACCTCGAGGAGATAATATGGAAACCACCAAATGAATCAAGCAAAACTAGGATCACCAAATCTAGGAGTAAAAGACGTTGACCTGCCATCCCACAACATTGCCAGGATTTCAATGGCATTTATGTTGTATTACAACCTTGAGGTCAACGGTACGACCGACTTGGCCCACCAAACTCCCCTCTTTGCCCCATGAGAAATAGGAAACTATAGTTTTTATTTATACCTTTTGGATGGATAGTGTTTGTAAAGCTCTCTTGTTTTTGATTCATAGCCTGTTTCCTTCAGTAAATGCCATCTGTTGTAAAAATACTAGTCCACGAAGTACACAGACTTTGACATTTTAGAGTTGGCTTTACCTGGAAATCTCTTTGTCTTGGAGTTTGTATTGTGATTTGTGTGTAAGATGTTATATATTTATAAAATTTTGACCCGTTAATAATTCATGTTTTTGGTATATTCATTGTTATGTTCGTATCGGAATCAAAATTACCTAGTTTAGTTTACCCTTTGGAGTATTCATGAATATCATAGACAAAAGAATTTGCATGAAATGTCATTAATTCAACCTTCGTACACTGGGGGATAAAAAAATGGAATGTTGAGAAGCTGCCCTAACTCATCAAAGTAAACCCCCATAATCCCCACAAGAACACTGCCCATTCACAAATTTATGGAGCCGTTTGCTATCCCTAATGATGATTTCCCTTGCATTAAGTGAAGAAATAGCCTTCATAAAATTATGGCAACCCCTGCACATGCTTATATTCTTAATGATTCGTATTGGTGCAGCATTAGGCATGTTCAATAACCCAAATGCTGCAGCCAATTTCTCACTATGTTGAACATTTGAAGGTAATGTTTTCCCCTCTTCTTCTTCTACTTCGAGTAACTCAAAACTTTCAAGTGATTGATATCCAACAAGATTCTTTGCTTTATCAAGTAATTGATCCAAGTAGTCATACATCTCAGCTCCGTACGCTTGCCTCTCGTCAGGTTTGAACGAATAGACCTTGTCATGAATACTAATCCAGCTCCAATCCATTAACTTTTTAAGTCTCTTCTCTTTCATCAGTTCCTGTACTTTCGAAACATCTTCCCATCTGTCTGCGGATTTGTACATATTTAACAGCAAGAGACAAGTCTCGGTATTTTTCGGCTTCAGTTCGAGTAACTTTTCAGCAACATAAAAGCCCAATTCAGTATTGCCATCTCTTTTGCATCCTGCAAGCAATAGAGACCATATAGACTCATTGGGAGGAAAATCCATCTTCTTGATCATAACAAAAGCTTCGTTTAATAATCCCAACCTCACAAACATGTCAATTAAGCATGAATAATGGTCCATAATAGGCTTGATCTTAAAATCCTTTTGCATCGTCTCGAAATACCCGAGTGCTTCATTTACCATACCGGCATGAGCACATGCCGATAAAACACCGACAAAGGTTACCTGGTTCGGCCTTACTCCCATTAGTCTCATATCCTCAAATAGTTGCAGTGCTTGTTGAGTTTGCCCATTTTGTGCAAAAGCAGCAATCATTGAAGTCCATGATATCAATGTTCTAGCAGACATCTCCCGAAAAGCTTTGCTTGCTCTCTCAATGCTTCCACATTTGTTATACATATTAACCAATGCAGTTCCCACTATCATATCAGACAGATGCCCGGTTTTAAGTGTCTGAGCATGAACCTGCTCCCCTTGTTCTAAAGCAAACATCTTACTACATACAGTTAAAATACTAGAGAAGGAATATATATCCGGTTTGAATCCAGAGTTATTCAATTTCGAGAAAACGTTGAGAGCCTCGGTTCCATTACAGTAAGCTGAAAGATCATCCTTTGCTAGTTCCATCATTTCACCGTAGCCAGCAATTATCGAATTCATCGTAACCAAACTCATGTCTTCCATACCATTGAACAGCCGTAGTGCTTCACCGAACCGCCCACATCTGAGATACAAATACATGATAGAGTTCCTTATTCTGAGGTTTGGTTCACATCCAAGCTTAATGCTTAAACAATGAACTTGTACCCCAAAGCTCAAAGATAGCATTGTACAACACATACTCAAAACACTTGTCAAAGTGAATTCATTAGGTTCAACATTATCAGCAAGCATCTCAGTGAAGAATCTCAATCCCTTTAGAGCTTTACTATTATCTCCACAAGCACAAATAACAGCAGTCCATGAAACTACATTCTTTTCACCAATCTTTAGAAAAGCCTTAATAGCAGAATCCAAGTTTGCACATTTGGAGTATAAGCTACAAAGTGAGTTCCCAACACTTGTGTCGTGATCAATATGGTATTTAATACTGTATCCATGGATTTGTTTCCCTAATTCGACAGAGTTTATTGCAGAACATGCATTTAAAGCAATTCCCAGAGTATAATTCGTCGGAAAAGACCCGAATTCGAGCATCTCTTGGAAAACAGAAATGGCAACATCTGATTGATCATTATGAACATAGCCTGTCATCAAAGTTGTCCAAGCAACAACATTTCTTCTAGGTAACTTGTTAAAAACTTTTTGAGCATTTTCCATGGATCCACATTTGGCATAAACATTGACAAGGAATGTCATTACAAACACATCTTGATGAGTTCCAGTCTTGATGATATGAGAATGAAAATTTTGAGCCCCCGAAAACGAAGTCCTCTCAATGCATTCTTGCAAAAGAGGGACATAACAATATGTTTCAATCTTTGAACCATCTATTATGACTGATAGTGATTCTTGGAAGTTCAGTGACTCTGATGGGGTAGATGTTTGACTCTTGGGATAAGATATGTTTGGACTCTGAGAAAATCAATATGCAACTTAGCATCAATGCATATAAATAACAAAACCCATTTCTTGTAAACTTATATTGAAAATTAAGAATTTTAAATAACGAGAAAAGAGAAAAAAGAACTTGTGTTGCTTTGAATACCTTACGTGTTAAAAGAGAAACGGAGTGCTTTGTGGAGTCTGGCTCGAGCTTGAGAGTGCCGGTGCTAGTAAATGAAGGGAAAGAAGCCATGGAGAAAGGTGGGACAGATAGTATAAATGTTATGAATAAAATGAAGACGCATTTTGTTAAGAGAGCTATGGACCTATTGTACATCACCTGTTACGTTATCCTAATTCCTATCTACTTTTGTGTGGGATAAATGTGAGTCAAATAGTGGACCTCCAATCAACATTTCTACTCCATAACTCTTTAAATAAAATATTCTTCCTTCAATGGAATTTAGTCCAAAAAATTTAAAATTTTTATTTCAGAAAATTAGTCTTTTTATATTTCTAATTTAAAAATGTATATTTAATTATTAATTTTGTTAAAATTAATATTCATTGTAATAATTTTTTTATACATTATTATCAAGTGAGTATATTTTTATTTCAAAATATCACACAAATGAATTTAACAAAATAATTTTTGTTATTTGATTATTTTTAATCTCTATAATTTTTTTAATTTTAAAATTTTAATCTGACTAAATAGTAACGGTTAAATTTATTAAATTAAATTTTATTATTTCTAAAATCTAATATTAAAAACATATTATTATATGTATAATGTTATGCCACATTTTTTACACTAATTAATTAACTTAACTGATGTTATTTATGTCAAGATTAAAATTTAAAATTTTAAAAAGTATAGGAACTAATAATGAAATGATCCAATTAGAAAACATTTACTAATTTTGGATTTGGATAGGCAATGCATTTATCTGCCGTTAATATAGAAATAATGGTGACAGTGATATTAAATATTATAACGATACTGTAACATAAGACAATAAGTAAGCTAAATATATCGTATCGTATCTCACCCTAAATTTATAACTTTGCTCGTTATAAAAGACTAATAATAAAATTTAATTAAACGAATTCAACCAAAATTAAAAAGTTTAAAAATTCAATTTAAAAAAAAAAAACATTTCTTCAAATTTCTTTCCCGGTCTTTTTGCCCAATAAAGAAAAAGGGTATGTTTCTCAAAAGTAGGTTTACAAAATGCTAATAATAGCTCACAATTTGCTTTTTTATTTTTTCCTTTTCCCTTTAACTAAACTCATTGTGTTTTACATGTGACTACCTGTTGAAGGTCGAAACCGTCATGTTGACCTCGGAGAAAGTGTTTTTTGTAATTAAGCCAGTCCAAATCAAATTATTATTTCATAATAATTAATAATAATTTTATTTAATTTTAATTATGTAAATATATATATTAATAAAAATATTTTTTAATATCTAATAAACAGCAAATCCCCACCTATATGTCAAATCAAAAGCATAAATATAACTTTTTCTTTCAAAAGGATGTAAAAAACTATTGCCCTATATGGCTTAACACTGTAACTCTCCAAATGTATCTACCCATATATTTGTATATATTGCTATGGTAAGTTAACTAGGAATTAGTCTTATTTTATAAAATATATTATTTTATTTTAAAATCATTTCATCTTTTTATATATTTTATATAAAAATATAAACAAGATATTACAAATTTTAACATCTTAAATATTTTTAAATTACTTTTTATAAATATATTTATTACATAATTATTTTTTATTTTAGATTTTTCATAATCTAGTAAATTATAAATTTCTCGCTATCTACCAATTATAAAATTATTTTTTTATAAAAAAAAGTAATCAATTGATGCTTAGTTCGATGGTTGGTATTGATATTATTGTTAATGCAAAAGAACGTGAAATTGAGCGCATTGATTATCTTCTTGCTTACGAGTTAGGGAGAAATTATGGATAATTGATGATATCATTTTCTTTTTTAAAAGATATAAGAAATTTTTTACTAAGTTGGTGTCACTTTATATTCCAATTCAATTATTAAATTATCAAAATATTTTTATTTTAAATATTATTATTGTTGTGGTTATTATTATAATAGGAAACACTAGGTGGTGTTATTTTACAAAAAGAAAAAGGGTAATGGAAACAGAAACAAAAACAAAAAAATACAGACACAAAAACAAAACATGACCCTTCGTATAAGGTTACTACTTTATTTGCTAATCCCTTCGATTTTGTATTCAACAATAAGAGCCTATAAGAGAACTGTAATAAATAGCCGAAACAATCAACCTTACAGTAGCATGGTGGCTGCTGCTCACCACAGTGTCCAAACACAGTCCATGAACATGTTCCAGGCTGTTACCTGGGGTCTGCTTAGTTCCACCCAAAAGTATCTTTTTCATGCCTTTTATTATCAAACTATAATTTGCTCTCAACTGGTTCATCCATGGAGCTTGTGCTTTCACAGTTGAAACCTATCATGCTATATATGCCAACTGCTGCTACCTTATATTTCACATTGACCATGCAAGGAACATGTTCACTGTATTAGATTCATTTGAAAAGTTTTCAACATCTTTTTCCCTTTATTAACACTTTTCTCGATAAGAAATGGAAACAAAAAGAAAAGGAACTATGAAAAATATCATGTTTCTATATTTTTTTTTTCCTTTTCTGCATATAAAAAGCTCAAAAAACCATTAATCTAAAGCACTATACACATACAGCAAAAACATGAAAAATCTTCAGTTCTTCACCTCCAAAGCCATTTTTCACTTGTCTGTAACTGATCTTGATGAAGGAGCAGCATATCTAGAAGAAAATCCATGATAAAGAGCACCCTCTGGGTCATCATCACCATAGCCATCATCAAAGTTTTGAGCATAGCTTAAAGGGTCATACTTAAAGCCACCAACAGGTCTGGGTCGCTTTGCCCTAAAAGCTGCTGTTATGCTATGCCCCAGACTCCTTATTTTCCTCTTTGTCCAAGGAAGCTTTAGCTTGAGACGACCCCAACAAGAAAGCAACTGTTCTTCATTAGGTGATAGTGATGATGAACTTCTCTCCATGGTTTTTTAACCCTTTTTAAAATCAACTTTATTGATTCTAAACGATGAATAAAGCAAAAATGTTTTTTTGTTTATGAAAGGGGATTTGGGGTCTCTGGTTTTTAAGTGTGTGGTGGAGACGAAGGGCATTGGTACCACAAAGGAATCAGTACATAGGAAAAAGTTGTTCGCCTTTTGGGTTTTATGAGAACAAATAATAAAGGAAAAAGGAAAAAAAATGGGTTAAAATATGTAACAAGTCTCTGTACTTTTCAAGAAAATTAAAATTTAGTCTTTATATTTTTATTTTCAAAAATTTAATTTATTTACTTTTTAATTTTCAATTTTTAATTTTCAATTATCAAATATAAGGTGCAACAATTAATACTATTAAATTATTTTTTGTTACATTTATTGACGTGAAATTTTAAAATTAAAAAAAAATTCACTTGTTAGCCATGCAATTTAAAAATGACTTGTAATAATCTAAATTTTAAAAAATATATTAACCGTTGGATTTAGATTCAAAATAAAGAGAGAAATGTCTTGAAAATAAAATTACAAGGATTTAGTTCAAAAAATTTTAAAAGTACGGTGACCTATATCATATTTTAGCCCAAAAAAAGTGCGAGCGAGAGTGAGAAAAAATGCAAACAAGGAATCTAGGGTCAGAGAGAGAGAGAGAGTGTGTGAAGAAAGAATAATTTGTCGTCATTCATTTTTGCCAAAAAGGAAATGTTATACACTGATGGTGTAATAAATTTGCACCATTTGATAAGTTCTTGTCTGTGGAGCTGTATATAGTTGAGTTTCTTCTAACAACGAAACAACTCTATAAAACAAACAAACAAACAAAAAGAAACCGTAAATTGGATGTTAGAGTCATGTTTTAAATGATCATAGCTATGCCTATGAGATTCCCATCAATCTTTATTAAGTTTTTCTTTCTGGTTTTTTCTTTTCTTTTTTTCATTTTGATTAGGAAAAACAAAACAAAACAGCTCGGAAAGGACATTAAAAATTGGAAGCTTTTTAAAGTGAGAATTTCCTCAAATACATGGCTGATGCCATTAGCCTTATCCTTGGAGTTTGGATTAAGGTAAAGGAGCAAGGAAATTTCCCTTAAATTGTTTGATTTTTGTTTACTTCAATTTGGATAAATAAAAATATTTATTTTTGTCTTTTTCACATTTTATATAAACATTTTATCCAAATAAAATATACGACTATACTAACAAAAAAAGTATACTAACTCCTAAAAGAATTGACCAAAGACGTTATAGGGATTGTTTGCTTTTGTGTGTTGATATATACATATGTCGGTAATAATTTGCTTCTGTAAGTAATGTATAAGTTACCTCTAAAACAAAATTTAAAAAAAAAAAAAAGTTATATATCAATTAAGAATACATTATAGTTTATGAAATTCAAAAACTCCAATCTTAATATATCAAATAATTATTCATGTAGTATAAGCATCAGAAGGCTCTTGTATTAGGAGGTAGATCGTATTTTATCCCCTCTACTAAAAAAAATAAGAAACTAATTTTTGTAAGTTAAATCAAAGAGCAATTTGATCCTTTCTATTAGTAATTTTATTAATTTATACTGTTAAAAACTAGCATGACTAATGGAATAATTAAACAATTACATGATATGCCACTTATACTTCATGCTAATGTATGATGATTAGTTTTTAACAGTAAAAATAGATGAAATTTTTAATAAAAAAATCAATTTACTCTTTGATCTAACATATAAAGATTAATTTACCCATTTATTAAATAAAGTAGATAAAATATAATTCGACTCCTAATACAAAAATCTCCGTAATATTTTTATCATATTTTAGTAACAATTATTATTTATACACATAATTTACTCTCTTTTTTTTTTAACCATTTCTCTTTTACTTCCTTTTCTTTATCCAAGCTTCCAGACATGGGGAAAAAAACATGGGTGGATAATCAGTTGCATTAATAATGGCCCTTAAACCACGTGATTGAAGGGCGTACAAAGCTGCCTTCCTCATCTGGTTAATCCTTGGATACCTGTCATTTTGTCCTACACACGTCCAGTCACCCTTGTACATTTGTCCCGTTATTAAACCACTATCCCATGCTATAACCATGACATATCTCACATATTCATCCTTATCATTTCCCTTGTTTAATGCCCTTTGGCCTCATTCAAGGAAGTAACTGACATGCCTGTTATATAAGGGAACTTGCACACAGATTTCACTAGACAAAAAACAATGAGGTTTTGGAAATGGGTAGAGTAAAACTCTTCTTTAATGAATTTTACAAGTTAGAGCATGGTAAAAGAGAAACATTTATGAGCACACAAAAAGTAACAATGCCCCTTGAATCCTATGCGAGTGCAATTTATATATATATATACAGCGTCCTGAAAGATAAAATATAATTATCGGTTTATAAGATTCGTTCACTTGAATTTAATGGGAAGTTTTGTAAGAAGTATCATAGAATAAGAGTTAGATTGCATTTTAACTCTTTTACTCAAAAAATAGACAAATTAAATCATGTATGTTTAGATTAAAAAGCAAATTGGTCATTTTTGTTAAAAATTTTATCCATTTTTACGGTTAAAAACCGATGTAGTTGATAAAATAACCATACAATTACACATGGCATGTCACGTATACCTCAAGTTGACATACATGGACTAGTTTTTAATAGTAGAAATAAATGCATTTTTTAACAGAATAATCAATTTACTCTTTGATCTAACAAACATAGACTAATTTGCCCTTTTTTTTTAGTAGATGGGGTAAAATGCAATCTGACCCTTAGTAGAAAGGCCTCCATGATCCTTCTATCAATAACCATGATACTGATTACGGATGTAATAAACATGAACATGATGCAAAACATGGTATGTATAAATTTCACTAAATTTATCAAGTATCTTAACATCACAAAGTTGCAATTCCGATCATTACAATTTTGTTTGTTTCACTGAAAATGATTTCTGGAAAAGTTAATATTTTCTGGTGTTTGGATAAATCTATGTAAATTATTTTCTATTATTTGGCAAATTTCCTAAAAATTGTTTTCAATGAAACAAACATACATTTAAAATTTATGATGAAGAGTTTAAATGAAGTAGTGAATTGATTAAAAAGTGATGTTAAAGTGAAATTATAGTAAATAATGAATCTTCATGATGTTAAAGATTAAATTGTAAATTTTATGAAATTTATAATTGAAACAAGAGAATTGATATGCATGAAAAATTGTTATGTGAAATAAGATATTATAATGAATTATTTGATTAAAGTGCTTATATGGTGAAAAATAAATTACACGATAATCGGGACTAAAGTGAAAATTGTACAAAATTTAAGTGTGGAACAATTTAATATGTGAATAAGAAAATTGTAATAAAAGTTTAATGAATGTGATATGTGATGATTAAATATGCAAAAGTATTGTAAAAGTGAAATTGTGGAAAAATATGAAATTTTTATTATTACAATGACTAAATTGTTAAGCTTGAAAAAAATATGTGAATGAAATAACAGAAGTGAAATACATAGAAATTTAATAAGTAAAACAAGATATTGAGATAAATTATGTGATTAAAGTGTAACAAGAAAGAAAATTGATTTAATATGATTAATTAGTGAATATTGAACTTTTATGGCAAAATGGAACTAAATTTAAAATTTATGAAAGTTTTTAAGAAAATATTTGATAAGTGAAGAATGTAGTAGAGAATGTAACATTCCAGTGCTTGGACCTAATGTTCGAGTTGGGTATGGGAGGTGTTATAGTAAAAAAAACCTTATCAATTTAAAAAATATCTTACGGAAAATTTTTTGATAAGATATTTTACGGGAATAAAGGGGTAATTTTACGTTAACCGGAAAACCTTTTATGTTGAACCTCCTATTTTACATGAAACAAACATCGGAAAAAGTGAAAATATTTTCCGTAAAAACTTTAAGTTAGAACAAACGGCGCCTAAAATGTGATGAAATGCCATCACAAGTAATGAAATAATCCCTCAAAGGTACTAATATTAACATTATATTAAGCAAAGAAAACATAATTACCACATCAGCTGCAAGCTAAAACATAACAAGGCAAACATGAAATTCGAAAAGCATATATAAGGTTAAAGAAGGATATAACAAATGTTCATGACAGGTACGAAAGTTCGATTCTTGAGTAAAAGGATGGCACAAAAATAGAATTCCAACAGGCTAGATGGCTATGTACCAAAATTGCCCTAGGATATCATCCAGAAGCGAGGAGAAAACAAAGTAAAACTGTAGTTTATGCAGAAATGTGGCAAGACTTAGTGTTTGCCACCTGCGGAAGAACTAAATAAGGCATGCACCGTAGCCTACATCTTGACAGCTACCTGTTCTGCCGAACTTTTCTTCACAACTCCTCTATAGCACAACTCATTTAGTAACTCCAATGCCTCGTTAGCTAAGCCTTCATATGCTATACCTTCAATAAGAATGGTGTATGTAGATTCAGTAGGTTTACATCCCCTCATCACCATATAAGCCAAAAAGTCAATAGCACGACCAGTTTGCCGAGCCTTACAAAGGCCCAACATGATGGAATTATAGGTTATGGCATTTGGCCTAACACCCATTCTCTCAAAGTCGTGAAAAAACTTTATCGCATCATCAACCTTTCCTTCCCGACTGAGTCCTCCAACGAGTGAAGAGTAGGTAATTATATCAGGCTTTAGACCCTTGGCACGCATCTCATCCAAAAGCTTTATAGCTTGATCTGTTTTACCTACTTTTGACAGTCCATCAATCACGGTATTGTAAGTGATTAAAACAGGCGAGCAACCCTTGGTACTTAGTTGATTGAGTATCTCGACTGCCACATCAACCTTCCCATCTCGGCATAATGCCGTAAGCAAAGTGTTATAGGTCACTATATCAGGGTAGCAACCTCTAGACACCATTATCTCCAAATACTCAATTGCCCTCTCCATCTTCTTTTCTTTGCAGAACCCATGGAGCAGTGGATTATAACTTAAGGAATTCGGAGTACACCCATGTTTGTGCATCTTCTCCAATACATCAATTGCTCGGCCCAATAAACCTTTTCGGCATAAGAAATTAATCAGTATATTGAACGTGACAACACTAGGGGAACAGCCCTTACGTAGCATATCAGCTAACAATTTCTCTGCATCCATCCACCTGCCGGTACTACACATGCTACGCAAAATAATATTATGAGTAATCACGTTCGGTTGGCATCCATACGATGGCATGCTATTCAAAAACTTGATTGCTTCATCCAATCTCCCTTCCTTACAAATCCCATTAACAAGAACATTATACGTAACCACATCTGGTTTACATCCTCGACTCCTCATCTCATCCAAAAGCTTCATAGCTTGTGCAACGCCACTATCCTTGCAAGTTGCTTCAATCAAAATCGTATATGTAATAACATCAGGATAACATTCTTTCTTCAATTGCCGATCCAAAACTTCCATCGCTTGCTTCAACTTCCCACTATCACACAAGCTACGCAGAATTGTATTATACGTAACAACATCAGGAGCAACACTCATCCGATCCAAAACTTGTAAAGCATTATCAATCTCCCCTGCCCTGCAATACCCACTAATCAACACATTATAGGTTATGACATCAGGAACAGCCCCTGAATCTTCGATAATCTCCATAACCCGTGTAGCTTTCCTCGTCTTGCCTCTCTTACAAAATCCACGAATCAAACTCGTACAAGCTATAATATCAGGAATCTCACCGTGATAAACCATGCCCTCAAGAAGCTTAAACCCTTCTTCCAGTTCACCATTCCTAACGAATTTACGGAGTTGATTATTGCTGCCAGATTCCTCAATAATTGAACTCGACGGACTAGACAAAACATGACCATTCCCAAAACCCCCTTGTTGGGAACTTTCATAACCTTGCAACCTACCATTAACACCAGCACTTTCAATCTTTGAAACAGCAAGTACCTTACATCGCCTCCGCATTTGGAACCCCCCGAGTTTGCACCCCATAGAAGCTTTAGCAAGAGCTTTAGCCTTAACCCTAGCTTCTAAAAAGCGACTATTTCTTAAACCCTCCCTGTGAAAGTAACAAAACCCTTCATGGGCATGGTTTGTATATACTATCATATCCATACTTTACCTACGAGTTTGTAAATAACCAAAAATATCAATTCTCAAACACCACCACTTAAAAAAAAAAAAAAAAAAAAAAACCCATACAGTACTTCAAACAAACCAGAAATTTAAAAAGGCAGTTATTCCAACACAATTATAAAAGTAATTGAAGTTCAAATGAGGTTCTCTATGGAAAGCAAAGGGAGAGAGCTTACCCAGAAATAAGCTGTGGAAGGGATAACTTTTAGAAAAAGGGGAGAGGATGCCGGCGTTGTTTGTGACTTTATCCAGTTTTGTTTTCTTCTGGTTAATGGTTTCTATGAAATATCATCAGCACTGGAGATAGAGCAGCCAAGTCCCATTGTTGAGGCTAATTGGGACTTAAAGAGAGTGAACTCCAATTCTTATGGTTGAGAAAAAGCCCAGTGATAAAGTCCCCAAATATGGGTTCATAGCCATGTCCATAGAGACAACAGTGTTGGGCTCAGTGGATGATTGATTTGATTCTCGTATCAAGGTTTATGGATCTCGCATCGAATCTCCTTTGGGTCTTTAACTTTGTGCTAGTTTTTAATGGTGATTGGTACTTCAAAGATATTTTTTTTAGAAAAACTAAAATATAAAATTAAAAGGACATAAATAACCTTATATTATTATTTATTGGTTTATAAAAAAATTGTGCACAAATTTATCTGAGTTGATATTTATTCACTTAATTTAGCATTACTTTTCAAAAGTATTTTTTGCTCAAAAACCTTTCGAGTAAAAGTTAAAATTTCTTTGCTTGTTAAAAAAATGCTTTTGCAAAGTTTTTTATCTCAAAAGTATTTTTGAAAAAATTTTTGTCTCAAAAATGCTTCTTGAAAGCAATCCCAAACTGACACTAAATTTCCTCAAGACTTTTATATATGTATATAGATTGTAAAATAAAAAAAAAAAAGGGATTAAGTAACTTTATATAGATAAATGAAGAAATAGATAAATCAATTCTATGTTTTAAAAAATAATTTACATAAATAACTCTACTATTTTTTAAAAGAAAATAATATTATATTAATTTATAATTGAGTTTCAATCTTGGCGAAATTCAATTAAAATTTGTATATAAAATAAGTAAATGATTTGTATACTTCAAATTTATGTTTTACTCAATTAATATATTATTTTGATTTATATAAATGCTTATATTGTCATTATACCCCTACAAGAACATTACATGTGGTAAGATATGAGGCAACCCATAGATGACTCTCGCTGAAAGCGGGTCCACATACAACCTCTTGTTAAAAATCACCTGTGGCGATCGCTCATTTAAGACGGTCTATGAGGAACCTCCTACATATCCTATTAAAACTAGCTTAGAGACAATTCGCTGCGCACGTCCGCAAGGATCACTAAAGGACCACTTGATGCATACCCTCCATGAGTACCATTGCGATGTAACAACCTTGTACAATTTTAAGGAGGGACATGTCAAAGTAGGACCTCATAGCACACTATATGGCGACAACTAACCTATAACGACCTTATCGCTTCGCCAACCACACAATCATGCCTACCCTTATACTGTTAACTACGCCTACCCTTATACTGTTAACTACGTGGCACTACAGGATAAGGGGTGACCCCTCTATATACTTAAAGCACGAGGGACTAAGGATCCTCTTCTTATTCCTTAATAAAAACCATAAGTATCACCAAGTTTTTCCTCCTTTCTCCCTTAACACCTAAACTCAAACTCTATGCCTGTTACATTTGAATCAACACTCCTACCTCCTACTCCTCATTGTTAATACTTATATCAACAATTATATTTTAGCTTTTTTATTGTGTTGGTGTCACAAGTTAACTAGGCATAAATTTTGTTGAGAAATTACTCAAAATCATTTTTTTAAGTAATTTATATTTATTATAATGCCATTTTGATATTTTTTATATATTTTTTTTGTAAAATCAATAAAAACTCACATATGAACTTACAACATTATGATTTTTAAATGTTTGGCTTTACTATTTCAACCAAAATTTTATTTGTTGACTTTTAATACATATATTTTTACGTAAAATTTTCATTTGTGTTGTTGTTATGTATGATTTTGCATATATATATATATATATATATATATATATATATATATATATAGTTTTACTCAACTAAATATGTTTAAGTGAAATCAACTTCAATCAAAATTTTATTTTAATAGAAAATATATTTTGCATTTGCTTTATGCTGTATAATGGAGTGGTAAGGTACTTATAAATAAATCCTTGTTAGTCTCAAATTCAATTCCTTAGATATTCGGGTGTGATTGATAAAACATTGAAAATTTTTATTTCCAATGAAATGAATGTTTTCAACATTTAAAATTTTTAATTGTATTCTATAATCATATTACCTTTTTACCTAATATAAGATTTTCAACAAATAAAAGTGTTGAATATTGTAAATAAATAAATAGTTACTTATCACTTAATGCGAAAAATATTATGTTTATTTTATTTTTTAAAATCTTATTTTTTGAATTAAATTATTTCCTCGTTCTATTAAATATTGTTAGAATTAAGTGACCCGAATTCTTATTTAAATAAAATACGATGGAAAATAAAAATAAAGTAAAATCCATATAGAACTAGATTTCTTTTATTTTATTTTAGAATAAGGTTTTTTAAACCTTATTAAACTCCATCTATTTTATATTTATTAGGATAAGATGTTTCAATCCTACTAGAATATGGCTTTACAAGCCTATAAATAGACATAATCTATTCCTCTTGTATTGATTCAAATTTTCGACATAGTGAATTTTCTTCTCCTCTGCCCGTGGTTTTTTCCCGAAAGGGTTTCCACGTAAAATTTGTGTGTTTTTTATTTTATTTTTTACAAATTGGTATCAGAGCTTCCGGGTTGTTCATCTCAATCACAGTAATGGCGTCTTTGAAGTATGAAATTACGCTGTTGGATCGCAACACCAGATTTGCATTGTGGCAGATTAAGATGCAAGCAGTTCTTACGCAAATGAATCTGAAGGATGCTCTACTAGAGATAGATAAGATACCTTCAACATTAACAAATGAAGAGAAGAAGCGTAAGGATCGAAAAGCGTTAACACAATTACATCTGTATTTGTCCAACAAAATTTTGCAGGATGTGATGAAAGAGAAAACTGCCGCTGCATTATCGAAGAGGCTAAAACAAATATGTATGTCGAAAACTCTAACAAGCAAGTTGCATATGAAGCAGCGTATTTATGCTCATCGTTTGGAGGAAGGTGCATCTGTACATGAACACTTAACAGTGTTTAAAGAAATTCTCTCAAACTTGGAGGTCATGGAGGTTCAGTATGATAAGGAAGATCTAGGGTTGATTCTACTTTGTTTGTTGCCCCCGTCTTATTCAACCTTTAGATACACGATTTTATATAGCCGCGAGTCTCTCACAGTTGATGAGGTTTATGATTCTTTAACCTTGTATGATAAGATGAAACATCTTATGGTTAAACACGACTCTCAAGGAGAGGGTCTCATTGTTCGTGGGAGATAAGATCGGAATGCTAATGATAATCGTGGTAGGACACAGGAACGAAATCCTCGTGGTAAATCTAAGGGTAGATCGAAGTTTTCAAATAGAAGTAAAACTTGGAACTTCTGCAAGAAGAAAGGGCACATTAAATCTGAGTGCTATAAGCTACAAAATAAGATTAAAACGGAGGCTGCGAATCAAAAGGGAAAACAACCAGAAAATTCCGGTGAAGCTGATGTTGTAGAAGACTACAGCGATGGTGAATTTCTAGTCGCTTCTGTCAATGATTCTAAAGTAAGTGAGGAGTGGATAATTGATTCAGGCTGCACCTTCCACATGAGTCCCAATCGGGATTGGTTTACAACTTACGAAACAGTGCCTGAATGTGTTGTTTTGATGGGAAATAATACTTCGTGTAAAATCACAGGTGCTGAAACAATTAAAGTTAAGATGTTTGATAGAGTTGTCAGAACACTTAGTGACATACGACATGTTCCAGAATTGAAAAGAAATTTAATTTCGTTGAGTACTCTTGATTCAAAAGTGCAGGATACACAAACTAAAAGTGGGGTTTTAAAGATTTTCAAATGGTCCTTGTTGTGATGAAAGAGGCGGAGAAAAAATTGCCAAGTTATATATTTTGCAGGTTCTCTATTCTATCGTGATTCAAATTGCCGCTTCCTTTTCCTTGTCAGATGATGATATTACTAAACTTTGGCATATGCGCCTAGGGCATATGAGTGAGAATGGCATGGTAGAATTGAGCAAAAGAGGACTTCTTGATACGTAAAGAATTTGCAAACTAAATTTCTGTGAGTACTGTGTTTTTGGGAAACAAAAGAGAGTTCGATTTACCAGAGGAATCCATAACACGAAAGGAACGTTGGAGTATATTCATTCTGATCTGTGGGGGCCATCCAGAGTGCCTTCGAGAGGTAGAGCTAGTTATATGCTAACCTTTATTAATGATTTTTCTAGAAAAGTTTGGGCGTTCTTCCTGAAGTAGAAAAGCGATGTGTTTTTCGCATTTAAGTCTTGAAAAATTATTATTGAAAAACAGACGGGAAAACAAATAAAATACCTCCGCACAGACAATGGCCTAGAGTTCTGTTCTGATGAGTTTAATAGATTGTGCAAATCAGAAGGGATCGTGAGACACTTGACAGTTCGTCATACTCCACAGCAAAACGGCATTGCAGAACGAATGAACAGAACAATTATGGAGAAAGTTCGATGTATGTTGTCAAATGCCAACCTACCGAAGTCGTTTTGGGCGACGACCTCTCATCAGATATTTTTAATCAACCGATCTCCATCCGTTGCCATTGAGAAAAAGACTCCACAAGAGGTATGGTCTGGTAATCCTGCTAATTATTATGATTTAAAGATTTTTGGGTGTCCTGCGTATGCTCGTGTTGATAATGGAAAATTGGAACTGAGATCCATTAAATGCGTTTTTCTTGGTTATAAAGCTGGTGTAAAGGGGTATAAGTTATGGTGTCCTGAAAATAGAAAAGTTGTGATTAGCAGAGATGTTGTTTTTGATGAAACTGCTATGCTACCTAACTTATCTCTTAAAGACTCTTCCAATAAAGAAAATCAAAAGCAGGTAGAGCATCAGATTAATACAGAGTCGACTCCTCAAGCCAGTACAAAAATTAAGAATAGAGTTGCTTTTTCATCGCAATACTCTATCTCCAAAAATAGAACTAGAAGAGAAATTAAACCTCCAAAGAAGTATGCCGAGGCTGATCTAGTTGCTTATGCTTTAAATGTGGCTGAAGATATAGATGCGAATCAAGAGCCATCTAATTATTCTGAAGCGGTTAGCTGTGAAGACTCAGAAAAGTAGATGTTTGCTATGCAAGAGGAGATGGAATCACTCAACAAAAATAGAACATGGGATCTTGTGAAACTTCCTAAAGGTAAAAAGGATTTTCGTTGTAAATGGGTGTTTAAAAAGAAAAAATAGACTCCAAGAGTTGAAAAACCCAGATATAAAGCAAGACTTGTTGCAAATGGTTACAGTCAAATTCCAAGAGTAGACTTCACAAATGTGTTCTCCTCAGTTGTTAAGCATAGTTCGATTCGAGCTTTGCTTAGTATTGTGGCCATGCATGATTTGGAGCTTGAGCAGTTAGATGTAAAAACTGCATTTCTGCATGGAGAACTTGAGGAGGATATTTAAATGCAACAACCAAAGGGTTTTATAGTCTCAGAAAAAGAGGACTATGTTTGCTTGCTGAGAAAGTCCCTTTACGATTTGAAACAGTCACCAAGACAGTGGTACAAGAGGTTTGATTCCTTTATGACTTCTCATGATTTCAAAAGAAGTAGTTTAGACAGTTGTGTTTACTTTAAGAAAAACAGTGATGGTCCTTTTGTGTATCTACTTCTTTATATTGATGACATGTTGATAGCAGCAAAAGATAAAAGAGAGATAAGAAAGGTCAAAGCCCAACTAAGTGAAGAATTTGAGATGAAAGATTTAGGACCAGCAAAAAAGATACTTGGTATGGAGATTCTCAGAGATAGAAAAGCAAGTAAATTGTACCTAAGTTAGAAGGGGTACATTGAGAAAGTTCTTTGTAGGTTCAATATGCAGAGTGCTAAGCCTGTTAGTACTTCTTTAGCAGCCCATTTCAGACTTTCATTGGCTTTGTCTCCATAATCAGATGATGAGATTGAGTACATGTCACATGTTCCATACTCTAGTGCAGTGGGACCTCTCATGTATGCTATGGTTTGCTCACGTCCAGATTTATCATACGCAGTCAGTGCAGTTAGCAGATACATGGCAAATCCCGGTAAAGAACATTGGAAAGCAGTTCAGTGGATTTTAAGATACTTACGAGGCACTACTGATGTTTGCTTACAGTTTGGAAGAACTAAAGATGGAGTCACAGGGTATGTTGATACTGATTTTGCTAGAGACATTGATAGAATAAGATCTCTCACAGGTTACGTCTTTACAATCGGAGGTTGTGCAATTAGTTGGAAAGCCACTTTGCAAACTATAGTCGCTTTGTCTACCACTGAAGCTGAGTACATGGCGATTACTGAGGCTTGTAAAAAAGCTATTTGGTTGAATGGACTATTCAGTGAACTCAATGAAGACCTTCAAATCAGTACAGTATTTTGTGACAGTCAGAATGCCATCTTCCTTACAAAAGATCAAATGTTTCATGAGAGAACAAAACATATTGATGTTCGGTATCATTTTGTTTGTGATATTATTGCTCGTGGTGATATTGTTGTGAGTAAAATTAGTACTCATGAAAATCCTGCAGATATGATGACTAAGTCACTTCCTATAACCAAGTTTGAGCATTGCTTAGACTTGGTTGGTGTTCATTGCTGAAGTTAAACCCTTAAGGGGTTTTATGGAAGAGGTGGAGAACGTGTTCGCGATGAAGAACTTGTTCATTGAGAATTTGTGTCAAGGTGGAGATTGTTAGAATTAAGTGACCCGAATTCTTATTTAAATAAAATACGATGGAAAATAAAATAAAAGTAAAATCCATATAGAACTAGACTTCTTTTATTTTATTTTGGAATAAGGTTTTTTAAACCTTATTAAACTCCATCTATTTTATATTTATTAGGATAAGGTGTTTCAATCCTACTAAAATATAGCTTTACAAGCCTATAAATAGACATAATCTATTCCTCTTGTATTGATTCAAATTTTCGACATAGTGAATTTTCTTCTCCTCTGCCCGTGGTTTTTTCCCGAAAGGGTTTCCACGTAAAATTTGTATGTTCTTTATTTTATTTTATTTTTCACAAATATTAAAATATAAAAAAATTATCTTTAACTTTTATTCCGAACTATTTAAAATAAAATAAATAAGATCGTACTAATAAAATTAAAATTATGAAATAATGTATTTTAGAAAAAGAGATAAATACTAAAACTATACATGAATTATGATTTAATGTGCAATTATATACATTAACTTTGATTTTGTGCAATTTTATACATGAAGTCTTGATTTGATCCAATTCTTGTAAATTATTAACACAATTATAGATATAACATCATTTTATGTTTATATATTGCATACATAAATAACTATATTTATCAAATATAAAAATAAATTGATGTATTTATTTACTTAATCGCGTATGATTAAATCAAAATTAAATATCCAATTACACATTTGAACCACAATTAGAGTTTCACGTATATAATTGCATCAAATTAAAATTGATATATACAATTGCACATTAAATCAAAATTTATGTATAATTTTAAAATTTATCCCTTAAAAAAAAATCAAAATATACTATTATCAAATAAAATGTTTATATTCAGTGCTTAATTTTTTTACCACTTAATTTTTTAATTTAACCCACTGTAGTTTTTTATTATTTTAGTTAAATATTTCATATAAAAATAGCAAAAGAGAAAATTAGTAATACCACTATATTATCATTCATTACTTTATTAAAACTCACTTATTAATAAGATCCATAAATTAAAATGTAATTAAGCATGAATCTTTTAAATTAAAAATTTTCATACAAGTCCTTATCAAATTATTAGATTAGAAATTAAATTATATTAAAATTGTATTTTATCCTCCAAAAATTAAAAAAAAATATGTTTAATCTATTAAAAATAAAAAAATCATAAATTAATATAATATAAAATTATATTTTAATATTTTAAAATTTTATTAATCAATTTCACCTCTAATAAAATTCCTAAATTCTCCCGACCTTCTTAAAATTAATCAAAGTTTTACAACAAGACCTAAATAGATTTCTAAAAAGGAAGAACAAAAAATCTAAGGTTTCAAACAGCTACATCAGTGATAAGTTGTAAAGATCAGAACCCAGCTGTAAAATTACGTTGGGAATTACCTACCCATCTGTCGGGTTAACATCAACATGGAGACAGCCACCCAATTCAAGACAGAAAATCTAAGTTCAAAAACAATGAACTACTACTTCTCCTGTTACCCGACAAGCTGAGTTTCAAAGAGATGGTAAAATATCTCCAACATGAACCAATATGGCGTGGACACATAAATATTTTTATTTACTTTTTCATTTCCACTTTACTTAATTGCCTGACTTTAGGATCTTGGGAAACCAAAGCAATTAGGTATTCAATGTATCCAGTCCTCGAGAAGAGATTAATGATTCAGACAGAGAAGATATTTTGGCTTTCTTTTTTATTTGTTCTTTTAGGTTTGTCCTCAATGTGTTCCAATTATATGTGAGCAGAATAATTTGTTTCCTTTTTAGATTTGTCCATAATCTGATTATTTTAATCTCTAAGATAATTTTTTTGAATTTATCCGAATTCAGATTCAATAATATAAAATATTTTTTTATTTAAATTTATTTATTAAAAATATTAATTTAATATTTATATATTTGATTTAATTTATCTCAATCTTAACCGAGTTACCATCTCAATTACATCTTTCTTTTAAATATAATATTTATATATTTTATTAAGTTAGTATCACCCTTAATTAGGTCACTAACTTATTTATAAAATTATAGAAATATTCTTCTTTTAAATTATAATAAATACTATTATAATGCAACTTCTGTCTTTTCGTATGGTTATATTATCTTTAAATAAAAAAATTAAATTTATGAATTTAAGGAACGATTGAATAAATATATGTTCAATGGTAGTAAAATATAAGTTTATTAATACTCTACTTACATTCATTGTCGAATATATTTTAAAAGAAAATAATTTTAATCTATAATATTTCCTTTCATCCGCATCATAGGTATAACAAAATCTAATATTATTATAATTTTTAATATTTTATAATGTATGAACTGTGAAAACAAATCGTCAAATTGGAGTTAAAACAAACTCAAGCTTGGATATGGCAATTTTTTTAGATTGAGTCATAGTTTATGGGCGAGTCTATACTTGAGACAAAGAAAATATTTTCTTCTCTTTTGCATGTTGTTTTAGGTTTGTCAAATGAATCCCAATGTATAATTTATTGGCTCATTTACTTCAAGAATGACTTTGATTTGAATCATTGTTGTACATAATAATAATAATAATAATAATTTATTATCTTATTTGATAAATAATTTTTAAATATTAATTTTCGTCCGAGTTGAGTAACATTTCTTGACTTTAAATTGGATAATTCTCTCTTATCTAAATTTTACCAAATAAAAAGATAATGTTATTTGTTCAGATGGATTTTTTTAGTTGAATATCTTATGATGCAGAGCTTTTAGAATTAGATTGGTGATATATTTGGTTTAATAAAATAAATTATTAAAAAAATTGAGTTCAACGATTTAGTTTAATTTATTTTTTGTCTAATTCAATGGGTTCTGTATTAATTCTTGAATCAATTAATTTAATAACTTACACTAAATTAATGTCCCGATCAATTTCCAATCCATCCCTATTTCAACTCCGCCTAAGAAGGTTAAAATTTTGAGTTTTATAATTTGAATCCAATCTAGATTTTATTAGAAGGCAGTTTGATGCTTTGACACATATATTTCTTCTGCATCTCTTTAATGTACTGCCAGTAGCTTTATGAAGATCCTTTTATATGCGTGAATCAAAATGTAGGAAAATATTTTACATGTTAAGAGATAAGCTTAATACTTTAAGAAACAAAAAGAAGACAAGTCTTTGGATAAGATTGTTCATTAATACGTACTTCAAATATTTCAATTTAGACACAAATCCTTTAAGCATTTCCATGTTCAATGTCGCAAATTGGCTGGTGATGAATAGAGTAGTGGATTGTCACCAAGGAAAGGTTGTGGTTTTCTTTATTTGTTCAAAGATTGTGACTAAGGGAAAGACATATTGTGATTATGAGAGTGTTTGGTGCATTTTAAATTTTTTAATCACTTACAAATTGAGGGAGAAGAGATTGTATTAATGGAATTCTAATCTTGATTTTCGAAATACTAACAAAGAGTTTATTTATGTTGTTGCTTGTATTTTCACTTTTGTCACTTTTTAGTCACGTGTATATTGATCAAATTCCATTTTATGTTGTTTAAGTATTTTGTATAATATGGTACTATGAATGTTTAATTTAAATAAGGCCTATGAAAATAAAGGGATAGAATAGTATAAGTGAAAATAAAATAAAATATATATATTTTAAAAAATAGATTTAAACGTACCAAATTTAGTTAGAAATTAATCAAAGAGTTTTAGGTGGTAGAAACTCGATCTAAAAGGTCAAAGAGAAAGCCTCGTTGAGAAAAGAAACACATTGACGTTAGAATATCGTCCAACAATCATGAATGGAGATTGGAGAGCTTATCTGTTAGAACTTTGGGTTTAAATTAATGGAGTTTTAGGTCATTTCAAGGAAACTTAAACCATAGAGTTGAAAGAGAAGAGAAAAAGCATAAGAGAAGGGAAAAAGCTTCGATTCGATGTGTTTTTTTTGCCAGAGGAGGAGGCCGAGCTGTGGCGAGATTATTGGAATACAACTGTGGACGAGGTTCCTAAAACCCCAAAACTTTCAAAAAGTTCGGTGAACAGCTTGTAACTTTTTTTTTTTTTGAAGTGACTAAAGTGTAAATTTACTAATAGTTGAGTGACATTGGTATAGTTTACACTATGAGGAATGGAGAGTTAACGGCCACACCTCATATCGTTACCAAGTAAAGACTAGAGACCAACTTATAACTTTTTAAAATCGAATGATTAAAGTGTAAACTCGCTTATAGTTAAGTGACATTGGATATGGTTTACGCTTTCAATTATTTTAAAGAAACGCCCTTTCAAATTTTATGTTAAATTGTAGATGGTGTTGTCCTTTCTAATCACTCAAGTATGATATCCATATCAAACTAATTGTAATTATAAATAATATAGATCCAAATATTTATAACTAAAATAAACTATTATCAAAATAGATTTGTATAAAACCTACATATAATCGAACTTAAACTAGAATAAATCTTAGATGACTCATTAGATGTGTTCATAAGTCGAATTTAGATTTATATTTTTCAACTTTGAGTTAACTTGACCCAACCCATTTTATTACTCAAAAAACAATATTATATTAATATATTTTAAGAATGAATTTGAAATAAAAAATTTATTATTTTTGAACAACGAAACAAATTAATTGAGCAAATTGGGGTGAATTGAACTTTGAATTTATTTTTAAAATTAAGCCTTGACCTGATTTGATCTGGCCCATGATCACCTCGATAATGAATGTTTTAAATGCATTTGCAATGTAGTAACTTTAACAATGTATAATGACTTATTTGACCATCAAACTTTACAAAAAAACTATTTTACCCCTCCATATATTTTTCACCACTTTTAACCCTTAAACTACTATTTTTCGTCAAAACACTCCGAAATTGATAAAAAAGATGACGTTTGTTAACTTTGCTGACACGGGACCTACAAGGTAGTCTATGTGTATGCCACATCAACAATTAATTAAAATTTTTACTTAAAAAATAAAAAATATAAAAATGGTTAAGAAGTATAAAAATTACAAAAAAGCATAAAAGTTATTTAATAATAAAAATTATAATAATATTCTATAATTATTGAAATTTTAAAAAATAAATTAATTGTTTATGTGGTATACATGTGGATGTCATATCAATAAGGTTAACAGACATAAGCTTTTCTATCAAATTTGGGATGATTTGACAAACAATATAAATTTAAGGCTAAAAAAATAAAAATTAAATGAAAAACTAAAATAAATATTTTGTAAAGTTGAAGGGTCAAATAAGTTATTATCCCCTTTAATAAAGACGTTTGGTTCCATTGCCTCATTTACGTTACCAACTCGTTTACGGTCTACAAATAATTAAATTTAATATTATATTAATATTTATATATTTTCTATAATAAAAAATAAAAAATATTTTTATTATTTTTGGATAGTCATATTGATGATTTTGATGAATCAAGATTGAGCTTAGATAATTTTTTAAGCAAAAATCAATCTTATTTAACCCATAAACATTTTAATAGTTTACAAATATTTTACATTTTAAGATGAGATTCGAACTTGACATTGAGTTTGTAATGGAGTATTTTTATTTCCAATGTAGTTATTTACCTTGTAAATAAGACACTCGTACTTTAAATTATTTAAGTTTGACTTGAAAAAATTTGAACTTAATTTAATAATTATCAAGTCAAGCTCAAATGACTTCAGCTATCGATTGAGCCAATTTTGAGTTTAATAATATTATACTTGAACAACTTGCAAGATTTATCAAACTTTTAATATATATTATTATATGAAACTTAATTATCCCGTTGAATTTGAATATAAAAATTAATAAATAAATCTAATCAAACTCAAATTCAAATAATTTAAATATATCTTGAATCTAACTTAAACTTAAAAATAGATGTAAAATCAAATTCGACTCAAATATAAATTTCAAATTCCGAATCGAATTTGAACTCAAACTTAATGAGCTAGATTACGCCCCTACTTTACCTTACCAACCCCGCCCATAATTATTGCACGGTTATCAGATTCCCTTTTTGGGCTGTAAAATAACTAATAAGCACTCTCACTTTTCACAGTCCACACTCCCCTTCAAAATATCTTGACCTACACTAAAATATCTTCTTCCCTTTATCAATAAAATATTATTTTCTCCAACATATTTTTTAAATAATCCTCCAAACCACGACACGTGTTTCTGACAGTTCGAATACCACTTTTTGCCCTTTTTTTTGGGGTTTATTTTTTCTAATTAACAAATGGAAGTTTCTTTCTTTGATTCCTCCAAAACCCAAAAAAGAAAAGTCAAATAAAAAAATTAGCCAATGAGATTTCAAAGATCTCCATTTGGCAACGCGTCAAGTTGTTGTTCGTTCATTTTTGCAACGTTGCAAGGCTTAAAAATTCTTATGGTTGCAGACGACTCATTGCGGTCGCTGTCTTTCGGCAATACGTGTCCAGTTTGTTTTCCATTCCCTTTGCCGCAGTTGGTTTTGTTTATTAGTAGATTCGTCAATTGGCCGAGTTAGTTGGTTTTTTTTAATCAAATCCTGTAATTATTCATAACTCCTACATTTTTAATCCAAGCATAATATACACTAAAGTTTTTTAAAATCACACTATTAAATCATTGATTTATTGATATTAAATAAATTATTAAAATATTATTAAAAATAAAAGTTTTGATTATAGGTTGAATGAATTTTTTAGATTAATTGAATCAGTCATATGAGTTTCGGACTTAATTAGTCTAAAGCTTTTCATCAAATCGGTATCCCGTTTGGTTCTCAATCTGGCCATCTGTCCGACTCAATTTAAATAATATTGATATACCCTGATGCATGTAATTTCACTATTGTATTAGCATATATTTTTATAATTTTTAGAATGATTAAATAATTTTTTTTATCAATTTAAGGGGTAAACTATAATTTTACCACATATTATCATAAAATTTTATAAATTTAAAGAGGCTAAAACATAATTTCTTCATTTTACGAGAACCAAGATTCTTGCCTGTCTCTAAATATTGATACTAATTCAATTAAGGCTTCAATCGAAGATTGATTTTAAATTAAGATAATTTAAGACAAATTAATTAGATTTAGAGTACAATTATGAAATTATGTCATTTTAAAAAAAAAAATTATAATTTCAAATGTGATTTGTTTATTGATCAAATAATTTGAAGTTTAGGTTATTGAATCATTTCAAAATTGAGCAATATTGAGTTTAGGTTATATTCTATTTGAATTGTTCTAAATATGAGTTTGTTAGTCAAGTATTTTTTGTTATACATTTCTAGATTAGATTATTTTGGATTTCTGATCATCTGGTTATAGATAATTATATAATACATTAATAGTGAAATTAAGAAGAATCAATATATTCTTAATTAATAATTAAAAATAAATAGTACAGGTGATGACTTTGTTTAAAATATGTCATAAGTTCTTATATTATTCAAAAAATTAAAATTTACTTTATACACTTATATTTTTAAGAATTTAGTCTCTCTACTTTTTTATTTTAAAATTTAGGTTTAATTATTAACACTGTTTAATTTTTTTATTAAATTCAAGTTCATTATTTTCAGTTATATAGCTTTTAAGTGAATATTATTTATTTCAAAATATCATATCAATAAATTTAATAAAAAATAATATTAACAATTGGATTTAAAATTTGAAATATGAAAAATAAAAGGAGTGAATTTTTAGAAATAAAAATTCAAAAACTAAATTCTAAATTTTTGAATTTTTAATTCTATTTGTAGAGTAATTTAAATTTGAATTAATTATATCTAATTTTTAAATTTGGATCATAATTGATAGATTTTTTTCTAGAAACCGCGTCAGCGGTCAGCCCATGTATTTTTGCTATACCCTTAAACGGGGCGGGAAGAGGAAACATCGGCGGCTCGAAACTCATACAGCGGCTTAGCTGGTTTTCGGGTGAAATCTCCAAAGAGCCAGAAAGCGAATTTTAGTTTTTAATGTTATTTTTTTTCTTTTAAAAGGAAAACCCGAAACCCTAGATTATGAAGAATCAAATCATCAAAAATAAAATAATTCCTTTGCACTAATTTTTTTTTCCAAAAGCTAAGCTTAAAGCGTCAACCAATGTCTGATTATTGAATAATTTTTTTGATTAATTAGCTAAGAACAAGATTAAGTGGGGGCATCCTTCATTAGCTCTCCCCCACATTAACTTATTTAAATCCCCAAAATCTAGTGTCTGTTCCAGCTCTTTCTCCAGATTTTTTTTCTCTCTCCATTTTTTTTTTACCTATATCACTCTTCTTCGGTTTACCTAGCTTCTTGAGGTATAATTTTCTTTGTAAACGGATCCGATTTTTTTTCTAATTTTCTCGTTTTTATTTGGTTATTTTCTTGATTCAGTTAAAAAATTCGTAATCAGATCGTTAGGTTATATATATTTTGATTTGACGTTCATTTTATGTTGTATTGTTTTGCGTTTGCATTTTCTGCTTTGAACGTGAATGGTGATTCGTTTTCCGTTAAACGATTTGTTTGTTTGAGGGTCTTGAGAACTGTTAATTCGTTTTGATTCGGAATTTGTTACTGATGGCGTGAAAAGCTTTGTTTTCGAGGTTTTTGTGTGAAATCCGTTTGGTTACCGAGAAAGTTATTGTAAAAGAAGCCATCCGAGAAACATTTTTCTTGTTCAAAACATTTCTATAATAAACCGTTTTGACTTCTTCTTGTTAACCTTTCTCGGTAATGTAGTTGAGAAATGGAGTGTTTCACGCCCACTCAATTGCTAGCATTTTCTTTCTCTTTATTACAACATTTAAAAAAATTATTGCTAAAGGAGTTTTGTCATTTTGGACTATTTTTCAGGTGACAATAAGAGGAGAGAAAGTTTAAGATTCAAAGCAAATTAGCTTTTGTTTCCAGGTGGTTCTTATTAATCTTCTTAACATTTTCATGTACGCTATCTTTTTTAATTATTTTATATCCTGCCGGTGTCTGAATAGTGTTTTAGCACTGTTCATTTTTCTTTTTTGTTTTGGTTGGGTCACTACAAAGCGATTATATGATTATATCAGCTTAGTTTCAATTTAAAAATTTGTATTACTGACCCTCAAAAAAAAAAATGCATTAGTGAATGAGCTTGAGCCCTTTTATACATTGAGATGCGAAATATATGTCATAGCATACACGTTTTCAAACAGTTCTGGTCATTTTTTGCAAGTTGGCGTTTCATATAATTTCGTTATGCTTTCACTGCTGTAGAATCATCATTATTTGGGTTTATTAGGTGTGCATAGTGTTACTCCGTAGCTCTTTCAGCACAACAATTATGGAAAAGCACATAAAATATTGTGGTAATGTCTGTCTTTATTGTCATGCGAGATGTTTCTATACATATAGTTGCTGGTCATTAAATACTTGGTTAAAAATTTGAACATTTCTTAGAGAGTTTATGATGAATAAATGTTTTGTATGCATGAGTTTCATGTGGAGATTTGCTACATGGCTACATATATCTAGCGTTCAGTTCCTTTTTGCTAGCTAAAGTACAATTCAATCAAACTAATCATTTTGCTTTTCATTGAAGTTCTGTTGAAGTAGAAGGAAGGAGTTAAATTGAGTGCCGAATGACATTTTCTTTGAGCAAGTTTTGAGTTATTTAGGTGTTTCTTTTCTGTATTAATTGCTGCTTATCGCTTTTGTTGTCCTCACTTCATTGGAGCAAGTTTTGGGTTTGTTGTCCTTGCCTTATAGCAGTTTTTAGTTTTGTTTTATTGCTATTAGGTTCTGGTTAAGGAACTCAAAACTCTATGTGAAACATTACTTTTGAGAACTTATCATTTGCTAAGACTGCTAAACTTGCTGGCTGTATTATGGTAGAGGCATGATCTTATTGGATAGGAGATCTTTGGAATATGTAAAAGAACAGGATAATTCTAGAGTGTAGATCTGGAGGGCATGTTTCTAAGGTCTTTTTCTCTTCAACTTGCAAGTTCGATCCTTTCCCCCAGGTTTTGTTTTGTTCTTTTAGTAACTTTGCCCGTACTTTGACCATTTTTGTTGTTGGCTATAATAAAGTTTTGGAGATTTGCTTGGTTTACTCAAAGCTTTAGTGTTTTAAGATATTAATATTGTTTAAAGTAATACACCATTTTAGATATATTTCTCCATTTCATATTTTAGAAGCTCATACTAATCTGTTTTAAAACTATTTGTATAATTTATCCCGATATAAAAATTAATAATACATTTTTTGTAAAACAATGTTAAACCTTTAAATTTTTTGCTATGTTATGAACATGAGAGCTGAGTCACGAGACCATTGATGGGTAAGTCGAAGTCAATTGTCTTCCCTTTATCTCTATTCTTGTAATGATCTATTGTGATTGATAGTTCAGCTAATCAAAGGGAGACCGAAACCTTAAGATTCAATAGAGAGAGACCAAACACCTTAGGGTTTTTTTGATAGAAACTCTGCTTATTATTCCATACGCCTCTTCAGATAAGGACCAATCTTATTACATAAATAGGAAAACCTATTCTAAAAAGGAAATTAATTAACTGAAATAAATTCACAATCAAGAAACCTAAGGGAACAAATAAAATCGCAACCCAAGACTTGATTAGAGAAGTGAGATTATGGTCTTTCCTAACATAGGTTCAACCCATAACATTATCCCCTCTTGCCATATGAGCTTATCCTTAAGTTCGAAGTCAAGATAACTTGACAACATAAATCAACCTAGTTCAGTCTCAATTTTAGTTTTTGGTTCTTCATCTTTCAAATAAGCTACTTTCAACCTAAAGGGGTAGGAAAATTTACTGAATTAGCTTTAATAGTTCCCCCTGATATATTGCTGCCATCATTACCTTGCCAAGTTCCTCAAAGGTTATTTCTGTCATGTAGTATGTGCTGCTTCTATTCAAAGGCTTTAGTGAGGCTTGTAGTTATGGCTAAATTAGGGGGGTTGTGCATTTGAACATCCAAGCGAATGGAATCATTTGGTCCAGCCATGACAAACCCATCATTTCAGTTTACTCAAATGTATTGACTAGCTCTTGCTAATTTTTGTTGATATTGTTGCTGATAAAGCTCTAAAGCTCCTGTCTATTTCAAACTAACCAGATCTCCCAAGGAGTTGCCGCCCATCAGAGCACCAAAACTAAAGGAGCCATAATTATACGATTCTTACCGGTTCATCACATGCTCCTCCAATTTGATTTAATAATACCAAAGTGGTGCCTCACCCAGAATGTGGAAGGCTGCCAAACTTACCTTGTTTGCATCATTGGCGTGTTGGTTTTGGAAAATTATTCACATCAATGTAGCCAAAACAAAGGATCCTTTGATCCATCAGAAGTTTGAAAATCCACTTTTGTGTACTTGGGAATAGTTCCAATTGATGGAACCCTCTGCTCCCCAAGCTGTGGTGGTGCCATGCCTCCTACAGTAGTTGGTGGGAAATGCATCGGTCTAGTTGGATTGTGTTACATCACCATCCCTAGTTTTTTTGCCCAAGTAAAAAATTAGGGTTTTGAGTTGGTTCCTAGATATATCGAGTCATTTGTTGAAGGTAGATGTTTATACGAGTTTTTAGATTGATGAACTTAGCCTCCACCATAGGTTACGAAACAATTCTCTCTTATAACAATGCTCATACATCATTGCCATTGTGATATGCTTTGATGCCAAATTGTTATGGACATGAGAATAGGATTGAGTCATAGGGCGATTAATAGGGAAGTCGAAGTCAATTGTGTTATTATTGTGATTGACATTTCAGCTCATCAAAGGAACACTAAAACCTTAGGACTCGGTAAAGAGAGACTTGAATCTCTTTAGTTTTATTAATAGAAATTTTGTTTAGGGTTTATTATTCTTTACACCCCTTTAAACGAGGACGAGTTTTATTACATAAATAAGAAATTTATTCTAAGAAGAAATAAATAAATTGATATAAAATCACAATCAAGAAACTTAGGAAAGAATTAAAATTGCAACCTAAGCCTTAATTAGAGAATAAAAATTTATGCCCTTCCTAACATAGGTTTGGCCCATAACATGCTAATTGTATTTTGTATTACTAGTACTTTAAACTATTTAATTCTGTCATGTAACTGATAGTTTTTCCCACCCTCTTTATCACACAATAAAGCTCAATCAATGTGTTTTTGCTTGCATGTTTGTATCTATCATTTTGGTTCCAAACTTTAACTAGTTAATGCTGGTTAGATTAGGCTTCCTTTGGTGTGTGGCTAATAGCTTTTACTTGGATAGTTTGCACACTATTTAATTGATATGAGGCCTTGTTTAGCATTGCTTCTCAAACCAATCTTTCAAGCCAAATGAACTTTTTGACTCATTAATAATGCTAAATAGTGAGCTTTTCAAACCTCACCAAAAAGTTGAAAATTATAGCATTTGGCTTTTCGAAAGCTAGTTTGGGTGCCAAATTATAATTTTGCAAGTTTACAATATTCATTGCCTAAAAAGTATTTAAAATTTATGTTTTATATATTATACTTAACAATGAATTATTATAAAATATTTTTGTTATACTTTCTATTATGAGCTAAGTTGAATATTTGTTCATACCAAAATAATTTTAACATGACATCGTGGTAATAATAATAAAGACAAGGGAAAGAATGATACTTTCCATTTGAGTGAATTGTTCATTACTTAATGAAATTTTTATTGATTTATAAGAGTTATGCTTATATGTTATATGGTTTATACATTAGAATTAAATTTATAAACAATTAATATTAATTGCTTAAATGTATTAATTACTTAAATGTATTAATTATTGATATTTCATACATCATAATATTAACAATTTTGAATACCATTTAAATTAACTTATTTTTTACTTTACAGCATCATGTCTAAAATGAATATTTTTACTTTTTACAACACTTCTTTATAGCAATGCCGAACATTTGAAATCGTGTATCACACTTTTCAAGAGCTAAGTTTTCTCAAACTTATTACAAGGTCATTATTTATATGTGGAATCAAAATCTTGAAATCATTTAACCCTCCCCAATCAAGAAATAGAAGTCATGGGTCACTGATATTATTGCTTGTTCTAAAATTCCAAGCAAAAATCTCAAAATGTACTTATTTGATTGAGGAAAAAATATAAGGAAAATAACATATCTGGGGGGTAGAGATAAACACTACGATAATGAGATTGAAATGATCTAAGTAATTCATCATAAGAAGTGTTCTTGGTGACAAAATATAATAAATGCTTTAAAAATGTAGGTGACTAATTTACAACTTCAAATCATTTAATCTACAAAAGATATAAATATCAAGCTGTTAAGTTTCAACATACACGAGCTATGCTGAATTTTCCTCTCCAGGCCCTTTGGTTAGTCCTACCTCAAATAAAGCCAAAACACATTTAATGTCAATATGTTGGAAAACTTACCTTGCTGCTTTAAGAGTTGAGTCCTAATTCATGTTTTTGGGTGCATTGAGCCTTTGTGAGAGGGTGATGTGCTTATTATTAATGTTTGTTTTTCTTTCTTTTGTTAATTAATGTAATGATATGAGTTCATTTCTCTGTTTTTTTCTCCTTTTAGCTTATTTCTTGTTTGCTTTCTTCCTTCTCCTTTATTATTGTGCTTGATTATGTCTCTTGATGAATAACTAGGCTTTGGTTGCATGAAGACTTAATGTTCCAAATGCAATTTTGAGGTGTATGTTAGATATGTCCAATATGCATCTAAGTTCTAGTTTGCTGTTGTTATACTTGCATTTTTACAATTCAAAGTCAGGTTATTTTGATAGTCAATCATTGTTCTATGGTATTTCTTTCCAACATGTTGCATCCCTCCTTTTCCGTTGGATCAACATTTCATTATAACTAAGCTTAATTGTAAGGCACCTGTCTAAGTTCTATTTTGCTCTTATTATATTTGCATTTATTTTTACAATTGGAAGTCAGGTTATTTTGATGGTCCATAATTGTTCTATAGTGTTTCTTTTTCAACATGTTGCAACCCTCCTCATTTTTCCGGGCTTGGGACCGGCTGTAATTGCAGCTATAGGCTTCTTGTGCTACCACAGGCAGAGTTATTGCAACATATGCATATAGTTTCTTGTTAAATACACGGGTTCCTTCCTCTGTGAGCTATATTTTATGACATTGGGTTGTGAACCTTCTTGGGATGCTTTAAAAATGTAATAAACGCTTTAAAAATGTAGGTGACTAATTTACAACTTCAAATCATTTAATCTACAAAAGATATAAATATCAAGCTGTTAAGTTTCAACATACACGAGCTATGCTGAATTTTCCTCTCCAGGCCCTTTGGTTAGTCCTACCTCAAATAAAGCCAAAACACATTTAATGTCAATATGTTGGAAAACTTACCTTGCTGCTTTAAGAGTTGAGTCCTAATTCATGTTTTTGGGTGCATTGAGCCTTTGTGAGAGGGTGATGTGCTTATTATTAATGTTTGTTTTTCTTTCTTTTGTTAATTAATGTAATGATATGAGTTCATTTCTCTGTTTTTTCCTTTTAGCTTATTTCTTGTTTGCTTTCTTCCTTTTCCTTTATTATTGTGCTTGATTACGTCTCTTGATGAATAACTAGGCTTTGGTTGCATGAAGACTTAATGTTCCAAATGCAATTTTGAGGTGTATGTTAGATATGTCCAATATGCATCTAAGTTCTAGTTTGCTGTTGTTATACTTGCATTTTTACAATTCAAAGTCAGGTTATTTTGATAGTCAATCATTGTTCTATGGTATTTCTTTCCAACATGTTGCATCCCTCCTTTTCCGTTGGATCAACATTTCATTATAACTAAGCTTAATTGTAAGGCACCTGTCTAAGTTCTATTTTGCTCTTATTATATTTGCATTTATTTTTACAATTGGAAGTCAGGTTATTTTGATGGTCCATAATTGTTCTATAGTGTTTCTTTTTCAACATGTTGCAACCCTCCTCATTTTTCCGGGCTTGGGACCGGCTGTAATTGCAGCTATAGGCTTCTTGTGCTACCACAGGCAGAGTTATTGCAACATATGCATATAGTTTCTTGTTAAATACACGGGTTCCTTCCTCTGTGAGCTATATTTTATGACATTGGGTTGTGAACCTTCTTGGGATGCTTTAAAAATGTAATAAACGCTTTAAAAATGTAGGTGACTAATTTACAACTTCAAATCATTTAATCTACAAAAGATATAAATATCAAGCTGTTAAGTTTCAACATACACGAGCTATGCTGAATTTTCCTCTCAGGCCCTTTGGTTAGTCCTACCTCAAATAAAGCCAAAACACATTTAATGTCAATATGTTGGAAAACTTACCTTGCTGCTTTAAGAGTTGAGTCCTAATTCATGTTTTTGGGTGCATTGAGCCTTTGTGAGAGGGTGATGTGCTTATTATTAATGTTTGTTTTTCTTTCTTTTGTTAATTAATGTAATGATATGAGTTCATTTCTCTGTTTTTTCTCCTTTTAGCTTATTTCTTGTTTGCTTTCTTCCTTTTCCTTTATTATTGTGCTTGATTACGTCTCTTGATGAATAACTAGGCTTTGGTTGCATGAAGACTTAATGTTCCAAATGCAATTTTGAGGTGTATGTTAGATATGTCCAATATGCATCTAAGTTCTAGTTTGCTGTTGTTATACTTGCATTTTTACAATTCAAAGTCAGGTTATTTTGATAGTCAATCATTGTTCTATGGTATTTCTTTCCAACATGTTGCATCCCTCCTTTTCCGTTGGATCAACATTTCATTATAACTAAGCTTAATTGTAAGGCATCTGTCTAAGTTCTATTTTGCTCTTATTATATTTGCATTTATTTTTACAATTGGAAGTCAGGTTATTTTGATGGTCCATAATTGTTCTATAGTGTTTCTTTTTCAACATGTTGCAACCCTCCTCATTTTTCCGGGCTTGGGACCGGCTGTAACTATAGGCTTCTTGTGCTACCACAGGCAGAGTTATTGCAACATATGCATATAGTTTCTTGTTAAATACACGGGTTCCTTCCTCTGTGAGCTATATTTTATGACATTGGGTTGTGAACCTTCTTGGGATGCTTTAAAAATGTAATAAACGCTTTAAAAATGTAGGTGACTAATTTACAACTTCAAATCATTTAATCTACAAAAGATATAAATATCAAGCTGTTAAGTTTCAACATACACGAGCTATGCTGAATTTTCCTCTCCAGGCCCTTTGGTTAGTCCTACCTCAAATAAAGCCAAAACACATTTAATGTCAATATGTTGGAAAACTTACCTTGCTGCTTTAAGAGTTGAGTCCTAATTCATGTTTTTGGGTGCATTGAGCCTTTGTGAGAGGGTGATGTGCTTATTATTAATGTTTGTTTTTCTTTCTTTTGTTAATTAATGTAATGATATGAGTTCATTTCTCTGTTTTTTCTCCTTTTAGCTTATTTCTTGTTTGCTTTCTTCCTTTTCCTTTATTATTGTGCTTGATTACGTCTCTTGATGAATAACTAGGCTTTGGTTGCATGAAGACTTAATGTTCCAAATGCAATTTTGAGGTGTATGTTAGATATGTCCAATATGCATCTAAGTTCTAGTTTGCTGTTGTTATACTTGCATTTTTACAATTCAAAGTCAGGTTATTTTGATAGTCAATCATTGTTCTATGGTATTTCTTTCCAACATGTTGCATCCCTCCTTTTCTGTTGGATCAACATTTCATTATAACTAAGCTTAATTGTAAGGCACCTGTCTAAGTTCTATTTTGCTCTTATTATATTTGCATTTATTTTACAATTGGAAGTCAGGTTATTTTGATGGTCCATAATTGCTCTATAGTGTTTCTTTTTCAACATGTTGCAACCCTCCTCGTTTTTCCGGGCTTGGGACCGGCTGTAATTGCAGCTATAGGCATCTTGTGCTACCACAGGCAGAGTTATTGCAACATATGCATATAGTTTCTTGTTAAATACACGGGTTCCTTCCTTTGTGAGCTGTATTTTATGACATTGGGTTGTGAAACTTCTTGGGATGCTTGCATGCTGTCCAATTTATTGTAGTGTCCTCTGAGACTTTCTGAAAGTGAATGTAGCCTGAAGTTAAATTACTTTTACGGCCCAAAATCTCAATTGTAACTGTATATGCTGGTTATGTCAATCCAAGCTTTTTTTTTTTTTTTTTTTTTTTTTTGGGGGCGCGGAGCGGCTGTCCCAGTTCTTAAGCCATGTAGGTTATATTTGTGCATCTTCTAGTTAGGCAGTCAACTAGAAACACGAATTGTAACTGTACGTGCTGCTTATGTCAGTCAAAGCTATTATTGGGGGTGGGTGGCCTGTCCTAGGTCTTAAAGCCATGTAGGTTATACTTGTGAATTTTCTATTGAGCAGTAAACTAGAAACACGATCCAATGGTTTTAACATTTTGAAATTGTACTGCCATCATATGTATATACTATGTTTAAGTCTCTTAATATTGGTTTGTATTAACTAATCATGTTATGTATTAAATACCAAAGAAACTCGTTTTTACCTTCTGTTCATATAGTATTGTAATGTATTATAAGAAGGCTATTTTCTTTAGTTACCTTGAACTGGTATTCTAAACCTTTTATATTATTATTCTTTTGGTATTGCAGGTCATGATATCAGCTTTCTGTCTACAATGTAATGAAGGAGAAAACGTAGGACTCTATAAGAAGGTAAACCTAATAAAAAAGAAATGAATTACGTAAGAAGGTATAAATATCATTTAAAATTGAGTTGTAGTAAAACTTGAATGAATTTAGTCTTTTAAGGATCTTGTTGGTGATGCTTCTATATTTCGAATTTTTTGTAGCTTCACCAATCTAAATATTAACATTTTTTCTGAACAACCGTGTTGCTGTAATATAAGTTTCGAAAGATGAAGCTTTTTCATTTCAAATTAACAAAAACAAGTGTGTAATTACGATATTCATTTCAGTCATCTTTGAAACTTCAAAAAAGTTAATGCTGGTTTCTCCTTATATATATATATTTATTAGCTTAAATTATCTTTACATAACTAGATGGTTTTCTTGATCATCACACACATGCTGAAGTTCATTTGTTTAAACATTTCAAACCAATGTTTTGCTGAATGATTGGTGGTTTTAACATACCACATCTTACTATGAGAAGCATAACTTTTGGAACCATGAGATATTTGTTGATAGAAGTCGAGTGACATCCAATCCCATTTCTGTACATCTGCTTTTGCTACTGCAATTGCAGTCTGCTGCAGATACCATGAAAAAAGGTGTACATCAAATTGGGGCAAAGAAATCTGCATTAAATCAAAATCTTACATATAGAGTGGGATGTACCCCAAATTTGTAGCTCTTGTTGGTGTTTCATAGCTTTGTTGCTGTGGCTGGCACAGCTGGAGACAAACTGGAACTTGTGAATCCTCTCCAATGCCTAGACCATTTGTGAGAAGGGAGTCTTTGTTTGCACCATCGACATCCCTTGTTCCATAAACCTGGATGTGTTAAACTTTGATTTTGAGGTTGGTTTTAGAAAATCTTATAACAGGCAAAGGTTTAATGGTTGAATCTTTTTAATGTTTCTAGTATAATTGGGATTGTTATGATCCATTAATACCTTCTTATATAATTCATTGTTTTCTTGACGAATTAGGTTTACCTTCTTATAGAGTTCCACATTTTCTTGATGAATTATGTTCCCCTGCAACGAGACACTGCAATTTAGCCACTTGTGCTGAGACAGTATGGTAGTAAGGAGCTGAAGTTATTGTTTCAGGATTTACCTTTCTGTTCAATTCTTGAATTTCATTCATTAAAATTTGATCCTACAGCAGTGGAATAAATGTTACTAAATGGGGTTGCTTTATTTTGCATGCTGTTTTGAACTTAAAATCTGAGCATGACTTGGAAATAAAAGTTTCAAACCTTCTTCATACGAACACCGCGAAGGCTCATTTCCAATTGGCTCTCCAAATTCTGTAACTCTTTTACACCCAATCCAGAAAGTTCTTCACCCATCATTTGCCTGTTTTGGTGTGCAGAAGCATAATTTCAGTCTATAAATTTTCATCTTAGACATTATAAAAGTCTTTTGTAGGCATGTACATGAGATGCAATGGACTTTACATTCTCATTCTATTCTTGGGTCCATTCAATGCTTTAGGGTTAGATATGAAATCCTTTTATAGGAAAGAAAATTATGGCTAGGACCACTAGTCTCTGTGTGTTCATTTTTGTTGAAGGACGAATGATTCAGTCAGTCTAATCTTTAGATATATATGAATCATGCCATAAAGTATAGAACATTCTAAGCATAGTTGCATCATAAAAAGGTTGGAATAAGTAGTTCTAAAATCCATAGGGAAAGCTGTTATTTGGTTGAAAAGTATGAAGCTGACTGTGTTGAACTAAGACATGGGCGTAAGTGTTGTGTTTGGAAGAATGCCTACTGTAAAAAGAGTTCTTGATTCTGGATTTTTGGTTCACTGTATTTTTTTCATTAATGTTTAACATGATGCATTTGTATTGTCAAAAAATTGGTTTACCTGTGATTTTCTTGCAGGTTTTGCAATTTCTGTCTCAGAATTGCTGCCTCCCTTTGCCAGAACTGAAAAATATGGTTCATTATATTTAGATAACTTTGTTACTGGTATATGACAATAACCATGCATATCATATATGTGGACTCAACAATGTTCTGAATACTGCAAATGTAGGCAAATTTACACGCAAAAAGAAATCAAACATATTTAGATTCAAGGTTCTTGCTAGAGAAGATTTTCAATCTTGTAGAGAAGTTAGACTATGAGTTAAATTAACAGGAATATGTATGTTTTAACTATTTTGATGATAAATCACTTCTTGAGTTCTTGGTGTACTTGTAAAAGTTATGCACATTTTAGCTCTTGCTGTGGAAGCTTTATTCTATTTTTGTCTTTTGGATTTAAAAATTAGGATCTTAGAGCTAACAACTAGTAAAAAGCTAGGTGAAATTTATATGCACTTATAGATGCTTTTTCTTCTAGAAATTGCCAAGTACAAACTTCAGGATATTGGAGGATGCTTCTAGCTTCTATGTATTTCGCCAATGGAAGCTCAAAGGCATAAAAGACATCAGGATGTGAATTCCAATGTAGATTGATAATATATAAATTTCTGGATTTGGTCTACAAGCAAGGAAAGGAAAGTTCTATTTTGCCATTGGACTATGTTATTGACTTGATGAATATAATTTGTTGGAGGAAGCTATTGCTTAGCTTCTCAACAAAGTTGAGGCAGTCTTTGGAGAAAGGTAACTGTAAAAATTTCCTCCTTTCTTTAGGGTAATTAAAGGCTCTTATTTTTGGCTTGCCTGCTCAAGAAACTTAGCAAGTAAAATCCCATGTGAAATTTATATGGACTGATAGTTTTCTGCTGGATATAGCGAAGTACAAACTTTCTTCAGCTGAGTTATATGATTCTTTATCTAGAATTAATCAGAGAATGCTTCTAGCTTCAATATATATCATAGGTAAAAACTGTAAAAACATCAAAAAGCATAATAAGAGGCAGGAGTCATGGTTTTCAAAGTAGAAATATTATACTTCAGTATTTGGGTTTGGTCTAGAGGCAAGGAACATCAGGTCTATCCTGCCCTTGGAGTATGTTGTTGACTTCTAGATTGGAAAATGCTTCTAGGTTCTCTCTATCACCGGTAGAGAGTTTAAAAGCATAAAAGAGATGGAAATATGAATACGGAAGTAGATAGATCATGGATGAGTCTTTGGATTTGGTCTAGAAGTAGGAATCGCAAGGGTCTAGTTTGCCTTTGGAATATGTGTTAACTTCTGAGCTGGAGTTATCCATGAATATTATCTATTGGAGGACCTTTTGCCTATTTTGAGCTATAAATGAGATGAAAGATGGCTTTAGAAGGAAATTTATGAAGTCATTAGGTAAAGCTAACTGTAAGGATTTTCCCATTGTTTAACGTAACTTCCTGTTAGAATGTTCATATCGTGATTTAAACATGAGGGACAGTTAAAAGCAGGTTTTACTATTGTCAACCGTTATAGTGGGGACTTCTCATTGGTGAATTAAAAACTTTCGCCGGAAACTTTGAACGTACTGTTATTCTTCAAAGAGAAAGACACCTACAGAGGAAATTTACCATTACGGTGGCTCTCTAAAGGAAATAACTTCCATGCACATAGGAAACTTAGAACAATTGACTGCTATGCTACTCTGTAATCTCTAACTTTGTCGAATCTCTTCTTTACTTAATTCTATGATTCTGCTCTAAGATAACAGTTAACATTGGAAATTTTTTGCTCTGTTGATCAGTTAAGATTTTAGTCATTTTTATGCTGTAGTTTCCCCTTAAACCATACAAGCATGACAGCAAGCTATGGTAAGTGGTAGTTCTCTCAACTTTCCAGGTTGAATGCCACGACTGTGGCAGTTACAAGTACCTCCTTATAACTTTCCATCCCTGCGTGCGTCTTTATGTTAGATGTTAATTCTTTCATCACCACATGAATACTGGTAGGAGAGAGCATAAGTATATATTATATTTTAATTATTTTACATATATTATATTATATAATATATTATTTAAAAATTAATTTGGTTGACTGACTGAATTGACCGATGTTAAGTTGGTTTGGTTATAGTAGGAGGATGGTAAATTAAGTAAAAAGCCATCTGAACCGACTGACTTAATCATATGCGCACCCCTAAATACTAGTGCATGATTTGACCATAGTTGTTTTTGGGAGGTATCTTACTGCTCTAAATGGTCTCTATTCGTTGTCTGGTCTGAGCTTTGTAGCATTCTCACCCTCTTCAATCTTTATATTTTGAAATATATCCTCTTTATCACGGTTAGAATTAGTATGTCCTAGGCTCGTAGATTTTGTAGACTTATCTCATTGTGTTTTTTTAACTAGTCACAAATAATATTTTTTTGATTGATAGGTAGATAAATAGAAAGAGGGAGGGAGGGAGTTAATTGAAGTGTTGCCTAGCCTTCCAGTGGCGATATGAAGTGTTTGGTTATCCAAACTAATCTCCATTTAATGTCCATTGTCATGCCTGAAGATGATAATTTCTTAGCATTTTTATTTTGCTTATATTCACCATGGGCCCATTTTGGTTTCTTCGATATTGTATCTTAATTGGTAATGTTTCCATCATCCTGTAGCGATGAGAAAGGCACGATCCTAGCATGGTTAGCCTATGCATGCACTTATTCTCATTCCTATTCCAACAATCGGAAGAGTAGTTAATGGAATGTATCCAAACCAATTATCTTCAGGTTTTGCTGCGGCCAAATTTTTGTCAGCAGTTGCACAAAATCTAGACCCGAAACTGATGCTTAACTATAAAATTTTACGAGCATTTTGTCTTAGTAACTTATGCCTGCTGCCAACCTGAACTGATGCTTAGCTACATAAATTTACAAGCATTTTGTAACAGTAGCCTATGCCTGCTGCCAACCTGAGACCCATGCTTAGCTATAAAAAAATTTCATGCATCATGTTTCCAGGTATGCTTGTAATGTTTGGTCCACAAAAAATCATTTAACCTTGCAATCTTACTTTTTCTTTTCCCGGCAGAAGTTAAATGCCTGCTAATTAGCTAATAATAAAATTATGTATCAAGCATGCTCTGTAGATACAAGAAATTTAGGATTAAGTACTTAAACAATACCTTGACTTCTGAGGTTGGGCTCCCCAGTTGCTGATGTTCCTCCTTTGCTTTGTTGTATCGCTCAATTATAGATCTCATGCTAGCAATAGAAGATTTGAATTGTATCAGACATTCTGTAATTTCTAAATGCTTACACTAGAGAAGAAACACAGAGAGGACATTCAAAATCATTGTACGTAGCTCTAGAAAGTATAATGATAGCGGCTGTCAACTTCACTAGTATCTAAAATTGTTGTATCTGACAGTTGTGATTATATTATTCAATTACAGCTTCCTTCTAGAGAGATAAACCAACTAGTGAACAGAACAGTTGGAAGTTACAATCCTATACGTAAGTTTTCTTTTTGGTTAAATATGATAGTCTTGATTTGTCCAAGTGCTGTTTCCTCTTCATGCTTGCTTTGTTTGCCTCATTCAACTATAACATTAAACCCTATGCTACTTCGATTCTTTTCTTTTGTTTTTAAATATTCATGCCTAATCTGTACCACACAAAACTTTTAGCAAGATGAAAATATCCATATCTTGAATCACCACTAAATCTGGTTACATTCATGGTAAATTATATTGTATTCTGTCATCCCTACCTTGTCACCCTTGCGATTCCCTCCCTACTTTGTTTTCGAGTCTGATTATTAGGAGGTAAACTATCTGGCTGAAATTATCAGTCATTTTGAGAAAGGAATTCCATCTTTTTTGTTAACTCTGCATGATTCTTTACCACAACCATGAACATAAAGATGGAGCTTGTTTGATATCATAACCTCAAGGTATGGATGTTTCTTTGCTATGCAATCAAGGTGTTTTATCTTAATCTGCTGTTGGAACAGAAGCTATTTCTTTCATAATTTAAAATGTCACTATTTTTAACCCAAACTTGTTTTAATTGATGGAAATCATCTATTATCATACGTTAGAATCACTTGTTATTGATCTTTTCATATAGCTATCCCAAAGATGTGCTCCAGGCAAACTTCTATTGGTTTTTAGGAGGATCACCTCCTGTACTCCGTTTGAATATGTTAGGTGTTGATGTTGGACATAAATGCTTTAAGGAAAATGAATAATTTGGATAACGTAAGTTAGATATGCTCATGCTTAATTCATGTCTTAATGGCAAAACCTTCGTCTAAAAATTGCTCAAGGTATGACATGTTTGAGTATGAATTCAAGGGGAAAAAAAGGGTAAAAGATTATAAATAGATTTTCATGGGTTGAGATGACTTCAAGTTGAGCCTATTAAGAGAAGTAATATTCATGCATGATTTGTTTGACCCAAAATATTAGATAGAATATTCTGCTTACATTTGGTGTGATATGTAAAAAAAGCACCATCCTTGTTTGAAAAAGTCTGAATTTGTACACAAAAGTCAATCTCAATGGTGGTTTTTATTAAACTACCTTTTATGCTATCATTAGTACCCTCAATTTTAGGGCATGATCGAATCAACTTTGATGTGTTTGAGCATCATGAGCAACATTAAGTCCTTGTGTCAAAAGAAGCTACTTAAATTGTTATTCAAGCTACTTAGAAGCTATCAATTTAAAAGCGAATCACTTCTCACTTGATAGGTTGTTGCTAAGTTAAAGCCATTTTACTGGTTAGCACATTCATCATCATTGTTAGTTTTCTTGTTTAGATCACATTTTAAAGATTATAATTTGGACAAGGATTAGGATGAGGATGAGATGAATTTCTTATAGGATTTGGATGAGAAGTGGCTTAGAAACTACTTATAAACGCATAAAACCTTTGGATAAAATGAATCCAAGTGAGAGTGTTTGTTTTTAAACAACTCTGGATCCTTTAAGTTTTTCTTTACTTCTTTTTGTTCTCAACTCAACGAGTGGTAGCAAAGCTTTTATCTTTAGGGACTTGAGTTAGGCGATTGGTTTGTGGATTTGGGAGCATCTGATCATATGATAGGGGATAAAACCTTATTTGAATCTTTAGACTCATGTTATGAGAATTAGACAATAAGGAAAGCAGATTGACCTCCTTGAAAAATAGTTATAGCAAGTTTCGTTAAAATTTCAAGTAACTTATTGTTTAATGCTTTTCCAAATATAGATTGTAATCTTTTGCTGCTATTTTTTTTTTTTAAAGTTTGTGAATTTTAGGACTTGAACTTGAGGGCAAATAGCAATTTTGAGTTGTTGTTGGGTTTATATTCTCAAAATTCTTGACAATCAAAGAATAAGGCCATCCTAAACCCAATTGTTTAATGGGTCAAACCCATAATTACTTTGACCTTGTATCCAAGATGGCATTAGCGTTTAGGACATCCAAATTTATCTTACATGCACAAAACATATGTCTTGATCATTCATATAAGCCATCATCTCAGTCTTTGTTAATAATCCATAGTAATGTGTGGAGACCATCTAGGGTAAGACCTATCACAAACTTTAGTTTGTTTGTTTCCGTTATAGATAATCACACAAGGCTTATATAGGTTTTTTGAATGAAAAAAAATATTAGGTAGGGCAAACTAGAGAAACTCTTAACACTATGATCCTAACACAGTTTAATTTAAGAAACAAATCCTAAGAACTGATAATGCTAGAAATTATTTTAGATCCAACTTAGGGTTTTACCTAATAAGTCGATGCATGGTTCACTAAAGTTCATGTGTAATCATGGCCCAACAAATTGACATTGTTGAAAGAAAAAAAGTAAGCATGTATTTGATAAACAGAATGCCTTCTAAGTTTTTATGTACTCAAATCTTTTCTAAATATAATCCCTTGCGTTAATTGTTCCTTTGAAGATATCTAGGTGTATTGCTTGTATCCATACTTATAAACCACAAACTCTATTGAGGTAAACTAAATCTTAAAGTCATTAATGCTGCGTTTGGTTACTAGTGTAATAACATGAGTAAATAGCTTATTTAACACATGTTTTAAAATAGTTAAGCCAGAAAGTAAAAAAAATGATTACTACAAATTTAAACATACAATTAGAAAAATGAGAAATTTATTTTAAAGACTTTCAAAATAAGCGAAAAGTTTTTAATCTATTTGCTACAAACAAGTCATGCAAGTGGTTAAATATTACCACTTGTGGTTAATTTATGACTAACCAATGACTAAAACATGTGAAAAAATAAAACTCCTACTAAACAAAACATAAATATATATTTATAAGGTATTCTCTAAACCAAGGGTGTAAGTGCTATTTTGCCACTACGCACAAATAATAAAACATCATGAGTATCACATTCTTTGAGCAAATACCATATAGCCTTAAATCGACTATTTTTAGTAAGTATGGAGCAACTAAATTTGTTATTAAGAGTGAACCAATACTCGTATGCTAACTTTGGGATAACCAAATGAATCATAATTAATTAGTATACAATTCTTATTTAGAGGGTTCCTACATTGAATCCAAACTTAGCAAAACTTAGCAACAAGATCTATACATTTAGCATCTTACAAAGGTTTCAGGAAAAGAAAAAAAAAAATATAACCTCAAACTTTTGCACCAAAAACATTAGAACCAAGTAAAGACCTTGTATAAATTGTATCAACACTAATTTACCAAAGTCAAAAGTTAAATCCAAGTTAAAATTATAATATACACACACTAAGTAATAAAAATTATGATTCTCATATTAAGTTTGGCCTTCAATGCATTCTCTTCTGCTATTTGAAAGGGATAAGAATGCTCTCAATACTTAATCTCTAACTTTGATTCATATGAGGGATTTGCCCTCAAGATTTGAGCATTGGTGGCTATATTGATAAGCTTAAAATCCCAAACAATGTCTATGACGCCCTAAAGAACTAGAATGGAAGAAAGTTGTGCATGAAAAATTTTAAGCCTTGGAAAAAAAAATGAAACCAGGGAGATTATAAATTTGCCACTAAGGAAGAGTTTAGTAGGATGTAAATAGGTGTATATTATAAACTATAAAGGTGAAAGTGTGGATTGATTCAAAGCTAGATTCATTATAAAAGGATTCACTTAGTTTTATGTAAGTGACTATCAAGAGAAATTCTTTTTTTTCAAAATACAATACAATTAAATTTCTCCTTTTGTTGGCGGTAGGCCTTGATTGGTCTTTAAATTAACTTGATGTTAAGAATGCATTTTTTTCGTTGTCTAGTGGAAAAAGTGCACATAAAGGTTCCATCAGACTATAAAACATAGACTTAAAAAAAAAAAAGCATGCACTTAAGTCTGTTAAAAGAAACACGAATGCTTGAATTTATATTGAGAAGTACTCAAATGAAAACAAGTTAAGGTGTAATGAAAGTACTCTAGTTAACAAATGTAGATATTAGAGGCTTGTTGGAAAATTGATATTTTTAACTCACTAGAGGTGATATTGCTTTCTCAATTAATGGTGTAAGCCAATTTATGAATGATTTGCAAGAACACATGAAGCTAATAAAGTAGAGGTGTAATGTTCTTTCCTTTTTTTTCTTTTACTATTGTATATCATTAAATAAGTAAACTTTTCAAATTTAACTAACAAAATATAATTTTAAATTCATTTAAAGTGGTTATGAAGTTGATAGGTTATAGTTATTCTTGGACCATTTTGATTATCTAATGGGTACTAAACAAGGAGATCCAATTTCCCCTTTCTTCTTTTTGCTCAACTAAAACATTTTCTTTCTAATGTTAATTGAAGTGGAAAACAATGGTACAATTAGTGCCATTAAAATCACCCGCGAAGTAGTCCACTCTAATCACCTTTTAGATGATTGCTCTTTTTTTTAGGGCAAATGTTATATCCTATAGTCATCTTAAATCTAGTATTAAGAAATTTTGTGATTTTTAATAACAATTGGCCAACTTTAATATGTTGAAACACTTTCGTTTCCTAAACATAAGAAATGAGGTAGTTTGGTGGTATTTTGAGGGTTAAAGATTTGACAAGCAAGTGTTTTCTTTCAAAGTATTCTTAACAAAATTAATGGGAAACTTGTGATTTGGAAAGCTAAATGCTTATTGCAAGAAGATAGGCTAACACTCATTAAATCTAAGCTAACTTCAATCTCCTTTTATGTGTTCTTATTACATAACTACTTATTATACCTGTGGAAATATTAATCAAACTCTCAAAACTTTATGGTGAGGATCATTAAGTAAGGGAAAACACTTATGAACTCAGGAGAACCTTTGCAAACACATCCATGTAAATGGGTGAGTTTTTTAATGTTATATAGTTAATGAATGAATCCTTACTAGTAGATCAACAAGCCTGGAGGATCATGATAAATTCAATTTCAATGCCGATGAAGGAATTGAAGGCCAAATGTTACAAGAATTAGGGTTTTGATAACGTGAAAAAAGGAACAACACATATACTATAAAATGTCTTTTAGTACGGAATGTAATGGAGCATTCCGTGGCAAGTTTGCCTATGGGTGACCCATAAAATATCTTTTAGAGGGTAAGATATAGATGTTCTTATGGAAGCTCAAGTTGTAGTTTAAACTTATTTTTTGGGAGAAAATTATCAAAAGTCTTTCAACCAAGGATGAACTATGAAAAATGTTTATTAATGTAGAAGGCAATTGCTCTATGTGTAACAGAGATATCGAGTTTTTAAAACCTTTGGTCATAAAGTATGAATTCGCCATAGCTATTTGGTTTGGGAGCTTTCTCTTGGTCAAACTTCAACTTTTCAATCTCGTTTTGATTAAGAGTTGGATTTTTTTAGTGGCTTTAGCTAAATGATCAAGGTAATTAAGAAGCAAGAGACTTTTACATTATTCTCTTATAGCCTGTAAGGCTTATGGAAAGTTAGTAATGTGAAGATCTTTAAGCAAGCTATGCTTGACCCTTTTTAGATGTTACACATGATTATGTACCATTACTTCCTCATTGGCAATCCATGTGATAGATAACCTAGAGATTGCAAGAGGAACGATAATGCGTAACTGGACGAGAATTGTGGTTCAAAGATGGATGATGTTGCAAATCATAGTTGGAATTTACGTTTTAAAATAGTTAAAGGAAATGTGAAACACGGTTAATGAGTTGTAATGGCTAAAGATATTAACAATGTCACGGTAGCATGCAGAGAAATTATCACTAATTGAGAATTCAAGCTAGGATTATTCTCATTCAACGAAACCTTCTTTTGATGAACAAATAGGGATCGACTCATACAAAAGGAAGTTAAGATTTAAGCAACATTTGTCGCTTGATAGACATCTTTTTTAGCTAATCAAAATTCCAAACTTGTCAAGGACTTGTAATGGCTAAAGATATTAACAATGTCATGCTAGCTTGTAAAAAGATTATCGTCGACTTGAGAATTCAAGTTAGGATTATTCTCATTCGACGAACCCTTTTTTTGATGCACAAAGAGGGATCGACCTATGCAAAAGAAAGTCAACAATTAAGCAAACATTCGTTGCTTGGTAGACATTTTTTTTAGCTAGCCATAATTCTTCACTTGTCAAGGAGTTGTAATAGTTAAATATATTAACAATGTCACGTTAGCTTGCATAAAGATCATCGCCAACTTGAGAATTCAAGCTAGGATTATTCTCATTCGACGAACCTTTCTTTTGATGCACAAACAGATAACATTTAAGCAACATTCGTTGCTTGGTAGGCATCTATTTTAGCTAGCCATAATTCCTCATTTGTCAAAGTGTTTTAATGACTAAAGATATTAACAATGTCACGCTAGCTTGCAAAAAGATTATCGCCAACTCAAGAATTTAAGCTAAGATTATTCTCATTCGACGAACCCTCTTTTGATGCACAAACAAAGATCGGCTCATGTAAAAGAAAATCTTTTTTAGCTAGCCATAATTCCTCACTTGTTAAGGAGTTTTAATGACTAAAGATATTAACAATGTCACGCTAGCTTGCAGAAAGATTATCGCCAACTCGAGAATTTAAGCTAAGATTATTCTCATTCGACGAACCCTCTTTTGATGCACAAACAGAGATCGGCTCATGTAAAAGGAAGTTAACATTTAAGCAACATTCATTACTTGGTAGGCATTTTTTTAGCTAGCCATAATTCCTCACTTGTCAAAGAGTTTTAATGGCTGAATATATTAATAATGTCATGCTAGCTTATAGGAATATTATCGCCAACTTGAGAATTCAAGCTAAGATTATTCTCATTTGACGAACCCTTCTTTTAATGAAAAAATAGGGGTCGACTAATGCCAAATGAAGTCAACATTTAAGCAACATTTGTTGCTTGGTAGACATTTTTTTTAGTTAGCCATAATTCTTCACTTGTCAAGGAGTTGCAATGGCTAAAGATATTAATAATGTCACACTAACTGGTAGAACGATTATCGCCAACTTAAGAATTCAAGCTAGGATTATTCTCATTCGACAAACCCTTCTTTTGATTAATAAGCAGGGATCGCTTCATGCAAAAGGAAGTCAACATTTAAGCAACATCTGTTGTTTGGTAGACACCTTTTTCAGCTAGCCATAATTCCTCACTTGTCAAGGAGTTGTAATGGCTAAAGATATTAACAATGTCACGCTAGCTTGCAAGAAGATTATTGCCAACTTGAGAATTCAAGCTAGGATTATTCTCATTCGATGAACCCTTTTTTTGATGCACAAACAGGGATCGGCTCATGTAAGAGGAAGTCAACAATTAAGCAACAAATGTTGCTTAGTAGACATCTTTTTTAGCTAGCCATAATTCTTCACTTGTCAAGGAGTTGTAATGGCTAAAGATATTAACAATGTCACGCTAACTTGCAGAAAGATTATCGCCAATTTGAGAATTCAAGCTAGGATTATTCTTATTCGACGAACGCTTCTTTTGATGCACAAACAAGGATTGACTCATGCAAAAGGAAGTCAACAATTAAGCAACATCCATTGCTTGGTTGACATCTTTTTAGCTAGCCATAATTCCTAACTTGATGTTTTTATTTGTTTGATCACTTGTATCAGAAAAATGTTTGAACAACTTTCATTAGAATACGTGTAAGCAATTTTATCTTGAATATCAAATCTACACATGATGGAATTGAAATATGAAACCTTGAAATTTTGCCCTTTTTATTTTCATCATCAAGCATAGGCTTTATTAATTACATTGATATTTACTTTTTAGTTTTATCAATTCAAACATTTACTTACCATGCCAAATAAAAAAACTTAAACAAATAGATCAAATTTTACGTAAATAATGGGCATTTCGAAAAAGGATCAATTTCTTTCGAAATCTATATTATATTACTAATAAAATGTGCCTGGATAATAAGAAAACAATTCTAAGAAGTGATTTACGTTTAAAAGAGATTTGTTACATTGCAATTCTTTTTTCAATTTCGTCATTTATGCGCGAGTGTGTAGGAGAGACGAAATCAAGCTAGAAAATCTCGAGTTCTCATAATTAAATGTTTAAAGATAGATTTGAACTACCCAAGCTCGCTCGATTAAGTTTGTTTTTCGAGTAAAAATTGAATTCAAGCCAACTTCAATCTTTGTTGTTACTAAATATGTGTTTGATAAATCACCAAAAAAATTTTATTTCATTAAAATTTAACTTTTTTCAACATTTAATATTTTAAATGTATTTAAAAATCATTTTAATTTTTTTTACTTAATATAAATTTTTCAACAAGAAAGTATCACATGTATTTTTTATTCAAAATTATCTAAAATAATATAAAATATTATATTATAAGATTAAAATTAGAAGGTAAATAATCTTTTAAAATTAGTATTTACTTTTATCAAACAATATGATTAATATTCAGTACTTATATTTACTAATTTACCAAATAATTTTTTAATATAAATTTAGCACTTACAAAAATTAACAATAAAAATTATTGCTTAATTTTTTAGCACTTAAAATTTCAATTTATTAAACATGTCTAAATCGGAAATTAGCCTACAAATTATTTGAGTTAAGCATTATGACGTTTGAACTAACAATCGAGCTTGACGCGATTATAAATCAAGTTAATCTGAGTTTCTATTCTAACCAAATCGTTTATTACATAAGAGTTGCATGTAGTCATTATATGAAACTTAAAATTATAGAAACAAATGTAATAATCAACGAAAAATAATATTCACCGGTGCAATTATTTGTTAAATGAATTTTGGCATCTGATAAAAAGGGATGGGGTGGCGATTTAAGACTGGAATCTAAGCCTTAATAATAGGACATAGTATTGACAAAGAAGAGAAAGGTGATGATTTTGACAGATAAGTTCAAACCGACGATCGTGGTGGTGGAATTTTATTTTTTTTTCCTTGTGGTTATTAGGGATTATAAAAAATTTGATGTAGCTTATTTAAGGTTTCGAGTTTAAGTTTCACAAAAGAAAAAAAGAATAATGTTGGGAGGACTTAAGCCAATTTAAAAATTCGACTAGCACAACTTCAAATTTAGTTAGAGCTTAATGTAATTACTGAATATCTAAAATTTTTGATAAAAGAAATGTGGGATGGGAAAAGAATCAAATGATTGTGAATCAAAATGTATTAGAACTAAGTTTTGTTTCTTAAAAAAAAGCGTGTAAATTGAATATTTTGTACTATAATTCCTATTTCGAGACCACAATAATATTCTGTCTTATGCATATCTTATCCCTTCAAATTTTAATATATTGTAGTTTAAAATTTTATTTTAAAATCTCATGTCTAAATACTAGAGAGAATTAGTAAATATTAAGAATAATCATTATTGTAATTTCAATACAATACAATTTTCATTATAAAGCACCTGTTTTTATAACCAATCGTATAGTTGTCATGTCGTTTGGAAGAATGAGAGGTTTTGAGAAATCATCTCATTCAATGTATTGAAGTTTTAAAATTATAAAAATATGTAACGAGAAGATTTACAAGATTCTTTTTCTAGAAGAGGATATTAATTAGTCTTTAATATAAACGTGGATAAATTTTCTATATAAAGTGCTCCACATTCAGGATTTCCTAGGGATCAGAATGCACCTTTAGACGTTTATAAAGTTAAGGCTGGCAACAGTATAATTTAACAGCTAAAACTGCTTTTAAGAACATTTAGCTTCTAATGAAATTATGCTATAGTTTTCAAATGAACTAATTAAAATAAAATAAAATAGAAGCTAAAGAGTGAGGAGTTTGACAAATTGTAATAAACAAAGAGTAAGTGGTGAATAATGTGCTTTGAAACCCGTCAATGTCACAGATATTAAATAATATTAAGCATTACTCCATAAGATTTCATGTGATTTTATATATTATAAAGATTGATTATCTTCCCAATATTCAATTCCATAAGAATCTAGAATTAATTAGTAAAGTCATGGTCCATGAATCAAACCTTAGTTTGTTTGCAAATGTAAGATATTTTGGTTCTTTTTTTCAATTATATATTCACTTCCTTTTATAGGAACATCTTTGGTTCGTGACTTTTACAATGAAGATGATTAGTTCTTATCTCTTGTTAGGGCCCCATTATATATATAGTGCCTATGATCATGAAAATAAAGTGAAAGCCTAACTTATGCCTAATATAGAGTTCAATTTTTGCATGCGGCCTTTTGTACTCTCTTTTTTCCATGTTCTCATCTAATTCGATTTAGATGGATAGTGCTCTTTCGAATTTAGAATTATTTTTTCCTAGAAACCCTAATGTTGTTATCAAAATATTGTGAGGTGGAAGGTTGGAATATCCATGATCTCCCTTGATTCTCCTGTTTCTCTTTTTCTCTTTAAAAATATAAGATAATTATTTAATATAATTTTCACTATCAAATAATATTTTATTTTTATTTTTACATTGAGACATTTTTTTATTTTATATATTTATTTTATTAAAAAAAAAGGGACCTCTAGACTTTGGTCTCTTGCGACCAACTTTAGAGATAAGGTTGGGGAAGCTTGCTTTCTCCTATATTAATGTTTTCTGTATTCCATTACGATATTTGAATATCACATATGAAACAAGAAGCCCGAATAAGAAATCATGGAACTCTAATGATAAAACCCTAGGATTATATTATACAGTTCACTCAAAAGGATGTTTGGTTAGCATATTATCTTGACATCTCCACTAAAATAATGAAGAGAATATTTAAGGTGCAAAAGTATCATTATCTATAATTAAATATTAAAAAAAGAATTATACGTATGTATATATAAAACTCTTTTAGATTTCCAAATTTTCTCTATTAGATATTAAATTTTATCATCAAACGTTTTTTGCATATGCATGCTTACAAAAGTTAAGTCGTAAAATAAGTTTTAAATATTTTATTTAATTAAATATATTTTTCATTGATTTTTATGGAAAGCTAAAAGTATTTTTCATTGTTTATTAACCACTTAACAACTTACATTCTGCTTCAATATCTTTAGTTCCTTAATTGAATACACATTGTTGAACTAGAAAACATTTGGATAGGTTGTATATGTTTGTAGTTTTTTATTTTGTAATTTCAGTTGTAAACCTATCTAGTCAATTTATCCAAGGGAATTCACCTAGACTTTATCCTAATTTCTTCTATTTAGTTTAGAATTTTATTGACAACCTTCCTGTGATACACACGGTAGAGCACAACAATTCTGTTGATACTTAGATCACACAAGGCGGAAATTATGACAGTGTGAGACGACTCACCTTGTTTAGGGTAAGGCAGAGAGTCGCTGTGGACGAAGGTCTTGGTACTGATGGTTATGGGTTGATCAGAGTTGAAAGAGAATAAATGAGAAAGGGGGATCCCCCTTCATGGACGAGATTAAGGGCTTATATACCCTTAACCATGATCCCAAGGTACCATGTGTCATCCTTCTATTGGTGACTTCAAAGTAAATTGGCCAAGTGGTCCGTCACCATAGACATAAGTAGGATGATGATTAGACACTCTATCAATCATTTTAGATGGGGCATGACAGTTGACGTCATAAATGACAATTATTATGAGAGGCTCACGCGGTTGTGTAGTTAAGGAGTTATTCTAAAGGGTCTTTTTGAAGGGTTATTCTCAAAAGTGTGTCCAAGGAGTAAAGGTATAACAAATTTCACTTATCAAGTTGCTGATGTAGCCCTCTATGAAGCCAGTAGCATGTCTTAATCTTGGATTGGGATAACCTCCTCTAACCTAAACTCTTATGTACCAAAAAATATATCTAAGTTGTTGATGTCGATTTAGGTATATATTTCCTCTTTTGTCATATATTCAATGAATAAATGTTAACCTAGCTTAAGTTGAAATAGCCTAATGGTTTCTAAAATGATGTTTATAATGAAAGAGAAACCAGTACTCTTATTGTAAAAAGAAATTTAGGTTTAGTTAATTCCGAGAAGTTTCCACAACCTAGCCTTCTTTCTTAATTCAGCATTGAGAAAATTCAAACAAAAAACACATGTTTGTGGAAAGAAATGTAATTAGTTAATTACTAATTGAAAGAATACATGTAACTTGTCACTACTATGCGTACCCAAGCTCATTATTACCTCTTATAATAGCACAAGCCTCACTATCACTGCACTGATCAGACTATGCAAACAGACTCATTGAGTTTGCCATCACCAACAATATTGCATATATCATCACTCAATGCGACACTCTTGACTTTGAATATATACATATGAGTATGTTCATATCCACCATCCTCCATAGGATAGTCAACTTGCCACCAAAAATATTTTTCCAAACTTCTAGCAGAAACTTTTTACTACTATACATATCCTATTCATCAACCCTACTTTAGTACTGGTTCATTCGCATTTCATAATATTTTCAGTACAAGTTGTATCTTAAAGTAATGGGGTGTCATCTTTCCATTTATTTATGATAAAAACACTTTATATATACTATAGATTGACAACTTATATTTTGGATAATCGGTTATCTTAGGAGGCTAACTTCTATTATTATTATTATACTAACTGTCATATATTATTTAGCAGAACTGCTAATAGGTAGTCAGTGGCATCAACTGTTGACAACATCATCTTTTTCTTTCTCATATTTCTTCAGCTAGATGTGGGGTTGACATTCCCCTAATCTGACCTTTTATCAAAGGGGACCCTATTAATTGTTGTGCTACAAAGTAAATATATATGTATATACATATATCATTCTATAATTATAAGAGTAATTCATGAATTAATTGGGATCCTGTTGACAAGTCATTCAAGTTTTTTTTTTTCACTTTTCCTACAGTGCTTCGAGTTCTTGTTGGTTATATATATACCTGGAGTCATTGTGGAAAAAAAACAAGAGGACTTTAATTTGTAAGTGTTTATTGAGACGACCATTCAACCCCAAATCTCTTTTGTTTGTTTCTTAAACCAAGCATTTTGATTAGGAGCTTCAAATTGAGTCCTAATATTAAACAAAAAGCATGAGCTATAATTCTTCTTAGCTATTAATTTAGTATACTCTAGCTCTACTATGTCCAAAAAAAAAAGTTAATCTAGTTCTATGGAACCTTCAATCAGCCATCGCTAGTCTTTGTAGAAAATCTCGAAGTCAACTCCTGAACTCAAATTACTCTCTCTATTGCTTAGGCGTACTTTTCTAGTTTTCTAAAATTTCGAACTCAGCCAAACCCTAAATCATAACGAAACGACGATGACGAACAATCAAAGGCGACACTCAAACTAAATCCACAGCAAAATCCGCACATTTTTTTGAATCATAAAATCATAAAATCAAAACTAAATATCTCTAACGTTTAAATCTCCCTACCCTATTTCAACATTAAGGTCTCATTTAATTTCACATCTAACAAAAAAAAAAAAAAACTTCAAAAAGAATATTACGAAGAAACATACAAATCAAATCTATGAAAATAATAATAATAAGCTAGCTAGAATCACAAATTATGATAATAATAAAAAAACCAAGAACATTTTAAGCAAATAGAATATGATGATAAGAGATCTTAAAAGGACCTGGTGCTAGCAAAATCGTAGAGCTTTCCAGTGCTGGAGAAGATCGTTACTCCAACTTCAGCATCACACAAGATCGCAAGCTCCTTAGCTTTTTTCAACAATCCGTTCCTTCGTTTCGAAAAAGTTACTTGCCTACTCGTTGAGTTATCGATCCTCCTTATCACTATTTTCCCTCTACCCATACCTTTTATAGCTCAGCGAAGTACTCAAAAACGATTAAGCTTTTCTAATTATTCAACCAAAAAAAAAGTGAAAAAAAAATTAAAACTCTCGATATCCGACAAAAAAGCTAGAGAGAAATGATAAAAACTTAGCAAAAATAAATTAAAAAAAAAAAAAGAAAATTTTGTTTTTTGCCTTTTTTATTTTTTGAAAAATAATAGGGGAAAAACTTACTTGGAAAGGAAGTGAGGAACGGGAGTCAGAGAAAGGAGACAAACCGAGGTTTCAGAGACGTCGTTTTGGCCTTGATTATCATTAGCGTAAAGGAAAGCCATCTATATAAGGAAAGTTTTTTTTTTTTTAAAGCGGGAGCAAAAAACCAGCGGTTTTTGTGTATAAACCGCTAGTGGTTTTTTACGGTATTTTGGGACACGTGGGCGAATCAGTAGTCGAAAGAATTTGTTTAAATTGCTTTGATTTGGGGGAAAAGGGCCGTCCCTCGTATAGGTCACCGACACGTGGGATATGCGGTAACGTAGACCGTATTTCCTTTTTTGGGAGATATTTGTTTGGTCTAATTTAAAATCAAGTCCCTGTACTCATTGGCTTTTAAATTTTAGTCATTCTACTTCGGGATAATATAATTTATGGCTTTTTGAACTTGGCAACTAAGTCCATTTTGGTATTTATATTTTTTTGTTCACTTTGGTACTTAAACTTGGCAATTAAATACATTTTTATCCTTAAACTTTGATTCTGTTAATATTTGATGATATGACCAGTGTTCTTGAAACATTACTAGATTGGTTGGTTGGATCAATTAAATTGAGAATAGACTGGTATACTGGTAAAAAAAAGGTTGAACCAATTGAATAAAAAATTATTCGAAACCGGTAAAAATCGAAAACTGAAACAAAAACTAGTAGTTGAATAGTTGAATCTATTTAATATTTTTTAAAATTTTAGGAATTTTAACTATTTATCTAATTACTGTTGGTCTAGCAGTTGAACTGATCAAATCGATTGAATGGAGAACCAGTGGTTTGATTGGTTTAGCCACTAGTCTAGTTATTAAAATATTGTATGTAACACTATAAAATTATACCATATCTCACTTGAAAATTTATATAATTTTTTAATTTTTAAGTGATGATATGAGACAGTTTCAAAGTATCACATCATCAAACTTTTATATTTTTAAAGTTCAGGACTTAAAATAAATTTAGGGGTCAAGTCAAGGTTATCAAAACGGATAAAAAAAATACAAGTATCAAAGTAGACTTAATTATTAAATTTAATAACCAAAAATTATATTATGCCTTTTACTTTTTGTCGAAACTATTTTTTTGAAAACGGGAAATCGACTTTCGAAAACGAAAAGTTGGGAGTCGCCACCAATCGATTTTAATAGGGTGTGATTGGATCACCTCAAAATACGGTCGTTTTTAATAAATAAATAAATTTTTCAAAACGATGATTTTGGTCTGCGAAAATAGAAAACCGGTTCGGGAGTCAGTTATGTACGAGGAAGGATTAGCACCCTCGACACGCCCAAAATTTGTACTTGATTGATTATTTAGTGTCTTAATGTCGAAAATTAAAGATTTGGACAGAGTTCAAAACGCGATCCTCCTTTTATTGGCTTTTAAAATATTTAGGTAAGTCAAATGTGTATAAAAGACCATCTCACCTCAAGGTAAAACATTACATCCAGTACGTTAGGACACAATATTTTTGACCCTCAATTGTGAGCTTGCCTTTAAAACTTGCGTTTTAGCCTTAAGAGGATATTCGAATATTCAAAACAAACAAAGAAAGCGAAACCCAGTACGTTAGGGCACGATTCTTCGAATTCTTTAAATACCAAACATTGCCTTTATTTTGAAAAATTTTGAGAGAAGATCAATAGATAAATGAATTAAGGATATAGATTTTTTCAAAAATGATGATAATAGACAACATGAAAATAATAATATGAGAATAATGCTAACCGTAACCATAAACATAGTAATAACAATTAAAATAATATAGCAACAACAAAATAGAAGACAATAATAATAATATATTAATAAAAATAATATAAAAATAATACTAATATAGGGAAAAAATATTGTATAAGAAGTTATAAATAAATGATAAAATAAAATAAAGGTATATAAGGTTTTTAGGTAAATAAATAAATAGAATGAAAATATAATAATAGTAGTAATAACAGTACAAAACTAGTTAATATAGTGCCATTATAATAATAAAAATAATAATAATAAAAATAACAATATGTTACTAATAATAATAATAAATAAATAATGGTAATAAATATATATAAAATAATAGTAACATAAATAAAATAAATAAAATAATAATAATAACACTCTCCCCCTCCCATCTAAATCTAGCCATCAGTCCGACCTTGCTCCGGTCATCGGACCCCCATGAGCTGCTGTCGGCACCACCGTACACGGCAGTCGAACCTAAAAAAAACCATTTTTTGGTAATTTTAAAATGGGTAAGCTTCTTCCCTTTATTTTTACTTTCGTATAAAAAAATAAAATAAAATTGAAATGAAAAAATAGACAAACAAAGAACTTAAAACGAGAATAGACAAAAAAAACCTCTTTTGCTTTGATCTTTGATTAATCTCCAAAAACCAACCCCCCCTGTACAATAGTTTTGAATGGCTTTTATAGCCAAATTTTACAACTGATTGCCTCCTTCTATGGTGGCAAGTAAGGTAATGGAGTTAGTGGGGGTGATTGAGGTAGTGGATGGTTTAGTAGGGTGTGGGGGGGATGGAGTTAGTGGGGTAGTTTAGGAGTTAGTGGTCAGTTTAGTGGGTGCTAATCGGATGGTTGGTGTTCTGGGCTCTACTTATTGGTCCCGGCATAAATTTGGTCCTACAGCTGCTCTCTTTGCTCATTGTCGTGTAACGAGAATAGAGCAAAGATTTTAGAAGGGCCAAATTTGCCTGGGCTGGCTGAGTCTTGTCTTCTTTGTCGCAACCCACTGCACCTTATTGCTTCAAAACGCTCCGTTGCTGCTTCACGGAGATGTGATCTGCCAGTAATTTGATCTCGCTTTACTCCTGCTTTCGCAGAAAGATAAGACTGTATGTTTAGCTTGCTCCACTCCTTTCAATGAAGATAAGGTGGTGGTCAAATCGCTCCATTGTCGATACATGGAGATAAGACTTGCCAAAATTTGTTCTGCTTCACTCCTGCTCAGCGAAGATAAGATCTAGTATATAGCATGCTCCACTCTCTCTCAGTGAAGATAAGGCTGGTGGCTGAAATCTACTCAATTGCTGATACATGAAGATAAGACTTGCCAAAATTTGATCTGCTTTACTCCTGCTCAGTGAATATAAGATCTGGTATGTTTAGCCTGCTCCAATCCTGCTCAGTGAAGATAAGGCTGATGATTGGAATCTGCTCCATCGCCGGTACGTAGAGATAAGACTCACCAAAATTTGATCTGGCTCAACTCCCTTTCAGTGAAGATAAGACACAGTATTTAGCTTTGCTCCACTCCTGCTCAGTGAAGATAAGGCTGATGATTGGAATCTGCTCCATCGCCGGTACGTGGAGATAAGATTCACTAAAACTTGATCTGCTCCGCTCCTGATCAGCGAAGATAAGACCTGATATTTAGCTTGCTCCAGTCCTGCTCAGTGAAGGTAAGGCTGATGATTGGAATCTGCTCCATCGCCGGTACGTGGAGATAAGATTCACCAAAATTTGATCTGCTTCACTCCTGCTCAGTGAAGATAAGATCTGGTATTTAGCCTGCTCCACTCTTGCTCAGTGAAGATAAGGCTGATGATTGGAATCTGCGCCATCGCCGGTACGTGGAGATAAGACTCACCAAAATTTGATCTGCTCCGCTCCTGCTCAGTGAAGATAAGATCTGGTATTTAGCCTACTCCACTCCTGCTCAGTGAAGATAAGGCTGATGATTGGAATTTGCTCCATCGCCGATACGTGGAGATAAGACTTGCTAAAATTTTATCTGCTTCACTCTTGCTCAGTGAAGATAAGATCTAATATATAGCCTGCTCCACTCCTGCTCAGTGAAGATAAGGCTGGTGGCTAAAATCTGCTCTATTGCAGATACATGGAGATAAGATTCACCAAAATTTGATCTGCTCCGCTCCTGTTCAGCGAAGATAAAATCTAGTATATAGCCTGTTACCCTACTGCTTAGGGGGTTAAGGCGAGTCTTCAACCTGCTCCACCATTGTTCGGAGAGCTATGATCTGTAAATTTTAGCCTGTTACCCTACTGCTTAAGAGGTTAAGGCGAGTCTTCGACCTGCTCTACCACTGCTCGGAGAGCCAAGATCTGTAAATTTTAGCCTGTTACCCTACTACTTAGTGGGTTAATGCGGGTCTTCGCCCTGCTCCACCATTGTTCGGAGAGCCAGGATCTGTAAATTTTAGCATGTTACCCTACTGCTTAAGGGGTTAAGGCGAGTCTTCGACCTGCTCTACCACTGCTCGGAGAGCCAGGATCTGTAAATTTTAGCCTGTTACCCTACTGCTTAGGGGGTTAAGGCGGTCTTCGACTGCTCTACCATTTGCTTTCGAGAGCTAGGATCTGTAAATTTTAGCTGTTACCTTCATCGCTAGGGGTTACGGCGGGCCTTCGACCTGCTCTAACACTGCTCGGAGAGCCAGGATTTGTAAATTTTAGCCTGTTACCCTACTGCTTAGGGGGTTAAGGCTTGTATCCTTAATCTACTCTAACACTGCTTGGAGAGTCAGGATTTATAAATTTTAGCATGTTACCCTACTGCTTAGGGAGTTAAAGCCTGCCATCTTCAGCCTGTTACCCTACTGCTTAGGGAGTTAAAGCCTGTTATTTTTTATCTGCCCCACTATTACTCCGGGAGATAAGATCTGTAATTTCACCGATGTTGTTACATTGTCCTCTGGGGAATATGCCCTGTAGACTCGATTTTATGTCTATGTTTATGCCAAATAATTAGGATGCTATGATCAAAATAAATCAAATGCTCCTAACTAGATGTATTAGGAATGACATTTGTATGAATACTGAATATAGAAATGTCATGAGAATGATTCTTTTTAAACGCTTAAAGTGACATCACTCATTATTTATCAGAGTTATCACTATCGTATTATGATACCTTCTTGCTCGGCTAGCATTTCAAACAAGCCATTTTGCTCAACAGGCTTGCTCCACTGTAGTTTCAAAGTCTTTTCCACTGTACCTTCTAGGACATAAAGTTTATACTTTCGACCGCAACTTCAAAGGAATAATCATTTGATTTCTTCTATCCATCCTGCTGCAACTCAGAGGTACATGATTTACATCATCTTCAATCAATTTGATCTGTTACACCATTCCCGGTGTAATGAAAATATATATATGCACGATATTGCATGATGAATACAGAATACCATTTTCTTTTTCTTGAGAATAATCCCATTACTCGTTCTTTGCCGGTATTACGACACTAATGTAATTTTCTTTTTGGTCAACCAATGTCTTTGATAGGAAACCTAATGAGATAATTTCAATTTGGGCTTAAATATTTCCAACCCTTAAGCTTGGTGAGTTTTAAACAATAGTCCCGTTTCAGGTTTCTATATTATTTAGAAACTTCCAGAGTAATATGTGAAACTCCTTTTCTAAAAGTGTTATTAGTCCATTAATCATCATTTCAATACAAAATGCTTAAAAAAAATCATAACAATAAACCAGAAATATAGCTCGAAGCAAGTACGTTAACCAATGATGGAAAAATACAATTAATAAAGAAATTTATTGGAATGTATCTTGGAAAAAATAAGACAATCAAAGATATCAAATCCAAAAATGGGTAAAATGAAAAACTATGTGCCCCAGATATCGCAGCTTGAGCTTCTCTGTACCAACTTCTTGATGACCATTTTGAACTTAATCTATATTTAGAGAATCCAGAGTACTTTGTCAATGCCCCCAGACGTAGCATACTTCTTCATTGTTAATTTAAGCATAGCAAGATTACTGTATACCCTACTTTGATCCAAATTTAAGTCGCTCTTTTCGGGTTTTCAACTCAAATCTCCTTTAGTCTCAAGGCGCCCTTGCGGGTTTTCGCCTTGGCCTCTCCTATTTTTTTTCTTTTTTGTGTTTTTTCTTTTTTGAAACTGCTAACTGTGACTAAATCTGAATTCACCAGATTGGGCAAGTTTTTGTCATCTGTCTCGGTCAATATAAATGCTCCTCTAGGAAAGGCTTTCTTTACTACATAAGATCCTTCCCAATTTGGGATCTACTTTCCTCTGAAGTCCTTTTGTATAGAAATCTTCAATGTCTAGTCCCCCTCGCGGAGTTCTCTAGGGCGAACCTTTCTGTCGTAAGCTCGCATCATTTGTTTTTGGTATATTTTGACCATGACGAGTAACTTTCACCCTCTTCTCTTCAATTAAGTTCATTGAATCATTCTGCTTCATCCAGTTCTCGACTCAATCAAAGCTTGGAGAGAAGGAATCTCGATTTCAATATCGTTTTTATCCTATAACTCAATGAGCAATATGTTACCCCAACGAGTCCTGGTCGATGTTCGATAAATAAAGAGGGTAAATTATAACTTATTTACGCCAATCTTTATAAGTTTCGGTCACCTTTCACTTTGTTTTTTTTTGGGGGGGTTTGATGACTTTGTAACATTGGCATATAAAGTAACCTTTACCCTCCTCTTGAAGTAATCGACGACTACCAAGATGAATCAATGTATATTAGTTGAGAATGACCTGATAACATCCATGCCCCACATAGAGAAAGGCTGTGAAGAAATAAATGAGGCACATGGATCTTATCACAATAGTACCTAAACCTCATGATTAGTGTGGCTATCGTGAAGCCATTAACATATGTCCTTCTAACACCCATATAGACATTTTCTGCATCTCCAGGTATATCTTGATATGGTTATGAGAAAACATCTTTGAATTCTTGAAATAACTCAATGACGATTCGTTTTGTCTTTACGGTGACTCAGACTCCGATCTTTGCCTCCTTACTTATAATGCTCACTGACGCTTTGTAGAGTAGGATCTATTTTTCATCTTGTTCTACCATCCTTAACAAATCAAAAGATAAGCTACAATCTCTATCATCTTTAAAGTCCTGAAATCCGCTTAAACACATATCTCACCCTAAAAGGGAGTCAGTTGCAGCATTGCTCCTATCGTTGATATCTAGGGACCTATTGTAGGTACAAAGGTATATTTACAAAGAACAAATAATTCTAATAATGTTATGGATATGACATGATCATGAATGAAAAATAAAACATATTCAAAAGAGAGTCTAAAGAATAAAATAATATGTCACGAATGAAAGAAAATTTACTCAAAAAGATACATTTTGATTGAAATAAAGACTTTGAACACAAGCCTATTTCACAAAAAAGGATTCTTATTGCTTCTAGGCTTAAAGCAACAAGCGTGTTTTGATTATTACTCTGAATTAGCTCTAAAAATGTAGGGATCTCTTCCACAGTCCTATTATTCAAAACACTCCCAAGTATGCAAAGGTTTGGAGACTCTTATTCCCTGATTCCCTTCTCGAATATGTCATTAAGATTTTCCAATATGATTCTGATACAATTCCCTATATAACATCGGGATAGGCGTAAACTTTGTCCTGAAGTTGAATTCCTGCCCTGAAGAGCCTTGATAACTAGTGATTACAGCCCTTGTCTGGTCTATGTTAACCAATTTGGAAGGCATGCTCATGATGTTTACTTCATTCTCTTTATTTCTCGGAGTTGACCTTTTAATGCTTTCTGCCACATCTATCCTTCCACTTCTTATCGTATTTTCAATCATCTCACTAGACATTATTATATCTAAAAAAACTCAAAGCAGTGCTTCCCAACATATAGTCAATGAACGTGGCTTTCAAGGTATAGATGAAAAGCATTAAGGTCTCCTTTTCCAAAAGAGGCGGTTGGACTTGTGTTGCTATCCCTCTCCATCTTTGAGCATATTGCCTGAAACTCTCATTCGGCCTCTTTTTCATACTTTGTAAAGTAATCCTATCAGGAGTCATATCCGTCAAATAACTATATTGTTTCATGAAAGCTTGTGCTAGATCTTTCCATAAATTGATCTGGGTACGGCTCAATTGGTTGTACCAATTGGATGCTGCCCCAACCAGACTCTCTTGAAAACAGTGAATCAGTAATTGGTCATTATTGACATACCCGGCCATTCGTCTACAAAACATGGTGATGTGAGCTTTTGGATAGCTAATCCCGTTATGCTTTTCAAATTCAGGCATTTTGAACTTGTAGGGAAGTATTAAGTCCGAAACCAAGCTCAGGTCCCTGGCGTTAATTCTGTGATAATCATCAGCATTTTTTATCGCCTTGAATTTTTTCTCCAACCACTGATACCGATCCTCGAGTTGTTTTGGCAATTCTATCTTTGCTTTTCCTATTTTGTTCAAATCAAGAACTATAAAGATAGTTGGATTGCCCCCCGAATTGGAGTCTGAGCCTATCAAATAATTCACTTGGTCTTTGAAGTATCTTTGTCCGATTTTCTTGAGTTCGATAATTGGTACACCTTGCGGACATGTCTGTGCATTTGTTGGAGTGAAACCCAGAGGATAGAGAGGCTCCTCATTATCCACCCCAGCACTAATCATGGAGCTTTCCCTCTTTTCTAGTCCCTTAGTCAGCAATTGGGACAACTGGTTCATCATATTCCTTTGAGACTCTAGCACTTGGTCTCTCATATCTTGTCGTATCCTCATCAGTTGCTCTTGCAATTGCATTTGTAACTGATCATGCATCTCTCTTTGAAGTTGTTTAAGTCTTTCCAATCTTTGGTCCATATCTTTTGTCATAGCACGGGTACAGTAGCGATACTTAGTTAGTAAGTTTTTATCGGTTTCCAGATTAACTAAAATGATTTCAATTAATTAGGGGCCTTTTGTGAAAATCTAATGCACATGATGCAATGATGCAATGTAATGCAAATGCATGGAATGCAAATGCATGGAATGAATGCAAAAGAAAGAAAGGCGTTAATTCTGTATTCAATTCTATTGGAACAACTTTTTTAAAAAATAAATTCCTTTACATAAAACGGATTACATATGCGGCCCTGCCCTCATGTTCTAGGTGAAGACGCCAATTTCCTTTCTTCATAAATGTCAAATCTCCCAAACTTCTAATAGATGCCTCCACTAGCTCCTTTTTGCTTTATCCAGACCGTGACTTATTATCCTCGCAATGTTGATTAGCTTCTTTAAGAAAGTCGGGACGCGACGGCTCTTGAACAATCTTTATCAGCTTGAATCCTCGGGTAAAGTCTTGTTTTCCTCCACGAATTATCAGCTTTCTTTCGTTGTGCTTACTTGGACCATATTCAGACAACCGTATTATAATTCACTTTATCAAGAAATCTATTTTCTCATGACAAACTGTTCTATTTAGCAATCGAATATGAATCAACACCTGCTTTCTATGATGATGTAATGCAATGCGGTTATAAACAAAACAAAATAAGTTAGTATCGAAAAATAAAAATCAAAGCAAATAGAAAATAATCAAACACCTAACTGGGAAATCGTTAGGGTTCAACATAGCTCTACCTAGGGCGGGATCCTAGAGTTCACTATATGTGGCTCGGTTGTAAGAAAAGGGTACCTGAACCAGCAGATTCTTCAACCCTCACCCATTATAGGCTCATGTGGATCGAGTTCGATTCAGGGGAATACATTTCCCTGTGGCCATGCGGAAGTGAAAACCTCACGAAGACATAGGTACGGATGTATCCCGAAAACAGTCCACTAGCCCATGCGGAGGTGAAAACCTCACGAAGACATAGTTTCTTACTCCCACTTAAAAGGTGCGACCACAACGGTCATACAATATGATGCAAGAATATATCAAAAGACTCGACAAATAAAGTAAAACCCACATAATAAAAACTGACAAAGACACAGAAAATGCAATGAGAGGATCGTAGATTTAAAAACCAAATTTCTAATTTTTGACAAGAAGACAGAAAGCAATCAATTTATAGCTCGACTCTCTGATGTCCCCAGCGGAGTCGTCACGCTGTCGAAACCATTTTTTTGAAAACGGGAAATTGACTTTTGAAAACGAAAAGTTGGGAGTCGCCACCAATCGTTTTTAATAGGGTGTAATTGGATCACCTCAAAATACGGTCGTTTTTAATAAATAAATAAAAATTTCAAAACGACGATTTTGGTCTGCGAAAATAGAAAACCGGTTCGAGTCGATTCTGTCATTTAGGAAGGATTAGCACCCTCGACACGCTCAAAATTGGTACTTGATTGATTATTTAGTGTCTTAATGTCGAAAATTAAAGATTTGGACAGAGTTCAAAACGCGATCCTCCTTTTATTAGCTTTTAAAACATTTAGGTAAGTCAAATGTGTATTAAAGACCATCTCACCTCAAGGTAAAACATTACATCCAGTACGTTAGGACACAATATTTTTGACCCTCAATTGTGAGCTTGCCTTAAGAGGATATTAGAATATTCAAAACAAACAAAGAAAGCGAAACTCAGTACGTTAGGGCACGATTCTTTGAATTCTTTAAATACCAAACATTGCCTTTATTTTGAAAAATTTTGAGAGAATATCAATAGATAAATGAATTAAGGATATAGATTTTTTTTTAAAATGATGATAATAGACAACATGAAAATAATAATATGAGAATAATGCTAACCGTAACCATAAACATAGTAATAACAATTAAAATAATATAGCAACAACAAAATATAAGACAATAATAATAATATATTAATAAAAATAATATAAAAATAATACTAATATAGGGAAAAAATATTGTATAAGAAATTATAAATAAATGATAAAATAAAATAAAGGTATATATGATTTTTAGGTAAATAAATAAATAGAATGAAAATATAATAATAGTAGTAATAATAGTACAAAACTAGTTACTATAGTGCCATTATAATAATCAAAATAATAATAATAAAAATAACAATATGTTACTACTACTAATAATAAATAAATAATGGTAATAAATATATATAAAATAATAGTAACAGAAATAAAATAAATAAAACAATAATAATAACACTCTCCCCTTCCCATCTAAATCCGGCCATCAGTCCGACCTTACTCTGGTCACCGGACCCCCATGAGCAGCTGTCGGCGCCACCATACACGGCAGCCGAACCTCAAAAAAACCCTTTTTCGGTAATTTTAAAATGGGTAAGCTTCTTCCCTTTATTTTTACTTTCGTATAAAAAAATAAAATAAAATTGAAATGAAAAAATAAACAAACAAAGAACTTAAAACGAGAATAGACAAAAAAACCTCTTTTGCTTTGATCTTTGATTAATCTCCAAAAACCAACCCTCCTGTACAATAGTTTTGAATGACTTTTATAGCCAAATTTTACAACTGATTGCCTCCTTCTATGGTGGCAAGTAAGGTAATGGAGTTAGTGGGGATGATGGAGGTAGTGAATGGTTTAGTAGGACGTAGGGGTGATGGAGTTAGTGGGATAGTTTAGGAGTTAGTTGTCAGTTTAGTGGGTGCTAATTAGATGGTTGGTGTTCTGGGCTCTGCTTATTGGTCCCGACATAAATTTGGTCCTACACTTTTAATTACAAGAATGTATTCACTTTACTTATTTGATATAAAATTAATTTTCAATTTATATTTAATTCAAATTTAGTTGGATTTCAATTTTTAAATATTAAAATATTAATTTTTAAAAAAATAAAAAGAATAAATCTCAAATACTCAAGAATAAAGTGACTATTAAACCTTCCTTTTTAAAACAAAATTTCGGTTTTTTGTCGCCTTTTATAAATTTAGAAGGGCCATCGTGTCCCCCGATGCAATTGTGGGAGAAGGGGCTAAAGTGACAGCCCGGTGATGGAAGGCCGTAAGCTGTCTCTTTTAGAAGGAACAACCACCTCATTATCTTATTTTTGACCATCCTTAATCGTTGCGTGGAGATTCAACAAAATTACATAATTTTTACATTTTGTCATTTAGACATTTACTATCAAGACTTGAAAAAGTCAATCGCCTTTTTTTTTTCTTTCAAATATGTTAATTTTATTAAATATTTTATGACTAAAAAATGAGATCCAACTTGAATCTATTAGTTATCCACGTAATGGAATTGAGTTGTAAATTTTTATTGTTAATGATAGATATGTGGTAATAATTTATTTTTTCACTTATGTATACTCTTGTCTAGAAAACGATTCATAAGAATTATTTATAAGTGGTACGTGAGTTACACTAAAAGAGTTATGACTAAAATTTGAAATAATGACGTGCAAATTTTTGCAATATATAAATTGACCATTAATTATAAGATTCGATTGAATTACAAGTAAAATAATAAATTTAATATGAAATCTTCAATTGACATAAGTTTAAAATTCCATATAATTTTTATCATTTTCTTTAAATAAAACACTTAATTATAAATTTTTTATTAATTTTAATTTTTTTAATTACTTTAAAAAATTTTACTTATATGAGAGAGCTTAATTTTATAGTCAAATTTATGTAGAAGGAACAAAAAATGATGATTTGTTTTGAAATTTTTGGCTAAATTTAGGGCAATTATGAGAAATATATTTGAATCATTGACTTGGGTGACATCAAAAATTTCTTAACAGTTTGCTCCAACCAAGTTTTATGATAAAAGAAAAATTAAACAAAATGCTTTCTCAAAATAGATTAAAGGGATATTTGGATTTATTCGGAAACTTGTTAAGCAATAATTCATGTCTTCTTGGTACCAAAATTGCAAATCATGTCTTCTCAATTAAGCATTAAAGCCATCCTATTGAAAACAACTTAGATATCTAGCTCACCACCTAAAAAAAATAGTATCTGATTAATTGCTATATATAGCTTTTTAAAAAGGGTAAATTCTATCCAGGGTCGTTAAATTATTAATAAGTTTAAATTTTGGTGATTTACCTTTAAAAAGTTATAAAATGGTAACTGAAATATTAGAAAGTTTTTTATTAAAATCATTGAACTATTCGAAAGTTTTTTTTAAAGCTCGGTCAGTAAACTTCAAGCGACAAGTTGACGATTGGTATGATGAATTTGTACCCATCGATAAGTAGAAGAACATACCTTAGATCCAAGTCAATTTGACGATCAATGTCAGAGATCGAAGAAGAAAACTGTTTGAATTTGGGTTTGTAGATTGATGACATTCAAAATTATTTCATGAAAAAATTAAACTAAACTCTAGAATAGAAAGGGAATGAGAGCTTTCGATTGATGCAAACGATATGAATAAAGAAGGCTTTGAAATAACGATTTTAATAACACAATGACTTAGATGAAAACTTTTAAATAGTTTAGTGATCATTCTATAATTTTTTTTAAAGTTAAATGACCAAAACGTAAACTTACTAATAGATAGTTAGTTTAGTGACATTGGGTGTAGTTTACCCTTATAAAAAGATATGATAAATAAATTTGTATTCATTATAACTATACTTGGATAAAGTATGTGACTAAATATCACATAGTGTGATATGATCTAGTATAATCTTAAGTCTTTATATAAAATTTCTTAAAATTTTAAGTTAAAATATGCTATAAGTCCATGTATTTTTCATATATTTAGAATATAGTGTCCCTATTTTTATTTCAAGGAATTCAATCATTCTACTGCCTGTATTTAAAAATGCAAGTCCAATTATTGATGTCATTAAAATTCAATTGTTAAATTTAGGTTTATCAAAGTGTCATTATTTTTCTTACATGGATACCAAATGATTTTTTCCTAAAATATTACGCCAACGAATTTAATAGAAAAATGTTAATGATAGTAACAATCGAACTTACATTTTGAAATCTAAAAAGTAAAGAAAATAAATTATTTAAATTTTATTTAATCAAAACCTAATCAAGCGCTAATTAAATGGAACAAAATATTATCTTACAAAGAGATTAATGCACTACTTTTAAAAAATAAAAGAAGAGTAAACTATAAAAATAGTCATTTTTGTTTGCCTCGGATTACATTTTAGTCATTTATGTTTGAAATGTTATGTTTTAGTCACTTACGTTATCATTCTGTTACGAAATTGTCACTCTACCATTAAATTCTATTACTTCCCTAATTACAGTCCTACGTGGCAGTCCAAATGGGTTTTAAGTGCCAACTTGGATGTCCTGTTGCTGGGTGAAAATAGGTTTTTAATTAAATAAATTTAATTTGGATTGTCACGTAGAACCATTATTAGGGAAGTAACAGAGCTTAACGGTAGAGTGATCACTTTATAACAAAACGATAATGTAAGTGACTAAAACGTAACATTTCAAACATAAGTGACTAAAATGTGATCCGATACAAACAAAAATGACTAATTTAATAGTTTACCACCCATAAAAGAAAAATAAGTCATTACTTGGTAAATTTTTAATTATTACCTTTATTAGTGTTATGAAAAACTAATAACTATAATTTATAAAAGAAATAGTTAAAAGTAAACTATTTTCTTAATTAGTGTCTACAACAAAAACTGAGTTAAGGATTATTTAAGTGTTAATTTTTGGGAAAAATGTATTTGATGTATTAGTTTTATTAAAACACAAAAAATTAATATATTTTTTTATATTTTTTTAGTGAATTATAATAACAAAATAAAATTTAAATAATAAATAAGATTATCGTGATTTAAATTTAAATTATATATACAACGATAAAATTTTTAATTATTAAGTCATTATATAAGGTTGAATATGTATTTATTTATTTTTAATATCATATCTATTAAAGACACTAAACAGTAACGATCATTTTTCAAAAAGTAAATAGAAATAGGATTGGAACTGTTTGGATTTAGTTTAAGTCAAATCATTCAAAATCAAAAAGCAGACAGCAATTCACTTGAAAAGACATATGAATGACAAATGACAATCCAGGACCAAAAAAAGGAGTGTAATAATTATTTTTAATTAATTTGCCATGAATATTTTAAAAGCACACTCTTCATTATTTTACAGAGGACACTCTCGTCATTTCAACTAAAAGGGACATATCTGACAATGAAGGAGACGGCAGGGGCAAATTGGGTCATTAAAGAATAAAAATTACTAATTTGGTTGCGAGCCACGTGTCGGAAAAAGATGTGGAAACTGGTAAAGGATTCTCATTTTTTTAGTTTTTAAGGTTTCCTTATTGGGATATTGGTGACCGTGCAACACCAAAAAAAAAAAAAACTCCCACTCCCAAAATATCCAAAGACTTTGGATGTATATCAAAATATGTTCTTCCTCTTGCCTTTTTCTTTCTTTCTTTCTTTATATTTAATTTATTTTTATATTGATATAAATCTATTATGAGAAAATAATTTTAAAATATGTATTATTTGAAAAAAATAGAATTAAATTACATTAAATATCTCTAAATTATGATATTATTCTAAATTAATTCTTAAATTTTAAAATATTTTAATTACATATTCAAACTATAAAGATTATATCAATTATTTCCTTTTGTTACTTAAATCTAAAGTTTTTTTAAATCTGAATGTAGTCGAACCAGTTAGGCCACCGGCTTATTGGACCAACCAATTAGATTAAAAAAATTTTAAAAATTCGATTCAAGTACTTTTTCAGTCGATTTAATCATTCCATATTGGTTCCCAATCTAATCAATTCAAAACCAGTTTTTAGATTGATACTCCGATCGATTCCCAATTCAACTTGTTCGGTCCGATTCAAATAACATTGTTGAAATCATCAATTTAGCCTTAAATATACCTAAGACATTATGTGGTATAGTTTAAAATGAAGATTTTAAAGAAAATTTGATATAAAATTTTGGGTTTTGAGATTTTTAAAATATTTATGGAAGTTTTCTTGATCGCATAACTCTCTTTTTCTAGTTTTATTTTGTTTTTATTTTTATTTTTAAAATTTATATAGCAACGTTTAATTTTTATTTAAAATTTTGTGATTAAAAATACTTATGAGTTAAAATTACTATTTTAAAATGACATGTGGAATTTTTTTATAGTTTTAATTTTTTTTTACTTCATAATGTGTGTCAAATCTAGTAAATTTCAAATGAAAATATTAGTAACTAAAATAGTAAAAGAAATAAATGGCTAATTATGAGAAGTTGTAGTTTCTTTTTTTAATTTGATAAGTAGCTTTCCAACAAGTTTTCTTTTGTTACTTAAAAAGATAATAAAAAATATATTTTTGAAGGTAAGAATAATTAGAAATTATGAAAATACTAAAGTATTTTATTTATATTAACGTATCCATTATTTAATATATTTTTTCAAGTAAATTATTAGTTTAACTTGTGATGTTTTTTATTAATATAAATACGATTAAAATAACTTATATATTTTCAATTAAATTATTCCTCGTTTAATTTATGATACTATTTTTTTTAATATAATAACTATAATTATAATAAATAAAAATATGATAATTAAAAACAGACAAAGCATCTGATCTTCTGTGTTTTTCCTAGAATTTTGACAAAGCAAGTTCCCAGGTTGTAGCAGTGGCAACCCATCAGCTCATCTGAATCCCACCAAGATCATCATGCTGTATTAATTGATTAAATTAAGGCATTAAATTTAGCAAACATTAATGATAAAGTTTGCAGACACATTCACATATTTCAATTCATTCATTCAACAAAATTCTTACGTCATCGAGGTTGTTTGAATTAGATTGAATTAATAAATCAGATTAATTAGATTCAGAATCAGTTGAGATATCGGTTCGAAGAAAGATATTTAATTGATTAGTTTAAAAATTGGCATAAACTGATTGAATTGAGCAAAATATCCGTTGAATTGAACAGTTAAACTATATTTTTATTTTTTACTTTTAGTTTTATAAATTTTTAATAATTTTTTTATCAAATCGATTGAACCTACAAATCAATAACCTAATTAGTTCTCGACCACCGATCCGATTCTAAAAATCTTGTATGGGATTTAATATTTTAAAAAGTTCAAACTTCTTTGCTCTTGTTTTAAAAATTGCTGACATTTTTTTTTTAAATCTAACCGATACTTACATTTAAGTACTTTGTTTAGTTGGTGTCATCATTAATTAAGTCACCAACTTAATTATAAAATTATAAAAATACTCTTTCTTTTAAATTATAATTAATATTATTTTTACACTTTAGTCTTTTCATATTATAGATCATCTTTAAATAAAAGCAATTACAAATTACAAATCCAAGGATCAAACATGTGTTTAATAGTATTAAATACAAACTTATTACCATTTTATTTATATTTATTATAAAATAAAATTTAAAAGAAAATATGTCCTATCACGTGATAAACAACATATGTATATACACAAGTAAATGATCACCTAGAGATGATATATTGGTAATATTTAGCAGAACCATTTAAACTCTTAAATTTGATGGGTAAAATTAATAATAGTATAGTATTGAATAATAATAATAGTAATTAGTGAAAAATAAGATTTTTTAAAAATTTATATATTTTTAATAAGAGTAAATTATTGCTAAGAGCACATCATAAATAGATAATCTTTATTACTCAAACTCACAATACGAGTTATGAAATAAACACTCGTAATCGATATATCAAATACTAAAATTGTGCGAAACGTTAAATATTAATCAATGTGAAAAATGGCTTAAAAAAGAAATTTGTTTTTAATTAAATTAATAAGATGGAAGAAGGTGAAGGTTGGAGCAAGGGTGAATTTGAATTAGGATGCATTAACATCATAGGGATATGCTTTGTCGACACATTTTTTGTCTTATTATTTTTTAACGGATTAATGATAAATTTGGCCATTAATGTTAGCATATTTTATCAAAATAGCTCTAATTGTATCTTTGAGCCTTTTTTGGTCATAAACATTTGTTCTTTTTTTTTTAATATGTTTTTTCTAACAGATTTAATGAATAAATTCAATGTTTCAATTTTTCTTTTCTTTCAAAAGATTTCAATCTTTCATATGTTTGTCTACCGAGAAGTTTTTCTATTGGGTTAATTTTTTTTAGCTAATTACGTTTATTTCATTTAAATTAGGAGTTATTTTTTTCATTTTATGTATTGTTTATTTATTATTTTCCACATGTAATTATCTTATTGGGTTATCTAAATAATAGATTACATCTCGTTAAAAATATTCCACATATAAAATTCCACATCATCCTTGTTAAAATTTTTAATGGTACTTTCATTAAATCGCAGATTGAAAAAAAGAACAAAGGTTGATGGCTAAAAAAGACTAAAAAATACAATTAGGGCCATTTTGACAAAACATGCAAATATTAGTGGCCAAATTTATCATTAAAACTTTTTTTTAATTTGAAGGTTAATTTTGGAATGAAAATAAATATAACTTGCGTTCGATGATTCAAAAAGAGAGTAGAATATACTATTAATCGCTTAATTTTTATGATATTTCATTTTTGACGCTAAAAGAAATTGTATTTTAGACACTACTATTAATAATCATTTTCATTTTGATCACCCACCATTAATTTGAAGTTACGTAATGTTATTTTACATACATTTTAGTCATCCAATTTTAGTAAGTTTTCATTTTGGCCACTCATTTACATTTTTATAATTAATTTTATTTGAAAAAAATAAACATGAACTTTTACAATGAATTGAATTATTTAGCTGCAGAGATGAAACCCAACTTTATCCTTGTAACTCATTTCCATGTAAATAATTAAAGTTTTTCCTTTTTCCTGGAAAACTAAAATTAATTCTTTTTACTGAAAAAAATAAAATTAATTCAAAAAGATAAAGGAAATTAAAAATATAGAATGATTTTTTTATTATAAAATCCAAAGTTTTTCCACTGAAAAAATTTAAATTCAATACTAAAAAAGAGCAAAAAAAAAAAAACTGGTTTTTCCTTATAAAAATTCATGAAATTCTCTGTAAAATCTCAAGTACTGAGAAAAATTAAAAATTCATTCTTAAAAATAAAGGAAATTAAAAAGATAAAATGAGTGATCAAAATGAAAATATACTAAAGTTAGGTGACTAAGATAAACATTAAATTAATGACGGGTGACCAAAATGAAAGCGATTGTTAACAATAGTGCCTAAAATGGAATTTTTCTTATTTCTAATGCCCAAAATATAAACTTATGAAAATTGGATGATTAACTGTAAAATATACCCTTCGAAATATGATGATTACGGAACCAATTATTTATATACAATTATAATAACATATTCCAATAAAATTATTGATACTATGTCAGAACTCAAAATCAATATCCAACTCATTAAATGTGCTTATGCGTTTTTTATATTAAATTAAAGGGTGTCTTGAAAGTTTTATTCACTTCGGCTTATAGAGCCATATGGGGTTTGGACCCCCCAAGATTTTTGAAGTTATAAATTAAATTGCTTCATCAAAATAAATTTCATAAATTTGCATTGTCAAAAAAAAAAGTTAAGTTGAAAATAAGGTATTCACTTACTTTGAATAAATAAATTAAAGTATTTATTATTAATAATGATAATAATAATTAATCTCTACATCATGAGTGTTGTATGAAATGATATATGACTAGTTACAAAATACGTTCCATTCTCATAAACAACGATTAAACTCCCGATAACATGAGTAAAAGATGAAATGAAAGGCCAGTGGTGGAGCTAAAAATTTTTTGGGGGACTGAAATTAAATTATATATTTTTACGATAGTTGTAAAAATGTAATTTCATCATTTTAATAGCTTATATCTTTATAATTTTTAAAGAGTTAAATAAAATTTTTATCATTTTAGGACCAAAATATAATTTTACTATTACTAATTTAAAATTTTATAAATTATAAAAAGTTTAAAAGGAAAATCTATCATTTTAAGACTCACATAATTTTTTATTTTTCTTTTCATTTTATGTACGATTTTTTATTATTAAACTTCTAAAATTAATTGGATTGTCATCCTTCTCAGATAAATCTAATCTAATCTTTTAAATATTAACTTTCTTTACCGGACTTTGACTAAGAATATTGAAAAGTCAAATATTTTATGTATTTTTCTTTCCATGTTTCTCTTATTTTTTAGCAATTTAATTTTAAGGGTCGTAATTTTCTAAACAATATAATTTTATATTTAGCTTTCAAAATTAAATGTCTAAATTCGTCACACTCATTAAAGCTACTTGAATCATTCACCGAAATTCAAAGGTGTGTGCTTGCATTAGCACCTTAAAGAAGATGTCATTGTAAATAGAAGATTTTCAAATGGTTGACTAATAAAATTAGCCCTTTATAAAATTTGTCATTTTAGTTTCAATTCTAAAAAATTCAATAAATTTAGTCTTCAATATTTACAAAAATTTGCATTTTAGTTCTAATTCTAAAAAATCAATAAACTTGGCCCTCAACATTTATAAAATCTATCAATTTAGTCCTAACTCTAAAGATTAAAAAAAAAAAACTTTTAATTCATTTTTAGCCCTTTATAACTCATCGCCTAACCCATGTGAGATATTAAAATAAGGAAAAAGCACCCTCTTTCAAGTCACTTGCAACAATTTCTTTCATTACAATTTAGGCTTCACACTAGACCAAACAAATTGATTTGAAACCTATCTGGAATAATTGACTGCATTGCTACTCGAACAGATAACGTTTTTAATGCATTTATTTTCATTTGAATCTTTTTTTTTGTGTGTGTTTTATCCCAACTTTTTAGAGCTCCTTTGCAAGTGAATTGAAAGAGAGTACTCTTTTTCTTATTTTAATATCTCACTTGAGTTAGTCGATGGGTTATAAAGGGCTAAAAATTAATTTTTTTAAAATAATTTAAAATTTTTAGAGTTAGGACGAAATTGATAGATTTGATAAATGTTGAGGGCCAATTTTATTTAATTTTTTAGAATTAGAACTACAATGAAAATTTTTGTAAATATTAAGGACTAAATTTGATATTTTTTATATTTAGGATCAAATTGATAGAATACGTAAGTATTAGAGGGCTAATTTTGTTACTAGACCAATAAAAAAAGCCCACATCAACTCAGAGTGATTAAAATATTTAATTTCGAAAAGTTTAATGATTAAATTGGAAAAATTAATAGTTTAGTGACAAAATAGAACAAAATACATAGTTAGGTGACCATTTTAATAGTTTCCTCACAAAAAAATAATTCCAACATGGATTTAACGTTCCACATCAGCATTTAACAAATAAAATTTAACGAATGGGCTAATATACACGTTTTAAAATGTATAAGGGCTAATTTATCTATTTTTTAGTAAAACGGCTGAAATGCAATCCACCCCTATGTATAGGGTCTTCCCTGGTAGTTTTACCAAAAAGTACAAAGTAAGAATTTTTTTGTTTAGCTAAACTTGCTAAATAAACCTGCATCGTAAAATTTGAGTTCCCTATTTGGGGATGATGGTGATGTTGCCAACATGGACATGGGACAGAGAGATTCATCACTAGCGCGGCAGTTAGTCAATAGTAGCAGTGTCCCATACATATATATGTATGCCTCGAAAGGCATTGCAATTGCAAGTTGCGTTGGATCCCAAATTCATATATATAAATGATAAAATCCAGCTTCATCTACCATGAACCACGATGCCTCATAATCATGGCTACTTAAAACAATTATAGCCATCTTTATTCCCACCTTTACAACACGTTAATCTATACTATATTATATAGCTCACCTATTATGCGATGAAAAATTTTATAAAATAAATATATTTATAAAAAAATTGCTCTAAGATCAAATGAAGCTTTAGTTAAAATATTAAATATTATGGTATTTTGGGTTCATATTAGACTTGATCATGGTTCAACCCAATTCGAAGGCCCGTTTGAAAATTAAGAGAATTTGTGTAAAAATATAAGCTTGAAAAATAGACTTAAGCAAAAATATAAAGCCGCTTAGAAAACGGGTTAGGCCTAGACTAGTGCTTTTTTTTTTGCTCAACCCGACTCGAATATGCAAAAAAAAAATGTTGTTATTATTATTATTATTATTACTATTTTGTTGCTATTTCTTTTCTTTTTTTTTTTTACTATTTTGCTACTATTTCACTATTATGTTGCTAATATTTTGTTGTTATTGTTTGGATATTGTATAACTTTTATTTTATTGTTAATTTTGTTACTATTTTAGAGGCATTTGCTTGTTAAGTTGCACATATCTTAGTGTTATTTAGGTATACATATTGGGTTTTTTAATTTATTTTCAATTTTTTGGGAAATAATTATTTTAATATTTTTAGTATTTTTAATGTAATATATATTTTAAAAAATTATATAAAAAAATTAATACGGGCGGACCAGGCTGGACTCAGGTTTTAGTATTTTTATCTAGACAGAGCTTGGGTAAAATTTTAGGCTCATTTTTAGGGCCAGGTCCCGAGCCTAACAAACTGGTCTAAAATTTTGGTTGGGCCCGACCCATGGACACCTCTAGCTCAAATCCTATCAACTTATTTTTTAGACTTCATATAATTAAAAATAACAAAAATATCTTACAATAATGTTTATTATTTTATAAAAGGAAGGGTTTCCATAATTACTCAATCGAATTCTAAGGTTGAAAGATGGCATTAATTCAATAAGCCCTTAAATATAATTTAAAAGATTTACACTCTTTTTTAGTCAAAGTTATTTTTCAACTAAATCTCAATTCAATTATAAAATTATTATTATAATAATAGTTTTTATATTTTTTATATTTTTATTTAAAAATTAGAAAATTATACCAATACCATCAAATTTAACATCTCAACTTTACCTTTTTAATCAAAACCTTAATTATTTTTTAAACCGAATTTTTATATATTTATTCATTACATTAAATTTTCATTCACAAAATAATTATAATATAACACATAACGCTTTTCTATTTAATTTAAGATAAATCAATCACTCACTCTTTTTAGATTTTAAAAACAACTTACATACTTGCCTTTACTTCTCATATTTTAAGTAATTAATATGATTAGTTTAGAGGTAGAGTGAGATTGGATATATGTATAATATCAGTACATTTTATGTTTATTGGAGTTAAAATTAATTTAAAATATATTTTAAATTTTATTCAAATACATCTGTATTTGTAAATAATTAACCTAAACCCGTTTTAAGTCCATTCATGTTATTATTAGTATACAAAATTATGAAAATTTTAATTTAATATGTTTTTATTAAATTTTAAATATAGACAATTTAACATATTTGTAATGTTTACATTATACTATTATATATTACTATAAATTTAATTTTTTATATGGTAGAATTACATAATATTTAAAATTAAAACAACTTATATATTACGTGATTAAAAAACAAGTCAAGTTGAAATTTCAAAATTAGAATCCAAGCTAAATTCATCTCTTAAATTTATTTATTTTTTGCTCTATAATATTTTTATCCAACATTTTTAAATATTGAATGGAACTTCGACCTTGAATAATCTGTCCTTGAATTGTATTAAAAATGAATTACTTCTTTTAAGCTTTGTAAGTAATAAAAATTCATCTCATGAAAGAGATAGGTGAAGGCTAGGGAAATAAAAAAATGAAACAGCTTTTATTTTCAGTAATCACGTTCACCTTTTCTTCCTTAAATAATAGTCAATGCATGTCACTCCATTTTAATAACCTACATGTTAGGGGGGAAACCATTATCTTAGTAAATTATTGAAGAAAAAAACATTTTTTATATATACCACTTAAAAATGTCAACTTCACACGAGCTTTGGATGAATTTCCATATTTAACCAGCAATGAATCACATCTTTTTTGTATATACATAAATTTGAGCATGGGAAATGTTAATGAACCCTAACAATAGGGCGAAGCTAGAATAATTTTTTAGGGGTCAAATAAAATTTTTAATTTTTTATAATTTTTAATTTTATAATTTTTAAAGGATTAAATCGAATTTTTATAACTTTAGGGGGGTCAAAGTATAATTTTACATTTATTAATTTAAAATTTTAAAAAAATTTAGAGAGCCTAAATAGTAATTTTTCATTTTAAGGGGGCCGGGGCCATGCCAGCCCCCTAGAATTGCCTCTACCTAACAACAGGAGTTGAAACAAAGAACATAAATGATTAATTAATTTGATAGGAGATTGTCGATGGAATTTATGGAGGTTATAATGGTTTATTTGGTAGGTCGAGAATTGTCACGTATGATCCAGAAAGTTAGTAATGGAGTAAATTGTTAATAGATATCTTGTTTATGTTTTCAAGAGGTTTTTAAGGGGTTTTCCTTAATAAATCATATGCCATTCAGTAATTGGCGAATTGTTAATAGATATCTTGTTGCTTGCATCTTTTTATGTCTACGATGTGATTTGATGGTACATGATGAAAGAATATGTGAATGATAAGTGATAACAATCCTGTGAAAATACCCTATTTAGTGATGGTGATGAATTGGTAGAAGACAGGGCCAAAGATAAAGGGGGCAAGTAGTGGCCTTGCTCCCCCCTCAAATGGTTGTTGTCATTAATTTTTTTATGAGATTATATGTTACTATAATGATAAAATTACATTTTGATCCTTAATAATTTATGATTTATCTCTGGTCTCTTTAAAGTAAATTTCTGGCTTTCCTTAATAGATGATGTCCCTTTTTTTGGAAAAGTGGACCAGAACAAGATTCATAAAGGAAATTGGCAAAGAATTTATACAATAAGTTAAAAAAGCAAGCGAAAAGTCGATTGAGTCTTAACTCGATTGACATTAACATTATTATTAGTATAATAAGACATGAGTTCGAGTGAAAAATGAATTTTCTTTTAAACAAAATCAAAGAAAATGATGAATTAATACTTTCCCAAAGCCAAGATTTGGGGAAATGAAGAGTTGAAACTTTGCTTGATGCTTTACTTTTGTTCTTAGATAAATAATAATTCCATGCACATGAAGTCCTTGATGTGTGTGTGGATGTATATAGATATATTATCCATTGGGAAAGGAGTTTGTTGGGGGTGGGAACATAGGCATTTCCAAAAGCAACATCTTACTTCCCAAAAGAAGACCAAATCTTTAGTAGATACTTTGCTTTTCCTCTCATAGCCCCATAAACATCATAAACAAACAGCTACTAATCTATTTTTCAATTCAGAAAATGACTTAAAGTTTTATTATATAAAAAGCCACTATTATTACTTCCACTTTTTTTTGGATTAAATCTAATGTAATCCAAATCATAATGGGAATTGGACTTTCCCTTAATCTTGGCTGATGTTTGGCATTTGTCCTTTTGCTTCTTTTAGTTGGAAACAGAAGAATTTATATATATATAAAATTATTTTTTCTATTATTCATGTTTATTTTAATGTTAATGTTTGAGGTTGGTGGTTGGTCCTTTTTATAATATCGATTTTATTAAACACACGTTTTATATTAAATGTGTAGTGTATTTTACTACTATACCAAATTCAATTATTAGTTAAAAAAATTAAACTAATTCTAAAATCGAGTATTACTTTAAAAAAAGTTATGATAATTACACATATTATTGTATTTTAATTTCTTAATTGTATTAGAGGCGAAGATAGGGGTAAGTAGTAGTGTTGGCCCTAAAAATAATAAATTTATTATAAAAATATTCTAGATTTTATCAAATCATAATTTAGTATAATAATAAAATTATATTTTGACTCTAAAAAAATTATTATTCATATATGATTTCCTTCTTTTTTTTCTTTTTTTTTGCATTACCCTTGATTGTATTATTTGTGAAATGCTATAATCTTTTAAAAAATTAAAAATAATTAAAATAATTTAATTAATATACATAATTAATCCCTACATATACGAGTTAAAAAACTAGAAATTATATTGTATATTCCCATCAATTATATCATTTCATCTTTAATTTCAAAAGATTTCCCATCGATTCTCAAAATTTAATGGACCTTCACGGTTCACGTGGCATCGACCAATCAGACATTGACGTTGAGGGCAGTTTCCAAACCCTAGACAATGGCGTTTCTTGCATGGGATATGCCTGAAAATATTCTCAATACAACTTGAGATGATTAAAAAAGCACCAATTATTCCAAAAATAACGTATTAATTATGCATTATTTCTATATTTTAAAATAGTATTAAAAAAAACCGGATTTAGTTTTTATTTCTTATTTTTTTTTCAATATTCCTAATTTAAAATGCAAAATTTTCAAATGCTAATTAATTTAATGGTAAATTGTTTAGATAATCATCTAACTATAAAAAAAATTATTTTAGGCACTCAAAATAAAAAGTTTACAATTCAAGTACTCATATTATATAGTTCGGTCATTTTAGTTATTCTCGTTAAAATCACAAACGGTAAATTGACGTGGCAGTTAAAAATATCGGTATAATAACAAATTTAACCTTCAACTTTTAAATAATATATCGATTTAATCACAATTTTAAAAAATTAAGTCTCAAAATTTACAAATAATTTCAATTTAATCATGTAAAATTGTTTATAGCGATTTAGTCTAAGGAAACACAAAGTGAATGAGTTTTGAGCATGAATGGCATTTAGCCTTGTTTGATTCAGCAAACATTATTATTGTTTTTCCCTCTTTTCTACACATAAAATGGGTTCCTTTTTCTCTTTCAAGCTTCCATCCTTTTTGGGTTCTTCAAACAAACAACAATCTAAAAAAAATAAAATTGAAGTGACATGCTTGTCTTGATGAATATGAAAAGCTTGTCATGAAGATGAGTACACTCATGTTTGATTCTGATTCTAGGTTTCCATTTTGGATTAAATTTATATTGTTGTCTTCTCTTATTGGGTTATGATTAGACTTGTTCATAGGTTAGGTCGAAATGGGAGGGTTTAAGTAAAAATATAAGTCCGAAAAATAGGTTTAGGTAAAAAAATAAAGTCTATTTAAAAAGCGGGTCAGGCCTCAAGTAAGGCATTTTGGCCCGGGCTTGGCCCGCCCCTGAATTCACAAAAAGGACAAAAAAAATTGTTATTTTTTGTTGTTGTTTTGATGTTGTTTTCTGGTTGTTTTCTTTCTATTTTGCTACCATTTCACTATTATGTTATTACTATTTTGTTGTTATTATTTAGATATTGTATAACACTTATTTTATTGTTAATTTTATTATTAATTTATTATTATGTTAATTAATACAGGCGAGCTGAGCTTGAGTTTTAACATTTTTATTCGAGTCAAACTTGGGCAAAAATTTAAACCCATTTTTCAGGCCAAGCCAGACCTAGGCCTAACAAACGAGCATAAAATTTTTATTAAACCTGACCTGAACCTAGCCGATGAACACTTCTAATTATGATTCATAATGACATTTGCCCCGTTGTGACTTTGGTCGAGGTTAGCCTTCTACGAAACCATCTTCAAATATGAATGCGCCACCCAGAATTTGACTTGTGGGTTTTCATGTTTTGAAATTTTCAAAGTTTTTTTTTTTTTTTCTTTTTCAAGTTCCTATTTTTGGCTTTTTTATTTTCATCAGGTTGATAGTGCTAGAAGACATGGAACTTTGTTGGATGCTGTTTAGGTTTTAACATATCTGAATCTTTCAATTAAAAAGGCTTATATTTCATTTGATGGACGGTAGTTCATGGATGGTAAGCTGAATTTTTTACACAATAAAGATTTTGAGGATCAAATTGTGATGTTAAAGGTTAATTTTTTAAATTTATTCCTAAATCGATATAATATGTAAAAGTTATAGACTAAATTTGTTATTATGTTGATTTTTTAACTGTCATGTTAGCTTGTCATTTGTTATTTTAATGGGAGTGACCAAAATGACTAAATTATGTAACGTGAGTGCTTAAATTGTAAATTTTTTTTATTTTAAGCACCTAAAATGAATTTTTTTTTATAGTTAAGTGACTAGTGGTATAATTTATACCCTTAATTTAATGCCTCTTATTGAAAGAAAGTTCGATTTTATGTTTTGACATTGGCCTGAAATTCTAATCTATGTAATTTACATTATCGCAACGATATCCTACGTGACAATCCAAATTAAATTTATTTAATTAAAAATCTATTTTCATCTCAACAATTGAACATCCAAATTAGCATTTAAAACCCATTTGAACTGTCACGTAGGACTCCAGTTAGGGAGTAACGGAGTTAACGATAGAGTGACCACTTCGTAACAAAACGATAACATAAATGACTAAAACGTAACATTTCAAACATAAGTTACTAAAATATAATCTAAGATAAATAAAAAGTGGCTATTTTTATAATTTACCCTTACTTTAATCATCCACATTAATTAAATCGAATAAATTAATCACTCCACCAATAAATTCCATTTTTAGTTTCTTTTTTTCCCTTTTTTCTTTATTTTCTGTCTCCTCTCCTTTTCTTCATCTTCTCCCCTGGCAATCATCATCGACAGTCCACTGTCTAGCCATCATCTATCACCCACAACCTCAAGTCACCGTTTTCGCAACCTAGCTTTGTCGACAAGCTCAACCGGCACTACCAATCCCCCCATTACTCATTATCAACCTCCTAATCACCATTTGCCTAAGCCCTTATCCAAATCATAAGAACCTATACTATCCCCTGTGAAATCTACCAAACATAAAAACACCATAACAATACCCTAAATACCAACAACCATAAACACAACAGCACACCTAATAACCAAAAAGAAAAAGAAGGGGTCTCAAATCTAGCAAACCCAGAACATGAAAGAAGCAAAACAAAAAATGTCATAAGAAAAAATATAAAAAGTGAGAAAAAGAAAGATGAGAGAAGACGAAACTCCTTTAAGGTTCACGGTGGCTATTTGGATCGACGGTTTGATGTCGAAGAAGACGTCAAACGATCACGGTAGCAACGCTTGCCGATGATGGTTCAACGGTAGCAGCAACGACATATTTGAGGGAGGTGATGGCTAGGGTTTCTAAACTAGAAGAGAGAAGATAAAGGAAGAAAGGAAAAAAAAAAAATTAAAGAAAAAAGAACTAGAAAAAGGAAATGGGAGTATTATGATAATTTAACAGTTAAGTGATGAATTTAATCAATTTAATTAACAGTGGTCATTAAATTAACAAGTTTCTTTTAAATAACAAAAATAAAAATGACTTATTTTTAAAATCACTAACGGGATATTTTACTTTAAAAAAAATGACAAATCAACATTTTTTAACATTTAACATTACAATTGTGTACAAGGGCAACACTGGGGCAGGCACTGGCCTCCAAAAAGGGTGAAATTATAGTTTAGTCCCTTAAAAAAATTTTAAAATTATAAATTAATATAATGATAAAATTATATTTTTATTTCTAAAAATTTAAAATTCAACTTTAGCCAAAAAAAAAATTTGTTTACTTCTCTCCTAATTGTGTACAATTATATATATAGTTCATAATTAAATGTACAATTCCGCAAGGCAATTTGACTTTTTTATATTATTTTTATTTAATTATTATTAAAGAAAATAAATCTATCTAATTGTAATTTTGCTCTATTTAAACAATCTCATATTTAATAGTTAAATTTTGAATTGTTATATTATAGAACATTATTCTCAAAACATTTTTAGCAAATAGCAAAATTTTGAAACAAGTACAAGCCACATTAAGAATAGTACTTCATAGGAGAAAACGTTTTGAAATTTCTTACAACTAGATTATGTGACTAGAGGAAGGAAACATATTTATAATCCAATTATTTTATCGTACTAATTCAGTTAAGAATTTTTATACAGTAAAAATATATAAGATTAGAATTACTATTCTATAAACATTTTTTTTTGTTACAAAAGACGAGGGCAATCTTCCAAAAGCATCACTCATGTCTTGTTGTGCTAGTTGAGCAATGTGATCCGCCACCATGTTCAACTCTCTAAAAGCATGCCTCACTATGACCTCCCAATCCCATGGCTAATCACACAACTCCCTTATACTCTGAATTAGAGCTAGCGGGCTTCTCCCGTTACCCTGGGCATTAATCAGTTGTACTAACAACTTTCCGAAACCCACAAACACAAGCTAGTCTCACTTCGAACAACATCCACACTTCTGATTGTTGCACTGAACACCGCCCAACACATTGGCTATACCCCTTTGTCCAGCCGCTAACACTATCCCTCAATACCCCGCCAACTTTGGCTATTCTGTTTGATCCAGCCGCACCATCGATATTTAATTTCACCCACTCTTTTGCCAGTGGACACCAGCCTACACTTTGATCTGGTTGAGGTCTCGTTATAACCCTTCTTCAAGCTATCCAAGAGCAATGCCTTGCCCATGAGAGGCTTCTAGCAATGATGTCCACGTATGAAGTATCCTTATGAATGATTAAGCACTCATTTATTCCTCCTCTTCCACAAGTTCCAGCAAATTAAACTAAATGTAATACTCCATTCAACATTAATAACATTGGATTTAGAGTTATCTTTTTTTTTTTTAATTTCAAAAACAAAATTAGAAGTTAGATTTAATTAGTTTATCATTTTTCTAATACTAATTTTATTTTTTCACTACATCTTAAACGGAGTATGTGTCACTTACTCTCCTTGTAAAGTTTAAATTATATTAAAATATTTCAAATATTTTATTTTTATATTTTTTAATTCCAAGTTTTAAGGACTAATCTGATTTTTTTTTTTTTTTTGTTATTCAATGTTTCATGGAATAGCCATTCTTTGATGATACAAAAGAATAGTTATTACCGGAAGATAAGTATTAGAGAAATAATGATCATTTCATTGAATGAGTATTACATTTAATCAAATAAATAAATAATTTACCATTCAATGAATAAGGGGGAATAAACATATAAATAATTTTAATATGGCTTCGTTGTGAAAAGTTGTCAAATTTTTTTAAAAATATAATTAAGTATCTGTTTTTTTTTCACTCGATTAGGTACTTGAACTTTTAAAATACATAAAAAAAAGCTCTCAAACATTTTAGGAAAAGCAATTAAGCATTTATTTTTATTTTTTGCATTCAATTGGGCACTTGAACTGCCAAAATGCATAAAAAAAACCCTCAAACTTTTTCAAAAAAACAATTAAGCCCTTATTTTTTTACACTCGATTTGGTACTTTAACAATTGACCGTTAAAGTTAACAGTCCATAATTTTTTTCAGTTAAAGCCACCCGTGTCACAACCACGGCGTAACATGCATAAAAAAATAAAAAAATAAAATCCAATAAAAGTTATAAAAATTATAAAATTTTATTAAAAAATATATAAAAATCTTAAAAAATATATAAAATTTTATAAAAGTCATAAAAAATTATAAAATGCATAAAAAAATCCCTTTAACCATTAACTTTAATGGTAACTTTAACAGTTGACCATTAAATTTAATAACTCCCAATTTTTTTTCAGTTAAAGCCATCACGTGTAGCAACATGGCGTGACATGTGGTGAAAAATGATAAAGAAAATAAATAAAAGTTATAGAAAAATTATAAAATGATTCTTTTGGTATGATAATTTTTATAATTTTTTTACAAATTTTATATTTCTTTATATTTTTTATAATTTTCTTATATCTTTATAAAAGTTTATAATTTTTTGATATTTCTATATATTTTATATTTTTTTACGATTTTATAAAAGTTTACACTTTTTTATATTTTTTATGATTTTTATAATTTTATTATTTTTTTACTACATGTTATGCCGTGGTTGTGATACATGATGACTTTAATTGAAAAAAATTAGGGGCGGTTAACTTTAACAGTCAAGTACACAATTGAGTGAAGAAAAAAAACAAGGACTTAATTGCTTTTTTTGAAAAATTTTGAGGGCATTTTTTTATGCATTTTGACAGTTCAAGTACTCAATTGAGTGCAAAAAAAAAGCAAGGGTTTAAATTTTTTTTTGAAAAAGTTGAAGGTCGTTTTTATATATTTTGAAAATTCAAGTACTTAATTGAGTGTAAAAAATTAAGAGCTTAAATTTTTTTTTTAAAGTTTGAGGGTTTTTTACCCTTAAGCCTTTTAATATTAAAAAGAATAAAGGACTCAAAGGCCCAATTGTATGGACCGGATCCACAACAAACATAGAAATTTAATCCAGCCCGACCCGATCCAATAATCAAACATATAAAGTTGTTCGTTCAACTTCAACCTATAAATTAGTCAAAATAATAAATGCTCTACGAGTCTTGGCCATAATTTCATTTTATTCTATTTTCTTCTCTCGTATAAATTTAAAGAAAAAAAAGAAAAAATAAAAAGAAGAGGGCTTTTTGTAGGTTAATTCTTCTAATATCTTATCCCAAATTCATTTTCCACTTATCTGAATTTTCCCCTCAATTTCTTGTTTCACATTGAATTTTGATTTGCAGATTTTGGACGGATCGCCCATGGAAATTGCTTCGGATGAAACCACCCGCATATGCAATCACTGGTACGTATTAATATTCGGTTTTCTTGAAATTGTGTATCTTTATGATTTTCTTTTGTATAATTAATTTTAATTCGTTGAACTTTTGATGCAATATTTTTTCTGTCTTTCTGATCCCTGCCTTTTTGTTTCTTTATTCATTTATTAGACGAAATTTTAGATATTTTCATTGTGGATGAATTCTTGTTGCCTGATTTGTCTGGAAATTTGTGTACTTGGAAATTAGTTCTTTCTTAAAAAGTGATCAGTTGATTTAAGTTGATCAAATCAAGCTGGAAAGGGAATGACTTAGTTAAATTTCTTGCTTTGATATCTTTTAGAACCTCAAATTATGTTTGTTTGATGCGTTTATGATTGCAATCAGTTCATGTGATCAGGGTTTTCATCTTTTTCAATTGCTGAAAATCTATTAAATTATGAAAATTTTGCTGGTATTTTGTACGTTACAATATATTGTCCGAACCCTTTCTTGAGGTTCTTTTATGCTTTTGGACTATAATTACAATCTACTTGATACTGAACTGCAAGCTTAGCAATATGTTGAATAAAGCTTTCAAATTCCTCTTTTCCCTTTTTATAACGAATGCTTGCTGTTGATATGGAACCTTCACATGTGCTTTGTTGTGTTCCTAACATAATTAGGATGCGGAATATAAGTTTTCGATCAAAGATACTGAGGTGCATAGCTATTCCCTTTTTTATAGAAGATGAGCGTTTTTAGTTTTTGAATCCTGTTTTGATGCATGCCTTGGTTTTGAGGTGGTTTAATAATTAAATTTATGTTGCAATGATTTCTTTCATTAATCTAGTTGAATGAGGGTGGAGGTTTTTTTTCCATATGAAATGGTATTGGAAAATTGCATGCCCTAGAAATTCTAATGAGTAACTTTTTTTTCTTTTTAATGTTTTCAGTGACAGGGCCATACCTTCTTCAAATATTGATTTGCATTATGCTCATTGCTCCCGGAATCTAGAAAAATGTAATGTTTGTGGTGATATGGTTCCAATAAGGCATGCTAAGGAACATTTCTTAAACACCCATGCTCCGGTATGGTTTAGGTCTTTTCTGATTGTTTGTAATGAATCAATTTTTTACCTTTCTTCTTTACTTTTTCTGATTTCCCTATCATTTTGATGGCTTTGATGCTGCTTGAGCTAGAAGCAATGTAACTCTTGACCCTTGGGTGTAGCTTAATAAACAGCAATACTAGATAGTATTCAAATCTTAAAATATGTTACAAATTTTCAAAAGTTGATTTTTAAAAAAATTCTTTTAAAATACTTTATTTGGAAGAAAGCTTGGCAGAGGGATAACTAAGTTGTCACATTTGAATACCTTATTGGCATTGGATTTGTAGTTTATCTGTGAAAGCTAATTGAAAAAGCCTGGTTACATTGATGGATATTTGAGTTGATAACTCCCCTCCCATTTCCCCATTTTGTTCTTCCATTTGAACTTCTTATTTTTCCTTTTGTTTGGGTTTTGATGTCTCATTTTGGCATGAAGTACTACTTTCTCAGCTTGTAGTTATAACTTATTAGGTCTGAAGAATCTATCAACCATCAGAGGTTTAGTTAAGTGTAAACATTCACGAAATATTAAACAGTTAAATAAGTGGAAATATAGACTCCAACTAGTCCTTAAGTGATTGATAACAAATAGGGAGGTGCAGTTAACCAAGATTTGTTTAACCAAGTCACCAATTTTATTGTTGGTTGATTCAATTATGCTTTTGTGTCTTTTGGTAATGTGCAAGTGCATATCTACTTAAAAATCTCACATAATGCCTTGTACTAAATTGATCATGCTATTGACTCATTATGTGAGCAGGTGGCTTGCTCATTGTGCAGTGCGACAATGGAACGTGGAAATCTAGATATACATAAAGGTGAAAGTTGCCCCCAGAGGATTGTTAATTGTGAGTTTTGTGAGTTTCCGTTGCCTGCTATTGATCTGGCTGAGCATCAGGTACTAATTATGAATAATTTTGAATGAAAGGATTCATATTATATATGTTAGGAGAAATTTTTACAATATTGTGTTGCTTTGTGATTTTAGGAAGTCTGTGGGAACCGGACAGAGATGTGTTATCAATGTAACAGATACATTAGACTGAGAGAAAGATATAACCATGCAAGTAGGTGCACTGGTATTGCAGAAAACAATGTGGAATCTTCCAGGTACATACACTATTTACCTTTAGAGTGTTTTGTAGATGCACTAATTCAGTCATGACCTGACATAGTGCATAATTTAACTTTGTTCCCGTCATCTGCATATAGATGGAACTTATCTCACTGAAAGTACCATGTAGACCCTTGTACTAGGAGTTGGATTGCATTTTGCCCTCTTTACTCAAAAAAATGGGCAAATTAGTCCTTCTACATTAGATCTAAGAGTAAACTGGTCTTTCTTTTAAAATTTTCATCTATTTCTACTGTTAAAAAATGGCCATTGTACGTTATCATGAGGTACACATGGCACACTATGTGTAACTATATGGTTATTCCGCCAACCACACCAGTTTTCAACAGTAGAAATGGATGATTTTTTTAATAAAAAGGACTAATTTGCTTTTTGATCTAATGTGAAGGAAATAATGTCATTTTTTTTAGTAAAGTGGAAAAATGAACCTGACTCCTAGGACAAAGGTCTCTAAAACCCGAGAAGTCATGTATCTTATGACCTAAGATTATTATTATTTGTTCAATATGACCTAAAGATTTATTGTAACAATGTTTGAAAATATCACCCGTACTCGAGCCTAAGATTTATTGTAACAATGTTTGAACATATCACCCGTACTCGAGCCTTAGTTTCCTGAAAACCATCCCCAGATATTTGCTCTTTGTTGCCTGCCATATCCATCGTCATTATGTTTATACAAATTCATCTTGGGTTTCATTAATGGATTTGGGATCTATGGTTAGGGATGTGAGGGCCCCTGAAAGGGAACAAGGTGCTCCGAGAAGGCAGCCACCTGAATATTCACGGAAACGACTTATATTCACCATTGCGGTAACCGGCATTGCTCTTTTATTCGGATCACTTTTTTTCCAAAAGAAGGCGGAGGCCAGTCAGGTGCATTAGCAGAATACAAACAGGGCGTTATGTAAATCAGCTAGAGCGCTACGTTTTTAACGTTTTGTCACTTATCTGTATCTATCATATTATCCTAAGAGCATATATTAGTACTATTGGTGCTGTATCAAATTCATTCAGATTGGATAATATGCTAACAGTCCAATGCCATATCTGTTTCTTAGTTTGGGTCACAAAATGTAATTTTTTTTCATTTCAAAATTTAAAAAATAGGGAAGAAGTTTTCGACTAACTAATTTTTTGGGCAATTATTTTTTAAAGAAAAGAATAGAAAATTTCGTTAAATGCTGGTGTTATTTATCATTAAAAAATATTTTTTAATAAAAAGAATATTATTATAAGGATATTTTTAAAATATTTTTATATAAAATTAATAAAAATTAATATGTTAATTAAAGTTTAATTTTATTTTTAGATAATTGTTTTATAAATATATATTTTATATAATATCTTTTAGTCCACATAATTTAATATTCTTAATTTGTTTTTGTTTTTGTTTTTTTTCTAATACATTATCTTACCTCCACCATGTGCTTGTTTTGTTAAAAAGAATGTATGTACATATAAGAATTAAAAATATTGGCCATTTTTTTTTTGAGTAGAAGTTTTTATTTAAAGAATGTATAAGTATTTTTAAAAAGAGGCTTTAGGATGATTTTTATTTTTTTTGCTTTTTTACAAAAATAAGTATTTTTAAAAGGAAATTATATTAAATTTAATTTTTGTTGACTTAAAAAAAATTATAACTAAACTAATCATCAATTAATTTGTTACATCAATTTAATTTGGCTTTATATAGCATAGAGAATTCGGTTTTTTATATAATTTTCAGAGTTAATTGCATCAAACATCCGCAAATTATGACACTCATTCTGAATTAAGCCTCAAATTTTAAAGCATTCTAGTTAAATCCTTAAACTATATATTATATCTATAAGGTCCTTTCATTACTAAAATTGTTAATTTGTTTAAATTTTAAATAATTAAAAAATAATATAATATAAACTTGATTTTTTCAGTCAATTTAATTTTGGGATTCAAAAATTGAGAACCAACCGACAAAATCATCTAAACTAATAGCAAAATAGACAAAATCGTCCCAACCGACTAAACTGAAACAAAAAAATTGATTGTGTCAATTTTTTTTGTTAAAATCGATTTTTGCTCTCCCCTAAATATAATAGTTTTAGAATATTTGGTGCTATTAAATCGGGGGGGGGGGTTCATCCAATATAACATTACGACCCATAATCTTACATTCCGGAAGGAGATTATGGTGTTTGGATTTCAACATTCTGACCCTCTCGTAATATAGGGTGTAATCTAATATTATGTGTAGAATCTGAATTTTAAGACAAAAACACCCTATACATTTATTATATCTATCAGTATAATCCTTTTTATTATATTTTAAGACAAAAAAAATCAAATATCTCATTGTTCCTTTTCTTTTTCTCTTGTAAGTTTGAAAATTAAAATCTCTAGCCTTTGCTTCCCAATTTAACTCCACACTCTCTTGGACATTCACTCTCGTCTCCAGTTAGGTAAGTTAAATATTTTCAATTTTTAGTTGTATCCTCATATTACTTTGTGGTTTATTGCATTGAGAGTTTTTTTTTTTTTTCAATATATGTTGTAGGCTGTGTTTGTTGATTGTTGTAGCATTTTTCAATTTATGTTGTAGGCTTCATGTTTGTTGAGTTCTTATGTTGCTAATTGTTATGGCTTCTCTCGTTTGCTTTTTAGAAAAGGTTTTTCGATTGTTATAAATCATTGTTTAATTAATTAAATAGACTATATAGAGAGATAGGTGCAAAGAGGAAACCTTGGACAATGGCCACCATCACCATCTCTTCCTCTATGTTGTATTGTTTCAATTAGCTTTCAATTTTTAAATCCCAAATTTATTTTTTATTATGATTTTAATTTATTTTTATCTAAAATAATTCCTAATACTTATTTGATTAATTTAATATTACTGCTATCGATTGAAGTTTGAAGCTTATTTGATTTGTTGTTTATGATTTAAATTGTCATTTCGATAGAAAATTTCACTGAGGCCATATCTTTCAATCAAATTATTTTTTCTTTATAGGATTATCGGTTTTTTTCACCGGTTATTAGGATTTTAGAATGATTGAAAATTTGGTAAACTAGCTTGCTTTTTAGTATCCACTCAGTAATTAAATTATTTGCTTAATGAGTCCATATTTTATAACAAGAACAATATAGTAAAATTTGTTTTTGGGTAATTTTACATTTCATCAACCAAATATTTGAATTTTACATTCTAACCAAATAAACCATATAAGATAATCTCACATTTTAACCGTAATTTTATATTGTTGTAATTTTATCGAGAAACGTAATCTAACATTCATCGAACTAAACTAGCTCTAATTTTCATGATAGTCAATATCCTGGTGGCACTAGATGGGTTCTACTATAGCCACAGGGAATTTCATGGGCCGTTCCATGCCTGTTAGTCCTTCAAACGGTCACTTGCCACTGGAATTTGGACCATGTGATGGCGGGCTGGATTATGTAGCTAGCACAATTATATTTGTATCTTAAGGATTTATATTTGTCTCATACATTATACATTGTTAATTAATTAGATAATAAGATCATTATTCTGTATGGTGTCAAAGGAATTTAGGATAATGTTATTTTTTTGTAATAAAATTATAAAATAATTACAAATAATATTTGACATCATGTTAAATTTGTTTGTAGAGTTTTTTTAGTGAACAAAATAATTATCCTTAATTAATATTATCTCATTAAAAATTAAATCATCCGTATTTATATTTTTTAAAATTTCACATATTTTTTTTATTTGGATATGCAATTATTTGGACACCAAATCATATAAATTCATAATATATATTATATAAAATAAGATATATAAGCAAATTAGGAAATAATCTTATATGATATTGTAGAATTACAATAAGTGAACACCTTTTGATACCTACCTTATTATAATATTAATGTAATTATTGACTCCAAAATTTAATTAATATATAATACTTCCTTTAATTTACGAATAAATATAATTATTTCTTACCACAATTGAATGAATATTTATTTTCCCATTATTATTATTTTTTAAATATTTTATTTAATTTATGTTATTTATAAATTGAAACTACTACAATCTATATTTAAAAGTAAGGGTAATCTACAAAAATAATCACTTTTGTTTGCCTCAGGTTACATTTTAGTCACTTATGTTTGAAATATTACGTTTTAGTCACTTATGTTATTATTTTGTTACGAAGTGATCACTCTACCGTTAAGTTCCGTTATCTCTCTAACGGTAATCCTACGTGGCAGTCCAACTAGATTTTAAGTGCAAAGATTTCTAAATGAGATGAAAATAGATTTTTAATTAAAAAATTTAATTAATTAAAATTTTTAAACCTAAACCTTAATTAAAAAAACTATTCATCTCCTCTTTTTAATTTTTCTTCCGTCTCTTCTTTTGTTCAATGGGGTTTTTTTTTTCATTTGACTGAAAAAACTATTATTAAGATCAAAATAGTTGAAATCAAATTGACTACTTCATAAAGATGGATTCAATGGAAGGTTCAGGTATGTCTTCTGGTTCGTTATGATTGAGCATCAGGGTGTTCCTGTAGAAGACAAATGTAAGCTAAGATTAGCGACATTGCAAATTTTGTGAGGAAGAAAATTTGGTCAAGCAGCACCTTTAGATAAATGGCCCAAAGATGGTCATCAGCAATTATCATCTGTTGCTTCTTATCCCAAGTAAATCCATCATGGTTGAGTAGATATTTCATATCATTGAATCGTTTCCTCAAGTTCATAAAATTCATGTTCACAAACAATTTCAAAAAGTAGAAGAAAATATCAAGAATTTTAATTTAGGGTTTTCATTAAATAATAAAAAATTTAATCTTTTGTTTTTCAGTATTGAATAAAAGAGATAGAGGAATGCAAAGAAGACATACCTAAACCCTCCATTGAATCTTTATGAAGTAGTCAATTTGATTTCAACTATTTTGATCTTAATAATAATTTTTTCAGTCAAATGAAAATAAAAAAACCCCATTGAATAAAAGAAGAGACGGAAGAAAAATTAAAAAGAGGAGATGAATAGTTTTTTTAGTTAAGGTTTAGGTTTAAAAATTTTAATTAATTAAAATTTTTAATTAAAAATCTATTTTCATCCCATTTAGAAATTCAAGTTGGCTCCTAAAATTTAGTTGGACTGCCACGTAGGATTACCGTTAGAGAGATAACGGAACTTAACGATAGAGTGATCACTTCGTAACAAAATAATAACATAAGTGACTAAAACGTAACATTTCAAACATAAATAATTAAAATGTAACTTGAGGCAAACAAAATTGACTATTGTTATAGATTACCCTAAAAGTAAAATGTCATTGTAGTAGCTAGAGGTGTGCATGGGCCGGGCCGGGCCGGGCCATAAAAAATTTTCGGCCCGTTTTCAAGGCCCGGGCCCGGGCCCGGCCCGAAATATGGGCCTAGAATTTTGTCCAAGCCCGGCCCGAGAAAAAAAGATAGGCCCGAGCCCGGCCCGGCCATATTAAAATTTTTTTTTACTTTTTTTTATTAAATAAAAAACTTTAAAATATAATAAATCAAATGCATTTAAAACATAAAAAAAAATTAAAAAAAATGGGACTAAAATAATTCTTAAATTAATATATAAATTAAAAATATAATAAAAAATAATTATATTAAAATTAAAAAATTGAAATAAATTAGAACTAAATTATATTAATAACAAAAATTTTACAATATCAAAATAACATTAAAAACAATAAAAAAACCTAAAGTAAAAAAAACTAAAGTTACTTAAAATTTAAAATAAAAATAATTTAATATTAAAATCGGGCAGGGCAGGCAGGCCCCAGCCAAAAATCTTGCCGAGGCCCAGCCCGTTTTCTAAACGGGCCTCTTTTTTTTAAAGCCCATTTTTCGGCCTATATTTTTACCCAAACCCTCCCATTTTTCGGGCGGGCCTTGGGCGGGCGGGCCCCCCGCCCATGCACACCTCTAGTAGTAGCCTAGTACTAGGCTAGCTAGTAGCCATGCTTTTACTTGAAACTACTATCATCATGATATTCGCAGAGTAACAACGGTTCATTATCAAGAGCAAAGCTTTCATCAGGCCTTAATCTTAAGATAAAGACATCTATAACTTAATTCAACAACCAAAAATGTATATCATTTTCTATTTAGGGCTAATTTAGCATTATTCTCAGAAGTATTTTTGGGTCAAAAAATACTTTTGAACAAAAATTAAAATTTTCCTGCTTCGGCTAAAAAAATATTTTTGCTAAATAATTTTTTTTTTATCTCAAAAGCATATTGTTTAACAATGTTTTTGTCCTAAAAATACTTCTGAAAAATAATTCTAAATTGGCCCTTTGCTATGTAATGTGTAATGATCAATGATTAAACTAGATCGATCTAAATACCGGGCCAAAGAAAAGTATTAGATCAGTTAATTTGAGAATTAGTATAACTTAGGTGGTTGAATCAAATTTTTTATTCTTTAATATTTTTATGAATTTATTTAATTGAACAAATCAAATCAATTGGACTGGTGGCTTGATCAATTCGACTATTGGTTCATTTTTGAAAACATTGGCTTCATTGTCTTTTGTTCTGAAAAACAAATAGTATCTTCTTAAAGATTCGACCTTATATCACAAAACACAATTGGATTGATTTAACAAGAACATCCAAATGTGACAAAACCTTGTAGTATCAATGATAGTATCCAAAGAGGACAATTCTAGTTTATGTTCTCATATCCTAAACCTACAAGTTGGATTGAATCCTGCTATATAAAAAAGACTGAATCAATTCATATCCATTCTACATTGTGCAATTTTTTTGTGTTGAGGTGGCAATTAAAAATAACAAGAGTTTTGGGTACCAAAAAGAAAAAGACACAAGGACTTGTGATTTAAATTGAATCTTTAGTTATTTTGGGGCGTTAATTCATGCTGAAATTGGTTGCTCTCCTCCACATAGCGACTCTTGCACGCTTTTATCTTTAATGGGGAGCGCACCAAACTGCTGTGGCGACAAAGTTAAGAGAATGTTTTTAATTTGTGACCACTACCACCAAATTGTATTCCACACAAAACTATACTTTATCTCCAATTCAAGAAATCTAATCCCCAAAAAACCCCACTCTTATAAACCATTTTATTTGCCCAAAATTTCCATGCACATCTAACAGAACCCACTCTCCACCCAACAACACATCAAAATCTTCATAGTCATGCCATTTATTGGGGTTCAGCTCCACACTCAAGACACCCATGTATAATTTCCCTTCTTTTCTATTGTTGTTTGTTTCATTGTAAAATGAAACCCATTACATGGAAAGAGCTCATCTTAGTTCTGAAGTTACAATATAATTTAACCTCATCTTCATGCAGGTGATGATAGATAATGGCATACTCCAACTGACATTATCGAACCCTGACGGGATCGTGACCGGCATTCGATATAACGGCATCGATAATTTACTAGAAGTTCTAAATGATGAAGACAATCGAGGGTATATACATACATACATACATATACACATATATATTGCTTCAGGCTTTCATCTTCATTTTGTTTTTAATTCTTGCTGTTGATTCAAAAAAAAAGAGGTTGCATTGCTTTGTTGGGTGTATTTTCAAATGGTACGTACATTTCAGGTATTGGGACCTTGTTTGGAACTCACCAGGAACTCCTGGTACTATTGGCTCCTTTGACGTGTAAGATTGTTTTTACTTTTTGTTTTTCTTAATATTTTATTTTTTTATAGAAGGTTTAAACACCTTTTGAATTCACATTTTTCTTATCATTGCAATAATAGCAATGTCAATCAAGTTATGGTTTTAACTTTTATCTAAGCGTAGGGGTTATTGCATGCAAGTAAATAATGAATCCTTTATATAGAAAAATGAAAGATTCTATACTTAGTCTAAACATAGGGGTAAAGTCAGAGAGGACGAGTTCTTGGCCTCTTGGTTAAATGATCTAATTATACTTTTAATCTCTCTTAAATTTTAATAATTTAATTTATATTAACACATTTATTAACTAAAAATTACATTTGTAGTCCCTCCTAAAATTTAATAACTTAATTTAAATTATTTTAATATATATTTTAGTTTTATCTCTCCCAAAATTTTAAAATTTATCTCGTCTCTTAATAAAAAAAATTTTATTTTTATCATGATTGAGTACAATAAAACTAGAGGTGAAACCAAAATTTTCTTCTAAGATGTCGAAATTGAATTATAAAATTTGTTTAGAGTTAAAATACAATTTTATCATTATATTAATTTATAAATTTATAATTTTTAAAATAACTTAATCAAAATTTTATAACTTTTATAAGTGAAAAAGTAATTTTATTATATATTAACATATAAGTTTATAGCTTTTAAAGCAACTAAAGGAACAATAAAAGTTCCTATTTTAGGAGAGTCAAGCCCTGCTTGCCCCGTGGAGATGTGTTTCATAGCTTTTAAGGCAAAAACTCACATCAATGAAACATTGAAAGGTGTTTTGGATAACATCTCATGTTATAACTGCATTTAAATTCAAATACAAATTTAATCATATATTTTAATCTCACAATTATAGTATTTAATCTCATTGTTCATCCAAACGTAAATTATTTAACTTTTTTTATGATTTAACTTCGCTTTTGCCCCACCTCTCAAATTAAATTTGAATGAAGCAGTGAACTTTTGTATGCAGGATTAAAGGAACAAGTTTCAAAGTAATAGTGGAAAATGAGGATCAAGTTGAGGTTTCTTTCACAAGAACTTGGGATAGTTCCCAAGATGGCAAGCTTGTTCCTTTGAATATTGACAAAAGGTTTTTTTTTTTTTTTTTTTTTTTTCTTTTGCTCCATTAATTCTTGAACCTGCAATAAAACAATATTCTTTTAGAATCATTTTATGTGAGATTTTTTTTATGGTCAGGTTCATAGTGTTGCGTGGTTGCTCAGGCTTTTACACTTATGCCATTTATGAGCACTTAAAAGATTGGCCTGGTTTTAACCTTGCTGAAACCAGAATCGCATTCAAGCTCAGAAAAGACAAGTACTATAATTAACTTATCACTTTACATCTTTACATATATGTATATAGTGGCTAGTAGGAAGTATAAGTTTTATTAGTCTCGTCAGCAATTTAATCCTTAAAAATTAATTTTGAAGCAAAAAATATATATATTTGATACAATACTCATTTTTACTCGTAATCTCTAAAGTCTCAACTTTTAAATTGAAAAAATATGTGTTTAAATATGATTGAATTCACGTTTTCCTAATTATTGCAAGAGTAAAAAATGTATAATTTTAAGCACCGGTAATCTTAAAAAGGTATAATAATAGGGCATAGAAATCAATTTAGCTTTTAATGTTTATATCTTTTGTCAGTTTGACTTTTATTCTCTCTTTTTTAGTTAAATTTGGCACATAACCATTTTAAAAATAGTCGAATTTGACCATCAACATTTCAAAAAGACTCGAATTTTTGTTTTTAATAGAAATATTGACTAAATCAATAAGTTTTTAAAACTAGTCGTCACCATTGCAATCCATGTATACTCATGCTTTTTTTTAAAATAAATATTATAATATTTTTATATATTTTTTGAATAGTTTTATAATTTTAAATTATTTTTCAATAACGTATAAGACAAATAGTGTCATATCAATATAAAGTACACGTGAATTGTCACACGAGTTATCATGCCAGTATCATTAAAAAGTTATGATTTTAGTCAGCATTTCTGTTTTTAAGAAAAAAATCAAATTGACACTTTTTAAAAAGTTAATGACCAAATTTAACTACAGAAAGAGTCAAATTAATAAAAAGATATAAATATTGAGGACTAATTTATAATTATGCCTAATACTAATTAATATTACAGGTTTCACTACATGGCCATGGCAGACAATAGGCAAAGGTACATGCCATTGCCTGATGACCGTTTATCAGGAAGAGGACAAGCCCTGGCTTACCCAGAAGCTGTTCTCCTCGTTAATCCAGTGGAGCCCGATCTCAAAGGAGAGGTGACCACTAATTAACATATAAAATTATCTCTTTAATTTGCTAAAGCAATGAAAATGAATGAAAATTTTGTCTCAATGTTGAGTTCAGGTGGATGACAAGTACCAATATTCATGTGATAACAAAGACAGCCAAGTCCATGGCTGGATCTGCACCACCGACCAACCAGCAGTAGGGTTCTGGATGGTCACACCCAGCAATGAGTTCCGGTCTGGTGGTCCAGTCAAACAGAACCTAACCTCTCATGTTGGTCCTACAACCCTTGCTGTAAGAAAACCTTGGCTGGCTGGCCTCTTTTTACTTTTGGTGATGCTGAAACTTTAACCCTCATTGGATGATATAAATGATATATAATATGGTACAGGTGTTTCTAAGTGCTCATTATACCGGGGAAGATTTGGTGCCGAAATTCAGTGCCGGTGAGGCCTGGAAGAAAGTGTTCGGCCCTGTTTTTATCTATCTTAATTGTACAATGGACGGAGATGAGCCGCTTTCGCTTTGGGAGGATGCTAAACAACAGGTTTAGTTGTTTATTGGACTCACTATTAAATTATTAGGATTAGAATGTGTGAATTACTGATAATAAATGACAAGTTAATGGCTACAGATGATAATTGAAGTTCAAAGCTGGCCTTATACATTTCCAGCCTCAGATGATTTCCCTAAATCCAACCAACGTGGAAATGTCAACGGTAGGCTTCTTGTCAATGACAGGTAATTTAAAACACATAATCAAAATCTAAACACTATGCACTTATTGCATGGATGGCTTGAATATTACATGTGAAAAATCAGATAGATAGTCTTTATAGCAAGAGACACAATGCGCCATCATTCGGGTTAGAATCTTGAAGATAACATTATTAAAAATAGCAATCTTGAAAGAATTAGTCTCTATGGATCATAAAATGGACATAAAGGATGCCCTAGTTCCACCAAAAAAAAATTAAGAATGAAATATTTTTTAAACTGCTAAATCCAACCTACTTATGCGATAGGTACACGATTGAGTTAAATAAATATACTTCACATCAAACTCAAGCTACCATTTAATGTCTAAGCGGTACCTGAATGTGACATTAAGTTCGGGAGGCCTAATTAAAATTTCCAAAATTTTGGGGTCTAATTTTTTTTTCCAAATATTTTGGAGTTTATTGAGATTTTTTAAAATTAAGAGTCTAATTAAAATTTTTCAAAAATTTTGAAGGGCTTAATGAAAATATCTAAATTTTTTGCCCTTCTGGCTACTCTTACATTCCATCCTGTGCTCAAGTTAATAGACAGATCGATAGAATGATCCGATTGATAGTCCAATAAACCTATATTGTTTATTACCTTGAGAAATTCTCGTTTATACTTTTGTAGCGTAGCAAGCACACCCAATTGATTAAATCATGTTCTCAATTTTTGGGGATTATATTGTTTAGATATGTTGATGACAACATACCAGCCAATGGAGCTTACATAGGATTGGCTCCACCAGGCAATGTTGGATCTTGGCAAAGAGAATGCAAGGTGATTTTCTTGTACTATATATATGCAGTGTAATGCTTTATACATATATAGTATATGATGGAAATAAAAAGAAATAATTCTGAAATATATTTATGATACCATATTTCCTTATAGGACTATCAATTTTGGACCAAGACAGACATAAATGGCTATTTTTTGATCAATGACATAAGACCTGGTGATTATAACCTTTATGCATGGGTTCCTGGCTTTATTGGAGATTATCAATATAGTGCAGCCATTACCATAACTCCAGGTACAATTGGAGCTTTGTAAATGCTCAAAATTGCCTAGTATTATAAGGGTTATAATGTGACCATGTTAGTGAAAATTTTAATGTAGGTAGTGAAATTGAGGTCGGCGATCTAGTATACGAACCTCCACGAAACGGACCGACATTGTGGGAAATAGGAATTCCTGATCGTTCTGCTGCGGAATTTTATGTCCCGAACCCTAACCCTAAGTACATCAACAAAGTTTATGTCAACCATCCTGATAGGTTAGCCTTTCATCTTTTCATTCTCAAAAACCTCCACATTCAATTTATGGATTAATGACTTAATTCCATCAAGATATATATGGTTTTAAATTTTGAAAACGTTTTGATAGAGTCATCAAAGTATTAGTACCATATCAATAAGATATTTCTATCAACCTACTTGTTAACTTGGATGATAAATGTCAACTCGAATTTGACATGTAAAATATTTAAAGTAGGTGAATTAAATTTTAAATACATATATATATCTGTAGCATGAACAATTTAGGAATATCAAGGACTTGATTGATACCAATGCAAAATATGTTCCATGCCAAATTTAAGTTGTCCATATGACTCATGTTTTAAGTTGACGACTAAGGTGACAAAAAGGATATGCTTTTTTTACTATACTGATACTTTGAGAACCCAATTAACACGTTTGAATTTCATGGATCGGTTTAAAGTTTGAGTCAGAGTTTGGGGATGCCATGTGAAATTAATCCATAACTAATAATAGTGATGAAATATTCATCCTTTTTCAGCGGTCATGTTCTTAAATTTGCATATAAACAGCCGCTCAATATGTGTAGTAAAGTACCTTTGTGGTGACAGGTTTAGACAGTATGGACTTTGGGAAAGATATGCAGAACTGTATCCCAATGAGGATTTAGTTTACACAGTTGGCACTAGTGACTATAAAAAAGACTGGTTCTTTGCCCAAGTAACCAGGCAAGACTCTTCAACATCATTCCCATTTCCCTTATCGTTTTCATTTTTAAACATCCATGTATAATTCAGGGTAAAAACCAGAAAATCTTTTAGAGCTGAAATTAAAATATAAATTTTTTGAATCTCAAAATATAATTTTATTATGTATAAATTTATAATTTTATAAATTTTGAAGGGATTGAATATGATTTTTTTCTTCATTTTAAAGGTCAATGTATAATTTTACCATATATTAACTCTTAAATTTAAAATTTTTGAGAGGACTAAAAGGTTAATTTTCTATTTTGGAGGGCGAAGGCCCCATGCTTCCTCTGAATTCGCCCTTGATTTTTTGCTCAAAATTTCTCTAAACCCTTAATTTAAAAAATATTACATACTAAAACGTGCTTAAACTTATAGTTTTTAAGTTGCTATAATAATGATGCCCATTGGGCTAGGGGCGAATGCCTTGCCCCCTTCCTCAATGAAAAATTATCTATTTAGTCTTTTCTAAAATAATAAAATTATAAATTATATATGATAAAATTATAATTTAACTTTAAAAAAAATATTTTTTTTAATCTTTTAAAAAAATAAAATTATATTTTAACCGTTCAAAAATTTATAATTAAATTTTGATCTTAAAAAATTTTCAGATTCGCCTCAGTCAAAGAGTCATACAGGATTTCCATTGTTGTTTTAGGTGTCAAACTTCGATATTCGAGTTACTAATGTTTGTTGATTGCAGGAAAATTGATACTAACAAGTATCAAGGAACCACATGGCAAATTAGATTCAAACTTGACAATGTAGATCAGGGTAGTTCATATAAATTAAGAGTGGCGATTGCTTCTGCAACTTTTTCCGAATTGCAGGTATATAACTACTGTTCATTATTCGATTTTAATCGAATTAACCAATCGAATTTAATTTGATTTGGTTAACTCTAAAAAATTATGTTCAAAAAGTGATTTAAATTTTTTTAATGCTTTCATAAATCTCGTTAATTGGATTAATAAAAGTTCAATTTAATTATTAATCGAACCAATCGATTTTTTATTATCTATAGATTCGAATCAATGATCCGAAAACAAATCCTTTGTTTTCGAGCGGGCTAATCGGGAGGGATAACTCGATAGCAAGGCATGGAATTCATGGACTCTACTGGCTTTACAATGTAGATGTGCCTGGAAAATTGTTGGTTCAAGGTGACAACACTATCTTCCTTACGCAACCGCGAAGTAGTAGTCCTTTTCAAGGTATTATGTACGATTACATTCGACTCGAAGGTCCCTCAAAATTAAGTTCCAAGGAAGAATATAAGTCGAGTACATTGTAATTAGAGATGAAATTGGATAATGTTTGTTTATTTGTATGGATCAATGCTATATGTTTTTAAGTATTTGCATATTTTACTACTGTAATAGATATTGTTTCAGTGTATGCAGGATGCTTTACGAAAAGTATTATTTATTTCTGGGATCAGTTTAATATTACTTCTTAAAAGTATTTTTGGGCAAAAAAAATATTTTTTGATTAAAGATTAAAATTGTCTACTTCTGCTTTTGGTCAAAAAAATACTTTTTTCAAAGCATTTTTCTTGTCCCAAAAGCTCAAAAATATCTTGTTTAATAATAATTTTATCTCAAAAAGTGTTTTTGTAAAGCGTCTTTTAAAATTAATGTTAAACACACCCTTAGTTGATAATAAAAAATGCTTTTACTTTTTTTCTTAATTAGTTACACAAGTATTTAAATTTATATATATGACTAGATTCATAATTCATAAGCAATCAATATGGGTTTGGATGAGATTAGTTACTGCAATGATATTATAATATGAGATAAAATGTAAACTAAACGCACTGCACAATATCACCCATCCAAACCTACACTTATTTATATAAAAAATTTATCACTTATTATTATTATTATTATCATTTGGTCAATTTTACTCTAAACTATAACAAATAGTCAATTTTAATAATAATAAAAAATGACGATTGGATAACCAATGCAAGTTTAAGAATATAAAAATAAAATAATTAAATATTTTTTATTAAAATTAGAAGGTCAAATAAATTATTATATTAATTTTTATTTATTTTAGAATTTCAACCCAAATCAATTAATAAATCAATCACATCATGCATGAAGTAGTTTAAGATTCCTAAATAATTCGAGTGGTATGCATTTCTAATTCATTTTCTTAAATTACACTTTAAGACAAATTCTTTTCTAAAATTTACTAAAAGTTCATACAATTTTATTTATCTATGCATATTATAAGATTTCATCTAAAATGGAAAAAAAAAAAAAAAAAACTATGTTCATATTGTAATTTTGACATTTTGTATTAATTTTTTTTAATTATTTGCCTCATAAAATCTTCAAATGTTGGTAGTTTCAGAATTAATCTCTAAAAACAATCTTAGTAATGATTAGTTAGAATAATTTTTTTAAAATATTTAGGCTCTATCTGTTTTATTGAAAATGACTTCCGGAAAATGATTTCTGGAAAATGATTTATTTTTCTGAAAAAGCTAATATTTTCTAGTGTTTGGATGAATCTGTGTAAAATATTTTCTGTTATTTGGTAGATCTCTTAAAAATATATTATAAAAGTTGTTTTCAATTAAACAAACATACATTTAAGATTTTCTTTTTTTTTTATTGTTTAATTGAATTTATTTTTATCTATAATTTTATATTTTACATTGTTTTTGCATATATTAAAAATATTATGTTAAATTTAGATTCATTGCAACGTCATTTTTTAATTACATGACTACTAAGTGAGTTTTTTTATTTAAAAATGTGACAAACGGACCCTTATTAATTGAATATTATCTAATTATATTTTGAATCAAATTAATTAAATTTATCTCTAATAATAATTTTTTTTATTTTTTATTTAAAAAAACTTAAAAAGTTTTAGTTTGTAGTGTTTTTTTAAAGTTAGTTTAAACATTTTTAAATTAATATATTTAATTATTTATTAAAATATAGTAATATTATTTTTAGAAAAAGTCATACATGTGAGACACAATATTCTAAATAGCATATAAAAAATATATGATGCATATATTCTTTTATTTTTATATATTGATGTATAAATTAATTAATTAAATCACTTAAAATTTACAATAGTTACAAGTTTAAATAATAATCACAATTTTTAATATGAATACATACATATTTGGTATATATTTGTATTAATTTATATGGAATTATATTATAATTTTGAAATAAATACTTATTTTTGTTAAATTAATATCATATATAAAAAATAACATAAATGACTTTTACAATTATTATATCATAAATGAAGACTAAAATGTCAAAACATTCATATTTATATAAATTTTATTTTTAATAATTTTATTTGTCAAAGGTTGAAAATTATTTTAAATTAATAAATAAAGAAATTTTAAGATATATATAACAACAGGGATAAAAAAAACTAGTTAAATTTTATTTATATCATTTCATTGAAAATTTAGCCAATTCAACAGTTGGAGGAGAAAATTATAGCTATTTAAAGCACTAAATGGGAGAGTTAAAATAGCTTTACATGATAATCCTATTTTAGAAATTATCTTACATTTTGTTAACTAAATGCTCCGTGAAAATTAATGATAAGATCTCTAAAAGGGTAAATTATTAAAATAATCACTTTTGTTTCCCTTGGGTTATATTTTAGTTATTTATATTTGAAATGTTATGTTTTAGTCACTAATATTATTGTGTTGTAACATTTAGTCACGGAACATTAATTGTTGTTAACTGTGTAATGGTAAGATGACGTGACACGTTAAATCATCATTTCAAATAAAAATTTTAGGTTAATTTATACAATCGGTCCCTATATTTTTTTTTCGTTTTAAGCAATTTAATATTTTTCTTTTACGTTAAAAGATATGAAGAAGGAAGGAAAATAGCAGGAGAAGCAGAAGAGAACGAAAAAAAAAAGGGAAAGTTAAATTAACGGCTCAGTGACTAAAATATTATAACACGTTAACGTAAGTGACTAAAATGTAACATTTCAAACATAAGTGACTAAAATGTAACCTGAAAGAAATAAAAGTGACTATTTTGATAGTTTACCCTTTCTAAAACAACTAAATTGATAATTAATTTACGAAAATAGAAAAAAAAATGAACTAATTTCACCGCATAAATCATCATTAATTAATAAGGATTTAAAGGGATAATCTTAGTTATATAAAAGATTTCTTCTAAAATATATGATTTAATCCAATTAATTCATGTTGTTAAATTTAAGAAATCATATTCATAGTTTTGAATTTTAACTTCTGCAATTTATTCCCGTTGTCGAAACCATTTTTATTTTGATTTAAAAACGGTGGATCGACGTTTTGGAAAGCAAAAATAGAGTCGCCACCAATCTTTTTTTGTTTAGGTGTGATTGGATCACCTAGAAATTTGGTTGTAAAACATTTTGGTTTACTAAAACAATGATTTCAGTCTACGAAATTTTGAGAAAAAAAGTTCGGGAGTCGGTTACGTATGAGGAAGGATTAGCACCCTCATCACGCCCAAAATTGGTACCAAATCGATTAAATACTGTCCTTGTGTCTAAGATTTAAAATGTTTTTGAAATGAGGTTCCTTTTGATTGCATTTGAATAACCTGAGTTGGTCGTAAAAATCTTTTTGTTTCAGAGGAATATAGCATCACATCCAGCACGGTAGGACACGATCCTTTATACCCTCGAAAACACGATAGATTTCGACTTCCAAAAGTTTATAATTTGAAAATTACAAAAGGATGCTCAAATATTTAGCCCAACGAAAAACCGAAACCCAGCACAGTAGGGCACGATTCCTCGAATTTCTAAACATTGAACATTGCCTCGCCTTAGAAAACACGAGTGAAATTCCAAAGGGATATTCGATTATTTTGAACGAATGGGAGATTGCAACCCAGCACGATAGGACACTATTCCCCAAATTGCTAAACATCAAACATTTCCTTTGTTTTACAAAAGTTTTTAGAAAACATGAATGAAATTCTAAAGAGATATTCGATTATTTTGAGCAAACGAGAAATTGCAACCCAGCACGATAGGGCACGATTCCCCGAATTGCCAAACATCAAACATTGCTTTCGTTTTAGGGAATTTTTAAACAAATAATTATAAAAGTAGCTTGTAATACACTAATTTGACTTGAAGTAAAATGGAATAATTAGTTTTAAAGAGTTAGAAGTTATAAAGCGATACTTGTAAGCCGAAAAGGAAATTAAAACATGGGATAATATATAAGATGTTATGATGGATGAAAGGAGATAATATAATTCGTTTAATCAACTAACGAGATAACAATCAAATTCCACCAATCTAAAAATATTATCAATTTCCTAATCATGGATGAAGAATAATCTATATGATGGCAATGCAAAATAATATATATCAATAATACGTATAATCCAATACAACATAATTCAAATATGAAAAAATGCAAAACAAAATGAAAGTGAAAGAAAAATATGTATATATGTATAGGATAAATTTAAAAGGATAAATACATAATATATATTATATGAATTGTTATACTGGAAACTTTTTGCATAAATAAAATATAAGTATACATGTGACCATTAAAATATGTATTATAGAATAAATATTTAAATCGAATGAGATACGAAATATTAAAGAATATTGGTTTAAAATTGACAACTTATGTATAATAAAGGAAAATGAATAAAAAATATACAAAGGTAGTACAAATATATAATAATTTTAAGAACATATTAAATTTTACAAATTATGGATACATATATATATATATATATATATATATAAAAATAAATTTAGAATAAAAGGAATACGCATACAAAAATAAATTAGTTTTATCATAAGCTATAAAAGACTTAGAAACATACTTTCCTATGTACAAAGAAAACCGTAGGTATAAAATACATGACTTTATAGATTCAATATATATGTACCAATATTTTCATGTACGGATAATAATTTAAATAATGTATAAAACACGTTATTTACTTTTAATCAACAAGTATATATATTTAATATATAAAAGGGTTATATGTATGAATAATATAGTGCTAATAATATATAGAATAAAGTTTAATTTCATTTTTAAGGTGTATATATATAATAACGCATAAAACATAAAATAATATATAAAAGGTGAAATTACAATTAATCAGACTACAAAGAATAAATAAACAAAATGATGCAAACGATCAATAAACGTGAATAATAAAGAAAACTATAAAAATAAATCTAAATAAAACCTAATTGAAATCAAATTAAAATAAGGAGGATAATTTACAAATAAAATAAACTGTTGGGATTAAAAAAGGGACCCGGGCGAATGCGCGAGTAAATATGGAGGACCAAATGGGAAATAAGCCCGTCCATCCAAAACGCACCGTTTGATCGGGGGCCAAAATGAAATAATAATGAAATTTCAGGGGTAAAAATAAAAAAATTAAAAGGGAATGGGACCACATCGAAACCGGCATCAGAAGCGGAGGGACTGAGGGCTCAAATAGACCCTCAGTCCAAAAACACGCGGATCCTAGGCGGCTTTCGGGTCGGAGTTCGGGTCAGGTGATTAAACGACGCTGTTTTGGGTATTGAATATTTTCCCCAAAACGACGCCGTACCAGGGGGCTATAAAAGTAAAATTTTTTGAAGAAACCATCATTTTATTGGTGCAGAGGAAAAAAAAAAGAAAGAGGGAAGTGAGGGAGTCCGGCCTAGGCGATTTTTGGTCGCCGGATTGGTGCCCGTCGGTCACCGACGTCCGCCGTGTACGGCGGTCGGAGGTGCAAAAATCTCCAAATCGACTCCTCCTGTCCCCCTCACTCCGTATTTGAGTTCCAAGCAAGCCAAATGAGGCCTAGGAGATCGGATCGAACCATGGGTACCAATCGGTTCTGACTTCTACGATCTCCGAAATGGTAACAATATCCTTTCCCCCTTTTTAAATATATGCGTATATTGTGTGTGTGTGTGTGTGTGTGTTTGAATCGACTTGAAAATAAAAAGCTAGGCTAATCGGTATAAAGAAACAACCTTTTCTTTCTTTGAAATCTTTTAATTTCAGTTTTTATTTCTTTCTCGTATCCGTTTCCGTAAAAAAAAAGGTTACATTTTTCTTTGGCTATATATAGCCGAATACAATCAATCTCTGATCTCTTCACTGTTTTAGCATTTAATCCCGTCTTTTCTTTGCAGGAGTAGTTGGCGATAGAGCAGGTGGCCACCAGTGACGGTGACAGGGTCTCGGGGCTAGGTTCGGCGCCGAAAAGCAATAGGGGCTAGGGTTTTTCTTTTTTTTTAAAAATGTTAAGATGGGCTAGGGTTTATTTTTTTGGGCTTGTAACCGGGTAGTGGGCTTGTTTTAATTTAGTTTGGTTTTGGGTGTTGGGTTTAGGGGTTATAAACGGGACGGGCAAATTGGGCTTGTAACAGCTGCCCCTCTTTGCTCGTTGTCGTGTAATGAGAACAGAGCAAAGACTCTTAAGAAAGACCAATTTTGACCGGTCCCGCCAAGCCTTGACTTTTGGTGCCTCTCTTTTTTTTAGGTAGCCTCGTTCAACCCACTGCATCTTGTCGCTTTGCTCTACTCCATCGGTTTACCGCAACTTCAAAGAAATAGGGTTTGTTTTGATCTGCTCTACTGCAACTTCAAAGGGATGAGATCTATGATTTATAGCTTCAATCCGTTTCACTGCAACTTCAGGGAGATAAAATTTGCTATCTTTAGTCTGTTCCACTGCAACTTCAAGGAGATAAGACTTGTTTTGATCTGCTCTACTGCAATTTCAGAAAGATGATATCTGTGATTTATAGCTTCAATCTGTTCCACTGCAACTTCAAGGAAATAAGATTTGCTATCTTTAGTCTGCTCCATTGCAACTTCAGGGAGATAAAACTTATTTTGATCTGCTCTACTGCAATTTCAGAGAGATGAGATCTGTGACTTATAGCTTCAATCTGTTCCACTGTAACTTCAGGAAAATAAGATTTGCTATCTTTAGTCTGCTCCACTGCAACTTCAGGGAGATAAGACTTGTTTTGATCTGCTCTACTGCAATTTCAGAGAGATGAGATCTGTGATTTATAGCTTCAATCTGTTCCACTGCAACTTCAGGGAAATAAGATTTGTTATCTTTAATCTGCTCTACTGCAACTTCAGGGAGATAAGACTTGTGACTTTAATCTACTTTGATGAAACTTCAAGGAGATCTGCTGTGGCTTCTGGCCGCTCCATCGCCATTTCAGGGAGAAGTGATTGGTAATTCAGCCTGTTACCCTACTGTTTAGGGGGTTAAGGATCACCGTCTTCGATCTGCTTCCCTACTACTTAGTGGGTTAAGATCTGTAAATCTTTAGCCTGTTACCCTACTACTTAGGGGTTTAAGACTTGTGAATTCACTGATTCTAGAGACATGACCTGTAGAATTAGTTCCATGTATTTATGCTTATGCCAAAGAATTAGAATGCTATGATCGAAATGAATCAAATATTCCTACTAGCTACGCTACGAATGATCTATAAATGCATAAGTGCAGCATGTTGTGAGCATGAATCCCCTTTTTAATGTTTAGGTTGTCATTGCTCTTTGTTTATCAAGGTTCTTTCACTGAATCGGTACCCTGTCTTTTTATTCAGCTTAGATCTTTGAACAAAAAACCCAAAGAGGTAGTCCCAATTTAAACTCTTTCTTCTTAAATGTTTCCACTCTTTAAGTTTGGTTAGTTCTAAATAATAGCCCTGTTTCAGGTTCTTGTACTACTTAGAAACTTTTAGAGTAATATGCAGAACTCCTTTTGTGAAAGTATCATTAATCTATTAATCATCATTTCGATGCAAAATGCTTGAAAAAGATCACAAGAATGACAGAACTGAGATTTGTCAGAAACAAAATTTGAAGTGAATAAATTAATCACAGACAACTAATGTTGCAAGCATGAACAAAAAGAAAATAGGTGCCCCAGATATCGCAGCATGAGCTTCTCTGTACAAACTTCTTGATGACTCTCTTTTTGCCCAATATGTGTTTAGGGGATCTAGAGTACCCTTGTAAATACCCCAAGGTGTAACATCTCTCCTCCTTGTTAATTTAGGTATCGTATGCCCAACCTTTGATCAATATTTGAATTGCTTTTTACGGATTTTCAATTTAAAATCCCTTTAGTCTTAAGATGCTCTTTGCGAGTCTTCACCTTGGCCTCTCCCTCTTTTTTTTTTAGACGAAGTATTTCTTAACCGAATCTGAATTTACATGATTGGGTAAAGTCTTGCCATTCATTTCGGTCAATATCAATGCTCCTCCAGAAAAGGCCTTCTTCACCACATAAGATCCTTCCCAATTTGGCATCCATTTTCCTCTAAAGTCCTTTTATATATGCAGGATCTTTTTTAATACTAGGTCTCATTCATTGAATTCTCTAGGACGAACCTTTTTGTTGTAAGCTCGCATCATCCGTTTTTGGTACATTTGACCATGACGTATAGCCCTTAACCTCTTTTCTTTAATCAAATTCAACTGATCGTATTGGGATTGGATCTATTCTGCTTCATCCAGCTTTACTTCTGACAAAACTCTGAGGGAAAGGATCTCGCCTTCGATGGGTAAAATCGCCTCCATTCCATAGACTAATAAGAAAGGAGTTACCCCAGTAGAGGTCCTAACAGACGTTCGATAAGCATAAAGGGCGAATGGTAACTTCTCATGCCAGTCTTTATAAGTTTCAGTCATCTTTCCCACAATCTTCTTGATGTTCTTGTTGGCTGCTTCGATTGCACTATTCATTTTTGGGCGATACGGCGATGAGTTGTGGTGTCTGATCTTAAACTGACTGCAGACCTCTGCTATTGTACTGTTGTTCAAATTCAATGCATTGTCAGATATGATCTTTTCTAGCATTCCATATCGACAGATAATTTTCCTTTTCAGGAACTTGCTAATCACCGATTTTGTAACATTGGCATACGAAGCGGCTTCTACCCACTTGGTGAAATAATCGATGACCACAAAAATGAATCGATGCCCATTTGAAGCTTTTGGTGAAATTGGTCCGATCACATCCATGCCCTACATCGAAAAAGGCCATGGAGAAGTCACAACATGCAGAGGTGAATGAGGCACATTAATCTTGTCTCCATAGATTTGGCACTTATGACATCTCTTGGCATAGTTAATACAGTCTCCTTCCATGATGGACCAATAATAACCAAATCTCATAATTTGCCTAGCCATTGTGAAGCCGTTAGCGTGCGTCCCACATACGCCCTCGTGGACTTCTTCCAAGATTTTCTTAGCTTCAATAGTGTCTACACATCTCAATAGTACCTGGTCCTTCCTTCTTTTATATAGGATCTCTTCGTCCAAGACATAGTCGCTGGCCAGTCTTCTCAACGTTTTTTTATCATTTTCAGTAGCTTGGGTGGGGTACTCACGATTCTTCACATACCGCAGGATATCGTGATACCAAGGGTGATCATCATTTTTTGCTTCTTCTTCGAGGTTGTAACAATGAGCTGGAGCCTCGTAAATACTCATTTGGATCAGTTTCATATCTTCTTGTTTGTTCACCTTGATCATAGAGGCTAAAGTTGCTAGAGTGTCTGCCATCTAATTTTCTTCTCGAGGGAGATAGCGGAAAACAATATCGTCAAATTCTTTAATTAACTCAAGGACCAGATTTCTGTAATTGATTAATTTGGGATCTCTCGTCTCCCATTCACTTTTGAGTTGATAAATTACTAGCGCAAAATCTCCATATACTTCTAGTGTTTTAATCTTGCGTTCTATGGCTGCACGGATGCCCATGATGCATGCTTCGTATTCTGCCATATTATTTGTGCAGTCAAAATCCAATTTACTAGTAAAGGGATAATGATCTCCCTTTGGAGATACCAAGACTGCCCCAATTCCGTTATCCACAGCATTTGATACTCCGTCGAAGTTTAGCTTCCAAGGGTGACCTTCTTGGGGATCTCCTTCAGTGGTTGCCACATACATCAGATCTTCATTTGGGAAATTAAAGTTTAGAGGGTTGTAGTCTTCTAGAGTTCTACTGGCTAGAAAATCTGCTATTACACTCCCTTTTACAGCTTTTTGGTTCACATAGACGATGTCAAACTCGGAGAGTAGAATTTGTCATCGGGCCATTCTTCCATTTAAAGCAGTTGACTCCATCAAGTACTTCAGAGGATCCAATTTAGAAATCAGCCAAGTTGTGTGATACAACATGTATTGTCTCAGTCTTCGGGTTGTCCAGATTAAGGCACAACACAACTTTTCGATTGGTGAATATCTCATCTCACACTCAGTGAACTTTTTACTGAGGTAATATATCGCTCTTTCTTTCCTTCCTGACTCATCGTGTTGGCTAAGTACACATCCCATAGAATTTTCAAATACTGTCAAATACAATATCAGTGGCTTATTTAGACTAGGTGGTGTCAATACCGAAGCATTAGACAAATATTGCTTAACCTTGTCAAAAGTCTTCTGGCACTCCGTATCCCAAACACTAGGGTTATGTTTCTTAAGGAGATGGAATACGGGGTCACATTTCTCGGTTAGTTGTGAAATGAACCAAGTGATGTAATTTAGTCTCCCTAAGAATCCCCAAACTTCCTTTTGAGTACGAGGCGGAGGTAACTCTTGTATGGCTTTGACTTTATTTGGGTCAATCTCAATCCCTTTTTCACTGGCTACGAATCCTAACAGTTTCCCTGACCTGGCCCCAAAGGTACATCTTGCTGGATTGAGTTTCAGTTGGAACTTCCTCAACCTCAGAAATAATTTCCTCAAGACTTGCACATGCTCTTCTTCTGTCCGGGATTTAGCGACCATGTCGTCAACATAGACTTCAATTTCTTTGTGCATCATATCATGGAACAGTGTTACTATGGCTCTCTGATATGTTGCCCCCGCATTTTTCAATCCGAACGGCATTACTTTATAGCAAAAGGTTCCCACATGGTCATAAATATGGTTTTATTCATGTCTTCAAGATGCATCTTGATTTGATTGTACTCTGAGAAACCATCCATGAAGGAGAACAGTGAGTAACCTGCCGTATTGTCTACTAAGGTGTCAATATGAGGCAACGAAAAATTATCTTTCGGGCTAGCTTTGTTCAGATTCCTGTAGTCTATACACATCCGTACTTTTCTATATTTTTTAGGGACAGGGACGATATTGGCTACCCATTCTGAGTACTCAACTACTTGTAAGAAACTAGCATCGAATTGCTTCTTGACCTCCTCTTTTATTTTCAACAAAACATCTAGCCTCATCCTTCGGAGCTTCTGTTGAACTGGCTTGCATTCTTCTTTAATAGGGAGTCTGTATACCACAGTATCAGTATTTAACCCAGGCATATCTTGATATGACCATGCAAAGACATCCTTAAACTCTTGGAGTAACTCAATAAGGTCCCGCTTTGTCTTTGTGGTAATGCAAGCCCCAATCTTTACTTTTTTCCTTTCTAGTTCATCTTCCAAATTCATGACTTCTACTGACTCTTTGTGAGGTAGAATCTGTTTCTCTTCTTGTTCTACCATCCTTAACAAATCAGGGGATAAATTATAGTCTCTATCATCTTCAAAGTCTTGAGATCTCTCTAAACATATATCCCGCTCGAAAGGAGACTCTGAGTTAGTAGCAACGTCGCTCATATCGTTGATATCTGGAGACCTGTTGTAGGTGTAAAGGAAGATACAAAGAACAAAAGAATCTAAGAACAATGATATGTATAGTATGATCATGAATGAAAGAATAAAAGAATTTTTGTACGAGATAAGACAAAAGTATGCATTTTATTGAAATAACGATTTTGAACACAAGCCTATTTCACAAAAGGAAACTTATTACTCCTAGGCCTAGAGTAATAGGTGTGTTTTAGACATTACTCTGTGTTAGTTCTAAGACTACAGAAATCTCTTCCGCAGTCCAATTATTCAGAACACTTCCTGGCTCATGAGGGCGAATGCCCGACAAATTCTCTACTCCAGTTCCTTCCTCGTATGTGGCGTTAATGCTTAAGTTTTCCAACATTTCTTCGGAAGATCCTTTCCTTGCCGCTCTTCCTTCGGAGTAAATAGTTTATCTCGACACGAATGTTCTGGATATGTGAGGAAAGGTTATCGGCTCCCACTTAACCTTTTCCCCGCTTAAACGCGCTCTTCTCCTTTCTTGTTTCTTCTCTTGATTTTTTTCTTTTGTTTTGCATCTGGCTTGAATCCTAAGCCAAAGCGGTCTTGTTTGTCCATGAGCATAGGTGCTTCGACTCTCCCTTGTAGGCTTCTTCCAAACCCTTTTCCTGGCAAAGTTCATTTCCCGACCATCAGTTGTAGGCTCATTCTTGTAGTCCTTGAGATTCTGGGTGTCGGGACCTTATTTCCTTCAACCACAAATGTCGCATTTACAAATTTTAATGACTGAAAAGAACATTTTATGGCTTTATCATCTGTCCCCACATATGGTGCATTACTGGTAACCGATGCAATAATATCTTCTTCTGCGTTCACGGTTACCAATCGACCTTCCGTTATAAATTTGAGCTTTTGATGTAATGACGATGGCACTGCCCCTGCTGAGTGAATCCATGGCCTTCCCACAAGCAATTGTAAGAGGGCTTGATGTCCATTACTAAGAAATCTATCTCATATGTACTTAGACTGATTAAGAGGGGTATTTCAATTCTTCCCATTACCTTCCTTTCAGTGCAATCAAATGCCCTCACTACATTTTGGCACGTCTTCATATGGAAATTACCCACGTGCAACCTATTCAGTGTGGATAGGGGTAAAATGTTTAGTGCTGATCCATTTTCAATTAATACCCCCGGTAATATGAATCCCTTACACGGGTGGTGATGTGTAGCGCTTTTGTTAACCCCATTCCCCCCGACGGTATTTCATCATCATTGAAAAATATGAAATTATCGGCGCTTATATTATTAACAAAACGGTCCAGCTTATTGATAGAGATGTCATTCGCGACGTAGGTCTCGTTTAGTACCTTCATTAACGAGTTCCGATGTGTCTCCGAACTCATAAGTAAGGCTAGCACTGAGATACGAGTCAGCTGCTTATATAGCTGTTCTACAACGCTATATTCGCTGTGCTTTAAGAACTTTAAAAATTCTTTAGCCTCTTTCTCTCTCACCGGCTCATTGACAGGTAATTTAGATCTGATTGTTTTCTCCTTCCTCCGCTCGTCTATTGGGGTCCTTTCTTTAACAATTTCAGTTCTTGTACCCACAGGATCATAATGTCTCTCACTGTGTGTATAAAAAACTATATTTTGATTCTTCTGTGAAGCACTAACCGAGCTTTTCTTCCTTGGAATTGTCACGTTGCAGTCGTAATTCTAGGGGACCTTTTTGTCATCCTTGTATGAGAAGGATACTGGCTTCTGGATTATGACTCTCGGCGCCATTTGTACTCCTGCTTCATTGTTCCTTGGTCGGGAAATTATCACCACAGGATTATTCACTTTTTAGACCCCTTCTGTTGTTTATTCTTCTGAGGCGTAAACCTCTCCCTCTTCTGATCATTTGATTTCTTCATAAAATTCTATCTCTTTATTGTCCATTAAATTTTGTACTATGGACCTGAACTTGCTACACTCTTGGATGTCATGGTCCTCATTGGCGTGAAACTCACAGTATTTCCCTTCCTCTCTGGGCTTTTCCATTGAATGTTGTGCGACCAAACCTCCTTTGACCATTTGTTCCCAAACCCAACTCAATGGGGTTTTCACTTCTGTCACGTCAACCTTGATTCTTTTGCTCTCACTCTCGATTATCGCGTTTACCCCTTTATTAGCATGATCGGGCAACGGATTCCCTGCTACATTGGGGTCTGGTGAGTCATCAAACTTTATAACACCCATTTTAATGAGTTTTTCCACTAACTTTTTGAACGCGGTACAGTTCTCAATCGAGTGCCCCATTACCCCTGTGTGGTACTCACATTGGGCGCTTGTGTCATACCATTTTGGGAATGTGGGTTGCAAAGGTTTCAAATAGAAAGCTGACACCACATGGGCCTCGAATAAACTCTGATACAATTCCTTATAGGATATTGGGATAGACGTAAACTAGATTCTTTCTTTGTTAGGCATTGGGTTAGAATTTTGTCTTGTGGAGCCCTGATGGCTGGTGGTTGCTGCCCTCGGTTGGTTCACAGTGACTGGCTTAGAATAACTCTTATCGTACGAGCTCGTGTTGTTCACCTCATTTTCTTTCCTTCTCGGGGCTAATTTCTTAGCATTTTCCCCTGCTTCAATCTTTCCGCATCTTATCATATTTTCTATCATCTCTCCAGACATCACTATGTCTGAGAAGCTCTTAGTAGCACTCCCTAAAATATGGTTGATGAATGGAGCCTTCAGTGTATTGATAAAGAGCATGGTTGTTTCTTTCTCCAGAAGAGATGGTTAGACTTGCGTCGCCACTTCTCTCTATCTTTGGGCGTACTGTCTGAAGTCACTTTGCTTCTTCTCCATATTCTACAACGTGATTCTGTCAGGGGCCATATCCATCACATGGTTGTATTGCCTCATAAAGGTTTGAGCTAGGTCTTTCCATGAATTAATCTTAGTACGGCTCAATTGATAATACCATTTGGATACCGCACCAACCAGACTATCTTGGAAGCAATGAATTAATAACTAGTCGTTGTTGACATACCCAGTCATTCGTCTGCAAAACATAGTAATATGAGCTTCAGAGCAGCTCATTCTATTGTACTTATCAAATTTCAGCATTTTGAACTTGGGGGGAAGGACTAAGTCTGGGACCAAGCTTAACTCTTTAGCATCGATCTCATAGTGATAGTCAACACTTTCCATTGCTTTGAATCTTTCCTCTAACCACTTACATTGGTCTTCCAATTCTTTCGAGAGCCCCGTTCTCACTCTCTTATTTTCTGCCATATTATCCAGATCATGGATTATACGATTAATAGGGTTATCCCCTGGATTAGAGCCTGAGTCTGTTTGATAGTTGATTGGCATCGAGGTATCGGCCTGAAACTGTTGGGGCCTGATTGTTACGGACGGCCTTTGCGTGTGTAGCTCGGGTTGTGTTTGAGTATTCGTTGGGGTGAAACCTGGAGGATAGGGAGGATCTTCAGTAACATATGGCCTCTCTGTGTGTATCTCACTCTGTGTTTGAACATTTGCAGGGGTAAAACTAGGAGGGTAAAGGGAATCTTCATTGTTATTTCCAATATCAGCCATAGGGCCTTTTCCTTTGTCTGGCCGACTAGTCAATAATCGGGTCAGCTCTTCCATCATATTTCTTTGCGATTCCAGCATTTGATCCCTCATCTCCTGCTGGATTTTAGCTAACTATTCTTGAACTTGTGCTTGTATCTGTTCTTGCATCTCTTTCTGCATTTGTTCCAGTCTTTCTAGTTTTTTATCCATTATTTTAGTTCTTGTGTCGTAAGGATGTGTACTTGGGAGATTTTCGTTGGTTTCCAGATTACTGAAACATTTTTAATTAATTAGAATCTTTTTATGGCCTTTAATGCATATGATGTAACGCAAATGCATGAATGCAAAGGAGGCATCAATTTTGATTCAATTTCTTTTAGGAAACTTCACTAGAAAATAAAAATCTTCACATAAAACTGAGTTACAAATAAGACTTCGCCCTAATGCTCAGAGCCTTAATTTTTATAAATAACGATGCTAGCTCTTGCCTCCGATCTGACTCCAACTCGTAATTTACGCTCAGTATATCTGCTTGTACTGCCAAGGCCTGCAAGTAATCGGTTACCTCCCGAATCTGGGTTATGGCTTCCCCCATAATATAGTCCCTGTTTCTGACTTGATCTTGCGCATTGTGAAGCTGCTCCTTCCAACGCTCCTCACTTGCCTCGAAAAACTAAAACATTTTTAATTAATTAGAATCTTTTTATGGCCTTTAATGCATATGATGCAAATGCATGAATGCAAATGAGGCATCAATTTTGATTCAATTTCTTTTAGGAAACTTCACTAGAAAATAAAAATCTTTACATAAAACTGAGTTACAAATAAGACTTCGCCCTAATACTCAGAGCCTTAATTTTCATAAACAACGAGGCTAGCTCTTGCCCCCGATCTGACTCCAACTCGTACTTTACGCTCAGTATGTTTGCTTGTATTGCCAAGGCCTTCAAGTAATCGGCTACCTCCCGAATCTGGGTTATGGCTTCCCCCATAATATATTCCCTGTTTCTGACTTGATCTTGTGCATGGTGAAGCTGTTCATTCCAACGCTCCTCACTTGCCTCGAAAAACTAAATCCGCATCTCGCAGTTTTGTAGTGACGCTTCTAATTCTTCTGTTCTTCCTTTTATTTCTTCTATCTTGCTCAAGCTAGCCTTTTAACTCCATTACAGTATTACAGTTTCGGTATTGATGAAGAGACTTATCGAGTTCTACCATTCTAGCCCTTAATTCACCATGTTCATTTCTGCTTTCCGACAGACTCTTCTCTAGATTTTTATTTCATGCCTGAGCTTCTCGGAATTTTCTTTCCCATCGATCGGCCTTAGTCTTTTCTTCTCGAATTTTCTGGCGCCATTGTTCGGAAGTCTTACCTAACCCCGCAGTCCTCATAGACAGGCGTAACTTCTTATAGTCAGTCTTCAAACTGTCTAGATCCTCTTCAGCCTTAGTTTTCCCTTTCCTCCACTTTTCAGCCTCTGACCTCTAGACATCAGCGTCTAATCTTAGGTGCATCTTCTCTTCCTCCAATTGTTCGATCTTTTTCCCAAGCTCTGAACTCTTCTTCTCGAAGTCTTGTTTTATAATTTCCAATTCTGACGGAGCGACTCGTAGTTGTTCTACCATAAGTCGAGTATTCTCCAAGCTTGGCTTAGGAACATTATCATTAACCCTCTTCTTAAATCATCCATCATACACGGGCGTCACCATAGAACCGATAGCCAACCTCTTCATCCAACGAGTTTACTTCCAAGCATCGGATAGCTCTTGAACATTCTTCTTATAGTGGGCACCTTTAAAAGAGAATTCACACTGAGCAAGTCCGTAGGTCGTGGGTATGAACTGCCTCGACTTATATTGCCTTAATGCAAGCAATAGAGTATACTCGGTAGCTCCCCAAATTTCTAACAAAGGCATCCAATCAAAGTTTCTACATCGATACAGGATCTCATCGGGAACCATCCAAAATGCTCTCCATTCTATATCCCCCTCTTTGAGGTTTTGAAGAATTTCCATCCACTTCTCTTTTGAGATATCCTCTCTCTTTTGTATAGCTGCTTCCTCTTTTAACGGGGAATAAGTTTCAAAAAAGACCCGATAAGAGACCTTATCCACCTTCCAAAAGTACCCGTGAAACCACACTATTAATAGCTGCACACATCTAATAAACAGCCCATCACCTGACTTCCGACACATGCTCAAGGATCTGAACGTCTCAGCCAATATCGCAGGTACAGGTGTGATTCCCTTCTCAAGACGATCGAATAAGTCGGTGACTGCCTCATCCACGTGCCTTAAAGCTTTAGGAAAAATTACCAATCCATAGATGTTTAAGGCGAAGATATCGACCCTCTTTCTTTTATCCAGATGGATTAAAACCAAATCTCTCAAATTTTCCCAAGGGATACATTTGCTATCTCCCTTTTGTTGAATCCGAGCGGTGACCCAAGGCTCGCTCATCTCTGAAATATTCATCAATTTCTTCGTGAAGGTTTGGCCATTAAAAACCTTGGCATAAGCTTTTCTAACTTGCACTTTTGGACACCTGAGCAGTGCAGTATATTCCTCCATGGTAGGTACTAAATCCACTTCTCCAAAAGTGAAACACTTGTAAGCAGAATTCCAAAATTGAACCATAACTCGGAACAGGTGCTTGTTCACCTTAATGTCTAGCAAGTAAGATATATCACCATAGCTTTGGTAGAACAACTGTTTGGTCTCTTCATCCCAACGAGCCCAAATATCTCTCAACTCTTGCAACTCATTCTGTGCTACATTGACGCGAGTGAATTCTTGCAACTCTGATATATATCTTTCTGTCAAGCTATCCCCTTTCTCCGATTGTAACTTCTCTGACCATGCGGGGACGGCTGCATTATCCTAAACTTTATTAAGAAATTCATTCTCCATGTAAAATTTTCTAACTTAGTAATCGAATACGAATCAACACCTCATTTAGTATGCAATGTCATGCAAAATACAATCAAAACAAGACAAGTCAGTATCAAGTGTTAATAATAAAATACAAGCAAAATAAAGATAATCAAGGCATATATATATAGGCGACCACTACAATTTAACCTAACTCCACCTAAAGAAAGCTCTTAGAGTTTCCTATATGTGGTTTGGTTCTAGAGTAAGGGTACCCGAACCAGCAAATTCCTTGATCCTCACCCATTATAGGCTCATATGGATCGAGTTCAGTTCAGGGGAATACATTTCCCTATGACCATGCGGAGATGAAAATCTCACGAAATCATAGGTACGGATGTATCCCAGAAGTAATCCACTAGCCCATGCGGAGGTGAAAATCTCACGAAAGTGTAGTTTCTTACTCCTACTTAGAAGGTGTGACCACAGCGGTCATGCAATGCAATGAAATGTTATTATACAAGACCCAAACCATAACAATCATACAATCGAATGGAAATGAAGAAACCATGATTTTCAAAATAAATTTTCAATTCATTGACAAAAGGACAACAAATAATCAATTTTATGGCTTGACTCTCTTATTGTCCCCAGTGGAGTCGCCAAATTGTCGAAACCATTTTTATTTTGATTTAAAAACGGTGGATCGACTTTTTGGAAAGCGAAAATAGAGTCGCCACCAATATTTTTTTGTTTAGGTGTGATCGGATCACCTAGAAATTTGGTTGTAAAACATTTTGGTTTACTAAAACAATGATTTCGGTCTACGAAATTTTAAGAAAACAAGTTCGGGAGTCGGTTACGTATGAGGAAAGATTAGCACCCTCATCACGCCCAAAATTAGTACCAAATCGATTAAATACTGTCTTTGTGTCTAAGATTTAAAATGTTTTTGAAATGAGGTTCCTTTTTATTACATTTGAATAACCCGAGTTGGTCGTAAAAATCTTCTTGTTTCAAAGGAATATAGCATCACATCCAGCACGGTAGGACACGATCCTTTATACCCTCGAAAACACGATAGATTTTGACTTCCAAAAGTTTATAATTTGAAAATTACAAAAGGATGCACAAATATTTAGCCCAACGAAAAACCGAAACCCAGCACAGTAGGGCACGATTCCTCGAATTTCCAAACATTGAACATTGCCTCGCCTTAGAAAACACGAGTGAAATTCCAAAGGGATATTCAATTATTTTGAACGAATGGGATATTGCAACCCAGCACGATAGGACACTATTCTCCAAATTGCTAAACATCGAACATTTCCTTTATTTTACAAAAGTTTTTAGAAAACATGAATGAAATTCTAAAGAGATATTCGATTATTTTGAGCAAACGAGAAATTGTAACCCAGCACGGTAGTGCACGATTCCCCGAATTGCCAAACATCGAACATTGCTTTTGTTTTAAGGAATTTTTAAACAAATAATTATAAAAGCAGTAATACACTAATTTGACTTGAAGTAAAATGGAATAATTAGTTTTAAAGAGTTAGAAGTTATAAAGCGATATTTGTAAGCCGAAAAGGAAATAAAAACACGGGATAATATATAAGATGTTATGATGGATGAAAAGAGATAATATAATTCGTTTAATCAACTAACGAGATAACAATCAAATTCCACCAATCTAAAAATATTATCAATTTCCTAATCATGGATGAAGAATAATCGATATGATGGCAATGCAAAATAATATATATCAATAATACATATAATCTAATACAACACAATTCAAATATGAAAAAATGCAAAAGAAAATAAAAGTTAAAGAAAGATATGTATATATGTATAAGATAAATTTAAAAGGATAAATACATAATATATATTATATGAATTGTTAAACTGGAAACTTTTTGCATAAATAAAATATAAGTGTACATGTGACCATTAAAATATGTATTATAGAATGAATATTTAAATCAAATGAGATACGAAATATTAAAGAATATTGGTTTAAAATTGACAACTTATGTATAATAAAGGAAAATGAATAAAAAATATACAAAGGTAGTACAAATATATAATAATTTTAAGAACATATTAAATTTTACAAATTGTGGATACATATATATATATGTAAATAAATTTAGAATAAAAGGAATACGCATACAAAAATAAATTAGTTTTATCATAAGCTATATAAGACTTAGAAACATACTTTCTTATGTACAAAGAAAACCATAGGTATAAAATACATGACTTTATAGATTCAATATATATGTACCAATGTTTTCATGTATGGATAATAATTTAAATAATGTATAAAACACGTTATTTACTTTTAATCAACAAGTATATATATTTAATATATAAAAGGGTTATATGTATGAATAATATAGTGCTAATAATATATAGAATAAAGTTTAATTTCATTTTTAAGATGTATATATATATAATAACGCATAAAACATAAAATAATATATAAAAGGTGGAATTACAATTAATCAGACTACAAAGAATAAATAAACAAAATGATGCAAACGATCAATAAACGTGAATAATAAAGAAAACTATAAAAATAAATCTAAATAAAACCTAATTGAAATCAAATTAAAACGAGGATAGTTTACAAATAAAATAAACTGTTGGGATTAAAAAAGGGACCCGGGCAAATGCACGAGTAAATACGGATAGAGGTGTGCATGGGCCGGGCTACCCGGCCCGGCCCGAAGGCCCGCCCGAAATGTGGGAGGGTTTGGACAAAAATATAGGCCCGAAAAATGGGCTTGGACAAAAAAATAAGGCCCGATTAAAAAATGGGCCAGGCCTCGGGTAAGGTATTTTTAGCCCGGACCCGGCCCGAATTCACTAAAGGACAAAAAAAATCTGCATATTTTTTTATTTTTGAATGTTATTTTCTTGTTGTTTTCCTTATATTTTGCTACTATTTTACTATTATGTTGCTATTATTTTGTTGTTATTGTTTGGATATTGTATAAAATTTATTTTATTGTTAATTTTCTTATTATTTTAAAGGCATTTGTTAAATTTTTTATTATTTTAGAAGCATTTGCTTGTTAAGTTGCATTCATCTTAGTGTTATTTAAGTCTACATATTTTTCAAAATTTATTTTCAATTTGTTGGGAAATATTTATTTTGATATTTTTAGTATTTTTGATGTATTATATGTATTTAAAAATAATATAAAATAATATAAAAAATTAATACTGGTAAATTTGGGGTCCGCAGAGTTTTAGTATTTTTATCCGGTTCAGGCTTGGACAAACTTTTAGGCCCATTTTTTGGGCCCGGCCCGGCCCGAGCCCAATAAATGGGTATAATTTTTTAGTTGAGCCCGACCTGAACCCGGCCCGGCCCGGCCCATGAACACCTCTAAATACGGAGGACCAAATGGGAAATAAGCCCGTCCATCCAAAACGCACTGTTTGATCGGGGGCCAAAATGAAATAATAATGAAATTCTAGGGGTAAAAATAAAAAAAATAAAAAGGGAATGGGACCACATTGAAACCGGCATCAGAAGCGGAGGGACTGAGGGCGCAAATAGACCCTCAGTCCAAAACACGCGGATCCTATGCGGTTTTCGGGTCGGAGTTCGGGTCAGGTGATTAAACGACGCCGTTTTGGGTATTGAATATTTGCCCCAAAATGACATCGTACCAGGGGGCTATAAAAGTAATTTTTTTTTGAAGAAACCATCATTTTATCGGTGCAGAGGAAAAAAAAAGAGGGAAGTGAGGGAGTCTGGCCTAGGCAATTTTCGGTCGCCGAATCGGTGCCCGTCGGCCTTCGACGTTCGCCGTGTACGGCGGTCGGATGTGCAAAAATCTCCTAATCGACTCCTCTCATCCTCCTCACTCCGTATTTGAGTTCCGAGCAAGCCAAAGGAGGCCTAGGAGACCTGATCGAACCATGGAAAGTAATCGGTTCTGACTTCTCCGATCTCCGAAACGGTAACAATATCCTTTCCCCCTTTTTGAATATATGCGTATATTGTGTGTGTGTGTGTGTTGAATCGACTTGAAAATAAAAAAGCTAGGCTAATCGGTATAAAGAAACAACCTTTTCTTTCTTTGAAATCTTTTAATTTCCGTTTTTATTTCTTTCTCGTATCCGTTTAGTAAAAAAACTAAGCATTTTTTTCTTTGGCTATATATAGCCGAATACAATCAATCTCTGATCTCTTCACTGTTTTAGCATTTAATCCTGTCTTTTCTTTGCAGGAGTAGTTGGCGGTGGAGCAGGTGGCCACCAGTGACGGTGACAGGGTCTCGGGGCTAGGTTCTATGCTGAAAGGCAATAGGGGCTAGGGTTTTTTTTATTTTCTGAAAATATTAAGAATGTGCTAGGGTTTATTTTTTTAGGCTTGCAACCGGGTAGTGGGCTTGTTTTAATTTAGTTTGGTTTTGGGTGTTGGGTTTAGGGGTTATAAACAGGCCGGGCAAATTGGGCTTGTAACACCCGTAATTGATTTTTATATTCATTTCCCTCTTATAATTTTTTTGATTGATAAATATATGAGCTAAATATTTATTTAGAATTCTTCTAATATAATTTTTTGTTTTACTTATGAAATATTAGGATTGTAATCGGGGCGAAGCCAGAAAATATTTTTACGAGTTGAAATTAAATTATAATTTTTACGATATTAAAATTATAATTTTTAAATGATTAAATAAAAAATTTATCATTTTTAGGGAGAATAAAGTGTAATTTTACTTTTACTAATTTAAAATTTTAAAAAATTTTAAAGAGTCAAAATAAAAAAAATTCCATTTTAAAAGGGTCGGGCACCTCTCAGCACCTCTAATTTCGCCCCTAATGCACTACACCAAAAAATAATAATAATAAACAATTAGATACTAAGTTATACGACAAGAAAGCTCTATTATAATGAAGTACAACATTTTATAACATAAACAAAGGATGCCTCTATTTTATATTTTCCTGTAAATGTAAGCCATCATAGATGAACCACACACACTTTAACGTTGTAATCTATGCCCCTCATAAAGAAGCTTTTATTTTATAACATGGGCAATGCAATCTATGACTTAATGAAGGAACCATCGTAAGTGGAGCAGCCAACATAATGCACGTACGTAGCGACTCTTTCACGGCTTTGAACTTGTGAATCAAACACAATTAGCGACTGAGTAAAGAATTCTCAATCAACAAAAGTAAACCCAAAATTTAGATGTCTTGCTCTCTAATCCAAGTAAAGCAACACACACACACACACACAACCCATTTCTTATAAGCCATGCACCATTTATTTAAAATTTGTTTCCACGTTACACCCCTACAAGTTGTTCATTATATATAATTAGCCCCCCAAATCAATTAGTTTTGCATTGATTGATTAAGTCTTAGGAAAAAAAAGTCTCATAAACCATGTCCATTCAAGGGGTGCAATTGTTTATTCAAGATGATCATGTAAGTCAAAATCTTGTTTCCAATATTTCCAGACCATTTTATCTGTACTAGTATTTAAGCCTCAAGTTGAGGTGGTGTCGCGAGTTAACTAGGCATCAACTCAATTCAAAAAATTACAAAAATGTCTTTTTGTAATTAAATTAAGTTATATTTTTTAGGGTATTTTAGTCTTTTTATTTATACTATTATTAAGTCCCTGATTGAGTTGGCGTCACGGGTTAATCGGACACCAACTCGATTTGAGAAATTATGAAAATGTCCTTCCATAATAAAATTATTAAAGCGTATTTTAATCTTTGAATTTAAACCAATACTATTCACATCGATAAAACATTAATTTTACTACTAAACCAAAATTTTATTTTAATATAATATTTACATATTAATTTTATTATGCATATTTTATTACCTCCAACAACTGTATATATATTAATAATGTTGTTGATTGAGTTGGTATCACAAGTTAATCTACTTTTTTTTTTATTTTAATATCGTACATATTTAATGTGTTACTATTAATTAGTTTCAAACTAAACCTTTCATTATTTATTATATATTATTTTTAAATAAATCTTTGTGCTCTAAACAGGTGATTTTCACACGCATACTTGTATGATAGAAGTTTTAGCGTGTTTTATGTGTTTTAATTCATGTAACGTTATGTAGTTGTTGATGTAGTAGTTTAACACTTTCATACCATACACAGGTGGTGATGGATAATGGGATACTCCAAGTCACAATATCGAAACCCGAGGGAATCGTCACCGGAATAAGCTATCAAGGCATCGATAATCTGCTTGAAATTCGTAACCATGAATCCGATAGAGGGTAAATCATGAATTTCTTCACTGCAATTCTCATCGTTAAAGATTTCCTGGGTTACAAGAAATTCTTAAGAAAATGGAATCCATATATGCAGGTACTGGGACCTTGTTTGGAGTGAAGAAGGAACAGGAGGAACAACAGGGACCTCTTACGTGTACTGCAAGCAACCCCGAAAAAACCTGTTTTATGTTTTTTTTTTCGTATTATATTATTATAATCTGATAAACAAAGCAATTAATATGCAGAATAAAAGGGTCAAAATTCAAAGTGATGGTTGAAAACGAAGAACAAGTGGAAATCTCATTCACTAGAGATTGGAGTTCTTCGTTAGAGGGCAAGCATGTCCCCTTAAATATAGACAAAAGGTTCGTAATGCTTCGAGGATCGTCGGGGTTTTACTCATACGCCATTTACGAGCACTTAAAAGAGTGGCCTGGTTTCAACTTGCCACAAACCAGGATCGTTTTCAAGCTTAGAAAAGACAAGTATGTGATGAATCGACTTACGTGTTAGTGATATGATTCTGTTTGCACAGGGTTGAATTTTGATAGGAATTTTAAGTCGTGTTCCTTTACAGGTTTCGGTACATGGCAATGGCAGATAACAGGCAAAGGCGCATGCCGTTACCAGATGACCGGTCACCAAGAAGAAGTAGTCCCCTAGCTTATCCCGAAGCAGTCCTAATTGTTCATCCGGTCGAGTCGGAGTTCAAGGGAGAGGTTCATTTCTTTGGGGGTTTTTTTCCGTTTAGGCTTTTCCTATTTGTTTAGTGAACTTATATGGTATTGTTATTATTGTAGGTGGATGACAAATATCAATACTCTTGCGAAAACAAAGATCTTCACGTTCATGGATGGATATGCAACAATCCACCGGTGGGGTGGTGGCAAATCACGCCGAGCAATGAGTTCCGATCCGGTGGACCAATGAAACAAAACCTTACTTCTCATGTTGGTCCCATTAATCTAGCAGTAAGTAACAAACAAGTAAGCTATGAGATCATTGTTCTAATTACATGTGATCATTAACCAAAATGCTACATTTAGATGTTTTTGAGTGCTCATTACGTTGGGGAGGAAATGGTGCCGAAGTTTCAACGCGGAGAGCCATGGAAGAAAGTATTCGGCCCCGTTTTCTTTTATCTCAACACTTTGATTGACAACAATGATCCTCTTTGGCTATGGGAAGATGCTAAACAAGAGGTACTTTCTTTTTACTGCTTAACAATTGGAAGAACAACACCACCTTAAAACAATCGAATTTGGATTTACAGACAAAGACCCAAGTCCAATGTTGGCCTTACAACTTCCTAGCATCGGACGATTTTCCAAAATCCGAGCAGCGAGGTTGCGTTAGTGGTAGATTACGAGTTAGTGACAGGTACTCTCTTTGGCTTTTTGGCCTATTGATTTGTTAATATTCAAGGCGGATTTTGATCAAGTTCCATGGCTGGAACTTGTTTAGGTATGTTAGCAATGAACATATATCAGTAAATGGTGCTTATGCGGGATTGGCGCCACCAGGAGATGTTGGCTCATGGCAAACAGAAAGCAAGGTAAAATAAGAAATGGGTAAATGCACTCGAGGTTACTAAACTATTAGTAAATTTATGTTTGGTCACTTAATTTAAAAAAGTACAAAATAACCACTAAACTATTCGAAAGTTTTCAGTGTTAAAAAACCACTACTATATGGCCTCTCTGTTCGCACCACCTATATCAATCGAAAACTATTTTTCTCCTTCTCTTCTATAATAATCAGCAAACCAAAATTCAAATAGTTTTCTTCTCTAATCTCTGACACTGACCTTCAGATTGATTTGAATCTAAGGTATGTTTTTCTACTTGTAGATGGGTACCGATCCATTATACTGATCGTCAAACCGTTACTTGGAGTTCATTAGTCAGACTTTTTTTTAAAAACTTAACAGCCTAGTAACTTAAATAAAAACTTTCGAATAGATCGGTGATTTAAATGAAAACTTTTAAATAGTTCAGTTATAATTTTGTAACTTTTTGAAGTTAATAAATTTACTAATAGTTTAATGACATTAGGTATAGTTTACCGTAAAAAATTTACCAGTTTTGCCTTTCAATTGCTTGTTCTCCAAGGCACTGTTTTATGAATCTGAATCAATATATAAATATATTATTTCAGGGTTACCAATTCTGGACTGAAACAGATGAAAATGGCTACTTTTTGATCAATGATGTGAGGACTGGTGACTATAATCTTTATGCTTGGGTCCCAGGTTTCATTGGTGATTACAAAAATGATACCATAATTACCATAACTTCAGGTATCAAATCCATTTTCACTTCTAACATACATATATACGCCCTCCTACAATGAGAAATTATTTTTTTAGTCAAATTTTAAGTTGATGTATAATAAAAATTATAGTTTAGCCTCCTGAAATGTTAAAATTTCGACGTAATCCTTTTGAAAACCATAAAAATATAAGTTTATACAATAGTGAAATTGCATTTTAACTTTCATAAAAATATATAACTTAATCTTCGCCCCCTCAATTTTTTTTGGCTTCACCCATACATACATGCATGGGTGAAGGCAGAAAATTTTTACGAAAGATTTGGAATTAAGTTATATATTTTTATGAGATTAAAATGTAATTTCACTATTTTAATAGCTTATATCTTTATAATTTTTTAAAAGATTAAATCAAAATTATATCATTTTGGAGGGACCAAAATGCAATTTTATCATGTACTAATTTAAAATTTTAGAAATTTTAAAAGGATAAAAATGAGATTTCCCATTTCCGGGGGCCGGGGCCTGCCAGCCCCCTAGCACCACCCATGCATACATACATGCATAACAAAATCTCATTCAAGCAATATGTTAAAGCAGGTTGTGATATCGACATGGGTGAGCTTGTTTATGAACCACCAAGAGATGGGGCTACACTGTGGGAAATTGGAATCCCTGATAGAACTGCAGCAGAGTTCTATGTACCAGATCCTGATCCAAAGTACATTAATAAACTATATGTGAACCACCCTGAAAAGTTAGTTTTCTGAGCCTGCAAATATTGTGCACATGAAATTCAACATGAATGATAGTATTAAGATGAAGTAAATGTAAAATGTTTGATCGTTTTGGTTTTGATCAGGTACAGGCAATATGGATTGTGGGAGAGATACTCAGATTTATATCCTAATGGAGATTTAGTTTACACTGTTGGTGTTAGTGATTACAGAACTGAATGGTTCTTTGCTCATGTTACCAGGTTTTTTTCTTTTCTTTTCTTCTTTTACATATCTTTAAATGGTCAAATTTATGGTTTTGGTCCTTTTACTATATTAAAATTTGGGATTTAGTCATTGTACTTTAGTTTGACCTAATTTGATTCTTTATTTATAATGTTATTAATTAATTCAAATGATTAACACTATTAATTGTTTTACTAAAGTGCTGATAAAAACTTATGTATTAGCTAAATGCTAAACAGCTTAATTCAATAAAAGAATTGCATGTCAACCGAATGCTTAAGGGTATTTATTTAAAGGGATAAAGAACATTTAGCCCTTGAACTTGGTAAGTTTTTCAACTTAGCCTCTGAACCTTTTTTGTTTATGTTAGTCCGGAACTTGACAACTTTTTCTTAATTAGTAATTAAACTTGAATTTCGTAAAGTATGATAACGTGACAATCTAAGATTGTGCTATGTCATGATTTGAAAATTTTAAAAACTTTATATAAAATTTAAAACAAACCAAAATTTATTAAAAAGATTTAAAAAAAACAAGTAATGATTTGAAATAATTTTAAAGTTTCATGTCATCATACTTTAACGGAATTCAAATTTAATGATCAAATCGAGAACAACTGCTAAGTTCAAGACTAATATGAATAAAAAAAAAATTTAAAGACCAATGTGAAAAAGTTACCAAGTTTAAAAACTAAATGTTGCTTTTTTCCCTTTTGGAAAAAATTCAAGTCAGCACTTTAGCAAAAATAGTTTAATTGTGTTTACCAATTTAGACTAACTAATAACAGCATAAAAGTAGTGAGACTAAATTATGCCAAACTAAAAATATGGGGACTACATCCGAAATTTTAACATAATAGAAATACCAGAAACCATGAATTTGACCTATTTTAAAATTATCGAGTTTCCCATTAAGAAAAGAATAAATTTGTTGATTTCAGGAAGAAGGATGATGGAAAGTATGAAGGAACCACATGGCAAATCAAGTTCAACCTTGATAATATAAACCAAACTGGAACCTACAAACTTCGAGTTGCTTTAGCAACAGCCTATGTTGCAGAATTACAAGTTAGAATCAATAATCCAAAGGCAAATCCCCCACTGTTTACAACAGGAGTGATTGGACATGATAACACCATTACAAGGCATGGAATCCATGGACTGTACGGTCTTTGTAGCATAGATGTGAAAGGTACTTTGCTTATGGAAGGTGAAAACACCATTTTCTTGACTCAACCAATGTGTAGCAGTGCATTACAAGGGCTTATGTATGATTATATTCGTTTAGAAGCACCACCTTCTTGACGATTCCACCAAGAAATGAGGCAAATATAAGCCTTAGGTGAGTTCTTTTATTCAAAAAATGGGTAAATTAATTATTATATTTTAGATTAAAAAGTAAATTGATCCTTTTGTTAAAAATTTCATCCATTTTTTCTGTTAAAAATTAGCCCATGTATGCTAAAGATTATTCTGTCAACCAAACAAATTTTTATCAATAAATATGGATGAAATTTTTAATAGAAAATATCAGTTTACTCTTTGAACTAACGTATAATAACTAATTTATCCATTTTGTGAGTAAATTGACAAAATACAATTTAACTTTTAATATAGAAGCCAGCATAATACTTTTACTCAAGAAATGACAATAAAATAAAAGTACGATATTAATATTAGGTTGACATAAAGGATGGGAAAAAGAATTGTGTTTGTATGAAAATAAGAGAACATGGTATATCAATGTATGTAAAATGCAAGTGTATTGTAATTACATGGATTTGTAGATTGTGTTGTTATTGGTTTACTCAGCTTTATTTCTCGCTTTAACCTCTATTTTATGAATTTGTAATTCAGTTGATTCAAGTTTGATCCAAATTCATATATTATATCAACGTGATATATAATCATTTAAGTCTAATTTAATTTAAAATATGAATATTAAATATTTCATAAATTTATTTATATTTATCGGTAGTTAGCCTAAATCAATATACAATTTCTTTTTATTTAATATTCAGTAATTTCATTTTTTTTCTTTTACTACCCTTATACATATTCTTATATTGAAATTTTAAACATAAATAACATATTTTTTAAACATATTTACACTATAATATAGTAAAATTTTCAAAAATTATAAAGGCTAAATGACCAAATTAAATTATAAATTATAATGACTAAATCTACAACTTACATATTATAAATAAAGTTGTACAATCCATAAATCGAATTAAGCCCTATCGCAGCTTAATTATAAAAAAAAAACTAAAGCCCAAGCATGTTTTTGAGCTTGCTAGACACGCATCAAAAGCTCACTTTATTGTTCAAACATTAATATAAAGTTTTATTTAGCTTTATAATTTATTTTAACTTTAAAAGTATTTTTTATTATTTAAATCAAATTTGAGCCAAAACAAATCAATCCAAGATAGACAATTTCTTACTTAATCCCAACGTAAACTGGGCCAAGCCTACCTGACTGGATAGGTTGCCCGACCTTAGACAACTCTAATTATAAAGAAATATTAGAAGTCCAATAATTCATTAGTGCATTTGTCATCGGTTATTGAAATGGTATTTCTTGTTCTACTTTATATTTGAACAACAGATAGATTAATAGTTCTGCTGCAATCAAAGTTTTTTTGTTGACATATTTGATTGTTACATAAGCCTTGATTACATAATTTTTTAACCCAACAAATGAAGAGAATTTCATTAAAATGAAGAGCCCACGATTATCCATTCGTTTGGCTTGAAATAGAAGAGAGAGAGTTTAAATTATTAATGAGTCTTACTTTTATCCTTATCATTATTTTTTGAGTATTTGAAATTGTTTTAAAAAATCATATTATGAAAGATTTTATGGAATAATTATTGGAGATATTTTAATAGATAAAATCAACTTTTAAATGAGAGTTTAAAATTTATCAAAGCACTGTTAAATGGGCCGTCTGTATCCTCCTATAGATAGACCTAATTGTTGCACATTGGTGATAGGTTTTGGAGTGTCTTTTTTGGTTTCTTTGTTGAATATTTTTGGTTGCATAGTTAGACATTCTTTTTAGGCATTCTTTGGAGAGTTTATATTGACTGTAAGTGAGGTATTTGTAAAGAATAATTTAGGTTTTAACCAATAGTTGTATTGTCGTTATTTAAGTAATGTTTTTTAGGTTTTTTATTTGATTTAATTATATTTTATTTCAAATTGGAATTCCGTGTAAGTTAAATGCAGTGTTTTTTAATGCGTAGAATGCTACATATTTTATTATAATCATATCTGGTGCCACATAAAAAATTCAACAGTTGATTAACATCTTCCATCCATTTTAGGGGAAAAAATGACAAACTTTTGTCATTTAAAGTTCTAAAAAAGGCAGAACTAAAATGACTTTTTTTGCAAAGTTAGAAAGTTAAATAAATTATTATACCTAAATTATATGTATTTAATTACATGATATGTATCATTCATAGAAAAATATATATGTTTGGAATGAAAATCATGAATATTAGTTGTACTTACTATATAAATCATGTATGCTTATTTGGTAACTTTGAGAAGGATATTTAATAATTTTTATATCAACTTTTAACTTTTCTTCTTTGTTAATGGAAGATATTCAAGTCATAATAATTTGTATTTTATTGAATTTATGGTTCACAAAAATGGTTGTTGTTTTAAAGGACATGAAGTTAAATGATCTTTTTAACGTAATCCACAAAGTTCAAAATCTTTAGCTATTTATGTAACTGTTTTTTTTGTACAGATTGTGTATTTTATTGAATTCGTGCAAGTGTTTTCAGACAAGGAAAGAGAAATGCAAAGTAATTAGACATATTACTTCAAGTGTTTTAATAATCAAGGATTGAAATTTCCAAGTTTCTGCAGCACCTTGCATGGGGTATTGCTAAGCAGGCTATATTCAGAGAAGCAATCATTGAGGCAAAGAGGATTGGATTAACAATTGGTATTTTTGCGCTTAACACAAAAGCAAGGTGTTTGGTATAGACTATAGAGACATTTTATTGGTTTAGCGATTAAATATAGAATACATTTTACTCTTAATCAAACTGCTTAAAATTTACATGGTACCAAAATAATTGGTCAAAATTATTTAAATGAAAATTTCAAAGTAAGTAAATTCACATTTAAATACAAAATTGACTAAATATATTAAGTGATTTGAATAAACACATGTCAATTAAGAAGGATGGCCACTTCTAAATATTTTAGGCTGCCACTTAGAATAATTCCTATAAATGTTTAAATATCCTATTATAAAATATACTAGTTTTATCGCTTGGATTAATTGTATATATTAATTTAATTATATTATAATTTTTTTATAAAAATTGTAACATTTTATTAATAATATAGTTATGAGATTAAAATATAATAATATATAATTTTAATTTTAAAAACATGATAATTAATATTAAACTAAACTTAAATGAACAATATTTTAAATTATAAATATTATAAATGAATTAAATAAAAAATTAATAGTTACAATTACATAAAATAAATTCACATACTATATTACATTATACATTAAATCAATATTTATTTTTAATTTTCAAGGTTTTTTCTTCTTTATTTCACTTTTAGCTATTGGGTCCCAAAGAACAAAGTAGTGACCGACAAAGAAAGGGAAAGATGGATTGAAGCTTTTAACCAAAAGGAACATTAGACTGTTTTAACTTTTTAACTATTTCTTAGTCATTTCTTAGATGGATTTTCCTTTAATTTATTTTTAATAATGAAAGAATTTGTTGAGATTTTAATAACAAAAAAATAGTTATTGATTATCCATGTGATTTAATCTAAATTGATTATTGTTGAGATAGATTTCAAGCAAATCCTCTCTCTCTCTCTCTATATATATATATATATTTTTTTTATTTAGTCAAAAATATTGTTTTTTTAAAGAAAATATTAATATTCTAAAATTAAATTATTAATTATATATAAAAAATATCTTATTAATGGTTTCTTATTATAATCTAATCTATATTTTTAGAATTGAATCGAATTAGGTAATTTAATTGTTTGGATTGAAAATTAGTTGGTATAATAGTCTGAAAAAAGTTAAATTAATATCAGAATGAACAATTTGAAATTAGTAAAAACATTAAAAATTGATAAAAATTTATGATTAAACTAAATTTATAAAATTCTAATTGTTTATTAATTTACATAATTTTTTAATTAAACTATTAGATTTTAAACAAGCATACTGAAGCCATGGATTGAAAAATTCAAAGTCAAATATCCACTTTATTTATTTTTACTTAGGAAGAATATATGAAAGACAAAAAGTCTTAATTTTTTTTGTTATAAAATCAAATATTAAAATAAAAAAAAAGAACTAAAAAGATAAAAGAAAAAAAAAAGGAAGAGAAAACTAAAAGTAAAAAGGTCAAGTAATAAAAAAAAAAACCGAGTTTCAAAATGATCCTTCTGTAGCTGTGTTTTGTCAAAACACTGTATATGTGTCAGCTCTTTTTCTTCTTACTCTCTCAACTCACTAAAACATATTTACATTTTTCACTACTAAATTATTTTAATTTTATATTTCAGTCCTTTCTAAGACCCTAAAATGCAAATTTTCCCTTTTGGCTTGGCCTTAGATTATTTCTTAAACGCCATCATATAAATCTCTTCTCACGAAACTAAAACAAATCAATTTTAAACAGTAAGCCAAAATCAAAACCAAGCAACACGTAAAACCAAGCTAAGCTACCAACAAAAACAGAAGGCCTCCTCCTTTTCCTTTCTCTTCTCTCATTTTGTTTTTTGAATTAATTTCCCTGTAAAATTCTCTTTTTTATTCTAAATTTTTTTTAATTTCATGTTTTGTACTTTGGATGTGTAAAGCATCCCTTGCTCTTCTCTCCCTCCTTTCTCAGGTATGGTCTCCCTCTCTTTTCCTTTTCAGTATATCTGTAGTTTATGTAATCTGATATCTGATCTGTTTTGATTTTTTTTTCGATTTTTAAAATCTCTGATTTCTGTTTTTAGGGTTTAATTTTGTACAGTTTTATTTTTAAATTCTTTTCGGTTTGTCGTTGTAGTGGTTGGAAGTAGAGAAGTAGAGGTGAGATGGCGAATATAAGATCGACTTTGCCTTCAAGGCTTCGCCAGCTTTTGTCTGGCGAAACCGCCACCGGTGGTCCTTCTATCAAGTTCGACTCTGAGCCTGTAAGTTTTTTTTTTGGTTATTTTTTCCTGTGTAAAATACTTTGCGGTTAGGGTTTATCAGAATCTAGTACTGTTTGGTGAATTCCTTAGGGTTTTAAATTATTACTCTTTTGTTGTAGTTATTCGTATTTGAATGTTGTGTTTGTTTCACAATGTTTATTTGGGTTAAGTTTTGGTTCTCAATACAATAGTGTTTTCGGCTGATTCTACTGATTGATTTTCCCTCTTAACTGAAAGAGAGTAATGCTTTGAGAACTATTTAATGCTTAGTTTATGGTATTACACATGGTCACAAATTGTTATGTGCTTTTTCTTAAAATTTATCTTAAACTGAAGAACTATATTATTTGGGCATATGTATGACCCTAACTCGAAATAACCATTCCATATGTTTGCATGTGCATGTGTGTTCTTTTTATTTATTTATTTTTAAATCAGGGTAATTTTTGGTGTCTAATCTCTCAAATGCATGTGTACTCATGAAGGACATTCTTCTTGAGTAAGAATAGGAGGCTTTGAAGTTTACTTACAATTATTTTTAAAAGAAGAAACAGTAAACTTCAATTCTTTTTAAAAGAAGAAACGGTCTTTTCAGGATGCAATGGTTTTGCTCGTACTTACATTTATTTTTAGAAAAAAAGAAAGGAAAGTTATGTTATTGAACTTTGCATTCCATGCTGTGCTAGCTATGGGACTCTCTGCATGTTTGTAAGTGTACTTTTCTTGGAAAGTTTTCTTTTGCAAAAATTGGATGGTTTATCATGGACAGTCTCCCTTTCTCAGGATGTCATGGATAGTTTTCTTTTTCCTCTGCTAGGTATGATTGTGTGGTTTGGTGGGCTTGTAATCGGATATTCTTTGTTGTTCCTAATCCTTTTTGTTCTGGTTATTTACTATATGACTTATTTTGTGCATCTATAATATGTTATCATTTTATATTTGATACGTATATCTCTCTATTTTGAGATATTAATAGCTCTTGTAAGCTGCCTTGGTTTATCTTCAGTTAGGTGTGTGCTTGATATCAATGGCATGACTTTTAGATTTTTGCCAAACCGCATCTTATCACTTTTGAGAGCATCTATCTTTTGTTGCTCCAATGTGAGAGTACCATTTAATTTTTTCAATATTTTAGGTCTGATTTTTTGATTTAATCTTAATTATCATTAGAGAAATATTAACATATTTGTGCATTTCACTAGAAGGTAAGTAGGTGACAAATATTATTTTTTCTGCTTTCAATTTAGGTGTTTTTTAGATTATCTTTCTATATATTGTCTTTTTTTAAAAAAAAATTAATTACTTCTGTTAGTATGATTCTCATCGTCCTTTTATGCATCTAAGCACATTCCTAGAGGAACATATGTATAAATGTCAATTTTATTACTGGTTGTCTTGAATCTGCTTGAGTGGAATATAAACTTGTTTCCATGAGGCTTGCCTGAATGGTTTCCAAAGCTTATGTTTTCTTCTTTTTGCTCCTTTCTTCTGGGAAATAAATCCATCATTTTACTGTCACTTGCAGCCTCCTCAGATTAAAGCATTTATTGATAAAGTGATTCAGAGTCCGTTACAGGATATAGCAATACCACTTTCAGGCTTTCGGTGGGAGTACACCAAGGTGATTATTTACTAAATGTTCCTCTTTTTTCCCCCTTTTTTTTTGGATTTTTTTCACTCACTTTTTTGCTTTTAATTCAGGGGAATTTTCATCATTGGAGGCCACTGTTTCATCATTTTGATACATATTTCAAGACATACCTGTCTTGTAGGAATGATCTGCTCCTATCAGATAAAATTCTAGAAGATGACAGTCCATTTCCAAAGCATGCAGTTCTTCAAATACTAAGAGTAATGCAAATTATCTTGGAGAATTGCCACAACAAGAGTGCATTTGATTGCTTGGAGGTATCTTGACTTGTTAATTCGTAAGAAGCTTTAACTATGTGATTCTCTAATATTGTTTTATATAATACAACTCTTTCATTCTCCTTTCAGCATTTCAAGCTTCTACTCTCATCTACTGATCCTGAAATTCTTATAGCTACACTGGAGACTCTTTCTGCACTTGTTAAAATAAACCCATCTAAGGTCCATGGGAGTGGTAAGTTGATTGGATGTGGTTCTGTCAACAGCTATCTGCTCCCTCTTGCTCAGGGTTGGGGGAGCAAGGAGGAGGGATTGGGTCTTTATTCATGTGTTTTGTCAAATGAGAGAACACAGGAGGAAGGGCTTAGTTTGTTTCCATCCAGCACAGAAAATGAGCGTGACAAGTCCCAGAACCAGATTGGTTCTAGCCTTTATTTTCAATTGCATGGACTAAATACTCAAGGACCTGAAGAAAGAATTGATGATGCCAATTCTACTTCGAGAGTCATATACATGCCAGACCTACATTTGCGGAAGGAGGATGATCTGTTAATAATGAAGATCTGTATTGAAGAGTATAATGTACCCACTGAGCTTCGGTTTTCATTGCTAACAAGAATTAGATATGCACATTCCTTTCAGTCGCCAAGGATATGCAGGCTGTACAGCAGGATTTGCCTTCTTGCATTTATTGTGCTTATTCAGTCTAATGATGCTAATGATGAGCTGACAACATTTTTTGTGAATGAACCGGAGTATACAAATGAATTGATCAGGATCGTGCGCTCTGAGGAAACTATTCCTGGAAATATTAGAACTCTTGCGATGCTTGCATTGGGAGCTCAGTTAGCCGCATATTCAACATCTCATGATCGGGCACGAATTTTGAGTGGATCAAGCATGACTTTTACCGTAGGAAATCGAATGATTCTCTTGAATGTGCTCCAGAAGGCAGTCCTGTCACTGAAAGGTTCTAGTGATCCATCATCTCTTGCTTTTATTGATGCTCTTCTTCAGTTCTATCTGCTTCATATCGTGTCATCCTCTGCATCAGGGAGTAATATTAGAGGATCTGGAATGGTGCCAACCTTTTTACCGCTTTTGGAGGATTCTAACCCAAATCATATGCAGCTTGTGTATTTGGCTGTAAAAGCTCTGCAAAAGCTCATGGATTACAGCAGTTCAGCTGTGTCACTGCTTAGAGAATTGGGTGGAGTGGAGCTTTTGGCTCAGAGGCTGCAGACAGAAGTCCATAGAGTTATTGGTATGTCTGGCGGAAATGATAATTTAATGGTCACCGGGGAATGCTCAAGATACAATGATGACCACTTGTACTCCCAAAACAGGCTTATCAAGGTGCTTTTGAAAGCTCTTGGTTCTGCTACATATGCCCCAGCAAACTCCACCAGGCCACAGAGTGCTCATGACAGTTCTCTGCCTGGTACATTGTCACTCATATATGGGAATGCCGATAAATTTGGAGGTGATATTTACTACTCGGCTGTGACTGTTATGAGTGAGATTATCCATAAAGATCCAACTTGTCTTCCTGCACTTCTTGAACTGGGTCTTCCAGATTCCTTTTTATCTTCAGTGTTGTCTGGGGTACTTCCATCTTCAAAGGCTATAACATGTGTTCCAAATGGCATTGGTGCCATTTGTCTTAATGCCAAAGGCTTGGAGGCAGTGAAAGAAACTTCAGCACTGCGATTCCTTGTTGACATCTTTACAAGCAAGAAGTATGTGCTGGTGATGAATGAAGCAGTTGTTCCTTTGGCTAATGCAACAGAAGAGCTTTTGCGCCATGTATCTTCATTGAGAAGCAGTGGTGTTGATATGATAATTGAAATTGTAAATAAAATTGCTTCCTTTGGGGAGAGCTCTAGTCTGTCTGGGTTATCATCTATGGAAAAAGTTAATGGTACAACTGCAATGGAAACTGATTCTGAAGACAAAGGAAATGAAGAGCATTGTCGTCTGGGTGGTGTAGTGGATTCTGTAACTGAAGATATCACTGATGAGCAGTTTCTCCAGTTGTGCATTTTACATCTGATGGTTTTGCTTCATAGAACAACAGAGAATGCTGAAACATGTCGCTTGTTTGTGGAGAAATGTGGAATTGAAGCTTTACTGAAACTTCTTTTAAGGCCTAGTATTGTACAGTCATCTGAGGGGATGTCAATTGCTTTACAAAGCACTATGGTTTTTAAAGGGTTTACTCAGCATCACTCTGCTCCTCTTGCACGTGCCTTCTGTTCTTCTCTTAGGGAACATTTGAAGAAAGCTTTGATGGCATTTGGTGCAGCTTCAGGGTCATTTTTATTGGATCCTAAGCTGATGCCTGATGATGGAATCTTTTCCCCCCTTTTCCTTGTTGAGTTCCTACTGTTTCTTGCTGCTTCCAAAGATAATCGTTGGGTTAGTGCTTTGCTTGCAGAACTTGGAAATGGCAGCAAAGATGTTCTGGAAGACATTGGTCTTGTTCATCGTGAAATTTTATGGCAGATTGCACTCCTTGAAGATGCCAAAGTTGGAACAGAGGATGATAGTACTAGTTCTAGTTTTGCTGAGCCCGAGTCACAACAACTGGAATCTAGTGCAAGTGATACTGATGGTCAAAGGTTGAACTCCTTTAGACAGTTTCTTGATCCATTATTAAGGAGAAGGATACCAGGATGGAACATTGAATCTCAATTCTTTGACCTCATAAATCTTTATCGTGAACTTGGCAGAGCTACTGGCTTTCAACAGAGACTGGGTATTGATGGTTCAAACATGCGGTTTGGAGCCAATCATTCTACTTTATCTGATGCTCCTGGATCTGCAAATAAAAAGGAATATGACAAGCAGAGGTCATATCACACATCTTGCTGTGATATGGTGAGGTCACTTTCCTTCCACATTATCCATTTGTTTCAAGAGTTGGGAAAAGTGATTGTACTTCCTTCTCGTCGTCGGGATGATACTGTTAATGCATCCCCTGCATCAAAATCTGTTGCTTCTAGTTTTGCCTCTATTGCATTGGGTCACATGAACCATGGAGGCCATGTAAATTCTTCAGGCTCGGAAGCATCCATATCTACAAAATGTCGCTACTTTGGTAAGGTTATTGATTTCATTAACAGCATTCTTCTGGACCGACCGGATTCCTGCAATGCTATTATGCTAAACTGCTTATATGGACGCGGAGTTGTTCAATCAGTTTTGACAACTTTTGAAGCTACCAGTCAATTACTATTTGCAGTTAATAGGGCTCCAGCATCTCCAATGGATACAGATACTGGTAATCTAAAGCAGGATGAAAAGGAAGATGGTGACCATGCATGGATTTATGGTCCATTAGCTAGCTATGGTAAATTTATGGATCATCTTGTGACTTCTTCTTTCATTTTATCTCCATTCACCAAACACTTGCTTGTGCAAACACTTGCTAGCGGTGATGTTCCTTTCCCTCGGGATGCTGAAACTTTTGTGAAGGTGCTTCAATCTATGGTGCTTAAGGCAGTGCTACCAGTTTGGACTCACGCACAGTTTACTGACTGCAGTTCTGAATTCATCACGACAGTTATTTCTATCATTAGCCACATTTACTCTGGTGTTGAAGTTAAAAATATTGCCAGCAGCAACAGTGCTCGTGTTATTGGGCCCCCTCCAAATGAAACAGCCGTAGCCAGAATTGTAGAGATGGGATTTTCCAGATCTAGAGCAGAAGAAGCTCTGAGGCAAGTTGGATCTAATAGTGTGGAGTTGGCAATGGAGTGGCTATGCTCCCATCCAGAGGAAATCCAGGAGGATGATGAGTTTGCTCGTGCAGTTGCCATGTCTCTTGGGAACCCTGAAACTGAGACAAATGTAGATGCTTCAGATGACAGTAGCAAGGAACTTGAAGAAGAGACGGTTCAACTTCCTCCTGTTGAGGAATTATTATCAACATGTACAAAGCTGCTTCAGATGAAGGAACCTCTGGCATTCCCAGTTAGAGACCTTCTTGTGTTGATCTGCTCCCAAAATGATGGCCAATATAGGTCTAGTGTAATTTCCTTCATTCTTGACCAAGTTAGAGATTCTAGTTCTGTTTCTGATAGCAGAAACAATTCTCTGCTCTCTGGTCTTCTCCATGTTCTTGCTTTGATTCTTCATGAGGATGTGGGGGCACGGGAGATCGCCTCAAAGAGTGGACTGGTAAAAGTTGTAACTGATTTACTTTCAGGGTGGGACTCTGGTTCAGTAGACAAGGAGAAACACCAAGTTCCAAAGTGGGTAACAACTGCTTTCCTTGCTCTTGATAGGTTACTTCAGGTGGAGCAAAAATTGAATACTGAAATTGTAGAGCAGTTGAAAGGCGACAATGTTAGTAGCCAGCAGACATCTGTCAGTATTGATGAGGATAACAAAAGTAAGTTGCAGTCCTCATTTGGGTCTCCGAGACATATAGATATTCACGAGCAGAAGAGACTGATTGAGATTGCTTGTAGCTGTATAAAAAGCCAGTTTCCATCTGAAACAATGCATGCTGTCCTGCAGCTGTGTTCCACTCTAACTAGAACCCATTCTGTCGCTGTTTGTTTTCTGGATGGTGGGGGTGTAAGTTCACTTCTTTCGCTGCCAACAAGTAGTCTTTTTCCTGGGTTTGACAATGTTGCTGCTACCATTATCCGTCATGTCCTTGAGGATCCTCAAACCTTGCAGCAGGCAATGGAAGCTGAGATAAAGCACAGTCTTGCAGCTTTGGCAAATCGGCATTCAAGTGGAAGAGTCAGTCCACGTATTTTCATTATCAACCTAAGTTCTGTCATTTCTCGTGATCCAGTAATATTTATGCAGGCTGTCAAGTCTGTCTGCCAAGTAGAGATGGTTGGTGACAGACCTTACATTGTTTTGGTTAAAGACAGGGACAAAGATAAACCCAAGGAGAAAGAAAAAGAGAAAACATCAGACAAAGATAGAACACAGCAAACTGATGGAAAGGGTAATTTGTGCAATACGAACTCTGCAGCCCCTGGGACTGGGCATGGGAAACTTACTGATTCAAATTCTAAGTCAGTTAAAATGCATAGAAAATATCCCCCAAGTTTTGTAAATGTGATTGAGCTTCTTCTGGATTTAGTTAATGTTTTTGTACCTCCCTTGACAAATGAAGTTAGAACAGATGTGCCTGTTGATGCACCTTCATCAACTGATATGGAAATTGATGTTGCTGCCGTCAAGGGTAAGGGAAAAGCCATTGCAACTCTGTCTGATTTGAATGGTGTTTCTGGACAAGATGCTTCTTCATCAATTGCAAAGATAGCATTCATCTTGAAACTTTTGACAGAGATTCTGTTAATGTATGCTTCATCTGTTCATGTGCTGCTGAGGAGAGATGGTGAAATTAGTAGTTGCAGGGTCCCTAATCAAAGGGGTTCAGCTGGTTTATCCACGAGTGGAATATTTCATCACATTCTTCACCGGTTTATTCCATATTCCAGGAATTTAAAGAAGGAAAGGAAAAGTAATGGTGACTGGAGGCATAAGCTAGCAACCAGGGCTAGTCAATTTTTGGTTGCATCTTGTGTTCGTTCTGCAGAGGCCAGGAAAAGAGTGTTTACAGAGATTAATTGTATTTTCAATGACTTCGTTGATTCATCAGATGGCTTCAAACCTCCAAGCAGTAATATGCAGTCTTTTTTTGATCTGTTGAATGATATATTAGTTGCCCGTACATCAACTGGATCATGCATCTCAGTAGAAGCTTCTGCCACTTTTATAGATGTTGGTTTGGTTGCATCATTAACATGCATGCTTGAGGTTTTGGATTTGGATCATTCTGAGTCACCTAAAGTTGTTACAGGGATTGTCAAAACCTTGGAACTTGTAACCAAGGAGCATGCTAATTCAGCTGATTCTTCCGCTATCAAAGGTGAGAGTTCTGTCAAACCTATTGAGCATAACCAGTCTGGGAGAGTTGATAATATTGATGCATCACAGTCCATGGAAATGGCATCTCAGTCTAGTCACGATACAGTTGCAGCTGACCGTGTTGAGTCCTTCAATACTGTCCAAAACTATGGGGGGCCTCAAGCTGTTACGGATGATGTGGAACATGACCAGGATCTTGATGGAGGTTTTGCTCCTGCAACTGAGGATCATTATATGCAAGAAACCTCTGAGGATGCAAGGGATCTTGATAATGGTGTAGACAATGTGGGGATTCATTTTGAAATCCAGCCCCATGAGCAAGAAAACCTTGATGATGACGAGGATGAGGAGATGTCTGGAGATGACGGGGATGAAGTGGATGAAGATGATGACGAGGATCATAATGATTTGGAGGCAGATGATGTACATCACCTGCCTCATCCTGACACAGATCAAGATGATCATGAGATTGATGATGAGTTTGATGATGAAGTATTGGAGGAAGATGAAGAGGATGGTGGTGATGATGAGGGTGGAGTAATTCTTAGGTTGGAAGAGGGTATGAATGGAATGGATGTGTTTGACCAAATTGATGTTTTTGGTAGAGACCACAGCTTTGCCAGTGAAACTCTTCGTGTAATGCCAGTTGAAGTTTTTGGTTCTAGACGTCAAGGACGTACTACATCCATTTACAGTCTTTTGGGACGCAGTGGTGAGAATTTAGCTCCTTCAAGGCATCCTCTTTTGTTGGGACCTTCATCACAACGCTCAGCCTCTCCAAGGCAGTCAGGTTCTCTCTCTCTGTATTCTAATGATGTATATTTTTTTCTGGATTTGTTCTAATTTACATCTAATGCTTATTAATTTTGTTGTTCTATGTGCATCTCTGATTTTAACAACCATTCACCTCTTTCCATGTTCCTTTCTTCCAGAGAATGCCCACATTATGATTCGTTCAGACAGAAACTCAGACAGTGCTTCATCACAACTGGATACTATTTTTCGATCATTGAGGAATGGGCGTCACAGTCATCCTTTGAACTTGTGGGTTGATGAGAGCCAACAAGGCAGTGGGTCAAGTGCAGCTATTATACCTCAAGGCCTTGAAGAGTTGCTTGTTTCCCAACTGAGGCGATCAGTCCCTGAGAAATCTTCTGATCACAACACATCAATGGTGGAACCTCAGACACATGGTGATGGTATTCAGTTAATGGAATCAGGTGCTGGTGTGAGGTCTGAGAATCCTGTCGAAAACAATGTAAATAATGAAAATGCTGATGTGCCTCCATCTTCTGCTGCAAATGGTAACTCTCTCAATGTGGATGGGAACCATATGGTAAATGATGGTCTTCAAGGAACAGATGCATCAAATAGACATCCACAATCTATTGAAATGCAATTTGAGCAAAATGATGCAACTGTTCGTGATGTTGAAGCAGTGAGCCAAGAAAGTAGTGGTAGTGGGGCTACTTTAGGGGAGAGCCTTCGAAGCCTTGATGTTGAGATTGGAAGTGCAGATGGCCATGATGATGGTGGAGAAAGGCAAGGTTCTTCAGACAGAACTATTGATCCGCAGGCTGCTCGTGCAAGAAGAACAAATGTATCTAGTGGGAATTCTACAGCTGTTGGTGTTGGGGATGCACCTCTCCACAGTGTCACTGAGGTGTCAGAGAATTCTAGTCGAGAAGCAGATCAAGATGTTCCGGCCGCAGAGCAGCAGATAAATAGTGTGGCTGGTTCTGGATCAATTGATCCTGCATTTTTGGATGCTCTTCCGGAGGAGTTGCGAGCTGAGGTTCTTTCAGCTCAGCAGGGTCAAGTGGCGCAGCCCTCAAATGTTGAACAACAGAATTCTGGAGATATTGACCCAGAGTTTCTTGCGGCCCTTCCCCCAGACATCCGAGCTGAAGTTCTTGCACAACAGCAAGCACAAAGGAATCATCAGTCTCAGGAGCTGGAAGGTCAACCAGTTGAGATGGACACTGTCTCAATAATTGCAACATTTCCTTCAGATTTACGGGAAGAGGTATGGTTTACGCTGTGATGTGGTTAATTTCAAGTTGTAAACTGGAGATGTCTGAATATTCTTCCTTTTGTTGTTTTTATCCTCAGGTTCTGTTAACATCATCTGATGCTATTCTTGCTAATCTCACACCTGCCCTTGTTGCGGAGGCAAACATGTTACGTGAGAGATTTGCACATCGATATCATAATCGTAACTTGTTTGGAATGTACCCTAGAAATCGCAGAGGTGAACCTTCAAGGAGAGGTGAGGGTATTGGATCCAGCCTGGACAGGATTGGGGGAAGTATTGTGTCACGAAGATCTGTGTCTGCTAAGGTAATTGAAGCTGAAGGAACCCCTTTAGTTGGTACAGAAGCTCTTCAAGCAATGGTTCGGTTACTTCGCGTAGTTCAGGTGCTTCTCAGTCTCAGCAGGTTAATGTTTCCTTTTGAAGTTCATCCTTGACTTGCGAATTAACATGTTAAATTCTGCAGCCACTGTACAAAGGTGCTTTGCAGAAGCTTTTGTTGAACTTATGTGCTCATAATGAAACGAGAACAGCGCTCGTTAAAATCTTGATGGACATGCTGATGCTTGATACAAGAAAGCCCATCAATTATTCAAATTCAATTGAACCACCATACAGGCTTTATGGTTGCCAGAATAATGTTATGTATTCGCGCCCTCAACGTTTTGATGGTAAGATATGATACACATGACAAGAGTATATAACCCCTAGTGATTCATTGTGGTTTGTCCGAAGAACTTTACTTTTTCCTTTCCATTTTTTCGCTTTCTGTAGGGTATCTTTTGCTTCTATTTTTTTTGTATTCTTCATGGGTTTATATTTGGAGTTGTTTTATGCTTTGTTCTTGAGTTGAATTGTAGTAATTGTGTTCTAAGTGGTTTCTTTTATCTTATGCTGTCCCACTGTAGGAATTCCTCCTCTGGTGTGTAGGCGAGTTCTTGAGACTCTCACTTACCTGGCTCGAAATCATCCATATGTTGCAAAGATATTACTTCAGTTTAGATTGCCTCTTGCTACCCTACAAGAGCCAAGGAATATTGATCAGTCACGTGGAAAAGCTTTGATGACTGAGGAGCAGCAGGAAGGATTCATTTCTGTTGCATTGCTTTTGAGCCTTCTCAATCAACCCCTGTACTTGAGAAGTATAGCACATCTTGAGCAGGTAATAAGTGGTAACCCTATTGGAAATATGCTAAGCAAATTTGCCTTTGTATTTATTATTTGCTCATTTATGATTTTTGTTCCAGCTGCTAAACTTGTTGGATGTCATCATTGACCATGCGGAAAGGAAGCCTTTTTCATCTGACAAGTTGAGGGCGTCAACCACTGAACAAATACCTGCTTCACAAATTTCAATGTCTGATGCTGCCATTAATGCAGAGAATCATTATGCTCCTTCGGAGGTTGCTGAATCATCTTTAAAGACTGCTGATTCATTTAAACCCTCAGCATCTTGTGCAAGTAATGAATATGATGTGCAGAGTGTACTGACCAATCTCCCACGAGCTGAGCTTCGACTTTTGTGCTCGTTGCTTGCACGGGAAGGGTATGTTGCATGTCTACACCATGTATTCCTTTGTGCTGTCTATTAATCTGGTTTTCCACCATTCATTTCTTATGCTTCTATTGAAGAAAGGTCCATTTCTCCATCTTCTGTGACTTATGCTTTGCAACTAAAAATTGAAAAAGAAGAATTGACTGGATTATGCAGTTTGCAACTCCTAACAAATATTTATTATCTTTTCACTGAATTTTGAACATGATTCAGTTCCTTATTTCCTTTGCTTGGGCTGATGTTCTTGTTCTGACCCAGTTTGTCAGATAATGCATATGGTCTGGTGGCAGAGGTAATGAAAAAGCTGGTGGCTATTGCTCCACGCCATAGTCATCTGTTTATTTCTGAGCTAGCTGGTGCTATACAACATCTGATTAAATCTTCCATGGATGAGTTGCACAAGTTTGGTGAAGCAGTGAAAGCTCTTCTCTGCACAGCATCTTCTGACGGAGCTGCAATTTTAAGGGTTTTACAGGCACTGAGCTCTCTTGTTAGTTCCGTAAGTGAGAAAGAAAAGGAAATGCAGCTGCTGCCTGAAACAGAGCGTTCCTCTGCTCTTGGTCAGGTTTTAGACATCAATGCAGCGTTAGAACCGTTGTGGATAGAGTTGAGTTCTTGCATAAGCAAAATAGAGAGCTATTCAGATTCTGCACCTGATTTATCAGCTCCATCCAGAACTTCCACATCACGACAATCTGGTGTAACATCACCCCTTCCTGCAGGTGCTCAGAACATCTTGCCATATATAGAATCTTTTTTCGTGGTGTGTGAAAAGTTGCATCCTGCACCGCCAGGTTCAGGTCATGATTTAGGCATGGCTGCAATTTCTGATGTCGAGGATGCCAGCACATCTTCAGGCCAGCTGAAAACTTCTGGTCCTATTACAAAATTTGATGAAAAACATCATGTCTTTGTGAAGTTCTCGGAGAAGCATAGGAAGTTGTTAAATGCTTTCATCCGCCAGAATCCTGGGCTGCTTGATAAGTCATTTTCACTTCTTCTTAAAGTTCCCCGCTTTGTTGATTTTGATAACAAACGGGCTCACTTCAGGTCCAAAATAAAGCATCAACATGATCATCATCACAGTCCTCTAAGAATATCGGTTAGAAGAGCTTACATACTTGAGGATTCATATAACCAGCTACGGATGCGGTCAACTCAAGATTTGAAGGGGAGGTTGACTGTTCACTTCCAAGGAGAGGAAGGAATTGATGCAGGTGGGCTTACAAGGGAATGGTATCAGCTCTTATCCAGGGTTATATTTGACAAAGGAGCTTTGCTGTTCACTACAGTGGGCAACGAGTCAACGTTCCAGCCTAATCCCAACTCCGTCTACCAAACAGAACATCTTTCATACTTCAAATTTGTTGGGCGAGTAGTGAGTAGCTTCTCTAGTTGCACCTATTGGATTGAGACTTTTTTGTTTCTCTTCTTTTTTCACTTCCTAATAAAATTTTCCAGGTTGGAAAAGCACTTTTTGATGGGCAACTCTTGGATGTTCACTTTACTCGATCTTTCTACAAGCATATATTGGATGTTAAAGTTACTTACCATGACATTGAAGCTATTGACCCTGATTACTTCAAAAACCTGAAGTGGATGCTTGAGGTCAGTCATATGTCTATTTCCAATGTCCTCTTTTATCTTTTATGCAGAAAGGGAGTGATAGAATTTGTTTGATGGCATGTTCATTATAGAGATAAATGTTCTGCTCACCTTCTTACCTTAATTCTTTCATTGTTTATTTTTCAGAATGATATTAGTGATGTCCTAGACCTTACTTTTAGCATTGATGCTGACGAGGAGAAGTTGATATTGTATGAAAGGACACAGGTTGGATTTTCATTGGTACTTATATCAAGCCCTTGCGTTGAGAAATTTTTTTGGCTATAATTGCATTCTACAACATATGATGCAGGTGACTGACTATGAGCTGATTCCCGGTGGTCGGAACATTAAAGTTACTGAGGAGAATAAACACCAATATGTTGATTTAGTTGCTGAGCATCGTTTGACAACTGCTATTCGTCCACAAATCAATGCATTTTTGGAAGGATTCAATGAATTAATTCCCAGGGAATTAATAACTATTTTTAATGACAAGGAGCTGGAATTACTGATAAGTGGTCTTCCAGATATTGATTGTAAGTGTTGTAAACCAGTTTATATAATGTTAATTACATGGTAGAATGCGTTGTTTTGCCAAGTTATCTGAATATGACCTGATCTGTGACTACTGTCTCCTAGTGGATGATATGAGGGCAAATACCGAGTACTCAGGGTATAGTGCAGCATCACCTGTTATACAGTGGTTTTGGGATGTTGTTCAAGGGTTCAGCAAGGAAGATAAAGCTCGGCTTCTCCAGTTTGTGACAGGCACCTCGAAGGTAATTCAACACCTGAAAATGTAGATAATACTACTAGTAATTTGACATTTCGAGTTGTCAACTATAGTTCAGACCAAAGGTTAATTATTTATGGTTCATGCTCCCCTACTATCACTTTTCTATCATTACTGTTCTATACATGTTTAATCATCATTCACAAGCATGTCTTTCACAAATCACAATTAATGATGGAATGCTTGAATTAAGATTCAAGTAGGATAGATGGGGTTATTAGTTCACTGCAAAATCATGAACTTTTTTTATTCCTCGAGTATGTAGAGATATGCCAGAGCTCTATTTATGTCTGTATGCATAATTTACGTTTTATCACATGTACGAAATTTCGCTTTGTTACTCACAGGTGTCTATTTATGCCAGAGCTCTATTTATGTCTCTATTTATGCTGGTGTATGAAATCACTTGTGTGCTCTTGGTAATCTCACAGGTGCCTTTAGAAGGTTTTAGTGCACTTCAAGGAATTTCAGGTTCTCAAAAGTTCCAGATACACAAAGCATACGGCAGTCCAGATCACTTGCCTTCTGCTCATACCTGGTAATCTGTTGCATCATCTCTGTAAAATACGATGATCTTCTGTCTTTGTACCATTTTATTCATTAGTAAGAATCATTTCGTTCTGATTAATGCAGTTTCAATCAATTGGATTTACCTGAGTATCCGTCTAAGGAACATCTAGAAGAGAGATTGTTGCTTGCGATTCATGAGGGCAGTGAAGGGTTTGGATTTGGTTAAGATTTCGGAGTGGTAAAATATTGTCGTCATGTAGATAAAGATAGATATAAATGGCATTGGGATCGGAATTTTGTTTTGGGGGGTACAAGGGGTAGTAGGGCTGATGTTGAACTGATTAAATGTTTATATTACTGTACAGTCGCATATTGGCTACCGGAATGTCATTTTCTGGCAGTTTTAAATTTGCCATCTTTATTTATACCTTTTTTTTTTAAAGAAATTTGTCTTTCCTTTGTTGAAATGAAAAAAGGAGAGGCTCACCATTAGTTCAATTTAAGGCCATTTTTTTTACTGGTAGTCGTCTTTACATAAAATTTGGTCGTTTTGCTAAATAGCGTACGGTAATTGCAGCCATTTTTATGGCTATTATTTTTTGCTTATTTATTTGGTTTGTAAAGTTCAACGAGTTTAGTTGTGTTTGACGCTCGCTCTACATCTTTTTGCCCGTTTCTTTGTATCCGGATAGACCCGTTTTAATTGGTGTTTTATAGGCATTAATTAAATTTATGTAATTGTTGTTAAATATTTCAAAAAAAAAAATCAAAATAAGATCAATGTGATTCAATTCGTAACTTATGTAATTTATTTTTAATCCAAGAACTTGATTGACGTTGAGGATTAAAAAATATCCACATAATCTCTTTTGGTATGACAACACTTCTGAAAGAGTTTTTCGGAAAAAAATCAATTTCTCCTCAACTCATTATTCTCGGGAAAAAAATCAATCTCTTACTCATCATTCTCAACTCACATCGCATTTTTACTAAATTCAAGTGCCTCATTTGTGTTAATAGGACTTATGCCTCGTGACTTTCATACTCAATGTTGTCAGGGTATGAAAAATGTCAATTTAGTATTGTTTTTAAGAAACACTTTTGAGACAAAATATTTTTGGGATAAAATTATTCTTAAATAAACTGTTTTTCGAGAAAAAAAATTTCTCTAAGTCAAAAATCGGTCCAAAAGTATTTTTGATAAACTTTCCTAAATTAGGCCTAAGCTTGATAACTTCTCCGCCAGAATACTCCGGCTGTCTAACGTCCAAAATAACAGTCTATCCTATATTCAAAATAACATTCGATACTGATTTTGATTCAAAAAAGAACCTGTTTGAAAATTTTGATTTTCCTATTCCGATCAAAAGTTTTAAGTACTGTGTAAAAGAGAACCTACATGCAACATTAAGCTAACGAAAGATTAAACACATCCAATGAAATTAGCCCAACTGTTCTTTTTACAAAATCAGAACTTCAAATGGGACTATTTTGTTGCCAATGGTTGAAACTTGCAATGTTCAAGTTCTCTTGCTTCTTGTTTACAAAGTTACCACTGCCACTCAGAAGCATGCAGTCATCAAAAGATGGCAAAAGGCACTAATGGAGTCCATACACCCACAAAGGGTTGAAACCCTATATATACATATATAGATTATATACAACACCTTGTGTTGCACAATTTGTAATCCCCAACCACAGCTAAACGGCCAAGTTAACGTCTTAAGTAAGTCTTGCCTTGTGCATCATCCTTTATAATACTGTTAAGTGTATCAGGAAAGTCAGCAGGCCACAACACTGCATCATTTTCCCTAAGAACCATCCTTGAAAGATGATCGGCTGCTTTATTAGTTTCCCGCCATGAATGTGTAACCCGATAGTTCTCAAACTTAGTTAAAAGTTTCCATATCTGCCTTAAACACTGACTACTCTTTGGACCATATGGCTGCTCTCGGTTAATGGTTTTCACAACGCTCTTTGAATCGGATTCAACCCATATTACTTTAATACCTAAACCTGAAGCAAGAACAAGACCTCTCCATATAGGCCATAGTTCAACCAAGAAAGTATCACCTTGAGGAGCTTTACAAACAAATGCACATAATGGTTCACCCTTGTAGTCTCTCAATAAACCACCAAAACCCGAATTTCCCGCATCTACCGATCCATCTGTATTTAACTTTACACATCCTATCTCTGGCTTTTTCCATTTACACCATCTAATTGATCTAGTGACTGGATGTAGAAGGCTACTCCATGTCTCGATATTCAGGCTACGGAACAAAACAACCTTCTCAGCTTTCTTCGGCATTGAAGATAACATACAAGTTTCCTTCAATGGCAGTGCACCTACTCGGAGTTCGTATTCCTTGGTCTTGTGTTTCTTCCCTCGAAGGTGTTCTTTAAGACAATATTCACTTGAAGTACTTATTAGACAAAGTACACAGCTCCATTCCTTTTGAACTCTCTTTTGTGTAGAAATCACCTCCGTATTGCCGTAGCTGATATTAACATTTCCCTGGACGAAGAACCATTAAACAGACCTCCACTTACAAACAAACTATTGAACTCCTATGAATTAAACAGTGTAAAAACAAATTTAGCATTATTGTCCCCATTCGGTGACCTGTTAGAACATTTTCACATACATAATACCTTCCTTGTTTCGATGCTCCATCGTTGCAGTGTATAATGTTTTTCATCTACATATACACCATGCCTTCACTAATTACATTATTCTAAAAACCATCAATATATGAACTTACCTGGTCAGTAGTAAGTTTCTCCGATTTTGGCCCGTTTGTCAGTGTGCTTGTGTCAGCATCACCAACGGTACCGTTTGCTTCGTGCAATACAAAGCCTTTCTTCTTTGGGAAGAACATGATGTCCCATCTTTTCTCTATAAAATAAGGTCTGATCAATAGGCTGAAGACATAAGAAGCACCCCCAAAGTAGGGTGTCACAAGCAATACTGTTGCTACACCCTTTGCATAAGGCCAGAAAGGAAACCTGCCATTATGATAACAAAAACAAGCACAAAATTCAGTAAGAAAAATCCAAATGATCACTGAGATTGGCAAATGCAAACATCAAGGGGTTTATGGTGAAATGCTAGTTTAGTCCCTCCAAAAATTATAAATTTTGTAAGTTAATGTAATGGTAAAATTACATTTTATCACTCCAAAATTTTATAATTTAATTCCGGCCCCAAGAAAAGGTTTATAGTTTCTTCTCTACAAACCATAAAAGTATTATGGAGGCTATTGTACTTAATCAAAAAATGAGCAAATTAGTTCCCAAACATTAAATAAAGAGCAAACTAGTCCTTTTAGTTAAAATTTTTATCCAAATTCTACTATTAAAAACTGGCATCGCTGGCGGAATAAACAGATAGTTATACATGATGTGCCACGTGTAGCTCATGTCAACCTATAGGAACTAATTTTTAACAGTAAAAATGGATTAAATTTTTAACAGGACCAATTTGTTCTTTGATCTAAGGCACATTGCCTAATTTGCTCATTTTGCTTTAGTAGAGAGGAAAACTGTTATTCCACTCCTATTATAAAAGCGTCTATGCTACTTTCACCCCTGCAAACATTCCTCACTAGTATCAGGTGGTCTAAACTCTTTATGACTTGTTCCATCAAATTATCTATCAAGCTAAAAAAATTTCCAAGTTGAAACTACAAAAACAAGTGGAAATTTGGATTAAACAATTAAAACCCAGAATTATTACCATTTCAAAATGTTCCCAAGTGTCAGCTCCACCATTGTAATGAAAGCAAACAGAACCCAGTATGTCAAACATTGCTGATTTTTTAAGGAAGAATTAGTCTCCATAATGCGAATTGAAACAAACCTGCAATTTGAACAAGGAAAAATAAAATAAAACCATCTACACAGATGCTAAATTCCAGTCCTACGAAAAATTTAAACCCAAATTCAGCAAAAGTCTATCAAGATATTTACGTACAAGGGGTAGATTAAAGTGAATGAAGGCCTGTAAATCAACAAAATTTTTAAAAGAAACAAAACGTTAGGTACTTTAATACAATAAGCTATGAACTTGAATTAAACAAAGCGTAAAGATCTGCATACCAACAGAGTACAGTGAAGATATTTGCCAAGAGTTCAACAAAAGCCTCCCAAAAACCCATCTCTTTCAACTCTTCCTTGGCGCTGTTGTCTTCAACTTTTTTAGCATTTTCAAGATGAAAGGTCTAAGATATTTCCATTTACCGGTATTTTTGAGATTTGGGTTTTCTTATTTACGAAGAATAGTGTTGGGGATTGACGAATACCGAGAGTCGAATTATGGTCAAACCAAGATACCAAACAAGAAGCAATATTTTTGGGAAATATGTGAAAACATATATATAGTAGGCGCCGAAATGAAGACCAATCGCAGCTGATATAGGGTGCGTTATCCATTGCTTTTGGGATGAATTTTTTTAAAAAAAAGTATTTTTCTCTTAAAAGCAATAAAGAATACATATAATTGAAGTAACTTTTTTAACTTTTGAGATGAATTTTTTTAGAGATAAAAAAGTAGTAAATTTTAGCTTTTTCAGCTAAAAAGTACTTTTAGTTGTTATTTTACTTTTTTAACCTTACTTTTTGACTTAAAATATATTTGATGCTATTATTTTGTGTTTTCTTTTTTAGTTATTTAATATGAGTTTTATAAATGTGTTAAAAGCATTAATTAAAAATAAAAAATATTTTTTAAAATAATACAATTGTGTCAATATCTAATTACAAATATTTAATTACTATATTTAAATATTTAAATATAGTTTATATATTCTAATTAAATTTAATAAATAAATAATATTAATTACTTAGAAATATTTAAAATTAATATTATATATTAAAATATTAACAATAAGTTATAATAAATTATTTTTTTATATTTTTGCTAAAATATCATAATATTAACTAATTTGAACATTATTTAAATATATATTTGTTATTTTATAATATCATGTCTAAAATGGACATTTTACTTCTCAAAAATACTTTTGGACAGCAATATCAAACACTTAAATTTTTTCGAAGCACTTCTCAAAAGTACTTTTCAAAAATATTTTTTTACAACACTTCTCAAAAGTACTTTTCAAAAGCATTGCCAAACTGGCCCATAGAATTCAGGCGCTCATGTGAGTGTATTATAATATGAACAAATAGTTGATGCATGAATTAGTTTGTATGTATTTATTGTCAGCTCGCAAAACTTAGAATGGGCAAAAAACAGATAACATTATTACACTCATCATTTTCCTTTCTACAAATGGAAGAAAATTCATTGCTACCTTCTTCTTTTTCTTGTTAATTGAAGGTTATATTTGGAATTGAAAAATCAATTAATTAGTTACTTCAATCTAAATTTGTTTTGTTCAGATTAAATAATATTAAATTATGAATTAGTAAAAAAAACTATGTAAGAAATTAATATGAAATGATAAATATAATTATGATTGAAATGTTAAAATTAAAAATAAAGATTTTAAGATATTAAATTCAAATAATATTATGAGTATATATATATTAAAATTGTATGTAAAAAACAAAAAATATCTTAAAATTGTACTTCTTGATTTAATATAATTTTACAACAAATTAAGATCCAATTAAAAATAGTATCAATTCAATCAAAAGATAATTAAAATTTTCAATTTAGCAATTCAATTTATGATTTATCATTCATGGATATTAATAAAATCCTCCATTTCATTTAGTAGTTAAGAAATAAAGTAAATAAAGTAAAAAGTAAAGTTCAAACTAAAATTGCCCATGAGTTGAGTCAATCGGCTTGGCCCAAAAGCCCATCCAAAAAATAAGAGGATTTTGATAAAAATTTAGATTTGAAATATCGATTTAGACAAAAAAAAGTTTAATTTAAAAAATATCAATCTAATATTAAAACAATTTAATATAATAAATATTATTTATTATAAAAAGAATAAATTCTCAAAATAGTCATTTTTTTATTATCTCAAATTATATTTTAATCACTTATATTAACTTATTGTAATATTTTAATCATTAAATCGTTAAACGCCATTAACAATATAACGATAAACTACCATAACACATTAAATCATCATTTCAATAAAAAATTTTAAGTTAAATTATATGATTAGTCTTCATATTTGTTCATTCTACTCAATTTGATTTTATTCTTTGAACTTTCTTTTTCTTTTCTTTATTTTTTGTGAAAACTAAAACTAAAATAAATATTATTTCGTTTATTCTCACCCCACAATCACAAATTTTCATCATCTATCATCACTTTAATAAACCAATTTAAATATCTTCATGACATAATCCACAAGACCTCATCAATCATGAAATGTAACAATACACTTTTTTAAAAAAAATTCGAGCCTGTTCTCTTGACCTACTAACTAATCCCCCACAATCATTTTATTTTATCTTCCTTACAAAATTTACATTTCTTAAAACTGCATTATATCAAATTCTTTGAACCATCCCTACACTTAAAACGACTAAAATCACTTTGTTTTAGAATGCTAGCGCTCAAATTATTTGAAACGAGTAATCAAAAATATTATTCACCTAACCTCGCCTAATTTACCAATCTTAGCTCAAAGGAAACATCGCAATAAAAAATATTATTTATTAATTTAGATATGCGATGTTAAGTTTACAGCAGTGAGTAAACAGTGCCATTTTCCCACCAGCAAACCCATTGCTTGCATCAATATAGACAAACTAAAAAGGACACGCCTACTCAAAACTCCTAAATTGCAATGACCTTGATGGGGGATATTAGATTTTCAACATTAAGCGCCCAACGCACCGGAGCTCTTGCGGCATTCTTGCAGCACATCCATATAGAATTGGCATTTGCTGATATCACTTCCGAAGTTGCTCAGACACTGCAACCAAATCAATGAGCGTTAATCTCGAATGCACAGTAACCAGGGACATTACGCTGTACATTCAAGAGCATCCCTCAATATGGAAGCTAATGGATGAAGAATATAAGGGAAGAAAAACACATACATCACTTAGTGCTTTGGATTGAACACCACATGCATCCATGTTCATGCTATTTGTGTTTGGTGCGGAAGCAGAAGCAGCCACAGCTGGTTCTGATGAAGCAACAGTCTCGTGTTTGATGACGCGAGGGCCAATGACGGCATCAACAGCCCTGTGAGCCATAGCAGTTCCGGCACCCCATCCAATACCTACGCATAAACAACGAAAAAATAAATGAATACAATTCATTTACAATAGCCTATAAGAAATTCTAATTGTAAGCAAAAATAGCTTTCAACTAACCATCTACAATGGCAGCACCGAGTCCATTTCCACTTTGCACTGGTGCTGGAGGAGGGGCAGAACTAGCTGCAAAAATCAAAACCCAATTAAGTTCATTAAACATAACTTGAGAGAATAAAATTTAGAAACAATGTTTCATACAAGCTTCAACTCAGATATCAATTCTGCAAATCAATAAGAAAATTCAAATGGAACATACAATGCTCAGTAACATGCTACTATTCACTCTTCTTACTGAATCCCCTCTAGTTAGTGTTAGAATTAACATCGTACAGAGGAAATTGATTTCCAACTCGTCACTACTATGGTAAGCTACAGCTACTAGACACTTTGAACTCCATAACATTTTTTTTTGGAGGCCAAAACATTAAAAACAACACGACAAGAACTAACTACTCATAAAATCAAGAAATTAGGTACAAGTTAAGTTTCAAGTATTCAGTTTGGTATTTAATTGCGTGTTGATTACACATGATTTTTCCATTCCAGTTACGTTCTTTTAAAATAAAACGAAAATTTTCGTGGATTTAGGAGATGGATAGAAAAGGAAAAATTCGTAACCAAATATTAACATTTAATTATAAATCAAAAGAGAAATATGCAATAAATGTTAGCATTTAACTATAAATTAAAACTTAATTGCACCCTATTTATTCTCAAATTGTTGGAACTATTTTACATCTGATTTTTTTAGACCAAAAGATTAAAAATAACACCACAAGAATTAACTATTCATAGAATCATGTCAAAAAAAGTTATTCATAAAGTCAATAAGCAAAAATACCGGGTTTCGAAGGAACGTTGCTCGATGGTGCACGAGCAGCAGGCCTTGGGGCTGACCTTCCTGCAAAAATCAACATTTCACTTTTAACATATTGTGGGGATTATAGGTCTAAAACTACCAGGAAAAAGGAGAAATAGTGAAAAAAAATCTAATAAAAAATCCAATAAAAATGCAGTGCATCCAATATCCGCAGGTATAAAATCCTCGAAATAAAATTGCCGAAATTTCACAATCGCTAATGACATAACAACGGGAGTGAAACGAAAACCGAAAATTACATTAAATGAAATAAATTATTATCTTTACATATCATGCAAACATTGATTTATTCAAATAAAAAAAATCAGAGAAAAATCCGAAACGAAGACATAACATAACATAACATAACTAAGAAGCGATGATCCATAAAAAATCCTAACTTCATACACATGAAGATCAAAACCTAAATCATAACCACAACATACAACATTCGATCTTTTAAAAAAAATACTACAGCAACGGGATAAACGGATCGTTTACTAACCTCCAGAGCTTCGGCGAGGCATTGTTAAAAGAGTGATAGGTTAAATCTGGAAAAAGCGTGAACGATATATAAATGGTACAGATTGGCAGGCTTTGTTGAAAGTCGTAACGCGTCGACTGATAGGCATGGCCTTTCGCTATATATAGGAGTGTTGTTGCTTGGGCAATAAGTTTTGCGGTTTTCATAGGCTCCACGTTTCTAGCAATCCGATCTGATGGCCCCGACCTTGGCGTAGTTTAGCTTCTCTAGAACATTCTAATTTTGAGTTGACTATTGGGTTCTATTTTTAAGCCATAAGTATATAAGCCCGTTATTATGCTGGGGGCCCAATTCGATTCAAACTTGGGTCATTTTTTAATATTAAAATTCACATCTAATTAGACTTGTTCATGGATTGAGTTATTCGCTTAGGCTCGAAGATCTGTCCGAAATTTGGAAAGTTTTATGTAAAAATATTAGGCCCAAAAAATGGACTTAAATAAAAAAATTAGATCCATTCAAGGCCGGGTTTGAACATTCAAAGCCCGAGCTTGGTCCAGCTCGTTTTTAAGTTTATAATAATTTATATTATGTTATTTTTATATATTAAGTAATTTAGAACACATTAAAAAAATTATACTAAATATATAATAGTACTCCAATGTAAATATTAAAATAATGTTAAAATGATTATAAAAATTTTCAATAAATAAAAAATGTATAAAGTTATTAAATATTAAAATAATATAATATAAATATTTTTAAAAAATTTAAAAAATAATATGAGCAGACTTAAAATGGGCTTAGGTTAGTTTTTTTACAAATATAGACGAGTTTGAATAAAATTTTAAGCTCATATTTCGGGCCAGATTAGGCTTAGACAAGTATAAAGTATATTAATATATGCTTAGATCCAACCCAACCTGGCCCATGAGCACCGCTATACCCAACTCATATTAAATATTTCACATAAATAATTTTTAAAAAATTTTACGTGAATAATTGTAAATTAAATGATAAATATATATTAACTTTTTTCTTATTTTATTTTGATTTTTAAATTCATAGAAATTCATCAACTCTGATTCAAAGTCAATATAAATGCAATAATATTTTTCTATAATTTTAAAATATCAAATTTTTTACTCGATTTCAAAGCCATTTAATTTAAATTTTATTTTATTTATTATATTTGTTTTTAAAAAATCCAACATAATTTTACGTTTATACTATTTTAAAAAATAAATTTTTAATTTGTAATTACTTAATTATTTTTAGATTTCAAAAAATATATTAAAAACAAAACAAAATATTAAAAAATATTATTTTCTTGCACACATACGAATGTTCTGAAAATTCACTCATGTATAATGGCGTTTTCCTCTTGATAAATAAATGTTGTTTAAATAATGTTTGGAAAGTAACCTAATAATTAAATTTGAGTGTAATTATTTGTATTTGCATAAGAATGACATGTTTTGGTAACTATTGTAATTATATAATTTGAGCATCTCAATTACACTCCAAAATTGGGTTAGTTGTGACAAAAAAATTATTATATTATAAATCTTAACAATTTCTAATGTTATGATGAAAAATTTATTATAATCAATATTTTACATGTTATAAAAGTGTTAAATACATTTATTTATAAAAATTTATAGTCAATAGGTATAGACATAACTTATTTATGTATTCATGTTATATATTTATAAAATAATATAATTATTGGTAGAAAAAAATGTTAGTTTTTTATCATAATTTATTTATAAAAAATAACTTCCTAAAGTTATGGCAAAAATCTATATTACTCTTAAGAATTGTTATGAAAGTTATTGGACAATTTATAAAACCTTATTTATAAAGGTTATATATTATAAATTTTATATTTTTTTACTTAATTTACGTATTATAAAAAAGGATATAACCTAGTATAAATATTTCTTTAAATTAAGTTTATATAAGTTTTTTTTTTATAATTAAAACTACAAGATTTTTAATTATGAACCCAAATATTATAAGGTCAATATTAATTATACAAATATAAAATATTTTCTCACACCATATTATAGGATATGATACCATTTAAGAGAATTATGACAGATACAACCATAATATATAACTCTCGAACTCTTTAATTTGAGACATTAAAGGCTTCGAAATGTGGTTGATAAGACATATGTTGTTCTAAAAAAATATTTCTCATATTAACATCACTTTAGTATAACATAAAATAAAAAAATAAAAAAATATGGATCATACTAGCATATTACATATTTCATGTGAAATTGAAATGGCCAATACTTTGAAGACTACATGAAATATGAAAATATTGATAATCATAATGATGGTGAACTCGATAAAGGACCAAGAGATGATTATAAAGAGCATATGTTGAATATTAAAAAGGAAATAACCCAACAAATATGCACTAAAATATTTAGATAAAATTGCATATGACATTTATTTTTCTTGTTATTTTTATTAGTAATTGTAGCATTAACTACTTTTTTAGACTAACAAAATAAATACGATTATTTGATTTAATTTTTATCACTTGTTTAGAAATTATTTTATTATAATAATATTTTTCTAGTAATTAATATTTTAAAAATATAAATGATATAAATGTGTAATTATAGTTTGTATTATCAAACATAACATGTTTAGAGAATTACAATTTTTTATAATTATAAGAGAATGTAATTATTACCCTAATAATTACACTTTCATTTAATTACCCTATAATTTACAAAGCAACTCTTAACTAATTCCAAAATTCCAAAACACAAAACACAATGAAAAAGATTAGCTATAAACACACTTATTATATTATACTACCATATATGGAAGGAGAGTGTTTTTTTTTTTCTTTCTTTTGACAATGAGAAAAAAGGTTAAATTTCAACTTTAACCTCTTTACCTTTTTATGATTCTATGAAAATGATTAAATTTCAATTTTAATCTCTATATTTCACTCAATTTGATATTGAGCATTCCTTATAAGACACTTACCATAAAAAATGGCAACCTTTTTATGATTATATAAGAATAGTTAAACCACAGTTTTAATCCCTATATTTCACTCAAATTTGATATTTAATATCTGCACTTTAATTTTTACATAATTTAGACACCTATACATTTTTTAGCTTTCCTTTTGACTTTAAAAATAAATGGTTTAATTTCAATAGCAATCCCTCTACCTTTTTAAGATCATATAAAAATGATTAAAATTTAATTTTAATCCCCATATTTTACTCAAATTTAAAATTTAATCTCTACACTTTAATTTTAAATATAATCTAAAATCTTGTCCACTCTTTTTTCTCTATTCTTTTAACATAAGAAAATAATGACTAAATTTCAATTTTAATCCATCTACTTTTTAAGATTATACAAAAATAGTTAAATTTCAATTTTAACCCCCATATTTCACTCAAATTTGAGATTTGATCTCTATAATTAATTTTGACATAATTCGAATTAAAATGCAGAACTCTATTAAATTCAAGTTCATTGTAAAATCATTTTTTATACATTGATACCAAGGGAGTTATTTTTATTTCAAAATACCAAACTAGCAAATTTAACATAAAGATTTTAAAGATATTAACAAATGAATCTAAATATTAAAATTCAACAAAATAGAAAGATTAAACTCCTAAAAATAAAAATATGAAGATTGAATTAAAAATATATGAAAAGTACAATAACTTTGAACATATTGTAATTTTTTACCCTATAATTTAATAAAAGAATAAGTAATCAAACCAACCCAACACAAAACATTGGAGGTAACCATACTAATGTAAAAGAGATGCAATCCCTTAATAAACATTGACACTTGTATGACACAGCATTTTGGACCGCCCCTTTTTATTAACCATTGACAATCAGTGTAACACAAATAAGCATCTCATCATGCTGTATAAAGTACTAAAGAATCACATATTATAGAACTAGTAAAAGCATTAGCCATTTTTAACCTATCAAATGTACACAGATTATAACAAGGAAAACCTTCAATTCAAAGTTTATCTAAATGTCAGCACCATGTATTTTCCCAATCACAAGCTGATTACTATACTTTAGGGTTCAATGTCAAGCTGGTTTCCTAATTATGGTAACTCATACAATCTGGCTATGTTCGCCTCCATATAAACATGGTACTCTTTTTTTTTTTTTCAACTGTACCAAGCACACAGATGCAAGAGAAACTACCTGGGGTAAAAGTGTGTCTAATACCCACATCTTGTTAAATTGTTGGATTGGGAGCCAAATTGAAAACCTTCTAATCGAAACTAGAAGGAATGTCAATTTCTGTATCTGATGGATTAGCAAGCTCAACCAGAGGTTCCTGCATTTTGTATAAACTATATTATTTCATGAGTCTGGAACACATGCAGTTAGTAAAACCGCTTTCTAGAAAACAAATGGTCATTGTAGTAAATAAGCCCTTGAATTTTGTCAATTTATCTAGATAAGCCTTTATACTTTCATTACACCCGAATAAACCCTTGGAACTCTAATTTAAACTATAATCGGTATTCAAATAAGCCCTTAATCTTTAACTGGTATCCAAATAAGCCTTAACCTTAACTTATTCCTAAATAGAACTCTTAATATAAATCAATATTTCAGTTGAAATACAGGCTAATTTAAATACAAATCAAAATATAAGGGGTATTTGAATATGAAAAAAGCATAGGGGCTTATTTAACAAAAGTAAACTAGTTTAAGGGCTCTTTTAGTAGTTTTACCAAAAAAAATACTCCACTTCCTGATTGGGACCTACAAGAAAGTAGAACCATGTCTAAACAGGAACATGTGCTGTGCTGTGCTGTAGGAATTATATTAGGGAAAAACGGAACTGTTTTTAGTTTCAAATATATATACACACTAATGTTATATACCTCTGTAACAATCCCTAATGTTTTACCTGCTCATCATCATCTGCAGAGGGATGAACAATTCCCACAGGCAAAGAGTTTTTAAGATCCTCTGCATTTTCATGCAAATCCTGCACCAAGTGGAAATGCAAGTTACAAAGAAAAAGAACAGATTACCTATTACACTGGTTCAATAATTTATTTCAGTTCTGAGAATTGTTCTGCTGAATCTTGTTCAGTTGCTTCAATATGTAAATAAATATCCACCTAAAACACAAAATTTAAGATTTAAGAATTTGTCCCTTCTAAGAATCTATGCCCATAAAAATCCTACTCAACAGCGATGGCCCAATCAAATACAGAAAAGAATCAATACATAACACCAATCCAGAAATGAATTTGGTCTTCAAGTCGATACCTATGGTAAAGTATCAACCAGGAATAAATGCATAAATGAGGAATAACAATCATCAATATTTAAAGATCACATTTAAATGCTATAAGATGAACTTCTTTCGGGTGGTAACAGATTTTCCTTTCAAAATAAAAACATGTAATTCAAGTTAAGTTAGGATCAGAAAACCTACTTCTTCATCTGGGTTGACAGAAGCATTATTGGATCCATCAGTGACATCTTTTAAAGGATTCCCCTGCACAATCTATGTACATGTTAGAGGAAAGAAAACAACCACCTTAAAAAGCTCGATCATTAAGGAGAAGAATATGTATGTACATGTTCATCCTGGTTACAAGGGAAGTTCCCTTCCATAATTGAAGGCTTAACATCAATTGTTGTTTCCTGCATACCATATATATAATTCATTCAACAATTTTTAACCAAATTAGCAAGTGAAAATAATAAAAAATAAATATGTGCAAAGTAGAGAACATCCCCGTGATACTTACAGGTTCATTTTGGTCCATGGAAATACTCCTTCCTCCTTTACTAAGATCTCTCAGCGTTCCCTGTACGTTCAACGTGAAGTTACAGAAAACAACAAATCACAACAACAAAAAGAAGGATTGTTGAAGATTACCAGCAACACTCCAAAAACTATGCTGACATACTATAACTACACAAGATGATGCTTAATAGAGAATACTATGGGGACAAGCATGCAGTATCAAATGTGAAAGAGAAATAATAGACCATGGAACTGCAAATCAAGCATCCACAAGGAAAGCATCATTCAAAACTAATTTAACAAACCTTATTGGCCCACATAAGCCCACATGCATTACATAAAGTCCTTGGACCAGCTGGACCACGACGCATTGCTGGAGTATTATTTTCACTAACACCACAATGCTGACATCTCCGGACACTATAACACATTGAAGATATATTTCTTCAAAAGGTTCAACATGATATTTATATCCAAATAATCTGGTAACATGCAAGTTTGGAACTCACACAGTTTTTGGACAAGGAGTACCATCTTGAAGGTCAGTTTGCGAGGAATCCCAGCTTGAAGTACTAGTACTTTCCTTTAAAGATGCAAACTGCCCATTTTTACGGTGCATCCTACCAGAATAAAACTATCAGCTGCACCACTGCCACTTGTATATATCATAAAAATGCAGTAATACATTTAACACTAATGTGTACTCATCTCCACTCACTATTCTATTAGTCTCATAAGATAATCAGTACATAAAATTGTGAAATTTAAATAGCCTATAAATACAGCAGACATCAAAGTCCACGCCTACTTTTACGCCTGCCTCTCTTTCACAAGAGGCAAGAACACATGGAAGCTTTTAAATTCAAACTTAAACAAAACCAACTGCTTGCCGTATTAAACACTTCTCAGGATGGCAAACTATAATAAATGTCTATAGCCTTTTCCACTGCCACCAAAAGTTTTGGATAGCTGTTGTTTCCACTATTAAGTTCTACATCAAAGAACATAATTTCAAAATATTAAACTGTAGACCTAAACAAGTTGAGGACAAAAAGTCATACCTCTGTGCAACCTCTTTCCGTACTGTATACCTAATTTTCTTGTCAAAACATCTCTCTTTCCTTTTCTCACGGAACCTAACCAAGGATGCTATTCGTCTTGAAAGATTGGAGCGCTTCGGAAGATCACCTACACCCTATCCAATATGATATATGGAACAAAATGAAAAAAAAAATAGTGGAATGCAATTACTCAATTGTTTATAATTATTTTAACAGCAACAATACCCTGTTATTTTGATCAAAAGGTACTTCAATTGTAGGAACATCGGTGGGGATATCACGACCACCTAGAAGCAATAGAACAGCTTGAACCTATTGCATACAATCAAACAAAAATGTATGCTTATTCAAAAGGGAAGAAACTCTAAACCAGTGCATGCATTGAAAGAAAAGAATAGTAAAATAAATTACTTATTACTCAACCGATACAGAAAAAGCACATAAACAATTAAAACCACTTCCTCAAAATGAAAAAAAAGGCAATTAAAACTCTAATGCACAAAATCAATTTAAGGGCTGACTATAGTAAAATAGCAAATTGTCATTAATTTCACTGATGATTGATGGACACATATTGAATAAAAAAAAGCACAACCAGCATATTAGATTTGGAGACTTTAACTTGAATCCAACATATTTCCTACCAATTATTAAAACATAAACCTCTAGCTAGATTAAGAGTGAGACAGTAATTTGCCAAAGTTATCAGAAGTTATTATCAGCAAAGAAACAATTGTTTTGCTTCCATAATTCAGTCAACAAACTATTCAATGAAATTAGTACTTCAGCCACAAATCAGTAATTAAATCCATCAACCATATTCCAATAAATGAATTCAGCCTCTGCATATTAAACCTTTTATTTAAGAATCGTATAACAGGCACATTATTACACTTCCAGCTAACTTGGTCACATTTCTCACGTCAAAACATTACTTTAAAATAAGAATACAAAAGGGGAAAAAAGGAAATAAAAATGTAACAGTACTAATCGAAATTTGCTTTGCAAAAACAATTGGACTCACAGGAGAATTATTTTGTTACTAAAATCAAACAAAAAACAACTAGCAATAAATATAATTTTTATTTGAAAGAGGATAAAAAGCTAAAAACCTTTTCAGGCGTAACAGCAGGGAACACGTAAACTTCTCCTTCAAAAGAGAGAGTAAGCTCGCTAGTTCTCGATGCCATAACCACGCCTCCGCCACCATTAACGCCGCCTACTCCTGTTCCATGCTCCGCCACATTCACAGAGTTGGCATTCGCGTCCTCCACGTCATCCATGGCGTCATCTTCGTAGTCTCCATCGTCGTCCTCGATCTGTATCGTCCCTCGCGCGTGGTCCACAAACGGACGCGCCTGCAGTGGCTGAGGATTCGCCGCCGCCATATAAAAACAGCAAAAAGGAACAACCAAAGGCCGCACCTTTCCAACTTTAGCGAAAATCGATGCCCCCTCGAGTTAGCGATTATCACCTGTTTCATTGAAAAGCCATGGCTTCCGTCGGGTTACTGGTTACATAAAATTCACTTAATATTTATCTTTTTCATCAATATTTTTCCATTTTCTAAACCCTAACCCTAGATAGTATATTTTTCAGGTTGAACAAAACATCGATTATTAGAAGAAAAAAATTGAAAGAAAAAAGAATGATAAAAGGTTGAAAATTAACCCTAAATATAGCTAAGATTTGCAGGGGCCTGAGCTCGTGTTTCCTTAAAGAAACTCAAATTGGAAATTTTTTCTCTTTTATTTTTAAATTTTATTTTTTGATAGAAAGAAAATGAGTCGCCTTGTCGAGAATTACTATATAAAATAAAATAAAATAAATGAAAGAAAGCAAAAGGGATTTTGATAGGTGTTCTGCGGGAGTACGGTACTGATATGTGGCGGATAAAGTAAGATGGTCTAAATCTGGTTTTAGTCCTTATACTATAATTCTACTTTTGTAATAATATTATTTGGATGTACCGAGTACAGTATAATTATAAAATAAGTCTTAGTAACTACAAATATTAAACTATTACAAATTAACAAATTGATATAATCCAGGCTAAAACTAACAAATTGGGACTAAACGGATTATAATCCCTCCATATAATGAAATTTATAAACCTATACATATAATTGTGCATGATAAATCTCGAATCTGAGTACTCTAAATTGAGGTCCTCTACTTATCACACCATTATTTTTTTCCATTAAGGTGATGCATGGTCATCAAATTTAACCTAAACATATTAAATTATGTTAAAGTAAAGTAAATATTTTAATTTTTAATTTTTTTTAAAAGATATTAAATTTAAAACGATTAAAATCATAATTATACCAAGTGAGGTCCAATGGGATTGATGAATGATGAAAAACTTTGGAAGAGGTTGGGCCCACAATGATAGAGAATTAGAGATAAATCTGGGAAGGAATAAAAGAGATCCAACAGCTCTGGATTGAAACGACACAAGCGTGCGGTGAGGATTGTTATATTTACTAGATAAATGCACGCAAGTATACTATTATATTTGAATGGATAATTCGCAATAAACTTAAAAAATAATATATTTATATATCACTAAAATAATTTAAATGTTTAATAATTTTATTTATTATAGAATGTGAGGTTAAAATATCACGAAAGTCCCTGTATTAATAAATAAATTATATTTTGTTTCATTTAATTAAAAAATAAGAAAATTAGTCTTTGTATATTAGATTAAAGAACAAATTAGTCTTTTATGTTAAAATTTTCATTCACTTGTACTTTTAAAACTGATATGGTTGATAGAATAACTAAACAGTGACTTTTGGCATATCACGTGTACCTCATGCTAACATCCAAAAACTAATTTTTAATGGCATAAATGGATAAGATATATAATTGAATGACCAATTTGCTCTTTAATTTAATATACAGGGGCTAACCTATCCATTTTTAATTTTTAGTAAAGAGGTAAAATGTAATCAAACTCCTACTACAAGAGCCTCCATAATACTTTGACCAAAAATATGACATAAATTGCAATTATTTGAACATGGTTGATTGGATTTAACAACTTTCAAATTAATAACAACACAAACTTAATATGAAAAATAAAAAAAATAATAAAACGATATAAAAGATAATATAAATAAACACATTTGTTGAAAAGGTCGTTTTTGGTATACAAGCAGTAAAAATGTTTAACTTCATAAGCACAGTTGAGATTTTGTCACATTTTTTAAAGGAAAAATATTTGATGCTAAGTGAAATTTAAAAATTCTATAAGGTTAGATGATGACAAGTATATATAATATATAAAGGATGGGATATATGGTAATTTTATAATTCTACTTGTGAAATTTAAAAAGTGCAGTGCCAATGTATCAAATACTCTTTTTTTTTTAAATAAACTTAAAAAATATGCAGCAAAATCTCAACGCCATTTGTGGAATTAAAAAATTTCACCACGGTACCAAATAGTTATATTTTTTTATTAATGTGTCAAATTTTCTATAAAACGATACTGAATATTACTATACAAAAAACAATCAATAAGATATATGACACAAAAAATTGAAAGTTACTGTAATTGTATCGATTTTGTCATGTTTATGTATTCATGTTGGTTCATGTTATTTTTCATATCATATTTATACTCATTTTATTTTTGTGAGTTCGGAATATTATAAATATATTTTTACATGTTGATAATTTGTTTTATGTGATTAAGGGTTATTTTTTATTTTTTATCATTTAGTGTTTTGCTTAAATTACTATAGCTACTCAATTTATAGTAATGCGTTTATTGATAAATTATAACATTAGTTATAATATGGTCACTGAATTATCCAAAAGTTTTTATTTAAATTATTGGACTATTAAAATCGATATTATATGGCTTTCTCTGTTTACATTGTCTACACCAATCGAAAGCTCTTTTTCTCCTTCTCTTCTACAGTTCAGTTTTTTTTTTCATGAAACGGCTTTAGATGTTACAAATTTGTGAATCAAAATTCAAACTATTTTTTCTTTGATGTCCAACATTAATCATCAGACTAACCTGGATCTAAGGTATGTTCTTCTACTCATTGATGGATACTGGTCTACCATACCGATCATCAAATTATTGATTGGAGCTCACTATCGGAACTTTAAGAAAAATTAACAGCCTGTGATTTAAATAAAAACATTTGAATAATTTAGTAACCAAATTGTAATTTTTTTTAGTTAAGTGATGAAAGCGAAAATTTACCCATATTATTTCACGTTGTTCTCACATGATTCTTAATTTTTATATTTGCATGATTTATTATAATAGTTTTACTTTAATTACGAATTTATCTGGTTAAAATTAAATAAAAGCATGTGTGATGAGTATGTAAATACTATTTTTTTTAGATCGAATCAGTGTCAAATTGATCAGGCTACTAATTTGTCGGTCTAATTGGTTTAATTGGTTCGATTTAAAAAATATTAAAAATATTCAAAAAAAGTTAAAAAAATTGATGCTAATTTTTTTTAGTCGGTTTATATCGGTTCCCAATTTAACCAATTCAAAACCATTTATCAAACTGATATCTCAAACCATTCAAACCACACTAGTCATTAGTCTCATTGCTTTAACAAAAAAGTAAATTGATTTAATTACCCGTCATAATAAAAAAAGCCATTGCTTTGTTATCTTGTAGTTAAGGTTAACCCTAAGTCGTGGCCTATTAATCAGATATTCATCTATCTCATAAATAGTTTAGGTTCGAATCATTGTTGCATCAAAAAAATTATTGTTGTTAAGGTAGTAACTATAATGATAAGAACCAAAATAATTTCACCATTTTTAAGCAATACATTTATAAATAGATAAAATATTTGGTAAACTGTGAATGAAGTTTTTAAACTCTACAAGTAGGGTCGGGGTTGATAAGTGTCTTATATGAACTCCCAACCATTTATGCTCTGGAGAGACTATTTCTTATTTTGTGTCGAAGCAATTTATAAATCATAAGCTGAAACATGTGAAATCAAAGGGCATTACTTGAATGCTACTGTAGGTACATGTGAAGAAATTATCAAAAAGGCCGTGTGTGCTAGAGAATTGGGAGTTCCTATAATAATGCACGGGATATAGTAAATTATTAAAAATACATATTAAAAAAAAGACAAATGTAAAAAATTGAGATTGTTTGTAGAATAAAAAAAGTAGACCGTCAATCTATTAAATACTTACCCTTGTAGATATCATCAAATAAATAGTAAACAATAATATTTTTACACTAGGGAAGAGTAAAAAAAAGTGTTGCAACTTACTTTTTTTTTTTCTTTGAAAGCAAATATTTGAATTAATTTAAAATTAAAAGCAACAATTTCATATAAATAAATAAAGGTATAAGTATCTAAATTATACATCAACTTTTATCTAATATACAATGTCATACGTGAATTTTAATTTTATATAATTTTATACATAAAAATTTTGATTTGATTCAATTTTCATAAATCACTGACAATATTATCAAATTAACACCATTTTACGTTTGATATATTGTATACACAATCAATTATATTTATCTAATATAAAAATAAATATATGTATTCATTTCTTTAAATGTGCACATGTGAATTAAAATCAAAGTTTCATGTATATATAAACCATAGTTCAAGTTTCATGTATATAATTACACCGAATCAAAGTTCATATTATCAAATTACACATTGGACCAAATTTCATGTATACTTTAGAATAATTTGCATAACATTTGATAGGCTTAGGTACCAAATTAGAAAAAAAAAGTACTAATTTCAAATATCCAAATTTGTACAACCCCATGACTCAAATTTTATTATTATTATTTTTTAAATTATAACTTAATCGAATCAAGTTATTTGATTTATTCAAATTTATTAAAAAATTTAATTTTTTGAGTTCAAATTAATTTGAATTTTACAACTCAAATAATAAGTGGGCATAAACACTTAGACATGTTAAATTTGAAAATTAGTAAATTGATCTCTTTCAATAAAAATATATAAAAAAATAAAAAAATTCATAAAAGAATTAAAAAAGAACAATTAAAAGTTAGATATAACATTATATAAAACTCTAAAAAATATATAAAAATGAAAATTTTTAAAAAAATTCAAAATGATAAATAATTATCAAATTAAGTTTATGATACTAAAGTATCTTGTTTTTCTTTTCTCTTATTTTGCCTTGAAATAGTTTTACAAATATATATTATCTCAAATTTATGTGCTCTAACTTAAAATTAACCATATTGGTAACAAAATTTCAATTTGACATGTTTAATTTTTAAAAAAAATTAAACTCAAAACAGTTTCACTCAACTTAATATAAAAAATAAACTCAGATCGAATTAAATTGATAAAATAAAACTCATTAACTCATCTAACTCGAAAATTTTAACTCAATTCGAATAATCTTTCTAACCTTTCTTTGAATGTGAATGTGAATGGCTAAATGGAGATTAGACACCCTCCCCATGTAATTAGTGCGAATTGACTGAAGTTGCAGCAAAGACAACCCATAGGAGAACGAGTAAATTCGACAAGTAAAAAGGTAGGTCGGTTGGTCATGACAAGGACACTACTAGGCCTATTACTAATCCTACAAATGGAAGCTAATGGTCAACCAATAATAATCAAAATGGAATAAAACAACTACCATGCTATTGCTAGTTGCTACCACATTCACATCAAGACATTCCATAGTTGATATTCTTTGGTATTTTCAGCTTGGCTAAAATGACCAAAAAGAAAACGATGGACCACGACAAGGATCTGACAAAGAAGGAATAATATATATAAGGACTCCAATTGACTCTTTATATAAATGATTATTCATACTTTACGTGAACTAAATACGCATTTGATTATTTATAATATATATTCAAGGAAAGTATCTACTTTACAATATCTCTCTGGTGAAGGTATTGATCTTAAAATGCATTTGATTATATTCAGGGAGAGTATCTGCTTTACAATATCTCTCCCTCAATGGTGAAGGTATTGACCTTAAGATGTATGCTCAATTTTAACCTTAGGATTTTTATCTCCCTATTTTGCCAAAAGGAATTCACGAAATTTCGACAAGAGGCCTAGCTCCACCGAGGAAATATTTCATCATTTGAGGACTAGAGAAACAAAAACATAACTACAACCAAATATAGACATCCCAAAAACAATATCTCCACCGTTAGGGAGTGAAAAACTCCAAAGCATATCCTCGCCCTCAATATATATATATGCATACATATATAAAAAGAGGCTTAGATTGTCGAGGGGTAAAGATGCTGGAAGCTTATGGCATATGAAAAAGGATAGTTGTTGAAGCTTCAAGTGATACATCTCAAGTAGATTTTCTCTTAGAAAAGAGTTTTAATTAATGCAAAAGGTACTCACTCAAGGAATAGGAGGAGAAACCTCGTATATTTGATCAAGGCAACTATGATATCTGTACACGTAGGACAAGTTTAAAAGAAATCACCAACGAAAGATCTAGCTGACTGACACATTGGCAAATATTGGCATGGATGATTAGTGCTCGGCAATGCCGATTAGAGCTGAGTCATCCCTGTTTGAGAAAGGTACTACGTTGCTTTCTGTAGGAATAGCAGTTCCAGAATCCGAGTCATTTGGTTCGCTTTCTCCCTATGTCAGAAAAAAAGTTTATGTTAGCAGGGGGTCCAGACGTCGAATAACTTCACAATCTTATGAAACATACCTGCTCAACTGGGGTCGGGGAATTTTCATGAGTTTTCTTGGGAATATCCCTCAAAGTACCCTGCATGAAGTTACAATAGTTAAAACTCAAAGCACGTTGAATGTTATGAAGAGGGGAAAACATTAATCTACATGCAAAACTAAAAGTAAATTTAAAACAATGTCTGTAGAGAGACGGTGGATAACACTTGTAAGCAAAAAAAATCAATATTGAAAAGGTGAAAATGGGGAGGTAATACAAATGTCCGTAAAAGTACATTTCCTTTTCTTCATGTAGAATCTTGTGGGCTACCGCACATGCAAGGAAAGAAATATGGGGTATGGGTGTTGAGAAAAAGGAGGCAGAGAAAAGTGTAGAAGAAAAATCTTGAAAACTTAAAATATAGCTACAATCACAATCTTCAACTTCTATGCACACAAAAAGAGATAAATATTACAAACTATATAATTGCATAACGTGCAGTTGGCAAGGACACAAATCACATTCCCCGTCCCCATCACTCTGGATATTTGCTTTTTGCATGTAGAACAGAGATAGGCAGAAGTGTGGGAGTTAGTTAGCTCATACTGAAGGCTAAAGCAACTATGTAAATCTTATTCCGTGACAATAGCTTTATAGAGTGAGTCAATGAGATGTCACTGAAAATTTTTAATTGGAATCTTAATTATAACCAATCCAATTTAATAAATCTTCAACAAGCAGTTAAAAACTTAAAAGTGACTTAAATACATTACCCAATATATGAACAGAACTACAGTGACAATGCTGCAAAGAATCATGGAACAGCAACATTCTCAATTGTAAATGAGAAACGTGGAGAAAGTGAAGAAATATGAACTATCAGTCACAGTAGAGACACCAACCTTGTTTGCCCAGAAAAGTCCACAAGCATTGCATAGTGACCTTGGACCAGATGGACCACGTCGCATCATAGGGGTGGCCTTTGAGCTAATGCCACAGTGCGTGCAACTGGAAAGATTGAGAAAACGACATTATATAGTAACTTCAATTATTGGATCTTATCTTGAGATTTCACCAGGAAATCTTATAAATAAGAGAAATGATAAATATATTGGCAGTATGCCTGAAGGTAAAACAGAAAACACATTTGCCAGATCTTCATTGAAAGAAAGTGCAAAGAACAGCACAGTTGAAGATGGTATAAAACTCACACAGTATCTGCTAGGTTATCATCATCCTGACTACAACTGCCATAATCACCATCAGATTTTCTGGAAGATGTAAATTGACCCTTATTACGCTGCATCCTGATGCAATCACAGAGATAAGAAATTACCAAATATCGAACAATAAAAGTTGCCAATAAGTACAGACAGTCCCTAATGAGCTTTCTAGACTCCTGTTCAGTAAATAAAACATCCAAGATATTAGGATTTCAGTTTCCATGAACTCAATAGTGCGTGTATATATATTTTCTTTCTAAATTATTCTGTTACTTAATCATTAATAGAGATGAAAATTCCCTAAAAGATTAAAAGGGTATGCTCTCCCATTTGTTTGTGTGGTTCTCCTATTGCTCCTAGAGCAGACAATTAAACATTGAAGGAAAATACATTTTGCCATTGTTTGAATTCTTTAAATTCCTTTCCCGTTTGTGAGACCATTTATTTATCAGACTTGACCTATATAAGCCACATGTCAGACTGAAAACAATTTAAAGAGACAACATCGATCATGAAATTAGGTGTTTTCAGTGAATATAAATCCCCTAAATCGTCAATATTAGGTGTTTTCAGTGAATTCAAATTGAATTTTTACACAACATCGATCATGAAATTAGAAATATGAGCTTATAGTGATTCTTACATGAAACTTTTATTCAAAAGCAGTTCTTTTCAATAATGGCTTCTTCATTAAATAAGCACTGTATTAACTTATAATAAGTTTAAAGGACAAGAATAGATATGCCAGATCCCAGCTTATTCCCAGTAGATATCCTGCTCTAAAATTTTATTGATTGAGTTTGATAATTTTGTAGCAAAATGAACAATGCAGAGGTCAATGACAAGCAACAAGAGCATCCATGAATTAATAATTAAATCTGATGATAGTGAAACTAAACAGGTGGAAAAATGTTATCCTAGTACAGTCTGATGTTCTAAGAAATATTACCTTGTAACTCCTGATTTGTTAATCTATCAGCACTATAATACTCCCTAGATCCTAATAATTTTGTTAAATTTTAACAGTTTTACGGAAAATTAGACCCATAGATGACTAGACGACACTGCAATGTCTTGTTAACAAGATTCCTCAACATAGAAGACAACTTTAATAAAAGCTTATCTATCTGGGCTACATGAGCCTGCAAAAATGATTATTTATTGCTCTTTAGAATTGGATGGTAATTTATTAAACACATATTTATAAAGATCCTCAGATTCTAACATTAATGAAGAGCATGCGTAAAAACAGTGAACTAATCTTAACATTATCGATGCATGTGATGATCATGCTCATATAATGTATGAAAAGGAGAAACATAATTTGCATAAATATAAAATTTGCAATAGAGATAATTTACATTGGCAATCCGGTAACACCAAACATATCTCCTGTCGTATATAAACCATAACCTCCTTTAAGTATTAATGCTCATGTAATTCCTCAAACCTCAAAAGGGCCATTGTTACTAAAACTATACTAGTTCCCAGGCAAAGTTGTTAGCATCAACTGCAAGATCAATAAAAACAACTTTCCTAGTTCAAAATTTGATGAAAACATTCACAAGGCACTTCAGGGAAGGAAAATGCAAACCTAAGAGCAACTTCCTGGCGAACACCATATCTAACTTTCTTATCAAAGCATCGTTCTTTTCTCTTCTTGCGAAACCTGTCTAGCGACGCTGCTCTGTGCGGTTGATTAGATCTCGGAAAGTCCATTCCACCCTAAGCAAAAAGGGGGAAAAGGTAATTCAAAATCATAGCAAGAAAAGAGAAAAGTAAACAAATTTAAGAGTACTACCCTTAGGTTCTGAGATAACATTTCAACACCATGGGGGCCTGAAGTCAGTTCACATCCACCCAACAGTAACAACACTGCATGAAACTGCAAAAATTCGATTCAAAAGGAAAATCTTTACAATGTGCAATTTTATTCTATAACTTAAAATAAGTTGTAACGAAGTCACATCACTCCCCAGTTTAAGGTATCAATTTGGTACTTCAAAAACAAAAAATCTAAGCAAACCCTAACTGGCATAATTGAAAAAAAAAATCAGACCTTCTCAGGAGTAATAGCATCAAATACATAGACCTGACCACGAAACGATAGAGTGAGTTGGCTGGCACCATCGCCTCGTGGAACAACATCCAAGCCAGAGGCGGAAGTAGCGGCGGCAGTGGCGTAGAAAGGATTGGTGGCTACGTCGTCTACTCCACCACCGTCATCGAGGGAGGGAGCCTCGTAAGTAACGATGTGGTGGTTATCGACGGATACGGAGGCTGAAACATCGTCGTCGACGTCAGCGCCGGAGCCGGCGATCTGAGGGGGAATGTTCATAGGCTGAGATTGTCCGTACATTGAGGAAGCATTTACAGGCAATGAAATCGAAAGCGCAAAAAACCCTAAAGAATGAATCGAATAGGGAAAAAAAAGTTAAAAAGAGGCGAGGAATGTGTGTGGAATAGTATAGAGCGCTACACTTTCAATTTTAGTTGCAGTGAAGTGAACAGAGTTCTGTTAAGTGTTAACCTTAATGAATAATAATATAATATAATTAAAATTAAATTAAATTAAAAGAAAAGAAGGGTTCTGTTTTTCAGAGAGAGGAGAGAGAGTGAAATACAGCTAAGCTGTGGTGGAGACGATATGGGTGAGATTATATTGATACATTTTTTTAATTTTTTTTGAAATCATTTCATTTTTAAATTTTAAGATAATGGTACAATACTTTTTTTTTTTATATAAAAAATCAATCGGATCAACCTAATTGAAATTATTTGGAATTGGACAGGTCGCTTATTTGGTGCAAATCACCCATTTTTAATTCCATTTGTCTTATTGATTTGAACGGTTAAAGTAAATAAATTATTAAAATTTAAAAAATAAAAATTATTTTAAAAAATTTTAAAAATTAATTTAATTAATCTTTATCGATTTACGAGTTAATTGATTTTATATCTCTCATTAAATTAATACTTTGATTAATTTTTGAGATCCTCGTTTCATTGAGGCGTTATTATAATTTTGCGTTTAATGATATTGTGATTGAGTTTGTTGTCAAAATTTTATCATTGTTTTGACTCAATCAAGAATTAATGTGTTTAAATTTAGTATTCTTGTTTAAGACTGTATTTATCTCTGATTTGTTTTTCCATTAAACTAGAAGGGAGGCTAATAAGATGGCTTATAACTTGACTAGGGTGGTCATTATGTTACACCTCTTTTCATGAGTTTGAAATTCCTCTAAATACTCTTTTATCTTTCCTTAAAGCAACATTGTATTGAGTGCTTATGAGGATGAGACAAATAGTTTTGTGTGTACGAGATAAGTTTATTGTCTTAGGTTTTAGTTGTGTCTCTTGTGTGTATTTTTCTTGTTCTCATTTTTATTATATGAAGTGAGTTTTACCTTAAAAAAAGTAAATAAAAAAACTTGTCTTTCAACTAAGGATGACAATGAAATGGTGCGAGACAGATGTTATTGAATCCATGATGTGCTTTGCCACACATCCCGTCCCACTTCACTATAAATGTATAATTTTAAAAATCATTGTGATTATTACCTCCATAGATATTGGATACGTCTATTCTTTTCTCATCATTACATAAATAACATTTTTTTACCTTTTTTCTTTATTAATAATTCTATACGATAATAATAAAGTAATAAACTTATATAGCAAATAAGACTGAGCAAACAATTATTACAACAGCTTTATATTCATCTTTTCCCCTAAAGATTCGCCCAACCCAATTCCTTAATGCCTCAATTTGATTTTTAGTAGTTATTACTAATATTTTCTTTCTTTTTAAAGGTAACCAAATATTTAAATATAAAATATAAATAATCCTTCATATTTGTCTAACCATAAAACATCATATAAACTAAAATACATATTTAAATAATAAAAATTTCTCATATAATCAATAAGATATTAGTTTGTTGGTTAAATTTTTGAGACTTGAGTTAAGTTTTACCATACACAATTGTGATTGTGAGTTTTTGTCTATGTGTAGGTTTTATCGGGTTATTAAGGTCAGATGGTTAAAGTTTTGATGATAGAAGCGCGGATTCTTACACTTCCAAATTTTGAAAAGTTGTTTGTCATTGAATGTGATGCATCTCAAGTAGGAGTTGGGGCTATTCTTAGCCAAGAAGGAAAGCCTGTTGATTTTTGTAGTGAGAAGATGCTAAACGACGCTATTCCATTTACAACGTAGAGTTTTATGCTTTGTCAAGAGCCGTTCAACATTGAGAGCACTACTTGGCTTATTGAGAGTTTGTGGTTTATTCAGATCATCGATCATTAGAGTTTTTGAGTTCAAAAAAGAAACTTAAGGATCGACATGCTAAGTGCCTACCTTAATGAGTTCAATTTTTCAGTGAAGTACAAAACCGATGAGACGATTGTCGTGGCACTCACTTAGTAGATGTTCTTCACTACTAGAGACAATGAGTGCGGAGGTGATCAGTTTTGAAGAACTGAGGAATCAATACAAAAGTGACCCATATTTTGGCCCCATAGTTTCTAAATTGGAAGAATCAAATAAACACGAACATTTGCCTTATCGATTACATGATGGATATTTATTTAGAGGAAATCGTTTGTGCATTTCAGAAAGTTCTTTACGAGAATAGGTTATTAGGGAACTACATGGAAATTGCTTGCGAGATCACTTTGGAAAAGGCAAGACCATGCAATTAGTGGCGGATCAATATTTTTGGCTAAGAATGTACAAAGATGTGGACAGGTTGGTGAAAATGTGTCCTTATCAATTTGGCAAAGGTAATTCAAAAAATACAGGGTTATACTCCATTACCTCTGTCGGAGGTGCCATGGACTCATTTAAGAATGAATTTTGTCTTTGGATTACCAAAGACTACAAAGGGTTATGATTCAATCTTAGTTGTTGTGGATTGTTTCTCGAAGATGACACATTTCATTCATTGTTTGAAAACTTCTGATGCTACTCATATTGCTGAATTGTTTTTTTCAAGGAAGTGGTAAGACTACATGGCGTTCCTACATCTGTAGTTTCAGATAGAGCTGTTAAGTTTGTAGGACACTTTTGGAGGACTTTGTGGAAGAAAATGGGAACCCAATTGAATTTTTCCAGTATTTGTCATCCACAAACAGATGGGCAAACAACGGTTGTTAATCGAAGTTTAGGAAATTTGCTTAGGTGTCTTGTTGGGAATCATTTGAAGTGCTGGGATTTGGTTATTCCTCAACAAATTTGTGAATAGAACAACTAAAAAGACACCTTCTGCCTATGGAATCAAACCTCAACATGTTCTTGATTTAGTTCCTTCGCCACTAGGAACTAGAGTGAGTAATGATGGAGAAGCTTTTGCTGATCATATAAGACAAGTTCATCAAGAGGTGATGGCTGCCTTAAAAGCAAGCAATGAGGGTTATGCTAATGAAGCTAATCCACATCGTCGGATTAAGGAGTTGAAGAGGGAGACTTAATTCCGGTACATTTGAGGCGACAAGGTAATTTCTAAAGGGTACTTATCACAAGTTGAAATCAAAGAAGTTTGGGCCATGTAAGGTGTTGAAGAAAATAGTTCTAATGCTAATGTGATTGAGCTGCCACCAGATTTGCACATCCGCCCAGTTTGTAATGTGTCTAACTTATACTCTTTGGAGGGTTTTGATGGAAATGCTGCTGAAATTTCAAACCAAGTGCAGAAGATGTGTTGGATGTGAAAGAAGTGAGGTCTAGAAGGGGTAACAAATATAGGAGGTTTTTGGTGCAATCGTTAGGGAAACCAGCTAGCGAGAGTGCATGGATTGGTCTTTTCAAGCCCTTTATTTGCAAGGAAGTCCCTTATATACATTCTGTATGGAATTTACAGCAGCAGATATTTATTTGCAACAAAGTCCCTGCATGTGCATTTTTATCACAAATTATTAACTTCAATTTTAAATTATAAGAGGTAGCAAACTCCAACTTGACATCTTATAGCATGGCCGCCCTTTCACTTGCAGTTGGCATTATATTATTAGTAAAAAAAATGATTATAATATCATGAAAACCCTGCATTCCATTTCATGCCAAGTGAGATTTCAAAAGGTTTGAAGTTAAAAACAACCCACCTTTGCCTTGTTGACTTATTCTTAGCCTCTATCCATATAGCCCTTCTTCATCATCAAAAATATCTCAAATCTATAACATTATGTTTTTCCTTTCAAATCATTAATTTGGTGTAACTAGTGCTAGTTCAAGTTTTATATCCAGTGCTCAATTCAATGGAGAAGAGCAAATCTCTGCACATTGTGATGTTCCCATGGCTTGCAATGGGCCATTTCATCCCATTCTTTCGTCTCTCCAAGCTTTTAGCTCTAAAGGGTCATAAAATCTCTTTCATTTCGACCCCAAGAAACCTCTCTAAACTTCCCAAAATCCCACCAAATCTATCTTCTCAAATTTCCCTAATCTCTTTCTCTTTGCCTACGGTTCCCAACTTACCATCCCTCGCAGAGTCTTCCATGGACATTACTCATAACCAGCAACAACCACTTAAACACGCCCTTGATCTGCTACAACCACAACTAGCTTCCTTCCTTCAATCCTCGAAACCTGATTGGATCATTTACGACTACGCTTCTCATTGGCTTCCCTCGGTTGCAGCTCAGCTAGGTATCTCACGGGCTTTCTTCGCTGTTTTTACAGCTGCTTGCTTATCTTTCATGGGTTCACCGTCGACTTTGATCGGCGGTGGTGATGACGGTGATGATGCAAGATCAACGGCTGAGGATTTCACGACAATCCCCAACTGGGTTCCTTTTGAATCTAACTTAGCTTATCGTTTGCATGAAATCACTAAATATATTGAACGAACGGACGAGGATAACTTTGGACCGCCCGACACTGTCCGGTTCGGTATTACGATTCAACAGAGTGATGTTGTTATCGTTAGAAGTTCTACCGAGTTTGAACCGGACTGGTTCAATCTTTTAGGCGGGTTATATGAAAAACCGGTGATACCGGTCGGGTTTTTACCGCCGATACTGGAAGAATCCGATGAAATCCAAGATGATGAAAAATGGGTTGCTGTTAAATCGTGGTTAAATAAACAGAGAGTCAACTCAGTGGTTTACGTAGCGATGGGGACTGAAGTTCATTTAAGTAAAGAAGAACTCGGTGAGTTGGCTATTGGGTTGGAGAAATCAGGTTTACCTTTCATTTGGGTATTGAAGAACTCACCGGGGACAGGTGAGTCAGAGTTGGAGATGTTACCTAATGGGTTTAAGGAGAGAGTCAAAGGACGTGGGTTTCTTTACATGGGATGGGCTCCACAAGTGAAGATACTGAGTCAAGACTCAATAGGGGGGTTCTTGACTCACTGTGGTTGGAACTCAGTTATAGAGGCATTAGGGTTAGGGCGAGTTTTGATAATGCTTCCAATGTTGAATGACCAAGGATTGAATGCAAGGCTGTTGAATGAAAAAAAAGTGGGGTTAGAGATACCGAGAAACGAGTTGGATGGGTGGTTTACGAGCGAGGAGGTGGCTGAGTCGGTTAGGTTGGCAGTGGTGGAGGAATCGGGGAGGGTGTTGAGAGAAACAGCAAAAGCCATGAAGGGGTATTTTGGGGATTTTGGGAAGAACGATGGGTATGTGGATAAATTTGTTAGTCAACTTGTGGATTATAGGAAATGGGCAGGTGACAGCAACTGCTAGCTTTTTATATTTGAATAAATATGAGAATATGTACCAAATTAATAAAATCTAAAAAAATAGAGGGGATTTACGTCTTGATTGCCTTTTAAGACTTTGTAAATTCTGAAACTCACAGCATTCTAATTTTCAGGAGATTGGCTGCTGAAAAGCAATCCTTTTGCAATCGAATATGGTGAAATTAATTATATTTCAACCGATTTAAATTAAATAAATTATTAAATTTTTTATAAAAAATTATAAATTTCAATTCAATAAAATTTTTAATCACATTCAATTGATCCATATCTATATGCAATGTGAACTAATACATTGGCCGATTTTTAATTTAATCCACCGCTTCTAAATAGAATTTTAAAACTTTTATAACACTTTATAAAATAATTTTTCCTATAACTTTTAATTAATTTTTTAAAACTTTTTTTTATAATTTATAATTTATTTAATCTTGTAAAAATTAGTATAATATAAAAATCATGTAATGTTTTACTTTGAAATGAATTGAAGTTACATCATCTTTCTTTTTTCTAGAGTTGAATTCAAGTGTTAAATATTTCAAATAAATCAAATTCAAAGAGAGGTTAAAAGTTAAGTCGAGCTTGGGACAAGTAAAAATCGACCCATTTTACCCATTGTCATCCCTAGTAAGGAGAGACTACAAAAAATAGACTTAGGGTGTGTTTGGGATGGCAGTGCGGTACGGTACGTTTAGATTACTTTTTGTCTCACGTTACAGTATCGCTATAATATCTAATCTCACCGCCACCGTTGTTTTTACACTAACCGCAGGTAAACGCACTACTCATCCAAACTCACCCTTAGGCTTTGTTTACCATTGAGGTTGAAAAATATTTTTCAATCCAACCCATGATTTCAAATAAAAAAAATAGTAAACATGTAGCTTTTTAACCTAAATCTTAATTTTAAATTGGTTTCAAAATTTTTAGCTTTTGGTTTTGAAAAATTGTTTTTCAATGAAATTATTTTTTCATTCCCTCATTAAATCTTCTACTTTATATCATGTCAAAAAAGACACTTTATATTCCCAAAAATCAAAGTAAACACTATCAAATTTTTGAAAACACTTTTTGTAATATTTTTCAACATCAATGATAAACTAACCTTATTTAATAGACTCCAAGAAAACCTGACGGGGAAAGCGTAAAATCAATGTTTTCCTTAAAAGAACTGGTATTTACTTGCTCAATTACCAGTAGTGAAGCACAGCCAATGTGAATCAACTTACCAGCACAATCAGAGCAGTTGAATATCTTGCCAATGGTGATGCTTGAAAAGAATAGGGTATTTTTTTTCATTCAATTTAGAATCAGGCATGGTAAGCCCATCTATACAATGCTAGGGGGTTGATAGTTCTTGACATTTTGTTGTTTTTGAGAAAACAAAAACAATGAGCTGAGAAAGATGCTGGTATTGATAATACAAATGAATTGAAAACCTAGGCTAGTAGTAACCAAAAATTATTTTACATTATGTATTAAATATCCCAATTTCTGTCTCAGCTCATCATGTTATAAACTAAAAGTAAACCTACCTGCCTATCCCTGTAGTGTTACAAAAATGGTTATAAGAAGGCTGTATCTATCTTGGATGGATCATGCAGAAAGAATAATCAGAAGTATTCATCTTCATGCACTATAAAATATATGGTTGAAACTATGAGCCTATAGTTTTCATAGCATTTCCTGTCAAAAAGTGAAAAAAGAAAATGATGAAAACGGAATACAAAACGCAAGATATTTGTTGAAATAAAGTTGAGCAAATCCCTTCTTCTATTTCCTAAATTTTTGCTAAGCACAACTAACTCTTTTGAAAAAATCTTACATGCTTTAAAATTCCTTGAAATATTTTCAAAAAACTGGGTCTTGAATGCATGGAATGATATGGTTAAAATATGTCATAAGTTAAAATAGGTTAAAATATGTCATAAGTCCCTGTATTTTTCATAAATTTAAAATTTAGTGCCTATACTTTTATTTTTAGGAATTTAGTAGTCCCTCTACTTTTTAAATTTCAAAATTCAGGTCTAACAGTTAACACTGATAAAATTATTTTGTTAAATTCTAACAGTGTTAACAACTTGAATTTATCAAAATAAATTTAACAATGTTAACAATTAGACCTAAATTTTGAAATTTGAAAAGTAGAGAGAGAGACTAAATTCCAAATTTGTTAATTGTACAGGGACCTACGACATATTTTAACCTTTGACATATTATATGCATAATACCGAGTTAAACCAACATGATATTTTATATGCCAAAGAAAATGGCAGTAGAGACCTTTAAACAGCTATGCAACATACTTGAAACATAGGCCACAACAACCACATTAAGCAGGCTTTTATTTTACACGCTGGAGATCAGCTTAACTAAATGCATGAAGTGGAAATAGAAGTTATGAACTGAATTAACTTAATTAAGTTAAATGAATGAAATGATTAAAAATAAACACCAGTGAGCATAATACCTGAGATCATTTTCACCAAGCAGAGCCTAATTGTCAGCCATTGCCATCCTGAATCATAGCTTAGCTTGGTATCATAACTCTGGTTCTTGGATTCCGAAGAACAATTGCTTTGCGTTGAGGATTTTCTATAGAATATACAAGAAGGTTTCCATCTTTTGTCCCAGCCAAGAAGCATTCTTCTGGAGTCACTGTTAGGGATGTTATTACCTTTCCAACCCCATTATATCTTTTCACAACCTCGAGTGCGTTCATAGAGCGAACCACAACCTGTCCTTGGTCACCAGCACAAACCAAAAACTCACCACATCCACTGAGTTCAACACAGTTAAGGCGCCCATTGGATTCAGACGAGGCAAGGTGTTTTCCATTAATAGAATAGAGGTTTAAACTGAGATCACCATCGGCATAAAGTACGATCCGTCCATGCTGAGAAGCTGCAAGTTTTGACAATGCACTGCCAGATGGGTGTTTTAAAGATCTTACATATCTTCCATCTCTCAGGGTATGGAAAACACAAGTTCCGTCTTTTGACCCACTAATAACTATGTCAAGCTCCACACTGACATACAAGCATGTAATTATATCATCATGACCACAAAGAATATGAAAGGGAGTTTCAGCAATGATACAGTCCTTACGAGGAACTCTCTTTTCCGGGGATCTGACACGAAGAACCTCCCGCACCATCACCGTAGTGTCATAACTTCCAGTAGCAAGAATGCTTCCATCAGCTGTAACTGCAGCAGATTATCAATTTTCATTAAGACAAGAAAGACTACAAGAAGCACCACTTATAACACAAACAGACAATTTCTAACAAAAGTTACAAAACATTTACTAAATACAGATTGCTACATCCCAACCACTCGAACTGAGCAATAGGCTCACGAACCGTAAGAACAAACCCCTCGAAGGAACCCTACGAGTCAACAGCCGAGCGGGCCCCACTCATTATCTGCCATGCCAGACTTCTATCACTACATCCTGTCCGAAGTGACACAAAGCACATTATAGTGCCACCCTACCTAGACCTATGCCATCATACCACTTGGCCACTTGACTCTAACCCACCAATAATGGTAGGACACATAACACCTCGGGACAAGTAGCTAATGGTATAGAAGGCCCAGAACACATAGATAGAAGAGAGATCCCTTTCGACTCCCACTCTCTTACCCTTCTTCACCTATCATCTCCAGCCACCCAATCCAATGACTCTCCGCCCTATATTAAACAGGGTGAACTGTACATCTCTGCTACAATCTCTGCCTTGCACCAATCCATCATCAACACAGATCATCTTTAATCAGACTCAAGACAAGATACAATTCATATCCAAGTATATTCTCTTCCTTTCCTACTTTGAAATACAACACTTCTTACCATCAGTACTTGAATTTATTCATTTCTCATGTTTGCTAACACGAACCACTTCTATGAAGAAAGATTGACAGTGAAAGAAGAAACTGGCAAGTTTGAGCAGATTATAACTACCATTAGGAAGTTGAGGTCATATTTTCAAAGAACTTTAACATAAGTTATTCACGTAAAATGCAACTTCAGAAAAAGGTTCCAGATGACTGGGGATACAAGCTGAGATTTGTATAAAACTAAAATCAAGCTTCACATTTCCTTTTTTTGGCAAATTCAGAGAGTTCCTTAAAAGAAAAATTACCTGCAACGCAGCTGACAACATCTTTGTGCTGTCGAATGCTTTGAACCATTCTTCCATCACTCAAAGATATGACCTGGAAGCTGTTTTCCCAATTACCACATGAAATTAAAAAGTTCTCGGATGGTGTTTGCATTGTTGCAAAGCATTGTGCACCAAGTTCAACATTTTCTGCTAGAGGACTCCCAATTTTACGAGGAGAAAGAATATCAGAACCAACTCCAAAGAAAGGATCCTGAGAAGTTTGAACAAAAATATATCTAAGGTAAGTTCAAGACATCCTAAAGATTCAACTTAAAAAAAGAAACAATGTGGTAAAGATCTAACCTGAGAACCTGAGAAGGTGAAATTTCCACCGAATTGGAGTTGGGTTGTCAACCACATCTTAACAGATAAAGTAAGCCCCTGGTTCACAATGACAATGTTTGAGTCCAGTAATCCAACGTACAAAACAGCTGATGGTGGATTACTCATACAAGAAAGAATAGATGTCAAACTAATAGAAGCAGGTGCAAAAGACAGAGGATGAGCAATTGGAATTGGAGGCCCTCTTCTAGGGTGTCTTTTACGGAAAATCTGGATAGGCGTCTGACCAAAATTTGCAATCTGATCTTCAATTGCTGATCTCTGGAGATCATCATCCATAGTGTCCAGATCTACAGCACCTTCATAAGTTAAATAATAGAAGATATTTGCAGCCTGCAAAATCCATTGATTTTAACTGAGATCAGTTTGGATACAAAAGATAAAAGAAGAAAATTGAGATATAGTTGTTCACAGGATACCTCTACTGCTGGTTTACCACGCTGCTTGTAACCAAATATCAAATCAATCCAGTGGTGGAGATTTGAGCTAACATACTCACTTTCTAGGGCTTCTCTATTTTTACTTACGAACAATTCAGGTGAACCCTACAACAAAGTGAAGATAAGTTTTTCATCAGGATAAATTTACCTCAAATTAACAAGGATTCTTTAGCTCAACAAGTGAAGGACTCAAGGGGAGCTTAATTTGCAGAGAAAGCAAGTCTTAAACAATACAATTATGTACTTGCAGAGAATCAGATTGAGGATAAAACAAATTTGATATGATAAGAACTATCATACAAAGCATGTAAATATATTATAAACAGAAACTGTTAGGAATTAGTTATAGAAGTCTCTATCACCTTGCCACAATTTAGATACATTATATACCTTGTAGCACAACCATCATATTTATTCCTCGGTTAAAATATGCCATAGGTCCCTGTAATTTTAACAAATTTGGAATCTAGTTTCTATACTACTATTGTAAGGAATTTAGTCCATTTACTTTTCAGATTTCAAAATTCAGGTTCAATTGTTAACACTGCTAAAATTATTTTGTTAAATTTGTTGATGTGACAATTCGAAATAATATAAAAGAACTCACTTGGTAAAAATGTAACTAAAAATATGACGTAATGAACTTGGATTTAACAAAATAATTTTAACAGTGTTAACATTTAGACCTGAATTTTGAAATTTGAAAAGTAGAGGGACTAAATTCCTAGAAATAAAAGTACAGGGACTAAACTTCAAATTTATGATGAGTATAGGGACTTATGGCATGTTTTAACTTTATTCCTCCTATACAAATCCAACAACATTTCTGGCTACAAGATGATTCACAGATTGACCAAGTAGTTTCAAAAGGAAGGTCCCAACAACATAACACAATACAATATTTCTGACTACCAGATAATCCTCAGATTGAACAATTAGTTTCTGAAGGAGGATCCCATCCTCATATAAACAATAGGACAACCATAAACTCTGAAATGTTCTTGAATCAGAAACAACCTTTTGAGAAATCAAACGGACCCTTGACGATGTCTGAAACGCCACATTCTCGAGGGGAATTCACATACCTTAGCCCAGGGAGGAAGAGAAACATCACTTATGAGTTCACCATCTTGTTTCAGCCCAAGATGATAAGAGTTTGAATTGATCAGAAACTCAGGCATATAAAAGAACTCGGGAATCAACTCCTTCACGTCACTTGTATTAGAAAGGCAATTCTTATATGTTCCTTCGATGCATTGAAAAAGACGATCTGCATGGTCAAATTTACCACCCTGATGAAAAATTGATGAATTAGTGAGGCTTGCATGCTATGAATTGACACACCAGTTAACTGATAAACAAGAAAAGGTTAGAAAACCAAATTGCATACAAGACATAATAAACGAAAATGAATATTCTTCATATGCCAGTATTTGAACCATATTTAAAGCAATCATACCTATGAAAAATACATAATCATCAGACTTTGTATGACTACTGCAATCACTTTTACTCCCTACATTTTTTGTTGGTAGAATATATGTGAAAGAATTAATTACTGAGTTCACACAAAACTCCAGCATTTACATGCCCTTTACAAACTAAATGCTAATAACCATTTCATAACCTTTATTCATAAATGCAATTGTTATATATATATATATTGAAAAACCTAAGTATGAAGTTCCATTAGCAATGGAAACTTTTCAAGTAATAATTTCAGATGTACTTAACTTTCCTCCATATGGAGGGAGTACTTTTCTGCTTGCTACCAGTAAAAAAAAAGGCGCATTTTGCAAAGATCAAACCAAAATAAGTGCTTTTAAAACTGTTTTAGTGAGTACTCAGAACATCACTGCAACAAAGAAACGGCAGATCACCGCATACTCTTGTTACCCTTTTATATTATTACTATTAGATTAGACAAGGTGCTGCTTTAAATAACAGGCTTCGCATGATTGAAAAAAGATACCTGAAAATTACGATGAAGAGATGAGAAAGGTTCCATTCGAAGGAGGTAATAAAGCACAATCCCCATGCTTGAGTAATGAGACCCATAATAGAAACTGCATTAGGAAGTAGATGCAGAGCAACACATTAGACAAATTACCTGAAGCAAAATCTATAGAAAGAAATGAAAAATGTCCTCAAACTATGATTGGAGGTTACCTGGGTATATCGGGATCGTAGAAGTTTTGATATCTGTCTTCAAACACCTGAATTCATGAAGCAACATGTTGAGATATGTGGAATGAGAAGAGAAAGGTGATATAGAGGAATGAGCCAAAGAGAAGTGACCTCAAACCGTTTTGAGTCCAGTGCTCCAACAGGCTTGGAGAGATCCCGAAAAGTTGCTGACTTGTTAAAATCAAGAACCTCAGATGAGTAATCAGCCAAAACCCAAGGAAAGACAGGATACTGACTCAAATCATTATAAGATCTTCCTGAAAGTGTGTTGAGAATCATCAAATAGTCAAAGTTCGTTATATCCCTTCTCTTCCATCTCTCTCTAGCAGTTTCTGCCATTTCCACTGCCACACGTCTATCAACAAATGAAATAATGCCACTCTTGTCCCTACTACTTCCTCTGGGAAACAACAGCTCATTTCTGGTAGAAACTATCAGGGTTCCAATCTCTTTTGCATTCTTTTGCGAAGCAAAGTTTATAAATATGGGAGCAATAGAATCACTGAAGAAAATCTCAACTGCATTGTATCTAAGCAAATACCGAGTCCAATGAACAGCTTTTATCTATGGCCAGCAAAGCAAACAAGAAGATAATCAAAATGGAGTAAACTGCATTGTATCTAAGCAAATACCGAGTCCAATGAACAGTTTTTATCTATGGCCAGCAAAGCAAACAAGAAGATAATCAAAATGGAGTAAGCATACAAACAATACAGCTAAAGAAAAATTAATGGTTGCCTACCTTGCCAATATTCCATCTCCGATGACGCTTAACAGTTCGTAATTCCTTCTTATGCAAATCTTCTACCTCCATATTGTCAGGAAAAGTCCCCTTCTCAGAAAACATACTAAGATGGATGGACCAATTAAAAGACTTTGGCTTGTGATCAGCCTTTGCGGACTCGGAAAGGCTTGATTCATTCAAGTTCTTGAAAACTGAAGACCCCACAGTACCTTCAACCAAAAATTCACCAAAGAAATGCAAAACATCTTTCATGACTGCCAATCGACCTGCCAGTTTTCTTTTTGGGGCTACAAGCACACATGGAACTGACATAAGAACCTACAACATCAAACCACAAATTACCAATGAAGTAACTTCAGATGTTTTAATGAGAAGAAACACAGCTTGCTTGTTCCCATGATACAGATAAGATATACCTCACTGGTTTCTGTTTCTTGAGAAGGTGATGAAAGCTCTTTTCTATCTGGCACAATGTCAATCTGATCACTACTGCTTTTAATAATTTCATCACTGTGAATGTCAGAAGGATCATCAGGTTCGGCACCACTCTCAGCAGGTTCTGAGCTGCCGTCATCAGTTATCCTGTGTACTCCTTTGAGCAGAAACTTCTTCATTTGCTCAGGAATGTGCCCCACAAAACTCGGCTTGCTCTCGCTACTTGGCAGAGTAGCTTCATTACAAGGAGAAGTGGAAGGAGGATGACACAACTTTTCATCAAAATGATAATTCTGCCTTAACTTTGGTCTACGCCGCCGTGTATCTTCGGTCTTATCAAGTTTCCAATGTATCACAGCACCATTAGGAAATGGATTAGCAGACCACGGGCCCCTTTCATCGATTAAAGTACGAAACATGTGCATCCATTTTTCCTGTTTGAAAAAAAATATTATTTACATATATATGCACAAAATCCAATATAATTAATTCATGGAAGAACAGCAAAAGAAACAAAGACAGAGACAATTAAAGAAGTGAAGGACCAAAAGAAAGGCAAGTTCTACAACAGAAAAACTTTTAGCATACAGCAACATTTTGCTGCTCCTCCTCATGGGCGAGCAGGAATGCAGCCCTTCTGCTCTCATCTGAAGCAAGAATACTGCGTAAGCTACTTTGTATCTCGTCTTCAAATGTCTTCTGGGTATTAATTTCTGAAGAGGAATTTTCATCCATTTTAGCACGAAGCTCCTGCAAGTGTCTGCTGCGGTCAGATTCCAACATCTTCACATACTTGGACTCATCAGTAACCTGAAATGAGAAAGTAGAGAACTGAATGGTGGATAACCAGCAAAATATTCATGGAAGTTCCTAAGCCCAGGAGATGACAAATTTGAAATTTAGAACAAACCGCAGAAAGCACTCGATCCTTCTGAATTAGATTGTGCAAGGAGCCCGTTTCTCTTGAGAGGCTGCTTGTATTGAATAAGTCATCCCTACCAATCATGCTAGTAGCAAGCATTGACTTCCCAGAATTTACAGTTTCTCGAATCACATGTGCTATAACATGAAAACGAGCACCATCATCCAACTTTCCATACCGGGATCGTACAAGAAGCAAAGACCTGAGCACAATGTTATAAGGCAAGAAAAAATTACTAATCTATATCCTTCCTCAAAACTAATATAACCAGTTGTATAACAAAAAATTTGGAGACTTGAGGCATATGGTAAACACTAATACCAGATGAAGAGTTGCAGTCTACTCTTGCTTTGCTCATCATCAGTGCCCAAAAAGGAAGGCAGAAGTGAGATGAACTGTTGGACACAGCGTGATGCTCTTTCTAGGGAAGCTCTGCAGAGATATATGATTACTAGTCGAAATACAATTCTTGGACACCTTTCCCCCCTCAAAGCCATGGCTTTATCAGCAACTTTGTTTTGTTTTCCACTCAATGCATTGCCAAAGCCCCCGGATATAACAACAGCAGCCATTTCTGTGGCAGGGATATTAAGAGATTCTACCAAGTCACGTGCTCTTTGGCCAAAAGATGGACCAACTGATACTGTAATTCGAGGCAGCATCTTGCTTGGACCCTTCCCATTCATCTCACTAATAACAATCCATAAGTTGTCAAATAAGTTCCACCACTTATCATTAGTTATGTCATCTTCACTTGTTATTGATTCCTCAGAAGCCAATGCGTTTCTGACAATGAAAAAGATTCACACAAAATACTAAGTTATTTATCACTGGACATCTTATATACCCACATGATGATGTATTCAATTCTCAGGCTCACAGCAAAAAATAATTCAAACACAATTTTGATGGTGCAACTTAAAGATAAGCAGCAACTGCTTTGCCAATAATCGATACATGTGAAATCATGAATTCTACATCTTAGCATGAAATATGAATATTCAACTTTAATGAAAATGAGGCCAACTTGATATTCCTTCTTGATATTCCTTATTCTGTTTGAGATATTGTAGATGCCATTTGTGCAAAAGAACAAAATGCCAAGTGATGGCACCCTAGATCATCTCAACTAAAGCACAAACAAATGATATAAAATATATCAGTTCCAGGGGCAAAGAATGAAACCAAGCTAGCAGTACCCAGACACTTTGTCATCAAATTCTCCTCGCAAGACCTCATGCAACAAAGTGGTATAATCTTTCTGGCCTTCTACCATTAAAGAATCCAGAAAAGACTCCGAACTAATAGCTGGAAACTGTAAGAAATAGAGATATCAAATTAACGTCATACTTAAGTGGACTAGCAAACTTCTCTAGCCTAAAATATTTATATAAGAATAGATGTAATGCAGTCAAATTCTTGAGTAAAATGATACCAGAAGTTTAATTCCAGCTTCAGATATAAGCATCTCATCAACCAGTCGCAGAAAGTATAATGTGTTGTCACGACAAGGCTGTGAACTAAAAATATTCTCCTCAGAAGATAAATCTACCAGCCTTTGAATCAAGTTGTCATATATGTCATAAAGCAAGTCTTGGCATGATATGCCACCCTAACAATGACAGAAATCAAAGTAAATTATCCACCAATGGCTAAAAAAATCATTAAGTAGATTAAAATAAATACACTTTGTAGCTTGGCAAGAAAATTTGACATACTTGCTCACAATGAACAAGAAGAAAATTTACAGTTTCCTCTAATCTTTGCCAGCCACTTTTTACAAATTGTATGTAATGACAAAGCACAACAGAGAAAACCTTCATCACAAGATTTTTCTCATTTGCCTCATAGTCACCACAATATCTTGAATCAGGCCTATGGGGTTTTACAATGTCAAGTGTCACAGAAGCTGTTAACCAAGCATTCCAACCATATTCCTATCGCGAAATTTGAATAATTAGAAACATTTTTAAAAGAAGACAGTGAACAGAAAAATATAAATAATTAATTGTATGCAGTACCATTAATGCCTCTATATTCAAAGTATTTGAATCAAGAAGTTCAAGTAGATCACTAATTATTTTCATTCTTGCAGAAGCATCTTTGCAACCAGATAGGAATCTGAAAATCAGAACCAACATCTGAGGAAGGAAAAAATGAGAATTTTTGCCTCTGCTTCTCTGCTTGTCTGTTGTACTATTTTTCTGTAACACCTGTAAACAAACAATTTCAAGGAATAGCTAGAACATACTAAACTAATAGAAAAATGAGGAGAAATTTCCATGATTGGTCTATCACCTGTTTAGGGCTAGCACCACCTAGAAGAACATCAAACAAGGTTGCACACAAATTATCCGTCTGTGGGAATTTAAACAACCTGTCAGATATAACTGAGAAGAGTGGTAGCAACCTTGAGCTGACTTTCTTGTTGTTTTCTGAAAGAGGTTTTGTTCTTCCAACTGCAAGATTGAAAAACCTTGTCGCCTTTTTCTCTGATGGGAAACCAACCAAAAGTCTTCCTATAAAATGCAAGCTGAGCAACCTGATAGGTTCATATTCCCTATATGAAACAAAAATGGAGGGTCACTATAAGACTTTAGTTCTTAGCCATTGATTTAAAACAGACCATGTTTACTGTTTCACATCAAAGCAATTCCAGCCATTCAGAAGAAGGAAACACGTTAATTAATGAAACTATAAGCTTAGCTATCAGAATACAAAATACTTAATCAAGCACTTGCCCAGAAACTTCAACATTTTCTGCAACTGCATACTCTTCTAAGTAGCAGTTGGAACAAACAAAAATAGTTAAAATTTTTCAACAAAATTGCAGTACACAATAGCGTGAAAAACAGAAACATATCAAACAGGACATTGTCTCTCATGCCAAAATTTTGCACATTTAAGTCTTAATGCTGAAGGCATACCTCTGTAGCAGATTGACAAAAATGCGACAGCCACCTATCAGATTTACTTGTTCAAGGAAGGACATAAGTAATGGTTTTTGAGAAACAGCACGTATAACCATATTTAAAATATCCTCAATGCACGTCATATCATGGCTTGTTTCAAAAAAAGCTATAAGAGCTTTTATATCAGCTGGTGCAATGCTTTGCCTGCATACAACAGTTTTGTACCCAGTAAAAATAATAATCTGTTATATGTGTCGATTAAATTACTGTACATCAGGCAACAACAGATGCTCTCAACCAGTTGAGACATATACCTGAGGCTCATTTCACCAAGACTTAATAAAAGAAGACGAATTTTTTGTATTTCTTCTCTACTAGGTCTTTCTCCAATAACTTGTTTAGTAATAGGATGTAAAAGAGGTTGGCCTCCAATTGCAAACCGAGATTTTACATTATCCCAATAACACTGCCGTATTATGTCAATAACACGAGGGAACTGGCACAAACTTTTAAGCAGCCTCGGATCATTATCAAACTGTTCAATGAGAAACATGTATAGTTCACGTTGCACCTTGTAAACTGTGTACAGCCAGGTAAGGGGATTAAGAAAAATAGAAGAAATGATTTCTTCTATGAGCAGCTCTGCCAATCCTAAAGAGGAAACTGGAAACATCAAAAGATGTATGATACATTCTTAAATGGTTGTGAAAAGAACTACAAAATCATAAAACTATAGGGTTCATCATGCATACCACAGGAAGATACAATATTAAACAAATTCTTCAATGCAGAGAGAGTTTCCATATTGAGTTGCCGAGGTGGAACTGATTGCAATAAAAATCCCAGTATTGAAAATCCAGAAAGAAGATGCATCTGTTGTTGATTTGCTAAGTTCTCATCTAAGACAGAAGCAACAAGCTCAATAACTTCAGCGGTCAAACGCTCTTTTGCAACTGGGAGGACTAGTGTTCTTTCTAAAACTTGAATTTCATCATTTTCATATCTATCAGACTGAGATATAAGAGGGAAAAACACAGAAACACCTCCAACACAGTAAATTATCTCTTTGAACAAGCGCCGGGAACATAACTGTGTACCAACCTTTATAGTTGCTTCAAATAAATTCTTATCCAATGCATGATCCAATACAGGTGAAACATTAAACAATTTCTTGCCATCACTTGCCTGAAAACAGAAGTCGATATTTAGGGTTCTGCTATACACAAAAGCAGATTTACCTTTAAGACAAATGTGTGTATGCATGTATGTTCCCAAAAGGTAGAGATAAGGAACCTGTGCATTGAGCCCAAACACAATTTTTGATGCAAGACCATCTTTTGCTTCAAGAATTCCACTAGGCAATGGGTTACCACCAAATGCAGTAGCTTCATTATCCAGGAAGGAATACATATAGCTCGGTCCAAGGGAATGTACAGCCTTAACTTGCTCAGAGGAAATGACATCCGCAAATAAATAAAGTGGACCGATCTGACCAAAAAAAGGCAAAAAATCCGGGTTGGAGTTCCGTGTATTATCTTCACTTTGAGGCCATACCATTTTTGTACCAATGGAGCAGTTAGTCAATAATTCACTGACTTTTGCATATCTGAGGCATGAATATGATGGTCAGGGAACTTACCAGGGTTGACGAACTATGTACACTTGAAAAATGTTTTAATGATAAAAAAAAAAAAAAAAAGAATACGAACTGAGAATGATTAAAGGTCGCATGTTACCTGCATCTTTCAGAAGATACAAGATTGCCATCAAGATAACATCTAAATAGGCTACCCCCAGAAAATGCTCTTCCAATGGTATGAGTAATACAAAGAAAGTGCCATTTCCTCTTGACTAGATTAACATGTGTCTGAATAGAATATTGTTTCAGATTGATAGACTGTGAAGGACATGAGAAGTACATCAGCAACCGCATGAAATTGGCAGTAATGCACAAGACATAAAGTGAAGAGAAAACAAGCCAATCAATCCTTTTTATCTAGAGTAAGTTGTGCTCGGGGTGGAGAAGGGAACTTCTTTTCTAGGTTAAAATATGACATAGGTCCCTATACTCTTCACAAATTTGGAAGTTAGTCCCTCTACTTTTTAGATTTCAGAATTGAAGTCCACTTGCTAACCCTTACAAATTATTTTTGTTAAATTTGTTAGTGTGACATTTTGAAATAATAATAATAATACTCACTTGATAACCATGTAACTAAAAAAATGTTGTAGTAATGAACTTGAATTTAACAAAAATAATTTTAACAATGTTAACAGTTAGGCCTAGAGGGACATATGGCATATTTCAACCGAGAATATGAATTAAGCTTTGGAAGAACCTTTCTACAAACAAACATATAACACATCTTTTACCTTATATAGAAGCTTATCTTTTGCTACTGCTGCTAAGAACCCTCTCCTATTTTCAGTGAAGAACTTGAAAAGCCCCATTGTTCCATTCTTAGGGAAGTCCTCCACCCTAAGCCAACATGAAAAAGAAAAACCCTTGTACAGAGGCCAATGCACAGGTGTTTTAATTATGATTCCCTACAAATATATATATATAGGAATGTAAATATCAGTTACAAATTAGTCAAGTGACATAATAATTGAATGCAAAAGGTTCCAAAAGGACTTGTAACAATATGAATATCAGAAGAAATTGTAAGGGCTTACAGAGTCATTTCCATTGAGATCAAAGAAGGTAGTTGGTCCTTTCTCATTTAACATTGATAAAACAGTAGTCAACAATAATGAGCAGTATTGCAGTTGAGTCCCCACTTTCTCACTTCGAAGGAGAGCGAAAATCTTGCGAATATCCTTCCCGGATATGCTATAACCACCGATAACCTGAATCAATTGCGCAATTCTCAAAATGACACTGTCTTCACCTTCTTGGACAAACCAGTCAAGAAGAAAATTAAGCATTCCTGCCACGACACACGAAGCACGATTGGAAAGGGAATCCCTAAGCAGCTGTTGAAACACACCGAGACCATAATGCTGCAAAGATTCACTGCTCTGGGCAATCACAAAATAGCAAGTAATGACATCAAATTTAAACAAACTACAGCTTATATATAGTAAGAATCATCTATAAAGAGGAAATTTAGTAACTATCACATACAGAAGAAACAAGCAAGAAAAATGAATTACTAACCTTCTGTAGGACACTCAAATACAGTATGATCACATCTTCATTCTGAATTGAAGGACCAAAGAAATACATGTGAGAAGAAAAAACAGTGGCACCATGTGGAAAATGACAAAAAGACTACAAAATTAGTTCACATGGTCAGACAATAGGGATGTAACTAGCTGTTAATGCTATGAGCTATCTGCTAAAGCCAAAAGATCAACAGGAGGATTGGGCAAAAATATTAAATTCAAAAAATAGATGAGTCCGAACTTGAACATTCAAGGCCTGAACTTGGTATGGTGCTTTTAATAAAATTTATAGTGTTTTATATTATATTATTTAATTTATAATAAATAAATAAAAATTTATAGTAATATATAATACTACTTCAATTTAAACACTAAAAATGTTCAAGATGATTATATATATAAATTTAATAAATAAAAAATATATATCTTTATTAAATATTAAATTAAAAACAATTTTTTTTTTTTTAAATAATGAGTGGGCTTAAAAAATTTAGGCTCATATTTTGGTCTGGGTCGGGCTTGAACAAATATAAAATGTGTTAATATTATGCTTAAACTTAACGTGAAACTAGCTCAACCCATGAACATCTTTAGATCTAACAATGTATCAAAGAGACATTTCAGAAAAATAAAATCACACCTTTATATGAGGGTTGTCTTTTATATCAAAATTTCCATCAACTAGCATATCAAGAAGTGCATTCAAAAGTGCTTCACTTGGATGCCATTGACAAAAGTCTAATAGCAAACTTTGCAATGTCTGATAACCCTTGCCAACAAGAGCTCTAAAAGCTTCCTGTAAAAATAAATAAATATAAAAATGCACCATAAAATGAGAATAATAGAAGAATTCCAAATGCATCATTACTTATGGTAAAGCAAACTAGACCTTGTGAATGGATAAGCATAAATAAAAGTCCTTTACCAAGAAAGATCACTTTCTTTGCACCCTTAAGGAAAAGCATAGATAAAGGATTGGTTAAATTTTCCTATTAGTCCTTGTATTTTGAAAAAATTCTGGATTTAGCTCATGTACTTTAATTTAGTCATTTTACTCTTTAAATTTTAAAATTTCACTTCTCACCAAACTATAACTATTAAGTTTATAAAATTAAGTTCTACTATTTTCAAAATCTGATGCAATAAACATATTATTATACGTGAAATGTCATGCCTGCTTGTTATTTCCATATATTACTCATTACTAATCTAGTTAATGGATCAATGATTGTCATTTGTGTCAAGATTGGAATTTCAAATTTTGAAAAGTATAAAAACTTAGAATGATCCAATTAAAAAAATATGAACTAAATCTACAAGCATATGCATAGTACATAACTAGTAATTAAATAACGAATTTAACTACTACTATTTAGGTCATGACTAAAATTTCAAAATTCAAAAGGTACATACACTAAAATTGATCACTTCAAAAAGTACAAAGACTAAATCTACAACCCTCACAAAGTACAATGACTAATAACAGAATTTAACCTAAAGCATTCAATTATTCCAAAAAAAACTAACCAACACGGAAACAAATAAAACAAAAAAATGAAATGAAAATTACCTTTGAGGCATCATTCCTTGCAAGCAAAGAGGTAAGAGTTTGTAAGACAACCAAAACCAACATCTCTCCATGTGCTTCATCAAGAGTGCCATTCAATAAAGAGACAACATGCAAAAAGCATCCTCCATCTCTAAATAAAGCTTGGTAATGCTGATAGAAACATCAAATTTGTAAGACAAATTCAATTGCCAAGTTGCCAAAGGGACACACAACTTTTAGGGTATGCTTGGTTGGGTGAAAAAGTGGAGAGATGGAAAGAAAAAATGAAAAAGCGAAAAGGAACTAAATCTTAAAGTATGTTTGGTAGGGAAGAAAAGTGAGAGGAAAGAAAATAGGAAAGATTATCATTTTTCATCTTAATGCATAAAAACCAATCATTCCAAATTAGAATGATGAGAAGGGGGAAAATGAGAGAGAAATGTATCTTAGTTCAAAATTATATATTTTTCAAATGTTTTTCCTTTTATTTTTTAACCCTACCAATCAATGAATGAAAAGAAAATTACTTTCAAATTTTCCATCTTTCCTACCAAGTACAGCTATAAAAAAAATTATATTTTTAATTTTTCTATTTTTCTACCCTTTCAATTTTCCATTACACTTTACCAAACAAATCCTAATGGTAAAGTGAAAAGAAAATTGAAAAAATGGAAAACTGAAAGATGAGCATCACGAAAGTGAGCACAGGGAATATACCACTAGATCAGTCTGGAGTATATCCATCATTCCATTCAACAGATTAATAGACAGTTCAGCAAATCTCTGCTCCTTTTCCTTTATAAGATTGAAGGTCTCTAAATATTTTGAGCATACGTATAACATTGCTTTACGATCTTCTCCTGATAGTGATACAACCTAAACAAATGGGAACAAAAAAGGAACAAGTCTATTTATTGAGGAGTTAATAAGATAAAAGTACTGTGTAGAGCCCTGTATTAGGAGTTAGATTGCATTTTGCCATTTTTATTTAAAAAATAAGCAAATTCATCCCTGTATGTAAGATGAAAGAGCAAATTGACCATTCTGTTAAAAATTCCATCCATTTTTACTATTAAGTACCAATTTGGCTAATGGAACAACCAGATAATGACACTTGCCATGTCACGTGTACCTCAAGCTGACATAAAGGAATTGATTCAAGCAAAATGGATGGAACTTTTACCAGAAGAAATGGATGAAATTTTTGACATGGAAGGACTAATTTAAGCAACCAGATAGTAATACATCATCACTCAACAGTAGAAGTAGATGAAATTTTTAAGAAGACCAATTTGCTTTTTGATCTAACATACAAGGATCAATTTGCCCATTTTTTTAATAGATAAAGAACAATGTAATTTGACCCCTAAGGGCCTCTATGGTACTTGATAATGACAATAATAACCAAAAAAATAAAATATTTACAAAGCATCAAAAACATACCTTCATGAGGTCAAGAATGTATTTAAGAACATGATTTTTATAGCCTTCTTCCCAAAACAATTCAAACAAACAGTCAATGCAGGTAGAATCATGCAAAATTAAACTCTTAGCATCATCTGCTACTGAGAAAAATTCTTTAAAGATTTCCATGCATGTTTTCGTGCCTTCAATTATGAATATCTCACGTGAATCAAATCTTTGGAGACCATTAGACGGAAACCCTTCCAAATAATTATTATCAGTCACAAGGCTAATGTTGCTTGACTGTTTTGATTCTAGGGCCAAAATGCAAGCAACTTTAAGAACCCTGGAAACTGCATTAAGTGAGTTAAAGGAAGCAATAGTTTTCTCAACTGATTGCTGTAATATCTGAAGCAGACTTTTTGCGAGAACACTGGCAATCTCAGGGTTACAAGCACATTGTTCAAGAGCCTTTATTAAAGCAGACAATTCAGGCTGTCACAACATATAGTGAGGAAGTTAAAAAGTTAAACAAACTCAGAAGCACAAAAATACAACCCTTTAGGTAAAAGTATTATGGAGGCTCTTTTACTAAGAGTCGGATTGCATTTTGCCCCATTTATTCAAAAAAATAGATAAATTAGTCCTTATATGTTAGACCCAAGTGTAAATTGGTCTTTTCTATTAAAAATTTCATCCATCTCTATTGTTAAAAACAGGTTTGGCTCACAAAATAACTATACAGTTATATATGATGTGCCAAGTGTACCTCATTCTGACATACATGAGTCAGTTTTTCATAGTAGAAAGGGATTGAATTTTTAATAGAATGACCTGTTTGTTTTTTTATTTAACATACAGGAACTGATTTGTCTATTCTTTTAGTAGAGGGAGCAAAATGTAATCTGACTCCTAATACAACGGCCTCCATGGTACTTTTACTGACCCTTTATAACCTAAACAAGATTAAATCTTTTATATGTTACTGCTAGAAGTGTAAAACAAACTGGAACATTCATAGCATAACACATACAAGCACATATATGCAATAAAATTAAAGGGTAAATAAACATTTTGGTACCTGAACTTGGCTTTGAGATTCTAATTGGTACTATAAACGGATTTTTTTTTTTGTCCAGTAAAGTACTTGAACTTGGCTTTAATGTTCAATTTGGTACCTAAAATTTAATTTTGTCCGACTAGGTACCTGAACTTGTTTCTTGTTTCAAATTTGTACCTGAACTTATTTAATCAATTTAAACTATGAACTCAAGTTCAGGTACTAATTCGAATCAAAAAGCCAAGTTTGGGTACTTAATTGGACCAAAAAAACCTTAGGTACCAATTTAAACATTGAAGCCAAGTTCAAGTACCAAAATGTATATTTACCCAAAATTAAACAATGAGTCAAACACCCAAATCATACTTCAATTAATACATAACCATATGATAGATATAAATTTAAATACTTACAATTTATATAACAAGGGCTAACTAGTAACTAGCTAAGAAATTATTTTTTTTCATGAATGAAGTGCAATGAAGATCAATTGTTTCATAACTAATACCTTAGTTATGACAATGACTTACCAAGTTATTGAGACTTCCATTAGATGTTGCTACTAACTCCACAAAAGTTATCACTTCTCTTTGAATAGTTCCAACCCCATTATCCTTTAGTTGAACAACATTGCTCCAACAAGAAAAGTACTTTTCAAGCTTTTCTAGAGACCCTTCATTGTATGTACTAATCTCTTTAAAAGGTTCCTCGGAAGCTGATCCTAAATAGAAAAAATTCTCAGAGAAGATAAGGTCCCATATTTCGGCTTTGCGAAACACTTCAAGCAATGTAGGTGAAGAAGTAAGAATCTTTTTGAAGGCCTTGAGAACACAATGTTGCAAGGTATTGATGAAGACCCTTCAAGAAAAAGAAACAATGTGAAAGGTTATAGACTAGGAGATGAAAATAATGCTAAAAGAAGAATAGAAGGTTAAAATATGTTATAAGTCATTGTACTCTTCGTTTCTAGGAATCTAGTCTCTATACTTTTCAAATTTCAAAATTCAAGTCCAACTATTAGTACTGTTAATTTTTTTATTAAAGTCAAGTTCATTACAATGTCAACAAATTTAACAAACAGTATTAATAATTTAACTTGAATTTTGAAATTTGAAAAAATACAATAACTAAATTCTAAAATTTTGAAAAGTATAGGAACTTATGACATATTTAAACGAAAATAGAATCATCGCTCGCAAGAGTCTGCATGTTGCTTAATACCCAGGGACGAAGCCAGAAATTTTACTTTAGGGGGGGCTAAGATAAAATTAAAAAAATTGGAAGAGCCAAAAATAAAAATTTTGTGTTAAAATGACTTAAATTAGTTAATTAATTTCTTCAAGGGGGCGTAAACGCAAATTTTCCATTAATTTTAAGAGCCAAAAGAGATTAAATTAAAATATCCAATTCACGAAAGCCTGAAAAGGCAATCATACCATTCAACCAAAGACCTGCCCACCCCCTTGGCTACGCCCCTGTTAATACCACAATAGAACTACAATAGAAAAAAAACACAGAGAAACCTTACCATAAATGTCTTGGAAGTTCATTCTTATATGGACATGTCTTGATGGATGGGAAAACTACAAGCAAAACCTTTATGACCCATTTAATTGAAAGTTCACCATAAATTGAAGAAATTTGTTCATGATGAGATTTAACATCTTCTGGAGCAAGAAGGAATGAGCAAAGGACTTTGCTGAGCTTCACAATACAGTCATTCCAAAGCTGAATACAAGAAGCCTTGTCAATTAAAGGAATAGAAGGCTCCATCAATGAACTATTAGCATTATCCTCATTTGTTACGTGTAAAATGGATGCTTGGTTGCCGTCTTGTTGCATAAAAGAATCCTTCATTTGTTGCTTGTACTCTTGAAGCATGAAAGCAGGTGAACAAAAGCCATTTGCAAATTTATGGACTCTTTCATTTTCACATAGGAATTGTAGGTTACTCACATTCTCAAAGCTGATTACTTGTTAAGGTCATTAATATAGGTTTCATGCACAATTGATAACACAAAAAGGTGAAAGTACCTAAGAGATACTATATCAAATTAGTCTTTGTTATTAAATGGATTAACTTAATCCCTATACTATTAAAAAGAATAAAATAAGTCTAAATTATAACAAAGTTAACATTTGTTGTATAAAAAAAATCTTGATTTTTTTTTTTCAGTTTTAGTTCAATTCTAGATAAAAGATATCATTTGTTGAACCATAAAAACTTTAAAAATATTAACTTTGTTAAACAATGAATGATATTTTTTAAACAGTAAATGTTAACTCTATTCTAATTTGGTCTTATTTGATACTTTTAAATGGTACAGGGATTACACATTTAATAATACAGAAGCTAATTTGATACAATTTCTATAATACAAGAATCTCCTAGATACTTTCACCAAAAGATACTCTTTACAAAACTTTGGAGGAATCACAAAAACAAAATAGGTGTGCTGTAAATTATTGCACTAAACCTAAGATTTAAGATAGTATAGCATGGTAGCAAATATGCACTTATATAATTGTATCTTCAAGGAGTGATATAATTCCAATTAGCATTCAAAAGATTAAGAAATTTCATTTTTCACACAGAAATAAGTAAAGCATTAACTTGCAAACAATAAAACCACACAAGATTTTGAACACAAGAGAAATGGTATATAGGATACACGGCTTCCCTAAGAACTTCTAATGAAAGAACATGGAGCTCAAAAATTTTCAACAATATATTTTTTTCTCTGCATATAAGTTAACCACCAGAATAAAAGATCAAGAAAGAGAAGTAGAAATAAAATATTCCGCTAAAATTCCAAGATTTAAATGCAGAATGCTTTAAATAAGGGTTAAGATCCACTCCATTATTTTCTCATCCATTAATATTCAATACAATGATCATCACCACTTAAATGTGTAGGACCCATGTGAGATCCATTTATTAAATGTGAAAATCAACTTGTAATGGTGATTAAACATATATTGAACATTTATGAATGAAAAAAGTAATGGAATGGAGCCAAACGCCTTTAATAGAGAGTAGAAATCTAATGCAAAATAAACTAATTGTACAATATAAATATGTGGAAATTTGGGGTTCTTATTCCAAGATTATTGGGATTTTGATAGACTAAACTGAAGGGATTTGGTTGACTAATTTGGAGAACTCTGTACAGCTAAATAAGATGACTATGCACGGCTATTACATTCTTATGATTTTTCTTAATGGTATCAAAGCCATTTGGCTTTTTTAATTTAAGATTTTACCCAAGTTTTGCCTTTGTTTGTTCAATTTGAAACAATTGACTGATACAATCCATTGCCCAAAAAAGTGTTGTTATGTTGAGCATTGGCAAGATTATCTGTTTTGAAGCCTCATACCACATGGCAGTTAATGCTTCATTTTTACAAGAATGCAACCCTTGTCACGAGAATTATAAAATCAAAAGTGTCAATTGGTCACTTTCATAAGTCATTAACAATGGGAATATGATTATGTCCAACACATTAGTACTTCAATCTATCCTTTTGGTTCCAAAGTTATCATGCAACTTGCCGTGAATTAGTAAACATACTAGAGATTAAAAGTGTACTGCTAGGTTTTCCTCCCATTGCTTATTTTAGGATTTGGATTCGAGGAAGGTGATTGACATTACTAAGGAAGTTGGAGATCTGTACCAAATTAGGGCTAACGATCCCTAGAATGCTTAGACCCGTTATGCTGCCTCCTCCACTGTCAATGTTTCGAGTTTATCTTCATTTCCTGATAAAGATGGTACGATAATTCTATGACATTTTTATCTAGGACATTGTTTCTATCATTGTTCAGCAATAAAAATCCAAAATCTTTCCCATGTGAGTTTTGTTATTTGGCAAATTGTAACACCTATCTTCTTCAATAATACAAACCATCTCAACCTTTCTCAATCATCCATAGTCAAATTCGTGGACCATTTCAGATTCCAAATACTATTGATGCAAGATGGTTTGCATTCTTTGTTGATAAAAACACCCAAATCACCTAGTTATTACTTATGGAAGATAAATCTGAGGATAGGCCTTGTTCAAATTCCATGCTTCAAAATCAATTTCAAGGTAGTATTTATTTATTCAGGACTGAAAATGCATAAGAGTACTTCAATTCAATTCTAGGAAGTTATCTCCTAGAAAATGGGATTATTCATTAGAGTTCATCTGTAGATACTCTTAAACAAAATCAGATAGCTAAAAAGAAAAACAAACACCTTCTTAAGGTACCTGGATCCATTATGTTCACTGGTAATGTTCCTAAACATTTTGGGGGGTGGGGGAACAATATTAACTGCCACATATTTGATCGATGGACTGTCATCACAAACCTTGAAATTTGATGCCCCTTTCCACCAAACAGAGTCATGACTAATATTCCACCCAGAGTCTGAATTTTTTTGGAATTCCTTAAATTAAGCAGATTTTCTACCTTAGTTCTAGGAATAACCTTATACTATTAGTCATAATCTAATTACTATTTTTAAGGGATAGGCTAATTTCTAGAGATTATTTCCTTTTTTATTTTTCCTGCTATTCTTTAAAAGGCTGTATTCAGATTAGAAGAAATAAAAATTATTCTTCTTCCTAAACTTGTTCATGGTGTCAGAGCATCAGGAATTCAGTTGATCCTACTCTTCCTTCTCTTTTCTTATTCTGTTTTCTCTGTTAGAAACCCTACTCCTATGGGTGACACCGAAAATTCCTCTGAGACTGAGATCTCACAAATAACTCAAAATCACAGCCAAGGAATCCCAGAAGTTGACATTAACTCTTCTCTTATAATCACAAATCATCTATTAGATGGAAAAAATTTCCTGCAATGGTCACATTCTGTCCTTAAGGTTCTTCGTGGTCGAGGAAAACTTGGGTACATTAATGGACAAATTCCTCGACCAGCATCAACAGACTCTGGTTATGCAACTTGGGAGCTTAACAACTCAATGGTTATGGCTTGGCTTATAAATTCGATGGAAGGTCATATAAGCCAAACGTATCTTTTTTTCAAAACTGCAAAAGAAATGTGGGATGCAATCAAGGAGAATTACTCGGATCTTGGAAATGCTTCCCAAATATTCGAGATCAAATTAAAGTTGAAAGATGTTCGACAAGAAACACTTGAAGTCACTCAATATTACAACAACCTAAAGATCTTATGGCAGGAGTTAGACATGTATTATGAAGCTGATTAGGGCGAGGGCTCGGAACACACCAAGTTCATGGATCATCTTAACAAAGAGCGTCTCGATGAGTTCCTAGCAGGACTAAATCGTGATCTTGATGAGGTCCGAGGATGACTACTAGGCAAAACCACACTGCCAACCATAGGAGAAGCATTTGCTGAAGTAAGGAGGGAAGAGAAACGGCGTCTTATTATGTTGGGAGACACAAGAGAACTAAAACCATTGACCATAGCTGGTCATCGTCCTTCCGAGAACTCTGCTTTTATTTCAAGAGGCCCACAATCTCAAAGGTTCAAAGATGGAATTGATTCTGGTTCAAATAGGCCATGGTGTAGCCACTGTAACCGGGTTAGGCATACCAAGGAGAAATGCTTCAAACTTCATGGCTATCCTGGAAAAAAAGAAAGAAAACAAGGCAGCAATGATATCTACTACTGAAGAAGATGCTCAAGATGTTCGGCTAACCAAAACTCAACTTGAGGCTCTTCATAAACTATTCGGGACTCCTACAGCCAGTGGGTCACTAGCTATTCAAGGTACTGCTTTAAATACTACACACGAACCTATCACAACTTCCCGAATACTAGACTCGGGTGCATCCGACCACATAACAGTAATCTAAGTTTGTTTCACACCTATTTACCTTGTCATGATCACTCTAGGATTCGCATAGGCGATGGATCTTACTCACTGGGTGGTTTGGAATGGGGACAGTTAGACTTCATCGAAAATTTTTCCTTGATAAAATTTTACATGTTCCAAATCTTTCCTGTAATTTACTCTCAATTAGCAAGCTTACCAAGGATGAAAAAGTACTTGCTGAATTTTCTCGCTTTCTTGTGTGGTTCAGAACAGAATCGGGAAGATGATTGGCACTCGCTAAAGTTGATGATGGCTTATATGTTTGGAACAAAAACAATTCACAAGAAGGGATGGCCTTATCTACATCAAAAGAAGATTCTATCATGCTATGGCACCATAGATTAGGACACCCGAATTTCATGTACTTGAAGAAACTATTTCCTCTACTATTTCTAAATAAGAAAATAAGTTCCTTGAACTGTAAAGTTTGCCAACTGTCTAAACATACTCGTGTCCCTTATCCTTTGAAACCTTATGTTCAATCTCAACCTTTCTCTTTAATCCACAGTTATCTATGGGGAGCCAGTCGAGTAAAAAACATCACAGGGGCTAGGTGGTTCATAACTTTCATTGATGACCACACTAGAGTTTGTTGGGTCTATCTCCTTAAAGAAAAATCCGAAGTCTCTAGAGTCTTCCAAAATTTTCATTCAATGATTCGAACCCAGTTCAATTCCAATATTCACACCCTTAGAACTGATAATGGGAGAGAGTACTTTAATTCTATCCTAAGTCCTTATCTTTCTGAGTAAGGAATTATACATCAAAGTTCTTGTCCTGACACCCCTCAACAAAACCGGGTTTCTGAGAGGAAAAACAGACACCTTGTAGTCGTGGCTCGTGCCCTTATGTTTACTATGGGTGTACCAAAGTATTTATGGGGAGAAGCTGTCCTCACTGCTTGTTATATTATAAACCGACTCCCATCAAAGGTATTAAACTTTCAAACACCATTACATACTCTTTAAAAAAATTTTCCCTTGTTTCGTGTTCCTAATCTCCCAACCAAAACATTTGGTTGCAAAGTATTTGTCCACAACCATCAACCTACGATTTAAACTTGATCCTAGAGCCCACACTTGTGTCTTTATTGGTTACTCACCTACACAAAAAGGGTACAAGTGCTACTCTCCAACCTTACACCGGATGTTTGTGTCCTTTGATGTTACTTTATTCGAAAACGAGTTTCAGCCTCTCATCTTCAAGGGGGGATACTTAGTGAATATGAGACCTTGAGCAATCTTTTCATTATACCTCAAGACTCTATCAGCCTTACCACCACTACAAAACCTGCTGAAAATCCTACAGCCACTGTTATTCCTGTTTTGGACCCGATTTTCTCCACTGTTCAGCTACAAGAAACACGGGTGATTAACCATACTAATGAAGAAAAATAGCCCACTCATTCTGAAAAACAACAAGGAAAAACTCAGGGGCTTCGTGTATACTCTCGGAGACATCAGCTGCCCCAGATCGAAACAGCAGTGCCAATGCCATCTTTACCCGAGATCAAGAAGTTTCACCTCCTTCACCTTTCATCTATCTTCCAATTGCAGTAAGAAAGGGCACTAGGAGCTGCACTCAACATCCCATTTCTCGGTTTGTATCCTATGAAAACTTGTCTAAATCCTACAATGCCTTTGTTTCTAATGTTGACTCTGTAGAAACTCCAAAGAACATAGAAGAGACTCTTAAGTCAACCAAATGGAGGCAAGCTGTGTTGGAAGAAATAAAGGCTTTTGAAGACAATGGAACTTGGAAAATATCTAAACTACCTACTGGGAAGAAGACCGTGGGTTGTAAGTGGATTTTCACCACAAAATTTAAACCAAATGGGAGCATTGATCGATACAAGGGTAGACTTGTGGCCAGAGGTTTCACTCAAACATATAGGTTGGACTATGAGGAAACATTTGCACCAGTAGCCAAACTGAATACTATTCGAGTGCTTCTCTCAATTGCTGTCAACTTAGAATGGCCTTTGATCCAATTGGATGTAAAGAACGCTTTTCTCAATGGAGAATTAAACGAAGAAGTCTACATGGATTTTCCGCCTGGATTCGAAGGAAGCAAGGGCCAAGTATGCAAGTTGAAGAAGTCCTTGTATGGACTAAAGCAATCCCCTAGGGCTTGGTTTAATCGTTTTGCCAATGCCATGACTAGTAGACATTATACTCAAGGTCAAGCTGGTCACACCTCATTCTACAAACACTCAGATAATGGGAAGTGTTGTATCCTCATTGTCTATGTAGATGACATAATATTGACAGGGGATGATTCTATTGAAATTGAAAGACTAAAAGAGTTCTTAAGTCTTGAGTTTTAACTTAAAGACTTGGGAAATCTTCGATATTTTCTTGGAATGGAGATAACAAGGTCAAAGCGGTATTTCAATCTCTCAAAGAAAGTATGTTCTTGATCTACTTTCTCTGAAGTCGGATCATTGGGTTGCAAACCAGTGAAACTCCTATGGAACCCAACCTTAAATTAGGAACTGATAAGGATGGAGAAGAGGTAGACAGGGGGAGATATCAACGGTTAGTGGGAAAACTTATCTATCTTTCTCACACTCGTCCAAACATAGCTTTTGGAGTAAGTGTTATTAGTCAATTTATGCATGCTCCTAGGAGAAACATTTGGAAGTCGCCTACAGGATATTGAGATACTTAAAAGGACTCAGGGTAAGGGGTTGCATTTCAAGAAAGATGTAAATCGAAGCATAGAAGTCTACACCGATGCCGAATGGCAGGCGATTAATGACTGGCGCTCCACAAGCAAGCGATCTGCATCTATGTTTGGGGTAATCTCGTGAAATGGAGGAGTAAAAAGCAGTCTGTTGTGGCACGCAGCAGTGCTGAAGCTGAATATCGAGCTTTGTCCCACGATATATGTGAAGGAATGTGGTTACAACAGCTAATGGGAGAACTAAAATTATCCTATACAAAACCTATAACATTATCTTTGTGACAACCAGCAAAGCGCTTAGCATAGCTCATAACCCTATACACCATGACCATACCAAGCATGTGGAAATTGATTGCCACTTTATTACGGAGAAAATTAACAAAAGGGAAGTTTGTGTTTCATATCTACCTACAAGACAACAAGTAGCAGACTTGTTAACCAAAAGCTTGAGCAGAAAAATGTTCGAAGAAATTATGGGCAAGCTGGGTTTGATTAACATCTACACTCCAGCTTGAGGGGGAGTGTTGGAATTCCTTAAATTAAGCAAATTTTCTACCTTAGTTCTAGGAATTTCCTTGTACTATTAGTCATAATCTAATTACTATTTTTTAGGGATAGGCTAATTTCTAGAGATTATTTCCTTGTTTATTTTTCCTGCTATTCTTTAGAAGGCTATTCTTTAAAAGGCTGTATTCAGATTAGAAGAAATAAGAATTATTCTTCTTTCTAAACTTGTTCAAATTTTAATCTATGTCCATGTTTCCTCTCATCAACAATGTACACCTGATCCAAAGTTAATCAAATGCATCTTTCTAGGCACTCATCTCATCAAAAGGGTTATAAGTGTTGTTGTCCATTAACTAGTAAAATGTATAACATTATGGTTGTAACCTTTGTGAAATATGTGTCTTATTATCCCGAAACTTCTATTTAGAGGGACAAATTACAAGGCCAAGAGAAATATCAATTTTGGTAAGGTTGAAATTGTGTATATATAAGATACCGTAAAAGCTGTATTTTTTAACATTGAATTAAAATTTTAATAGATAAATTCACTACAGAAAGGCTAAAATAAAGGGATTTTGAGTGTGATTTTTCTTTCTTATTACATTCTACCTTTCTCTATATACAAGGCTGGAATTTCTTCATCTTAATTTCTCTTAGATATCTTCATGAATTCTTAAAAGCTTCTCTAAGAATTCTTCATAATTTCTCTTAGAATTTCTAATACACCTTTTCACATTGCATGTATCTATGTTCGTTCACTAAATAACTAAAAGGTTCAGGTTTTAAACCACAAAGAGAAGCGGACAAAAAAGAAAGAAAATTTAACCAGAACAAAAAAACACATGATAAGCTTAGTTATGTCATCAAGCGGCCAAAAATAAGGTGAGGGGGAGATGCAGCTGATGGAAAATCAAAAGGAGGTGACTTGGAAACATTCTAGTTTTACCTCCTCAACAACAAAACCAAATGGAACTTACTGGTTCTAACTAGTAAGTTCAATAGAATATCAAGATACAAGTGAAAACCCTAAATAGTTTCACAAAGTACCTTGGCCCATCAGCATTTGAGTCACTCTTTAAAAGTAGCATATTAATTGGTGGAAGTGCAAGTCCATCCAATAGAACTTCAAGCCCTCCAATGCTTTTGAAATGATTTTGACCACGAGAATTATTAGAAAGCGCAACACAAAGGGTTCTCAAAGTCAAGCACTGCAGTGGCATATCTGTCCACTGTTCTTTCATGCTCAACCTTCTCATGACACGCATCAACTCTGAAAAACAAACAGTTTTGATGAACAAAAATAAATGCAAAGAATATATTGAGTTAGTTTCAAATTGAGAAACATTTCAACTAAAAATACAACTAAGATTATAATGATGGTTTAAGTTAGTTTCAAATTGAGAAACATTTCAACTAAAAACACAACTAAGATTAAGGTGGTAATCAAATAGTGGGTGAATCTTCAAGGCCCTAGGTTTCCAAACGCTGCCATCCTTTTAATACAGTGAGAGGGCTCCTTGAGGTTTAAGGATGGAGTCAACGTCAGAAAGCAATAAATAAAATACACAACTCAATAACCCTCAGCAAATTCTAATTTAGGAAATTGAAAAAAGAAATGAGAGATGACAACATAATCACACATGCCAACCAAGTTAGTCTTACACTCCCAAAATGAAGGTTAATTTGGGATGGCCAAGTGATTAATTAAAGTAATATGAATGCAACCAAACAAATTGATATAATGGGAATCTAATTTTTTTATAAGCAAGTTATAGCAAGCACACAAAATGTTTAAACAAGATAGAAGTAATCAATGCTAGCAAGATAACAACTAATGATGAAGAATATTGGAGAGGAGGTCATACTAAGTCTAAAAGAACCCAAAAAAATCAGTCTTGAAGATATAAGCAAGCATAATCTAACAAATAATGAGAGCACGAGATGTATAAAAAGAAGAGTACCAATTACCAATTATAAGGTTACTATTTTTCAATTTTTAGCATAACAAATAAACATATTACAGCCTCATGGTATCTTCTATTCTGTTGCTGTTCAAAGTAATATATGTTTTGCAGCCATAGCAAATGGTTCACGCATGTTACTAAGTTGCATGAGATGATAAACAGAACTGCCTAACTTACCTACCAACCAATTAAGGCCACCGGCTTCCATCACTGAGACAATAGCCTTCTGATGCCAGTGTAGCCTTGTTTCAGAAAGAGAACCCTTTAAACTATTAGAAGAGTCAATTGAAGATGAAGCACCAATTTCATAAGAACCTTCAGTAATATTGTACATCTGAGCTTTCTCATATATATTTGAATCTAAATCAATTAAGCTACACATGATTGACACCACATATACAAGTAGCCGCTGTAAGAACCGTATTTTCTCTGTAAGAAAATTAGAAAGATTCTCATCGACAGAAAGTGAACCAGTCATTGTTTTGAGTTGGATAACTGCCCCTGGAATTACAAAAAAGAAAAAAAGGAATTCAGCAATAAAATTCAAACTCCCATTTAAGTTTAATTAGAAGTACAAATAAAAAAAGGACAAGTTCGTGTCAGAATTAATGGGAAAAATCAGAATACAAAGAAAAATCAAATTGAAGAATTACTAATTAGAATAATACCCTGCTGAAAAAGATACATAATTAATACCAGTTAAGCCTCAAAACAATCCAAGACCTGATCGACAAGTTTTTACAAAATAGCAACATCACAAGAGATTTGACCACTACAGAAAACATTAGACCTCTAATGACATGCAATTGAATTTCAGTATCAGTACACTACAAAGAAAAACTGACAGTATCTAAAGTAACAATACATAGGCCATTAATAAATTAATCAACCTTTCATTAGTGCTGTAAGTTTCTGAATTCCATCATAGTAGCCAAAAACTCTGCAATTATGCAGTGAACGAGCAACAATTTTTAAAGCATACAAAACAGGTAACCCTTCGGAAGTGATTATGAAACTTATGGTTGCTGCAGGAAGGTCTGTTGTTGTGCGTCCCGCACTAGTATTTACTGGATTCACAATGAAAAGAACAAAGAAAATAAAATTACCTATTAGACATTTATACTAGATACTCAATCAATCAAAATATAAGAAAAGACAATCATAAAAATGAGAGAATTAAGAGAGCATACAACCGTTTCCACCCATAATAATCTCCAGTAACAATGTCTTTTGATTGATAGTATTTTGAAAAATAAACAGTCAATGTTTTCCAATAAAGGACATAACAATAATGTGATAACATAAATAGGAGTTCTAGCAATTACAAGGGAAATCCTATAAAACTACAAAGAACAAACAAAATTTTAATCAATTATCACAGTAAAAAATGATTATCAGAAAATTTATCACATTAAAAAATAAAACTTTAAACTAAACTAGTTTTTTTTTTTTTTTTTTTTTTTTAAACTGAACTAGTTCTTAACAAAGTTTAGGTTGCATATAAAATTTTATATTTTTAAGCATAGCTAACTTTTCTTTTCTTCCTCAAAGAACAAAGGTTTTAAAATGTAGAAGTTTTTCCCCATTCTAATTCAATTTCCAATTTTTGTCTTTTTTCCTATAAATGTGATAAAAGTAAGTCCTTCCTACCAACAAGTAATCTGCCCAAATGAAAGCAACTTCCTCAAAAGATAAACATCAACTTACTCTCAGAGACCAAAGTGGTTATTTGCATAATCTCTTCAGTCAAAGTCAAAATTATCTCAGAAGGATGCCCAGCAAAACAACCAACAATATCATTACCACTTGTAGAATTCTCTCCAGGTTGAATAGCCGTTGAGGCAGCCTCTGGCAACTGGCCATAATTAACAGGCTCCCAATTCTTGAATACTATCAGAAACTGCTTCAGGAAAACATGAAACAACCTTTTCTTTTCCTCCTAAAGTCATGCAAATTGGGGAGGCAAGACATGAGTATAGAAAACTGAAGATAATTTCATCAATAAATCTAAACCTTAAAGATGAACATTAATATTTTGGCAAAAATATTTCAATAATAAGATACTATTTTTATAAATATGAGCATACATGTAAAAGACCTAAATTCCAGGAGGGAAAAAGAATAAACCAGAAAAGCAATTGCTCAAAACTGATGAGAGGCCAGCTAAAGTGAGAAAACACCTAAAAGACCTAGTAAAATTATTTCCAAGCACCACCTAAGAGCCTTTAAAATTGTGAATTGTATACTCTGTGAGTAGCTAAGAATACTACAATAATACTAAACAATCATGAATGAACTTCCCATGCTTGAAGGTTCAAGACAGGTTTCCTCTCTAAATCTTTCACCCTTAGCATAATGACCACACTCCATTTAGAGGTAGTCTAATAACGGCTTATATTATATGTCATTATCACCTCCTACCAAGTTGTTAATAAATCATTCCTTTTCTTTGACCAAATCTAGGAAGAAGAACACATGAAACTCATTAACTAAAATGAGTATGTAAAAGAAAACTCTCCAAATGCAGTGAAACTAGAACTACTTAAAAAGGATTCAGAAAAGTTTTAACGCATGAAGACATACCTTATCAGCAGTGTTCTCGTATCTCTCCCACAGTGAACTCAAAACTGCCTCATCGTCTACTTCGCTGGAAGAAAAATGCAAACATGAATGAAGAACTAAATGAACTGTAATGGAACTCCAGGAACAAGAAATTAAGGTAAATCAAGTGCATGCAGCATCACCAACAGATAAATCACATCTCTAAGTATAGCTAGACCCTCACCAAATAAGGAACTAATTGTTGAGGGTGCATTTGTCAGTCAAACCTACAATATAAGACAAGCAACAAAAATCTGCCTAGGGCATAATGGCAGCAAGAATAAGTGATTAACCAAGCCCAACTTACACAAATCTGAATTATTTTGCTAGTAATTTATCTCCTATAATTCTGTAATTTATTAATGTTTTCCTTTTTAAATAATATAATGCCTACTATATGGAGGTCATTGAGAAGAAAAAATGGAATAAGCATAAAAGTTTATTTCTATTATTCTTTTGATGTCTGAAGGTTCTCTCTAAAGATTCTTTATTATCCTTTCCACCGTAGGTTTGTCCAAGAAGGAACATAGCACCAACTAGGGAAAATCCACCCTCATCTTTAGGTTCATCACCCTGTGACTTGGGCCTATTCTCATGCACACAATAATTTGGTATCAAAGCAGCTGATAGTCCTAGGAAATGTATAATATGAGGAAATGGAGGACACAAATATACAAAAGAGAAGGTCATCTAGAAGAGTTGTCCAATCAAATGTCACAAATCCTATGTTTATTCAACCAGCAACAACCCGGGGGTGTGGCAGTAAGCTCTAGATGCCAAGGACACCATCTTGACCAAGATGATAGACCCATTAGGATTCAAACAACAAACTTCATTCCCAAGCACACCAAACTTGATTTTCCCACCTGTGATGGTACTAATGATCTTTGGGCTTGTTAAATATGTCAGTAGCTTTCTAATAACCAGTGCGCTAATGATATTCATAAGTTTCCATTAGCATCCTTCCACGTGACAGGAGAGGCCCAACCTTACCTTGGGTGTTGTTCAAAGAATACTGACGATTTGAGGCATGGTCCACTATTAAGGAGCAAATGATTAGAAGAACTCATCAACCTTTGCTAAATCAGGCATTGTTGATGATTATTTGAGGAAATTTTCATGCATTATTAGCTCAAGCCATTTCAATCCAACCAGATCAGTAAGTTGACATTTTGCCACAAGCCTGTCAAAGTAATTATAAGAGTAGAAGTCAAACTTCAGTGTCCCCAAAATCTAGTTACAATCATGAGTTTGGCTTGTGCCTTCGAAAGAAAACAAAATTTGGCTCAGCCCAAGAAGAAACCATAACTAACCAAGAGTTAGACATCGTCAAGGGTCTTCTCACACCATCAATTCCTGCAATGCGGACTACAAATTTAGCCCAAGCAAAATTAGCCTCAATCTCAAGCACAGGCAGCACCAAGGAACCTATCTTTAAGTGTTTGACACGAGTTGAAATGGAAAAATACAAGTCTAAGGGTGGTGCTTCAATTGCAATGAACCCTACACTTTTGAGCATCAGTGCAAAAAACCTTTTTTGGCTAGAAGTAGAAGATTGGACCCAGATGAAATAATCCATTCATGCAATCATAGGAGTTCAACATTCAAAAACCATGCAATTGTTAGCACAAGTTTAGAACTACCCTCTCACAAATTCTGGTTTATTTAGGCAACATATATAATTTTCTAAGTGAAAATGCGGCCAAGAAATTGGGACTTCCAATCAACAAAGCAACTTGTATGAAGGTGAAAGTGGCAAATGGTGCAAAAATACCTAGCTTCAAGTTTGTAAGTCCATAAAATTCAGTGTCCCAACACTTTTTTGTTACCATTTTTTTTGTCATTTCACTATATTGGTTTGATGTTGTTTTAGGGTAAAATGGTTGGATTTAGGACTAATATCATGTGATTTCTCTTTTCTAACCATGGGTTTTGAGTTAAATGAAGAACATGTGAGTTTGCATTGGTTGTCAACAAACAGCCAGCCTAGAATTTGCACAATAAGAGCCACAAATAAAACCCATGAATTAAAAGACTGGCTGGCAGAACTTTTAGATTATTCCAAGAGCTCACTAGGCTTTGTCCAACTTGGGCATGTAATCACAAGATAGGTATGCTTCTAGATCAGGCATTGTGGTGGCTTACCCTTATTAGTATTATCTGTAGAAGGATGAATTTGAAAGACAGTGTACCTAAATGTTGAGCCAAGGAATTATCCAACTCAATACATCTCCCTTCTCTTCACCAACCCTATTAGTTAAAAAGCAAGATGGCACATGGACATTTTGCATAGACCACAAAGAATTGAATGCTTGAACTATCAAGGATAAATTTCTAATTATAGTGGTAGAACTACTAGATGAATTACATGGAGCTCTACTTTGCACTAAATTGAACCTCAAATCAAGTTAGCATCAAACTAGAATGAACTGAACAAACATTGAAAAGACTATCTTTCACATCAACCATGGTCACTTTGAATTCTTAATCATATAATTTGGATTGACGAATGCCCCCTCAACCTTTCGTGCATTGATGAATGAGATATTTCAACCCTATCTAAGAGAACTTATTCCCGTTTTCTTTGATGATATTTTAATATACAAGTCTAGGGAGAAACATCTTCAAAGCATCAAGAAAGTCTTGGAACACTTAGGTGCTCATCACTTATTCTTGAAAAAGACTAAATGCACATTTGGAGCTAAACATGTGACATACTTGGGGCACATTATTCAACTAGTCAATGATGTTGAAAACAAACGGGACCGGACGGTTTAACAAATTCAACTAGGAACCGACAGGTTCAGCAATTAATTACATATATTCAAACTAACATGGGAAACCAAGTTAAAAAAGGGAAATTATTTGGTACCCTAACAGTGGAGTTTTTAAACTCCAGAAGCAGGGTCAAAGGGTTGACAAGTGTCCTATAGGGGTACGATAAAATATTAAAGATAAATAAATATTTTAAAAAAAGAGACACATGTCAAGTTTTCAAAGCTGCTTATGGAATAAAAAAAGTACACTGCCAGTGTACCAAATACTAAACCTTTAAAAAAATGCTTTTGAATTTTTTTTATTACTTTTGGGCTTTTTAACTTTTAACTAATAAGCCCTAAACCCATTAAGTATATCTCAAGCCCACTAACCATGGATAATGTTATCATTAACCTCTAATTTGAGTATCCACCTTCAAATTTAGGCATTTAACTCATCTCTATCCCCTACCCAAATGATTAGGGTTTAAAATATCTCCCAAGTCAACTAATCTTTCTAGCTATTGTCAAACCTATTAGTTCTTACTTATCAAGAAACTATTACAAATTCGTCAATCATTTTTGTGTAAATTGGTTGAAAATTGAATTGAAAAAAGAGAAAAGGAATAAGGAAAGAAGATAAGAGATAGGAGATAGAGGTTCCTCACAAGAATAAGGATTAAAGCTAGGAAATTGATAGAAGCTGGGAACTAGAGAAACAGGGGAATAAAAAACCAAGAAAAAAGTAGAAGAATTGAGGTAGGGAGATCAAAAAGATATTGATGAATTTATCTTCATTAGTTTCTTCATGCTTTAAACATGGTTAAATGGAAAATTTAGCAACAAGTGTATCTCACAATTCCCATAATTTGTTGATATTGTTGCCATTTTGATAAAGGAAAAATAATTTGCAATAAAACCTACTTCCCATTACTTTGATAGTTGCCATTCTCACAAAGTCCAAGCAAAGTAAAAAGGCGGTATAGCTCAACCCACTAAAATTTTCCAATTGAACCGAAAACCAACAATTCCACTGTTTCGACTATCAACTCAGTTTTTAAATCATTGCAGCCAGTGGAGTTTCAGCGTATCCTAGAAAAATCAAGATAGTAAGAGATTGGCCCAAACCACATTCCAACAAAGCTCTTAAAGGATTCCTTATATTTGCTGAATATTATAGAAATTCATTCAAGATTATAGACGATTAGTATCACCCTAAACCAATTTACTAAAGAAGAATTCTTTCCATTTGAGTACCGAAGCTATAGAATCATTCCCTCAACTCAAGGCTACCTTTTCTGTTGCCCTGTCCTTAAGCTGTCAAATTTCACAAACACCCGTTTGGTAGAGTGTGACACTTCAGGAAGAGGAATTGAAGCTGTCCTACAGCAACAAAGACACACCACAGCTGTTTTTAGTCGCAAATTGGCAAACGTTCATTTCAAGTTACCTACTTATGAGAGAGAATTAATAGGACTCAGCCAAGGCAGTCCAAAACTGAAGACCTTAATTGTGGTGTCTTGCCTTTCTCATACAAACATATCACTACAGCCTCAAATACTTGTTAGAGCAATGGTTAACTACTTTCCCACAACATTGGCTCAATTCCCAAAGTTGAGTACAAGGCAGTAAAACTCAACAAGGTAACCAATGCCTTATCTCACAGAGATGAAGAAAAGTCATACTTGATGCAGTATCGATCCTTCAATTTGAGAAGAGATAAATGCCTTGGACACTCTCAAAGAGATGCGTACTGAAATTGAGCAAGAGGCTCTTAATACTTGTTAGACCATTAGAGAGAGGTTAGTGATGTAAAAAAGGAACGTATGTCTCTTACTCACTTCCCTTCTTGTTACTATTATAATATTAGTTGGCAGCATAGAGGAAGGAGTGCAAAGAACTCTCTAACAAATTCGTGGAGACCTTTATTGGAAAGGCATGAAGATAGATATTCAAGCTTTTGTGGCATCCGGCCCCACCTACCAAATGAACAAAGTAAAACAATTACAGTCCGACGCACTTCATTGATGGCTTGCCAAAACCAGAGGGAAGTCGTTACCATTTGTCATGGTTGATAAATTTTCCAAACATGCACATTTCATATTTACGACCTATACATACATTGTCGTTACTGTTGCTCACCTTTTCTTTTTGCAGATTTTTTATTTACACAATTTACCTTAATCAATTGTTTGTGACAAAGATGTTTTCATCAGCACTTTTCAGAAGAAAATTTTCAATTATGCAATACTCAACTTTATTTCTCTTCTGCTTATCATCCATAAATATATGCTCAGATGAAAGTTTCCAACCGCACAGTCGAAATGTATCTTCTTTGTTTCGTAAGAGATAATCCACGAAGTGGGATCAACTAGATTTCTTAGTTGAATATTGCTATAGCACGTCTTTTCACACAACCCTCAAAACTTCACCTTTTCAAGTAGTCTATGGTCGCAACCCTCCTCGCTTACTTCCTTACAATCATAGGCTTTCGCAAGTGGATTCAGTTGACCAAACATTAATAAAAAAAAAGATGAAATGTTGACTATAATTTGATATTGCTTATTGCAAGCACTGAATCACATGAAGACCACTTATGACTAAGGCCACCGTGATCTTGAATTTCTCCTGAAGAATAGATTTGGTTGTGCCTACAACCCAACAGTAAACTTCATAGAAAGGTCAAGTACACTCCAAATTCTCACCTAATATTTATAGACCTTTCCAAATCATTCAATGAGTCGGCCCTCTGGCCCATCAATTGGACCCTTCGCCTACCAGCAAGCTCCATAATGTGTTTCATGTCTTTCTCCTCAAAAGTTTTTAAAGAAGACCCCCCAGCTCCCATTCCTAGTTTGACCCCACTACTGGATGGCAAAATAATTCCCCAACCTTAGTATGTTTTGTGATCATATCTCAATCGTGGAACATGGGAAATTCTGGTGCAATGGCAAGCCATGATCACAGTTGATGCTACATGGAAACTATTCCAGAATTCCAAAATGCTTACCCTCAATTTGAGCTTGAGGACAATCTCTTTCTCTAGGGAGGGAGTTTAGGATACATTTGTTGGTCAAGTCTATAATAGAAGACAAACAACAAAGAATCTGAAGGGCCTAATGGAAACAAGAATAAAGGGATTAAGAAGATAAAATTTGACCAATCCAATCAATGCAAATATGAAATTATTTTGCTGGCAGCTTTTCTCCTAAAGAGCCTTCATTATCCTTTCTACCTAGGTTCATCCAAGAAAGGACACAATCCAACAAGGGTAAATCCATGCTCTTAGGAGAATTTTTTGGTTCACCGCCCTTGTGACTTGTTCTTATTCTCTTGCACACAACACTAACCAACTTTTTCAACAATAAGTTTATACAAAAGTGCTCAAACATTTTTCCAATTTTACTCACTCAGAAACTCCATTATAGTACACATTACTGAATCATGTGTGATAATAAAAATCAGCTAGCATCATGTACCTGAAGCGAATCCTTGGAGTGGGAGGAGACAGCCTCTCCCCTTGTGACCCTGGCGATTCTCCAGTGTGACCGCTAGATGACCGACGAATAAGGTCGGCAACACCTTTCACAATGTTCATGCTTCCCGCCAATGCAACAACTGCAGCTTCATAATCCAACAATCAATAAACAAATGGCCATTCCAGACCATTACTTTCCGCCAATATCAACCCAGCTGTTCAATTAAACCACATTCAAATGCTTCAATATAGTAAACTAGACGGTCTTAAATTCAGTATATAAATAATTAGTAACATTATTTTTCTTTTCTTTGTTCTTTTTTAAACAATTGTTATCATCAAGTTCTAATTTCTTCTTCTTTACAGAAAATTTTATGCCAATATATATAAGAGCTAAATTCATTTTAATCAACTAATATCAACCCCAGCTATTACATTTTTCACGAAGAAAATTAAATTACAGAGAATGATCAAGTGGAAGCCAATGCACATTCTTTAAAATGACGAACATTCAAAAAACACGCTATAAGAGATTAAGAATATTGACAGGAAAAAGAAATATTGAAGCGAATCTCATCAATATTTGCCAAAAATTCAATCAACTTAAATTAAATACGAAAAAATAAAGCAATTGTTAATTATGAAAAGATGGCTATACCAAACCGAATCAAACGGCTCGAGTCATGCCTTGAATTCTAGGGTTTATCATTCTCGATCTGAGTTTGTTTCCTTAGCTTTTTTTCAATGTAGTGAGGAATGAAAAAAAAGTAATGAGCGAATAAAAGAAAATAGAGAGAAAAATTGGGGGGGGCGGGGGGGGGGGGGGGAATACAAACAAAGGCGGAATAAGAATATCTTCAAGTTCGTTTAACGATATAGAAAATAAAATAAAATAAAACAAAATAGAACGCCTAACAGAACTTCATCTGGCCTTCGACGATGTCGTTTTAAAACACTTGAACTATACGGCGTCGTTGTCTTTAGTTAATTGGTCTTATCTTCTTGATGGATGCATTAGAGATTCGGATTTTTTAGTTTGCGACGAAATGTTGCTTTCTTCATGTTTGATGTAGACTATCTTTATCATTTTCAAATAATGAATAAAGGATTAATTCCACCAGAAATCCTCAACTTATTGCTTATATTTTAAATTGCTTTTTGAAGGCTCTCATAAACTTTTATAATTCAACTTTAGCCCTCAAAAAAGAATTTCTACCTTTGCTCATGGTGATAGGCACATACAAATTTATAATTTGATATATTTATTTTAAATATATTGTACATCATATTTGATTCACATTTAATGCCTAAATTAACAATTAATCTAATAGAATGATTTGATTGTTACAATGCTGATAATCTAAATATTTAACTAAATGTTAGGGATCAATATAGAATTTAAATAATTTAATGATATTTGCCTAAATTAACCCAAAAAATGAATGTTACTTTATCCAAAAACAAAATTCTTAACGCATAGATATATAGTTTTTCAAGTAGTAATGTATTCTTAATAACAGAATAAGGAAACAATATCCATAGTGAAGCAATTTGTACTTTGTCGAGCAGTCAACCGAATCCCTAACAATTGAAGATATTGTCTCCATGTTGAGGTTTTGTCTTTAGGCTTTGTGGAGAGTTGTATACGGTTGTGGAAGATGCCTTTAAGCCTTGGCAGTTCGAATCCCCCCACGCACATTCTCCATAATTAATATTATGCAGAATACTAACAACTCTCCCGTGAGCTCTTGCAGGTCGCATCCTCCCCCCCTGATTGAATTGATCCATTCGCGCTCTTTGCGGTGATTCGGGATACCTTTGATTGTCAGGGGTCTGGTTGGCTACCGGACAGACTACACTTTAAAGACTTCTTTCAAAAGGAGTTGACTCGCCCTCAACAATTAAAAAGGCACATTTTGTTATCCATTTTGAATTTCGAGACTGTCCATCCTAACAATGCAACTTTCAAAGTTTGAACTTGTGTTCTTCATTTGAAAGTGCAATATATCGAACCATTATAAATATTAAATTTAATGACTCATACTTAAATCTATGAATAATAAATCACAAACAAACAAGTTTTTACTAAGATTGAGCAACCAAAAATATGAAAAAAAGCGAAATCTTAAAGTCTAGTGGCATGAGTATTATGTTGTAAACATGAGATCTTGGATTGGATCCAAAAAAATCTCATTCCCCATCCCTAATTATAAAAAAAATGAAAATAATCAATTAAATTTACTTCCATTACTATATAAGTCTATTCGGTTTAGTTTTTATATTTTGTAATATAAATATAAATATTATATATAAATCAGTGAAAATAACTTGAAAAATATAAAAAAATATTTTTAATTTTTGAAAATGATGAACCAACCTGGACATATTATATTTGTTATACCCAATTTTAGCCCGAGCCCAACAAACCCAAGACATACAAAATAAATCCAAGGCCCAAAATTTTACAATGGCCTAATACCCAACTACACAAGCTCAATGGCCCATTTTTTTTCATCTTTTCCAGAAACAGCAAACCCCCACGTTCAGCACCATTCCACCACGCACGCGCACGACCCCTAGCTCACGCATCCACGCCCTACGATCAGGCACTCCTCCACGGCATCACAGTTCCTGCGATTTGAGCAAAGAAATAGGCATAAACTGTATTGTATTCGTCTATAAAACCTTGAATCTTTCGTTGTAAATGGGGGGTTTTTTTTTTTTTAAGGGACAAATAGAAGAGCAATAGAACACAGATTCAAAAATCACCAGAGAAATATTTAACAAGAATATACAAGAATCAAAAAGTAGAAGAGTGCATTCCAAAGGTTCATTGCTGTTTCCATTCTCTTTCTCCCTTTTATTTTATTTTTATTCGAATTCAACGCAAGTACGAGGTATAAAAGGGAGAGGAAGGACTTTACCGGGGTTGTACTCGCGTCACTGGCGACCATAACGCATGGGTCTTTGACAGAGGTGGCGACCGGCGAAAGGGGAAGGTGTGGGTTGAGAGAGTTTATCTTAAAAGCTTTTAGCTTTTACACAAACAAGAATAAAAATGTTTTTTTAGAAAATAAAATTATTGAAATAGGTTTAAATTGAAGTAATGAAAGGATAGCACTGGGGGAAGGGACAGACAGCTTTTGACTTGGTCTATACGCATAACTTTTTTAAAAATGGTTTATTTACGCATTTGGTCCTTCTCTTTCTCACGCGCATTCAATTTGATCCACTTGTTAATGTGATGTTAGGTTTTGGGATCTCAGATTTTATTTTAATCCTTATTTGGTCCCTGTTTTGATTTCTTTATTACTGATCTGTTTTATTATAGTTTATCTTAAATCTTTTTTATATTATCCATTTCAATTATTGTTCTGTTTAATCTCCTACCTTTTTGTATATAGTATTTGTAATGGCCAATTTTTGGCCCAAGTCATTAAACCCAAATAAATAATAAAAAGTCCAAATATTTTAAGTCCAGTTACAGAACCCACATCTAGCCCAAATTAAAACACCCAATCAAACACAAACCCTAAAGCCCAAGTTAGCCCAACAACTTAAAGTTTTCAGCAGCAACCTTAGCCCCCATCTTGTCAGCCGCCGCTCCTCTCCAATGGCCACCACGCATGCCACCGCCGTCAGCCCCCTCGCATGCGTCTGACCGCTCGTGTCACCTGCAACAACAAGCCCAACACGCAAATGAAGAAAAACAATGGACAAAAGGACAAAAGGGTAGCAAAACAACAAAGAAAGAAAAAACAAAGAAGAAACAGACAAAATAGAAACAAGCAAACATGTATTTGGTTATAAAAAGCCATTCTCAATCCCTTGTAAACGGTTACGATTTTTAGCAATCAAAATCAAAAGCGAAACACACGAGATTATTAATCAAAAACTAAGCAAGAAGTTTAAAAAGGTGGATTTTTTACTATCTATTTGCGTTTCTCGTTTCTTATTTTTATTTTTATTATTCATCTCATAGTTAAAATCTTTCAAATATAAAAAGAAGAAACAAACTTACCTGAGTAGGCTCGCGTCCTCCACCGTCGTGGGTGTTTCATCGGCGCCGAGGGCCTCAATCTTTTAAGGTTCGGCCAAAGGGACCAAAAGTCCTCTTTTTTACTCTATTTTCGCTGCAAACAAGGGGTCGAACCTCCAGATCTAGTCAAAACGAGGCTGAAGGGACCGTTTTGTGGCCCCCGACCTCCGTACACAGTGGAGGAACGGTGGTCCAGCAATGAGGCGATGGTGGGTGTAGTACCCTAGCCGAAATGATAAAGAAAAGGGGGAGGGGAAGAGAGCATGGAAGCTTTCTGTTCTTTTTTTATTTGGGGGCTGAAAATGATATTAAAAAAAAGGGTTTTGGTTTAAATGATTATGAAATGACACTGTTTGGTGTAATGGGGGGTTTGTGCATTCTCCCTAAAAGGGAGATTTATGCTATTGGTCCTTCCCCTTTCCAATCCCTATCCAATCAGGCCCTATTTTTTGTCTTCTTTTATTTTTTTAAATTTAGCCCTCAGATCCTGTTTGGTCTTCGTTTTGATCCCTAATTAACTTTCCCGTACTCATACTTTTATACCCCGAATTTTAATTTATTTTTAGCCATGTCCTAAATCTATTTAATTCACTTATTAACCCTTTTTAAATGTTTCATTTACATGTTATTTCAAATATTTTACATGTTATTTATTTACTTCTATTCTAACTTATTTTAATGTACTGGTTATTCAAATTCTTATTATTTATTTTAACTCGCTTTATGTATATATATTATCTTAATCTATTTTATATGTATTATTTATTTTTTATTCCTTACCTATTATATATATGTATGCACATAGTTTACTTTAAGCTTTTTAGATATTTATAATTATTTAAAAATTATTATATATTTATTTCAAATTATTTTATATTTTAAGTTATTGTATATTATGTATTTCAAATAACTCTCTTTTATTATCTTTGAACTCATATTACTATTACAAAGTATATTTATACTTTATCTATTTTTAATTCTTTTACGCATTATATATTTTAAACTTCTTATTTATTACTTTTAAATTAACTTATATATTATTTATTTTAAAAATATTTTATATATCATATTTTAAACCCATTCTACCTATCCCATATTATTTATTTTACACTTTTATTTATATATATATTATCTATTTTAAAATTATTCATATGCATCTTTTTATTTGCTTTGTGTAATATAGATTTTAAAATTCTCTTCCATCATTCATTTTACAAACTCGCTTTATGCGTCATTCATTTTAAATTGTTTTATCATTTATCGTAAAATTTTATATATATTATCAATTTCAAATCGTTTTATCTTTTTATATATATACTAGTTATTTCTTAGACGTTTTGTGTATTACTAATTTTAAGTTTCTTTTTGGATAACACTTATTTTAAACTCATTTATATATTATTTATCTTAAATTATTTTACATATTATTCGTTTTAAACTCTTCCCGTGTATTATTTATTTCAAACTTTTGCCTATATTACCTATTCTAAAATCTCTTATACTTATATTCTATTCTTTTAAATTGTTTTGCACATTGTTGATACTAAATTTCTTTTTTTCATTATTTTATTTTAAATTCATTTCTTGTCATTTTAAAATTTGTTACGTTTTATTCATTTTAATTTGCTTTTTTTTTTTAAATTCATTTGTCTTTGATTATTAATGATTAGTATTTAAATAATGTATGTTGTGTGATTATTTCCCTTGTGTATTTTAATTCGTTTATTTCATATTGTTGCATTATTGTATTCATTCGTGTAATGTTGTATCCATGTGTACTCGTCTCATGCTCATTGTTATTTTATTTCATATCATCGCCTCATGAATTAAGCCTCGTTGCATTTATCCAACTTGAATCGCTCTTTTAATCCAAACAAATAACACGTCGATTAAATATCAAATTCGCTACTATTCAAAAACGAAATTTTCCAAATAAGGCAATGTTATGCATTTTGAGATATCGAGGAATTGTGCCCTAACTTACGGGGTTTCGATTTTCTCGTTATTTCTAAATAGCTAAATATCCTTTTCGAGTTTTAAAACACATGAAATTCTCATTTAAATTAAAAAATAACCTTGTGCTCGGGAATTCATGGTATTGTGTCCTAACTTACGGGATGCGATACCCCGATATCTCGAGATAAGGAAATCTTTAAACAAATTGTTTTGAGCTAATTCAAAAATTTTAAAATCGATATTGACAGAAAAGATCATATTTCAAATTCATTCCCGATTTTTGATTTTCAACATTAAGACACTAACTAATCAATTCGGTACCAATTTTTGGGCGTGTCGGGGGTGCTAATCCTTCCTCGCATGTAACCGACTCCCGAACTTGTTCTCTTGGAATTCGTAGACCAAAATGTCGTTTTAGTAAACTAAAATTGTTTTAACAAAGGTGATCCGATCACACCAAATATAGATCGGTGGCGACTCCCGTTTTAATTATCATTTTCAAAACCAAAGTCGATTCCCGTTTTCTTCAAAAATGGTTTCGACAGCTTGGCGACTCCACTGGGGACAGGTCAAGAGTCGAGCCATAAATTAATTATTTTTGCCTTTTGTTGGAAATTAAAAATCTGTTTTGAACGTATGGTCATTGCATTGCATTTCATTTTTTGTGTTATATTTGATTTGCCTCTAGTTTAATTCTCTTGGTGTATTTTTGCGCATCATACTGTATTATTGGTCAATTTTACCCTCTTAAGTGAAAGTGAGAAACTACTCCTTCGTGAGGTCTTCACCTCCGTATAGGATAGTGGATCGCTTTCGGGATACATCCGTACCTGCGTCTTCGTGAGATTTTTGTCTCCTTATAGCCGTAGGGAAATGTATTCCCCTGAACCGAACTCGGTCCGTATGAGCCTATAATGGGTGAGGATTGAGAAATCTGCCGGTTTAGGTCCCTGTACTTTAGAACCGAACCAAATGTAATGAGCCCTAAGAGCCTACCCTAGGTAGAACCATACCGAACCATAGTGGTTACCCGATTAGGTGCTTGATTATTTCTTGATTGCTTTGATTTCTATTCTTTACTTTAACACTGACTTGTTTGTGTTTTGTTGTTGTTGCATGACATCTCATCATAAAAGGGGTGTTGATTCACGATTCGATTACTAAATAGAAGAGTTTAGCATGGAAAAAAGGGTTTCTTGATAGAGTAGAGAATAATACGACCGTCCGAGTGTGGTCCGAGAAGACACAGTAAGAGAAAGGTGATAGTTTGGCCGAGGGATACGAGTCGGAGTTGTGGGATTTCACTCACATCAGCACAACCCAGAATAACCTACAAGAGTTAAAGGATATAAAAAATAGCTAAAATAACGAGGTTAAGCAACTCTTTTACCGTAACTATGGAGACCTACCCTATTTGCTTGATGTAAAGGTAGACAAACACTTATTTCGAGCTCTTGCGCAGTTTTGGAATCCCGCTTACAGTTACTTCACCTTTGGAGGAGTCGATTTAGTACCTACTGTGGAAGAATACATGGTGTTACTTAATTACCCGAAGATTCAAGTCGATAGGGCCTATTTAAGACCTGTCAATATTCCCATATTTTTGAAGAAATTGATAAGTATCACGGGAATGAGCGAACAATGGGTTGCAGCCCGTATCAAACAGAAAGGGGATAGTAAGTGCATTCCTTGGGGGAATTTAAGGGACTTGATCTTGGTACACCCGGATACGAAGAAGAGGGTTGATGTTTTCACCTTGAGCATCTACGGTTTGATCGTCTTTCCCAAGGCATTAGGACATGTAGATGAAGTCGTCTCAGACTTATTCGACCGACTTGATAAAGGTACCACACCTGTCCCGGTAATCTTAGTAGAAACTTTCAGATCTTTGAATGTATGTCGGAGAGCGGGCAAAGGAAGGTTTATCAGTTGTACACAGCCTCTTTTGGCTTGGTTTCATAGCCATTTTTGGAAGGTGGATAAGGTCTCCTATCGGGTTTTCTCTAAGGACTACTCTCCACTAAGAGAATTAGTGGCTACACCGAGGCGAGACGATATCTCAGAAGAAAAATAAATAGCTATTCTCCAAAATTTACGAGTCGAAGATGTTGAATGGAGGGCCCCGTGGTTAATCCCCGACGAGATCTTATATTGATGCGGTAATTTTGACTCAGTCCCTCTAGCTGGAATATGGGGAGCTTCTGGATACGCTCCGCTACTTGTGTTAAGGTAGTATCAGTCGAGACAGTTCATACCAGTAACACAAGGGTTAGCTCAGTGTGAGTTCTCTTATAAAGACGATGGTTATAAGAAAAAAGTTCGTGAGATATCAAATGCTTGGAACCAAACCCAAAGAACGAAAAAATTTACCACGGGCCCGATGACCACTCCCGAGTATGAATGTTGGTGGGGTAGGAGAGTTAACGATAATATCCCTAAGCCAGATCAAGGGAGCACTCAGCCAATAGAAGAACATTTGCGAGTAGTCACATCTGAACTAGAAATCATCAAATAAGACTTCGAGAAAAGGAGCTCAGAATTTGGAAAGAAGATAGAACAGCTAGAAGAGGAGAAAATAAAATTGGGACTAGACGTCGACATCCATAAGCTAAAGGCCGAAAAGCTAAGAAAAGGGAAGAACAAAGCCGATGAGGACTTGGATAGTCTGAAGACTGATTATAAGAAGCTGCGTATGTCAATAAGAACTGCCGGTTTGGGCAAAACGTCGGAGCAGTGGCGTCAAAAGATTGGAAAAGAAAAGACTAGAGCTGATCAGTGGGAGAAAAAGTTTCATTATGTCCAAGTGCGAGAGGATGCTCTGAAAAAGAGTTTGTTAGAAAGCCAAAACGAAAAGGAAAAGTTACGAGCTCGGGTGGTTGAACTAGAAAGATCACTACATCAATATCGTAACCGCAATTCCGTAATCGAATTAAAAGCCAGTCTAAGTAAGATGGAAGAGTTAAAAGAATAAATAGGGAAACTCGAGACCGCATTACAAGATGGTAAAATTCGAATGGAACTCCTTGAGGCAAACAATGAACATTATAGAGAACAACTTTTTCGCTCTTAAGATCAGATTAGAAATAGAGATTATGTCATGGGCGAGGCTGTGGCTCAAGTTCGAGATGTGGCCGATCATTTGCAAACTTTGGCAGTTCAGGCTGATGTATTGAGCTTAAAATACGAGTCGGAATCAGATCGAGGCCGAAACTTAGCTTGGCTTATTAGAAAGGTTAAGGCCTTAAGCATTAGGACAAAGTCGTATATGTAATTATCCGTTCTATGTAAAGAAATTTTTCTTCTAGTGAAGTTCTTCTAATGAAATTGAATTAGAATCAACGCCTCTTTTTGCATTCATCCATTTCCATTACATTTCATCATATGCATTAAATTTCACGAAAAGACCCTGATTAAATAAAATTATTTCAGTTAATCTAGAAACCGAGAATCAACCGACCGAACACAGCTACTATACCCGCCGTAAAACCAAAAAAATGGATTAAAGACTAGAAAGATTAGAACAACTGCAAAGGGATATGCAAGAGTAATTACAAGCGCGGATGCAAGAGTAGTTAGCGAAAATCCAACAAGATATGAGGGAACAAATGCAAGAATCCCAGAATAATATGTTAAGACAGTTAGCGCAATTACTGGCTAGAGAACGCGAAAAATGAAAGAACACTATAGGGAGCTATAATGAAGACCCTATCTATCCTCCGGGCTTTACCCCAGTAAACACTCAATCACAACCGGAGATGCACTCACGAACAACGCCTACCACTATTAGGCCCCAACAATACTAGGCCGGTGCCTCGGCACCGATGAATACTCCTATAAGTTCGAGCTCTACTCCCGGGGATAATCCAGCTAATCCATTTGTCCCAGACCTTGATGATGTGGCAGAAACAGAAAAAGAAAAGGTTGACTTGGCAAAGTAACTCGATAACCGATGTAAATGGCTTGAAGAGAAATTTAAAACAATGGAGACTGCTGACTACCACAGTGGGATCAATGCTAAAGACTTAAGCTTAGTCCCAGATCTGGTGCTCCTACCAAAATTTAAAACCCCAGAGTTTGAAAAGTACAACGGGACTAGCTGCCCTGAAGCTCACATAACGATGTTCTATTAAAGGATGACAGGATACGTTAACAATGATCAACTGCTAATTCACTGCTTTCAGGACAGTCTGATCGGGTCAGCAGCCAAGTGGTATAACCAGCTAAGCCGTGCCCAAATTGGTTCATGGAAGGACTTGGCTCAAGCTTTCATGAGACAATACAGTCACGTAACAGACATAGCACTCGACAGAATCACATTACAAAATATGAAAAAGAATCCAAGTAAGAACTTCAGGCAGTATACCCAACGATGGAGGGAGATAGCGATGCAAGTTCAACCACCTCTCTTGGAGAAGGAAACAACCATGCTTTTTATCAATACCCTGAAGGCCCCATTCATTAACCATATGTTGGGAAGCGCTACTAAGAGCTTCTCAGATATAGTGATGTCCAGGGAGATGATAGAAAACACTGTGAGATGTGGGAAAATTGAAGCGGGAGAAAGTGCCAAGAGATCGGCTCCTAGAAGGAAAGAAAACGAAGTGAACAATGCAAACATATACAATAAAAGTTATTTCAAGCCAGTCACAGTGAGCCAACCAAGGGCAGTGACTACTAGCCATCAGGGCCCTATAAGGCAAGATTCCAACCCAACGCCTAACAAAGAAAGGGTTCAATTCACGCCAATCCCAATGACGTATAAGGAGCTTTACAAGAACCTGTTCGATGCACATGTAGTGTCCCCATTTTACTTGAAACCCATGCAACCTCCATTTTCTAAGTGGTATGACGCAAATGCGCAATGCGAATACCATGCAGGAATCTCGGGACACACAATTAAGAACTACACGGCCTTCAAAAAATTGGTCGAAAGGTTCATAAATATAGGCATTGTAAAGTTCGATGATCCCACAGGACCTAATGTGGCCGGAAATCCGTTACCCAGTCATTCAGATGAAGGGGTAAACGTGATAGTTAAAAATAGAGGGAGGAGAACCAAGATTGATGTATCAGAAGTAAAGACCCCGTTGAGGTGAGTTTGGAAGAAAATGGTGGAAGAAGGTTTACTTACACAAGATTTAGAGGAGAAGCCCAAAGAAGCAAAGTACTACTGTGAATTCCACAACAAGGAAGGGCATGAGATCCAAAAGTGTAATGAATTCAGGGCTCTGGTACAGAGATTGATAAAAATAAAGAGATTGAATTCTTTGAATATACTAAGGGCCAGAAAGGGGAAGATGTGTGCACGTCAGAGTAAGGGCCAATCAACAATGTCCATAAGGTCAGTCACCCTGTCGTAATTATATCCCGACCAAGAGTCAATGAAGTCGGGGTACCAATTGCGCCAAAGGTCATAATTCAAAAGCCCGTTGCTTTCCCCTGTAAAGATAGCAAAAGGGTTACTTGGAATTACGACTGCAACGTAACGATCCCGAGAGGGGAGAATCCAACTGACACTTCGAAGAAAGGTCAAGACAAGAGTTTCTATACACGCAGTAGAAGGCGTTATACTCCGAATACAAAGGCAGAATCAGCTAAAGGAAAATCCGTGGTCATTGGACAAGAAAAAGAAAAGTCAACCGGATCTGAATCACCTGTCAATGAGCCTGTAACTGAAAAAGAGGCTAAAGAATTCTTAAAAAAAATTCCTGAAACACAGTGAGTACAGCGTTGTGGAACAGTTACACAAACAACCAGCCCGCATATCGATACTAGCCTTGCTCTTGAGTTCAGAGAATCACCACAGTGCATTGATGAAGATTTTAAATGAAACATATGTTGCGGATGATATCTCTGTCAACAAACTCGATCGTCTGGTTAATAACATCAGCGTGGATAATTTTATTTTCTTTAATGATGATGAAATACCATCGGGAGGTATGGGATCTACAAAGGCCCTGCACATTACCACTCGCTGCAAGGGGTACACATTGCCGGGGGTATTGATTGATAATGGATCGGCGTTAAATGTCATGCCCTTGTCCACGTTAAATAGGCTACCAGTGGATAGCTCTCACATGAAAACATGTTAAAACATAGTGAGAGCATTCGACGGTACTGAAAGAAAAGTGATGGGAAGAATCGAGATACCTCTCCTGATTGGCCCAAATACATACGAGTTGGACTTCTTAGTAATAGACATCAAGCCATCATACAATTGCCTGTTGGAAAGACTGTGGATTCACTCGACGGGGGCAGTGCCGTCGTCCCTACACCAAAAGTTAAAGTTGGTAACTGAGGGTAGGTTGGTAATGATAAACGCGGAGGAGGACATCATTGCATCTGTTACCAGTGATGCACCATACGTAGGAGCGGATGATGAGGCAATAAAATGTTCCTTTCGATCGTTAGAATTCATCAATGCTACATTCATTGTCGAAGGGAACAAGATTCCAATACCGAGAATATCCAGAACTATGAGGATGGGCCTGCATTTGACGGTCGACAAAGGAGCCATGCCAGGAAGAGGACTCGGAAGATGCCTCCAAGGAAGGATCGAGGTACGAATGCTGAAGGAAAAACGAGACCGTTTTGGCTTAGGATTTAAGCCAGATGCAAAGCAAAAGAAAAAAGAGCTGGAAAAAAAGCAAGAGCGAAGAAGAGCACACATGCATGGTGAGGAGGTCAAGTGGGAACCAATGGCCTTTCCTCACTTATTCAAAATATTCGTATCAGGAGGGACTATTTACTCCAAAGGAAGAACGATGAAGAAAGAGTTCGCCGAAGAAATATTGAACAGTTTGAGCATCAATGCCATATCTGAAGGAAAAACTGAAGAGAATTTAGCTGGAATTCGCCCTTATATCCCTGGAAGCATTTTGAACAATTGGACCGTGGAGGAGATCCCTGTAACTTTTAAGATTAACTCAGAATAATGTTCAAAACAAGCTTATTGCTCTAGGCCTAGGGGCAATAAGAATCCTTTTATGAAATAGGCATATGTCCAAATATCGTTATTTCAATAAAAAATGCATTTTTGCGTACCTAAAAAAAAACGGAGAGGCCAAGGCGAAAACTCGTAAAAGGGCGCTTTGAGATAAAAGGAGTTCTGAGTTAAAAACCCAGGAATAGGTGATTCAAATTTTAATCGAAGTTGGGGGCATACAGTGGTCCTGTTTTCTCTGAATTGACAAGAAGAAGGGATGCTACATCTGGGGGCATCAACAAAATACTCTTGATCTTCTAAACGTGTACCGAGTTCAAAGGGTCCTCGATAAGTTTGTGCGACGAAGCTCATACTGTGATATCTGGGGCACCTATTCTTATCTCATTCACTTTGCATTTTTTGGCAGAATGTGCTATCTTGATTAATTCGTTAGTTCTCATTTTGTATCTTAGCAAATTTACTATCTTGATTACCCTACTCATTTTGAGTTTTCCCTAAAATAAAATTCCATTTTGTCTAATGCGATAACCTTTTTCAAGTGTTTTTCACTGAAATGATGATTAATGGACTAATAATATTCACAAAAGAGTTATGCATATTACTCTAAAATTCTTCTAAATGATACAAGGACCTGAAACGGGACTAATTAGTTTGAATTACCCAAATTTAAGGGTTGGAAACGTTAGGGAAATAATAGCCCAAATTGTGATTATTCTTCAGGTTTTCTGCCAGAGATACCAGTCGAAGAAAAAGCAGAGTAATACGTCGATGATAAAATCTCGATGAATAACGATTAAAAAAGGGGGGACAGTTTGCATTCATGCAATCATTCATACACATCTAGCTAGGAGCATTTGATTCATTCTGATCATGACATCCTAATCATTTGGCATAAATAGGTCCATGAAACGAATTCAACAGGTCATGTTCTCCAAAGAATGGTGTAATAGACCGAAGAGATCAAAATCTTACACCACCGAAGATGCAGTGGGACGGATTGAAAAAGACGACGAATCTTGCCTTCCTGAAGTCGCAATGAAGCAAATTTAAGCCACCAAGCTTTAACCCCCTAAGCAGTAGGGTAACAGGCTGAAGATTTACAGATCTTAACCCCCTAAGTAGTAGGGAAACAGATTGAAGATGATGGGCTTTAACCCCCTAAGCAGTAAGGTAACAAGTCGAATTTTTCAAATCTTAACCCCCTAACCAGTAGGGTAACAGGTTGAATTTACAGATTTTGTCTCCCTAAGCAGTAGTGGAGCAAATCAAAGATAAAGGGCCTTAACCCCCTAAGCAGTAGAGTAACAGGCTGAATTTACAGATCTTAACCCCTTAAGCAGTAGGGTAACAGGTTGGAAATCAAATATCTTCTTCCTAAAATGGCGTTGGAGCGGTTCAAAGCCACTTTAGATCTCCTTGAAGTTTCAGCGGAGAAGATTGAAGTGACAAACCTTATCCCCCTAAAGTTGCAGTGGGGCAGGTTAAAGTTACCAAGTCTTATCTCCCTAAAATTGTAGTGGAATAGACTGAAGATAGCAAATCTTATCTCTCTAAAGTTGTGGTAGAGCAGATTAAAGCTATAAATCATACACCTCTGAAGTTGCAGTGGGTCGGATCAAATCTACCATGGCAAATCTTATCTCTCTGAAGTTGCAGTAGAGCAAATTAAGGCCATTAACATTGTTGCAGTAGAGTAGATCGAAGCTACAAATCTCTTCTCCTTTGCACTAGAACAAATCGTAGCACTATGTCCTATACCTTTGAAAGTTACGATGGGTCGAATGAGGCTATTCGAAAAACAGAAGAGGTTAAGACTTAACAAGACTAGGCAAAATTGGCCATTTTAAGGTCTTTGCTCCATTCTCGTTACACGACAATGAACAAAGAGGGGCAGCTGTAATGGCCAATTGGCCCAAGTCATTAAACCCAAATAAATAATAAAAAGTTCAAATATTTTAAGTCCAGTTACAGAACCCACACCTAGCCCAAATTAAAATACCTAATCAAACACAAACCCTAAAGCCCAAGTTAGCCCAATAACTTAAAGTTTTCAGCAGCAACTCTAGCCCCCATCTTGTCAGCCGCCGCTCCTCTCCAATGGCCACCACGCACGCCACCGCCGTCAGCCCCCTCGCATGCGTCTGACTGCTCGTGTTACCTGCAACAACAAGTCCAACACGCAAATGAAGAAAAACAATGGACAAAAGGACAAAAGGGTAGCAAAACAACAAAGAAAGAAAAAACAAAGAAGAAACAGACAAAATAGAAACAAGCAAACATGTATTTGGCTACAAAAAGCCATTCTCAATCCCTTGTAAACGGTTACGATTTTTAGCAATCAAAATCAAAAGCGAAACACACGAGATTATTAATCAAAAACTAAGCAAGAAGTTTAAAAAGGTGGATTTTTTACTATCTATTTGCGTTTCTCGTTTCTTATTTTTATTTTTATTATTCATCTCATAGTTAAAATCTTTCAAATATAAAAAGAAGAAACAAACTTACCTAAGTAGCCTCGCGTCCTCCGCCGTCGTGGGTGTTTCATCGGCGCCGAGGGCCTCAACCTTATAAAGTTCGGCCAAATGGACCAAAAGTCCTCTTTTTTACTCGATTTTCGCTGCAAACAAGGGGTCAAACCTCCAGATCTGGTCAAAACGAGGCCAAGGACCGTTTGTGGCCCCCCGACCTCATACACACAGAGAGAACGGTGGTCCGGCAATAAGGCGATGGTGGGTGTAGTACCTAGCCGAAATGATAAAGAAAAGGGGAGGGAATAGAGCATGGAAGCTTTCTGTTCTTTTTTTATTTGGGGGCTGAAAATGAAATAAAAAAAAGGGGTTTTGGTTTAAATGATGATGAAATGACACCGTTTGGTGTAATGGGGGTTTGTGCATTCTCCTTAAAAGGGAGATTTATGCTATTGGTCCTTCCCCTTTCCAATCCCCATCCAATCAAGCCCTATTTTCTGTCTTCTTTTGTTTTTTTAAATTTAGCCCTCGATCTGTTTTGGTCTTCGTTTTGATCCCTAATTAACTTTCCTGTATTCATACTTTTATACGCCGAATTTTAATTTATTTTTAGCCATGTCCTAAATCTATTTAATTCACTTATTAACCCTTTTTAAATGTTTCATTTACAGGTTATTTCAAATATTTTACATGTTATTTATTTACATCTATTCTAACTTATTTTAATGTACTGGTTATTCAAATTCTTATTATTTATTTTAACTCGCTTTATGTATATATATTATCTTAATCTATTTTATATGTATTATTTATTTTTTATTCCTTACCTATTATATATATGTATGCACATAGTTTACTTTAAGCTTTTTAGATATTTATAATTCTTTAAAAATTATTATATATTTATTTCAAATTATTTTATATTTTAAGTTATTGTATATTATGTATTTCAAATAACTCTCTTTTATTATCTTTGAACTGTTACTATTACAAAGTATATTTATACTATCTATTTTTAATTCTTGTACGCATTATATATTTTAAACTTCTTGTTTATTACTTTTAAATTAACTTATATATTATTTATTTTAAAAATATTTTATATATCTTATTTTAAACCCATTCTACCTATCCCATATTATTTATTTTACACTTTTATTTATATATATATTATCTATTTTAAAATTATTCATATGCATCTTTTTATTTGCTTTGTGTAATATAGATTTTAAAATTCTCTTCCATCATTCATTTTACAAACTCACTTTATGCGTCATTCATTTTAAATTGTTTTATCATTTATCGTAAAATTTTATATATATTATCAATTTCAAATCGTTTTATCTTTTTATATATATACTAGTTATTTCTTAGACGTTTTGTGTATTACTTATTTTAAGTTTCTTTTTAGATAACACTTATTTTAAACTCATTTATATATTATTTATCTTAAATTATTTTACATATTATTCGTTTTAAACTCTTTCCGTGTATTATTTATTTCAAACTTTTGCCTATATTACCTATTCTAAAATCTCTTATACGTATATTCTATTCTTTTAAATTGTTTTGCACATTGTTGATACTAAATTTCTTTTTTTCATTATTTTATTTTAAATTCATTTCTTTTCATTTTAAAATTTGTTACGTTTTATTCATTTTAATTTGTTTTTTTTTTAAATTCATTTGTCTTTGATTATTAATGATTAGTATTTAAATAATGTATGTTGTGTGATTATTTCCCTTGTGTATTTTAATTCGTTTATTTCATATTGTTGCATTATTGTATTCATTCGTGTAATGTTGTATCTATGTATACTCGTCTCATGCTCATTGTTATTTTATTTCATATCATTGCCTCATAAATCAAGCCTCGTTGCATTTATCCAACTTGAATCTCTCTTTTAATCCAAACAAATAACACGTCGTTTAAATATCAAATTCGCTACTATTCAAAAACGAAAATTTCCAAATAAGACAATGTTATGCATTTTGAGATATCGAGGAATTGTGCCCTAACTTACGGGGTTTCGATTTTCTCGTTATTTCTAAATAGCTAAATATCCTTTTCGAGTTTTAAAACACATGAAATTCTCATTTAAATTAAAAAATAACCTTGTGCTCGGGAATTCATAGTATTGTGTCCTAACTTACGGGATGCGATATCCCGATATCTCGAGATAAGGAAATCTTTAAACAAATTGTTTTGAGCTAATTCAAAAATTTTAAAATCGATATTGATAGAAAAGATCATATTTCAAATTCATTCCCGATTTTTGATTTTCGACATTAAGACACTAACTAATCAATTCGGTACCAATTTTTGGGCGTGTCGGGGGTGCTAATCCTTCCTCGCATGTAACCGACTCCCGAACTTGTTCTCTTGGAATTCGTAGACCAAAATGCCGTTTTAGTAAACTAAAATTGTTTTAACAAAGGTGATCCGATCGCACCAAATAAAGATCGGTGGCGACTCCCGTTTTAATTATCATTTTCAAAACCAAAGTCGATTCCCGTTTTCTTCAAAAATAGTTTTGACATTATTTATATTAAGTTATTAGTATTTTACAATATTGTTTATTTATGCGTATATATATCTATATCGTTTTGTTTTTTTACGTACTTATATATATGTAAATATTTTTATATTATTATTTTGAATTGTTGTATACCATGTTTTTGTATATATTGTTTTTATCATTATTTTATATTTTGCCTTTTAAATCTGTTTATGATTGCACGTTTCCTTTTAAATTTGTCAATGTCGTTTAAGGTTATTTTTATGATGTGTTTGTGTTTATTTCAAATTTTTTTTTTTAAATTCTATGGGATTTTATTCATATAGTTTCTTTAAAATCTTTAATGTACATTTTCTTTTCAAATCTGTTATGTAAATATTTTCTTCCAAATTTATTTCTATATATATTTTCTTTAAAACTATTCATATATAATTTGGTTTTCTTTTAATGATCCTGTTTTATATTGTTTATCTTAATTGCTTTGGTATCTTTGTATATATAATATTTTCATTTATTACTTTCATATAAATATGTATGTCATTTGTTAAGTCAATTTATTTGAAATCATGTTACATGTTATTCATTTCAATATATACTTTAATAATCACTTATATATTATTTGTTTTTTATACGTATGAGCTATTTTGAATTCTAATATATGTTATTCCTTTATATATTGTTCATATGGTTTTTAAACTATTTTGCGTTATATTGGTTCCTAGTTTTCATGTTGTTTTGTGTATCACATGTACTTTTGGTTTTTAATTCGTATTCACATATTACTGTTTCATGTTTATAATTATGTTTTCTTTATTTCTTGTTATGGCATCATGGTTTAAAATTCCAACTTATCTCCCAATATCAATTGTTTTTACCTTCAAGTAAACCAAGCGAATATATTTTGAGTCGGTTTCACAATTACTTATACGAAAACTCTTCAAAATAAGGCAATGTTTTGTGTTTGGAAATTCGAGAAAACGTGCCCTAACGTGTTGGGTTTCGTTTTTCCTTTTTTCAAATAGCGGGGTACCCTTTTAAGAATTCGTTGCGTGTTTTGGAACTCTTGAGGTGATCTCAAGTTTTGGAAACCTAAAGTATCGTATCCTAACGTATTGGATGTGGTATTTTATTTCTTTGGAGCGAGAGAACCTTAAAATCCATTTCGAATTGTTCATACATTTTTAAAGGAATCGTATTTTGAATCTTTTCCAAATTTTCAATGATAAGACATTAAATAATCAATTGGTACCAATTTTGGGCGTTACGAGGTGCTAACCCTTCCTCGTCGCGTATCGACTTCTCGAACCCATTTTTTCAATTTTTGGTAGACCTAAAATTATTGTTTTAATAAATCAAAATGTTTTATTAAAATGATTAATCTCAAGGTGATCCGATTACACCTCAAAAAAGGATCGGTGGTGACTCCGTACCTTGTTTAAAAGTCGATCCCCGTTTTCCAAAAATAAAAATGTTTTCGACAGCTTGGTGACTCCACTGGGGACAAATAAGATAGTCAAGCCGTAAAATTGATTATTTTATTGTCTTTTTATCAAAAAATTTAAATTTGGTTTTTAATACGATCCTTTCATTGCATTTCATCGGTTCATAGATTTTGTCATTTTATTCGTGTTTTGCATTTTGAGTTCTTTATATTCCCTCGCATTATATTGCATGACCGTTGTGGTCGTACCTTCTAAGTGGGAGTGAGAAACTATGCCTTCATGAGGTTTTCACCTCCGCATGGGCTAGTGGACTACTTTTGGGATACATGCGTACCTATGTCTTCGTGAGGTTTTCACCTCCGCATGGGCATAGGGAAATATATTCCCTTGAATCGAACTCGATCCACATGAGCCTATAATGGGTGAGGGTTGAGGAATCTGCTGGTTCAGGTACCCTTTCTCTAGAACCGAACCACATATAGAGAGACTTAGGATCCACTTTAGGTAGAACCGTACCCAAATTTAATAGTCACCCGAATAGGTACTTTCTGTTATTTATTTCTTTTGTACTAACGAGTTTTGTTTTTATTTTGTCTATGACTGCATTGCATTACATCATCATAGAAAGGAGGTGTTGATTCATATTCGATTGCTAAATAGAACAGTTTGTCATGAGAAAATGGATTTCTTGATAAAGTGGATTGTAATACAGTTGTCTGAATATAGTCCAAGTAAGCACAGCAAAAGAAAGCTGATAGCTCGTAGAGGAAAACAAGATTTTGCCTGAGGATCCAAGCTAATAAAGATTGTTCGAAAGCCGTCGTGTCTCGACTTTTTTTTAAAAGAGCTAATTAATATCGCGAGGGTATTAAGTCGCGACCCGAATCAAGCAAAAGGAGCTAGTGGGGATATTTATTGGAAGCTTGCGAGATTTGGCTTTTACAAAAAAAAGATGTCTTCACCTGGAACATGAGGGCAGGGCCGCATATGTAATCCGTTTTATGTAAAGGAATTTATTTTCTAGAAAAGTTGTTCCAATATAATTGAATTCAGAATCAACGCCTTTCTTTCTTTTGCATTCATTCCATGCATTTGCATTCCATGCATTTGCATTACGTTGCATCATTGTATCATGTGCATTAGATTTTCACAAAAAGCCCCTAATTAATTGAAATCATTTCAGTTAATCTGGAAACCGATAAAAACTTACCAACCAAGCATCGCTACTGTACCCATGCTATGACAAAAGATATGGACAAAAGATTGGAAAGACTTAAACAACTTCAAAGAGAGATGCATGACCAGTTACAAATGCAATTGCAAGAGCAACTGATGAGGATACGGTAAGATATGAGAGACCAAGTGCTAGAGTCTCAAAGGAATATGATGAACTAATTGTCCCAATTGCTGACTGAGGGGCTAGAAAAGAGGGAAAACTACATGATTAGTACTGGGGTGGATAATGAGGAGCCTATTTATCTTCTGGGTTTCACTCCGACAAATGCACAGGCACATTTGCAAGGTCTATCAATAATCAGAGCTTAGCAAAATCAAGCTAGTACCTCAGCACCAGTGAATTATTTGATAGGTACAGACTCCAATCCGGAGGGCAATCCAACTACCTTTGTAGTTCCTGATTTGAACAAAATAGGAAAAGCAAAGATGGAATTGCCAAAACAACTCAAGGATAGGTATCGGTGGTTGGAGGAAAAATTCAATGCGATGAAAAATGCTGATGATTATCGCAGAATTGACGCCAGGGACCTGAGCTTGGTTCCGGACTTAATACTTCCCTACAAGTTCAAAATGCCTGAATTTGAAAAGCATAACGGGACTAGCTGTCCAAAAGCTCACATCACCATGTTTTGTAGACGAATGACTGGGTATGTCAATAATGACCAATTACTGATTTACTGTTTCCAAGAGAGTCTGGTTGGGGCAGCATCCAAATGGTATAACCAATTGAGCCGTACCCAGAACAATTCATGGGAAGATCTAGCACAAGCTTTCATGAAACAGTATAGTCATGTGACGGATATGACTCCTGATAGGATAACTTTACAGAGCCTGGAAAAGAAACTGAATGAGAGTTTCTGACAATACGCCCAAAGGTGGAGGAAAGTTGCCATACAAGTTCAGCCACCTTTACTAGAAAAAAAGACTACCATGCTTTTCATCAATACTCTTAAAGTCCCGTTTATTAACCATATGTTAGGAAGCACTACTCTGAGCTTTTTAGATATGGTAATGTCTGGTAAATTAATTGAAAATACAATAAGGAGCGGGAAGATAGATGCCGGAAAAAAAAGCGCCAAGAGGTCAACCCAAAAGAGAAATGAAAATGAAGTGAACATTGTGAGCATGCATTCTAAATTGGTCAATGTAGGCTAGCCGAGGGTTGTAACCACTAGCTATCTATCCCAATGACATATCATTGGATCTGAATGATATTTCTCAAGAGGGAACCGGGAAATGAAAATTTCCAAACCCTTATGTACTTGGGAGTGTTTTGAATAATGGGATTGTGGAAGAGATCCCTGTATTTTTAGAGCTAATCTAAAGTAATGTTCAAAATACACGTATTGCTTTAAGCCTAGGGGCAATAAGAACCCTCTTGTGAAATAGGCTTGTGTTCAAAGTCTTTATTTCAATCAAAATGCATCTTTTTGAGTAAATGTTCTTTCATTCGTGACATATTATTTTATTCTTTGGACTCTCTTTTGAATATGTTTTATTTTACATTCATGATCATGTCATATCCATAACATCATTAGAATTATTTATTCTTTGGAAATATGCCTGTACCTACAATAGGTCCCCAGATATCAACGACAGGAGCAACGCTGTAACTGACTCCCTTTTGGGGTGAGATATATGTTTAAGCGGATCTCAGGACTTTGAAGATGACAGAGATTATAGCTTATCTCTTGATTTTGTTAAGGGTGGTAAAATATGAAAAATAGATCTTACTTTACGAAGAGTCAATGGACATTGTGAGCAGGAGGCAAAGATCGGAGTCTGAGTCACCGTAAAGATAAAGCGAATCGTCATTGAGTTATTTCAAGAATTCAAAGATGTTTTCTCATAACCATATCAAGATATACCTGGAGATGCAGAAAATGTTTATATGGGTGTTAGAAGGACATATGTTAATGGCTTCACGGTAGCCACACTAATCATGAAGTTTGGGTACTATTGAGACAAGATCCATGTGCCTCATTTATTTCTTCACAGCCTTTCTCTATGTGGGCCATAGATGTTATCAGGTCATTCTCGACTAATATACATTGATTTATCTTGGCAGTCGTTGATTACTTCAAGAGGAGGGTAAAGGTTACTTCATATGCCAATGTTACAAAGTCATCAAACCCCCAAAAAAAATAAAGTGAAAGGCGACTGAAACTTATAAAGATTGGCGTAAAAAAGTTATAATTTACCCTCTTTGTTTATCGAACATCGACCAAGACTCGTTGGGGAAACATATTGCTCATTGATTTATGGGATAAAAACGATATTGAAATCGAGATTCCTTCTCTCCAAACTTTGATTGAGTCGAGAACTGGATGAAGCAGAAGGATTCAATGAACTTAATTAAAGAAAAGAGGGTGAAAGTTACCCGTCATGGTCAAAATATACCAAAAACGAATTATGCAAGCTTACGATAGAAAAGTTCGCCCTAGAGAACTCCGCGAGGGGAACCTGACATTAAAGATTTCTATACAAAAGGACTTCAGAGGAAAGTGGATCCCAAATTGGGAAGGTCCTTATGTAGTAAAGAAAGCCTTTCCTAGAGGAGCATTGATATTGACCGAGACGGATGGCAAAAACTTGCCCAATCTAGTGAATTCAGATTTAATCACAGTTAGCAGTTTCAAGAAAGAAAAAACACCAAAAAAAAAAGAAAAAGAAACAGGAGAAGCCAAGGCGAAAACCCGTAAAGGGCGCCTTGAGACCAAAAGGGATTTGAGTTGAAAACCCAAAAAGGGCGATTCAAATTTGGATCAAAGTGGGGTATACAGTAGTCTTGCTATGCCTAAATTAACAATGAAGAAGTATGCTACGTATGAGGGCATTGATAAAGTACTCTGGATTCTCTAAACATAGATTGAGCTCAAAATGGTCCTCAATAAATTGGTACAGAGAAGCTCAAGCTGCGATATCTGGGGCACCTAGTTTTCCATTTTACCCATTTTGGGATTTGATATATTTGATTGTCTTATTCTTTCCAAGATACATTCCAATAAATTTCCTTATTAATTGTATTTTTCTATCATTGGTTAACGTACTTGCTTCGAGCTATGTTTCTGGTTCATTGTTATGATCTTTTTTAAGCATTTTGCATTGAAATGATGATTAATGGACTAATAACACTTTCATAAAAGGAGTTCGCATATTACTCTGGAAGTTTCTAAATAATATAGGAACCTGAAACGGAACTATTATTTAAAACTCACCAAGCTTAAGGGTTGAAAATATTTAAGTCCAAATTGAAATTATCTCCTTAGGTTTCCTATCAAAGACATTGGTTGACCAAAAAAAATTACATTGGTGTCGTAATCCTGGCAAAAAACGAGTAATGAGATTATTCTCAAGAAAAAGAAAATGGTATTCTGTATTCATGCAGATATCAGGCATATATATCTTTTCATTACACCCAGGGAATGGTGTAACAGATCAAATTGATTGAAGATAATGTAAATCCTATACCTCTGAGTTGTAGCAGGATGGATAGAAAAAATCAAATGATTATTCCTCTGAAGTTGTAGTGGGAAGTATAACTTTATGTCCTAGAAAGTACAGTGGAAGAGAATTTGAATCTACAGTGGGGCAAGCCAGTTGAGCAAAATGGGTTGTTTCTGTGGATTTTTGTTGGAAATGCTAGCCGAGTAGGAAGGCAGCATAATACGATAGTGATAAAGTTCTGATGAATAACGAATGATGTCACTTTAAGCATTTAAAAGGAATTATTTTCATGACATTTCTACATTCATATCATTCATAACATATTTGGTTAGGTGCATCTGATTCATTTTGGTCATAGTATTCTAATCGTTTGGCATAAACATAGACATGAAGCTGAGTCGGCAGGGCATGTTTCTGAGAGGACAATATAGCGACATCAGTGAAAATTACAGATCTTATCTCCATGTATCGACTATGGAGCAGATCAGAAATGGCGAGTATTATCTCCATGTATCGGCTATGGAGCAGATTTTATCCACCAAGCCTTATCTCTCTGAAGTTGCAAGAGGCAGGTTGAAGATATAAGTCTTATCTTCCTGAAGTTGCAGGAAACAGACTGAAAATTACAGATCTTATCTCCATGTATCGGCTATGGAGCAGATCAGAAACAGTGAGTCTTATCTCCATGTATCGACTATGGAGCAGATTTTAGCCACCAAGCCTTATCTCTTTAAAATTGCAAGGGGCAGGTTGAAGATACAAGTCTTATTTTCCTAAAGTTGCAGGAAGCAGACTTAAAATTACAGATTTTATCTCCATATATCGGCTATGAAGTAGATCAGAAACGGCGAGTCTTATCTCCATGTATCAGCTATGGAGTAGATTTTAGCCACCAAGCCTTATCTCTTTGTAGTTGCAAGGAGCAGATTGAAGATACAAGTCTTATCTTCCTGAAGTTGCAGGAAGCAGACTAAAAATTACAGATCTTATCTCCATGTATCGGCTATGAAGCAGATCAAAAACGGCGAGTCTTATCTCTATGTATAGGCTATGGAGTAGATTTTAGCCACCAAGCTTTATCTCTTTGAAGTTGCAGGGGGCAGGTTGAAGATACAAGTCTTATCTTCCTGAAGTTGCAGGAAGCAGACTGAAAATTACATATCTTTTCTCCATGTATCGACTATGAAGTAGATCAGAAACGGCGAGTCTTATCTCCATGTATAGGCTATGGAGTAGATTTTAGCCACCAAGCCTTATCTCTTTGAAGTTGCAGGGGGCAGGTTGAAGATACAAGTCTTATCTTCCTAAAGTTGCAGGAAGCAGACTGAAAATTATAGATCTTATCTCCATGTATCGGCTATAGAGCAGATTAGAAACGGCGAATCTTATCTCCATGTATCGGCTATGGAGTAGATTTTAGCCACCAAGCCTTATCTCTCTAAAGTTGTAAGGAGCAGGTTGAGGATACAAGTCTTATCTTCCTGAAGTTATAGGAAGCTGACTGAAAATTATAGATCTTATCTCCATGTATCAGCTATGGAGTAGATCAAAGATGGCGAATTTTATCTCCATGTATCGACCAAGGATCAGATTTTAGCCACCGACCTTATCTCACTGAGGTAGCAAGAGAGCAGGTTGAAGGTACGAGCCTTAACCCCCTAAGTAGTAGGGAAATAGGCTGAGAATTACAGATCTTATCTCCCTAAGCAGTAGCGGAGCAGATCGCAGACAGTAAGCCTTATCTCCCTAAGCAGTAGTAGAGCAGGCTGAAGATTACAGATCATGTCTCCCTAAGCAGTAGTGGAGCAAATTGAAACGAAAATTCCTATACCCCTGAAGGTGCAGTGGGTTAAAGCAGGACTACCTGAGGAAATGAAGCATCAAGAAGTCGGGACTCAGTAGGCCCAGGCAAAATTGGCCATTTTATAGTCTTTGCTCCATTCTCGGCTATGGAGCAGATCAAAGATGGCGAATCTTATCTCCATGTATCGGCTAGGGATTAGATTTTAGCCACCGACCTTATCTCTCTGAGGTAGCAAGAGAGCAGGTTGAAGGTACGAGCCTTAACCCCCTAAGTAGTAGGGAAATAGGCTGAGAATTACAAATCTTATCTCCCTAAGCAGTAGTGGAGCTGATCGCAGACAGTAAGCCTTATCTCCCTAAGCAGTAGTGGAGCAGGCTGAAGATTACAGATCATGTCTCCCTAAGCAGTAGTGGAGCAAATTGAAACGAAAATTCCTATACCCCTGAAGGTGCAGTGGGTTAAAGCAGGACTACCTGAGGAAATGAAGCATCAAGAAGTCGGGACTCAGCAGGCCCAGGCAAAATTGGTCATTTTATAGTCTTTGCTCCATTCTCGTTACACAACAATGAGTAAAGAGGGGCAGCTGTAATATCCAATTTTAGCCCGGGCCCAACAAACCCAAGATATACAAAATAAATCCAAGGCCCAAAATTTTACAATGGCCTAATACCCAACTACACAAGCTCAATGGCCCATTTTTTCCTCTTTTCCGAAAACAAAGAAACCCCACGTTCGGCACCATTCCACCACGCACGCAAGCACGACCCCTCTAGCTCGAGCATCCACCCCCGACGATCGAGCACTCCTCCACGGTATCACGCCTCCTGCGATTTGAGCAAAGAAATAGGCATAAACTGTATTGTATTCGGCTATAAAACCTTGAATCTTTCGTTGTAAATGGGGGTTTTTTTGTTTTTTTCAGGGACAAATAGAAGAGCAATAAAACACAGATTCAAAAATCACCAGAGAAATATTTAACAAGAATATACAAGAATCAAAAAGTAGAATAGTGCATTCCAAAGGTTCATTGCTGTTTCCATTCTCTTTCTCCCTTTTATTTTATTTTTATTCGAATTCAACGCGAGGTATAAAAAGGAGAGGAAGGACTTTACCCGGGTTGTACTCGCGTCACCGGCGGCCATAACGCATGGGTCTTTGACAGAGGTGGCGACCGGCGAAAGAGGAAGGTGTGGGTTGAGAGAGTTTATCTCAAAAGCTTTTAGCTTTTACACAAACAAGAATAAAAATGTTTTTTTAGAAAATAAAATTGTTGAAACAGGTTTTAAATTGAAGTAATGAAAGGATAGCACTAGGGGAAGGGACAGACAGCTTTTGACTTGGTCTATACGCATAAATTTTTTAAAAATGGTTTATTTACGGATTTGGTCCTTCTCTTTCTCACGCGCATTCAATTTGATCCACTTGTTAATGTGATGTTAGGTTTTGGGATCTCAGATTTTATTTTAATCCTTATTTGGTCCCTATTTTGATTTCTTTATTACTGGTCTGTTTTATTATAGTTTATCTTAAATCTTTTTTATATTATTCATTTCAATTATTGTTCTGTTTAATCTCATACCTTTATGTATATATTATTTATATTAAGTTATTAGTATTTTACAATATTATTTATTTATGCGTATATATATTATTTGGTATATTATCTATATCGTTTTGTTTTTTTACGTACTTATATATATGTAAATATTTTTATATTATTATTTTGAATTGTTGTATACCATGTTTTTGTATATATTGTTTTTATCATTATTTTATATTTTGCCTTTTAAATTTGTTTATGATTGCACGTTTCCTTTTAAATTTGTCAATGTCGTTTAAGGTTATTTTTATGATGTGTTTGTGTTTATTTCAATTTTTTTTTTTAAATTCTATGGGATATTATTCATATAGTTTCTTTAAAATCTTTAATGTACATTTTCTCTTCAAATCTGTTATGTAAATATTTTCTTCCAAATTTATTTCTATATATATTTTCTTTAAAACTATTCATATATAATTTGGTTTTCTTTTAATGATCCTGTTTTATATTGTTTATCTTAATTGCTTTGGTATCTTTGTATATATAATATTTTCATTTATTACTTTCATATAAATATGTATGTCATTTGTTAAGTCAATTTATTTGAAATCATGTTACATGTTATTCATTTCAATATATACTTTAATAATCACTTATATATTATTTGTTTTTTATACGTATGAGCTATTTTGAATTCTAATATATGTTATTCCTTTATATATTGTTAATATGGTTTTTAAACTATTTTGCGTTATATTGGTTCCTAGTTTTCATGTTGTTTTGTGTATCACATGTACTTTTGGTTTTTAATTCGTATTCACATATTACTGTTTCATGTTTATAATTATGTTTTCTTTATTTCTTGTTATGGCATCATGGTTTAAAATTCCAACTTATCTCCCAATATCAATTGTTTTTACCTTCAAGTAAACCAAGCGAATATATTTTGAGTCGGTTTCACAATTACTTATTCGAAAACTCTTCAAAATAAGGCAATGTTTCGTGTTTGGAAATTCGAGAAAACGTGCCCTAACGTGTTGGGTTTCGTTTTTCCTTTTTTCAAATAGCGGGGTACCCTTTTAAGAATTCGTTGCGTGTGTCGTAACCTTTTTGTTGTAAAAACGGTAGTCGACTTGGATTTTGAAAATGAAAACGAAAAACTGGAGTCGCCACCAATCTTTTTTGATGAGGTGTGATCGGACCACCTTAAATTGATCATTTTAATAAAATTTAAAGTTTACTAAAAAGGAAAAATTTGGTCCGCGATAATCAGAAAACGAGTTTGGGAGTCGATTACGCACGAGGAAGGGTTAGCACCCTCGATACGCCCAAAAATTGGTACCTAGTTGATTAATTAGTGTCTAAGTGTCGAAAATTTGAAAACTCGAAATAATTTAAAATACGATCCTTTTTCATAAAAAATGCTGATTTAAAAATGATCGAATAAATTAAAACGGATGCTAAAGATCCTCTCATCTCGAAGTAATAAAATGTCGCGTCCAGTAAGTTAGGACACGGCATATCGACTTCGAGGTGAGCTTGCCTTTTATGTAAAATTTGCGTATTTTAACTTATTAAAAGGGGTATTCGATCATTTAGAGCAAACGAGAAAAATCAAACTCGATAAGTTAGGTCACGTTTCTCGAATCTCCAACACCGAATATTGCCTTTATTTACAAAAGAATCTTATTTCGAAGTAACAAAATGTCATACCCGGTAAGTTAAGGCACAACGCTTCGTTTCTTCGAGAATAAGCATTTTCCAAAACTCATATGGATTTAAAAGAATATTCCGTTATTTAGGTAAACATGAGAAAAAAAAATCGAAACCCAGTAAGTTAGGGCACGATTATCTCAAATTACCTAGTTACTTTCATGAAAGCATTGTTTTGAATATATATTGATAAAAACATGATTTGTAGTAGAGCCAATGACGGAATGGTTAGTGATATGTGAACATAAACAAGTGTATGAGAAAAAAATAAGACGATCGAATTCATGAATAAATAAGAAAATGAATAAAACATGGCAAGATAGCGACGGTAACGAAGACAATAATAATAACGGCATAAACAATAATAGCATAAAACGATACATGCACATAAGCGCAGATGCATTAAAAAAAATATGTGACAATTGAAACAAAATACATACGTAGTAGTAAAAAGGATGTGCGTAATATTTACATACTAGAAATAATAATATTGAAAAACAAATATTACATATATATGCACATATATATATTGAAAATTTATACAATGATATTAAAAGTATGTACAAAAATAAGAATAGTATAATATAAGGTGGAAAATAATGATAATAACATACGAATAAAGAAAAAATATATATATATACATACATGTACTAGGAACATATTCATAATAATGGTATTGAGTGTTAAAAATACATATAATATAGACAAAAATATATGCATAATGTAATATTGAAAGTATTTACATGGAATAATATAAAACTATACGAATAATGTGATATTTAAAGAAATATATATATACATAAAAACATGATCAAAAATACATATACAATATACATATGTATATATAATATACATAATATAGTATTAAGAATATATATAATACATACACATTAGAAATAATCACAATAAAAAAAACAACTATTAATAACTACATAACTAAGTATATAGTAATAGTATACATGTTATAGTTTAGAAAAATATAAACATATGATGATATGAGAAATAAAAGTATATAAATGATATAGTATTAAGGTATATGCATAACAATAAAATACAATATTAAAAGATACATGCATATAAAAATGCAATATTTGAAATACTTTCATAATACATATATGCTAAAATAATGATAAGTATTAATGATATTATATTGATATATATACATATATTAAAAAATAAATATACGGTAATATTAAAAGTATGTACGTATTACGTAGGAAGAATATATCCATAACATTAAAAAGGAAATATGTGTAATATACGTGTATAGACATATATGTATAAAATATAGACAAAAAATATAATATTAGCATACATATATATTAATAAGAATAATATTAAAACCATTTACAATACTTTATGATATGTATACATATATGAGTATTAAATAAAAATACAACAATAGTGAAATATAATACTATAAATAATATTTTAGATTAAAATAGAGTAATAGAAAAAGGGTGACAAAGGGACGAAAATTAAAAAGAAGGGGAATATTGGGGCGAATTTAAAAATAAATAAAAGGGAGGGGGACCGATTCGAACGCGCTAGCAATTATGAGGGCTTAATGGGGTAAATAATCCACCCTTCTAAACGACGCCGTTCGGGTGTTTGGCCGTTTGAATGGTCTGGGGGCCAAATTGTAATGAAAACAAAAGGGACGGCCAAATTTGAAAATATCAAAGAAACGAAATAGGACCAAATAGAAGCCGGCCTCAAAAGCGGAAGGACTGAGGGCGCAAATAGACCCTCAGTCCAAAAACACGCGGATCCTAGGCACAGGCGGGTCGGGTCCTCGGGTCAGCACCTAAACGGCGTCGTTTTGGTGCTGTGAGTGAAGGCCCTGAAACGGCGCCGTATTTGGTCACTATATAAGCCCAAAAGTCTTCAAAAAAATCAGTTTTTCTCCATTCTAAAAAAAAAGAAACAAAGTCTCTCAATTCTCTCTCAGCCCCCAGGCCTCCGAACGCCGGACCGATCACAGGTCCCCACTCCGTGCATGCATCACATTCGCGAAACCACATATGCACGTGGCGGAAAAATCAAAAGGGTATATTTTTTCCCCTTTTTTGTATATTTATATCTTAATATGCATGTGTTGTTTCAAATAGAATAGGGAAAACCGAAAAGAAAATAAAGAAACGAAAAAAAGTTGAACAACCTTAGGTTAGCTCTTTGATCTGTTTGTGGTGGTTTTGTGCTATTGTTTGAACCTGTTTATGCTTTTTATTTTTTGAATCGGATGTGGTTTTTTTTTCACACAAAACACTAACTCCTTTACATGGTTTTGAGATGGCTTTAAATAGCCATTTTTACAATGATTTCTTTGCTTATTCACTTGTCTTTTCTTATTAATGCTTGCAGTGCTCGGGGCGGCCACACGGTGGTGGTGGTTCGCGAGCTAGGGCGGCGGAGTCGAGAAGGTTGGTCGATGGGGGCGGGGCGGCTAGGGGCGGTAATTTAGGGTTTTTGATTCAAACCCTAAATTTAACTAGGTGGGTCAAAAATTTGGGCACAATGTGGCTTTGGGTTTTGGGTGCAGGTTTAATTATTGTTTGGGTTTTCTGTTTGGTGGGTTAGGTTTAGTGGGTCAGGGGTTTTGGGCTTCTATTTTTGGGGCCCAAAATTGGGCTTGTACAGCGTGTTTTGGAACTCTTAAGGTGATCTCAAGTTTTGGAAACTTAAAGTATCGTATCCTAACGTATTGGATGTGGTATTTTATTTCTTTGGAGCGAGAGAACCTTAAAATCCATTTCGAATTGTTCATACATTTTTAAAGGAATCGTATTTTGAATCTTTTCCAAATTTTCAATGATAAGACATTAAATAATCAATTGGTACCAATTTTGGGCGTTACGAGGGTGCTAACCCTTCCTCGTGCGTAACCGACTTTCGAACCAATTTTTTTCAATTTTCGTAAACCTAAAATTATTGTTTTAATAAATCAAATTATTTTATTAAAATGATTAATCTCAAGGTAATCCGATTACACCTCAAAAAAGGATCGGTGGCGACTCCGTACCTTGTTTAAAAGTCGATCCCCGTTTTCCAAAAATAAAAATGGTTTCGACAATATTTCAAATAATAATAATAATACATGGTAACCTCGTTTTTTTTTAAATTTATCTGTTCTAAACCATTATCATCCTTAAATTTTATCATTAATGTCATGTTAGGTTACTAATGAATTAACATAAAGAAATTTTTTTTACTTAATATATATATTCTAAAATAGTTAGACATAAAATAAAGAATAATTAGTATAAGTTTAAATATGTAATTAAAAAATAATAAAAATTCTTATAAAAAAATAAGACATTTTAAAAATAAGCAAAAAATTTTCTTTCTTTTTGTCACAAATAAATCATGTAAGTGACTAAAAATTACCAATTGTGATTGATTTATAGCTAACCAATGACTAAAATATACGAAAAAATAATATTCCAACCAAATGTAGTAGAAAATATATAATTAAGAAAAACATATTTTTTTTTCTAATTAATGAGGGTGATGGGTTTTGGTTGAATGGTGACGAGGCTTGGCTGGACCTACACCAATCCTAAAACGTATTAGTAACCCAATAACAATGGGGCTTTCTTTTAAGGACGAACATCTAAATGAATAAAAATATATTGGATAAATTATGTCTCAAGTCACTTAATTATCGTCGATATTTTTTTAAGCATCTAATTATTAAAAATTTTAAATTGATGATCGATTTAATTGGATTTTTTTTTCACTTTCCATAAATTGCTGCTAGATGTTTAATGACAGGGTGGCAATTCAAAATTTGGAATAATAATAAATATATCCTTATATTTTTATGTAGTGTATCATTTAATTATAAATTTAAAAAATTTAATCCTCAATATTTATATATTACCTTAATTTAGTCATAATTCTAAAAAAAAATAAAGAAATATATAAAAATACATAAATATTTTTGAAAAATATATAATTTTTTTATTGAATATATAAAATTCTAAAAAATGTATACAATTTTTTAGTCCCTCTATTTTTCTCTTCAAGAAAAGGTTCAAGTGCTTATTGCTTTCATGGGCATCATGATTTACCTTTTTTCTGCCCGTTAATCCTGAATCAGTTGAAGCTGATAGAGAAGAAGAAGACTCCCTTAAGAAGAATGGCAAGGGAGTAACGGAGCCTCTATTAGGCTCAAATGCTGAGATCAAGGAAGGTTAATATAAGCATGGAGAATCCCTAGGGGTCATAAAAACAAAAGAGATAAATAAGATGTGAAAAGAGGCAGCAAGGAAAAAGTAAAAACCAAGTTTTCTTTTCTTAGTTTATTTTATTTTCAGCTATGGGCCTAACCATAGCAGGACCTTAAAAACTAAAAGTTTGCTCCTAAGTTTTATTTTAAGTTTTTTTAATAATAATATTATTTTATATTATTAAATAGTAAACTGGTTGAATTGATAGTAAAATTGATTGGATTAGTTATATCGAGAATAGATGGTTTGGCTGATTCAACTATCAATTCGATTCTAAAAACATTGACTATGATAACAGTCATAGATAGAACTAGTCCAACCGATTCATTATGCATGCAAAATAAAAAGTATATTGTTGTTTGAATTATATTGTTGACGATTATTTTTTAAATTATATTGTTGTTTTTGAAATTATAAAAACATTCAAAATGAGCTTGGATAAATGGTTGTCTAGTTTATTATGCATGCAAAATACAATATATCCAAATATATCCAAATAAAATAAAAATATATCCCGTCACTTATTGACAAAATAAATACAATAGAAAAATAAGGAGATCTCTGGGAGTGAAGGGGTGAAGGGTTGAAGGTCGCCGCAGATCTCCATTAAGCACAAAATTGGACTGGGGCTGCGGGGGCGAAGTCCCCGTGGAACGGACCATACAACACAAGTTGAATCCATATAGAACTATTTTTCTTCTATTTGGCTTTGATTAGAACATGATTTTTCAACTCTTAAATAGATGTAGTTGAAACTCCTCTTGTATCATTCGTTTTTCAACATTAGTGAATTTCTCCTACTCTGCTCGTAGTTTTTCCCGAGAGGGTTTTCCACATAAAATCTACGTATTTTTATTTTTCTTATCTTATTGCTTTGTGATCTTTCTACTGCCATTTATTATCACAATATCCAAGCTAATGATAATTTCTCTCTTAAAACTAGTTTACTGCACAATGTCCATACATTCTTTTAATTGGGGCTTGTTGTTTTGATCTAATGGTTTAAAAATGGTGTAAAATTAATAACTTTTACATTGGTAGGATCTACTTATATAGTGTAAAAATTAAAGTAGTATTACACATTTTTGTAATTATTTATATGATTAATATTTTAATGATTTAATTGTTGAATTTACCAATATATTTATACATGTCATGTATGTAACTTTTTAAACGGGAAAGGATTGTATGAAACAGTGACGCCACATCATCTGTATCCCTTTCCAATAGTTTTATGCCACATCAGTACTCTTATCCTGAATTTCAGGATTTTATCCTGAATTTCAGTATTTTAATTTGGATTTGATTTTTCAGATAAAATCACGAAATTCGAGATAAGAATACTGATGTGGCATAAAACTATTGGAAAGGGATACAGATGACGTGGCGTCACTGTTTCATACAATCCTTTCTCCTTTTTAAACCAATCCAATATCTTTATCATATCAATCTAAAATTCTCTCTCTCTCTATATATATATAACAATCGACTTTTTTTTACATAAAATAAATAGTTAAAAATTTTAAATTTATATCAAATTTAACATATATGATCTACATAAATAAACTAAAAAAATATAACAGTTAAATGATAAAAATATTAATAATATAAATAATTACAAAACTATATAAAACTATTTTAATTTTTACGCTATATAAATAAATACACCACGTATCTTATAAATTATTTCTCCATTATCAAAAGTATGTATTGCACATAGTCCATTTCCAATGAAACTTTAAGATTTTATAATCGGGATACCAAAGCATAAATTAAAAATAAATAAATATACTAAATCTTTAATTTGTTCTGTGAAATTAAAAAAAAAATATATATATATATATAGTCTCAATAATAAAAACAAACCCTTTCTTTTATAATATATTAGTCTTTCCCCTCACATGTGTTGTACGTAGGATACGAATTTATTAATTAAATAAAAGATAATAATATATAACATATTTAATGCAAATAATATTTTATGAAAATATTTATCCAAATATACTCAATAGATTTTTTTTTACTTTGCATAATGATAGTTAAATTACTCTGGAATTGTAAATTACCTAAACAACTATAAAAAACATAATTATAATAAATATTTATAATTATAATATATGAAATAATTAAAATATTATAAAAGAATAAATATTTACCGACAATTTCTTAAGTGCTACTCGATTGATTATGTCAAACTACCATATCCTATTTATAGAACTAAATTTAAATTTTAATTAGTATTCTACTTTAATATTAATAAATATAATTTCGAATAATCTCATTTTAGGTTTTAATCATATTTGCGCTCCTCCCTAAGCTATAAATAGGAGGATAATGTGCACTTGAGCCCATGTCCTCTGCATTTACAACAATATGCCAATCAAGTTATGACTCAATTGACTATACTATATTTAGTTTTAAATTGTAATTATTACGTATACTATAATTAGTTTTAAATGTGAATTAATAATTTTAAATTAAATTATAATTACATTTAAGTGTCAATTTAATAATATGATAAAATAAAAGAGTATTTTCATCAATTTAAAAAATTATATATTATAAATTATAGATAAATATACAATTAATCACTTAGAGGATGCCTTGAGATATTTTGTGGAGAATCAACTTTTTTTTTTTTTTTTAAGATACATTGTTAAATATGAATGCACCATTTTTATATATATATATAAATTGATATAGTGGAAAGTGGATTTTGCAACCATAATGAATTATTTAAAATATTGTAATCAATGCTAGTTGCTTTGCAATTTAGATGCTCTCTCTAATTATCATATCTCTTTGTCAGGATTTTACATTAATAAAACTCCTCCACTAATGCCTTTATATTGTTTTTTTCCCTTAGTGGGTGAATAGGCCCATAAGAGTATCCACATCAATAACTTTTTTATTTTTTCTTTCATTATTCTTAACCCTTTAGATTCATTCATAAAAATCATGTGAGCTTGTGGAGATTTTTTTCTTTTCTTTTCTTGCTTTATATGATAGAGATAATTTTGTTTAAATTTGAATTTTTTTCTATATTTTATCTTTGCTAAATGCTCAAATTGGATTAAACCTCTTAAGACTGTTCCCTTAGGAGTTATTTTTTTTAATGGTGATATAAATATCTTATCTTAATAAAAAGTTCTGAAATTAAGATAAAATTTTTCAAAATAGTCAAATAAGAGTCAAATTCGTTCTTAATATTTGTAAGCGAAATAATAAATTAGACTCCTTTTTTAAAAAAATTATAAAATGTAATATAATAAAAGCTGAAAATTTTAAGATCTTAGGAGATGAAGCATTTATGGTGAAAATTTAAAAGTCTAAGGCATTTAATTAATTTATTTTAGTCTGAAATTTTTTTTCTCACATTAAAAGCTGAAATTTTTTTTTGAACCCTTTCTAACCCTGAGTTCTGGGCAGTTGTACTCTCAAACAACCCCAAGGTCGGGCCTGATAAAAGCAAATATTTTTAAAGTGCTTGAATAAAGATTTCTCAAATTATGTTTTGATTACTTTCTTTTTTTTTTCAAGCAATATTTGATTAAGTTATTATATGTTTTATTCTAAATACATCAACATTCCCTTAATCTTTACTACAAAATTGGTTAAATTGTGTAAAAAGCCTTTATTTAAGTACTTTTATAAATATTAGATCTTTATACAACCATTTAAAAAGGTTTGACACTAATGTAGACAATCTCTTTCCTAATTTAAGCATTTAACTTTTTTTTTAAATTAAAAATTAAACCATTATGTCTTTTTGTGATATAAGGAAAATACAATAGGAGAGGTTCTGTTCTGAGCTTCTTAAAAAAAAAAAAGAGCTTATTATAAGCTTTTACCTATTGAATTTCAGGCTACAAAGTTAATAATTGGTATAATTTATTTTTTGTATTTTTTCATAATAATTGGTATATGCTCATAATTTTTTATATCCATTCAGATTTTTTTAGTATTTTTTCATAATTGTTGGTATCATTTTTGAAAGAAAGTTTGGTACGCTATATAATTTTGGAGTAAATAAAAAATATTTTTAAATATTGAGAAATTTCAATGAGATTTTGTAACTACATTTTTTTAACTGTTAAATTGTAATTTTTAATGCTAAAAATTGGTTAAAAAATTATATTTCATGATAATTTAAAAAAATACAAAAAATTAAATAAATAAAAAAACTTATTGAGATGAACCAAAAATTAGTATCCTCGTAATTTTTTATATTCTCTCATAATTTTTGATACTTCCTCATTTTTTTTTATATTCCTCATAATTTTTTGTACATTCTCGTGTTTTTTAGAATTCCACCATAAATTTTGATACTTTCTCAAGTTTTATAGTATTCTCTCTTAATTTTTTGTATTCACTCATAATTTTTGGTACATCATCATTTTTTTTACATCCTCATATTTTTTGGTATTCCCTCATAATTTTTCATACTTCATCATATGTTTGTTGGCACATCTTTAAAAATTTTGATACATCCTTTTTTTTTTTTTTTTTTTTTTTTTTTTTTTTTTTGTATTCCTTCTTATTTTTTGATACTTCCTCATATGTTTTATGGTACATCTTTAAAATTTTTGGTACATCCTATTTTTTTATACTTCCTTAGGTATTATGGTATTTTCTCATAATTTTTGGTATTTTCTCATATTTTTTAGTATTCTCTCATATTTTTGGTATTCTCTCATAATTTTTTGTACATCCTCATATTTTTTGGTAATTCTTTATAATTTTTTATATCCCCTCATGTTAACTCTATTCCAAATTAGTCTTTTTTGAATTTTTTAATAATACAAGATCTATTTAATAATAAAGGGATTAATTTAATCCAATTCTTATAATACAGAAATCTCTCAAATACATTCACTAAAGAAAAACATACTTAACCATACACAATCCATTAATAAATTAGTTTTATTTGTGAATGGGATATAAAATTACTAAAATGGAAGGTTGAAGAGTAACCATTGGTGAGCTTTGTCCATTTACAATCCCTGGAAAGATCATTTTCATTTCCTTTTGGAGAAGTCATACATTTGACAAACACGAATTCATTGGTTTCACAAGTTTAGTTAATTTAGTCCATTTTTAATCATTTTTTACTTTTTTCTATTATCTCAAACTATTGGCTCTTTTATGTTAAAAATACAAAAAATGGATCAATTTCCCGTGCAATAATCGTCGTTAAATTTTATGAGATCGTGACTATACATTATAAATATAATATAATATAATATAGTTGAGTTTTTTTCACTTCTTGCTTATCGTTTTATGGGAAGAGATTGGCCTATCCTCTGCAAGATTAATTGGCACCGGCAATAATTTCAATATAATATGGTTTAATGATTATTAAAATTAATATGACAAATTCAAAATTACTTATGAGTATAACATTTTAATAATTCATATAATAATTGTCAATTGAGTTTTAATTCAATTAGTATTAGTATTGTTGTTAGTGCAGAAGGACATGAATTCGAGTGCATGAAACGCATTATCTTCCTATTTAAGGGTTGGAGAGGGGTAATGAGTAGTTTTAAGCATTATATTAAAAAGAATATAATAAAAACCTATAATAAAATTAATATTAAAAATAATATAATAATTATATTGGTTGATACATTTTATGGTTTATGGCAGTGAGAAAGTCTAAAGATTTTATTTTTATGAAAAAATAAACCTTAAAATTTTAAAAAGGATAAAGCACGATTTTATTTTAGTATATGCTTTTTATTTTAGAATTTTAAAGGAATTGAATTGAATCTTTTTCATTTTTAGGTGACAAAGTGTATTTTTGCTATTAAACTAACTTATAATTTTAATAAACTTAAAAGGATAAAAATGATAATTCGCCATTTGAGGCCCTACCCCCTTGGCGTGGTCCCTGGTTTACGAGGATGGTGGTGAATCATACAAAGTGGCAAGAGTAGTCAGTGGTAGTTCTGATGTGTAAGGGGAGATTTGGCCTTCTCGAGTATTCATGGTACCTTTCTTCTTGAACTTCTAATGCTTAATGCCTCTAGAAAGTTGTATAGGCTCGCCTTTAGTAATACCGATCAGACTTAAAGATATGTTACTTTATGCCACAAGTGTGCATGCCTCCTCCCTTGGACTCAACTTGGCAAGTGTAGATATACATAGAAACATTTGAGGGATAGGTTTACTTTTTCATATATTGATTTTTAATACATTAATTATTGCTATTTAAATGTGTAAAATATATCTATAAATTATAAAAAGTCATACTTATACATTATTAAAACTTATATATGCGCAAAAATAATGGAACCAAACCAATTAAATATACTATGCTCAAATAAATAAACAATATAAAATTTGAATCTAGGTGAGTTGTTTTCTTCCCACTTTTATCGTTTTGCTCTTTCACACCAACCAAGTTCTAACCATGTTAAGCAAAAAATATATATTTACATAAATCTATTTATTATTTTAATAATTCAATTATTGAGCTGATTGAATTTTAATTCAGTCGGTACTGTTGTTGTTGCAATAACGAAGATATTTTCTAATTTAAGGGTTTACAAGGAATTATGGGTAGAAGTAGACTATAAAAAAATAATTTAATCGTTGAATTTATTAATATAATTATATTTGTCTTAAATGTAAAGTTTCAAATCGATCTAATATTTGTATCATGTTGGCAAAAGCAAATCTCAAAAATTAGTTGTTAATTTTTGGAAAGGTCATAGTGCTATTTTATCATTATATTAAATTGTAATTTCATAAAATTTGAAGGACTAAATGGTAGGTTTGCCATTTGAGGGAAGGAAAAATGAATTATAAATTTCGGGAGAGGCCAAAGTAAAATTTTACCGTCATATTTTAAAGTGACTAAATGGTGGTTTTACCATAGGGGGAGACCATTGCCTAGCCCCAGGGGTGAAGGCAACAATTCGTTATTGAGGACCAAAATAAAAATTTAAAAGTTTGGGGGTAAACGATAAAAGTTTTAAGAATACTTAAATTGTCATTTCATTTCGTTTCATAAGAATACTTAAATTGAATACCTCATAACTAAAATGGACTAAAATTGATATTATACTTTTTGGCTAAAGGGTGGTCGCAGGCACTGCTTACACACCTCAACTATCAACGCCTCGGCATTTCAATCGAGAATATCATTTCCTTCAATAGATATTAAAAGTTGAAGTTTTTTTAACATAGAATAAATAATTAAAAAATTTAATATATTCAAAGTTGAACATTGTTGAGCATCGACCTATATAAACAATAAAATAAAATAGATAGAAAAGATCAAACACAAATTTTACGTGAAAAACTTCTCTGAAGATGATAAAAGTCACAGGTAAAGTAAGCATCTCTAATCGACAGACCAACGAAGATAGAAAAAAAAAAACTTAAAAGAGAAAACCCTCCAAAAAAAGTCGAATACAAAGCTTTCTCAAAAACTTTTCATCAAATCTCACATAAGAGATATTCTATGAACTCTCTAAAACAGGGTTACAAAGTCCCTTTAAATAGGCTAATATTCAAGTCTTAATATGACTAAAATATTCCTAGATTAATATTAAAGTTCCCGCACTCCTTATGGTGATGTCGGACTTATTTTAGGCCTTCTTCGATTGATCGTCTTTTTAAATACTTGCAAAGAATCCAATAAATACGAAACACATCCTGCAAACATACATAATCTATAAATAAAAATAGTTAAAATATTAACTATACAAAAATTACAAAAAGTGTTTAAAATAACTTTATGTGAACTTCATTAAAAATGTGAGTTTTCTTTCCCTATCCCTTTGACATTGTCTTATTGTTGAACTATTTTTTTATTAAATTACTTTTTTAATAGACAGATTGTGTTTTTCTAATGTGATATGAATGACAAAGAAGCATTACAGATTGCTTGTGACCACTCCATAATATTGGAATTAGGAGGTGTTGATTGGTGAGTTTAGGTCTAATCACTCATTATTAATTGAAATAAATAATATTATTTTCGAATGTTAGAAACTAAGCATGGAATAAACCCCAATGTACTCATATTCTATTCTAATGCAACTTGCATGTTTGAGATACTCAAATTACCAATTTCCACATTAAAATAAAAGGAAAATGAAAAAGTAGGGCCTATCTCATAAATTTATGTTTAAAGTTTGTCATAAATGCTCTATTTTTCTTATATTTGTAATTTAATCATTATACTTTTATTTTCAAGAATGTAGTCTCTCTACTTTTTAATTTTTAAAATTTAGGTCCAATTGTTAACACTGTTAAACTTTTCTTGTTAAATTTGTTGGTGTGACATTTTGAAATAAAATAAATTCATTTGGTAGCCATATAACTAAAAAATGATATTGTAATTAACTTGAATTCCACAAAATAAATTTTAACAATGTTAACAGTTGGACCTAAATTTTGATATCTAAAAAGTAAAGAGGCTAAAATTTTAAAAATAAAAGTATAGAGACTTAATTTCGAATTTACAAAGAGTATAAGGAATTATGATATATTTTAACCTATATTTTTAATTATATAAATATTGTTATAAATAACCACTTTGTCGATAAAGATATCATGGAGGCTCTTGTACTAATAGTCGAATTGCATTTTACCTTCTCTATTCAAAAAATGAGTAAATTAGTTAATGAACGTTAGATCAAATAGTAAACTGATTTTTCTACTAAAAATTCCACCCATTTATACTATTAAAAACTAGTCCCTATATACTAGAATGGGGTATACGTGGCTGGTTATTCTGTCAACCATATCAATTTTTAACAATAAAAATGGATGGAATTTTCAACAAAAATGACCAGTTTACTTTCTAATCTAACGTATAGGGACTAATTTATTTATTTTTTAGTAGAGGGAGTAAAATACAATCAGCTGACTCTTAATACAGGAGCCTCGATAATTTTACTCCACTTTGTTATGTCAATTCTTTTATTAAGGTAAAAATTAATATTTGATTATAAAATATTGTTTATGGCTATCAATTTATGGTACGTACAACATATTGGACCACCACAATCTATTGCTTTTCTTTTTTTGGTTCAATAAAATCTAATGCTCTTAATAAGATTCACAAATTTATAAAACATAGTAAAGAAGCGAAAGTTAGCAAAAGCATTGTTTGTCACAAGTAAAGATTGTTTTAATTCACGTGTAATTTGGGAGTTAGTCAACCAAACTTTATTAGGCTGTCTCACATTAATTTATCACTTCTATCTAAAACTACTTTTTTCAAACCGGGTTCACCGGTCAACAAAAAGTCAGACCAGGTTCAATGGTACCAATGTGATTGATATTTTCTTTTTGGTGAAAAATGTGACTGACAATTTCATTACATTAAGATAAAATTCACACATAATTCTACTAGATATTAAATAAATTTAGAAAAATCTCTATACAGTCAGATCATTGTCACTTAAATTAAATTGGATTGATCAGTTGAATCGAAAGTAAGTCGATATGTTGATCCAAACATAAGGGTTGAAAGTTCTCTAAGTGAATTGCTCGAAATCAGTAAATAATCGAAATTTGAGATAAAAAAATAAGTTGTTAGATCAATTATATATATTGTTACTGGACGCTAACAACCTCTTAATTTAGTGACTAAACCATTATGTTGTAGGCGTGAAAGCTTGGGTTCAATATTAAGCAGCCACATTACCCTCCCTTAATGATTAAAAAAAGTATTATTGGACCAATGATCAAATCAGTAGTCAAACAAATCGATATCAACTTGGTTATTAAAAAACATGGGGTGAGACTCGAATTTGAGACATTTTAAGATTCACGTCAACTCTTTTTGTCATAAATTAATTAATTTATATTTGATATTTTCAAGGGTGAAGTCATAAAAAATTTATAGGGGTAGAATTCAATTGTATATTTTTTATAAGAGCTAAAATATAATTTCATAATTTTATTGATTTATATATTTATAAGCTCTAAAGGATCAAATCAAAATTTATTATTTTTGAAGGACAATAATATAATTTTACCATATATTAAATTAAAATCTTATAAATTTTAAAATACCAAAAGTGCAACTTTTCATTCGATATATTAATTTTTTATTTAATATTAATCACCAAATATTAATTCAAATAAATTTCATTTTTTCTTAGCAACAAAGGATTAAAAAATAGGCTTAATATATAATTTGGTTTTCGAGTTTGATTCTTTTTTCTAATGTAGTACTTGTATTATTTTTTTGTCTAATGTGGTCTCTATATGTAACAAAAGTTATACATCTTGGTACTCGAAGATAATATTGTTAACTTTTTAGTGTATTTGGGTTTTAGAATTGATTTGATGAAAATTCATAATTAGCTAATATTATTAACAATGAAATTTCATTAAATCAACCCTAAAACTGAAATGAAATTATATCCATTGGACTGTGTTTGACAAATTAAAGTAAAATTAAACAGATTCACAATTAACACAAAATATATTCCATTAAAAAGAGCATGAAAAATTTAAATCTAATAATATTAGTAATTAACTTTCATCAAATTAGTCCTAAAACCCGAATTAAATACTAAAAAGTTGCCACTATTATCTTTGGGTATTAAAATGTATCACTTTTATTAAATACAAGTACCGAATTAGACCAAAATATAATATAAGTACCACATTAAAAAGTATCAAATTTATGTACCAAATGATATATTAACCCTAAAATATATTAAGCGAATATTGTAATGGTTGATGGGAGCACTCACCAAGATCGTATGTAAATTTTTTTGGGAATAATTGTATTAAAAAAGAAGTTAGATACTTTGATCCCAAGGGTAATGAAAATTGCTATGGAGAACCTTTTTCTCTTTATATTTGTTTTTGGTCAAAATATGCTGTTACCTTTATTAAAAATTTGAGATTTAATTTTTATATTTTAAAATTTAATATATATTTTTTAAATCAAACATTATAATTTAATCATTAAAATTTATTATTAGGAAATGTTTAATTTTTATTAATTATATGTCTCGTCGAGTAAAAATAATTTAACTAATATGTCAAATTAGCAAATTTTGATTGGGGTATGATTTTTAGATAAAAAAAGTATGAAGACTTAATTGTTAAGTTTAAAATCATATAGACTAAATTGTAAATTTTCATAAAATAGAAAGACAGATTACAAATTTTAACCTTCCTCTTATCTTTTGGTTAAATAGTTGAAGTTATGCCTTAAGTAAAATTTGAAATCAACTTAATTAATTCAATTTTTTTCCACCCTTACTCCTACTCAAGATAGGCTATGTTCTTATAGTATATTCTAAGAAAGCTACCATAATGTTTATGTTTCACTGTCAAATATGGACCCACCTGTGTAATATTTTGTCTATGATGATCAGAAACAAACTATATTAATCTATATTTCACTTTGTTTTTATTATTTATTGGAACTTGAAAATACAATATATAAATAGATATTAAAAATTATCTCAAAGTAAAATAATTCAAATAAAAAATTATGATTTTATCGATTGAATCTTAGTTCGATTGGCATGAGTATTGTTATTAATATTGAAGAACGTGAGTTTAGGTATACTGAAGCGTATTATCTTCTTATTTATGGATTGGAAGGGACTATGAGTAATTTTAGACATTATATAAAAAAAGAACAAATATGATCAGAATCTATAATAAGATTATTCAAAAAATAATAATTTTAAAATAAAATTTATTGCAAAAATTCATTCAACCAAATTCAACTGGATTGGTACTATCAATACCATTTGATATAACAAAGACAAATGCTTTTACTTGTCTTTTAGAAGGATACAGCTATGGGTCTGAAATTCCTTCATGTGCTGGACAGGAAACGATGTCGCATCAGCAAATATGCCATTTATCAACTCGCCGCGCCTTTTGTTGTCAAAGCATGCAACCGAATCTCCGGAAAGAAGAAAAAGTATTTTCGTCTTTTCTTAAAAAAAATGAAATAAAATACAAAAACATTACATAAATATATCAATTAATTTTTCGGAATTTATATAATTGTAATATGATAAAATATATAAAATTATTTAAAAAATCACATACAAGCCAAAAATTTTAGGAGTGAATTGTCAAAAAATTCAAATTTTAGGGTTGATGTCGCAACGTGAGGGAATTCCTCGTCGCAACGTGACAAATTGTTTGGTCTCATCAGGACGTCGGGGTTCCTTGTCTCGTCGTGACATGGTACATTTGACTTTGCGACATCACATACTGTTTTACAAATCCAGTATACACAAACTTGCAATTTTAAACATACCAAAGCATAATCAAGCCTCTACCTCATTTTAACCAAGTATACAGTACCTATAGGTTTAATATTGAGTCATAGCACTTTTATACATATAAGCATCATTTTCTATTCATCATTTACTTCCAATCATCCAATCATTCTCATCAACTAATCTAGCATGATAAAAGAGATGCAAACATATATATATATTATATATATATATATATATATAAATTCATATATCATATATTATTACTTTATTAACCAACACGAACTCAGAATGGATACACAGATCCGTCACCCTGAGTTGCTCGACAACAATGATGCTATGGAAATATACTTTACCACCCCAGATTGTCCAACAACGATGGTTTTTGATCAATAATTTGACCCTATGACTTGCCAACTATATTCGACATGGTTCGAATAATTAATAGGGTATCCAATTCTGATTCATTATATATAGTTCAATTTACATTCAAATATTCACAATCCATCAACATTTCACAATTTCATAACATATATAACATGATTCAACATAGGTTTATATCAATTATCACATATCAAGTAACTCAGAAATTTTGTACTTTATTCAATTTAGTCCCTATTTTGATATTTAACCTCAAGCACATCAATTTGATTCAAGAAAACTTCAATAACTTACATTGAATACCATACAATGCAAAATGACATACACGTGCAGAAAATTAAGTGTTTCTAAATCATAGAAATACAAACTAAAATTCCAAGCTACTCATCGACGGCTTTGGATTTTTCTTTCCCTCTCGATGAATCTGGTTCGATGTTAGCTACAGATTGACATGAAACATATAGCACTATCAATAATCAACCAATTCACAATCAATTATCAATTTGTAAAAACTTTACCATTTATTTAATTTAGTCCCTAAAATCGGGACCAACCTAACTTTCAATTTAAAGCTCCGAATTGAAATCCAATTTCACTATTACTCATTAGGGACCTCCTATTTCTTATTCCTACTTTTAATTTTTATTTTTATTCAATTTGGTTCCAAATGGACAAAACTATCGATTAAGTTTTAAAATTTAGTTTTTTTCTCAAACTAAGCTTAATTTCTATTAATTTAACACCTAAAAATTCAAGAAATCAACAATAGAAACTTCTTAAAACTTTAATAGTTTTACAAATTGGTACATGGGCTAGCTAAATCAAGCTCCTATGACCTCAAAAATATAAAAATTACAAGAAAATGGACTAAATTGCACTTACCAATTAAGGCCGAAAGTTTCAAAGCTTCCTTAGTTTTTTTTTCTTCTTATTTTCTGTTTTTAGATGAAGAGGATGATGACATTCATCTCTTTCTTCCACTATCTCTAATAGAGGTGTGCATGGGCCGGGCCGGGCCGGGTTCGAGCCGGGCCCACCAAAAATTTCAGGCCCATTTTCTAGGCCCGGACCCGGCCCGGCCCGAAATATGGGCCTAAAAATTTGCCCAAGCCCGGCCCGAAATAAAATTGTTAAGCCCGAGCCCGGCCCGGCCCGACCCATATTAAAATTTTTAACTTATTTTATTAAATAAAAAATTTTAAAATATATTAAATAATCAAATACATTTAAAATAAATATTAAAACAAGAAACAAATAAAAAATATATTAAAACAATTCTTAAAACAATACACAAATTGAAAAATATAATAAAAATTGATTATATTAAAATTAAAATTAAAATATAAATATAATTAAAAATAAAAATATATATTTATTATATATTTCCCGGGCCGGGCAGGGCAGCACAAAAAAAAAAATGCCCCCAGCTCGCCCATTTTATAAACGGGCCTCGTTTTTGTGCCCAAACCCATATTTCGGGCCTATATTTTTACCCAAACCCTTCCATTTTTCGGGCGGGCCTTCGGGCCGGGCCGGGTAGCCCGGCGCATGCACACCTCTAATCTCTAATATACATACCTTAATTAAGTTAATTAAACTTAATTTAATTAAGCTAATGCCCCTTAATTAGCCGTTCACTAACACATAAGTTTGACATGGTCTAATTGTTATTTTAGACCTTTGGTGAATTGCAATTTTAGTTCTCAAGCCATTTTCTAATTAAAAATCTATAACAATTAGAATGTACAATTTAGTCCCTGGACCCTAAATAAACACAATTTCGACTAAATTTCTTATCCAAAATTTAATTCACTAATATAATAATTCCGTAAATATTTTTTATTAAATAATTATAGGCTCGATATACGAAAATGAGATCTCGAAATCGCATTTTTCAACACCAGTGAAAAGCGGGTCGTTACACAAAGGTCAATCCATTCTTCATCTTTAGGAGGATATTTATAGGAGAGGTCGTATTGTCCACTAGCGTGCCATGGCAAGTTGTTATGAAGAAGATTGTCATCATGCAATATGTGAAGGGTGTGCACTGCAGGACCCATTCAATATGAGGTTGTTACGCCCATGTGAGCCCCTATTGTCTTAAGGGTGTGTTCACACTTGAAGAGTTTTCACACCTAAAAAGTGAGTGCTTTGTCTCATCTTAAAAGAGTGGAAGGGTTTGTCAAAAGACCTATCAAGCGAATGGTCATGAGAACAAAAGGTTGATACTCCTCGAACCAAGACAGATGATCAAATAGGATGCTTTCTTATGTGAAGTCATCGATATTTCTACCGCTAACACATATCTAAATAACGGATATATATAACATGTAAATATTGAGAACAAAATTTATCGTCATGTCTAAAAATTAATCTTGTTCTCCATTATATACAAGAAAAAAATTAAGTGAATTTATTAAATTAAAGTTGATAAGCTTTTTTAAAAAAATTGTCCTTACGCTTTCCATTTTCAAAGAACGAAGGAAACCGTGATGGATCAACATCTACTCTCTCTATTTGGAAAAACATCTTTTATTTATTTTAATCACTTCGCTTTAAATAATAAGAAGAAAGGAAATAAGTGTTGGGTCACACTTTCTTTTGTCCACAAAAGGCAAAATGCCCCACGCTTCGAGTTTGCGGTTTCGAGGCTCTTTTTCTATTAACTGAAAAAATTTAAATCAAATCAAATCTACCCAATAAAGAAAGCTAAGTACCTAACCAAAAAATTAGGGTTAATTATGTTACACGTCCCCATGTTATGGTTTATTAGTACCTAAATTTTAAAAATTTTTGAATAAATCTTCAAAATATCAATATTGTATTGGTTAGGTTTTTCAATCGGCTTGCCAGCTTAAGCGTTAAATACAGAGGTGAAGTTAAGAAATTTTTTTAGAGGCTAAAATTAAATTTTTTTTTATGAGAGTTAAAATGTAATTTTTTTTATCATTGCAAGCTTATAATTTTGTAATTTTTAGGATTAGATCACAAAATTAACATTTTAAGGAGTCCAAAATATAATTTTATAATATATTAATTTATAAGTTTTTAAAATTTAAAGGGTTAAATTAAAATTTTTCTATTTTAAGGGGGTTAGAGCCCTTTTTTGCCCCATCTAACTTCGCCCTTGGTTAAATGTTAGTTCAATTATGGCATGTGACATATTTAAAAGATGTAAAACAAATTTTAAACATGTTTGCACCTTTCGTGTGAACAATTTGGATTTGACATATTAAAAAAGAAGAAGAAGAAATTACCTTCAAAAAATTTTATGACACTATTTTAACATGTCAAGTCCAAATTATTAATGCAATAAGTATACACGTGTTTAATCTTTTATTTATGTCTTTTAATAAGCTCTCACCTAAGATAGAGTTAGGTTGATGGAAATCCAGAATTGATAGGATACTGATATTTTAATGACACAATTAAATGATTCAAATAAATTTATGGACCAATTTAAAATGTAGACTATTTTTTTGGGATGTATAATGTAATTAATCGACAAAATTAAAGTAGGACTTCACTTGACTTCATGATTTTTATTTTTGAACAATCTTATTATAGGTTCTGATCATATCTGTTCTTTTTAACACAATGCCTAGAATTACTTATAACCCCTCACAACCCATAAATAGGAAGATAATGTGTTTCAGTGCACTCAAACCCACATCCTCCTACATTAACAGCAATACCTATACCAATCGAGTTAAGATTCAATCTGCAATAGTTTTTTATTTAATCTTATAGAGGAAGGCTTTAATTGGATTAAGAGAAATTCAATGGAGACCAATAAAGAAATTTCAAAAAACGACAAATATAATTAGGCTAACAACCTTATTAATTAAATGATAAGTTGCGTCGACGATTGTACTAAAATATATATATTCCTTTTCAAGAGAAAAATTAGTTAAATTTGAGTAAAAAAAATGCAAATATTAAACCTTTAAAGATTAGCTGATGCCATTTATAAATTATTTTTATATTAAATAAAATGACGAGTTTTTTTTTTTTTAATCGTGTAATACAATAACATAGCCCTTTTTCCCTTTGGATAAGAGCTATTCATAAGCAAATTCTTGAAATATTAATTTAATATTTGTAATATTTCAAATTTTGTTCTGAATTTAGATAGATATTTTAATGATTTAACTAATGTATTTTTAATATCCGTTTTATGGTTCATAGAAACTAATCTTATAAGGGTTCGTGATTATTCTTCCTAACAATATTATTTTCAAGATTCAAACTCGAGTCCTTCCCTTTAAGAGTAAATTATGTTTTATCATTGTACTTAACACTTGTTGATATGAATTCAGATATTTCAATTAACATTCACCACGAGTTCGAAATGGATGAATATATTAATGATTTTAAATTTGAATATCAGAATTCATTACGCATATTACTTTTTTAAATTTTATATTATTTATGTACTAAATAAATATTTAGTGGATTATGATAACTTGCCGATAATTTATTTAATTTGATTTATATTTAAATAATAATATTCGAATTTAAACAAATAATAAACATATTTTTATAAACCAAACCTTTGAATTTGAATAATTCAATCCAATCCTCTTCTTTTTATTAAAAAAACAAATTTAAAAATAAATATAATAAAAATTAAAAAAAAAAAAACAAACAAACACTTGGATATCCTTAAATAGGAGCATGCACATCAACCACGTGAATGTACATAATTAGTAATAGATTAATCCGTAATATCTACCCAACCAATTTTATATTTTAATATAAATATAAATATTAAGGAATAATTCACATGGATTAAATACATTGAACTTATCACATAAAATAAAATTAGCCTATGAGATTTACTTACTTTTGTCGAAAGCTATGCTCAAAATCGAGAAAGTATGAGGCAAGCATTTTCTTGTTTTATTGAAAAAGGTCACAATGTGCCTACTTAAAATATATACTATGGTGGTCCATTAAAGTTTATCACTACGATAACAACAAATTTCAATAATAATAATAATTTGATTTTCAACATTTTATTTTATTTCAATAGAATTTAAATCTTTATTATAGTTATTAAAAGATTTAATACGGTAACTAAATTTGATATTTTTTCTAATATAATATATATGATATGTTTTTGTTCAACGTCATATATTTGTATTTGATAAAAGTTGTAAATTCTGGTACCTGAAAGTAATAGTGTTAATTTTTTAGTGTTTGACTCATGTTTTAGAGTTGACTCAGTGAAATTTCATAAATTAGTTAATAGTATTGGCAATTAACTTTCATCAAATTGACTTAAAAACTCGAATTAAATCATATTCGATAAATTAGGCGTAACATTAAATATTCTATTAATTGAATCATGAAAATTTCAAACCTAATAATATTAGTTATTAACTTTCATCAAATTCACTCTAAAACCCGGATTCAAAATTTAAAAATTAGCACTGTTCTTTTTAATGACAAAATATATAACTTTTATCAAATACAATTACTAAATAGTGTGAAACTTGAATACTCAATTAATATTGGGTAAACTATCAAAATAGTCACTTTTGTTTCCCTCAGATTATATTTTAGTCACTTATGTTTGAAATGTTACGTTTTAGTTACTTACGTTATCGCGTTTTAACATCTTAGTCACTGAGTCGTTGATTGTCGTTAACAGTGTAACGGTAAATTGACGTGACACTTTAAATCATCATTTCAAATAAATTTTTTTGATTAATTTATACAACCGGTCCCCATATTTTTTCGTTTTGAACAATTTAAAATTTTTTCTTTTATGTTCTTTTAACTTTCTTTTTTTTTTTTATTTTCCATTCTCTTCTACTTCTCTATTTGTTTTCCTCCCTTCTTAGTTTCTTTTAACGCGGTTTTTCTATATTTTCCATGTGTTAAAACTAGTCCTTATACTTTTTTTTAAACAATTTTAAATTTTTTGGAGTAAAGCGAGTTTGTGAACTAGTTTTAACAAATGGAAAGTAGAGAAGGGAGGAAAACAAAAGGAGAAGAAGAAGAGAATGGAAAATAAAGAAACTTAAAAGAACATAAAAGAAAAAATTAAATTGCACAAAATTAAAAAAATATAAGGACCAATTGTAGAATTTAACTTAAAATTTTCGTTTGAAATGATGATTTAACATGCTATGTCAGCAAACCGTTAATGATAATTAATGGCTCAGTAATTAAAATGTTACAACACAATAATATAAGTGACTAAGATTTAACATTTCAAACATAAGTGATTAAAATATAACCTGAGGCAAACAAACCCTATATTAAGCTTTATTAAAAATTTAATTTCAAGTGTAAATATATATGGTTTTTTTAATCGATTCCCAAAAAATGCCATAAAAGAACGGGACATTTGTTTAAGTCAAAAGAATTTGCATAAAGAGCTTTGTATTAGTCAAACATCATAATCTAGATTAACACTTAAAGACATAAAAAAGGAAATTTTATGAGGAAACAACAATCTTATTTTAATAATAAATTATAAATTAGGAAACCCAAAATCCATAAACATCTAAATTAACTCAAAAGAATTAAATTTTATTAGAAAACAACAATCTTATATTTTAAGCAAATTTTGATAAATTAAGAAACACAAAAACCATCAACGTCACTCATTTTTTAAAAGGCGACGATAAGAACAAATCTAAACCGTTCAATACTAAAATGTCAAATCTCTAGGTTTTTATAGATAAAAAGAAATTTTATATTTATAGTAATTTTTTTGTCGCCCAGTTATTTTAAATTTTTAGGTGTTTTCATACTTACCTTAGTTAGCTAGTTCTAAAAAAAAAAATGAATCGTTCAGTGACTATTTTGTAACTTTTTATAATTAAATGAGAAAAAAAATTCACTAATAATTGGGTGATTATTAATATAATTTAACCCAAAATTAATTAAAAAATTTTCAAAAAAAATTATTTTTTGATAAAGCAATTTAATCATTAAGAGGAGGCTATCTCCTTTGAGAGAAGTTTTTGAAGTATTATTTGTTTAGAGTCGATGAGCCTTTCAATAGGCTACTATTTCCCTAATCGGAATTTTGTCTCCCAACCATGTGAAGAACCTGAGTGCTTGAGGCGATGAGTTCAACAAAGTGAGAATGCCTTATTGAGATGGTTTATGTGTAGCGTACAACCACTTACAAAGAAAATACGAGCATTTGCACTTGGTAAGGTTTATGCTCATGCCTTAGAACATATAGGGCACTTGTGGACAACTAGCTATCACTAAGACTAGCCCATGCATGTTCTATCTCAACAAAACGTCTCCACTTTATTGAACCCACCATTTTAGACATTCAAATTTTCTATAAAATCGGAGACAAAACTTTAATCAAAGGCAATGCTAATCTGTCGAGAAATCCATTAGTTCCAAGCAAATGACACTTTAAACACTTCACTAAAAAGAATCAGCCCCTTCAACCGTGAATATCGATCAAGCTTCAATTATTAAATCAAACATTAAAGACAAAAATTTTAAACATACAAAAATATAACAACTCAAAGCATAATTAGATAAAAGTTTATTCATGCACAAAAGGAAACGTCACATGCCGTCAATCAAAGCTAACCGACAACCTGTCCAATCCCGTTATTTGAAAAAACAAAATCTAAGAAAATAGTTTTCGTCAATTTTCTAATTCACCTTTATTATTATTATTATTATTATTCTATTTATTTGTTTTTTTGGATTTTTCCCGATGACGATATAGCCCATTCTCATTCGCCACCATTTCCACGGCCAGACTGTATGTGTTTAAACCTCCTGTTTTTGGCCTTTTTTTCTTTCCTCCCTTTTTTTAATACGAAAAACCCGCGGGGACTCCCAATAGCCATTACTGCTGCTATCCTACGCCTAGGTGCGCACATCCACAGCTCTACGACTACGTGTCATCTCCAGTTTGCTTCTAATTTTACGTGTGCCGTTTCTACGTAAGGACAGGTCCACGCATCCGGTGCACGTTAGCTTTCAACACCTTCTTCAACTCCCTTCTTTTATATTTTAATATTTCATAATAAATTTTGCCACCGTTTCTTTCTCTTAGCTGCACTACAGAAAAAAAAAGAAAAGAAAAAAACCCTTTGAAAACCTTTTTTAGACTTCAGCTTTCTATTCGGTTATATTACTAATACTAAAAGCCAAGCCAACTTTACGTTGTTCTTTCGATATTATAAGCCTTTTGTTTTTTCATTCATAAAATTTGATCAGTTTCGCTGATATCATTGGGTTTTTTTTTTTCCTTTTTATCAGAGCTTGAATCTGGGTTTTTGGGGTTCTTTTCATTTGTAGCTTGAATCTGGGTTTTTGGGGTACTTTCATTTGCAGGAGTTGTACGGAATGTGAAGGTGGTTTTTGAGTTGGGTGTTGAAAGGGGAGAAAAGAACGAAGAGAAAAAGAGAGTGGAGGGTAAGTGATCTCGTGAGGCCCGTGAGAAAATGCCTCATCGAACTACTTACTTCTTCCCTAGGCAATTTCCCGATCGTGGGGTCGAAACATCTACGAAACAGCTATTGGATCACGAGAAAAAGGTCGATAAAGAAACATCAGCCGTAGCTGCTACAACAGCGGCTAGTGAAAATGACCGGAGCAAGTCGATCTCAAGGGCGGCTGCTCAGAAAGAGTTTGCGTTGGAAGCTGTTAAGCCTGATTACTCGCCGTTGTCGGATCTTTTCACCGACGAGAAGCTTCGAGCTAAGAAACAACAGCTCGCTGCTTTCCGCGATTTGTTATTCAAGAAAAAAACTACTACTGACAGATCACGTTACGTGAAACCATCGATTACTGATCATCATAATGAAGATCGCGAGTTGTTGTTACCTCCAGAGCCAGCTCCGACGCCTCCTCCTCCCGTGCCGGAAACCACCGTCGTTGTTAATGACCTTAGTGTTGACCGAAACTTTGACCGCCAGGTATCACTGCCGAGGTTCTCGAGTGGTAGCAGTTATGAAGGGAGCTTGTTTTCTGGGATGACATTGGATGGTAACTTGTCAAGTGAGGTTAAAGATACATGGACTAAGGACTCATCTCCAGCGGCTGTGCCGGCGGCAGGGGAAGTACAGGAACCGGGGTCGGAGGAGAAAAAAGATAGCTTGGCTCTCAAGTCAAAGGAGAGTTATTATTTGCAGATTATGCTAGCTAGAAGGCTTACTTCTCAAGCAAGTCTCCTAAGTGAACCCTTGCTTTTACAAGAGTTTCGCGGACCTGGTGCCACCGATGCAGAAACTGTTTCTTATCGTCTATGGGTATCTTATTTTCTAGTCATTATCGCTTGATTTTTTTTTCATATCCTGAACTTGATCTTAATAGTTTCTTTTAGGTATTGAATGTGAATATGTGATTGTTGTATGCTTAATTTGCAGGTTAGTGGGTGTTTATCATATAGTGATAAGATTTCAGATGGTTTTTATAGTATTCTTGGGATGAATCCATATCTATGGGTGATGTGTAATGAGTTTGAAGAAGGAAGACGCTTACCACCTTTAATGTCTCTTAAAGAAATTGAACCCAACGAGACATCTATGGAGGTTGTTCTTGTTGATAAACGCGGGGATAACCGTCTCAAAGAACTCGAAGATAAAGCACAAGAGTTATATTGTGCTTCAGAAAATACCTTAGTGTTGGTCGAGAAGCTTGGAAAACTTGTTGCTATATACATGGGGTAGGTTTCTCCCTTTTTTTCCCTGAAGGGTTAATTTTTTTCACTATTTTCTAATCTATTTCCCTTTGTGTTTGAATTCTTATATATTTAGGGGAACTTTTCCGGTGGAGCAAGGGGATCTTCACAAACGCTGGAAATTGGTCAGTACGAGATTGAAGGATTTTCATAAGTGTATTGTGCTTCCCATTGGCAGCCTATCCATTGGACTTTGTAGGCATCGTGCAATCCTCTTTAAGGTGCCAAAACATAGCCTTTTTTTTGTTGTTCTAGCTTATCATCTCAAATACTTGTGATCAACCCACACGTACACAAAGAAAAACGCTAGAGAAAAGGTTGTGATGGAAGAAGTACTGATGTATAAATTTGTCTAAATTCAAACCCTTGTTTTGTATAGGTAGTAGTGAACGTTAGACGTTTATTTTTTTTGTACTTTTTAAGTGGTTGGGTGTTTAAATCTTGGGTTGAACTTCTAGTATTAGGTCCCCTATAGCATCGATGGAACTATATTCCTTGTTTTGTTTTTGGCAACGACTAAAACTTTGAAAAGGAAGTTCAAAGTTCAATTGGGGTAGAAGTAACTGCTAGTAAATGCTGGGATGTAGAACAGTAAGGCAGATTGTTCTGGGGTAGAAGTTCGGGAACTTTTTGAGTGATCCTAGTTTGAAAAGGGTTCTTCATATGTGATCTTATTTACCCTATATGTTTATTTCTCTTATTCTCTTTTCTTTGGTCTGAAACTCTTCTGGAATGAAAAGCATTTTCTTTGTGGGTGTATATATACTGTATGTATTTTTGAAGGTCTGGATTGGATAAGTTTTCTTTTATTTTGACTGTAAGTGAGTGTTTTAAAAATTGTTTTATTGGAAATGACTCTCTTGTATAAGTTTCTGTTTCTCTTATTCTCTTTTCTTTGGTCTGAAATTCTTCTGGAATGAAAAGCATTTTCTTTGTGGGTGTATATATACTGTATGTATTTTTGAAGGTCTGGATTGGACAAGTTTTCTTTTATTTTGACTGAAAGTGGGTGTTTCAAAAATTGTTTTATTGGAAATGACTCTCTTGTATAAGTTTCCAGTAACAAGGACTACCTTTTCCTATAGTACAAGAACTTTTTAAACCATATATGAATGTCTTTAACAGGGGGCATTGGTATTGCAACTGAATTAGGAGCATCAGTGACACCCAGAACTATAGCCAGTCTATTATGAGTTCTCCCTATTCCATGATCATTCAGTGAGGTATTTGTAGCCTGCCATGGTGAATTCACAAGGTTTTTGTGAAATATTTGATTCTTATGGGGTCCTCATGGGAGGACCAGGCCATTTCCCCTCTTAACAATTATTTTTTCATTTTTTTAAGAATGGATTTTGCTTTCTGAAACCTGGTGTTGTAAAATGAACTTTTAAAGCTTTTAGATAAAGACATCTTCTCTTCTTCAGAATTTAAAATATTTAAAAGACATTAGCTTGTTCCCGAGTGTTGCACTTCATGATATTCTCTTTGCTAGACCAGGATACCTGATGAAGAATGAGTGTTCGATTTTATCGATTTATGAGTTTATGCTGATGTGTAATATGTTCGTGTACGTATGGCCTGGTCACCCTAAAAATGTAGATGTCTTGCAGCGGATGGCTCTGGTTTGGGACTTTTCACTAACATGGTGTATTGTTTACATACGCAGAAATTGGCAGATTATATAGGCTTACCGTGTAGGATTGCTAAAGGATGCAAATATTGTGCAGCAGATCATCGTTCTTCTTGCCTTGTTAAAATTGAAGATGACCGACAGTCATCAAGGTAACCTACAGTAAATTTTAGTTATTCTACTTAATCATGTTTTGTTAAAATTGAAGATGACCGACAGTCATCAAGGTAAGCTACAGTAAATTTTAGTTATTCTACTTAATCTTGTTTAGTTGTCTGAGCGGTGTAGTTATTTTACACTTGATATCATCACAGTTCTCACCACTCCATTATATTGTTATGTCAGGATATAAAAAAGTGCACAAAACTTCCATTTTTTAATAGAATTTCATTCGCTTCCAAAATTTTCTCTTTCTATTATATGTTTGTTGCTAATACATTGTCTAGCAGGGAATATGTAGTTGATCTTGTTGGGGAGCCAGGAAATGTCCATGGTCCAGATTCATCTATCAATGGAGGATTCCTTTCTTCCATGCCTTCACCATTTCAAATTTCTCATCTTAAAGAATTCCAGCAACCTTACATGGATAATTCATCTTACTGTCAGATAATAGACTCAAAGAGTTCTAGTTCTCATTATGGGAATCCTCTACATTCTGGCAAGTCATTTGGATACATATTCTGCAAAATAAATCAAACTCTTAATAGTGAAACTAAATGAAGTTCAATCTCCTGCAGGTGGAGTTGAGAAATCTCAACAGTTGAAGGACAATGGTTTGCTTGGAAACCAAAAGCCATCAATACATGCAGCAACTGACCGAGATTCTTTTGGAAAGGGGATGCCTTTGGAAACAGCAGCTGGATCAACAATGAATTCTGGACATTGCAGAGATAAAGTTGCCAAAGAACAAACACTTAAAGAAGAAATTGGTGTATCTGGAATTCCAGTGGTAAAAAGTGAAAAGCAGTTGAAAGTTAACTTACCTAGTCAGTCAGATCTAGAGGAGATAGGGGCTGAACTTGATAATCAAGGCAGGTTCTCCACTGTTTCCATCCCGAGATATCTACATCTCGAACCTTCTCTTGCAATGGATTGGCTTGAGATATCATGGGATGAATTGCGTATTAAGGAGCGTGTTGGTGCTGGTACTTCTCTTAGGCCTTCTTATTTGGAGATAAATATACTTCTTCTTTCCTTCTCTTCAAGCATTTTAAAAATTGGGTCTCTCAGAAGATAAACAGTGAAGCTCGTACTGACTTTTTTGTTTCAAATCTCATTTTGCAGGCTCATTTGGAACAGTTCATCGTGCTGAGTGGCATGGATCGGTTAGTACTTTTTCTTTCTTGCAACTGAAAATCATTGGTGTGTGGATTTAGTGGATGATGGATGATTTTGATATAATTCTTTTCCCTTGGTAAATGAATGTATGCGGGGTTGCTGTAGTCTTATGGTAATAAACAACTGTTGTTCCAATGCAGGATGTTGCTGTCAAAGTCTTGACTGTCCAAGATTTTCATGATGATCAGTTGAAAGAGTTTCTGAGAGAGGTTTGTAGTGGATAAAACCTAAAAATCAATAAATGTTATTTTCCGTATTGTGTTAGAACTACACATTTCCTTTGGACAGGTGCCGTTTTCTCATTGCATAAATAATACATGTTATGCAGCAACTATTTCTGTGTATTGAGTTGAGGCATGCTCCTCATCTAATAACGTACCATCAAGTTTTCTGCTTTTTATTCTTATTCTTTTGGGATTCTTTTCCCTGCATGATCTGTTTGTGCGCTTTATCATTAAAAGCAATCATCTAATTATTACTTGTATCTGTGCTTGGAAGCAGGGGAGGATACCAAAAAAACAAAAAAATTCATTTCAGCCCCTTTATAGATCATTAAATTATAAATTTATACATGGTAAAATTGCATTTTGGCCCTCCCAAAGAAGAAAAAAAGATTCTGTTTTAGTCCTTTCAACAATGATGAAATCATAAACTAATATATATGATAAAATTATATTCTACCCTCCCAAAAATTTATTGTTCAATTTCGGCCATTACTAAAAAAAGTTCTAGATTCACCCTTGCATGGAAGGCTATTTCTTAGTGATGCATTGATGTGAAGGAGCACGTGTCATGTTACTAACTCCTATAAATTCCTGAGTGAGATGGATGTAGTCATTTGATATTAACTATACTTCTGTTCATATGCATTTTTCAGGTTGCTATAATGAAACGTGTTCGACATCCAAATGTGGTCCTTTTTATGGGTGCTGTTACAAAAAGGCCTCATCTGTCAATTGTGACAGAGTATCTTCCGAGGTAATAACTGTTATATTTTAAGATAATGAAATGATATCTCTATGAGAAATAACACATGGCTGACACCTGGTTTTTGTCATTGTCAAACAGGGGTAGTTTATACCGCCTCATCCATAGGCCTAGTGCTGGAGAAACACTAGATCAGAGGCGGCGATTGCGTATGGCATTGGATGTGGTTCGTACTGTTCTCTACTTGCACATTTTATCTATTGTTGCAATCTGCTGTTAGCACAACATTGATGTTCTATGTTGGAAATAGGCCAAGGGGATCAACTATCTTCATTGCCTTAATCCTCCCATAGTTCACTGGGATCTCAAGTCACCCAACCTGTTGGTTGATAAGAACTGGACAGTTAAGGTATTTAAATAAAGAGTTCTTCATTTTGCTTTTTTTTTTTTTTTTTTTTTTTGTTTGTTTATTTTGCAATTTTTCTTTTCAAATGAACAATTTCCAATTTCTTATGTCATGCCCAGGTGTGTGATTTTGGATTGTCTAGATTCAAAGGGGGCACTTTTATATCATCAAAATCTGTGGCGGGAACAGTAAGTACCCCGTAACCTCCTTTTCTCTTGTGTACTGGCTATATAGTTGGTGCACACACCAGTAGGTAGCTTGCTTTTAAAGGCAATTATTTCAAATATATCAAATATATACGTTACCACAGCTATTATTGGTTTGCTATGTGGGTGATTCCAAATCATGGCATTAAATCTATATTAAAGACAACAATCACAATCATTATCATAAAACCCTGTCCTTGTTCAGTTTTGTACAATGATGAACAGATACAATCATTGCAGACTTGCATTCTATATGAAGTTGGATGTTTCTTTCAATCTCATGTACCTTGAACAGTTTTCTTCCTAATGCATCAATCAGCATCTAAATCTCTTGTTTTCATTTTCAGCCTGAGTGGATGGCTCCAGAATTCCTTCGCGGAGAGCCTTCAAATGAAAAATCTGATGTTTACAGTTTTGGAGTAATCCTATGGGAACTTATTACCATGCAACAACCATGGAATGGACTCAGTCCTGCCCAGGTTGATAAATTTGGTTTTCTTATTTTTCATTATGGTTCTTTTCTTATTCTTACCAAATGCAATCATAAATATCAACGTAATTGACCAACTGTTGAAGTATTTCAATGCTGTATTTCTTAATTCCGTCACCCCGTTTCTTGTGGTGCTGCAAATTGTAGGTGGTTGGTGCTGTAGCTTTCCAGAATAGGAAGCTTGCCATTCCTCCTAACACCTACCCCAAGTTGGTTTCCCTCATGGAATCTTGTTGGGCCGAGTAAGTATATACTTTGTCCTAGATATATTCACTGCATTTAATTTTATATGATGATGAGTTAGAATAGGGAAGTCTCTATAGCTATCTTTTCTCTGTATGTATCGGTCCGGGTAGGACCAAGGAGCAGTTTTACGGCCAATAAGGAGAGAGATTAGCAGTAGCTTACTCTCTAAGTAAAAGAGAAATGAAAAAAAAAAACAAACCCAAGTTTCAATGAACATACTTGAACTTCACCGTCACATCTATCCTGACTAACATAGGTGCCAAGTATTTCTTGGATTTGCTGGAGTTATATTTGAGAATACTAAAAATTCCTGATGATAGTTGGTATATGTGCACTTTTGCAGTGATCCCGCTCAACGGCCGTCTTTTGGTAATATAGTAATAGCACTAAAGAAGTTGCTGAAATCTCCATTGTAGCGATGCAGAAAGGAAAACAGTAACAATGGGTGTCGTTTGAATAACCTGAAAGCAGCTGATTTTGGAGATTCCACTAACCTTTGTTTTTGGTTCCAGGCAACTGTAGATGTTTTATCTAACCCATTTGGAAGGCAGTTCCCATTACAAGTTGAGGCCTATAACGATAATTATTAATAAGGGGAAAAAAATATAGCAAAGCTGTAATGAGTTGCTGTGTTTATTATATATAGGTTTTGCATGGGGGGTTGCCTTTTCTTACATAAAGCAATTTGCCAGTGTATGTAAAATCCGAAATGTCTATGAGTTCGGATTGGTTATGATATGTTGGTATGGTTTGGTGTTCTTGTTCATGCCAATGATGGAACAAAAACCTTGGGAGATGATTCAGCAAGAAAAAAGTTTGCTTTAGCCCCTACTTTTGTATTCATTTTGCCGTGTTTCTAATGGACTAGAAGTTGAGTTAAGATCTTGTCAAACCAGCATTGAATGAGAGTGAGGGTGGCAGTGAGATCGAATATTGTACTGGTGTGGTGAGGTATGTGCTTGAATCTGTGTTTGGATTCCAGAATAGGAAGTGGTATTTTTAATAAAAATATATTATTAAAAGTATTTTTATACCAGTTAATAATATATATTAAAATGATGTTTTATTAAGTTACTCCAGTGTATGAACAAACAGTTTCGGGTGGGATTGGATTGAACCAAAATAAAATTAAGTTGCTCTAGAGATCCCATCGTGCTAGAGGCGTGATAGCCTTAATATTTTCAACATAAGTAACTATTTAATAATTTTTGAAAATTTATCAAATATAAATAAATATTAAAGCTTTTCATTTCATTCAACATAATGTCTTCTTCCATTATTTCTTTAATAGGAGTTACTTCAAAGCATAGCATTGACAGTATCATAATTGAAATTTGAGAGAGGTGAGAGGTGTTTGGAGTCCAAGGAATGTGCAGAGTTGAAAACGTTTAAAAAAAGAAGGCTTCATCTTATTCTATGATGTATTTGGCTTCGTGCTTATATTTGAATGACTTAAAAGCTTTGAATGGAGATATTAACAATCTGTCAAATTTGGATTTAGGGTCTTGCTATAACTAGATTATCACATATCTATGATATTTATAAAAAAATTAAATTCTTTAAAATTTATTCCGTCGTGGTTCAAATCTTAAGGTTAAATTTTTATTGAATCTTATAAAAAATATAAAAAAGTATTTTCCTAATATAATTTCCTTTGTATATAAGATAATATTTTAATAATTTCTTAATTAATTTGGTGTTTCGTTGATTCGTGACTGTTAATTCAACTTAGCTTTAAATATATTGTCAAATAAGGATATCTACAATTTTAAAAAAATGATCACTCCGTATATTAAAGATCATATGTATTTTAGGTACAATAAAGTATTATTCATATTTGTTTTATTATTCATTAAATTTAATTATTTTAGGGATATTTGGCTATTTTTTTTAATAATATCGTTTTTAAGATTTAAACTTGTATCTCTCTTGAGAATGTAGTGTCTCTCATTTAAACTTGCACACTCTCTCAAAAGTGCAGTGTGCTTTCCCATTATACTCAACACTTGATTAAAGAATCATATATTAAGTTCGAAATAAATGAAAGAAATTGAATATTCTAAAAAACACAAAGGTAAACTAGACCATTAGTCACTAAACTATGGGTAAGTTTTCATTTTGGTCACTTAACTAAAAAAGTTATAATTTAGTCACTAAACTATTCAAAAGTTTTCATTTAAGTCACTGGGATGTGAAAATCAATGCTATATGATTTTTTACGTGCGCATTGCGTGCACTAATCAAAAGCTCTCTTCTCTTTCTTTTCTATATATATATATTTTTACCGAAACAACTTTGGATGTCACAAGTCTTCGAAATGAAATTCAAATAGTTTTTTCTCCGATCTCCGAAATTGATCGTCAAATCAACTTGGATCTATGATATGTTCTTTTACTCAATGATGGGCACTGATCCACTGTATCGATCATCAAATCATCGCTTAGATCTTGCTGGTAAAACTTTTTTAAAAAAAGAACTTAACAGTCTAGTGGCTTGAATAGAAACTTTTAAATAGTTCAAAGACTTAAATGAAAATTTTTGAATAGTTCAATGATCAAACTGTAAGTTTTAGTTAAATGACTAAAACGAAAACTTACCCACTAATAATATAGTTTACTCAAAAGATAAATAAGGAAAGGTTTGTTGAGGGAACAAAGACTAATAATTAATAAACCTCTCTCCTAACCCATTTAGTTTTTGCCAAATAAGTTTCCTACTAAGAAATTAAATCTTTTATTAAAAATTAAACTTAATTCAATAGTTGTTCCTTAAATTATGATTTTTTTAGTTAGGTACTTGAATTATTTTTTGGTCAAATTAAGTACATAAATTTTATTTTTGAAACTAATGTTGACCCATAATTTAAATAACTAAAACGAAAACTTACCCATAATTTAATAATTAATAATATAATTTACCCAAAAAATAAATTAATGAAGGTTTATTGAGGGAACAAACACTAATAATTAATAAATTTCACTCCTTACCCCCATTTAGTTTTTGACCGAATAAGCTTCCTACTAAGAAATTAAATCTTCTATTAAAGGTCAGCCTTAATTCAATAGTTGGTCCCTAAATTATGATTTTTTTAGTTAAATTATTTTTTGATAAAATCAAGCACATAAACTTTATTTTCGTAACTAATGTGGACCCATATCATTACATCCATTAAAAAAAACCTTGCAACCAATTAGAATGTGACACATGTCATTAAAAAATTAATTTACCTTAATTTAACTAGAAAATAAAGAAAAGAATAATTAAATAAAAAATTATATTAATATTAAATAAAATAAAACAAAAAATTCTCTTTCCCTTCCTTTCTCCCTCCCTTTCCCTCTCCCTATATAAATTAAGGTGGAGAAGATGAGAGAGAGAGTGGATGTATTTTTTATTTTATTTAATATTAAAATAATTTTTTTAAATTTTCTAGTCAAATTCAAGTAAATAAATTTTAATTAGAGGTGATCATGGGCCGGGCCGGGCTTAGACAAAATTTTAGGCTCGTCTATTAGGCCCGGGTCCGGCCCGAAATATGGGTCTAAAATTTTGCCCAAGCCCGGCCCGAAATAAAATTACTAAGCTCGGGCCCGGCCCGGCCCGGCCCATATTAATTTTTTTTTCTTATTTCATTACATAAAAAAACTTAAAAATATAATAAATCAAATATATTTAAAAACATAAAAACAAATATTAAAACAAATAAAAATAATACTAAAACAATTCTTAAAACAATACACAAATTAACAATATAATAAAAAATAGTTATATTAAAATTTTAAAATAATTAAAAATAAAATAAAAATATATATTAATATATAATTCAGGCCAGGCCGGGCCGAGCCCAGGCAAAAAACTCTTACCCGAGGCCCGGCCCGTTTTCTAAACGGGCCTCTTTTTTTGCCCAAGCCCATTTTTCGGGCCTATATTTTTACCCAAACCCTCCCATTTTTTGGGCGGGCCGCCCAGCCCATGATCAGCTCTAATTTTAATAAGGTTTCGCTTTTTAATTAAATATAAAGGTTTTTGTTAATTAATATAACGCTAAAAATAACATTGGCTACGAAAATAAATTTTAAGTACGACTAAAAAAAGTTTAAATACTTAACTAAAAAAAAAAATTAAGGTTCAACTGTTTAATTAAGTCTAAAAATTATTCATGATGACTCAGTGAATTAACTCGGTTTCTAATCGGATATATAAGACGACAGTGAGGTGTCCTTTGAAAACCAGAAGCTTGTCATCTCCATTGCTGTAGACCATTTGCTTTAAGAAAAAGTCATCAAAGAAAAAAAGAGTGCAAAGAAGGACACACACACAAAAAACCTAAACAAGCTTTCGATTCATAACAATGGCAACCAAATTGAAGAACAGGAACCAGGCTATAATATTCCATGCCCTGCTTGGACTACTTGTTGGTATCATTGCTCGCACTTATTTTCATGGGTCACAAAACAATGAAATTGGAAGCTATCTTGGTGAGTTCAACGTTGAAATATTGTTCATAGTCATTGAACTATACACTGATAATGTTATTCTCTTTCATTTTCTTTTTTTTTAAAATTGGAAATTGTACTAAAATTTTGCAAATTGATCCCCGAAATTTGCAGATGAACTTGCTGGTAGCACTGTGATAAGCAGTATCAAGGATGGATTTGTTACATTGGCAGTCAAATTCCTCCATTTCTTTATTGCTAAGTGGTTACAGTTTAGATATTTGGGATCCCTGCTTTTTGCACCTTCAACAATGTCTTTGTTATTCTGGGTTGCATTTACAAGATCAATCTCATCAATGGCTGATAATCCTTTTCCTCTGTAAATTATTGTATTTTTAAAACACATTAATAATGGTGACTTGGCCATTGGCAATGTTTTGGTCCAAAATCTGGCAGGCAAAAGAGATTTTGGAACTGAAAATGACTGTCAAGCCAAAGTAATGGTGTTACAAATTGTAGGGAAAGGAAAACAAAATGCTAAATCAGTTGAAAATCAAACATGGGATTTAAGTATAATTTTCAATTTTTTTAACCATTTTGTTTAGTTCATTGGTTCTTTAGCTTATAGCCACGAAGTTGTGAACAAACAATCAATATTTGACCTTCATTGCAATATAAACATTTGTTTAGTTCTTGGAATGCTATGTTATTTGATTGGAAATGTGAAAATTTGCTAGTGGCTAAAGAGGAGCAATTTGCAAATAAACAAAATAATAGGATTTATCATAAATTCTAAAGGCTAGGAGTATTATTTTTTACACATTTTAACATGAGTTAACAATAATCTAATTAAATTGCTAATATTTAATCACATTTATAACTTATTTTGGCAAAAAATATGAAAATTTCGCTTATTTTGAAGAGATCTTATTTTTTTTACTTAAATCTTTTAATTTCAAACTTAAATTTCTACTAACTATTGTAATACATATGCAATAAATAAGTTTTTCACTCATGTTATTATGCTAGTAACCAAATGAAGCAAAAATGTTTTATATAATTTATGTTTCAAAAAGAACATGAAATTAATATGAAAAGATCTAAGGACCAAAAGTAGATAATTTATATTTTAGGTCACTTAGCTTTCATGTAGGTCACAAACATCAAGTTACATCACTGAAGTTCTACCATTAACAAATTACGAGGTCACTTGTAGTAATTTTGATACAGAAATTACCTTACCATGTATACTTAACATAAAATAAAATTTAGAAATCGATTAGGCAAAACTTGGCTTTGTCGTATAAAGTAAGTTGTTAGGGATAAATCTCAAAATTATACATAAATTTTAATTCAATGTGCGATTGTATACATTAACTTTAATTTGGTTCAACTATACACGTGAAACTCTAATTATGGTTTAAATGTATAATTGAAACTTTAATTTTGATTTAATTATGCACATTTAAAGATATAAATACATCAATTGATTTTTATATTGGATAAATATAATTATTTATGTATGCAATATATAAATATAAAATGATGTTATATCAATAATTGTGTTAATAATTTACAAAAAAAGTTAAATCAAATCAAAATTCATATATACAAACTATAGCTTATGTATAGTTTTGGTATCTATCCCAAGTTATTAAAGTAACAATTAAAATAAAAAAATACTAGAAAATCTTTGTAGTTTAGAACACAAAAGGAATATTAAAATTTGAATTTCTTAAAAGATATCAACTTAAATTAATTAAACTATATTCGAATAAGGGGGAAACCCCTCAAGCACATGGAAGATTTGAGTTGACATAACAACGTATATTCTACAAAACAAAGAAGTTGAATTCGTGCTTGGCAAGTTTCAAATCAATCAACCACACAAAACCAACATATTTAAATGAAACGTAAGTACTATCTAATTCTTAATTATATGGAATCCCCATTGTTATTGACTAGAGAAGCTTTTCATTGAATAATATTTGTTTATAATATATGAACAGTGACTCAGCAAATCAGCTTGTTTTCTTATCATGTATAAAAGAGAAATTGTAGTGACCAATTTTGACCCGGGCCCGTTAAAAAAACCCCAAACATATGTATAAATATAAAATAAATTAAAGTTAATTAAATAATAACAGTCCATTAAAATGTTCCAGTTACATGACCATAGCCCAAATTCAAAATACAAACTAATTCCTTGCAGCCCAATATCAAAAACCAACCCAAATTACAAGCCCGATTGGCCCAATGTTTTGAGAAAAGAAACCCTAGGGTTTCCTCCTCACGTTTGCGCCGCAACCGCAGGCGAGCCCCAGCCCCCGCGCCGTACGACCGCCTTCAACGCCTTCGTACACCCTACGTTGAGTGCCACATATCCCTACAGCTGGCCTCGTACCTCCGTACCTGCAAACAAACGAGCCAGACACAACAGCAAATGCAAACAAAAGAAAAATATTGTATTTTTTATTTTTGATTTTCCTTTTTTCTTCGGCTATAAAGCCGAAATTTCGATCCTTGTAATTTTTTACGAAATACAAAACGCATAGTGTACGAACACAGAGATAATAGCAATTAATCGAAAAAACTGAGAAGGTGATTTCCCTTCTCCTTTCAACCCTCTGTTCTTTTTACTTATTTCAATTGATTTCTTCATCATTTTACACCAAAAAAGGGGGCAAAATAAAGGAGAAAACTTACCTGTGATTTGAGTGGCTTTGGACTGGTGCCACGGCGGAGGCGTTGAGGGCCGATGAACACCGAAATCGGCTAAGACCGAGGGGTTATGGCCATCGTTTCCCTCTCTCCCTCTTCCCCCTTTCATTTCTTTTTTTTTTCTTTCTTTCTTTCGGCTTGCTGAAATACTTAGGTTTTAGGTTCTTTTTTTTTTTTTTTTTTTTTTCCTTTATTAATCAGCAACATGAAACGGTGTAGTTTAAGGCATGCATTGGTAGCCTTGAAACGACACCGTTTCAGCATACCCGACCTGATCCGGCTTTTCCCTCTGGGATCCGCGCATTTTTTGCGGTGAAGGGGTATTTTCAATATAGGTCCTTCTCTTTTCGTGCGACATTCAAATCGGCCCATATTCGCATTTCTTTTTATTTAAAAAATTTGCCCTGTAATTTTGCGAGCATTTGCACTTTGGTCCGAACTCAAGCGTTGCGTTTCGGGGGTTTGGGTTATTTCCAGACTTGGTCCCTGCGCATTCGCACGTGTTACGCGCTGGTCCTTATTTGTATTTACGAATTATCCTTCCATTTTAATGTGATTTCGATTAGGCCCTCTTCTTTATGTGATTTCAATTAGTTTTTTTAGATTCACTTCATGTAGTATTTTACTTGTGTTTATTCATCTGTATTTATCGTCTAACTTGCATCACTTACTTATTGAAATTTGAATAACTATACTTCCATATTTTGTATACTACCTCATATAATTGTTTTCTTTATATACATTATTATACATATATATATATATATATTTTACTTTATATTAAAGTTAATTTTATTTCACATATATATATTGTTAACCTTATGTTGTTTTATACATATGTTTTCTTAAATTTATTATTGTATTTTATTCTATAGTCCTATATAATATATTTTCTAAATTATTATCATATACGTATATGTTTATAGAGGTTTATAATATATATATATTATTAAATCTATGTATTTTATACATGTGGTTTTTTCTCATATATATACTATTAAGTCTATGTATTTTATACATGTAGTTTTGTACATATATGTAAACACATTCTTCAATCTATTATATAATTTATAATAAAATTAATTTAAGCTCGTAAGTATTTCTATGTTTCTACAAATAATTATGTTAAAAAGAGGGGTTGTTTATGTATATATATGAGATTTGTAAATCCATTATGTTTTAAAAATTATATTTTATTATACATTTTTATTATCATTATTTTTATAGCTTACATAATCTAAAATTTTCTTTATTACATGCAAATTGCTAATTTTGGACCAACATCCTTTAATGCTTTACATATCATTCGATTTGAAAATATTCATCCTATAACATATATTTTAGAGATCGTGGTATACACTTTTAGTTTGCTCTTACAAATGGCTTTAAATTCATCAATTCATATATCATATAATCTATGTATTCATTTATTCGTCATTATCTTAAAATCGTTCTATATCACGTTGGCTTCTAAGTGTTATCCTTTTTCATGCATTGCGTTGATTGTTTTATATCATGTTATTTATTGTGGTTCATTATCGTGGCATATTATTGTTATATCAATTGCTCCATCCATGTTTAGAAGTTCGTTTGCATTCGTCTTAGATTAGCCTTGCTTGATTATTAGTTTGTTAATTGGCATTGTATCATATGTGTGTATTACCCCATTCATCGTTTTTCACTTGATTTTTGAAATGTGGTTTTATAAAATCCAAATTTTATGATTAATTTCGTCTTATTTCAAATCGAATTAATGCGTTTTAAGCTAGTTTCACAACTATCAAAAATCCCTTAAACGAAGGCGATGTGCGATATTTGGCAATGCGTGGAATCGTGCCCTAACGTGTTGGGTTGCAATTTCTCGTTTGCTCAAAGTAATCGAATGTCCCTTTAAATTTTCACCCATGTCTTTTAAAGATCCCTTAAACGAAGGCGGTGTGCGATACTTGGCAATTCGCGGAATTGTGCCCTAACGTGCTGGGTTGCAATTTCTCATTTGCTTAAAATAATCAAATATCCCTTCAAAATTTCACTCGTGTCTTTTAAAAATCCGTTAAAATGAAAACAATATTCGGTGTTTGACAATTCGGGAATCATGCCCTATCGTGCTGGGTTGTGACTTCTCGTTTGCTCAAAACAATCGAATATTCCTTTAGGTGTTTACTCATGTTTATAAAAAACCTTTCAAATCAAAGGCGATGTTCGATGTTTGGCTACTTGAGAATCGTGCCCTATCGTGCTGGGTTGTGCTTTTTCATTTGTTCAAAACAATCGAAGATCCCTTCGAAATTTCACTCGTATTTTCTAAGGCGAGGCAATGTTCACTGTCTGAAAATTCGAGGAATCGTGCCCTACTGTGCTGGGTTTCGGTTTTTTCGTTGGACCAAATAGTTGGGTATCCTTTTGTAATTTTCGAACTATAAATTTTTGGACGTCGAAACAAGAAGATTTTTGGCAACCAACTCGGGTTATTCAAATTAAAAAAAAAGAATCACATTTCAAAAAAATCTTTAAATTTTAGACATAAGGACAATATTCAATCGATTTGGTACCAATTTTAGGCGCAGTGAGGGTGCTAATCCTTCCTTATGCGTAATCGACTCCTGAACCCGTTTTCTCAAAAGTTCGTAGACCAAAATCGTTGTTTTAGTGAGTTAAAATATTTTATTAAAATAACCGAATTTCTAGGTAATTCGATAGGTGATTCGATCACACCTAAACGAAAAGGATCGATGGTGACTCTCTATACTTCTGTTTTTCAAAAGTCGATTCCCCCACTTTTTTATTAAACATAAAATTTTTAACCTGAAAAAATGGATGGTTTCGACAGAAATCTGAGACCATCGAAAACCCAGAATTGTTCCCTATTCATTTCAATTGGGTTGCTTCTTACAAACCCGGAAAGCAAGTTCCAAATTATAATGGCATCTAAGTTGAAAAACATGAATAAAGCTATCCTTTTCATTGCTATGTTTGGGCTAGTTCTTGGTATCTTAGCTCGTTCATGTGTTGAGGGACTGCTAAAGAATGTGAAGGAAAAGAATGGAAGCTATTTTGGGCAACAATTTCGTGAGTTTAATGTTTTATTTATTGTCCTAAACTAACTCAACGGTACTCTATACTAAGAATCAGATTGCATTTTGCCTCCTCTACTTAAAAATTGAATAAATTAATCCCTATACGTTAGATCAAATAACAAACTTGTCTTTTTATTAAAAATTTCATCTATTGTTGCTGTTAAAAACTAGTCCCCATATGTCAGTATAAAGTATTCATAGCACGTCACGTGTCATTGTCTGATTATTCCGTTAACCACGTTAGTTTTTAACAGTATAAATGGATTAAATTCTTAATAAAAATGACCAATTAGTTCTTTGAACTAACGTACAGGGATTAATTTGCACATTTTTTGAGTAAAGAGGACTAAATGTAATATGAGTCTTAACAGGGGCGTCCATGGTACTTCAGTACCATCACATGATTCTGTTAGGTCCTTTCATTTGTTCTCCATGATTTTGATTTGACTAACCATATTGAAATTGGGATTTGCAGATAAATTGTGCAGTGATGCGTGTACAAGTGTTCAACAGGGGTTTGTCACTTTAACAGTCAAATTTCTACATTTCTTCATTTCAAGATGCTTACAGTTTAGATACTTACCGGCTGTATTTCCGGCACCTTCGATCATGTCGCTGTCTTTTTGGGTAGCATTTACTCGATCAATCTCATCAATGCCGGATAATCCTCTACAATAACTTTTGATTCATCTTTGAGTTTCGTGATCCAATGCTACTATATTCCGAGCCACATGATGCACTCTCCATATTTGGGTTGCAATTGTAACAAAATCATTGCGACAGCATAAGACCAGTCCAAGTTTCAGAGAAAGGCAAAGAACATCGACGATTGAAAGTGGATTTTCAGAGTTGCTCATGTTTTAAAGAAATGTTCTAACCATGACATTAAAACAGCCAAAAACAAAAGTCAAAAAGATTGTAACTTTTTTTATTCCCACTTTGGGTCTAGACCCGAACCTGTATGAAGTACAAATTAAGCAAAAATGGTGAAAGTAGTATAACAAGTAGCTGCTAAGGGGAATCTGAGATGTAAGGAACCCCTAAAGCTTGAAACAGCAAGAACGCCATAAAAATTAAAAGTAAAATACTTTTCTTTTGTTGGTACAAAAATTGAACTATGGTTTACCTCTTACAGCCAATAATCATCCCACATACAAAATAATTGGTCAAACTTTTATTCAATGTTTTATGACCAACACCTTTTAACATTACAACATCCTCAATAAGTTCTCATGCTACGACAAGAAAGAGTCTCAAATTATAACAAGAATATGGTAATGTGTGGGAACTAAAGTGGATATCAAATGTAGAGATTACCAAGCAAATATATTGAAACTCAATCTAAGAGTTTGCCATCTAGTTGCTTAAGTTTAGGCATAATCTTAACCAGAACTGACTTAAACTTTTCATCAGCAATTGTGTTCCCCACTATATCTAATTGATTCAAGTTGAAGTCTTTAAAAATATAAAAAGCCTCCCAATTGTTAATAAGAGCAACATCGCTGGTCACAGTTTCATCCCTGTTCAATTCACTTCCAACTGAATGAGACAAAGGAGAAGAGCACACATACCTTGTTGTGTCAATAGATTGATCACCAATCTGGTTGTACGAAATATCCAGTATTCTTAATGACTTGAGCTTTCTCAAAGGCTCCAGAGCAGTTAAACTTCTCAGTTTATTGTTTCTCAAACTCAAACAAGAGAGGAGCTGCATAGCTTCCAATCCTAACAATAATACATTCAGTCAAGTGTAAATTGCTAAAAAGGTTCTACTCCAAGTCAGTGCAGACTAGTAGGAAAAAGGCCCAAAAAAGGAGCATCATGCATTGTTTACATTCACATTGGATTCTTTGTTTTCATACATTTAAGAATAAAAGGGTATGAAGTGGAGTGGGAAGACAGAAATCGAAAATTTGTAAGAAACACTAACAACAGCTCAAGTATTAAGAAACTTATTGATTAGTCTCCAATTCGACAAACAATATTTTGAAACATTAGTGTGAGTACAGTACCTTCAATTGATTGTAGTTCATTGTGGCTGAGATCTAACATTTGGACCCACAATAATTTCTCAAAAGCTCCCATCCGTGATAGTGATAAGTTATTCAGCCGGAGACAGATAGGACCACATATAGCTGATGAAACCGAGTCCTTATACTGAAAGCAATGTTGAAGTAAAGACTCTTTACTAGATGTCACCTACAGAATAGATAGACAAAAGGTTCTCAGCTAACCTATATGCAAATCTAACAATCTATACCAGAAATTAGTACAATAGTGAAAAACGAAAAAAAATTAACAAACGAGAGGACCAAACATGCACAGAATCTTTCTAACACAAAGTTTAGCTGTCTAGAGGAAGGTTTTTTTTCCACCACAAAGTACCAATTCAAATAAACATACATAAAATACAGTAACCTAACAAGTAAACATACATTTTAGAAGTTGTAGAAAAGATCTGGCTACTTGCACAAAACATCGGAAACAACAACAGTCCAACTCTAAAGCTTAAATGATGATGCTTTTAGTGACCAAATCACTGAGAAAGTATGCACTCACCTTCTGTAGCAAGACAATGCTATGTTCATCCTTGTAGAACTGGTAATGTGTTGGATCCAATTTCATCAAATCACTATACAGCTCAAGAACTTCTTCTGAATGCACCAGTTTGTTAGCGAATGGATATGACATTGCATCATAAGCCTTCAGTAATCTAGCAAGTGTAAGCTTTCCAATTTTACTACAGAAAAGGAAGAAAAAAACAAAAATAAGAGACATTATTAAAAATGTGCTTCTTAAGAGTTCAATAAAGGTAATAATTAAGTTATCCAAGTTCACCAGTCCACCAACGATAACAGTTCACGGAAGCATCCAATCTCTTTAGCTAAAGCCTCAAAACGCCAGTTAGATGCAGTTGTTTCATGACCATTCTTGATAATTAGTTGATCAGAAGAGTCAATAATTGATTCCTCCGATTGTGTTCCATAGACCTTAAAATTTTCTTCTCTCAATGAAATACTTTCTGCAACTGAAACTTGAGAGGAATCTCTTTCCATAGGCTGTACATGTACTTTAAATGAAAACATTGAAGGATGGCTATATTCAAACCCTCTTGTTGAAATGATTCCCTTAGAATGTCCAACACTAACTTCAACTGTAGAATGAAGATCTGAAGATGGAATTTTTAAATGTGCAACCCAAACTCGTGCAGTTTGTGAATTACTTGCAGAAAGTGGTTTCCAAAAAAGATCTTCATTTTTATTAAACCCACATTCAACAGTAACTGTAGATGAGTTTACACCCCCAACAGGTTGATTAAAAGAAAGAACAATGGGAAATAACCCTGAATCAGAATGCAAAGCTGAAAATGGAGAAAATGCAGAACCATTATAGCATCTATCTCCCACTAGAAGGACATCAGAACCATGACCAGGCCAAGACGAAGCAAGGAGAGGAGAGTCAGTTGTAACTGTTTGGTCTAGTAGCCAAAGATGATAAAACCATCCACTTTGATCATCAGGGTCTGTAAATATGGCTTGGTGTATGAATTCGTATTCCTCTAGCAAGACCTTCTCTTTCAAGAGAAATCCTTCAGCCTTTTTCTCAAATAAAGCAGACAACAATACACTGCAGAAATTATTCATGCAATTCATATCATTAGCAGATATATTGAGCATGGAGAGAAACATTATACTCCATCAATCAAGATTCTATTTGGAATAATTATTCATTAAAACAAAAATCGATAACGCAATCAGAGCCTAAGTCCAACAACAAATACCATATCCAGGGCAGGATTACAGTGAATTGCTTGAACTTATTAATACACTTTGACTATGGCTCAGCGAAAAGAAACTTGGCCACAGAAAACATCAACAATTATCTAGCACAAATAATTAATATATTTATCAAAAAAGGAATTGGTATTCACTTCCTATATACAAAATTAAAGCACCATAAAGAAACATTATGACCTTAGATTTAAGGAAACAATTTTACCTTCGATTATGCCATGCAGAGTAGTTGCTAAAATTTGTGTAAATCATATCCTCAGTATATTTCAATTCATCCTGTTCTGATCTCTTCATTGACTCTGCAACAAATCTGGGAAGAATAATAAAAGAAGACATGAATGGCACAAAGTAATAATTCTCCACACCTACACGCACCAAGATTAACAGAAAAGGCATACTAATTTCACCTCCTATAATTCCATGCATGGAAATTACGAGAATCAGCCTTCTGGAACTTGTCCAGCAATCTTAGCTCATTATCGATCGATGAATGGCCCTTGCTGAGAACCCATTTTCGATGATGCCATGCTCCATATGACTTAAAATTTTGCCTCAATGCGTTCTCGACCTGCACAATTTCCTTTAATCAATAAATTTCAAAGAAGGAATATCTATATGTTCTTACACGCAAAGAAAGAAATATAATTCTAAAATAAAGTGAAATGGGATAAAACTATAGCATCATTTAGATCCTAACTAATCCAAACTAGAAAATCTCGATCTTTAGAAAATGTAAAATAAAATCACATTTGTTTAACCAAAATATGGCAGTAAAATGAAATCCTTAAAGCAAGAAAGCAACGCACCACTCTGAGTTCATCATCTAGAACAGACTTGATCGAGTCAGGATTACAATCGGGCAGATTCAGATAGTGCTCAACAGCGAGTTTCCTATAGTTCCAAGCAGTGTACGATTCAGGATTGATCTCAAGAAGCTTGGCACTAAGTTCAACCGCCTCTTTGGTGTAACTGACCAATTTTAAATACCAAGAAAAATCAAAATGATAACAAAAAATTCATCCTAAATTAGATCAGAAAAAGTTCTAAATAATATTACAAATTTAACCCAAAAAAGAGAGAGAGAGAGGATTACATTTTATTATGGTGAAAGGAGAAGAATTGAGTTTGGAGAGCGCGTAGCTTCTGGGCTTTGGCAGACGAAGCCGCTTCATCTTCAGGTTTCGGTGCTTTTCGGGGCCGGCCGTGCATTTTTCCTTCTCAGTTCCTCTGTTTCTCAAGTGGCTTTGGCTTGGCGCTGCGGTTTTCCTTTTTTTTTTTTTTTTTAAATATGGTAAGTGACTAGAGTGACATTTGATAGCGTATTTTTTCAAGTAACATATAGTGAAACGAATGGATTGCAAAACTCAAATGCACATACAAGCTGATGCAATACAAGTTTCTTTAGGAAAAGTGATATGACAATGATAATTTTAGCATGATAATGTAGTCATTTTGAGGTTTGTAATATGCAGCAAAACTTAGTTTCAAGAAGAGACCAAAGTTATTGTAAAAAAATAATATCAGGCCTACAAGGGAGACAATGATCAAATGAGAATTAATCATGTAAACATTCTATAGCTAAAATACTGATTTGTTTCTTTAACAGAAATATTAATTAAATAATTAAAATTTTAAACATGACAATTTATATGTATTTTATGTAAATTTTTTGAATATTTTGTTTTTATAAATTTTAAATTATTTTTTACACAATATACAAGACAAATAGTGTCATAACAACAAAAATACAATTGAGTTGTCTTGTGAATTGCCATGTCAACATTGTTAACAAATTTAATGCTTTAGTCAAAATTTTCATTACAATAAATGATTTGACTCATTTTAAGAGGTTAGCAATTAAATTTAGCTAAAATAATAATAATGGCAAAATTAATTAAAAAATTATGAACATTGAAAGTTAAATTTGTTATTATACCTAAAAATTATAACTTGAATTTCGTATTCCAACAAAAGATAATAATTTGATGATTACAATTAGTAAGGAATTCCAACACAATAATATTTATAGAGGCAAATTTAGGGGTATATACACTTTTTTTTAATTAGGGTTTTAACCAATGTAGATGTTTCTACACTGATTTTGGTTGTTTTAATCTATTTGCACTGTTTCAATAATAAACCAGTGCAACCAACTCCCTTATTCACATTGGTCTATTCTACCCAATTTCAATTACACTAGTTAGAACATTATGCACCGGTTGGTACATGAATAATATTAAAAAATATAAATTTTCTAACTTTTTACTAGTATGGTATAAATAATAAAAAATTTATCGAAACATTGTGCATCAACTGGTGCATGGATATTTGAAATTTGCTCAATATCATTCATTTGATATTTGAAATATTTTTATACACATCTGTTAAATATATATTTTTTAAAATATTGATAAATTCAAAATGGTACACCAAAACATACTGGCATTGGTATACATCAGTTCCAATAGAAAAACGATATGGTCCATCAATACGATACCAATTAGCTTGATTTTACCCCTTCATGATTAATTGCAAATAGCTCCTTGGTAGGACAAAAGCACACTTGTAGGATGTATTTTTAAGCTGAAGATACTGCCAACATATTACAGGGCAAAAGCGCACCCTATAAAAAATTATATAAAATAAATAGTTAAACAATTTTAATTTACTTAAAATATTATATGTATGATATACAAAAATTGAACTTGAAATATAACAATCGGATTTCTAAAATATTAATCATATTAAAAAACTATGAAAATGTGTAAAACTCTTATAAATCTACATTGATGAAGGTGTATTCCTCCCCTTAATATAAATATCATATTTAAAAGGCTTAAATTTAAAATTAGCCCCCTAGCTATAGTAATTTGTCTCACTTAAGTACATAGTTTTTTTGGTAAAAAATATCTAAATTATATTTCCTTTGCAATAATCACTTCGTGTTAACTCAATTAAAAAATCCATTGGTCAATAATATAGTGACACATAACACCATTTTCAAGTTAAATTGGAAAAAAATATTTATATATTTAATCATTTTTTCTCTCTTCCTTTCTTTACCCTTTTCTTCTTCACTTCTCCTACATGAACAACAACAACAATCATCACTCCGTAAGAGGCTGCTTATATGACCCATTAAAGATAGGATGATATTGCAACTTAACCTTGGGCTTGCTTGTGAAGAACCTACATTTTGCACCCCTAACCCAAAATTTGTCATAAAATTTCCTTAACTTCAATATAGTATTGGATTAAGGGTGGACTTAATTCCTTTACTCTATTCTCTAAAAAAAAAATATTTACCCTATATAGTCTTCTTTGCCCTTAATTTACAAAATCCCAATTAATCCAACAAATGTTTACATTTTTTTTAAAGTTAGGGTTTTGATTCTAAAAATCAAATAGAAGTAAAGAAAAAAAAGTTGTTTTAGTAAAAATAATGCATGATATATGAACTAGAGTGAGAAATGAATTAAAATCGAGGTTTAAAAAAGAAAAAGAACTAGTTGAAATATAGTTTCATCATCGGAAATTGAGTTTGTATGAGTTTTTCGAAAGATTCTTAAGGTGAAAAACAAAAAAATGAAAATTTATTTTAAAATTTTCTTGTGACGATAGTATTAATTGAGTTGAAATTAGTCTTTTGATTACTAAATGGATCAATTTAGTCCCTAAACTATTAAAAGGAATCAATGAGACCAAATTGGAAATATTTAACATTGACGGTTTAAAAAATAATAGTTTATGGTTTAACAAAGTTAATATTTTTAAAATTTTCGTGATTTTGTAAATGAAATCTTTTATTTGAAATTGAACTGCAATTGCAAAAAAGATAAATTTCAAGATATATTTTATATAAAAAATTAACTTTGTTATATAGTTTGGATTTCTTTAATTCTTTTTAATAGTATAAGAACTAGATTAATTTATTTAATAATAAAGAGACTAATTTAATATAGTTCCTATAATACAGGGATCTCCTAGATACTTTAACCTTAAAAAGTAGTGCATTAAAAGATAATAACAATATAGTTATGCAAATTTTTTAAGTAATATTCCCACTTTTGAAGCTATCGTTAGGTTAAAATATGTTATAAGTCATTTTACTCTTCGAAACTTAAAATTTAATCTTTGTACTTTTATTTTAGAATTTAGTCATTTTACTTTTCAGATTTTAAATTCAAGTCCAACAATTAACAATACTGTTAAAATTATTTTATTAAATTCAAGTTCATTACTGTAACACCTCTAACCTTTATCCGTCGCTGGAACAAAGTTACAAAGCATTAACGGACTTTTTAGATAAAAAAAAAAACATTACATATTATTTAACATATATGTCATAAATCAATCATATTGTCCCTTATATGAGCCTTCGAGGCCCAAAATATGTGTTAGGAACAAATTGGGACTAAACCGGGTACTCAGAAAATTTATCTGAAAACATCAAAATTTTTCAAATAAATAGGGAACACACGTCTGTGTGACCACGCTGTGTGGCTCACACGGTTAAGAGACACACCCATGTCTTAGGCCATGTGAACATTTGAAATAGGGGCACACGAGCTGTGTCCCAGCTCGTGTCCAAACTTAGCTGCTTACTAATTTAAGTCACATGGCCAAACCATACGCCCATGTGCTAGGCCGTATTAGTATCCTGACTTGTATTAATTAGGTGCAAGGGTCACACGGCCAAGCCGCACGCCCGTGTCCTAGGCCATGTGAATAATTTTGAGCATTCTATTTCTAAATTTTAAAGTTGCAGGGGACACACGATCAAACCACACACCATTTTTTAGTCGTGTGTCTCACATGGTCCAATCACACGCCTGTGTGTCTGGCCGTGTAGACTCAAAATGAACCTTAAACATCAAGTTTACCATTCTATGCAATCTTGAATACTAAGAAACTTAAAAACTATTCGTTCAACCAATTCAAAACACAATCAAATACATTTCAAACATATCAATAAGCATTATTCAAAATCCAATTTAAAAACATGCTAATTTCATTTCAAATTTACCTATATCATGTTCATTTATACACTAACTTAAACATTCCATACTATAACCTCAACATAAACATATATTTATATATATAACCAACCAATATTAGCTTATAACATTATATACAATCAATCCACAAAATGATTAGTATTTAGACACACACTAGGTACATGCCGGCACAAAAGAGATATGCATCACCACGTTTGAGATCGGGATTGTTGTTTGGATGCTGAATCGATGATCAAATCAAGTTCCTAACCTGCACACGGAAAACAAAACCGTACGCTGAGTATAAACTCAGTGGTATTTCTATAATCCGAATATTTAAAGGCAAAATTAATACAATATGCACATTTAATCTTACAATAACAATAGTTATTCAATTAATCAATTCATAAACACATTATTCATAACATATTCACTTTTTATCAATACACAATTTATATGTCTCAATTTCATTTCACATTCGGTATTATCCAATACCATTTATAATATCACTTCATTTAATTACCCCTATTAACACGACTCGGACTCTGACGGATACACAGATCCAACCAAAACACACCAGTTTGGTACCCAGTACCTTATCGAATAATTCGAAGTAATAGATTGACACCTAGTGTCTCATCGGCTAAACCGAAGTAAATTGACACCCAATGCCACATCGAATTAATCCGAAGTAGTAAATTGACACCCAGTGTCTCATCGACTCGAAGTCGAAATAATCCCTGAACTTTTCCAATCCTATGGCATGCCATCTATATCCAACTTAGCCCGATACAGTTAATAGGGTTTCAATTCACTTTCCAAATACAACCAATATCTAATTATTATATTTACACAATATCACATTTACACATATAATTATATTCAATACACATATTCCAATTCAATTCAGTCAATATAAATTCAATAAATTCATTATATACCAAATCAATCCATTTCAATTGAAAAACACAATAATTCTCACCTTAATCACTTACCGTAACATTTAATCAAAATATAACAATTAATAATTAGATTCGGATTATAGAAATACAAACCAGAAATTTCGAGCTATTCCTCGTCGACTTTATCTTTTCCTTTTTTTAGTCGAAGATTCCGGCACAACGTTAGCTACAAAATTAAAACAATTAAAATTCATCAATACAATACAATTCAATTTCACATTGAATATTTCAATTTTTATTCAACATTTGCCTAAATTCCAATTTAGTCCCTAAATCGAGACTAGCTTTATTTCTTCATAATTAATTCTATATTTTCATTCAATTTCCACTTTAAACTAGATTTAACTCTCTAATTTCACTTAAATCCATAAATTTCAAATTTTTACAATTTAGTCCCTATTACTCAAATTTTACAATTTATTCTACAATTCAATCCTTTTTCATTTCTAACTTAAAAATCTATCAATTTAGTCCCTAATACTCAAATTATTCTATATAAACAACATTTAAAGATTCAATAATTTCTAAAATTTCAACATAGGTTAGGTAGTATTTAATATCGGGATTTCAAAAACATAAAAATTACAAGAAAACGGACTAAATTGACTAACCAATTGAGCTTTGAACCCTTGAAACCCTAACTTTTCTCCTTCTTTTTTTCTCTTTTTCTTTTCTTTCTCTTCTTCTCTGTTTCGTTTCTTTCTCTCATTCTTTTTCTATTTCATTTTCTTTTGCTTAATTAATATAATATAATATAATATATATACTTAACATTTAAGTTTTATTATAATATTATATTATATTTTTTAACTTTAAGTTTTATAATAAAATACACTTATGCCGCCTCATTCAATGCAATTGGAATAATTGCTTATTTAGTCCCTTCAATTATTCTTTAATCTATAATTCAACTTTCACCCTTTATGCAATTTAGTCCTTATCCTTAATTACTCTTAATTCATGCAAATTCACCTAACTAAAACCTAATTAACCACACAACTAACTTCTTAAATATTTTTAATAAATATTGAGTTTGATTTATGGTAATGGAGTCTCAAAAATGCACTTTTCAACACCCGTGACTATCGGGTCGTTACAATTCTTCCCCTAAATAAATTTCGTCCCCGAAATTTACCTGAAAAGAGGTGGGGGTACTGAGATCTCATAGTTTCTTCCGGTTCCCAAGTCGCTTCCTCAACACTATGACTACGCCACAACACTTTCACTAACGGAACTTGCTTATTACGCAATTCTTTTACTTCTCATGCTAAAATTTCAACTGGATCTTCTTCGTATGATAAGTCAGGTCGAATTTCAATATCTTCCATTGAAATAACATGAGATGAATCCGATCGATATCTTCTAAGCATTGAAACATGAAAAACATCATGAATTTTCTATAATTCCACAGGCAAAACTAAACGATATGCAACTGGTTTCACTCTTTCCGTGACCTCATACGATCCAATAAAACGAGGACTCAGTTTCCCTTGTCGAACAAATCTCAAAATTTTCTTCCAAGGCGAAACTTTAAGAAATACTTTATCACCACCAGAATATTCAATATCTCGACGTTTCAAATCTGCATATGATTTCTGTCTGTCAAAAGTCACCTTCAATCTATCTCGAATTTTCTTAACAATGTCCTCCATTTATTGAATTAATTCCGGCCTGATCATTTTTCTTTCATTCAATTCCATCAAACAAACAGGTGATCGACATCTACTGTAATGACCCAAAATTCACGAGCATCGAAAAAGTACATTATCAGGCCTCCATCTTAGCGAAATGAGTTCGTAAATATTTATTAGGAATATTTTTGAGTCTAGTTGTGTGTTTAAATATGCTTTAATTAATTGAATTTAGCCTAATTAAGAGAAATTAGGAAAAAAAGACTAAATTGAATAAGGGGTAAAAGTTGAATTACATACTAATAGAAAGTAAAAAGGGCTAAAATGACAAATAAGCCATTTAGCATAAGTTGAGGCTGCAAACATGTTAAAATCTAAGATATTTTTAGATTTTAATCATGTAAATATATAAAATTTAATTATAAAATATATTATAAAATTAATTAATTATAAATATCATATTATGAATGAAATTAAATTAAAGCCAAGTGTATGATGATAAAAATATACAAATGTAATAATAGTATGCATACATTTGTAAGATATTTATTTAATTACTTTTTATTTAAGTAAATAAATATTTATTATTTATCATTATTATTATTATTCTATCAAATTATAATTTATATTATTAAATTATGATTATTATTATTAAAAATAAATTAAAATAAAGATAAATGTATGGTGATTAAATTATACAAGTGTAATGCATATATTTATACATTTGTAATATATTTATTTAATTACTTTTTATTTAAGTAAAAAGATTTTTATTATATTAAAATATTAACTTATATAAAATAAATAAAATAAGGACAATTGGATGGTGATGATAATAGGCAGTGTAAAATATATGTGTGTCCAATTGTAATATATATATATATATTTGTTATTAAATAAGATATTTATTATAATAATAATAATTATTATTATTATTAAGTTAATAAAGTAAAAGAATAAAAGAAATGAAATAAATAAAGAAAACAAAAGAAAGAAAGAACAACAGAAGCATTTCGAAACAGAGGAAAGAAAAGAAAGAAAGAAAATAAAAGGAGAAACTAGGGTTTGGAAGCTTTAAGCTTTAATTTGTAAATCAATTAAGTCCTTTTTACTTAATTTTGATGTTTTAGAAGTTTTAAAATAAAGTTTTGTTGAAATTAAGTTAAAGTCTTGGAAGTTCATAGGTTTTTAAGCATGGTTCATGTTGGATAAATTGTTGAATTAAAGATTTAATTGAGTGAATTTCAAGTTAGGATTGATAAATGGATTAAATTGTAAAAGAAGCTATAAGTTTTGTGATTGAGGGATTAAATTGAAATAAATTTTAAATTAGGGTTTTATTATGAACACTTGATAGTTAGGTTGAATTTGATAGGAATTTGAATAAGAATGAAGTATGAATTAATTTAGTAAAGTGAATGAGTTAATTAGGACCTAATTGAAAATAAGGTGTAAATTGAATAGAAATTCAATTATTTGTTATAATTAGTGTTGTAATTACTGGTATAATTATTTTAATTTTCGTAGCTAGCAAAGAACTCGAAGCATTGGCATCGAAAGGAAAGGGAAAAGTTGTCGAGGAGTAATCGAACAAATTCGGGTTTGTATTACTATAATTCAAATTACTTTTTATTAAATGTTTTATATAAATTTTATATTTAATAAATGAGTATAAGGTAAGTATTAATATTTGAGTTGAATGGGAATTGGATTGGATGGTGAATGTGTATGTATAATTGAATTGTATATTGATTTGAATGTGAAATTGAAATTGAATAGTGATCTTAAATTTGGTATGAAAGTGAAAATTTAATTGAGAATTGAAATACCCTATTAACTAGTCGGGCTACGTCGGATATAGTTGGCATGCCATAGGATTTGGAAGAGTGCGGGATTTATCGGCTTTACCGATCAGGCACTTTATGTGTCGTATATTAGGTACCTCGTGTGTCGTATCAGGCACCTCGTGTGTGGTTTCAGGCACTTATGTGTCGTATACTGATCAAGTACTATGTACCATTTTAGGCACAATGTGCCGTACTGGTGTGTTTGGGTTGAAATCCGTGTATCCATCAAAGTTTGGGGTTTGTTAATAGGGTGAATAACTGAAATGGGAAAAATTAAATGAATTTGATTGATTGTACTATTGAAAATGTGAGAAAGTTGAATTGTGGATTGAAATTGAGATTAGAAATGAAAGGCATGAACTAAATGTTCATGTAGTTATTGAAATTGAGACATATGATATGTGAATGAAATTGAAGAATAGCTAAAAAAAATTATATTGTTATTGTTAATTAATGAAAGTTTAAGAATGAATTGATATTTGAAAAATTGGATAGTTATACGCTTAATAATTATATTCCATTATTATTATTATTATTATTATTATTATTATTATTTGAATTATGGTAATACCACTGAGTATGAAGTACTCGGTTATGCGATTGTTCGTGCGTAGGTCAATAGGAGTCCAGAGTCTCGGTCCAGCATCCAAACGATCCCGACTCCAGCACAAAAATTTTGGTGATGTTTTCTTCCTTAAATGAAAGTGGCATGTACATAGGTGTTGTAATGGTCACTTTAAAATATTTTATGGTTTTGGTTGTAATAAATGATATTTGGTGTTTTGGTACTAAATTAAATGAAATGGTTTGGCAAATTTGGTAAGTTTAGTATTAAACTTGGGAAGAAAAATGAATAAAGCTAGTTAGTAAAATTTTATATGATTTTATGAATGTAATTTGATTATATGGTTAAGTCAAAGTTATAAGCATAATTTAGGTATATTTAGTATGCAAATGTATTGGTTGAAAGATTTGTTTTGGATTAGTATAATTTTGAAATTGGCAGGGAAGGTTGGATATTTATAAAGGGGTTATATTGAGTTTTTTTATTTATTTAAATTACGAAAAATTTTCAGAGTACCCAAACAAGCCCCGATTCGATTCTAACGTGTGATTTAAACCTCGAGGGTCCATTATAGGGACTTTATGATTAAATCAAGATATGTATGTCATTTATTTCGAATTAATTATAAATTGTCCGATATATTCTGTAATGCCTCGTAACCCTGTTCCGACGACAGCCTAGGGTTCAAGGGTGTTACATCTACGACCATATAAAGCTTCATACGGAGCCATTTGAATACTTGATTGAAAACTATTATTGTATACAAATTCAGCCAAAGGTAAGTAACATTTCCAACCTGATTCAAAATCAATAACACAAGCACGAAGCGTATCTTCCAAAATCTGAATAGCACGCTCAGATTGTCCATCAGTTTGCAGATAAAAAGTTATACTAAACTTAAGTCGCGTACCGAGAGATTCATGCAACCGTTTCCAAAATCTCGAAGTAAACCACGGATCTCGATCAGAAATTATCGACATAGGAACATCGTGTAATCTCACAATTTCTTGAATATAAACTTTTGCAAGTTTTTGAAGTGACCAATTAGTCCTGACTGCAATGAAATGATCTGATTTCGTAAGTCCATCAACAATCACCCAAATAACATTTTTCTTACTTGCCGATAAAGGTAACCCTGTTACAAAATCCTTCGTGATACAATCCCATTTCCATTCAGGAATAGTAATAGGCTGAAGTAATCCAATAGGAATCTGATGTTCTGCCTTAACTCACAGACAAGTTAAACATTTAGCTACATACTCGACTACATCTGTTTTCATTCCTGGCCACCAATAAGATTCTCGTAGATTACGATACATTTTTGTTCCTCCAGGATGCAAAGTAAAAGGACTATCACGAGCTTCGCAAAGTATCAACTCTTTTAATTCAAAAACATCCGGAACACATATTCAGTTATGAAATCTCAAGCAACCACAATCATCAATGCTGATATTTTCTAACATACCATTTTGAACCATTTCTCTTTTCTTTACCAACTTATCATCTTCTAACTGTGCTAACTTAATTCGATCAAACATCACCGGTTTGATTTTTAATTTAGCCAATAAACTTCTATCATCATTAATACTAAGCTGAGCAAACGTTACTCGTAATTCAATCGTTGTTTTTCTACTTAACGTATCAGCTACAACATTGGCTTTACTAGGGTGATAATCGATAACACAATCAAAATCTTTCGAAAGTTCTACCCAACGACGCTATCTCAAATTTAACTCCTTTTGAGATAAAAGATATTTGAGACTTTTATTATCAGTATAGATATAACATTTCTCACCATACAAATAATGTCTCCACATCTTTAGAGCAAAAGCCACAGTAGCTAGCTCTAAATCGTGCGTCGGATAATTGTGTTCATGTGTTTTCAGTTGATGATACGCATAAGCAATCACTTTTCTATCTTGTTTCAAAATGCAACCAAGACTACTCAAGGAAGCATCACTATAAATAACAAAATCCTTTCCCGACTCTGGTAAAGTCAAAATCGGTGCTTCAGTTAATATCTGCTTCAGTTTCTCAAAACTTTATTGGCATTGATCGTCCAAAACAAACTGAACATTCTTATGCAACAACTTTGTCATTAGCAAAGCTATCTTTGAAAATTCATTTACAAATCTTCAGTAATAACCAGCCAACCCAAGGAAACTATGAACCTCTGACACATTCCTCAATGCTTTCCACTGAACAATTGCCTCAATCTTTTTTGGATCAGCTCTACTGCCATCTGCTGAGACAACATGACCCAAGAATACAACTTCTGATAACCAGAATTCACATTTACTAAGCTTTCCGTATAACTGTTTCTCCCGTAATACTTGTAAAACAATTATGAGGTGTTGCTAATGCTCAGATTCAGATTTCGAAAAGACCAAAATATCATCAATGAAAACTACCACAAATTGGTCCAGATACGGTTGCAAAATACGATTTATGAGATCTATAAATGATACCGGAGCATTTGTCAATCCAAAAGGCATCGCTAGAAACTCATAATGACCATACTATGTACGAAATGTCGTATTTGGTACATCACTTTCTTTCACTTTCAACTGATAGTAACCTGATCTCAAATCAATCTTTTAAAAGACAAAAGCTCTTTTTAGTTGATCAAATAAGTCATCAATACGAGTTAAAGGATACCGATTCTTAATTGTCAACTTATTCAATTGTCGATAATCAATACAAATCCGCATCGAACTATCTTTCTTTTTGACAAAAAGCACTGGAGCTCCCAAGGCAATATACTAGGACGTATAAAACCACGATCCAATAAGTCTTGCAATTGTACTTTTAATTCTTTCAATTTCGTAGGTGATTTATGATAGGGGGCATTGACACCGGAGCCGTACTAAGAAATACTTCAATTGCAAACTCAACTTCTCGATCCAATGGTAATCCCGATAATTCCTCAAGAAACACATCAAGAAATTCACAAACAGTTTGAATCTTACTACACTGATTATGAACAGAATTTGAATTAATAACATAGGCTAGAAAAGCTTCACAACCTTGATGAATAAGTTTTTTAGCTCGAATTGCTGAGATGATATGAGTTGAACCACTTGTTCAAATACCATTCACCTTAATTTTATCACCGTTTTCACTCTAAACAACAAACTTCTTTTTGTAGCAATCCAAAATTACCCCATGCTCCATAAGCCAATCCATTCCCAAAATCATATCAAAATTACCAAACGGTATTATAAATAAATCATCAGGGAAGGTTATATTCTGTATCATTAATAGACATCTCCTACACATGTGATCCACTAACACAGATTGTCCCAATGGACAAGACACCACTATTGATACTCTAGACGTCTCAGATTTTAAACTTCCCGACTTAACCAATTTAATATTAACATATGAATGTGAAGATCCTGAATCTATCAAAGCATAAACAAGTTCTGAATGCAATAAAACTATACTTATCACAACATCATTAGCATTACCATCCTTACGAGTCCGTACAACATAAGTTCGAGCTGGAGTTCTGGCCTCTAACTATTGAGTAATAATATCATTTCCCTTTCTAGCACCACATTTTGAAAACGAACCACTTCGACTTGACCTGCGACCTTTAGAAGCAGGCATAGATCTTTAAGAAGTAACATGTGTAGCATTTTCATTCTTCGGACAATATCTAACAAAATGTTCTGTAGATCCACAGCAAAAACAGCCTCGAGTTAATTTCTAACATTCTCCAGTGTGCTTTTTCCCGCAATGCTCACAATTCAGAATTTCAGTATCCTTGGATGGACATCGCACACTATCCGTAGACATAGTCTGTAACACCCACTAACCATATCCGTCGCCGAAATAAAGTACGAGGCATTACCGAGGAGTACAAAACACTTACAGATAATTTAAATATATTTTCATAACAACTTGTCTCGATTTCATACTGTTTCATATTTAAGCTTTACTCACCAAAGTATTTGAAATATCATCCTTATGCAAATAGCACACATGAGGTACATAATTCCATAATTATAAATGAAAACATTTGTCAAACATATTCCATATTCATATATCAATATCTCATGTTTCCATATATCAATAACCGTCATTTTTATTGTTTTTCAGATAAGTATGTGTAACCATTCATAAGCATGCAATTCACTGTTTCTTCCTATCAATCACAATTTCAAATGACAAATTCATGTGAATGAGCTCAACCTCATTAGATATTTAAATTCTGTCACTTTGATCCACATACTCATAATTTACTAACATAACTTGTCAAACACAATCTCTGAATGATGAAATCATATAAAATTTCAACGTTTACTAAAATCTGCCATATAAATTCAAATAATAATTACCAAAACTTTGTCAAATTGGAGAACGTCTTACGTTCATTGGTCTGCACCGATATACACTGAATTTCACTGATAATCACTGATGTCTTAGCATAACTATGGTCTTTTCACTAAAATGACATAACTCAGCTATGGTCTTACATCTTAAACACATATCACACCGATGCCATATCGCAGATATGGGCTTACACAGAAATCGCTTGTCATTTGTAGCCGAAGCTACCACTATTCACTGATCAGGTAGCCGAAGCTACCACTTCTCACTAATCAAGTAGCTGGAGCTACCACTTCTCACTGATCAGATTACTTATTATCAAATTAGGAAACGTCTTACGAAATTAAGTACATCGTTACTCAGTGCCACGATTCACAACTCAGTATGGTTTTCCTTATTGAGATACCATACCTACATTTCACAACTCGGTATGGGAAATGCCATACCTACATTTCTTAACTCAGTATGGATAATACCATACATACATTTCTTAACTCAGTATGGATAATACCATACCTACGATTCACAACTCAGTATGGATGATACCATACCTACTTTTCACAACTCGGTATGAGAAATGCCATACTTACATTTCTTAACTTAGTATGGATAATACCATACCTACGTTTCACAACTCGGTATGGGAAATGCCATACCTACGTTTCTTAACTCAGTATGGATAATACCATACCTACGTTTCACAACTCGGTATGGATGATACCATACCTACTTTTCACAACTCGGTATGGGAAATGCTATACCTACGTTTCTTAACTCAGTATGGATAATACCATACCTATGTTTCACAACTTGGTATGGATGATACCATACCTACGTTTCACAACTCGGTATGGATGATACCATACCTACGTTTCACACTTTACCATGGACCAACCATTGTCTTTTCCGTCAATTCATCTTGTCACTGAATTGAAGTGCTCAATTTGATCATTTATTCAATTTTCATGCTTTTACATTATTCATGATTTTATCATCAAGACATATGAAATAACACATCATGAAATTCATAAAATTAACAAACAAATGGTCACTAAAATTTAGTTATACAAACTCACAAGTTCGATTTTTGTATTATAACGATAATGGTAATTTCATAATAAATATTCCAAATAAAACATTATATCATTTCTAATTCAACATTTATCGATTATAATCGGGCATGTGATCAATTTATACACAAGTCATTCATTATATATTTATTTTTCCTCCTCCTCCTCTCCATCTACATTCTTAGTATAAATAACACATTTGTAAGTAACATTATCCATAATTTTCACTATTTACTTATGTGAATATTCAAGCTATCCATCCGTGTCATAGTCACTAAATTATTTTTATCTTAAGATACAGAATTCAAAATTAATATTTGCTAATTTTCCCTGAAACTAGACTCACATATATTTTTACCATAAAATTTTCAGAATTTTTTGTTTAACCAATAAGTATAGTTTATTCTTTAAAGTCACCCTTGTTCTGCTGTCTGACAGTTCCAACCCTTCTTCACTAAAATTTAATTATCCCTCGTACAGGATTCGAATGATATTCTCGTTTGTTTCTCTTGAAAATAGACTCATTCAGTATTCTAAATATATAAATTTAAGCCTATAATTATTTTTCTCCAATTTTTTATGATTTTATAAAGTCAGAACAGTGGAACCCGAAATCATTCTGACATTGTCTCACAAAACTTATTATATCTCATGATTTACAATTCCATTTGTTGCACCGTTTCTTTTATAAGAAACTAGACTCAATAATATTTAATTTCATATTTTATTTGTCCTTTAATTCGATCTCTACAATTTTTGGTGATTTTTTAAAATTAGACTATTGCTGCTGTCTAAAACTGTTTTAGTGTAAAATGTTGATTTTCATTTTGCCCCAAATTTCACAGTTCATACAATTCAGTCATTGCTCAATTAACCCCTCAATCAAGCTAATTTTGTAACACCCCTAGCCCGAGTCCGATCGCCAGTTTAGGCTATGAGGTATTACCAAGCTAAACATTTAATTTCAATTACATAATCTATCAACAAAAGCAGAAATCGAATTGGATACATACAGATTTATAAGTTATAAAATGCCATTTTCATACGGCCAAGATATTTACAATTACAAAACGTATTTTGTCAACAGTCTAAACTATACATGCCATATTAGGACCAAAATATAACTGTACCAACAATATCGATAGTACGATGAACTGCTGACGATCCCCGAGTTGGTAGCCAAAATCAACAATCTATAAAACAGAGAGATAAGAAACAGAGTAAGCTTTCAAGGCTTAGTAAGTTTTAAGCATTTCAACAATTAAAACATATCATTTAAATCGAACAATGAATATTACCATTCACATTCTAATTACAATCACTAGGCCAAATATGCACAAGTATACCACACATAAAGACTATTGGCCGAATATAATACACAAAGAAATTTTTTTTTTTTAGCACATGCTTTACTTTACTATATGGCTCATCCACTAATCTAATTTGCATATTTTCATACAATGACAGACATCGATCGAATAGGTCATTTCTCTTATTCATAAATATATTAATCATTCACATAATTATACCATTGTTTAATACTAATGACTCATCTTGCAATCAATTCACGTAACGGTATATAATACGTACCTGGTCATTACCATGTATCATACCTATTCGATAATAGTTTTCTTTGAACATTTGAGTTTATAATCTCATTCGAATCACCAGCGTTAAGCCTGCTAGGTTTCAAACCCGAATCCAATTACTAGCTCAAAGCCTGCGGAACTTTAAGCCCGGATATAATACCAGCACTAAGCCTGCGGGATTTAACCCAGATATACATTACCAGCACGAAGCCTGCGGGATTTGACCCGGATATACATTACCAGCACGAAGCCTACGGGATTTGACCTGGATATACATTACCAAAGACGAAGCTGCGGGATTTGACCGGATATACATTACCAAGACGAAGCTGCAGGGATTTGACCGGATATACATTACCAAAGACGAAAGCTGCGGGATTTGACCGGATATACATTACCGCAGCGCGAAGCCTGCGGGATTTGACCCGGATATATATAATATTTTGAGAGCTAAGCATATTTACCCACCAGATAATTCGGCTCATATAATATATCACATTTGTGCTTCATTTTATTCATTCAAGTATGAGCACACAACGAAAATACACCTTCAATATAGTTTTCGGTTCAACACTTTCACACAAGAACACATAACTATTTCACTATCCCTACTTAACTCTTAATATCTATTCGATTATATTCCATATACTCAAGTTATTTATTGAACAACTTTATTCAAGTAGAGGCAAAAGATTACAATTTCATTTATCATGCTTATCTCATTACATCAATTATGTAATAACTGTAATTACTCAAAACTTACCTCGGATATTTTTGAACAGTTCTTGGATAGGCTATTCGATCGCTTTCTCCTTTCCCTTGTCTGGTCTAGTTCCTCTTTGCTCTTGAGCTTAATTTAAACAAATGAATTTGTTTAATCATTTCGAACATTAAAAGCTCTTTTAAAGCACTTAACCCTTATACTCAATAATGAAACCAAACCATATACCTAATTATTTTATCACGTCACCTTAAGCACACATATTAACTATCATACACCCATTTCACATGCCAAGTTACAATAAAAACAAAATGCATACACACCAATAATTTAATGACCCATTTCTACCTTATAGGGTAACTTCAATACATTATGTATATACAATTTTCCATACACGTACCACATTTTTAACAAGCCGAAATTACTCCTACATATTATCCATTATAATTATTTCATAGATATAAAACATAGCTGAAAAATCTTTAGCCTAAATGCGTATAATAACACCCAAATCATCAACTATTTTAACGAACATGACACAAAAGATTAACTAAAACTCCATTCAATTTTAAGGTAATAACCCTACTAAACTCATACCATGACCATACCTAATCGAATTCAAGTAGAGGATTAATTACAACCATGTACATCAATATATAATTATAACATGTTTTAATATCTTATATATCCCATTCATACTAACCACACAACTTAGCTTTTATATACAAATTCCATCTCATGATCAATTGTAGCAATTTACACATAGGTTACATTATTGTCAAACCAAGACCGATTATGTATATCAATTAAATATTTCACAAAACACATAACTCAATAACCAAAGTTTATATAACCCTCAATGTCTAAATATGAATATCCCTCAATTCTCTTATAACTTAACCTTTTTCTCCTTTTAGCCTAATATCCATTAACATTTAGTTCATCAAACCAATATTTAATCCTATTTCCCTTAACACAATTGTATTCGGCAATGACCACCAATCATTTAACCAACTAAAATAATAAACCACAACATTTAAATTCATCTTATTCTTCTCCCATTTGACCGAATGAATATTTATCAAATGAAAACTCAACTAAACAACAACATTTTTCTTTCTAAAATGTATATACACTCATACGGCAACTTCCAATTTGTACTTTTCAACCATGAATTCTACTCATTCAAACATCATTTAAGCTACTTAACAAATAATTAACATCTTTAAAAAAAAAAAAAAACTATCAAAATAACACCAATTTAGCACTTGCCAAATGGACATTTGTCTATTGATTCATGAAATTAAACCATGGGTTAAATAAGCTATGTACTTATCAATTTAATCTCATAGTCAATTAAAAGAAAAATCACAATGCATACCTTAAACTAGGATAGCCATGGCCGAATACCTTGGTTTTCCTCTTCAATATTCCCTTTCCCAAATTCGGCAATCAAGAAGAAAGATGAGCATGTATTTTTTTTTATCTTTTATTGTTTTACTAATTACTTTATTTTAAAAATAAAGCCATCACTTATTATAATACTAAAACAAAACATATATTATACATCAACCATCATTTATGTACCACCACTAAAAAAATTGGTGCATTTGACATGCAAATCCCTCATGTCATCATTTCATGCATTATTTGGTACTTTAAAATTTACCTATCACACTTTCAATTTTTATCACATGAGTCCTATCTTAAAAATTTCACATACAAATAACCAAATCAAAGCATGAAACTTTCACACATGATTTACACATATAATAAACACAGAATTTAACAGTTAATTATTTTTATGACTCGTTTTTCTGGTCCCGAAACCACTTTTCGACTAGGGTCAAATTAGGGCTGTCACAACTCTCCCCCACTTAAGAAATTTTCGTCCCCGAAAATCTTACCGGTGAAAAAGCTAAGATATCTATCCTTCATAGAGTCTTCTAGTTCCCAAGTAGCTTCTTCAACCCCGTGCTTAATCCATAGTACCTTCACTAATGAAATTTTTTTATTTCGTAATTCTTTTACTTCACGTGCCAGAATTCGAACTGGTTCTTCTTCGTAACTCAAATCAGACTGAATCTCAACCTCAGATGGGTTAATTATATGCGATGGATCTGATCTATAACGTCGAAGCATCGAAACATGAAAAACATTGTGAATCTTTTCAAATTCAGGGGGTAAAATCAATCTATATGCAACTGGACCAACTCGTTCGGATATTTCATACGGCCCGATGAACCTCGGACTCAATTTGCCCTTACGACCAAATCTGAGTACCTTTTTCCAAGGTGAAACTTTAAGAAACACTTTGTCTCCCACCTGATACTCAATGTCTTTTCGTTTCAAATCCGCGTACGACTTCTGACGATCTGCAACTGCCTTCAGACTTTCACAAATTATCTTTACTTTCTGCTCAGCATCTTTAATCAAATCAACTCCGAAAATTTTACTTTCACTGAGCTCGGTCCAAAACAACGGTGTACGGCATTTACGACTGTACAAAGCCTCGTAAGGTGCCATCTTAATGCTTGATTGAAAACTATTGTTGTAAGCGAATTCAATCAAAGGTAAATATCGTTCCCATGAACCACTAAACTCAAGGATGCAACATCTCAGCATATCCTCGAGTATCTGAATTATTCGTTCGGATTGACCATCAGTCTGGGGATGAAAAGCGTTGCTAAAATATAACTTGGTACCCAAAGCTTCTTGAAATTTCTTCCAAAATCGCGATGTGAATCTCGGATCTCTATCTGACACAATAAAAATAGGTACTCCATGTAACCTTACAATGCAGATATACATACATTTCAACTAGCTTATCAAGGGAATAATCCGTGCGTCTGAGGATAAAATGAGCCGACTTTGTCAGTCTATAAACAACAACCCAGATCGCATCTTTCTTGCTTGATGACAATGGCAATCCAGATACAAAATCCATCGTGACTCGATCCCACTTCCATTCGGGCATCATGATCGGCTGAAGTAATCCCGAAGGCACTTGGTGTTCCCCTTTCACTTGTTGACATATTAAACACTTCGAAACAAAGTCAGAAATGTCTCGTTTCATACCAGGCCACCAAAACTGACGTTTCAAATCATTGTACATTTTTGTGCTACTCGGGTGGATAGACATTCGGCTACTATGAGCCTCACTCAAGATCATCGAAATAAGTTCTGAATTTCTTGAAACACACAATCGACTTCTGAACCTTAAACAATCATTGTCGTCTATTTGAAACTCCGATTCCACATTAGAAGCACATTCAGCTCGTTTAGCAATCAATTCATCATCGACTTTCTGAGCTTCATGAATTTAATGAATCAATAATGGTTTGGCCTTTAATTCTGCTACCAACACATTATCGGATAAAACAGACAAGTGTACATTCATTGCTCGTAAAGCAAACAGTGATTTACGACTTAAAGCATCCGCAACCACATTAGCCTTTCCCGGGTGATAGTCAATGACAAGCTCATAATCTTTTAACAGCTCAAGCCAACGTCTTTGTCGCAGATTCAAATCTCTTTGAGTCATCAAATATTTGAGACTTTTGTGATCCGAATATACATGGCACCTCTCACCAAACAAGTAGTGACGCCAAATTTTTAATGCGAAAACAATGGCAGCTAGTTCGAGATCATGAGTCAGATAGTTTTTCTCATGCGGCTTCAATTGCCTCGATGCATAAGCTACAACTCGGCCTTCTTGCATCAACACACAACCCACCCAAGCAAGGAGGCATCACTCAGAGATGACAAACTCTTTACCGATTCGGCCGCACTAATATCGAGCTTGATCAAAATAAGTTTTCAATTGATCGAAACTTTTCTGACATTTCTCTAACCATTCAAATTTAACATCTTTCTGTAGTAGTTTTGTCATTGGTGTGGCTATTATCGAGAAACCCTTTACAAATTGTCTGTAATAACCGGCAAGTCCCAAAAAGCTCCGAACCTCAATAATATTTCTCGGAGGCTTCCAGTTAAGTATGGCTGAAATTTTACTCGGATCAACTCGAATACCCGATGCAGATACCACATGACCCAAAAAGCTAACTTCTCTCAACCAGAACTCACATTTACTGAACTTAGCATATAATTGCTTATCCCGCAAAATCTGCAACACTAATCTCAGGTGCTCAGCATGTTCGGTTTCATCTCTCGAATAGACCAAAATGTCATCAATAAACACAACTACAAACCGATCCAAATACGGTCTGAAGATCCGATTCATCAAATCCATAAATACCGCAGGGGCATTAGTGAGCCCAAACGGCATCACTAAGAACTCGTAGTGACCGTATCTCGTTCTGAAAGCAGTTTTGGGTATATCTGAGTCTCGAACTCGCAATTGGTAATAGCCCGATCTCAAATCTATCTTCGAAAATACAGAGGCTCCCTTCAGTTGATCGAACAAATCATCAATACGCGATAACGGATATTTATTCTTTATTGTCACTTTATTCAACTGACGATAGTCGATGCATAGTCTCATGGTTCCGTCCTTCTTTTTCACAAACAATACTGGTGCACCCCAAGGTGAAAAACTCGGTCGAGCAAAACCTCTATCCGTCAACTCTTGCAACTGAGTTTTCAATTCTTTCAATTCCGTCGGTGCCATACGATACGGAGCTATCGAAATTAGAGTGGTACCAGGTACTAGTTCGATGCCGAATTCAACCTCTCGAACGAGTGGTAATCCTGGTAACTCCTCAGGAAAAACATCTGAATACTCACAAACCACTGACACTGATTCAAGTCTCTTTTTTGACTCTTTGCTATCAAGTACGTACGCAAGATATGCTTCACATCCCTTTCTCACATATTTCTGAGCCAATTGCTGGCAATGCATTCAAGTTAGTAGACTCAACTCAAATTATCTCGTTATTTACACATCTCAAATCAATAGTTTTTCTTTTACAATTCACAACTGCATCATGTACGATCAACCAATCCATACCGAGGATAACATCAAATTCATCAAACGGTAAAAGCATCAAATTGGCCGGAAAACAAGAACCTCGGATTACTAGGGGACATTTCTTACACACCTTGTCCACAAGTACATAACGACCCAAGGGATTCGACACTCGAATTACGAACTCAGTAGACTCAACAAGTAAAGTCTTACTAGATGCTAAAGTCTCACTTACATATGAATGAGTAGAACCAGGGTCAATCAAAGCAATCATATCAGTATCAAAGAGAGTGAAAATAACAGTAATAACATCAGGCGAAGAAGCATCATCGCGTGCACGTATAGCATAAGCTCTAGCAGGAGCATGAGCCTCAGATTTGACTGTAGCATCTCTAGATCCTCTCTGACCACCACTAGCATTCCCCGCATTTTTAGATGGTCTACCTCTAGCTGTAGTAACATCCGGTTTCCCACTCTGATTTACATTCTGTTCAGACAGTCTCGGACAATCCTTGATAAAGTGGTCAGCTGATCCACACTTATAACAGGAGCGGTCATGGAACCTACAACTCCCCGAATGCCATTTACCGTATCTGCGCACTCTGTCCCGTCCCGACGATCATTACCAACACCGGCAACGAGGTGATTCGGCGTGCTCGCAGGGGGTCGATCACGATCTCGTCTGGAAAAGCCCGAAGTGTCTTTAGATCTGCCCGAATCATCTCTAAATTTCTTCGATGATTGTTGAAAGGGCTTTCCCGAAGATCTCTTACGAAACTCTCTCGCTCCCACTTCAGCTTTTCTTTTCTCCTTACTGAGTTCTTCGGCTTTGCAAGCTCGCTCGACAAGTACTACAAATTCTCTGATTTCTAGAATGCCAACATACAGTTTTATATCTTCGCGTTCGATCCATCTTCAAACGTTTACACATTACAGCTTCTGAAGAAACACATTCCCGAGCGTACCGGCTAAGCCTCACAAACTTTCGTTCATAATCAGTAACCAACATGGAACCTTGTTTAAGTTCAAGAAATTCTTTCCATTTTTGATCAATGAATCTCTGACTGATATACTTTTTTCGAAATTCAATTTGGAAGAACTCCCACGTCACCCGTTCTCTTACTACAACAGAAACCAATGTGTTCCACCAATAGTAAGTAGAATCACGTAGCAAGGATATAGCACATTTCAGGCATTCATCGGGTGCGCAAGATAGTTCATTAAGTACTCGAATAGTGTTATCCAACCAAAATTCAGCTTACTCGGCATCATCACTATCTGTAGTTTTAAATTCAGTAGCCCCGTGCTTTCAGATTCTGTCAACCGGAGGCTTATTTAACCTTGTCTGATCAATTACCGGTGGTATCGTAGGTGCAGGGGTGTACTATTCGGGAGTGGGGGTTGTGGAACAGCCGTATTGGTTCGAATGTATTGGCTGAACCAATCATTCAATACACTATAGAAAGCCTGTCTAGCCTCGTCGTTCTGATTGCTTGCAATAGGTTGAGAGTCCATCGGCGCGGTCCCATGCGCGGGAGCAGGCGCTACACTCTCAACATCATCAGCTACCGTTCGATTCGGATCGGGATCCATTAATATACGAAAACACATTTTTAACTGTCAGAATTTATCATACTACCGTATTAATACTATATGGCATGTATAGCTAGACTCAAGCACTCTACGTTAGTCCTAGAATCGACTAAACCGTGACTCTGATACCAATAAAATGTAACACCCCTAACCCGAGTCCGATCGCCAGTTTAGGCTATGAGGTATTACCAAGCTAAGCATTTAATTTCAATCACATAATCTATCAACAAAAGCAGAAATTGAATTGGATACATACAGATTTATAAGTTATAAAATGCCATTTTCATACGTCCAAGATATTTACAATTACAAAACGTATTTTGTCAACAGTCTAAACTATACATGCCATATTAGGACCAAAATATAACTGTACCAACAATATCGATAGTACGATGAACTGCTGACGATCCCCGAGTTGGTAGCCAAAATCAACAATCTATAAAACAAAGAGATAAGAAACAGAGTAAGCTTTCAAGGCTTAGTAAGTTTTAAGCATTTTAACAATTAAAACATATCATTTAAATCGAACAATGAATATTACCAAATTCATATTCTAATTACAATCACTAGGCCAAATATGCACAAGTATACCACACATAAAGACTATTGGCCGAATATAATACATAAAGAATTTTTTTTTTTAGCACATGCTTTACTTTACTATATGGCTCATCCACTAATCTAATTTGCATATTTTCATACAATGACAGACATCGATCGAATAGGTCATTTCTCTTATTCATAAATATATTAATCATTTACATAATTATATCATTTTTAATACTAATGACTCATCTTGCAATCAATTCACATAACGGTATATAATACGTACCTGGTCATTACCATGTATCATACCTATTCGATAATAGTTTTCTTTGAACATTTGAGTTTATAATCTCATTCGAATCACCGGCGTTAAGCCTGCTAAGTTTCAAACCCGAATCCAATTACTAGCTCAAAGCCTGCGGAACTTTAAGCCCGGATATAAAACCAGCACTAAGCCTACGGGATTTGACCCGGATATACATTACCAGCACGAAGCCTGCGGGATTTGACCCGGATATACATTACCAGCACGAAGCCTGCGGGATTTGACCCAGATATACATTACCAGCACGAAGCCTGCGGGATTTGACCCGGATATATATAATATTTTGAGAGCTAAGCAAATTTACCCACCAGATAATTCGGCTCATATAATATATCACATTTGTGCTTCATTTTATTCATTCAAGTATGAGCACACAACGAAAATACACCTTCAATATAGTTTTTGGTTCAACACTTTCACACAAGAACACATAACTATTTCACTATCCCGGCTTAACTCTTAATATCTATTCGATTATATTCCATATACTCAAGTTATTTATTGAACAACTTTATTCAAGTAGAGGCAAAAGATTACAATTTCATTTATCATGCTTATCTCATTACATCAATTATGTAATAAATGTAATTACTCAAAACTTACCTCGGATATTTTTGAACAGTTGCGGATAGGCTATTCGATCGCTTTCTCCTTTCCCTTGTCTGGTCTAGCTCCTCTTTGCTCTTGAGCTTAATTTAAACAAATGAATTTGTTTAATCATTTCGAACATTAAAAGCTCTTTTAAAGCACTTAACCCCTATACTCAATAATGAAACCAAACCATATACCTAATTATTTTATCACATCACCTTAAGCACACATATTAACTATCATACACCCATTTCACATGCCAAGTTACAATAAAAACAAAATGCATACACACCAATAATTTAATTACCCATTTCGACCTTATAAGGTAACTTCAATACATTATGTATATACAATTTGCCATACACGTACCATATTTTTAACAAGCCGAAATTACTCCTACATATTATCCATTATAATTATTTCATAGATATAAAACATAGCTGAAAAATCTTTAGCCTAAATGCGTATAATAACACCCAAATCATCAACTATTTTAACGAACATGACACAAAAGATTAACTAAAACTCCATTCAATTTTAAGGTATTAACCCTACTAAACTCATACCATGACCATACCTAATCGAATTCAAGTAGAGGATTAATTACAACCATGTACATCAATATATAATTATAACATGTTTTAATATCTTATATATCCCATTCGGCCCTAACCACACAACTTAGCTTTTATATACAAATTCCATCTCATGATCAATTGTAGCAATTTACACATAGGTTACATTATTGTCAAACCAAGACCGATTATGTATATCAATTAAATATTTCACAAAACACATAACTCAATAACCAAAGTTTATATAACCCTAAATGTCTAAATATGAATATCCCTCAATTCTCTTATAACTTAACCTTTTTCTCCTTTTAGCCTAATATCCATTAACATTTAGTTCATCAAACCAATATTTAATCCTATTTCCCTTAACACAATTGTATTCGGCAATGACCACAATTATTTAACCAACTAAAATAATAAACCACAACATTTAAATTCATCTTATTCTTTTCCCATTTGACCGAATGAATATTTATCAAATGAAAACTCAACTAAACAACAACATTTTTCTTTCTAAAATGTATATACACTCATACGGCAACTTCCAATTTGTACTTTTCAACCATGAATTCTACTCATTCAAACATCATTTAAGCTACTTAACAAATAATTAACATCTTTCAAAAAAAAAAAAACTTATCAAAATAACACCAATTTAGCACTTGCCGAATGGACATTTGTCTATTGATTCATGAAATTAAACCATGGGTTAAATAAGCTATGTACTTATCAATTTAATCTCATAGTCAATTAAAAAGAAAAATCACAATGCATACCTTAAACTAGGATAGCCATGGCCGAATACCTTGGTTTTCCTCTTCAATATTCCCTTTCCCAAATTCGGCAATCAAGAAGAAAGATGAGCATGTATTTTTTTTTTATCTTTTATTGTTTTACTAATTACTTTATTTTAAAAATAAAGCCATCACTTATTATAATACTAAAACAAAACATATATTATACATCAACCATCATTTATGGCCGGCCACTAAAAAAAATTGGTGCATTTGACATGCAAATCCCTCATGTCATCATTTCATGCATTATTTGGTACTTTAAAATTTACCTATCACACTTTCAATTTTTATCACATGAGTCTTATCTTAAAAATTTCACATACAGATAACCAAATCAAAGCATGAAACTTTCGCACATGATTTACACATATAATAAACATAGAATTTAACAGTTAATTATTTTTATGACTCGTTTTTCTGGTCCCGAAACCACTTTCCGACTAGGGTCAAATTAGGGCTGTCACAACTTTTCTCAATTAATACTTTTCCTAGACATTATAAGTTATTTCATGACTACTGAAATTTAGAATTTCCACATAAAACTTAAACTTCAAACTCTTTTACAATCAGGTTCCAAACATTCACTTTCTATTCAATTCTTTCAATAAAATCACCATATAAACAATTTAAAGCTCTAATTCCATGCCAAACCATCATATAATTCCAGCATATAATCATAGCAACTTTCAATTTCTTTCATAGAATAAAAAATTAATGAATTCAACAAGTGGACCTAGTTGTAAAAGTCACAAAAACACAAAAAATTCAAGAAATAATCAAGAATTGAACTTACTTGCAGTAAAAATATGAAAATCCAGCTTAAGGGAACTCTTCCATGGCATTTTCGCTGATGAGAATGCAGAAAAATAAAGAGAAATCTAGATAATTCCACTTTAGTCCTAGCTTTATCAAGTAAATTTTGCAATTTTGTAATTTTGCCCTTAATTCTCCTTATTTTCTTGCTGATTTCATGCCCTTGCCGTCCAGCCCAAATAGACCTTGGGTCTATTTGCCTTTTAAACCCTCTTTCTTTTATCATTTATGTTATTTAATCATTTCCTACAGTTTTGCATTTGATACAATTTAGTCTTTTTTGTTCAATTAACTATCAATACTTTAAAATTTCTTGACGAAACTTTAATACTAACTTATTAATACTCCATAATATTTATAAAAATATTTATGGCTCGATTTAAAATTCTCGAGGTCTCGATACCTTATTTTCGATTCTAATTATTTTAATATTTATTTTTAGTACACTATTCACTATTTCAAAATTTTTCCTAACTTCACATTTAACTTATACTCATTAAATTAATAATATTTCCTACTCATTTGTTGGATTTAGTGATCTCGAATCTTTGTTCCGATACCACTGAAAATTAAGTTGTTACACAGTCGGTTGTCTATCACGGTTTATATCAGTTCTATTAGACTTAAAATTTGATCTCCAACTACCACGAAATTCTTTTGATCTTTTCGGTTGTGAATTTGAACTAGCAGCTCCAAGATGCTTTCCAACAGTATAGGTATTCTCAATCTTTTTATCAAAACTCATAACTTGTTATACCATTCTTGCCCTTTCAATTAAATCTACAAAGCCAATGATTCTGTGTGATACCAACTGTACTTGTAATTTATTGCATAAACCACGCAGAAATCACTTGCAACTGTCAACTTCAGTCGGGACAAATTCAACAGCATATTTACTAAGTCTCGAAAATTCTTGTTCATAATCAACTATAGGCATTTCACCCTATTTCAGCATAAAAAACTCTTGTCTTCTATCTTCGATATACAATTCACCCATATATTTCTTTTGAAATTCCTTTTGGAAGAATTCCCAATTTACTTGATCTACGGATATATGACGTGTCACTGACTGCCACCAAGTATATGATTTTCCTTGCTGTAGAGAAACAACACATATTAAAATTTCACGCAGGTTGCATTCAAGTTGTTGCAAGATATGTTTAGTGGATTCAATCCAAATTTTAGCTGTAGAAGGATCAACTACTTTCAAACCAAAAAATTTAGTTGCATCATATTTACGCAATTCTTTTATCAAAGCTCGAAGAACAGTAGGGGTAAATGTCGTAGCGGATGTAGTTTCCGCCACTCGTTGAAGAGCATCAGCAATAGCTCTAAGTAACTGTGAATCATCCTTTTCCCCAATATTACCTCTATCGACATTAGGTTGTTGAGTACTAACTGATTAACACTTGGTGTTGCCAATTCGGTTTCATCTAATTCATTGGAAACATCATCTCCGATATACATTTCTCGATCAACATCATTATTATAATCATCCGACATTTTTAACTATAAAACAAAAACAAATATATATATATCAACATATAAATCTCGACTCAATTCGACTCAATTATCACATGTACCTCTAGACTCAATTCCGAGCTCGATTTAGTCTGAGAATTGGCTAAACTTGCAAAGCTTTGATACCAATAAATGTAACACCCCTAACCCTTATCTATTGCCGAAACAGGGTTACAGAGTATTACTGGACTTTTCAGATAAAAAATAAATATTACATATTATTTAACATATATGTCATAAATCAATCATATTGTCCCTTATATGAGCCATTGAGGCCCTAAATATATGTTAGGAACAAATCGGGACTAAACTGAGTATTCAAATTTTTTTAAAAACATTAAAAATTTTCAAAGAAATAGGGAACACATGCCTGTGTGACTGGGCCGTGTGACTCACACGGTTAAGAGACACGCCTATGACTCAGGCCATGTGAACATTCGAAATAGGGGCACACAGTTGTGTCCCAGCCCGTGTCCAAACTTAGGTGCTTATTGATTTGAGTCACACGGCCAAGCTATACACTAGGTCGTGTGAGTATACTGACTGGTATTAATAAGGTGCAGTGGTCCCAATGTGGACAAGGTCCCAAATGATATTGATAAAGAATGCACGAGTAATGATAAAAATATTAACATGTCTTCGACCGGGAACCAGATTCGACGTATTATGATACACAATAATCCTAGACCACACATGTCGCTCATAGACCCTGATGTGACGCATGTAACTGAGTTTCCAGAGTACCCTGATATACTACCTGCTCACCGATTAGCCGTAGATTCCGATCCTGAAGAGTTGTTTCTGGGCCAGAAATTCGAAAGTAAGGAAGAGTGCATATTTGCCATTAAGCGATATAACATGAATGTGTCAGTGGAGTACAAAGTCGTCGTGTCTAAACTGACATTATACATTAAGGAGTGTTGAAGGTCGATAGAGGATTGTAATTAGCGAGTACAGCTATATTTATCTAGAAGTTGCAAATGTAGGAGATACAAAAATTTGTTAGACCTTACACATGAACTTCAACGCGTATAACAGAAGATCACTGAAAACTTTATTCAAAAACTATCTGTACATGCATCACACTAATGGTGAAGGACATCTCGACCATTAAAGTTTCAGTACTGATTTTTGAAATGCAAGCATGATTCCAGTATCGAGTATTATACCAGAAAACATGGATAGCTAAATAGATGATAATTGAGCAATTATACAAAGATTTCAATGCGTTGTATAATAAGCTACAATGGTGGATAGTCGCTATGCAGGAGTACGTACTGGGGACCATTATTGAGTTGCAAACAGGACCTTATTATGGCTTTAATGACCAACTACAATCGAGAAAAAGAAATTTTTAACGGATGTTTTAGACGTTTGATCCATGTGTGCGTGTATTTCCTAACTGCAAGCCGTTTGTGCAAGTAGATAAGACCTGTCTATACGGTAAATATACGCAGATCTTGCTTATTGTGGTTTATCAATATGGTAACAAAAATATGCTCCCGATAGTGTTTGCCATTATGGATAACGAAAACATGAAATCATGAGAAGTCTTCCTCACGAACCTGGGGATGTATATTGTTAGTGACAATAATATCTGTATCATCCCTGATAGAGGAAAGTGAATAATTACTGCCATTAGACATTCCGGTGTACCATAGAGATCCGTTTACTGCATCCGACATATCGCGACAAACTTCCACCAAGAGTATAAGAATGCAGACTAGCGGAGACAAGTTGTAAAAATGGGTAAATAATAACCTTATCTTTTTAATATATGTTTTAATATTTTAATTCGAGACTGTAACTTATCTTTTCTTAATACATCTATAGCATAAGAGCTAGAGAGCCATTTATTTTGGCAAAGGATGACTCGACTTGAGAGTGACATGAAAGGTGAAAAGAATACACCTTTTCGACAGTTGTTAAGTACCATGGAGCAATGGCAATGGGCTTAAAGTTTCAACGAGAATAGTGGCAATGGACTTAAAGTTTCGACGAGCAGTTTCGCTATGGTCATATGACCACCAACTTGGTAGAGGGGGTTAACTCTATGTTGAGAAAAACACGACATCTTCTAATTTCATCTGTGGTCTCGGCTACATTCTACAGGCTGGCTACTTTGATGCCAAGAATGGGGCAGCAGTAAGTCAATCAGATGGAGGTGGGACACGTGTTTTTAAAATATTTTAGGGATGCAATGGTTGCAAACTGTTGAAAGGAAATGTCAATGGATGTAGAAATATATTCACGACATCTTCAAATATTTGGAGCTACAGAGACCATCGATCGTCGACCCATTATACCACCTAGGTCCTACGAAGTTGATCTCTAAAATAGAAGGGGTGATTGTATGAGGTTCCAAACACTTCATTATCCCTACATACACGTCGTGGCAGCCCGTGCGCACACGTTGCTTAATGTTAAACAGTTTATCGATAAGGTGTATACTTTCGAGCACACATTACGTGTCTAGAAGAACGAGTTCCCCGTCCTACCTAACCTGTCTACATGGAAGGTACCTCTGACTACTTTTGAGCTTGACCTAGACAAAAGGTTGTGTAGGAATCTGAAAGGTTGTCCGCAATCAACCAAAATCCATAATAAAATAGACATTAGGGAGAAAACCGACGGAAAGCTTTGTGGCGTATGCAGATTAGCTGGGCATAACCGGAGTAAATGCCCGCAACAAACCTATTATATTGGACAATTGTCGTGATCGGGTAGAAATTGAGCTAATGTATTCTAACGTATCCAATTTATAACAAAGTTTGTTGCAATGAATCTAATTTAAATTACAATTTTTTTTAATGAATCTTAATTAAATAAATACAAAGTTTGTTCCAAATTTGTTCCAACACGTCATTTAAAATTACAAAGTTTGTATTTTTGCATTTATACTTCACTACAATTAAATAAATAGAAAACTTGACATTTAAATTGCACAAACCCCTAAAATTGATAGTTTGATGGTGTGGTCCTAGAGGTATATTTTTGAGGTAGTCAACGTTCACATTGCGGATGATCGCAGTGATCGACGTTCTCTTCACTCGAACATGAGGTTGTGCTAAACATAGAAGAAAAATCATATACCCTAAACATCATCGATGAACTTGAGCTCGGAGGAGTGGAGTACTGCGGTGGTAATGGGCCAAAAGGAGTGGAGTATTGTTGGGGTAGTGAGTTGAAGATATCAAACTCTGAATTACATTTATGTCCTAACAAGCCCAGGAAATAGTCATTGACCCCCAAGTCTAGATGATATCCCCAGAATATGGCTCTAGCTCTAGCTCGGGCTCGGGCTCGAGCGATGGCTCTGGCTCTGGCTCGGGCAGGGGAGACAGATGTGGAAGGGGATGGGACAGTTGCCCAAGTCGTGTCATGTGCAGAGGGACTATCACCGACTGCCCACCAAATAAATACGGTTTTCCCATCTCAAAGTACCACTATATGTACTCTATCGAGGGCTACAGATCGAAACAATGACCCAGCTGAAGTATCACCCCATGCTGTTGTTCCACACTGCAATATATTGTTGATATACTACTGCCCAATTATTTTCATGTTTCCCCCTCTTATTAATCCTGTGGATGATACCACTCCATTGTCTAAAAATTTATAATTGGTACGTTAATGCACCATAAGTCTGAATGGAGTGGGCAAACGAGGGAATAACAGCTGCAATTTCTAAAAGAGAATAGGACATCAAGATGAATTGTACAATTAACAACGTGGTTATATTAACGCAGGTCGAGTAAGATAAAATAATTAAATATCACGAATATTGGAATAACTTACCCCTCTCCGACATAATTCTCAATCATCAAACGGTATATCAAAACCGTGTATGACCTCCCGATACCCGAATTAGTACTTTATCTACAAAAAAAAAAACTTGTTAGAATAATATCATTATACAAAAATGTCTAATAATTGCTATAATGGGTAAAATTTTATCACCTGTTTATGAGTAGAAATACATATGCTTGGTGACTAATCAATGCCAAGAATGACATTCAGTAAAGCGCCCAAGACTGCAGCAATATGAGGCATCCGCCTATGTCCACGGTAAAAGGATTTGTCGTTAAACAAAGTTCGCAATACAACATAGCTAGCACTACAGACCCCTAACTATACGAACGAATATTATGCAAATAAGATAATATGGATAAGTACATCAAGTGGACCTTGTAGTTGTTTGCATCCGGCATGAGTACACCCCCTATGATGTGCATAATGTATGTTTGAACGACGTACATCATCTCTCGTTTAGTGGTACTACTCGGTAAATGCTCAAAATTAACCTTTAGCCATGAAAATCTTAAACCCGTAAATTTCCCCTCATTAGGCGAGCGTCTAAGTAAGTTATAGTAAAAGGCGGCTGGCTCAGAGATCGAACTTATGCCCGTGATCGCACTCTCGTTGATGGGGAGCCTGAGTTGCAGTGCAACATCTTGCAGAGTGATGGTGCACTCCCTATACGACAAATGAAATATGTGGGTCTCTAGGCGTCATCGCTCGACCAAAGCAGATATTAAGTCGTACAACAAATCAAACGTTCGGATCAATGTCGCTAATTTGAATTCGACTAACTCCATGTATGACATGAGGTGTTCATCCGACAGATAGCCTACATTGTTCACACGACCCCTCTATGGGCAGTATGGATCCTAACACTATTAAATTACCAAAATAGTTAATATAATCTAATTTAATTTCGTAAATTACGTGAGTAACAAATAACAATTTTTTTACCATCTCATTAACATTTTTTTATATATGATCATCATTATTAATCAAAGCACCCATTTAGTAATCTACAATTTTAAAAAAATGAATTTAATTAGTTTGTTGCAAAAAACACAGTACGATATCTAAATAATTTGGATTTGAGCCTTTTTATCTCAATAATAGGAGAGAATAACAAATTTTGATAATTAATTTTTAAAGGGTCCATTTTCAATAATTATCAAAACATATTAATATTATACAGTAAATAATACGATAAATACAGTACAATAATAATATAATTACAATAAAAAAATCTCATAAATTCCCATATTTTACCTACATAAAAAATCATTTTAGTTTACAATAATAATATAATTAAAATAAACCGAAATTATCTAAACAAATAAAACATACGAATCCAAAAATAAAACAGAAACATACTTGTTTAGTTTCTTTCAAACAACCTATAAAAATATATAAAAACAAAATTAATCAACATCTCAATAAGTCAAAAAAAATGATCAAATAAATCAAAAAAAATTACATTCACAACAAATCACAATAAACATTAAACTGAATAAATAATTAACCTAATCAAAAAATTACTAACAAAATAACTTTAAAATAAATTAAAAAAAAAACATAAAAATTTACATTAATAACCTAACAAATCACAATAAACATTAAACTAAAACAATTTATGATAGTTACTAACAAAAAAACTTTAAAATAAATTAAAAATAACATAAAAATCACAATAAAAAAACTAAACAATACTAACAAAATAATTTATAACAATTCCTTCCATTTAAAAAAAACAGAAATACCTTATCCTTCTCCTTTTCTTCTCCTCTTCTTCTCCATTGTTGTTGTTTTCTTCTCTTTTTTTTTTTTTGACCGTTTCTCTTCTTTTCTAAAAGGGGGACCATAGTTATATGGTCCCCAAATCCCTCACCCTCTTCCTTCTCTTTTTTCCTGTGGCCTGAGGATGGGACTAGATAGCTCTGACGGACGAGACTGAAGCCTAGCACCTGTGTCGCCTATTAGGGAGGAGTGTGACTAGTGCCGCCTACCTGCTGGCACCATCCCTGCTGACCTATACCCATATTTTTATAACCAGGTTTAGTATAAACCCGTATATTTTTGATAATGGCGTGACCCATTAAAATATTAATTAATTTCTTTTTACATAAAATCATAAAGTACGGCCTATGGCATATATATCATCCTCCACCCCTTAAACATTCTATTTTTGTATATAGGAGATACATATAATTTTTTAATTTAATTTTTTATTTTATAATATTGGTGTATCCTTGTTTTGCATAACGATAATAGATTAGGTGCCAAAAAGAAAAGAATACGGATTTCCACCCATTTTAGAACGCGGAAAGCATTATATAAGTTTGACATTAGTTGGTAAGAATAGCATCCATGAACTCCTCGTCATTTCCCAAAGCATTCAATGTCTCAGGTGAAAGACATGCTTCAATATCAATACTACCTTCTTCAGCTCCACAATACAATGTTATTTTTCCATCAGATTTATTTGCCGACCCACATCTTACAGCTATTGGCTTTCCCCATCCAAAATCATTACCATACATGTCGAACCGAGGTGAACTGCTTGTGATCAAACTCCGACTCGATATGGTCGAAATCTTCAACAGCTCAGGGCTTGCAATCCATGTCTCAATGAACTTGTTGAAATCTTCACCTGTATTGGCAGCAATCACCTTGTTCATTTCCAATGCTATGCTGCCAACTCCTTGTTCTAACAGTTGTTTAACTTTCATCGTCACTTTTTGGGTCTTTATCACATTCCCAAAATACTCTGGTGGCAAATCATGTAATCTTTGTCTGCCGCCAATGATAAAGCAGTAATGGGTGTCTTCATTTGGCTCTAAATTTTTGTTGCGAATAATAGATTGCCATAGATGGGACAAGAGTGCTTGAAGTGATGAGATTTGTACCATTTGGTTGGTGGTGTTGGTGGTGCCGGTGCCGACCTCTGCATTGGCTCTTGCTTTGAGGGTTACAATGCTTTGTTTTGAGAAATGGAAAACCTTTCTTTAAAAAGTGGCACAACAAAATCGTCATGGAAATTCTGGACATGAGATTTAGGAATCTGAATGGGGAAATTGATGCTATTAAAAAACCGACGTTGAAAAACAGGGAGCTTCGTTAAGTGGATTAAACCTCTTGAAATGGCGGACCACGAGTTAAAGAAGTGCCAAAAGGATGTACCATCGACCACGGAATGGTTCGCCGTGATACCGATGAAAATGCCATCCACTAGCTCAGTCACTTGCACTCCGAGCAATGGGTTAGAAACGCCCTCTATGTTTTTAACACCGTTGAGTGGGAAAAACGAATGAACAATCGAAGGAACATAAACAGGATCGATGATGTCGGAAATGGTCACTCCATTTGCTTTAGCATGGATAAACAATGCCCCGGTATTATTACAATCGATGAAAAACGAAACCTTATCGTCGTCATGTTCGGTAGTGGCTAGGCGGCCGGAAAGGGGTGGAAAGTAGAGTAGAGTGTCGGAAAGAGAGGCTTTTAAGTGGTTGATAAAGGAGCTTTCATGTTGTGGTTTGGGAAAAAGGAGACCCTTTTGGACTGGACCGACTAGAAGAAGATGAAGATCCCATGGAGTTAACTCAACCTTCAGCTGGCTCAACTCGGCCTTGTGAATCACTGCCTGAACCATATCACTCGAGATATATTCGACCCCTGTCATATCTTGGATTCTTACGAGATTAGCTAATAAAAGTAATTGAGAAGCTATGGCCATTACTTATGCATATATATATATATACACACACGTGTATATATAACATATATACTCCGTATGTACACCAAGTTGACAATCAACTAATGGGTAAACTATACCATTAATTGCTAAACTATGAAAAAGTTATTGTTTTGGTTATTTAACTAAAAAAAATTATTAAGATGTTTAAATTTTAAAATCGATGTTATATGACTTTTTTTATTCGTACTGTTTGCATGAATCGAAAACTTCTTTTCCCCTTATTTTTTAAGTTTTTTTTTTATGAAACAATTTTAAACGTTATGATCCCACGAACCAAAATTCAAATAACTTGTTTCTTCAATCTTCGACATTGGTCGTCAAATTGAGTTGGATCTAAGATATATTCTTCTACTTGTCGATGGGTACTAATTTACTATACCGATTGTTTAATTATCATTTGAAATTCATTGACAGAACTTTTTAAAAAACAAAAATGTAATAGCCCAATGACTTAAATAAATATTTTTAAATAGTTCATTGACTTAAATAAAAATTTTTGAATAATTCAGTGACTAAATTGTAATTTTTTTAATTAAGTGATCAAAATAAAAATTTAACCATAATTTAGTGACTAATGATAGAATTTACCCTAAACTAATTTATTGAAGAAAAGATTGCCGACAACCTAACTTATCATTACCGTACGAATTCAATATTATTAGTGATAACGGTGCAAGAGAATGGACTTTTTCTTGCCAATGAAGTAATGGATAAACGCGTAGAATTTATGTACAAATTTTCTAGCATTGATTTTTAGGCTAGTTCTTATTTATTTTCTCAATTGCTATAATTTTTAAATTTTCTACTTTCACGACTCATTTTTATTTCTTCTTTGCCCTCAAAACCTCTAAATTCCCATCAAAAACAAGTTCTAATGATCTTGAACCAACTCGAAAACCGAAAAATGGGTATGACCCTTACGGTTCATTGATCCCCCCAAGCAAGGTATCTAAAGATTGGTTCACCTTGAATATGCTTGAGGTATCTGAATGTGTTGCAAGAATCGTCAATGATTGAATTGGAGGCTTGCATCAGTTTATATATTTCAGTTTAAGTTGTTGAGTAACATAATTAAGGAACTAGGAATGGCAAGTTCAGGAAGATTCGTATGTGTTATTCAAAAATAAGGAAAGTTGTGGAACCGACGTAATCGAATGTAGGACATCCATTTGTTGCCGAGACAACTTAATAAACAGAAATGTGATATCAAAAGAGAATCAAGAAGCGTGGCACATAGTTTATAAACAATATTCAACGACATGCATATATCAAAACAAATCAAGCTTTAAAGTTCATCGCTTGAGTTATTATAAATCCAAAATATGATCATTAATTTATACTCATGACCAACGAATACCAATTAACCAAAATCATTAAGGACTTATAAAACTTCTTAAGACTAGGTACATGCCATTTACAATCTTAATTTCAAAAGAGCATTACGTATACTGTAATAAGTTGAGCTTGAGTACTAAATGCTATAAACCTCACAAGTTAGTCAAAAGTCTACTCAATACTTACGCATGGAAACAAACATATTTGCATGCTGAGCAACATAATTCAAATTCAAACACATAAAAATATTAAGTAAACAAGCATACTAAAATAAAATTATAATTGTAACATCTGCGTTTTAACTTGGAGTTAGGTACAATGATGGATCGAGTTAGGAATTATAGGAGAATTCTAGAAATAGAACAAATAGGAATTTTGAGTATTAAATTAGGAAGTATTTAAACTCGATATGAGATTAGCAAATACTCCTTAGATAGGAAAATTTTAAATAGATGTATTGACTAAATTGAAAGAGTAGAGAAATTGTTGTGGCCAAAGTAGGAAAAATAAAAAAAGTTACCAGATACATTGTAGTAGTGGAGAGGAAGGGAGGATTAAGAAGAAATTTTACTCAAAGATAGTTATGAGTCATCTAAGGAATTATAAATGATGAAAAAGGATAAGATAGTAATTAGTCAAGTAGATATTTTTAGACATAATGATTAGGACTAAAGTGTAAAGATGGATGACATTTATTAGTAATTTGACATTTTTAATTAAAAAAATGATGAGATATTTTTATAGAATGGTGTAGAAAGTGGGAGAAAGTTATTATCTTTTTTCCAAGCCCATGTCACTTTCATATCTTTATTTACCCATCTTTTGTTTTTATTCCCTTTGTATCCTTCCTCCATTGTTGAACAAACTAAACTTAAAACCTTCATTTTTCTTTAGGATTTCTTTTGTAAACACTATAAAGAAGGCTAGTGAACATCTTAATCTCATGAGAGAACCCCCCATAGATGTGTTAAAAAGGAGAGAAAAAGCAAGAGTTAGGATTTTAGGTTTTCAATGAGCTAAAGTAAGAGATGATGAAATTATCATGATATACATGTTTATTTTCATAATCTAACATAGAAGAGTTATTTGATTTTAGTTTTAACTTATAAGTATTATATGTTTTATATGAAATTGAAGAAAAAGAAAAAAAAGGAGAGAATAAAATTGAATGAAAAGGAAAGGAGAAGGCTAAGGAGTGAAGGAAGAAAGAAACACATCATCTCAACCATTTTGTTGTAAGTACTACAATGATTTAAATTTATTTTATTTAAATGTTTAAAATTTTAGTATAGAAATTATTTATTATAAAAATGTAATATATATATATATATATATTAAACAAATGATTAAATTGTGAAATTATGAAATATGTAAAGAAAAGTATAGGTGAAGAATATGAAATGATATAATTGTTTGAATACTAAGTAAAGATGTTGTGAAAGAAATATTGTGTGAAAAAGGTATTATACATGTGATATATTTATTAGGACCGAATTGTGAAATAGGGAAAATGTGAAATATTTTTCGAGACATATTTATTATGAAAATTTTGTACTAAATTCAGTTTTAATGCCCAAGTAGATAGAATTTAGAACTACTAAGATATTAGTGGCATGCCATTAAGAGACCTTAGCGCACTCTCCGATTATTAGCACCTTCGTGCTATCTGTTCATTAGTGCATAATAATACACCTCTGTATTTGTTTCATATATTCGGTATGTTCTATAAAAGTCTACTATGGGCTAAGGATATGAAATGTGAACAAAAGTGAATCATCAAAGTGTTGTGGTAAGTTTAATAACTATCAAAGGTAAGTTAAATTTTGTTAAAATAAAGTATAGTTGTAGACATTTGCATGTGTGTAAATATGTATTAATTGGATAAGTTTAAGCATTATATTATGATTCATTTACCTATTTATTACTTTATAGTGCTTACTAAGCCTTCACCAGCTTAACGCGTTTATCTCAACACGTAGGTATAGTTAGACTTGAAGAGCTAAAGTTGAGCTAGGAGATCTCTCATCTCATCACTTCTCCAAGAGCTACAAGAGTAAGTACTATATTTTGAGTTAAAATGGCATGTACATAGGTAGACCAAATGTGTTCCAAATGTGTTCCCAAGTAATAGGGACTAAAATGCAAACTCTTAAAACTTTATCGATTTTGGTATTTTAAATTGAAATATTTTGGTTCTATATGAAATGAATTATTGATAGTCATATATATGCTTGCAATTGTGGTTTGATAATGAGATAATTTGGTTGAATTGGAGTGGTTTTTGAAATGCCTTAAGGTACCTTGAAATGGTTTTAAGTGTTGTAAAGAAATAAAAACTTTGTAGGGGGTTTAGCAAAGTTTTCAACTGATTTTTAATAAAAATTACCTAACCTAGGCTTTGAAACTTACAATTTTCAAAACATATTGTTATTTTGGTATCGATATCACTCTTGGTATTGATTTTAAAAGCAATGTATCGATACCTTCATCAAAATTTGAATTTTTGGAGTTCTAGAATGCTATTTTGGTATCGATTTTCTGCAGATGTGTAAATACCTTTCTCACCTATCAAATATCGGTGCACCCTCAAGAAATGTGTATATCATTGTGAAATATCATATAGATTTAGTTACATATCATATTTATAGTATAGCCCAAATAATTGATTACGAACTCAAAAATGTATATACGAATTAATATATCAAGTTATGCTTGTGACCAAATAGGGAATTAAAGCTACTAATATGTCTTGACCCAATAGAGAATACGAGATAATGTGTCCTCAACCCAACTGGGAATTAAAGAACTCTCCTCTCAATCCAACAGAGAATATAAGAGTCAAATAAAGTACGCCGAATGCTAATTGCACCAAAGTGCTAGAATAGTTCTCGACCCCCAAAGCTCTAGAGAACTATCAAATAATACGTGCCTAACACTAAAATTTCTTTCAATACAAACAAATCTTATAACAGGCCAACTATATTCGAAAACGGTTTGACATTATCAAAACATATATCATTTATTGTTCCCAACAAATTAATATGCAATCACTTTAACACATATGAACCATTTTAAATTCATCAAATCATAGTAAATCATTTCACATCAATAATTCATCATGATACCACAATCAATGACATACCATTCTCAATGCCATCAAACCAAACCGTGCATTATATAAATATCATTAAACCATCATTAATAATTCTTTAACACATATATTTTTAACACAAGGTAAATTTTATTATTTATTATTTTTAAATTATTATTATTATATATATTTAAACGCAAGCACGACTTAACACATTATTAAATATCTAACATTAATCAAAATTTCATTTAAGTTAAAAGGATACAATAACACTTATCCCAAATCAAATGAACCAACTATTTCATCCATTAAACATATATTATTCACATATCATCGTATCAACCAAATATCAATACCAAACTATTTATTTAAGTCTTATAAAGAAAATGAATTAGGTTAGTACAAATCGTAACCGTCTTGTGTACTTTATTTTTCGAGGTTCCGATTACCTCTTTAGCTTACTACATTTACTAGCCTGACTTGAGTTCTCCGGCCCATGAGAATTAAGCTTTCTTTCACTATCTAACAACAATTGAACATAGCTAATTTCCCATTACATTTTCTCCTCTGCCTTTACCCACGTCTTTCTCTCTATTTTCTTCTCTCTAAACCTTTTCTAATTTTTGTCAAATGGAGACAAAAAATTTAGCCCCCCTACAGCCGGTTAATGCTTAGCATTCGAGTGGGTTTGTTGTCATTAAATAATAATGACATTTAGCACATCAACTTAATCTTATTACTCTCAACGACATCTAGCCATTATCTCTAAATTATCCTTTAAAATTTATTTCATAATATCAAATTTCTCCACTTAGTAATCGACTCAAGTTTAGCTTCCACTAACTTGGGCAAACTGCCTTCAAACTCCATTTTTATATTATGGTACAATTATAGTTAAGCCCCTCTCCAAGTTTACCAAAATCTCAATTTAATTTACTAAGTTTTCTGTCCTTCAGGGTTGCAATTTTGGTTACTTCTAGCAGGATCAAATTGATTCGGATATTTTTTACAATATCTAGGTGGTTGCTCCACCTGAGGTTGTTGGTAATATTCTTTTAGGCCGAATGGTTGACCATATTGGTTGTAAGCAACATAACCCTGATATTATTCGATTACTTGTTGCTAATAATATTGCTTCTGATTAGAATAGTCCCCCTAACCGTGTTGGTTATCTCCATACTGGTTAGAATACTAGTTTTGGAAACCCTTTTTGTATTTGAAATTGTTTTCTTGCACTTTTTGAAATGTTCCTAGCCAGTCAAGCTATAGCTTCTTCCTCAAATTCCCACTGACAACACTAACTATTATAACAATTAAGTAACACAAAGTGTTGGGGTAGATTGTGATGGTGGCTTACACCATGTATGGTGCAAAAAGCCATTGAGGCTAGAGGCCTAGGATGATGTTTTAGCATAATGATAGCCAATGGTTGATCTTGTATTGTGTCTCTTCCCTTGATCTTTGAAAAGAATGGAATTTATAGAGGATGGTTTAAAGTTTATTCCTCGTAAAATGATTGTCTTATTAGTAGAATCAAATTTAGACATAGGTTAAGGTATGGCATAGATGTATCTTCATGCGAGGTTGGTGTGCTTGGGAAGTTGAGAGAATTAATAAGATTTGATTTGAGGTTGCATCTATGCTTGATTGAATAATGACAATGCTTTTCATAGCGTGGGGTATCGAAGTATGGGGTGCTTATTATGTATAACAATAGTAAATGAACTTTTAAATAATCTTATTTCACTAATATGTTAAAAGGGCGTTTGGTTTACAAAATGTAATATTACTTCTAATTGTAAGATCACTAAAATGTAAAATTTTTTAGTACATTATCGGGTATGTTACATTACTTTATTTGGATCATCTAATTAGAATATAAATTTTTGTTATTTATTTGATAAAATATAAGATTAACTAAAATTGCATTTTACTATGCTATCATTACTATAAAATTTGCATTTTGTTTTTTCAGCATGAATAAAGAAAGAACTTGAAACAATTTTAGAAATCATTAATATACAAATTAATCATACACACTTGAAATTTAGTTTTTCTTTTGAAGGATCAAACAAACTTTATATAAATTCAAGATATAAAAAACCATGTGTTGATACATTATTTTAAGATTGTTATAAATTGGAATAATTAGAGAATTTTTAAGCTACAAAAACTATTGGTCACAGAAAAATAACCCAAGCACTTTAAGAATAAAACAGGATGACTGGATAAAAAACAATTTTGGGGCATTGGTCAACCCATAATAAAAAATTGAATGCAACTATCACTATAATTACCATGAAAAATTAGACACAGATATTTTAAATTTTATCTTGATTATTAAAAATATAATATATATATCAATTAAAAATAATAAAAAAATCACATTCTTTTCCTTTTTAATAAAAATTATTATTTAATACAATAAAATATCTGATGAAATTTTTTAATTCTAAAAGTGAAGTTAAGAAAGCTGATTGAATTCTAGTTCGGTTGATATTGATATTGAATTCTAAAAATTATTATTTTAATTTTTTTTAAATTTTTAAAGCGTGCTAAAGTGCTTTTATCGTCCTATTGAAGAGTTGGAAAGGATTACGAACAGTTCTAAACAATTTATATTAAAAAAAAGTGAAGTTAAGAAATTACCATAAACTTTATTTATATTTTTTAGATGTTAATTAAGTATACTTATCATCTCTACCATCTATGTATCGAATAATTCTCTTTTAAATAAATATGTTTTATTTTATTCAAGGGGTAAAACTGATCAATTTTTTTTTTTTAAATTATCATAGAATGAAGATTTACCCAAAATATAATATTACCTAAGGAAAAGTTGATAATAAAATGATTATATTTTTATATTATGCTGGAATCTCACAAAATCTCAGATTACTTGAAGTAAACGTCTCCCAATATATCTTAGATTCCAATTATGATAAGATAATTAAACATCACATAAACCAAACATGCTGTTAGATTAATCCTTGAATTGCTTCAAATTGGTAAAAAAATTCTACCGGTTTGATTTTAATACCAATCTATACCGATAGTACCAGTCTGTATCCACAAATACTAGTAGTCAACACCATTAAATGTGTTTCATTGGTCATTTGCAACTCTACATTTGGGTACAACAAAATTCAAGCTGCTCTGCATTCTTCAAAATTGTTCAAATGCCCCACATTTGAACCCACAATAACATCATTCATATATAGAATCATTTATATTTATATATGTATAGACCCTGCTAGAATTTTCCAAATTTTCAACAAAATACCATCATAAAAGTAAATAATAAAGACTGAAGCAGCAAAAGATGGCATACTTACTAATCTAAGGGTCCTCCTTCCATTCCTTGTTGTCCCTAATTGCGAAACTGAATCCCGGGGACCGAATCAATGTCTATTTTTTCCAGGACCTGTGCTTGGCCTGCATTTGCATGGATTTTTTCTACTACTTGGTTTAAACCAGGCATGATTTTTGAAGCCTCCATTTGACTTGAAGTCGGATCAGTAATCTTTGAAGCAACATCGTCCCCGTTAGGCAATTTAACCGAATCAGTTTGATCATCACAGACCATGGAGGAATTTTCAACATCTGGAACCTCATGATTGCTATGAAGATTTGCAGCCATTAACTGCTCATTTTTAGAATCATCAGCAACCTCAGCAGCCAATGCAACATCTGCAGAAGGCATCTCTCGTTCACTCGAGTCACTCGTTATCTTTGCATCTTTGAGATTCCTCGTCGCTTCAGCACCTAACATTTCTGAACCTAATGCAGTAAAAGAATCAGTTTGGATTGATTCAGGTTTATGCGAATCATCCGAACCAATAGCCGAATTGCTTGTAGGATTGTCTTGAGAACGATCAGCTTTTTTCCCCAAGAATTTTGTTTTCAACATTTTCTTCTTGAATCGTGATTTCTTTGGCTTAGGAGCCTTCACAGTCGTCTCATCAGGATTACTAGCCGTCTCGATTGCCCTCTTTCTACAAGGAATAACCGTTAACTGAGAGTTGCCAAGTGCCCTATCAGTTAATTGAGATGTACTCAACTGAATAGCCAGTAGAGCAACTCTAGCAGCTTTGATTTCTGCTTCTTTTTTTGTTTTCGCTGAAGCTCCAATATACCGAATGCCTCCTATCTCAACTGTACACGAGTAGTGAGGCAATCGACCCGTTGCTTCATCCTTCTGAATCTGATAAACCGGAATAGCATAATTCATCTTCTGCGCATACTCCTGTAGTAGATTTTTGCACAAGCCTGTCTCGTGCTGAAGCAGACATCACATCGAAACTCATTAATCTACTACTCCAAAAACCTTACAACAAAATTATATTACTTATAATTGCAAGCTACGAATTTCAAGTATGAAGTGCAGTTCATAATTGAAAATGCCACCACTAAATGGATCTCATACCCGAAACCACATTACAACGAAATGAAGAAACTTACAACAGGTTGAGAGATGCTTTCATTAGCTTCACCGGCTTTGAACAACTCCAAGAGAGCCACTTCAGCTGCCGACTGCTCTGCAGCCTTGCGATTAAAAAACCCGGGTAACGAATCGTATTTAACATTGTTCACAGTTACAGTTGATCGGAAAGAAGGTTTATGGGACGGTCCTTCCTTGAAAGTCTCGTATACAGGTGTTGGAAGACCCACCTTTTGTGCATACTCCTGCAATTGGCTCTTGAAAACATAGCAATTCGAAACACCTGAAAATAATATAATCATATATGGAAGCAAAAACAAGTTGCAATCCCAGTTAAATTGAAAATTAAGAGCTCTATAAACATAATAAGGATCATTCCCTTAAAATAATCAACAGAGAGCTATGAACATTCTACTTAAATTCAAAACACTTAAACACAACATAATTCATCATAGCAATAATTGAATCCCCCAAAAAAAAAAAAAAAGCTTTTCACGATAATTTTTCTTTTACAATTTATCAACTACTTGAATAAATTCTACATACATGATACACAGTAAATGATACTCAAATTAGATATAAATGTATCAATTTATTCAATTGGAAGAGAGATTAAAACCAGAAAAAAAAAAGTTAAAAAAGAAAAAAGAAATTCCAGCAAAGAAATAATTTTTTTTAATACCTGAGAAGTTTTCGTTGGTGGGCATGGCTTAATTTGATACTTGAAAAAATCTGACTAACTGACACTTTGAAGGAAATAAGAAGAAAAATCATATATTTTGGGTTTGATTTTGATAGGAAGAGACTGAAAACTTTCTAGTAGCAAGGAAGTGAACGAAAAAGGGTTTCTGATTCTCTTTAAAAGAGTTCCCCCAAAATTCGCGTACACGGGAGTTAATGAATGCGAATGATCATTACTGTACGATATGATCTTAGGGGTTGAATCCTACGGTCAATGACAATTTTCAGATTTTTTTTTTCATTTTTGTAGCCAAAATAAAAACTTTCAGGTTTTTTCTTTCTTTTCTTTTGGGTAAATTTTATAAATAGTCACTCAACTATCAGCTTATTTTTGTTTTAGTTACTCAAGTTTAAAATTTTCTATTTTAATCACTAATGATATCAAATTTTAATATTTTAGTCAATATATTGACATATTGACATGACATTTTTTTTTGTAAAATAAATAAATTCAATTCTTCAATAGTTATAGACTCTATGATTTCAGTCCTAATTTTAAAAAATACAACAAATTTAACCCTCAACTTTACACATTCTGTCAAATTAGTTTAATTCTTTAAAATTTAAAAAAAATTTAAATTTTTTCAATAAAATTATACAAAATTATAAAAAAATACATATTTTTCTCCATTTTTGACATGAAATTTATTTATTAATACAAATTTTGTAAATAAAAAATGTTTTTAGAAAACCCATGACTTAAATCATATTTAAACTATCCTTTTTTTAGTTTTATTTTATAAATAATATTTTATTTATTATACATTTGACTTTATTTCTTAATCCTTGCCAAATTTGCCAAGCACTAGCCATTGCCTTCCCCCACAACCACTGACACCAATAATCTTTACTCTAAACTCTTCAATTTCCACACCGTCCATCGCCATGCCATCGAACTAGGAATTGGTTTGTGGAGTTGTTGACGTGGCCTTCCATCTTCTGGGTCTCCGATATTTTATTCTCACCTATATATTCCCAATCATGTTCGCTTTCAGGCACAACCTCAAATGCAACAACTTTTGTTTGGGGATAATGGCAAACCTTCTATACTTTAACAAAATTTTCAATGTGATATCAATAGCTTTAATTTGTCCAATGTGGTACTCGTACTTTTTCTTGCGTTATGTGAAGATGTCTTCCTTTTTCCAATATGAATGAGTGGACTCAGTTTTGTTAAAACTATGCATAGTGCACTGTTAGTTGTTTTGAATGGGAACGAGACTCGTAGTACCTTTAGAGAACTCGAACTCAAGTTCCGTTAACTTTGGACAGAGAATTTTAAGCAAAGGCTTGCATTACCTGAAATAGTTGCTTCTATTTTTTTTCCAAAAGAAAATAAAATATCCTGATCTAAACAACAAAGGATTCAAATCCTGATGAAGTATTTAGGAAGTTGGTAGACAATGATAATCTTTCTATCTAAAATATCACAATAAGGTCATTACTTGTAGGCAAGTGAAGATTTCGTAAAATTATGTCCTTTTTTTTATGATCAATACAGATGCCAATATTAATAACGATTATGATAACCTTGAGCAATAAGTAAACAAAGTAAAGCCAAACGGCCAGTTAAATAGAATTAGAAAAACAATTTGGGTGGGTTGTGGCATAGCTCCCTTTTGGTAATTAGGGTTGGGCCTAGTCGAATGATATTACCCATATTTTGTGTAAGGCCAGGGACCTAGCTAAACGTGAAAGGTGTTAGTATCTTGTCTAGGCTCGGACTTTAGCCTATTAAAATTAACCCCAAATAAATAAAACCCAAACCGAATAAAAAGGGAAATAACTTTAAATTTATCACATTAGCTAGAATCTAGAAACCCTAAAACTGAAAGCAAAGCAGATATTTATTGTTGTTGTTGAGTTCTGCCATCATTTTTAGATAATGTTCTATTTGTTGATTTTTATGCTTACAGGTTCTAATACCTTCTAATTTATATCATTGTAGGTTATGGCAAGAACTAAGTACTTGTTGTCGACTGAGCAGTTTCTCTGTACACTCCCCCACTGATGCGGTCGTTGAGAGCACAAAAATAACCTATTCCCTGTAAAATAATAAAAATAGAAAAAGAACAGTAAAGGGGAAGTAGGGTCGAATCCTCGGGGACCGGATTATACGAATGCTTGTTTCTCAAATCTCAAGCGACTGTGCCCAAGAAAACTGCGTTCTGGAAAAAAATAAAAATAAAAATAGATTTTAAGAATTGATTTGAAAGCAAAATAAAATAAAAACAGATTTTAAAGTTTACTGAAATTATGATTACGAAAATAATAAAAATAATAAAGAGAGTTTTAAGTGAAAAGAAATTCTTATGGGAAAGTTCCAACCTCCGGTCGTCTCATTCCGCCTTGGGCTCAATCCTTGGCTTTTGGATGATCCTTCTCAACTCGAGTAAGTCAGTTATAGTGGAAGAGGACGCCTACGACCACCAGCTCCAAAGATTAGACTTACGATTTTTAGGGAACCTAACTCTAGCCAGTAATCTATGCTAGATCAACGCTTCTCAATGGCAAATCCCACGCCATTTTGTCTCTTTGGCTCGCCAACCTCTGACGCAGTAAGTTAACGAACCAACTATGCAATCCTTCCAATACATACAAAGCAGCCGCCTTTGCATATGCTGAAAAGCTTACTTCTTAAGGGCCATGGACGGAAGCGTCAGCCCGTAGTGCGGAGAAACCGGGGTAGGGTGCTTGGGTTGTCATTCTACTTCGCGTCAAAAGGTTGTGTGACGTGACAAGTAAAACTCCGGGTAAGGCTGAAGTATCGATCAACTGCCTAGATTATTCCAAATTTATTCAGGGAATAAAGTAGAGATTTTAATAATTATATTAGTTATCAATGGAAAGCTTTAAATCTCTAACAACTCTAAACCCTCCAATTTCTTTGTTGCTTTGTTGCTTACTGTCTCTCTAAATCCCTAACAGCCCATCCACTTCTCTCCATCGACTCGCTATCCCAAACTCTCAGTTGCAGTAAGTTAGTATTTCTAGGAAATGCTTTTATTTATTTAGCTAAGTGATTTAAAAATTATGGGAAGTTCCTGTTGATTGATCAATAATGTAGTCCAATACTAAGGGATCCTAATAACAAGTTGCATTTGTATGTTTAACGCATACAGTTTTGATAATTTTTGCCACCAAGTCTGTAGTTTTTGTTTAATTTTATCAGGTACGCAATTGGAGTATCAAAATTCGTGTTAGCAAGTAAATGGGGCTAAATTGGAGCACAAACAATAGAAATGGGCTGAATTGAAATTTAAATTTAAGACTGATCAGATTTTCTATTTGACTTTGTAAAAGCTAGATTTAGAAAAAAAAATGATATAAAATATGATTTTATGTGGTTGGTTGTTAGATGAATTAGGCTAATTTTAGCATATCAGATGTATATACCTTGTATGGTGGCCTTTGGAAAACACACTGGAACTTGAATGCAACAATTTCTTTCATTGTTTTCTTTCACGCGTGTAACACCCCTAGCCCGAGTCCGATCGTCGGTTTAGGCTATGAGGTATTACCGAGCCAAAATTTTTTTTTTATTCACACAATCAATCAACAAAGACAGAAATTAAGCTGAATACATACTGATCTTTAAGTTATATATATGCCATTTTCATATGGCCAAAATATTTACAATACAAAATATAACTGTCACCGGCCTAACCTATACATGCCATACCAAGGCCAAAAGATAACTGTACCAAAAAGATCGATAGTATGATGAACTGCTGATGATCCCCGAGTCGGTGGCCAAAATCAACAATCTATAAAACAAAGAAATAAGGAAAACAGAGTAAGCTTTCAAGGCATAGTAAGTTTTAAGTATTTCAAACAATTAAAACGTGTCATTTAAAATCAAACATTAAGTATCACAAGAACTCGTATTCAAATTGTAGATCACTTGGTTGAAAACTCACAAGTACAATAGTTATAAAACCTATTGGCCGAATATATATATATACATGAATACACGAGAAATTTTTTTGTACATATTTTACTATGCTATATGGCTCATAAAATTTCTTTAAGTCACATGCTTTTACAATGACATACATTGACCGAATAAGTCATTCTCTTATTCTTAAATACGGTATTCATTCACACACATATACACATATATATATCATTCTTCGATACTAATAATTCACTTTGAAGTCAATTCACACATGAGTACATAATACGTACCTTAGCAGGTAAAATATATATAATACTTACTCACATGGATATTCAATGTCGTAATCTTACTTAACTTACTGGCATCGGTTCGGTCAAGTCTTAGGACTCGAAACACATGTCTAGCACAAGCCTGCGGGTCTTTAACCCGGATATCATTCCAGCACAGAGCCTGCGGGTCTTGAAGCCCGGATATCATTACAGCACGAAGCCTGTGGGTCTCTAAGCCCGGATATCATTCCAGCACGAAGCCTGCGGGTCTTTAAGCCCGGATATCCACATCAAATATCATGTCTTTTTAATCGTATTCTAACACATTTTATAGAACATTTCACATTATTAGTAGCCATTGGCTACATTCGGACATGAGCTTCATATGAACACCATTATTTCATTTCGGTTTAAAATCATGCATAAATATCACACGTACCTTTCATCAATCAAGCTTAACCCGATTTGACCATTCAACTATAGGTCACATACTTAGATTATTTACCACTCAACTTAGTTCAAATAGAACCAAAAAGATCAAAATTCATATAGTAAATACATGTCAAGGCATCATCAATTTTATACCAAAAACAATTACTCAAAACTTACCTTGTATCTTTCTGAACAAATTTCGGGTTGGCTATTCCGTGACTTTAGCTTTTCCCTTGTTTCACTGTTTGACAAATCTGACCATTCTTCACTACGAAATAAATTTCTTATTGTACAGAATTCAAAATATGTTCTCGATTATTTCATTTGAAACTAGACTCATTAAGGAGTCTAAGAATATAAATTTTATCATATGACCATTTTTATACATTTTATAATGATTTTATAAAAACAGAATAGGGGATCTAGAAGCCATTTTTGACTGTCCCACATTACTTCAAATATCTCCTGATCGGTAATTCTTTTACTCTTACAGTTTCTTTTATAACTAGACTCATCAAGCTTTAATTTCATAATTTATTCAGCTTCTAACTCAACTCTTACAATTTATGGTGATTTTCCAAAAATCACCTTACTGCTGCTGTCCCAAGTAGATCATTACCAAATTACTCTTTCACACATTCTTGGCATACATATTATTTAAGCATGTATCTCACCAATCAATTTTATCATATATATCTATAAATTCACTTAAGCATAATATCAATACAACTCATTGTGCTCAAATCATTATTCAAGTTCAATTTATTTAACACACATATAAACACTAGCAACTAAATATTAACATTTGCATTTCACCATAATAGCCAATTGCCATTAAGAAATTTAAGCCACAATTATTCAATTTTACCAAGCTTCAACCTAACTTAACCTATAATAGTTCATAACACAATTAAAGCACATAGCTTACTAAATTTTATCATAGTCCACAATCGGCCATAGTGCTCCCAACCTATTAGCCGATTTCCTACTTAGCATCTAATGCCCATATATGCTTAATTTGTTTAGCTCAACTTCACCTATCTAACATTATTCATCAAAAGAACATGAAACAACAACCATATCCTTCATTTCAATCAAGAACAAATGCTCACAATACAACCAAATAAACAAATTATACTTCATGGGTTAAGGTAGATTCAAGAAAGGATCTCATAAACATCAAAATAGAAGTAACTATCATGAATTTACCTTGAATGTTTCTTCCCCAATTGACCGAACATTCAAGAGCTCCCCTTTTCCCCAATTTGCTTTCTTACATTCGGCTATCAAGAACAAAGATGGACAAACTTTGTTCTTTTCACCCTTTTGTTATTTTACTAATTCTTTTATTTTCAATATTATGTCATCACCTATTAAAATGCTTAAATAAAGTATAAATTATCTATCAACCATTACTATGGCCGGCCACTAAAGTCAAATTGGTCCATTTGACATGCAAGTCCCCTATGCCACAATTCATGCATTATTTGGCACTTTAAAATTTACCTATGACATTTTCAAGTTTTATCACATGGGTCCTATCTTATAAATTTCACATACAAATGACAAAATCAAAGCATGAAATTTTCATACATGTATGTACACACACAATAAGCATGGAATATAACAGTTAATTATTATTATGACTCGATTTTGTGGTCCCAAAACCACTTCCCGACTAGGGTCAAAATAGGGCTGTCACAACGCGGCAGTGCTAATTCAAACATTTTGCCATTTTTTTTCCATTTTATTAATTTAGATTTAATTGTTTCTCAAGTCCTTTATCATTTTTTTCATTCATCATTACCATTAAATTCCTTCCATAAACCAACAAGGCGGATATCAAAGGGGCCACAAGCGACCTGTGTATGCAGAAGTAGGTTCTCCTTGAACCTTTGAAGGGAGCCTAAGATATTCTGGGAAGTTTGCTGCTTGAAAGCTGCCAGCACCTCCTCCTACTTCAGAAGGGTAGTATCCACCTGCTCTTGACACTCCCTAATAATCCTTTCCACTTTGATGGAGTGTCTCAGAGTGACCTTCTTCAGCTCTGCCTCCACGATTATGTGCCTCTCCTTTTCAACAATGAGCTCAGCTCCACACTCCTCCGCCTTCGTTTCCATCATAGCCAGGCGCTTAGTGATGACTCACTGTTGCTCATTTAATATTTCATTATCTTCCCTCACCTTTTTGTACAGCTCGTGTACCTTGTCTAGCTTATCCCGATTATCAGCGAAAGCTTCTTATCACAGGCCTCCACGTACCTCAGGCTAAGAATGCCAACCTCAGATAGTAGACGGCGTAAAAATAAAGGTAAATCCTCTACAACCTCAATAAGAACCCTTTCAGTTGTGAGAGCCATCGAAGAATTTTCACCAGCAGAGGAGAGAGAGTATCCTCGATAATGGTAATCGACGAGCTTGCTTGGCCAACGGTTGGCAAGGTCATTGGAAGGGAAGAATGGATGGGGTAACTATAGTAGTAGGGCCTCCACTATCAACCATCCTCTTCTAGCGGTGCTCCAGTTGAGGACCTCCACCTTCCTCGCTAGAGAGGTTGACACGTACGGCCCAAGTTAAAGTTCGCCTCTTGCAACCACCACTTATTAAAGCATCGATGTCCATGGCTTCGTTATGCTCATGTGAGATGTTGTTACTATCAGTGTCGCTTGAAATACTTTTGCTGCCCTGATTGCCCCCTGCACCACCAAAAACTATAGAATCAGTAGAAGCAAGTGACAACTGAGTAACTCTAACCTCCTTCTCTCGCTCAAATTCTGGGAGGGCAGAGGGACGAAGCGCTATCCTGCAATTTTGGTAGTAGTAGTTAGCAGGCTTCCTCATGCGCCCTATTAGTTTCACCTTCATAGGGTGGAGGAAATCTGTAACGACCCGTTTTCGGTGAAATCAGAACAGTGGTTTCGGGACCACAAATATGAGGTCATAAAATTTATTTTAATATTATTTTTTGGTTTATAACAAGTTAGAATTATGGTATAAAAATTTTGTTAAGAAATTTTACTGTTTGTATGCTCAATTTGTGAAATAGGACTAAATCGCATAAAGTGCAAATGTTGTGTTCTATTAGCTAAAGGTGTCAAATAACTATAGAATTTTAAAGTAGAGGTCCTTATTGAGTAATTAGATCTCTAGTTGAGTTATTGGATGTACATGGAGAGAAATTATAAAAAGAATTGTAAGGTTAGGTGATATTAGGTGATTTAATTGATAAAATAAAAATAAAGCAAAGGCTAGCTATCATCTTTTTCACCTTCTTCTTCACCAACCATTTCTATCAACAAGAAATAACAATGAAAGCTTGAAATTTCAGCCAAACTATACTCTTGCGTGTAAGTTATTTTGGTGGTTGTTTTTGTTAACTTTTTTTTTATTTTTGGAACCCTTGTAGCTTAAGCTAGCTAATTAGAGGGCTAATTTGTAAGATAATGGAAAGTCTAGGGTTTTGAAATGAGAGAATTTTGGTTGTTTTTTTAATTTTAATGGAAGAAAATGAATCTTGATTGTTAAATAAACAACTTTTGTTAAAGGATTTCTAATGAAATTATCAATTAAGGGTTAAGATGTGAAAAAATGAAAAGTTGGTGATAAATGTGTGAAATTATGGGATTTATGGGCTGTTATAAGCACATATAAGTTTCGGCTAGGCTTGGGTGTATTGAAATTTCATGAATTTTATTTTTTTGAGCCTAGGGACTAATTTGTAAAGAAGTCAAATGGTAGGAGCAAAATGGTAATTTTTTTCATACTATGAAATTGAACTGAATTGAATAGAATAATTATTAAATTGGTTAAATTTGATTATATAGATCAAGAAAAGCAACGTACAGAATTAGATCGGGAAAATGATAAAGTTATCGACTAAACAGTCGTTTTCCGTCATACGAGTTTGAGGTAAGTTCATGTAATTGAATTGAGTATTTATATGGTTTAATTAAATTATACCTATGTGAATAGATTTGATTATTATGTATAACTATCGACATACGAGAAATACCGAGTCCCATTTGAACTTTAAAAATTTGTAAGATATAAATGACGTGTCATTAGGGTTATCGTTTTGGTTGAGATCCTGAATTTGTTGCGAACTCACCACAACTCGTATGAGCTTATCGATTTGCAGCTCGTTAGAGCTTACCAATACTCAGCTCGGAGGAGCTTACCAATTATCACTCTTACGAGCATACATGTATAAGAATTGACGAATTACCCTTTAGTATACCTTAGGTGTACCACCCGCGTATCTAACGAGATTCTAAGTGGTTTAACGGGCATAGTTATATTATGAGATTATATGAGATAGATATGAATAAGTACTAGTAATTATATGAAAATAGTTTATATTTGATACATGTTTATATGGAATTCAATCAATTAATGAGCTCTTATATGATTCTTGTTTTATGTGAATATATAACTAATGGGATTATGGATTGTATTATAGGCTTTGGCCAATTGAATTGTATCATGCTTTGGGTTTACTTACTAAATTTTGTTCAAATTGTAGGTTTAATTCACATTATTTGAAATTACTAAGCTTAATTGCTTACTCTGTTTATTTTCCTATGTTTTTAGTGGTTCAGAAGCTCACTCGATTTTGGAAGTTGTCAGAGATCGTGTTGCACTATCAAACCCTATTTTAGTACTTAGACTTTACATTTTGGGTTAAATGGCATGTATAGGTGTTTTGGCTAATGTGGCCTATATGTCTTATATTGTTTTGGTTATATGTATAGCCATGTGATTTGGCTTATTTTGGTATACTTAGTTTGTAAATATGTATAAATGATCTTTTGGTATGTTGTATATATTTGCTATGTGAAAGTCATGTTGGTGAATATGTATTGAAAGTACCAAGTGGTTGAAATTTGAGAATATTATGAATGCTAAGTTAGATATAATGTCTCATACATGTAGTTGATCATTTAGATAACTTTTAAAGTATGTGGGGTATGTTTTAAGGTGGCCGAATGAGTTTGTTTGTTATATCATGTTGTGGTGTAAATGTTCATGTGATATTGGTTGGTTTTGAGTACCTATTTATGTCATAGTTGTATGCTAATTGATGTGTATAGGTTGGTACCAATATGGGCGAGGAATATGGCTTGGAAAATAGCCTATTTTTGTCCATAATGGCAGATACACGGGCGTATGTCTCAACAATGTGTGACACACGGACGGGTGACATGACCGTATGTCCCCTGATGGTTTTTTTGAAATCAAGTCAGTAGCTCACACGGCCTAGAACACGGGCATGTGGCTTGGTCATGTAGTACAAGTCAATATACCCTCCAATTTTTACACGGCATGGCATACGAGCGTGTGAGGCCTTTTAAAAGGGTACACGGCCTGGCACATGGGCATGTGGTATGGCCGTGTGACCTAAGTCAGAGAGTTACACAGGGTCAAACACGACCTGAGGCACAGGCGTGTCCCATAGCCACACGGGCGTGTCCCCTGTCCACACGGGCGTGTGACCCCTGGACTTTGAAAAAATTTTCATGTTTCTTAAAAATTAGTAGAGAACTCTGTTTAGTCCCGGACCACTTCTAATGTCTATTTGGGGCCTTGAGGGCTCATATTAGGGACTGTAAAAATGTATTTGAATAGTTTTTATATGAATGATAAATGTATATGAAATGTATGATTGATTGATTTATAAGTCCGATAATGCTCCGTAACCCTGTTTCAGCGTCGATTACGGGTTAGGGGTGTTACAGAATCAATGGGCCAAATGCCCCTCGTTGGTGACCCACTAACTGACCACACGACCTGTTGATTCTCGCCAGCCCTCCAACCATTCGGGAAAAGATCTTTCAAAAAGAATTTGAAGACGTTCCTGGCAATTAGAACACTCTTCAGGGCCAGCATGCGACCAACGCGCAATCTATGATACTGCGCGATAGCCTCATCAGTGGCGAGGCTCTTCTAGAAAGCGCACATATCCTCACTAGGGGAGGACCATCTGGTAGGAAACCCAAAGCCCTTACCAAGTAGGCTGCGAATTTGGATGTATTTCCCCTGCTTCAGGCGAAGATTCTTACATTGGTTTTTGGTAAACGTTCGCTCCTTTTGACGAAGGGAAAATAGTAGAACCCTACGAACTCCTTCTTATCGGTCCCTTTCAACTGATACAGATGTTGAAAAACAGAGAGCATAGGTTCCTCATCTCATGCTGCAGTCGAGGAAATACGCTATGACAAGCCACTAAGAGAAAACGAAGAGCTAGCCAGTAGTGAGCCTGTAGTCATTGAGGAGATTGCAAAAGAAGAGGTACAGAGGAAGATGGTATCCCGCTTCCAGGACATGCAACAATAATAGGAAGCTGTCCTTCGTCACCCCACATATACGATGCGGACTCGATGGAATGGAGAAGTCATAAGCAAAGTGGGGAAGCTCGATTCCTCACACGGACAGAGCCCGTTTTGTAACACCCCTAACCTGTATTCGTCGCCGAAACTGGGTTACAGAGTATTTGTAACGACCCGAATTTTAAGGTTAACAGAAAAGTGTATTTTCGAGTCTCCGTTACTAAAAAATGGATCAGTAAATATTTATCAAAATTATTTATAAAGTTAATTGAGTGGTTAATTACAGTTTAATTAAGTGAATTTAGCTTAATTAAGGATAATTGGATAAAAGGATTAAATTGAATAAAGTGTAAAAGTTTAATTATAGAATAAAGAAAATTGAAGGGATTAAATAAGTAAATAAGCCAAAGTGAGTGCCAAGTGTATGGGAAAAATAAAATACATGTGTAATAATTATTGTAAATACATTTGTAATACATGTGTGTATTTACTTATTATTTAAATAAATATTAATGTATTTATTAGTATTAAATTGATATTATATTATGAATAAATTAATATGTGACAAGTGTATGGAAATGATTGGTACAAGTGTATAAATAAAAATATATACATTTGTAATACATGTATTTAATTATAAAAGATATTTATAGATTATAAAAGATATTTATTAATTAAATAATTATATTATAAGATTTTTATATATAATAAATAAATAAAAGTGTGACAAATGTAAGGTTATAAATGTATACAAATGTTAAATAAATATTGGTTATTTAATAGATTTTTATTGTTATTATATTATATATATAAAACAAATGGAATAAAGAAAGAAAGAAAAAAAGATAGAAATGAAACAGAATGAAACGAAACAGAGAGCAGGGGAGAAAAAGAAGGAAAGAAAAGAAAGAAAGGGAGAAAAGGGAAAATTAAGGTTTGAAGCTTTAAAGTTTAATTAGTAAGTCAATTTAGCCCTTTTTACTTAATTTTAATGTTTTAGAAGCTTTGGAATAAGATTTTGATGAAATTAAGTTGATATTTTGAAAGTTATTAGATTTCTAGATAATGTTCATGTTGAGTAAAATGATGAAATAAGGGTTAAATTGATAGGAATTCAAGTTAGAAATGAAATAAGGATTGAATTGTAAAGTAATTCATAAGTTTTATGTTGTAGGGACTAAATTGATGAAATTTTGAAATTAGGAAAATATGCTAGAAATTTAATAGTTAAGTATGAGTTTGAACAAAATTTGAATAGAAATGAAGTATGAATTGAGATAGAAAAAGTAAGTGAATTTAGTTAAGATTAAATTGAAATTAAAGTAGAAATTGAATAGAAATTGTATTAGTTATAGATAAATTAGTAGTGAATTAACGAATATGAATTGTTTTAATTCCCATAGTTAACATTGTCTCGGGAAATCTCGGCTAAGCAAGGAAAAATGGCAAAGACAACGGGAGTTAGCTCGAGAAAATACGGTTTGTATTTCTATAATCCGAACTTAATACTTAAATTGTTGGATTTATTATTTAATATATATATGTAGTAGATGTTTTGAGATGATTATTTGAATTGGATTGAATATTTATTATATTGATTTGATTTGAATTGAAATGAAATGAATATTGATGTGGAAATTGAATAATAAATATTTGTTATATTGGAAAATATATGTAGTTGGAAGTGTGATGAAATTGATAGAAAAATGTGATTATTTTGAAATTGAATATTTATTAGTAAAAAATGAATGGAATTATATTGAATTGAAAATATATAATTAATTAATTAAAATATGAATTAATTGAAAACTGAAAAGTGAATTAAATACCATATTAACTAGTCGGGCTAGTCGGATATAGTTGGCATGCCATAGGATATGGAAGAGTACGGGTTTTGACGGCTTACTGATCAGGCACTTATGTGCCGACTCATCATTTATTCTACTATTCTATTCATCGATTCGACACTTTGTGTGTCGGATATTGTTTTTATTATCGTTCTTTATTCTTCGTTTGGATTTGTTCCGATAAGGTACTTTGTGTACTGTACTGTTACTATTACTGTTCCGGATTTGTTCCGATGAGGTACTCTGTGTACCATACTGCTACTGTTACTGTTACTGTTCCGGCTTCGACCGATGAGGCACTATGTGCCGTACTGGTGTGTTGGTTGGATCCGTGTATCCGTCTAGGTCCGGGTCATGTTAATAGGGGTAAATAAAGGAACTAGAAAGATCGATTGTTACTGAATAATTTAATTGTTATTAAATATTTGATTTTTACTGAATAATTGATTGATACTGGATAACCGATCAATTAATTGATACTGAATAACTGATTATTATAGAATAATTGATTGTTACCGAATAACTGACTGTTACTGAATAAATAATTGTGCTGATTGACTGATTGTTAATGAATATTACTGATTGATTAATTGCTATTGAAAAATAATAAATGATTTTAAATTTAAAGTAGACCAAAACATTGGTTGGAAAGTGAATGTTTGAATACTCAGTGAGTTTGAATAGTTCAATATATATAAATTCATATGTTTTATAATTGTTTAAGTGTTCAGATTATAGAAATACCACTGAGTGTATACTTAGCGTACGGTTTGTTTCCGTGCGCAGGTTAAGTTAAAGCTAGACCGTTGAATCAGCATCCAAGGCCGATCCCAAATTCGATGAGGTAAAGTATGTTGAGTATTGGTAATGGCATGTACCTGGGATATCTTATGAGAGTCATTTAAGTTGCGAAAGTATTGATAAAATAAGTAAATTATGGTTGGCAATGGTATATAGTATGAATTTGAAATTTGAAAGAAAAATTCTTAGTAATTCTAAATTAGTCCCGAATTGATTTTACTGTTTATATTGGACCGCGAGGGCCCATTAAAAGGACGACATCTTAAAATTATGATGAGTCTGAACGTTTATATTTAATTAATGTCTGTATTGTACTGTACTGACTGGTAATGTCTCGTAACCCTGTTCCGGCGACGGTATGGGGTTAGGGGACGTTACAGAATTACCAAAGTTTTTCAAAACATTTACAGTTAATTCATAACATTTACTATTCATATTCGAAATCATACATAATCAATCATATTATCCTTCAAATGGACCCTCGAGGCCCAAATTGTACATTAGAAGCAACTCGAGACTAATCTGAGAACTTAGGAAACCTTTCACGAAATTTTAAAAAAAAATTCATGTACAGGGGTCACATGCCCGTGTGGGTAGGCCGTGTCCCTAACCCGTGTAACTCTCTAACTTGCAAAAAATGAAGATGTAGTTTTCACACGGTCAAGACACACGCCTATGTTCTAGGTTGTTCGGCACACGCGGCTGAGACACATGCCCGTGTCTCTACCCGTGTGCTCAATCCTAAGTATTCTATTTCTCAAATTTAGGGTTAAAAAGACATACGGTCGAACCACATGCCCGTGTGCCAGGCCGTGTGTCACACACCGTCAAGACACACGCCCATGTGTCTATCCGTGTGGACGAAAATAGGCCATTTTAAGGCCATTTCTCTCACCCTTTTCACAAACAACCTGCACACAATACTTTCACATACCAATACATCTCAACCAAGCAACCAATTCAAGTCAAATATCAAGTTTTAAACCTAATATTTCATCACACTACTCATTTGCATAAACTTACTTTGTAATTCTATTCATTGACTACTATTAGATACCATTAAATACATGCACATAAGCTAACATATATGTCTAAGAGTCATTCTTAACCACATTACAAGTTTACTTCCTCATTAGACACTTAAGTTATCTAATCACTTTAGCAAGTTTTGCACTTTTTTCAATTTAGTCTTTTTTAATTAATTAACTATCAAAACATTAAAATTCCCTAACGAAACTTTAATATTAACTCATTAGCACTCCATAAATATTTCTAAAAATATTTATGGCTCGATTTATGAATTCGAGGTCTTGATACCTCATTTTCGACCAAATTTATCTTATAAATTCTTTTAAATCACAAAATTCACTAATTCAAAAATACTTCCAATGCCATACTTGACTCATAAATGTTAATTTATTAAATTCTTTAAACTCACTCGTCAGATTTAGTGATCTCAAATCACTATTTTCGACACCACTGAAAATTAGGTTATTACACATTTCATCTCCTCCGACGTTGTGGTGCAAGCATAGGGTTTCTCAGTCACAATGACTAGCTATGAGCTCCTCTCATTCGTTTCATATTGCAAAAAAAAATAAGAAAGAAAAATATTCCAAAGTTAAGAAACAAAGAAATTTGTGAGATTACCTCAATTTCGATTTGCAAAAAAGCCAAATAAGGAAACCTAAAATCCCGACCTTCCTCCTTTAAAGAAAGACTCCTGAAACTGTTCGGGTAATCAAAAACTAACCAATAGCCCAGTTGTGAGCACAGAAAAATGATTCATATCTCAACGGTCAGATGTGCGCGCCCAATGCCTGGATTCGCACGTGGCTTGAAATGGACTTAAGACCTACCACTTTATAACATCCCTTAGGCCCACCAAGAGGAGACTGGATTGTTAAGATTTGTGAATCAATAGTCCAAATGATCGATAGGAGCTGGACCTCTGACCTAGATAAACCTGACCCGGAAGAAGAATGTTCACCTATAAACACAGTCAGCTGAGGACCTCGCAAGAATGCAAGATGTTCGTAGAGATAACTCGCGTAGGAGAGCTCACATAAGCCTCGCACAAACATGGTAGCAAGAGGGAGCTCGCATAAACCTCACAGGGTCGAGGTTTCAAGCCATGTCTACGAAGAGTAAACTACCCACTAGGTCACCTTAAAATAATATTTATTTTATTTTGATCATTTTAAAATTGTTTTCTTAATTTAATCACTCAAGTTTAAATAATTATTCGAAGTAACCGCTCTCTTTTACTTAAGTAATCCATTTGAGTGACAAAAAAAATTAATAATATTAAAAAAGATAGTGCCAAGCAAAAGTATCCACATGTTAAAATTTGCAAATGACATGTAGGATTTTTATTTGTTTCCCTTGTTATATATGATTTCATTAAAAGACAAAATATATTAAATTTAAAATATATGATAATTTTTAAGCTTTAATTGATAGGAGATTTTAACAATAATAAATTCATGTATTACTTTTATTTTTGGTTTGCAACAAGTATGGAGTAATTAGATGCGAATCAAATTTTTTATTATGTTATCAAGAAAATGGATAAGTATATATGTGATGGATTTTTAAAGTTTTCAAGTTGTTGAGTAATATTTTTTTCGTATCGTATTAAGGGAAACTTAGGGGTATTTATACATGTTTCTACTACTACTATTACAATTCAAATATAGCCCACTATTTTATCACGGTCTTGAGGCCGATGGCATTGACATTCCCTGTCTTTAGTGCTGGCATTCTCTGGGCATCCTTTGGCTTATCAGACGCGTGTCTACGGAGCACGTGGTCCTTTCTAATCCTGGGACTGACTCCTATAGCAAGCATCGTACCCGTTAGTCATGAGCGAGGGTCCCTTGTAGGGCTTGTGATCTCTTTTTTGGACATAGCTCGCGACCTCATTCCCACGAGGCTTATGTGAACTCTCCTCGTGAGCTATCTTTACGAACATCCAGCATCCTAACGGGGTTCTCAACGAACTATTTTTGTAGGCGAACATTCTTCTTCCAGGTCGGGTCTATCCAAGTCGGAGATTCGGATCCTATTGGGTTATTTGGGCTAGCAGTAACCAAATTTTAACAATCCAATCCCCCCTTAGTGGGCCTAAGGGATGTTATAAAGTGGCGGGCCTTAGGTCCATTTCGAATACAGCTTGCTAGGTATGTCGCAGGCCGTGGTACATAACAGTTGCCTTGCCACATATGAATCCAGATATTGGGTGTGCACATCTGATCGTTGAGAGACAAATCATTTCTTCTTGCTCGTATTTGGGTATTGGTTTATTTTTTAGCCATCCGAACAATTTAAGGAACCTCTCCTTAAAAGGGGATCTCTGGGGGTTTAGGTTTCTTCACTGTTTGGTTTTTTTTACAAAATCGAATCGAGAGAGTTTTAACAAATCTTTTCTGCTTCTTAGTTTCCATTTTTGTTTTCTTTTTACTCAGATCATGGTAAAGATGAGAGGAGCCCATAACTATATCATCTCGATCTTTCCAACTCCAGTCGTTGTAACTGAGAAGCCCTACATCCTCACCACTACACCGGAGGAAATGGAGCTGGCTCAAATTGTACGGGGAATCAAACTTCCCTACTTTGCCTATGAATTTTCCATTCTTTCGGGGTCGCACTAAACCCTGAACGTGTGGCAATTGTAACATGTTGGAAGCTAAAGTATAGTTGTATGCAACCTTAAGGTTATACAACTAATAAGTTCGGCTTAAATGTGGGTTTGGATGTTAACTAAAACAAAGAAGCGAGAGCATTGATGCAAGAAAGTATTTAAGAATGCTTGGATATTTTATTAGAGTTATCTACTATATACAAGAGTGGAGTGGGATGGTCTCTATTTATAATTGCTACCTCTTATATATCTAACGAATAATATTCACTCAAACAGAAGATCAATATCAATTTTAGTCTAAAATATCTACACTAAAGCAATTTAGCTTAAGCAAGGTGGTGAAGAGTTTTCTAAGTGCTTATAAAGTCTTTTTTGGGCATCGAAGGATTTGTCTCCTATACCTTTTGGATGCCTCCATTGCATGATGTTATTTGGACCATGCCCCATGTGGGTTTGGTAGCTACTCTGACCTTATTGCATGAACCTAATTCAACTAGTGGCTGAAATGGGCTTTAAGTTGTAGGGCCTCAAATGAAAAATTGGGTTAAGCGTCTAATAGGTGGTGCCTATTTTGTTGGTAAACCGATTATGGGATTTTTTTAGAAAACTAACCCTAAAATGTTAAAAAATTATGAAAATAACTTAAGTCAAAAATTATTTAGGAAAATGACCTAAAATCTACGGTGTTAATGGATGCCACCACTTCTTAAGGTGGTACCACCCCATAAAGCCACTTAATTATGTTTGTCAATGATTAGTTGAAAAAAAATATTTTTTTTGTGCCGCCACTTTCCAAGGTAGCGCTCATATGAGTTTTTTCAAATACTGTATTTTCATAGGTATTCCTGAAGTAAAAAGAATTCTGGTGACAGGTTTTTAAGCGGTGGCACTAGTGTAGGAATTTTTTTATTAATCTTTAGTGCCACCTCCTTCAATGGAGGAGTAGTTAGGAATTTTTTTAACATTTTTTGGTGTCGCCTACTTCTATGGAGGCACCAGTGTAGGAGTTTTTTTTCATATTTTTTGGTGTTGCCTCCTTCAATGAAGGCACCAAATTTTAGTAAAAAAAAAAATTTGGTGCCAACTCCAAATGTGGTGATACCAGAATTTTTTTTTTGAATTTTTCGATGCCGCCAATTCATATAAAGTCACCCAATCAGTAAAAAGAAATAAAAAATCCCCAGTGCTTACTTCAAATGTATGAAACATCACATTTTTTTACAATAAAAAAATAACTACCAAATCAAACATATTTTTATTTAAGTATCCAATTATATGGAAAAACACATTTATTTTTCTCATCATCTAAACAATTTTTCTTCCACTAACCGTATTTCTATATATATAACTAACGGATCAAATATTGCTTAACATAATAACATTTCAACTATTACAATAATGATAATAAATCAATTAAAATTATCACATTATAGAGCTGATAATCTAGTTACATCAGTATTTTGTTTGGTTCCATCAACTTCTACTTGAATCAATTCAATTAGGAGCCCTACGGTATTTAACTTTGGTTGCTATTGGGGGACAACATTCTGCTAGCACTTCCCCCGCTTGGGAGCACTTCCCACACTGACACTTCATCCCTTGAAAACCAAAGAATTTTTTTTGCTGGTTGGGTGACTCCACATAAATTGGCAACACCAAAAAATTAAAAAAAGATCCTTGTGCCGCTACATGAGTTGGCACCAAAAAACATTAAAAAAATTCTTAACTAGTGCCTCCATTGAAGGAGACGGCACCATAAATTAATAAAAAAATTCCTACACTGGTGTCGCCACTTAAAAACCTGTCACCAAATTTTTTATTCCTTTTATTTCGGGTTTACCCATGCAAATATGATATTTTGAAAAAACTCATACAGGTGCAAAATTAATTTTTTTCAGCTAATCATTGACAACCATAATTGGGTGATGATTGGGTGAGTTTTGGGGAGGTGCTGCCTTGGGAAGTGGCGGCACCCATTAACACGATAGATTTTGGGTCATTTTCCTAAATTATATGGAACTTGAGTCATTTTTATAATTTTTTAATATTTTAAGGTTAGTTTTCTAAAAAAGCCTCAGTTATCTTATACTGTACATATTTAAGGGCTAAGTTATTTGTCCAAACTAAAAAGTTTATTTGATATTTTGAGAGGATTTGAATAAAAAAATTAAGCTCAAAATAGTTTTAGAACACAAAATGAGTCTCGTATAAAGTATAAGCCGAGTCTAAACTCTCATAATTATGCCTCAAATTTGAATAGATATATTTGTCAAGTTTACACTTTTCTTTTATTTTTATATCATCTTAAAATTTAACATACATGCACATGATTTGACTTTTATTGATGTGATCTATGAACATCTTTGGAACGCATATTAATTTCCTTCTAGATTTATCACGTTTATTTGATGATATTTGACAATTTTGTCTTTTGATGTGTGGGTGAGGATTAAAATTTGTTGGTTTAGTTTGTACATGGGTTATGATATTTGGGTTTAATATGTATATTATCTATAAATCTATAATGGGTAAATTTTAAAAATAGTCACTAAATTTTGGTGATTTTTTTACTATTAAATTATGAAAAAATATATTTTGATCACAAAAGTTATTGACTAGACTAGAGTTAAAACATTTTAATTTGATTCCTAGACTAGAGTTAAAACATTCTATTTGGTGCTTTTACAACATTTTTTTAACAATAATTCTCAAAAAATTATAAAAAATTATTAAAATATAAAAAAGTTTAAAATTTTCTAAAAATTATATAATAAACAAAACATGTATTTTGCAAATTAAAAAAATATATATTTGTTTCTTGGATACAAACATTTGTACAATCTAATCTTAAATTTGCTAAAAAAAAAAATCTATTCGTATAGCGTACAAACATTTAACTATTTTGCATAATATCTTGGATATTAAAATTCTCCGAATTTTTTAAAAGAATTATTTTTTTTATTTTTTTTCAAATTTACTGTTAAAAATGTTGTAAAAATATCAAATTAAATGTTTTTAGCTATAGTTTAGGATCAAATTGGGTATTAACCCTTGAATTAATGTGTTATTTCACTTTTCTATTAAGGTTATAAAAACCATTAATAGATGAGTGATCAAAATGTAACTTTTTATAGTTCGGCGATAAAAAAAAGTCAAAATTTAGTGACCATTTTTGTAATTTATCCTTCCCCATAATATATATAAAAGTCAATTTTTTTAAACCAGACCGGTAGTTAAACCAATCAGACCATCGATCACTAGTCTAATCAATTAAATTAAAAAATATTATTAATATAGAAATAAATAATATATATAGTATAGATAATCTATTCAACATAGTACACAGTTAATATAAAATTCAAAAACTTCATTAGAAATTACATTTTTTTTACTTTTTTAATATAAAAATATTATTAATATAATGTAATAATTTTATTTATTATATTAAAGGTGTTTTTATAATTGGACTTCTACTGTTCAGATCTCCTAATAGTCAACTTCATATTTTCTAAAGTAATAACTGATGTCACTTGACACAATGATGGCACCTAAAAAAATATTTTTTTTAAAAAAATTTAATGGGTTCCGTCTGACATACCAAAGGCAAAAAAAATTTTTAAGAATATTTAGCGATATCACCTGACATATGGATGGCGCCCAAATTCTTTTTTAAAATTTTTAGGTTTTGCTTGAAAGACTGGTGACACCCATTAAAAGAAAAAAAAAATATTTTCCACCGTGAATATCCGTATTTTTAATAGGTATTTTGAAAAATGCATACTGGCACTACTTGGCACAATAACAACACCCAAAAAAAATTATATATTTTTAAAAGCCGATGATTGACTAATAATAAGGGGCGGTGTCGCCAATGTGTCAAACAACACCAGCTATCACTATGAAGAACAAATGATTTACATCAATTTTATTTTGAGTTATTTTTATAAATAATTAATTCTTTTTGAGTCAGTTAAGTAAAAAAAAATCCACATTACAACTCCAAAGGGTGAACCAAACCAAACCTCCTGTGTGAAATTGCACTTGCAAAAGAGGCATTTGCAAAAGAGAAGATTCGTGGACTCTACTTCAGCTTGAGAAAATGTGCAATCCCTTCTCATAAATCTAATTTTTTTCCTTTGACTTTCAGCTTTGCAAGGCAACACATTGTTGAAAATGTTATATATTTGTACTTAAAATATTAAAAATGCTATATATTTTAAATTTAAAAAGAGATACTGTTGTATAAAATGCTATTCATTATTAAAAAATATTATTTGTTGTATTAATAAATTATTTAATTAAAATAATAAGGTAATAAAAGTGAAAATATGTATGTATGTTTAATAATTTTCAAAATAAAAAAATTGAAACTTATTAAATTTCAAAACTACACATAAATTTTAGTTTCGTGCAATTCTTTACACGAATTTTGATTTTGTGTAGTTTTGTATCTTAATAATTTATAAACTACTAACACGATTATCAATATAGCACAATTTTGAGTTTACATACTGTGTGCACAAACGATTATATTTATTCAATATAAAAATAAATTGATCTATTTGTTTCTTTAAATGTACACGATTGAATCAAATTTAAAATTTCATGTATATTTTTGAACTACATTTAAAGTTTCATGCGTGAATTATACATTAGCACTAGTGAATAGAGGTGAGTATTCGATCGAATTGAGTCCAAAAATTTCGAGTTAGTTGAGCTGACAAATCCTATTTTAGTAATCGAACTCAATTTAAATTTTTTTCAGTCAAAAAATTTCGAGTCGAGTTAACGAATCCTATTATTTATATTATCTGCTGTGTTTACATGGACCGATTATTTAACTAGTAGATGAAGAACAAGATTATTTAACTACATAAATAATATAATAGTTTTACCTTTTAACTTAATAGGTAAACATTTATTAAAACTACGTAGTTTTAACTTTTAACTTAATGATTTTGACTTTTAATTTTAGAAAAGGTAAACATTTATCAAAACAACATAATTTTACCTTTTCTTATTCGGATTTTGGATAACTCGAATTGTGTAATTCATATTCGAGTTAAACCGAAAAACATGATTTTTTATTCGAGTTTATCCGAATAACTCAATTAACTCAAAATAACTTGAACTATTTAATTCAAATTTTGAATTTTTTATCTAATTTTTTGAATCGAATCGGATTTTGCTCACCCTAAATGGTTTTCACACAATTTCTGTGTGGAGAAAGAATATAATAATACATGTTGTTCACCAATGGTGTCTAATAAAATTATACAAAGGGAATGAAGAAGAAAGTGTCTATCTTGAAGACTTACTTAAATTCTTGTAGCTTGTAACCATTGATGATCCTTTTGATTGCTTAGAGTTCCTTAACTTGATTCCAAACAAGAATGATCGAAGCGGAATTCGAGACATCGATGATCTCCGAGGCTTTGATGGTTGAGACATTGACGATATTAAGGACCCAAGTTCTTTCTCCAAGCTGTTCATTTGCTTCTCAACCTCATGCTTGAGTTGCCACACATGTTCAAACCCGGATTTTAATTCATTAGATACCTTGGTAAGTTCATGTTTCATGTTCGTAACTTCACCTTTGAACTTGGTTGCTTGATATACACTCATCAACTCATGGCCACTAGCTATTTCATTTTGGATTTTGCATATGGAGGTATATCTGCTTTCAATTTCATCTGTCAAAACTCCATTGTTTTCTAACCACAGTGTTAAGCCGGTTCTTATTTCTTGGCACTGACAATAAACGGGTCGGATTTCGGATTGCATATGTTCCATCCTTCCTTCATAATGGTTTCTTTTTCTCAATGTTGATAACTTGGCTTTCAAGTTATTGACTGAAGTTTTATATTTCTTTATTTGATTAAAAGCTGCACTGAATCTCAACCAAAACACGAGATTTTCCTCGAGTAATTCGTCGATACTTGATCTAATTTTGTTCTCTACGACTGATTGGCTTGTAGGTTTGTTGTTTTCTCCTGCTTTCTCGGATGATTCTTTGGAACTTCCGTGTGTAGTTGATTCCACTTCGACTGTGATTTCTTTTCTAATGGATCCATCTTTCCCCTGCTCTGAAGGCGATGCTTCGATAGAATTGGTTAACGTAGATTGCTCGCTCGGACTTTCACGGTTTACTTCGTGGTCTTCTATTGAATATACATAGTTGTTTTCATCTAAAAACCCGATTTTTCGATGTAAATATTGAACCTCTCTATCTCTAGAGGCCACTGCGTTCTTTAGTTCCTTTATCTGCATAGCCAATTCGAAGAACCCATCTCGGTTGTTCTTATCGACTTCACTAAGCTTCTTTTTTACCTCCTCATAGTTCTGAAGAACCGAAGAGTACTTGTCGACTACAACCTGTTCTCTGTCATCGAGTCCATCCAAGTACAACTGCCTCCAGTTGGGTTGCTCTTCTTCTTCGTCATCGGTCTCAATTTCGTTGATCTCAGCATCTGGTATACTGCTTACCATATCCGACAAGTCTTGCTTCTTTGCTTTATCTTCTTTGGTCGAAACCGGACCCTTACTCGAATAAGCATCAAACACATTGCTTGTTTCACAAGCAGCATTGTTTTTCCCTTCAGCTGAAACATCCTTATCTTTCAAAGCCTGCTCGATTTGATGATCTTCGGTTTCTCCGTCCACATCAGAATCGGCTTCAGCTTTTACTGATAAATGATCAACATTACAACTCGGTGCAGCCGTATGCGTTTTGAGGCCGTTAATTTCGTGTACAACAGTATCCACAAGATCTTTAACTTTACTTAATTCCCCTTCCAACAAGTTCATCCTGCAGTTTATGATTTCCCGGCCTTCCTTCTCGGCTTCCTTGTCTTCTTCCGGGACCTCATCCGCATCAGATTTTGATCTCTTTTCTAAATCCTTTTCAGACAAAAAGGCAGTTTCCCAATTAACAACTCTTTGTACAAGCTCATCAATTTTCACTGCAAGTTCAGACATCATACGAGAAGCATTATTCGAGCTTACTTCGAGCTTCTCATCGGTCTCGTTCCACGATACTTCGCAAACATGTTTCTGTTTTTCAACAATAAGAACTTCATGAACCTTGTTATCAACATTCTTACTCGGAACATGGTTCTTTTGCTGATTTATTTGTGGAGCACTAAATCTATTCCTCAAAGCTTCAAATCTCAAATGTACATGCTTAATCTTTTCGGAATCCACATTCACATCCTCGATCGGCAACTCGTGTTTATTATCATCGGTAACGGATCCAAGCCCGAACTCAACCCGTAAATTGCTTACTCTCCTTTGCTTTTCAGCTACTTGATTATCCACTTCACAAAATTTCTTATACCCTTCCACATATGCTCTCTTCAAACACTCTCTTTCAGTTTCCATATCTGAAATCTCCTTCGACAACTTATCGATTTCATCGAGTGCCTCGTCTTTGTTCAACCCTGAACTCGGAACCGCCGATCCTAAAGCTTTGTTCACTTTTCCTTTATGAAACCAAACTCTCGAACCGGGGGATTCTTGATTTTGTTCATCATCAAGGGAATAAGGGACTTGTTCAGGGAAAACAGTAGCAATGGTTCGATTGGCACGTTGAAGATCTTTTGATAAATGATCATATCTTTCAGCTAATGCTTGGTAAGAACGGTAACATTCTTCAACAATGCTTACAAGTTCTGGTCTTTTCTTGAAATAAATTTCTGCCCTTTTTGCAAATGAATCCCCATCATCATCAATAATTTTCAACATGCTCCTCACTTTCTCCTCCATATCTGTCGTTCATTTTCAACAATCTTTTTAGAACAAAAACGGGTCCCAAAAATATAAGTTTTAAACTATATTTTTCGTGTTAGATACATGGGTTAAACTACTTGGAAGGTCCCTGTATTATAGGAACTGCATCAAATTAGCCCCTTTATTATTAAATAGATTAATTTAGTCCTTATATTATTAAAAAGAATAAAAAAATTCAAATTGTAATAGAGTTAATATTTACTATTTAAATCAATAAATGCTAATTTTGTTCTAATTTGATATTATTTGATTCTTTTTAATATTACAGTGGCTAAATAAATCCATTTAATAGTAAAGAGACTAATTTGATTAAATTCTTATAATAATAGGGATCTCTCAAATTCATTCACCGATATATACAATATACAATGCTCATACCTAAAGTTTTTAAAAACAAATATTTAAGATAAAAATAGAAGTGCCCTTCTCAATTTTGAAATTGGTCCCTCTAAAAAAATAAGAATTATGAATTTCAAAAGTGAGCAATTAAGGACAATTAAACATAGTGTTAAACTCTTTCATCAATTGTAATAATTTTGATTAATACAATAATAAATTTAACCCTCAGTATTTATATATTTTATCAATTTAATCTTGATTTTAAAAACTCCAACAAATTTAACTCAACAAATTGAAAAAATGTGTAAACTTTAATAACTAAATTTATTATTATGTCAAACAAATTTATTTCGAAAATGACCTTTAAATTGTTCCGATCAATTTTGAAATTAAGAGGAACATAGCGGTGTTTTTACCGATATTTAATCAAACAAAAGAGGGGTATGAACCAAACAATCTGGATTGTTGTGAATCTTGTGATATTTGTGCAAATAACCCAATAAATTTGTAAAAAAGAAAGAAAACAATAAGGCATTTACCTTGAAGATTTTGTTCAAGCCATTTTGATTGCTTGGTTCTAATGTGGCTAACCCACCACCATGAATATGCATTGCTTGCAGCTTTCTGCAACATCATCATGTGTATTGGTATATGCGTCTCCCTTTGGAAGGAAAAAGAAGAAGAACTAATTCCTTCCAGAAAGGGATTGCCTTGAAGATCATCAAGAATCAAACTTGGCTAGACCTGCATCAGTTGGGTAAGAAATGGAAGGGAACATTGCTCGCCTTGTTTATTATGGCTTTCAATCTTTTTCATTCCCTCAATTATAGAAATAGGGATTTATCCATATGGCACTACCTCCACTCTTCTTCATTTGCCTGCTTGAGATTTTCTTTTTATAATCATTTTCTTTTTCCTTTTTTCTCTTTCCATTCAGTTATCAGTTTTTCTTTTCTTTTCTTTTTTTTCCATGTGTACATTTTTTTCTCAAGAAACAAACACTGTTTTTTTGGAAAGATAGTTCAAACAGAAGTTTTGCGAAAATCTCGTTTTCCATTTTGTTCAACAGATTTGTTATAATGGATGCCTCTTGCCACAACCTTTTCTTTTTATTATTATTAATGATAAATTTGGCCACTAACACTTACATAATTTATTAAAATGGCCTTAATTATATTTTTTAACTTTTTTTTACCTTTAATTTTATTCTTTTTTTCAAATTACTTTTCTTTAACAAGTTAACGAGATGATGTAGAATTTTACATGTGAAATATTTTTAATAATATGTAATTTATTACTTAAATAACCCAATAAAATAAGTATATATCGAAAATAATAAAATAAATAAATAATTCATGAAGTTAAAAAAATAACTCAAAAATAAATATAATTATCCAAAAAAAATTTTAAAATGAATGCACACATTATTTTCAGTTTAATTTATTAATTATCTTTTTGAAACCTAGTAATAAATAAAGGTATACATTCATTTTAAGCTTTTTTAGATAATTATATTTATTTTCTTTAAATTAATAGTTATTTTTTTAATTTCATGTATGATTTATTTATTTTATTATTTTCCACATGTATTTATCTTATTGGGTTAACTAAGTAATAAATTACATGTCGTTAAAAATATTCCACATCCCCCCTTTAATTTTTTTAATGGTATTTTTATCAAATATGTTAGAAAAAGCAGTTTGAAGAAAAAAAAGTTTATGGCCAAAAAAGGCTCAAAAATACAATTAGGGTCATTTTGACAAAATATGTAAACGTTAGTGGCCCCTTTTTTTTGGGATTAAATTATTAATAAGTTTATATTTTAATCATTTAACTTCAAAAAGTTATAAAATAATCGTTGAACTATTCAAATATTTTCATTTAAGTCGCTGAACTATTCAAAAGTTCGTATTTGTCATAGAGCTATTAAGGTTTTTTTTTTAATTTTGATTAGCGAGTTCTAAACAATGATTCGACAATCGATGCATTGGATCTTACTCATCAACGATTTAAAATTTTAATTTGCAAGTTAATGACATTCAAGTTGTTTCATAAAAAACAATTAATCATAACACGTGAGCTTTCAATGACACAAGCGATGTGAACGAAAAAGATCATATAACAACGATTTTAATAGTCCGATAACTTAAATAAAAAAATTTAAATAATTAAATGACCATTTTGTAATTTTTTAAAGTCGAAAAATGTAAAATGAAGCGAATATCAATTATCTTCTAACAAAAACAGCTTTGTGCACCATTAAAATGTTTCAATCATAGGACAACAAGGACAGCCATTGATTTGGAGAAAGAAACTAATGTTTATATACAAAATACTTTATTCAAATATTATCTTTTTGAAACCTCACAATAAATAAATGTATGTATTCATTTTGAAACATTTTTTAGATAATTATATTTATTTTTTAAAATTAAGAGTTTTTTTTTAATTTCATGTATGATTTATTTATTTTATTATTTTTCACGTGTATTTATCTTATTGGGTTATCTAAGTAATAAATTATATCTCATTACAAATATTCCATATCACCCTCGTTAATTTTTTTAACAGTACTTTTATTAAATCTGTTAGAAAAAACAGTTTGAAGAAAATAAAGTTGATGGCCAAAAAAGACTTAAAAATACAATTAGGGTCATTTTGACAAAACATGTAAATGTTAGTGGCCCTTTTTTTTTTAAAGATAAACTATTAATAATGGGATTAAATTATTAGTAAGTTGACGTTTTAATCATTCAACTTCAAAAAGTTACAAAATAGTCGCTGAACTATTCAAATACTTTCGATTAAATCACTGAACTATTCGAAAGTTCATATTTGTCACAGAGCTATTAAGTTTTTTTTTTTTAATTTCGATTAGCGAGCTCTAAATAATGATTCGACAATACAATTAATTATAACAAAGGAGAATGAGTTTTCAATGACGCAGGTGGTGTGAACGAAAAAGATTATACAACAACGATTTTAATAGTATGATAACTTAAATAAAAACTTTCGAATAATTAAATAGTTATTTTGTAACTTTTTAAAGTGGAGAAATGTGAAATGAAACAGATATCAATTATCTTCGAGCAAAAACAAAAACAGCTTTAGCTATTATGTCCACCATTATAATGTCGACAACAAGGGCAGCCATTGAATTGGAAGAAAGGCTAATGTTTATGTACAAAGTACTTTAATTCACATATTATTTACAGTAAATCATACAGCATAAAATCTGGTTCGGTTTTTAGTAAGTACAAAAAACTATATTTACACTAAAGAATTCAATGCACACACACACAACTTTCATGCTCCAAGTGAAGTCCCCTAACGAATCACACACACGCATAAATGAACAAACACCGATCTTCAGCTCCCGAAAGAAACAGCAGAAAAGGAAATGTCTGGCCTGATATTCACATCGTGTTTGTCTCTTAGCTACCTTTTTTTGCTGCTCGTTAGTTGATAATAGCTCAGATTTCAGTTTTACAGTATATACAGCACCTTTATACAATATTTATATCGACGATGAAACACGAGACCAAGTTCTTCCAGCAGGTGGAGTAATAGAATAAAGATCCATAAGGAATCTTCGATAGTCTGAGATATTAGCTAGTCTGCAGAGATGAAAGCCACTGTTCCACGTAATTTTTGCTTGCTTCACATTGAAGAAACATAAGACACAGACAGAGTTAGCATAATGACATACACACTTGGACAAATTCTATGAAAGCTTACAGCATCACATTGGAGAACATAACACATTATGAACAAAAGATGAACAGCAGCTACCTAATCGTAACTACTCACCATTTCGGTCCTGAATTCTACATTATATACACACTCAAATATATATATAGGTATGCAGGATATAGGAACTTACAAGATCAACATGCCAATAAAATCAATTATCTTCTGAATGACATTAAAATCGAGATGAGCTAGACCGAACAACAATAACAGTTCATTAGAGGCTCGTCCAAAATCGAGATGAGCTATCAATGAGTTACAACGTCCAAAACCTCAAGTATTGTTAGTCCTCCCTACTTTCCCTAATCCAATCTTGAACATTCTGTCAGAACCATGAAGGCCCTTGCACTAGGAGTCAAGTTGCATTTTGTCCCCTCTACTCAAAAAATAGACAAATTAATCCCTATACGATAGATCAAAGAAAAAATTGGTTTTTTTAAATAAAAATTCCATCCAATTGTATTGTTAAAAAACCAGTGTAACTACAAACACCAGACCAATTTGCTCTATAATCTAAGATACAGGGACTAATTTGCCTATTTTTTTAGTATAGGAGGCAAAATTCAACCTGACTATAAAAGCTTCCATGGTACATTTACAGTCGACCCATTGAACAATTCAAGCAATTCAACAGTATATAAGTTTTAAAAAAAAAAACTAAACAAGTTCCATATGTGTTCATAGTGCCAAAACTAGTGCTAGCAAATGGAAAATGACCTGCAAAGTGCTATCCTATCCTGCATCTTAACCTTTTTTCCATATATATATATATAACATACATAACGGTCAAATACTTGGGAAATTAGAAATGGACAATACCAGCAGAATAATAGTTCGGAACGTTGACAATGGCACCCAAAAGGTTGTTCTTTGGATCTTCCAACATATCATCTTGTCTATGACCATAACATGGAACCAACACAGCAAAGCTATTGTCTGATTCATCATCACTGTTGAAACCAGGTCCATGAGGTTCCATCCATCCAATGGAGTAATCTGAACCATCGGATTCGGACCCCGAAACACACCCTCCGTCCGATGGGACAATAACTACATCATATTCCCTATCAATCTTTCTTTCTTCACGGCTATGCCATTTCCTCCTAACTTTTCTAGATGAAGACGCCATATTAGCTCTCTTAACCAATGGAAACTTCAGATTATCCGAATCTAATAAACCGGAATCCGGCGAAGAACTTAAAGAAGATCCATTAGCAATTCTAGGTTCTTGATGTTTATCACTCCATAACCACCATGAAAGGTGAGTAAAAGCCACAGCCATATGTATATAATCAATTATAGCTCAATCTAATATGCAAATCCCCAGCAAAATCCAAAATCAACAAATAGGCAATTTGATCACCACTTTCTGCATTTAAAAACAAAATCACATACTCAAACAAAACTGCATTGAAATCATAATTCTCTAAAGCAAAAGCAACCCTTTACTTTAAACCTTTAAAAATTAAATTGGATTCCTCTCAAATTTCCATTTTTTTAGCTAGAAAAAATAATAATAAAAGCCAGTACAAAGAATTTAGACAAATTTCAAAGGAGAATAAGTGATAACCGGTCCCATAAAAAATCAAACGAAATATCCGAAAAAAGAGAAAAGAAAAAAAACCCTTTTCTGCTAAAAATAGATTTCTCAAATTTGACTACCTATTTTCCTCTCCTTTTTTTTTTTTCAAATTTTCATTTACATTTTCTCAATCAGTTCCGAACAGAATTTCAAATAACTCTCAAAATAAACCATTTAAAGATATACAAAAAAAAAAAAGGGGGGAAGACTTTTAAAGCTTTATCAGCAAAAGAGGAAAAGAAAAAAAGAACCCAAACATCGTTCCTTGTGTTTCAAATATAAAGAGGAAGATTCAATGGAAACAAAAAGAAAAAAAAAAAATCAATCAAAGTACCTTCAAAAAGCCACCCAAAGTAAAAGAAAAATACCACCCAGATTTTCAGATATTCTGCAAAGGAAAAAAAAAATAAAGGAGGAAAAAAGAAAACGGTGATGGAATCCAAATTCTACAAATTTTTTAACCTCACTTCACTTCCAAGAATCAATCCTTTTTTGCTTTAAAAAGAAAAAGATTCCCATGGAGAGAAAAAGAAGAGTTCTTTTTGGGTTTATATTAATATCAGCCAATTATATATTTTAACAGCAGGTGAAAATAATAATATTATAATAATAATGTAAAAGTATGATTTATTTACTAGGGAGTTTTATTCCATGAGCTCGAGAGTAGGGGAAAACTTTTGAATTTAGTGAATTAAGGGTATTTTTGGGAGTTCAGATATAAACTTTTAGTTTTTTTGTAGTTACGGATTACGGGGAGAGGTGGGATTATTTTATTAGAAATGAGATTGGGTATAGAGGATAAACGACATTTGACTCAAATGGATTGCCAGGTCAGAAATGTGGGGCGGTAGAAAGGTTGACGTGGCGGGTTTGACCCGAAAGAAGCGTGTGAGTGTAGCTCAAGTAACCCATGCCCACTTCCCGGGAAATTCCAACCTCTTTGCGTTGTACTTTTGTGTCTCTAATTTCCCCCATTTTCTCTAATTAAAAAATAATTAAAGGTTAAATATATAAAAAAATTAGATTTAAGATTAAATTAATACAACGTGTAAATATTATAAGACTAAATTTAATATTAAACCAATAAAAGGGGTCCACGTCAGTTACCGAAAAGATTAATTGTTAAATGATTAAAATAGAATAAAAAATACTTTTATAGTTTATTTTAAAAAAAATTAAATATGAAATTGAAAAAAATTATTTAATTGATGGATAAAATATTGCTTTGTCCATGATAAGTTGAAGTCTTTGATATTCCTATACTTATCCTCTTTTAGCAAAAATGAATTATTTGTTTACAATGATTATCACTTATTATTATTTTCTTAAAAAGATATTTGATTAAATTATTATTTCACTAATTTGGGTTGGACTTAAATAAATACAAAATTATTTCGAGTTGGTTGGGGCTGAATTTAATTTAAATAATAAAAATATTTTTAAGATTTAAATTTAATTATGAAAATATATAAAATATCAATTAAAATATATTTTATTATTTGGTTAGTTTTAGTCTCTGTATTCTATTAATTTTATAATTGCAATCCGAAGACAAATGAAAGTAATTAAATCCTCGGTTAAATGTTGTTATTAGTCATTTACTATATTCTTCAATTTGATCATTTAATTTTATAATTGCAGTCCGAAGACAAATGGAAGCAATTAAATCCTTGGTTAAATGTTGTTATTAGTCATTTACTATATTCTTCAATTTGATCATTCATAGTTCTTATACTTTTAAAATTTAAAATTTCAATATTGACATATACTGCACCCGTTAAATCCATTATCAAGACTTTTTATAAGTAATATATGAAAATAATAAGTAAAATTTTGAAAATATTATAATTTAATAAATTTAACAGATACCGTTTGATAATACTAGAATTTCAAATTTTGAAAACTAAATTCGTAGCTTATGCACATTACAAGGACCAAAACAAAATTTAACCTATTTTTTTGAAAAAAAAAAGGATAAAGGTAAGGACACCATCATAAACCAAAATCTTTGGTTGGCTAACATTTCTCCACCAGAACGAAAAATTGTCCAAAAATATTCCCAAAATCTTTCAAAAGAAAATCCCATTTTGTTTGAATCATTGAGACGACAACTCCCCACCAATGGAGCACATGGAAAGATCTATTATGTGACAAAAGCTTATGCACTTTTTAAAATTTTCCAATCACTATTATTTTTTAGTATAAAACTTTGGTATATTTTTAGTGCATGAGTAAATGTTGGCCATATATAATAAGATTGAGAAATGAATGATATGACTTTGGGAAATAAATGTGAAGCCTTAGGGACCCACATTTGTTTACAAGTGGGCCTAATTTTTCGGCTTGATTTGGACAGATAAATTATTGGACAAAAAATTTTGTAAAATGGATCAACATGTATCAAACTAAGTCATTGAATATAAAAATGATTTTATTTTATTTTTTATCCATTTTATGTGATAGTATATCAATATTAATTGAATTTAGATTCAATAGTTATAATTTTATTATTTTTAAATAATAATTCAAGTAATTTAAATAAAAATAATAAAAAAGAAAATTCATATCGAAATATGGATAGATCTACTCGATATAAGCTTATCATATTTGGACATAATTATTGGGTTAAATTTTGATACTAGTCCCTGTACTTTGTAAAAATTGTATATTTAATCTCCATACTTTAATTTTATTAATTTTAATTCCTATACTATTCAAATTGATCGATTTTGATCCTTATACTTTTCAAATTTTAAAAATTTTGCCCTAACTCAAATAGTAGAAGATAAATTCGTTTAGTTAAATTCAATGACTAGTCCTATACAATATGTACAATTGTAAATTTAATCCATATTCTCCAATTAAATCATTCCAAGTCCATATACTTTTAGATTTTGAAACCTAGTCTTGATGCAAATGCCAATCTTTAATCTATTAATTAAATTTTTATTGAGTAATATGTAAAAATAACAAGTTAAAATGGCATTATACATATCATAATATGTTTGTCGCATCAGATTTTAGAAATAAAAAAATTGAAATTAATAAATTTAACAATTATCGTTTGATAAGAACTGCAATTTTAAATTTTGAAAAATATAGACTAACAATGATCAAATTAAAATACAAAAACTAAATATATAACTTTCATAAAGTACAGTTGCTGATAACCTAATTATTTAGTTTGAGTCACCTACAAGTACAAGCTTTGGTTGGAATTATTGGTTGTTAAATGTTAAAGCGAATCAACAACCCCTTGTAAGACATGTTATTTGGATACTTTTAAGAAACCTTAGGCTAGGGGAAATGAACTTGATGAAAGAAATTTAAAAAAGAAAAAATATTTGAAGATAATATCAAAATAATCTAAATTTGGATGGCATAAATTTAATACTTCATCTAATACCAAGAACTCAATAACTTTCACGTATTTTAACACCATGGTCACTTCAATATGTCCTACACGTTTCGGCTTATTGCCATTGTATTTTAAACATTTAGATTATCAATTCGGTTTTAATTAAATAAAATATTTTAAAAAATTATAAAACCCAATTCAATCTATTTTTTTCAGCTCCAAATTATTCCCTCAAAATCCAATTCAAACTTTTTGTCCTGATTCCAAATGTTTCGCTCAAAATTTCATTCAATCCTTTTGTCTAGTTCGGTTCTAACAACCATTAGCAACATGTTTAAAGTTCAAAATTTGTTCTCGAACCCATCTCTCCCTATAAAATTTGTATGCTTATTTCAATAAAAAAAAAAACACTCAAAATCCCATGTAAAACTTAGTAAAGGAATACTCTAGTAGCCAATGCTATAGTTCGCCTGACTACAATGCTTTCGAGCAAGTAACTCGGTACACTTTCAGATAATTTTCCAGGGTACTTGGAAAAAATACTATAAGGGCTAACCTGAAATTTTGTTTGTTCTTCTTGTTCCTCTTGTATTTTCCATCACAGGTAATGGCTGATCCTTAGTATCAGGCTGAATGACTGTTTTTTGGCCTTTCTTTCTAGGGTCAAGTTTTGCAGCAGTTGGTTTGACCTGTAAGAATTCGAACTTGTCATTAGCAACCCGAGGAAATTTTTGTTACTTAAGCATAGGCTACCATTTCTTCTGCTTTTGTTCATTTCAATCTTAGGGAAGAAGACCCTCAAACAATCTTCAATGTACCTAATATCTAAATGCGGACATGAAAAGGTGTGCGGCAGGAAAGCATACCATTGTGTTCCCAATCTCTCGTAATGGCTGCTTTCTAGGTCCGCAATCTTCATTTGTATCAGGAATGTTTTTAACAGTTTTATTTTGAATCAGGATAGTATCATGAATCGTGCCTTTCAGTTCTTCAACAATATCTTCTGGCATCTTTGGTTGTGGTATGTCGTCCAATTTGAAAGGAACTTTTTTATTATTCGTGCACTTGGCCAATGCGCAGCCACAAGACGCCCCGCAGCTGCTCCCTGCTGCTCGACATCTGCATTTGAGGGTCTTACACAAAGACTTTTTGGAACAGGAGCAGCACACTCCTGAAGGTTTCTCTATCATTGAAGTATTTCCCTGAGAACACTCAGATTCAGATGCATCTGTGCCAGATGCATGAATATTACTCCCAATGGAAACAGAAGTCTGGACCAAGTCAGCCTGATTAACAAACATCAAATCTCAACGATTAGATATTATAAAGTTAGAGAATCTTAACCCAAGTTAGTATCTATGGTTTGGAATTAAAAGCACCATGCTACAGGAAACTGAACTAACTTGTGACCTATCTGCTGGAACGAGTTGTGCCTTTGACATTTTCATTTGGCTAACCATACAACTTAGTTTAGCAACTTCTTCTCTTAGATCTGTTAACTCTGAATCATCTATGGAAGTTTCATTATCGCCTGTCCTGCAGCTTGAACTAGCAGGAAAGAACAGATTTAATAATCATTAGATCAGTAGTAACAAAAGGACAAAGCAACCTTTCAAGTGACTGAAAAAGCAAGAGCGTGATCCTACCTGGATTTTTCCTCCCTCAGCATCTCCAATTCCAGCTTGAGTTTCTTTATCTCATCAACCATCCTAGAAAACAATGTACACTTAAATCGATTTTATGTATAAACAAATCAAGCCAGCAGTGAACTTCGAGCATGATCCCATAGCTGATTCAAACCAGGACTACAGGGGAATTATTGTTTACAGAACTCACTTTTCAATTCGATGTTCGTATTTTGAACATACTTCATCAAGCTTCAGTTTGGCTTCAAAGTCATTCTCAATACCCTGCATCAGTGCCATTACAGAAACACCATCGTTACCATCATCAAACAATTGCCCCTACCCTCCCAACCCCATAGACACAAAATAAAAAGTGAGAAAAAGGGGGGAAACACTAAAATCAACTTTCAGATGCAGTATAAAATGGTGGAAAACTGCCTCTATCATTCAGTTAAAAAATAAAAAGAATATGCATGACATCATGATGATCCATTTAACCCCTCAGGGTACATGTACAAATCCCTTTTCAACCAATTGCAACTAAGGTACATGTTCAAAAAGAAAGCATTTCTTCATGGATCTATAACACATACCTGAGTTCCAAAGTTGATGCCGATTCTAGCACCTATTTATGGTTTACACAAACGAGAAGTCAATAAATCATAATCAAACTAAATATATATATAGGAGGACTTCTTATTTTCTAACCAGCTATTTTGCCAGATATAGCCTTTCTAGATTCAGTTAGCTGTTTTAGACGTTTTGCTGCCACAAAAGCTTCTTTTGTTTTCTGCTGCAATACCTGAGATAGAGGCATAAAAGAAAAGGAAAAAAAACTTAAGAATATATTTACCAAATACTAGTCAACAGAAAATAAAGTAAGGTAACATAAAAAGAAGACTGATATACATGCTTTTGCCTCTGAATGAGAGTTGAGAGCACATGCTTCTCATACTTGTTCCTCCTTTGCTCTTTCTTAAGCTGTTAAAAGGAAAATGAATAATTAACATATGATGAAGCCTTCCCAGCCAAAAACTGCTATCTCACAGGGCGTCTTCTTGAAATAACTAAGGAAGAACAGCTTATATTTTAACAGATGATGCGAAACGATGATTAGGTGAGCAATCATGGGCAGTTCTGAGATAGCGCCATTTGCTTAATATTCAGCTTACAGAAGAAAACAAAGTAATTACCAGCATAGACACATTAAAAGTTTTTGTTTTCTTTTTATTGTATGCCTCATGCAGAACATTTTTGTATGGTTGAATCGCTTAAGCATCTCACACTTTAAGAGTGAATACAAAATCTATTGAGCATTCAGAGTAAAAGAGAAAAGCTCAGTAACATATGCCAGTGTATTAAAGATGCTAATCAGTAATCACAATACTTGAACATCACAAGGTCGTTCTTAACTACATATCTATGATAAGAGAGAAAATATGACCCAGCACAGTCATTTTGAAAAGAAAGAATAAAATGTAAAACCTAAACATATAAGCATTGTATTTCCTAGGATTTACGGTGATAACCAGAGCATCATTTAAGCACGGCTAATATGCAATAAATACCTACCTGAAGAATTTCCTTTTCAAGCGAAGCCTTGCATAACCTGAACTGCATCGATTCAAGCTTCATCTTGCATTGGAGCTGAACCTAAGTAAAGGAAACTTCCAGCGATAATAAAAGCAACAAAATGAATATCATAGTTCTACACAAATGCTCATCTAAATCAAGTACTCACCTTTTGCACCTTTAATCTTTGAATCTCATCCTGGAACTGTTCTGACATTTCATCTGATTTAGGCTTTTTTGCCGAGAGTTGAGACTGTATGCCTAGTTTCCTCAACTCCACAATCTGAGAATGTTGAACATAGCTTAGTATTGAACCTTGATTGTAATTCCCCATTTAACGAAGATGTGAAACAAATACCTTTGGAGAGGTCTCTGAATTTCGAGAATGCCCTTGATCCAGTTTTTGAACACCAACACAGGAGTTTGGTGTAACATCAACCACTTTGCTCCTTAGCTCCTCAATCGCCCTCTGCCATTCCATAAACACGTTTATTAAAAGTTGAAGGCATAAAACTGAATTTTACATTTAATCATCTGATGCAGTCTTAATAAGATTTTTAGCTGCTTCCTCAATCACCACAAATCGATAATGTAAATGATACAAGCACAATTCAATAGCATTTCCTCGGAATCACTAGAATCTCAATGCCCTAAATCATTACCCTGAATGTTCTTAGCAATCAAACAGATTCCACTAGATTAATAAATTTTAAAGAGGACAACAGTTTTGTTCACTCAACTGCAACCAGATCTATTACATTCCTGCATTTCAAAACAACTAAATAGACTCACTTAAAAAAAACCAGAGATTCACCTTATAAAAAAAAGAATTAGAACAAAAATGAAAACCAGAAAATCGAATCACTGAATCACCTTAAGAGTTTCGTTTTCTAGCTCCAAATCTCGGATCCTATTAGCCGGATTTCCCTTCTCACCCGATACGATCAAAGGCGAAGTAGAAGAATCGGCGGAGCCGCTCTTTTGCTTAGAACGACGATTTGGCTTCTTCATTTTCTTTTTTCTTTTTCCTGAAAAGTGAACTGAAAACCGAAGAAACGATGATTCAGATGAAAATGATCGAAAACAAATATTATTGCAAAATAATCGATCAATCAATTATTTTCCAAGAAAAATAAGTGGAAAAATAGGATACCGGAGCTGTTCTTTGGTCTGCCTAAACTCAGCCTAGCGTCTGGAGTTGGGAGAAAGGAGCGCAATTCTTTCTAAAAATCAAATTTTGAATTTCGTTTTCGGGGAAGAATAAAATATCCGGTAATGATAGTATCTTTATTGTATTATGATGCCACGTCAGCTTTTTCTAATTGAGAGTTCCTCTTTTTAGTTTTCTAGGAGAGATTTTGTTGTTGTATATTAAAATTGAAGGTTATTCGACCAAAAAAAGATTTTGAATGTTAATTTTGAATTTTATCTTTGGTTTAAACAATAAATTTATATTTATATTATATTAATTGTTTAAATTTTATATTTAATTTTTTTGTCAGAATTAATGAATAAATTATTAGTTCGTTACTCATTTTATCCCAACTGTTAATCCTATTATAAAAAAAATTCAACCAATCATAATTTATCATGAAAATATCTATTAATTTTTTTAATATATTATTAAAATTTATAAATGCATTTAAAAATAATTTAAAATTATTAAATTTAAACGGTAAGTAAACCAGCTCCTGTTTCACTTACGGACTACCTCCTCATATACTTTCAAAATAGGCACTCTCAAATGGGTTATTTATCTATGTCATTGAAAAAACATAATTTATTTCCTTAAACCTTAAAAATTAAACCATATTGAAGTCACCTAAATCATGAACTCTAAATTCACTAAACTCTTAATGTTAATATTTCAATTAAGGTTTCAATTAAGGTTTAAGGTATTTAAGTGGGATAAGTGGAATGGAACCTTAAATGTTGAACCCAATCTATACACCTTCAATCCTATATGTTAATGTTTCAATTTAAAATTTAAAATTATGAGAAAATGAATTAGGGTTTTAGGGTCTGATATTTTTGTGAAATGGAAGAGAATAAAGGGGTTAAACATGTTTTCATAAGCAAAACTGATTAGGGTCTAGACATCATGAGAGACGAAATCTTTGGTTAATCTCTCTGAAAAAGTAGTATGAACTTAACACCCACATATGTTGGATCAATGTAGTCACTTTAATCAAATTTTAACAACAATAATTAAATTCTCCAAAGAATCTGCACAAATTAGACCTCAACACTTATAAATATCGATATCAAATTAAATTTCCTCATCTCCTTCCCCTTAACACTGTAAAAACCCCAAACAAAAATTCTTTTCAACCTAAACCATAAATCTTTACAATTTTACTCAAACAAATATAAGTATTTTTTATCACATTTATATATTAATTGTAATATGCTTAAGGTTTAGGAATGTTAGTTTTTATTATTGTTTTATTACCATTATATAGTTAGATTACTTGAAAAAACAACACTTCAAATGTGTACTCTTAGGGTGCGTTTGTTTACCAGGAAAATATTTTACGGAAAATATTTTCCTGGTTTTCCAGTGTTTGGTTGCCTGAAAACATTTTCCAAATGGAAAATGATTTCCAAGACACGGGTAAAATATCTTACGTTTTAGGGAAATTGTCTTACCAATTTCATTTCTGTAAGACATTTTCCAGTCCCTCAGGTAAAAGTCTCTCATTCTTCCTTTATTCATTTCTTTTACTTCTTCTGTTCTTCATTTTCTAGTCCGTCGCATCTCAGGCTGCCTTTTCATTTCCTCTGTTTCTCTTTTTCACAGGATTATACCATTCCTCTTCTCTGGGTCTTGGATTAAGGTATGAACCAAAGCTTTTTTTTTTCTTCTTCTTCCTTACTTCTCCACAGATTTTATGCCTGAAATTTTATGCTTTCCTCTGTTTCTTTAGCTAGGGAAGAAACCTGAATGATTTAGGGATTCCCAAACTCAAATTTTTAGAAAGGAGAAATACCGAAAACAATCTTAAAATTGAAACCGATCAGTTTCAAAGATCTCTAATCTTTGTTCTTTTCGTTGTTGATAAAAGCTTTGGCTACTTTTTCCTCCGTTTTTGATTGTCTACTTCTTATTGTTAACATCATGGCCAACTGATTTAGAATGAATCTTACATTCTTGCCTCGACTTGGTTGTAATACTATGTATATAATGTTCTGAATCAGATTATAAGACACTCCTCTTGAAATTATATAGTGGAATTCAATGGAGTTTTGTGGTAATAATGCCTTCAATTTTTTTTTCTTTTTTGGGGTAAATCATAAACCTGAGACACTTTTCCCTTTTGTGGTTTTATATTTGCAAAGAAAAGTCATTGTACTAATGCATTATTAGTTAGGTTAAGTCCTTTTTGTTGTGCATTAGACATTTTTGTTTGGTCTTATTATGTATAAAAATCTTTTCAGCAGTTAGCTACATAAAAATGGTAAAATGTTTTAGTCTTATACCAGGCTTGGTTTCTGAAATTAGGCTTAAGTTATACCTTGAGTTTAATTCCATCATCTGTTGATCCTCACAGCTTCTGGCGTGACTGCAAAATGGATCATTCTCATTGTAACTCATCACAAATGCTATTTCTGCAAGGTGATTTTCAAGTTTGTTTCTATTATGTTTTGACTCAAATGTGTTAGTGACAAGTCAAATATAGATGAATTGCCCATAACCGCTCTATTCTTCATTCTCCCATTGAAAGCGGACTTGAAATCAAATGCTCGATTACCATAAATGGTTGCTCAATGTCCAACCAAAATGGTTTATTCATAATTTCTTGTTTTGCTCACTTTGCCATCGAGAGACAGGACACATGGTATGCAAATGATTCCCCTCATATTGGAAACAAGGTATATCTCATCTTTTCATAAAACTTAATTTTGAACTCTCTTAAATGCTTGAATGTAATGTTGCAAATATATTCTCCGCCTGGATGTAAGGGTCAGACTTTATTTGCAAATTTGATTTTGTTATCAACATGCGAGCAATTGCAAAGATCTGTTGGAGACTGGTTCTTTGATCGAACAGCTAATAAAGCTATTGACTGTCCGTACCCCTGTGATAATACTTGTCACAATCTTATCTTCAATCGAGTGAGAACTTCTCGTTGATTGCATGTAAAGGCCTATTGGCTTTCACTTCATTCTTTTCCCAATTTCCATTTGTGGAAACTGTAACATTCATTCATTTTGACAATAAACTGATAAACTATGAGATTTCTAGGGTATGCAAATCACTATGATTAGCAATTTCCTCTCCTTTTTATTTATTTTATTTCAAAATCTATCCTTTAAGCAATATAATGTCTCCAAAGACTCTTTATATCTTTACACTCAAACTAAGCAGAAAAATATAATATTGTACAATCTTTCAAATAAATCTAGGATGAAATTGTTTCCCTAGGAATCCTAGTAGTTTAAACTCTTACACCCCCTTATGGTCAAGTGCATATGTCATCTCTTATAGTCTCTTGGCAGTATGCCTAATGCACCATTTCTGGATTTCATAACTCCATGTCGACTGTGAGACTGAAATTAATATCTTCCTATGCAGTGATGTTACTTCAACCATAACAATCTCAGAGTCGACAAGATTGACATTTACTCCCCTAAATCATTGCAATATATAAAAATGTTTTAAAATATAAATTTAATATATATATAAACTCAATTAAACAATGAAAAGATTAAATTTCTTAAAATAGCTTTTTCAGAAAATATTTTCAGGAAATCTGACAAACAACAGAAAATATTTTACACAGTTTCATCCAAACACCAGAAAAGTAAATCATTTTCAGAAAAGTAAATCATTTTCCAGAAATCATTTTCCGGAAAACATTTTACTGGCAAACAAACGGAGCCTTAGAATCTCAAGAACTCAAATCCATCGTAAAGGATTGCGAACGTTTGAACAAGAATTAAAGAACTATTTGATAGATCCGAATAATAATAGTTTTGTTGCACATATTATAAACCTACAAGTAACAAATAATTTGAAAATGTTATATCAAGATTAAAGATGGACATGTTTAGTATAGAACTTGAATGAAACCGCTTGTAACCACTATCAAAAAAATAATTTGTATCAAGTTCGACTACTAGAGAAAAGAAGAAATAAGTTTTAAATGATAGGAGGGAGACTATGAGGATAAGGATCTCTTAATTAACTCAACAATGTATATTAAAAATAATAATTGCTCATTCTTTCCTTTGAGTTTCCCATTTTGATATATATAAGATTGGATAAAAAAATTTTAATCCATTATTGAAACATCATGGATATAGGGTTAAAATGGTTCTCATCACCATGCTCTTACTTTGCACAAGTGTTAAAGCCAGGGGCGAATTAAAATTTTTTTTAACAAGGATAGGAAGTTAATTATAATTTTTTTTATAGATCAAAAGTTTATTATATATTAATTTAGAACTTTATAATTTTTGAAGGAACTAAACAAAAAAATTATTTTTGGTAGAATTAATTTATAATTTTTTTATTTATAAAATGACTGAATTAAAAAAAAATTCATTATAAGGGATCAATTTCTCTATATATTAATTTATAGTTTATCTATTTATTAGAAGACTAAATTAAAAAAAAAAAACATTTTTAGGGCCAAACCCACCACTCTCTTAAAATTCGCCACTAGTCGAAGCATTATTAACTATGAAAAAGGTCTTACAGATTAATTGTTATTAAAATTTATTGTATGCCCTAAATCATATTTAAGGTTAAACTAGATGATGTTTCTATATCTAATTGATGTTCTAGGAAGTTCATTTTTGTGACAATAAGTAGGCATGGAACGAAAACTAGTTTGAATATAAATGCAACAAATGAATTATATTAAAGAAAAGAAAGATAATTAAATATTGTTGTCAGTATAGGAGGACGTGAGTTCAAGTGCATTAAAGTACGTTAACGAGGATTGAGGAAGGATCATCAGTAGTTATAGGCATTCTATAAAAACCTAAAATGATATTAATATTTAAAAAAAAGTAAAGCATTAAATTAACATTTATAAAAAAATAAAACTTATATAGCATATTTAAAAGTTATTAAAATTGAAGTAAATAAAATAATTCTTCGTATTTAAAATGAAAACCATTCATCTAAAAGGCTTTATTCATGTACAAGGCCAATTTAGGCCCACTTACAAATTACCCAAATTAAACCCAAATCTATACCCTAACCCACTAATCAACCTACCCACCAAGCCCAAACTCAACTAGCAGCCCAATACACCAAAACCCTAATCAACTCCACTTGCACCGCCCTTGTCCCATCCGAACCCCACTTGCGCACCAACCCCCCCTCTGCAGGACCTGCTACCACCGCCCATAATGTCTCAGCACCGCCCAAGGTTCCTGCAACAAATTAAACAGACAAGACAGAAGGCTAAAAAGAAACAAATTTGTAAAAAAAATAGGCTATAAAAGCCGATTGTAAAGGCAAAAGAGAGGGTGGGCTTCTTCTCGATATCTTTGTACTTTCAATATTCAAGAAATCAAAAAAAGGGCTTACTAAGGTATAGTACACACGAGAGCAGTGATTCAAATACTCAAAACCAGGAATTAAACCCAAGGTGAATACTCTATCATTTCTGTCAATTTCATTTTCAAGTTTTCTCCTAACACTTATAAATAACTAATAAATAAAAACAGTCTTTAAAACATATAAAATATAAATAAAAATAAAAAGCAAAAAAAAAAAAGAAAAATCGGAGAAAATACCTCTCAGTGGCAGTGTCTGTGGCTGCACAGCCCAGCCGGCGTGAAGCTCGGTGTGCCGGCAATCGATCGGACGGGCCCCCCCACGGCGGGCCCCCCTTTTCCCCACTGCTCCCCTTTTCTCTCTCCCTCTCTCTTCTTTTTTTCTTTCTCCTCTCCAAAATGATTTTTTCTAATCTTAGGCTATTTATAGCCCATCAAAACAACACCGTTTTGGTGCCGAAATTAACCCTTAAAACGACACCGTTCGGCCTTTGGGTCGGGTCGACCGACCCACCCACCCACTCGGAGATCCGCGTGTTTTTAAGCGGAGGGCTAATGCGCTTTCACCCTCCGCTTTTCCGCGTTTATAATTTAGTTTTGTTTATTTATAAATTGGCCCTAAAATTTAATTTGGTTTGCAATCTAGTTACTATTGATGCGCAGCGTTTTGCTCGAGCGGGAATATTACTAATTCGGTCCTCCATCTTTTAGCGCGTGTTGCAATGCGACCCTGTAGCTTATTTTTATTCTAGATTTGGCCTCAAAACTTCGATTTTAATCCAATTTTGGTCCTTTTTCCGTTTATTTTAATTCCCATTTAAATTTCCTTGTATTTTCATATTATAATTATCATTATTATTGTTATTATACATTATTGTATATTTTTATTATACGTGTATATGTCTATGTATTTATGTTTAGCATTTTATCTACTTTATCCTAATATTTAAATATATGCTAGATTATATGTATTTTTCTTATATATATATGTTTTCTATATAAGTTTTAAATATCATATTTTATATGTATTTTTTATATACATTTTAATATTATTAGTTACTTTTATATGCTATTATATGTATACGTCTAATATTATATTATATATATTTAATACTGTCATTTATATATGCATGTATGTGTTTATGTAATATACTAATTGTTTTTATATTATTATTTCTAATGTATGCATAGATTCGTATATTTATATATTATACATATATATCTAATGTTATTTATGGTATATTTATTTATTATTCATGCATTCTTACGTACGTATATATCTTTTTTATTATGTATTTTTACCATTTCATGTTTATTATTATATATGTATATCGTATATGTTCATATTAAATACACTATGTATATACATATTTTTCTCACATACGTTATGTATACACGTTTCAATATATTATGTTTACATATATTATGTATATTTTAATATCGAAGTTATATGTTTTCATACAATCTTATGCGCATATTTTCATACATATTCTTAATATCATTGTTATATATATATATATATATATATATATATATATATATATATATTTGCTGTTTTTATTTCATGTTTAATTATGTTTAATATCACGCATTGTCATTGTAATATCCTTGTTGTGTGTATTATATGCCTTGATGTATTTCCGACTATTATCTTTCGTTTCCCGCCCATTTGTATATATATTTCCGTTATTCATCATTTTAAAATATTTCTTCGTGTTTTATCCATTTCAAATACATAAGGCAATATATCGATTTAACATAAAGTCATCGAGTTCATCGCTATGTTGGGTGAATGTCAATTGACTCGTGTTGAAGCGATATGCCCTTCTCAAAAACCGAAATAAGCTAAAATTTCTCGTCTTTTTAATCGGATCACAACTAAATTTTACATTGAATTCGTATTTTTGAAAATTAAGACAACATGTGTTTATAAGATACCAATTTTGGGCGTCGCGAGGGTGCTAATACCTTCCTCATGCGCAGAATCCGACTCCCGAACCCTAATTTTTCTCTGGATTTAAACGTAAACCTAAATCTAGCCTTTTATTTTTAAAGAAAAATCTAATAGGTGCCCGATCATACCTAGGAAAAAGGATCGGTGGCGACTCCTTGTTTATTTTAAAAGTCAAAATTCAAGATTTTAATAAATCGCCACAATTTAGCGACCCGAAACCAAAATTTTTACGTCGCTACAATTCAGACTAATAATTACATAAATAAATAATAAAAGTTATATAAACATCATTAATTAATTAATTAATTAAATATCCCAACCACTTTCAACTTAAAAGAAAAATAATAAAAAAAGTACAATATTAGAAATAAAATCCCCACCGGAGGCAATATTTTTTCACTGAACCAATGAAAAATAAACCCCCAGGGGTGAAGCTCCCATGCTCCTATCGCATCCCCCATTGTTGGGGTTCGGCAAGTTCCCCATGGAACGCTAATAAACTAGTTCTTCAACTGTTAAAACGACGTCAACTCATCATCACTTTCAAGGATCCAACTCTTCATGTTGGATCCTTCTTGTATAGGTTAAAGGGCAAGGAAGAAAAAGAAAGAAAAAATAATCAAGGGGGGTTAAAAGGAACTAACATCATAGTTTAACGGCGGCAGTTCTCTTTTTCTTCTGATGTTGTTGGAGCAAGGACGGTGGTTGTTTCCTTGTTGGTTAATTCATGTGGTTGACTAGCATTTCTTACTCGAAGCAATTTGTTGCCATTTGATGAAGCTGCTGATCGTATTGTGCTTGTTGGGTTCCCATCTGATTGTTTTGGAGGATCTACATTTTTTGGACTTTGGGGTGTTGTTGCAGTATTCTCTCGCTGTGAAGATGGTGGAGCAACAGGAACCAGTTGAACCACTGATTTTCTCCATTTCTTTCTCTTGTTAGGCTTTGGTGCATTATGTTTAGCCTGTTAAAAAAGAGTAATCTCAGCATGATTCTCTAAATCTATTGTCAACAACAGGCAAGAATTTTCCATATTTAAGTTATGTAAGGTCATAAATTGGTAGAAGTAACTTGGAGGCCAATTGGCTCGTTTATTAAAAAAATTGAGTAAATTAATCTCCGCATAATAGAACATACAAAATGAAATCTAACGTCTAATATAATGCTCTCCATGGTACTTTTACTGTGATAAATCTTACCAATACGTTTCCAATGTCCGTGAGAGCTTTTCTTGCATCACCATTGTCCTTTGTTTCAACTGCCTTCTCACTCTCTAATGCATTCTGTAATAGCACTGCACCATGAGCAACAAGGTTCTTCTCTTCTTCATTAGTGCCAATATCATTTGCCATGTCTACTTCTATTTCTCTATTGGAACATTTGGCCGAAGAGCAATCACACGCCTCTCCACAACAACTTCCATTTGCTCTACAATGGCATTTTGATGTCTTGCACAAAGAGTTGTTACAATTGCAGCATAATAATTCATCAGTTCTCCCTCTAGCCTCATTAACGTCTCCCTTGTTATTTTCCAAGTCATTGGCATCTGATTTATGAATTCCCATACTTAAAGCTTTGTCTCTAGCTCTATGAGCTTTTCTCCTATCCGGCTCTTTTTGGGATTGCACCCAGTCATCATCTTCGCTCGCGTTCACGTCTGAATGTTCTGACGGAGATGTATCCATGTCCTCTGTAAAATTTACAGTGTTTCGCTGATCCTATAATCATAATTTTCAAGTCAGAAGTAATTAATAGAAACCATTCCACTATATGTAAAGGAGGGGAGTGAAACCGACCAGTTTCCGCAACTCATCAGTTTCGCCATTTGAGTGTGGGATGTAAGAATCCGCTGTTTCTCTAATGGAGTGTTTAATGATTGCATTCTGTTATAAGACTCATGCATACCAAATCAGAGTCTAGATTACAAGCACAAGGGACATCAAAGTAGAATATCGAAGAACCTTATTTTTAAGACCAATAAGAAATGAAACCAACCTTCAATTTCACTTCACGCGTGAGAGCAGCCTTTTCTGCAGCAAGTTGTCTAGTTAGACCACTAAGTACCACCACCTTTTCATTCAGATCTTTCATTTCTGCATCTTTTTCTCGGCAATGAACTTCTTTATCTCGCAATGAGCACCTTCAAAGAAGGGACATCAGGTTAATATTTGAAGCAAAACTATGATAACGAAGCAAAAAGTTGAAGCAAATCAATTTAGTAAACAATGGAAATAGAAAGATTTCATGTGAATGCGATTTTTCTATTTGGAAAGATTCGTTACCTTGAGGATGATGCTAAATTGAAAAGATGATTCATAATATGTCTTGCATCACCAAGAGACCGAACATGGTTCCACCGTCCTCTTCCACTAAAAGTACGTTCACGTTCTTCAGCTTCAGACAGTTGTGAGGCCATAGCGACCAGAGTGCTAGAAGTAGCGGCAAGCATGTTTTCTAGAGCAAAAATCCTCGAGTTTCTTGCCTCAGCGGACATTGTCTCGTGATAATCTCTGCTGCATTTTGGTAGCATTAAAAGAGAAGTACCTTCACTAATATGCGAAGAAGAAAAAATAAAAAAAACAATTTAAATTAAGAAGAGAAAAAACAAAAGCAAAGTTTTAACCTTAATTCACTGTGCTTAAGTATCTCAGATTCTTCCTTCAGTCTTGAAACCTCCTTGGCCATCTTGGCTCTCCTATAGTACAAACAAACAGAACATATTTTGATATAGCAACCCCATTATAATAAAAGCACTATAAGAAAGCTTCCATTTCCAAGCTGAGATCTTCCGTAATAGAAATTAATAGATATTAAGCCTTATGTTGAAAAAATTCTGACATCCTCCACAAATCGAAGAGCATTTTGAAATCTAATTTATCTTTTACAGAATGACAAACAGTCATTTCTTTTCTTGCCTTTCCCTTGGAGGAGGGAGGAAGCAAATTGGCATCCTTGGTCAATGCACAATCTTGTCGAAAATAAGTAGACAAGAAAATAAAGACGAAAAATAAAACTGAATACGAGACAATATAAAGAAATGTAAATGATCATGTTTTAACAAGCATTCAACCATCAAAGAAACAATTAAATGGTCAACCTTGTCAAACCAGAAGATCTAAAATAGTAGACATTAGCAACGTAGACCATAACTAAAACAATAATAAAGAAAGAAGGTTAAAGGCATTCAGCTCGGACTCCAAAGATTTAAAGCAGTACACTCGTGAACCAGTATTGAAGACTACTAAAAGTAAATCCTGAATTGCAACAAATCAATGCTCTGACCATATAAGTGAAATAAACTGGAAGGCTAAGCTATTTATAGCTTGGAATGGTATCTGCACATGGATTAATAAAAAGGGCTCACTCTTCCACTTGATGTTCATATTCAGAGCGTACTTCATGTACCCGTACTGTGACCTCAAGTTCATGCTCCACAGTCTGCAGTATTGCCTTCAACAGAAGAAAACATATTATATCAAAAAAGAAAGCCACTTAGAACATGAACTAAAATCTACAAGTAATAAATATAACCCCTATCATGTCAATTCAGTAAGATATGTTAGACCAAAACTGATTGGTCTAAGCAATTCCAAATCATTCTAGTTAATCTGTTTGCTGTTATCAATACCTGAACTCCAGGACCATTGCCATTTCCAGCGCCTGCACATCATAAATATTATTGCCATTGAGTGATAATTACACCAAAAAGAAAAAGAGAGAGAGAGAGAGAGAGAGAGAGAGAATAAACTGCATGATGCAAAAATGGTTCTTACTAGAAGCTTCACGCGAGGAAGTCTTTCGGGATTCTAGAAGTTCCTTTAGCCTTTTTGTAGCCATAGCAGCCTCTTCGGTCTTCCTTTGCAAAACCTAACATGCATAAGGAAAGAGTGAATGCAGTTCCTTAGAATTAGAAAGATCAAAGCTTTCCATGTAAAAACAAATGTCCCCCACCATCTTTTGCCTCTGATTTTGAGCTAAGAGCTTGTGCATCTCATACTCATTTCTTCTTCCCTCTTTCTTAAGCTGGTTGTCAGAAAAGAGAGATTAATCATATGTTGACAAAGAAAATTGTTACTAGATACAATTCCCAGAATTTGTATGTACCTGATGAACCTCTTTCTCTCGCGATGCTTTCCATAGCCTAAACTGCTCGGATTCTTGCTTGATCTTTTGTTGCAGTTGAACCTAGGAAAATACACACACACACACACACACATTATTTCTGGTAGCAAAAATTCTATTCCCCTTTTGAAAGAAACAATTCCAGTTTTTAAGATGAAAAAATGGAGAGCTTGGGTCAATATTCACCTTCTGAGATTTGATTCTCTGAATCTCTTCCTGAAGTCTCTTGGCTGCTTCATCACTTCTTTGTTTTTGTCTCAAAAGCTGAGCTTGAGCATCTTGCTTCTTCTTCAACTCTGCAACCTGTAAAGCAAAAAGCTATATAGTAACTGATAACTGCTGTTGATAGCAGGGGAAAAAAATTCAAAACGCACCTGTGACTCAAGGACATTTAATTTGTGCAGGTATTCTTCCCTTAACTTTTGAGCACCAACATCAGAAGGAGAAGAAATATTGACTAGATTTTGTCTGAGCTGATCAATTTCTTTCTGAAAATTGACAAATAAAAAGAAAAGGAATTAATGTTATAGGATACCACTAATCACAAAAAAACACTAACTTTAACAAGGGGACTAACCTGCAAAGCCTTTTTCTCTAGTTCCAACTCATTAACTTTCTTCTCATAATGTTGTCTAAGAACTGAGGTGTCAGAACTTGTAAAACGTTTCATTTCAGCCTTAAACATATAAAAAGCCATTACGAAATATATAAAATGAAAGAACATGTGAAGGAGAAGGTAAAACCAAAATGGTCAGAAAAATATTTTGCATTTGAGTGATAACATAAACATCTTAACAAGTGATTCACAAAAAATTGTAGCAATAACTAGATCAAGCTGTTCTGCCTCTATAAGGACAGCAGGTCAAAAAATCCTGTAAACACTTCAATGCCAAATCTTCTTGAATCTTCTCATGTATTGGTAGCAGTAACTTAAAAAAGAGAAACTGAACAACCAAAGCAAAAGTGTAATGAACTAAGCACGTTACCTCTTTCTGTTCAAGTCTTTTGTCCAACTCCATAAGTTCCAAGTCCAATTTTTCTTGGAGAGTAGAATGTTCAAGCTCCTTTTCATTATCCTCAATCTCGTCTGGGTGAAGGAAGAATTATTCATATATGCCTTAGCTCTATGGTAAACTCTTAAAAAGTTGAAAAGTGAATCGAAGAAGAGTTGAAATGACAAAAATAGAAGAAGAGAAGAAATTAAGAATAACTTTGGCTGACAATTATGTGTTTACTTTTCAACAATGTAATACATCTTATGATGAACATACAAGAAAAGTTTAACAAATAAAAGGAGTTAGTGTCTGACAAAATAATGAATAGTAACTAGAAGGTCACTACATGCCCAATTTACCTGAAGAAAAATAATCATTTCCAGAAGAAAATAGCAAGTCCTTTGAGGTTTCATCTTCATCTTCATCTTCATCTATGCAATCAGAAATTCGTTTACACTTTGAGCTGCTTAAGCTTTTCACACGAATCAGTTCTCCTTCCAACTCTTGAATTTTCAAAAGATAAGTTTTCATCAAGTCAAAATCCTGGAATAATGCAAAAGCACGTGTGAACCAAAGATTATCTTTATTAAAGACTAGATTCAATAGCTGGCACAGACCTTACCTGATTCTGGTTAAAGTCAATCTCATCCCATGATTTACCATTACAAACTAATTCAATTTTCATTATCAGTTTGTCTTTCTCAACCTGAAATATTAAATTTACATGAGATTCTGTTTTCTGTTTGATCAGCTACACAAGTATACTTCAAGCAAAAGGGAATTTTATATTTATAACAAACTAAAGACAAAAACAAAAGGGAAAGAACACCTGAGCATCAAGTGCACGTTGAGCTAATTGTTCACTAGTGAGTCTACGTTCTTGAAGCTCTTGTCGTAGCTCTCCATTGCTTGCTTCAAGTAAAGATACTTTGTGCTTGAGAATCTGGAGAGGGAAAAAAACTTTAAGCAAGCAGGTAAAGAAAGTCTGGAGATATGTTTGGATGTTCTATGTAAAAGTACCTGAAGTTCATCAAATGATGCATTACCATCACCACGATAAAACAAAAGTTCAGCTTGCAATTGCTCAATTTGGCTCCGCATTGCTTGCAACTGACTTGCCATTGGATCACGGTTTACCTAATCAAGTAGAAGATGAGAAGTTGTTAGAACAAGATTTATAATACCCAACAAAGAACATTTCTTTTGCAAGTATGTTACACAAGTGTCTTACAACTGCCTTATTCTGAATGTTTCGAGCACGATTGGCATATTTCAAGGTGTTTAGGGTTTCTTCAGCATTGGTGTCAGCCGGACTAACACAAGCTACAAGCAAATATAGAAAAAATCAATACTTTTGCATACTAAAAAATTAAAAGTAAAATCCTGGTACTAGTAATATATCAATAGTGACAATTTTTAATGCTATAAAAGATAAAAACAACACACCAATCATCACCGTTTTGCTGTTTCCTCCAAGAGAATCCTGAGAATTTAAAATTCCATAAAAAATGTTAGGTTCCCTTCTGGAGTAAGTAGTTTCATTGAAGGCCATTTTTATAAATATATTTTTATGTTTCATGCAAATTTAATTACAAAACAAGGAGAATTATAGCCAGTACATTTAAAACTAATAACATTCCAGATCCAAAGAAACACGAATATCACCACATCCAAGTAAAAGTCTTAGAAAAGAAAACTGAACATATTTCCCTGTTCTTGATTTAAGAAACATCCATTTTCTAGCTGTTAATGCTTTTCCATCATAAAATGTGACACAATAAGTCATGACTAAACGAGCTCACTTCTGATTGGCTAGTGCTTGACAAACAGTCTCTGCGTCACAAACGTATAGAGTATTTTTATGCATTAAACCTATGGCTAAATGAAAACTGAGTTATAACAATTTGATTTATCCTGTTCGACTTTTTTCTGAACAGTATACTTCAACAAAATGAAAGCATCCAATTAAAATTACAAGTAGTTGAAATGATTGTTCATAACTATCTGGATAGATCACTATTTAAAAAAAATTGCATTAACTAGAATAAAAAGAATCAAAGAGCCTGCCTGTAACAAGCGAGTCAACTTGCTATCACGATATGGTACATGTCCCCCTTCTTTCCTCTTCTTCTCATCTCCCAAGGCACTAATCACATTCCCTAGAGCTAGTAAACCTTTATTGATATGAATTCCTGAAAGAACAAAATGTCAAAATTTTAGATAAATAAATAAGTTTCATGTTGTGGCTTATTTAGAACCTATCACTATTTTAGTAAATAACATAAGGCATTGGAAAACAAAAAATCAGATATACCTTCTTTAAACCGCATTCCATTTGCACCTGTTCGTTTTGCACGTTCTGAGCCAGCAAGGTCCACTAAATGAAGCTTTGCACATAAGATGTCATCAGCGGTATCATCATTTACCCCACTTAGGCAGCTAGCAATCTTCTTCTGCTCCATGCTTATTGTAAAGATGGCATGTGAACGACTGGAAACAGTGTGACGAGCATTGCATTTGAAATAAGCACAAATTTACAAAATATACGAAAATTACATGATTTATGACTATGTAAACCTTATATATCTAATACATTGAACACAAACTAAAAAATCATTCTATACTTGTCAAAAACCAAGTAAATTGAGATATAAGCCAATTGCAGAAATTTTTTGTATCATTTAAATGATATTATTACAACGGTCGTGGTATTTTAAACCAAAGAGAATACTGATTCTGGTAAAACCAAAAAAAGGGCAAAAACTACTAAAACATATAGCTTCATAACCCTCACCTTGATTGGCTGTTCATATTGGTACTTCCTGTAGCACGAGATAAAGAACCTCGTGCTAAATTTGATGCCATCTCTTCTTTTGTCCGAACTTCTGCCTCAGTCACCCCAGAAAGTGTTATTCCTCCATTCCCTGCTTCCCTAATTTGTATCGGAGGTCTTCCAAGACCTGTAGGCTTCGGAAGGGATGCCCCTTCAACTTTAGACAATGAAGCTTGATGTGAGTCGAGTAAGTCGAACACTTCTTCCTTGAATATCTATCAAATTCAAATATTATACTTCATAAGTAGATTACCCGATTAAAAAAAAAAAGTTAAAAGAAATATTTTTTAGCCAACGAAATTACCTCAATAAATGATACTCTTATCAAAAATTCCGTGGAGTGTTTCATTGTCTCAACTCTTCTAAATATGCTATCCATAACTTTAGGTATAATCCCACCATTACTTCCCTCCCCCGTGTAATTGGTTCCCATCGTATATGTTTTACCAGAACCCGTCTAAAGAAAACCAGAAATACAACATCATTGCTACTCAATAGTAAAATTTTATTGGGAAAAAAAACTTAATAATAATTAAGAAAACCCTCAATAAAACAAAATGAAACTAACCTGACCATATGCAAGTACAGTTGCATTATAACCATGAAAAAGCGCATCAATCAAAGGAGCAACACAATCATCATAAATAGCAAAAGAAGGCGATCCCGCTCCCCCATAAACGTAATCATAAGTAAAGGCATGAGACTCAATTTGAACCTATAATCGTAACCATAAAACAATAAATAAACAGGAATTTCTTTCGATATAAATTTTCAAATTCAATAAATTCATTATGATTAATACCTGAGGTTCGCCGGGAAGGACGGTGATGCAATCAGTGCATCCATGGAGAAGCTCTGCACTAATCAACGGCCGAATATTAACTGCGACTCTCACGGAATCGGGACTCTCCATCTCCTATATAATGCGATCAAAATCTAAAAAAGGAAAAAACCTAAATCAACGAAAAGAAAAAGGATAATCAAAGTATCAAACCATGAAAAACATCTTTAACATTCACTCAAAATCAAATGCATCACGTCTAAAGTCCTAAACCTGATTGAAGAACACAATGCTTGAAGGAGATGGAGCTTTTTTCTTTCTTTCTTCTTTTGAGTTTTTGGTTTTAAGTTTCTCTTAGACGTTAAAAATTTTGAATTTTCGGAGGAAAAAAAAGACGGGAACGTCTGAATTCAAAAATGTTAAATTGAGAGTAAGAGAGGTAGTATCACGTGACTTTCACGTGAGGTAACGTCCGACAGCGAGACAGACAGGTAGGATAAGGTTAAAAATTGGGCGGTAGTTAGGTGCTTAGGCTTAAGGAGCGGTTAAGGTTGGCGCCCATTGGTCTAATCCTGTCTTAAACCTTTTTAAATCATTGATTATAAGTAATTAAAACTGATTTTGAGTAAATTAAAGAAAATTAGGTGGAGTTTGATTTACGTCACATGTTTTATTTTCCTAAAAATAGAAGCCACATATTGGCGATAAGAAAAGGACACTTTAGTCAAATCAATTATTGTATCGAAAATGAAATTTATTGTAAAGACAAAAAAAGTACTGAAAAAATTAATAATTACAGATTATCCCTCCTTTTTAGTTATTGCACGTAATAGATATATTTTTAATTTATAAATAATGTAAATTTATTTTAATATTTAATATAATTATACAAAGTAATATTATATAAGGTGTTTAATAAAATTAAATATATTAATTATTTCGATTACTAAAATTTTAAAATAATAAAACTTTAAAACCTTAATTAAAATCTTAATGAAATTCAAAAACTTTTTGGTGATTTTTAGCTAAAAAAATACCTAATTGTTGTTTATGTGTCGATTTTATAATGATAAAATTTAATTTTACATTATTCAAAATTTAGTAATATAAATTATATCTTTTATATTTAAAATTTAATAATAAAATTAAAATATTATTCTAATATTAATGTAGTAATATTATAAATAATAATGTGTATATTTTTGCGAGTCAAAAGATTCCAAACTCATACTTATTTATGTACACACATACTATAAAATATATATTATTAACTTAATAAAAATTTTAAAATTACGCATCCGTGTGTAATAGAATATATATCGTGTTTAAAAAAAAAAACTCAATGGTTTTGGAGTATATAAATGTAAATAATTTGCAATATTACTCACTTTATCCAAACCCATTTTTGCATATATTTATCAAGTCTTTCTTCCAAGTTAATACATTAAGAATTAATTTATTTTTAATTATTAAAATAAATTATTCAAAACAACGCTTTTTTCTTGTTAAATTTTTGTTTTATATCATTAAAATCAATATTGAGTGATAAAAGTTTAACTAAAAAAATCACAATTAGTGATAAATTTTGAAGTTGTGTGGTAAAATTCGAATGCATAAAAATTGAGTAGCAAATTTGCCCATATTCTCAACATATAACATTAAATAACAATTAAAATATAGTGACAAATTTTAATATAACGAATTTATATTTAACCCTAAAATAATATATTATATAAGTAAAAGAATAAGATAAGTGTCAAATCCATTAAATTAAACTCACTTTATATTAATATAACACAATTTTTTAAACTGTTCATCGATTTAATTAAATATAAGATAAAAAATAAAAAAAATTGGTTCAACCATTATATCAATTTACAAGTCAATTGATTTATTTCTTTTAATTGGGTCAATATTTTAATCAATTTTTAATTCAATTAATCTAACTAATTATTCGGGTTTAATTCAAACAACACTAAATATTTCCCTTAGTATTAAGTTTCCTTTTTATATTTTATTTTTATAAAAGAAATTAAATAAACATTTTTTTTGCTTAATACGGAATTAAGTAATGAGATTTTAGTAATAATGTAAATAGTTGTACGTGCTTAAAAACCTCGTGAGGTCAAAAAGGGAAGAGAGATTGTACCAATGGATAAAATTCAACGCCACGTTAAGTATTTAGCAACCCCAAATCGCCGCATAAGGTTAAAAGAATATCACTACCTACGAACTTTACACCTTCAGAACTCGTTGTTAGATTAGACCACGTCCGCCTCAACAAATATCATTTCACTACCGTGTACGTTAGCTCTACTGTAGCAGCCGCTTCCGCCATCTCCACCCCTTTCTCTTTAAAAAAAATCTCAGCATCCCTTCTCTCCAAAATAAAAAGAAAAAAAAAACTCCGGGAAAGTATATTATATTTAGTCTCGACGGTAACGGATCTTATTTATTTATTCATTTATTTCTCAGTTATATTAATTTATTTTGGTTCAATTTTGAAATTTCCCCTTTTTTCGATGGTAATTTTTGACGGTTTTTTTCTTTATTTCTAATTTCATGTTAAATTAGCGATTTATTTTTGTTTCGTCATTTATTTTTAGGTAATCAGGTTTAATTTTTGTTTTGTGTGAATTTCATTTTTATAATCAGGCTTTTCTTTTACGATCTAGGGATTTTAGTTTGTGCTTCCTATAAATTATCCTTTTTAGTTACTCATTTTAGTTTCACTTGTTGCAATTCTTAACTTAGTTTGGTTCTTTTGTTGTAATTGAATCGTTAATTTCTATTTTCTTTTTGTTTCTTTTCTACGTGCAGGTATTAGTTGTTTGGAAAATTTTGTTGCTTGTTTGAGCTTTTTTTATGGTATAAAGTTAGTTGGAAGTAAGGTTGTATAAGGTGATATTGTCTTCCTGAAAGAATTTTGATCCCTTTCTTGTAAAAGGATATGGCGCTTGTTGCTACTATGCAATTGTCTAATGAACTGAAAGTTCACGATGGTCATGGATGCAGTCGCCAGAACATTGTATGTGATATTTAATCTTGTTGTTCAACCATTGGTATGTCTTCTTTTAAGTATTTGCTACTGAATATGTAAATGTCTACAGGGTGTTGTAGAAAAAGGCCGATTACATTTAGTTCGTACCAATCTTTCCTCGCATGCTATGGTATGATTTTCGTTTTCGCTGATGAATGAAGAGGCTTTTGTTTGCAATCTTTGTTTGGCTTTTAAGTTATTACTCTCTATTTTCCGATTTTGTTCATTTACTTCTATATTGGCATACGTGAGAGTTGGTTTGTGTCCGTGTGATACTACTTTTAAAAATTCTAATCTCTCAATAATGTCTGAGACATGAAAATTTCTTCTGTTTCTTATCCAGCGACAGGATGCTTGGAGTCTACATCTTTTGGGCAGTGCTTGTAGGCCCATAAGACCTGTATATTCCAGGTCTAATGTCATTCTCTGCCGATCTGTTCTGATTCCTACTGGGGGAAATGAGGTTTCTATACTAAAATCTGCGAGCATGTGTTTGACAAGGTGATCCATATTTGTTTCTTACTTTCTGTATTCCTTGTAGATTTTTCTTCTTTTTTTCTGTCTAAGTACAAAAGTAGATACTTGGATTGTCAATCCTGTAGACATTTATGAATTACCTTATTTCTAACAGAACTCTAGCTAAATAGCTAAATTATTATGCATAGATTTCAGTTGTGCAGCCTTCCACAGCACCCTTCCCTACAGTAACCCTCCACGGATAAAGGCAATCATGTGTAACTCATCGACCTGACCTTGGTCTTCAAAATGCCATAGATAGATTCATATGCTTTTTTATATTACAAAGATGCTTGAGCTGATCTACAACATTGAGCCTTTTCTTGCTTTCTAGTGCACTGATTTTCAGAAAGAATATTTGAGACTGACTCATTTAAAGAATAAAGCCTTCTCAGTTTAGTTTTGTAATTTTTAAAGCAAATGCAGTGCTAAACAGATATTTATCTTGGATAGGGATTTTCTTCTTTTATTTAGGGAGGTGCTAAGTGGTAGTTGGAAAACTTTCCTCACTAAGTTCTGAGAAGCATTTTTTCTCAACTTTGCTATTTATTTGAGAAGACTTGATAACGTCTTCTAACACTGATTATGCTATATTTCTCCTCCCCTTTTGGGGACAGCTACTTAGTTTTATAGTCAAATTAACGTTCTTTTTGGGTAGAGTTAAGGGGATGAATTGAAGTTCTATTAGGTGAAGCTAGTTTAATGCTATTTTCTTGTATATCTTACAGCAACTTTTCCTTTTGTTCCTTAATATATAATCTCTGCTCTTTGATATATCAGGGCATTTGGTAATTTACATGGAAGTCCTATAACACCTCAGTTGATCCCAGCGGTTGCGATTATTGCTTTTGCTGCATGGGGTCTTGGGCCACTTATGCAGCTGGGCAGGGTTATCCTTTTCCATGTAAACACTTCGCGCTATTCTACCTGCTTTTCTATTCTATGGTGGTTGAATTCTTATTAATTCTCTGTCTTGCTTTTTTCTACAGAGGAGCAATAGCAGTTGGAAGAAAAGTAGAACACATCATATTATGAGCTATTATCTTCGACCCATGCTGCTGTGTACTGGAGTGACACTTATCTGCAGGTGCCCCGAAAGGGATTAGAGTTGAATCTTCATAGTTTTGCTGCCATTATGCTAGGTCTGACAATACTGTAGTTTCTTTCAGAGCATTAGATCCAGTAGTTTTACCCTCAGAAGCAAGTCAGGCTGTTAAGCAACGACTCCTACATTTTGTGCGATCATTATCAACAGTTCTTGCTTTTTCTTATTGTTTGTCAAGGTGAGTTCAATGGACTGCTTTTACTTGGTACTCTTTAAACAAATGACTAATTTTGCTTATATATGTGTATTTTTTTTTTGTATTTCTATATTGATTAAATTGGATTACTTATCTTCATTTTCCTTTTTGGTTGGAATGGGTTAGTTGGTGGATAGAAGGGGAGGCTCATGTGTGTAGATATTATTTCTGTGTTTACAGGGATTGGCATGCTAGTTTTTAAGAGTGCTTTGCTGCATGCGTATTAAGTTTTAACATTTCATCATTCTTGAGCATGTTATTAAGATAGCTTGTTGATTGCCCATTTATTTCTGCATGTCAGCCTAATTTTAGGAGCTTGAACTAATACGCAACCATGCATTTCTATTGCAGCCTGATTCAACAGGCCCAAAAATTCTTTATGGAGATGAATGACTCCAATGATGCAAGAAATGTATGTTCTGTCACATTCTTATTATTCTACTTCTAATTTTTTTTTTTTTTTTTTTTTGAAGCACCTGCATCAGTTATCAAATTGCAGTGTGGTGGTAATGGTGTATCTTAGTTCTAGCAACTTAGGTCACTCTGATAAATATTCCTGTAGTCTCTACTATTTGGTAAATGATACCCTGTCTGCAATGTTTTTCAGGAAACCGTTTAGTTTTTTTTCCTTAGATCATCTGTTAAAACATCTGATGATTTGTGGAATAATAATGTATCTGAGAGCACTTACAGATTGCAATGGGCAAACCTGAAAACAGATTTTTGTTCTATTGACAGATGGGCTTTGACTTTGCTGGAAAAGCTGTTTATACTGCAGTATGGGTTGCTGCTGTATCATTGTTTATGGAGTTGTTAGGTTTTTCCACCCAAAGGTGGGTAACTGCTGGAGGACTTGGTACAGTATTGATCACCCTTGCTGGTCGTGAGGTAAATCAGCTGCCTTTATCCTTGTTATGCATAAAAGAGATTAAATTGCTTCTTATTTGTTGAAAAACCTCATTAGTGTCCTAGGTAATAAGTATCATGCATACAATGTAATTAAATATCAACAATGGATGAATATCAGGCTGAAATTTTAAAGTATCTTGAGTGAATTATCCTAAAACTTCTGTGTTCATAGAGCCATAATTCTTCACGGTTACCTTAAAAAGAAAATCGAGATATTCTTTCATATCATACTGTATATCATAATGTAAATTTACATAAGAATGGTGGTTAAAGCCTGTGGGGTTCCTTGATCTGTTTATTTCTTCGATGCACTCACAATCTCATGTTTCTCAACTCTGGCATTACCTATTATTATTATGCATGTAACCAGTGTGTTGGTTCTTGTCCATAATACATTCATGTTATCTTTATCTATATACTTATCAAGTTCTTAATTTGAAGCTCTTTTTGATCATTTTTCCGACTCAATTTTTTTTCTCATGAATTCAGATATTTACAAATTTTCTTTCAAGTGTAATGATCCATGCAACAAGACCGTTTGTTGTCAATGAATGGATTCAAACTAAAATAGACGGCTGTGAAGTTTCAGGGACAGTCGAGGTTTGTGCTTACTTTGCCTCTGTTTAGCTATCCAAGGCATTGTACATCTTGATTGATTTTGTTTACTTTACTGTTTCAGCATGTAGGATGGTGGTCGCCAACAATTATAAGAGGTGATGACCGTGAAGCAGTTCACATTCCAAACCACAAGTTCACTGTGAATGTTGTGAGGAACATTAGCCAGAAGACTCATTGGCGCATCAAGAATTACTTTGCCATTAGTCATTTGGATGTTAACAAAATCAATGTAAGAACCTTTAGTTTGTCTTGCCGTTAACTTGTAAAGTAAGGACTATCTTGTCTTCCTTTTAGAGTTCATGAACCCTTGAAATTTTCTTCTATGCAGAATGTAGTAGCAGACATGCGGAAGGTTTTAGCCAAAAATCCTCAAGTAGAGCAGCAAAGATTGCATAGAAGAGTATTTTTGGAAAGTATCGATCCACAAAACCAGGCTCTTTTGGTGAGAGTTTTTACTGTTGGCATATTTTTCCCAAAAAAAAAATACTCTGATTGCTTTTGTTGAAAGTGCTACATTGCAGTTTGTTCATAGATCTAATAGTTCATTTTGGCCCTTAAAGTTTATTTGAGCTGATGTAGTTTGTTCATAACAGTAGTTAAACTTCATTTTGGTCTATTGGCTGCCCATCTATGCCCATTAGTTTATTTTGTCTTTCTTGCATTTATGTAATCGACATACTTAAAAAATGCAAAATTTCAGCCTAGACTTTTGTGGTTGTTAACTCTTTTTTTTTTGGAGCAATGGAAATTGTTTCAGTTTGAAGTTTTTAACTCCTTTTTATTTGTTCATATTGTTTCAGATATTGGTATCTTGTTTTGTGAAAACTTCACATATTGAAGAATACCTCTGTGTTAAGGTAAATCCATTTGTACTTTGTGCTTCATGTAAAGATATGCTGATATAATATGAAATGGTGATTTCGAATCTCCATCTTGAAAAATAATATATATATATATGTATGAAATGGTGCATCATATATTATTGATTGTCCCTTTCTCCCATGGATAACAGTAGCGGATACTTTCCAAAAGTATGATAAAAAGAAGCATTGACAGTCTTTGCTCGGATGATAATATAATTTACGGTTAATTTATCCGTATGGCGTATGTACATTAATGACATGCATAGGTCCCACGTACATTTGAAAAGCCTACATTCTGCTTGTATCTGATGATTGTATTGCAACAGGAAGCCATAATGTTGGATCTTCTTAGGGTTATTAGCCATCATCGTGCCCGGCTTGCCACCCCTATCCGCACAGTTCAGAAAATATACAGTGAGCCTGAAATAGAAGATATACCCTTTGCTGATACTATTTTCAGACGTTCTGGAGCGGCTACCAACCGTCCACTTCTCCTCATTGAACCCGCTTATAAAATCAACAGTGATGACAAAGCCAAAGCTCCAACACGTGCAAACGAAGAAATACTAACTCCAACCTCAACATCTGACTCGAAGGGAAATACTAACTCCGGATCAGCATTGGACTCCAAAGAAGACAAGGTTATGGCTTCATCAACCAATAATTCTGGTTTAAGTTCAAACGAAAGTGGGAACTCGGTGCCTGTTGGTTTAGTTGAAGTCAACTCTGAAAAGCAGCTCAGTGAGAGCAAGGGTGAAACCCGAAAGACAAGAAGCTCGGGAAGGGTTCCAGTACCTAATCCACAATCCGCAAATGAAGAATCCGAAATCCCATTGGGTGTTTCACAAGCAAAGCAGGATGTTGATAATAAGCCTGTACCGGTACCATCGGTAGTCAGGCCGGCTTCCTTGGAAGAGAACATCGTTCTTGGTGTTGCACTGGAGGGCTCAAAACTGACCCTTCCAATCGAGGAAGAAATGTCTGCAGAAATAGAGGAAATGGGCAGTCACCAGTGTGGAAGTAGGTCTCATTCGGTCGGCCAGGACAAGAAAGACAATGAGAAGTCGGTAGTTCATGGTGGCGCACCGAATAATTAGTGTGCTAAATCGCGCCTGATTGCCATTTATATTTATATATATATATATATATATATATTTGTAATGCTTAGCTGTGTTTTTTGAAGCTAGCATTATTGTTATTACCACTACTATTATTCTTCATTGGGTACTCATCATTTGTAAATAGGTGGTTGGATTTAAAGGGAGAACTAAGTAGAGGGGGAAAGATACTAAGTTAGCGGCCTGATTTTCTCCCATTCAATATTATTGTGGTATTTTATTATTCAAGAATCTGATGACTCCAGTAGTTCCATATCTCGTTTTCTTCATTCCATACTTTTTAGGTAATATTCTGCCTTCCTTTTTCTTTTCGCTTCAAGGTTTGATTCTTTTTCGATGACTAAATTCAAAAATTGGTATTTAAATTATAACTTTTTTTTCATTTTGGTACATGAACTATTTTTACTCATGTCAAACCATTAAGTTTATTTAACTCAAAATTTGGTACTTAAACTATGCATTTTTTTCCACTTTAGTACCTAAACATTTTTGGGTCACAAGTGGTATTTAAACTATTTTTTTTTCCAAATTGGTACTTTTGTTAATTCAAACATTAATTAAAGCGTCGAGTCTATTAAAAAAATAACCAATTAAAAATTAACATGTGGCAAAAAAAGAGACTTAAGTTTTATTGTTTTCTTTTTTCCTTTATTCTTTCTTTAAAACTAGCCACAAGTTTTCAATTTAACCCATTCATTTGGTTCGATCAAATAAATTATTAAAAAATTATAAAAATAAAATATTTTTAAAAAATAGAGAAAATCGGTTCATTTGAATTTTTAGCTTTGTTTAATCGGTCTGTATTGGTTTTACCCTTACCTCCGGGCCAGTATCCCGACTAGTTTCGATCTAGTTCTGAAAATTGATTTTAATCAATAAATAACTTTTTCAATCCAATCAGGTAGAGTAAGCAGGTGGTAAAGTTCAAAAATAGAATTAATCGCCAGTATCCAACCTTGGGATGACAAATTTTAAGCATTGCTGGTATTACTAAACATTATGAAGGAAGAAGAAAGAAAAAATAGGAAAGTGTAAAAAAATAAAAAGAGATAAAATAATGTAAAAGAAAAAAGAAAATAAAAGAAATAAAAATATTTTTTAAAGTTTAAATGATGTGGTGGTTTATTATTGGCTGGAATTTTTTTAACAGATATAGTATTTTGGTGTAAATTGGGTAACATAATAACAGTTTAGGTATTGCTTATGACCAAAAAATATTTAAGTACCAAAAAGAAAAAAAATTGTATAGTTTAAGTACTAATTTGTAGGTTAATCTCTTTTTAAAATAGATTTAAAAATAATTTGACTAATGGAAATATCAATTTGGGGAAAAAAAGTAGTTCAGATATTGTAGCGACGTGAAAATTTTTTGCTTGGTCGCTAATTGTGGCGATTTAGTGAAAAATTTGATTTAAAAAAAAAAGGGAGTCGCCACCGATTCTTTTTCCTAGGTGTGATCGGACACCTATTAGATTTATTTTTTAAAACAAAAAGAAGGCTGAGTTTGGGTCTACGTCAAAATCCAGAGAAAAATAGGGTTCGAGAGTCGGTTACGCACGAGGAAGGTATTAGCACCCTCGCGACGCCCAAAATTGGTATCTTGTTAAACACATGTTGTCTTGATTTTTAAAAATACGAATTCAATTGAACATTTAGTCGTGATCCGATTGAAAAGACAAGAAATTTTAGTTTTTCGATTTTTCAGAAGGGTGTTCCGTCTTTAACACGAGCCGATAAATTCCATCCAACATAGCGATGAAATTTGATGACTTAATGTTAAATCGGTACATTGCCTTGATTATTGAAATAAATAACGCGAATAAACATTTTAAAACAATGAACAACGAGATAATATATAAAAATAAGCGGGGAACGAAAGATAATAGTTGGAAATACATCAAGGCGCATAATACATACGACAGTAACATTAAAGACAATGACAATGTACGCGATATTAAACGTGACAATAATATCAAACGCAAAAAGAAACAATGAATATGCACATGTAATAACAGTACTAAGAGTTTGTACGTAGTATAGGAATGAAAAAAGTTTGCAAAACAATACTAATATGGGTACATAATATATATATATATATATATATATATATATAATATTTAAAAATGAACATATATAACAGACATATAAATAACAATAGTAAAAATAGTAACAATAAAAAGATATATGTACACCAAATAACATATAATAATATTAAGATCACAAGTGACAATATGGAAAGTAATATATAGAACAATATATGAAAATAAAACTATATATAGAATATATATATATATAAGAATAAAATATATGTGCAAATATTAATGATAAATGTAGCAGGAATAAAACAAATATAATAATATATATATACAATATGGTATAAAAGTAAACATATACATATAATAGAATTTAAAAATATATATACATGGGATAATATGGAAATATGTATATAGAGTAATATATACAAAAATATAACTAATAACATTGAAAATACATGCTCATAATATATATATATATATATATATATATATATATATGATATATACGTATGCATCATTAATAATAACAATATATATTAATACACTACATAGAGATATATGTATATGGGTATAAATCATAAGGATATTAAAAATACTTAGTACAATATTTAAAATATATACATAATACAAAAACATATATAACGTAATATTAAAATATAAATACAATACGTACATTTTAAAACTAATAATAATAATAATAAAAATTGACGATACTTCACAAATATATACATATTAAAAATATACATAATGATATATAAAGCATAATATTAAAAACACGTATACATAATATATGAAAAATATATATATACGTAAAATACTAAAATATTTACGTAATGTATACATATAAAAAACACTAGTAATAATATTACATAAATATATACAAAAATATATTAAGTACATATACACATACATACATAACAAAATATACATTACTACATATAATAAATACAAAAATATAATAAGTATATGAAGATTATAATTAATAATAATAGATAACAGAAAATGAAACAAAATAAATTTGAAAATAAGGCAGTGAATTAACAAAAAGGGCTAAAAGATAAAAAATTTTGAAAAAAAATCATTTGAGAGGGGAAAAGGAAAAAAAAAAAAGAAGAGAGAAGAGAGAGAGAGGGGAGAGGACTCGGCCGGGGATCGATCACCACCGATCGATCGTCACCGTCCGTCCGTCGCGGCACCGCCACCGACACGATCACGGAAAGGTAAAAAAAAAGCCTTCTTTTTTTTTTATATTTTTTTGTATTATATTGTTTATATATTTGCAATATTCTTTTGATATTTATGCATAAAAAAACAACTCAAAACAGTACTTAAAAATGAAGTAAATCACCTTAGTATTTTACCCTTTTGATTCCTCAATTTCTGGTATCTTTTTGTTTGATTTGATGATATTGTTGCATTTAAATGTCGATGGAAGTGATATTTGCTCAAAAAAATTGAATGGGTTTTCGTATTTTTGTTTGAACTTTTTGCCCACCCTATACAATGTTTTTGAATCGGGTTTTATAACCCTTTTACATCTCTTTTTTACTGTTCCTGTCATGTCTTCTATTTTGTCCTTGCAGGGGATGGGCAAACGGTGGAGCAGGTGAGTCAGAGGGTGGTTGGCCGGTGGTGTCAGTGGTTGCGGCGCAAGTGGGCAAGTGGGGGTAGGTTCGGCTAGGGTTTCTATTTTCTTACTTGGGCTTAGGTCGGGTTAGATTAGGTGGGATTCGGGTATGGGTTTGAAAATGGGTTAAGGGATTTGTAAAATATAAATGGGATTTAGGTAGTTGGTATTTAGGTGGGTTGTTTTGGTTTAAAGGGCTTAGGCTTTAATGTGTGGGTTTAGTGTAATGGGTCTGGTGATGTAATGGGTTTTGATGGGTTAAGGGCTTAGATAGTGGGTTTATGTTGTATTTGGGTTTAAATTGTAAATGGCCCAAAAATTGGCCTGTAACAGATATCACTTATGACGAAGAAAAAATTTAGGTACCAAAATAAAAAAATATATAATTTAAATACCAACTTATGGATTAAGCCTAATTCAATTTAGTTCTCAAATTTTTTATATTAATTTTGGGTTGTTTGAAAAAATGAATTTTCTTTTTTTTTTTTTTCCTTTTTGGTGAAAAACAAACAAAAAGATTACAACCAACTAAATTAAAACAAGAATAATCTCTAGAAACAACTGCAATCCTTCTCTCCTGTCAAACCCATTTTGACTATTCAATGGATTTCTCTGTTTTCTTTAATTTCATTAATATTTTTAAAGATTTAATTTTTTTTAAATAAATCAATAACTCTTATATTACAACTTTCGCTTTTATCCCCAATAATATGGAAAAAAAAGTTAATTATTTAAATAATATTGAATATTTTTTTTACCTAAATAATATGGACCTGGTGTTAGGAACTCCAAATGGCATTTGAGAATTATTTATTTATTTATTTTAAGCTAAATCTACATTTGAAATGATGATTTGGAAAATATAAATTTACATGTAGCTCATAAAATATAAATGAAGATCGTGAAGTGAATTCATTAAGTCATACACTAAGAAGGCTACAATGCTTGTAAGGGGGTTGGGCTTAAAAATTATATTATATTTGAGAGTATAATTGATTCATTTTAAGTAAGATCCTGTATAGGTAAGTTAAGTTCGAACTACGTTAACAATTTTCTTTGTGACGTCATTCAGTGTACCCACATATCTTGGCATACATTTCTATTAGTTTTGAATTTTTCATTCAGTATTAGAGTCACATACCTAAAAGTATTTGTGAGATCTTATGTTTGGTAGTTGTGCAATATAAAGTATAAAAGAATACAATCCATTACATGTTCACCTCTCTTGAATAAATCTAATTATGTCTATTGAAAAGCTTGGATGAGAGAAAGCATGGAGATCAATTCTAATTGGATGAGAGCCTCCTTGAACCGAAACAAGTGGTATATGTATCAAATCAAAGCATCATACCTTATTTTCAATAAGGTAGATCATTTGAAAGTGCTCATGAAGCATAGACTATTCTAGAAACTACACATGAAGTTAAAACTTGAAATGCTTACCACCAAGTTTGCAGACCATTTCTGAATTTTATGGTGAAATTTGCGATATAACTAATGAAGCTTCTTCTCTTGACGAGGAAAACTTGAAGGTGAAAATAGTTCGAAAGACACTACATTCGTTACCCTAGAAGTTTACAATTAAGGTGGCATCTATTGATGAGGCTAAATATGTCACTACCATGCATGTAAATGAACTGATAGATTCATTACAGATTTTTTAAATGAATCCAGAAGAAGCCCAAAAAGTTGGAGTCAAGCATAATAGAAGCATTTCTTTTAACGTGAAAGCTGATGTTGGCACATTTAATGGCATAATTGACTCTTTAAAGAGATCCTTGAAAAGCTTCAATCCAAATTGATTATCATACGTACATTTCGCCATTTGATCAGCAACCATATTCTGAGATCTAGGGGTGTGACCAATTCTCGTCTTCTAATTCTTCTCAAGGTAACCATTGATAAAACGTAATTCAGCTAGATTACTACTGGCAGCACTCCCTATAAGAATGGATTCTACAAGTAGTGCATTGTTGCATTCTATCTCCAACTGTCTGTAACCTTTCTCTTATGCATTACATAAACCTTCAAAAATCACTCGAGCTTATAAATAATAAAGAACTTCTCATCACAAACTAAATTACATGTATTTAATGAGGTGTGTCGGTCATAAATTTCAAGGAATTTAGCAAATATTAACCTCCTCTATATAATCTTTTCATTTTCATTTTTTCTATTTAATTGCTTATCAACCTTATTTATATATATACCTCATAGTCATTTACTAATTATGAGTTCTCATTAAGCAAAATAGATATTTCTATGACATTTCTTTTGTATATTTGACTTATTTTCCCTTAATACAATACACATACACTAAAATCAATAAAACCTAAATTTACTAACATCTCACATCTCATTTTAATCTTTCTTCAGGTACATTTATTTCACAAATAAACATAACTTGGATTAAAATTCCACCTTACATATATAATAATATGAATAATCTTACAAAGGCTAACTGTTTATTCAATATACTTCATCTCTTCTCATTTGCTTTGGCTAAGTGAAAGGAAGCCTGCAAAACACAATGAAAAAACTAAGCATGAACGCCCATCACCATGTTTATGATTGCCAATAGAGTTCATTTGAGTTCAATTTAGACTAGCATCAGTCCCTCATTTACTATTGAGAATATATAAAATATCTAAACTTACCCTAATCTAAGAGAAGTATCAGAGCTATCATCCTCTAATGGAGGGCAGCTACTGCTGCAACTGCAAACATTTGTAACAGATTCTGATGACACACCTTCTTCCCCAACAACATCTGAATCTCTTTTTCTCTTGTACAGTGTTGCCATCTGAAAACCCCCATAATTTCTTTTATGATATAATTTTGAAACAGTAACAACAATACAGTTTGACAAACCAACTACCTACTTTCTCTTTAAGTTGCTTGTTCTCTTCCAACAACCTCGCTCCCTGCACATCAACATCAATTTTTGTGATCCCTAGTATTGTTGGACTTTTAATATCATTTCATTACAATAGTCAAGTTTACTGTAGAATTAATTTTTTATATTTTGTTTTTATCCTCTATAATATCTTATCATTTATAATAGCAACAACCATAAATTATAAACTACACTTTTTTTCTTTTTTTTTTTTTTTTTTTTAAATTAGTTGCATTTCTAAGTGGTCCAATAAAATATTTAAATTTTATATTAAAACTATATGAATCATATTTTATTAAATAAACATAATTTTTTTAATAAATAGAATTTCATTAGTAAATTTTATTAAACATATAATCTAAATCTCATTAATTAATAATATCATTAATATATTATAAATTTTAATTTAAGAATTTATAAAAAAATTTAAATATAATTTAAATTTTAAATATTTAGATATTGTTATAGATATATAACAGTCATCTCTTTATAATATTTAAAATTTTGATCGACAAATAAGATTATTCTAAAAATATTCACTATACTAACCTTATTTTCAAGTGAAGAGATCTCATTCTTAATCCGATTGCCCTGCAAAATAATTTTAATTGTTAAAAAAAAAAAGGGGATGGGAAGCACAAATTAGTGAACAAGTATATATGTAAACCTTGGTTTCCAAAACGCATTTAAGTCCAGATTCAAGCATCCCCTCTAGTTGCTGCAATTCCTCAATGTTCAGTCCTTGAAGATCTTCCCCTCTCATCTGCCTGTTAAAAAGTTAAACTTAAAATTAAATATCAAATACCCTTCCGGGTCGGTGTTTGAATCAGTCAGATTATTGATTTTCGATTTAATTAATCTGACCAATTCAAAACAAATAAATTATTAAAAATTTTAAAAAATAAAAATTATTAAAATAATAACAAAATCAGATTCAACCAATTTAATCAGTTTTTTAATCTCATTCATATCATTTCCCAATTCAATCAATTTTTTTATCAATCTCTAATCAATTCCTAATCTTAATTCAAACAACCAAACAGATTAGGGATTACTAACCTTAATTGGTGGGTCTTATCAACTATTTCCTTGCTCAATCGTATGTTGCTATTGTTCTCCAGCTATAATAGAAAAATGGCATATTTACATTATCACTCCATTAAAAGCTATACTTTCAAAGATATTTGCAAACACATTCCATCTTTTAATATGAAAAACGTAAATAAAAAAAAAACATTTTCGGTCCTTCTTAATACGAAAATAAGTAAATTACTTTCTCTAAAAATTTAAAGTAATTTGGTCTCTGTCAATTTTGAGAGTAGACAACTAAGAACAAATAATCACAATTTTTTTTTTGTCAATTGTACATATTCTTTTACCAGTATAATAACAAATTTAGCATAAAAAATTTATACTTTTTTCAATTTGGTCTTTACATTTACACAAAATATACAAACATTGAGGGCTAAATTTGTATCATACCAATCAAAATTATGTATAGTTGACAGAAAACATTAACATCGTGATTAATTGTCTTTTGTTGTTTACTTTCAAAATTGAAAAAGATTAAATTACTTCATCTTTTTTCGAAGACTCAATTTATTTAATATCAAAATTGAAAAAGACAAAAAAAAAAAATGTTTTTACCTACGAAATAACAATAGAAAGAAAATGTAAAGGAAAAATAGAAATAATAAGTAGATAATTAGAAGGATCTCAAGGCATGCACGGAAAATGAGATGAATTTTCGTAAAGTACCTGGAGATCAAGAGAAGGTTGGTCCAATTTGATGATATTGTTGGAGTGCAAATTATATCTTCCCAAAGTATCTTTCATACTTCACATAAAGGGGAAAAAAATGATAACATTATTGTTTAGGTGAAGATTAACATGAAGCAAGAGGCAATTTCTAAAACCAACTGCTGATATTTAGTTATAGTTATTACAAGATGAGAAAAGATTATACGAAAGAATGACTTTATATCAACACATGTGACTTCCACTCAAATCATAATTAATATTGTATGAAAAATTAATTGAATTATTAAGACCTAATTAACAGTGAAATTAAACAATACTATTACAAAACCTCCCTAAATTCGGTTTTACGAATTAAGTAATACCAACTTAGTTAAGTGAATGGGTGTTTAATTTTTATTAAAAATTAAAAATAAATTATTTTTAAAAAAAAACTACAAATCTCTTTTAGCCATTAATTTTTTTTAACTCACAAAAATGGGTGTCTACTTTTTAGTAATAATATTTTGTATTATCAAAATTTATAGGCAATAATATGCTTTCATTGATAAGGTGAGTAACTAAGTTCATCCATAGAAAAATATGGCATATACCATATCAACATTAATAATAACACATTCAAGAATGTGTATAAAACCGATTGAGTTTTAGCTCGATTGATGTAAGTATTGTTGTCAATGCAAGTGGGCGTAGGTTTGAGTGCGCTAAAGTGCATTACCTTCTTATTTATGGGTTGAGGAGGGGCTATGAATAGTTTTAAGTATTATATTAAAAAGAACAGATATGATTAGAACCTATAATGAGATTATTCAAAAAAAATGTGTATAAAAAATAACCCTTTAAACACAAAAAAAAAGAAAATTAATATAAGCCTTAGTACATGCATTCAACACAAAGCATCATTTCATCCTCTAAATCATTCATAATATCTTCTTTGGTTCATTCCATTACAGCATTCTTCTTATTTGTAAACAAGTAATTTGGCTTTTTTAAATCATACCTGTTAGAGCCATATAGAAAGGACTAAATCAAAACATTTACTTTAATCTTGAAATATCATAGTTTTGATGGAAAATATCCCACATTTCGAAATATGCCTTTGATACTAACAAGTAGTCACTTCCCAAATCTATACAAATGGAACAATAAAAAAAGTGTCTATAAATTATATAAAACAATATATATTATATTGTATAGCAGTATGTGTCACTAAAGATTCCCAACATATACCATCATGGAACCCCATGAAATCTAAGGGCATTAGGATAGTAAAACAGAAAAAAGTACCGAAAATCATCTAAGAATGACAATCAATTAATAAGTTAAGCCATAAATCGTAAAATCTCAACATGAACACTACATGACCGATATATTGCCAACAAATATGTTTATAAACAGCTTCCATGATCCATGTAGAATGAAAAATTGAAGTGAAAAGATTATAATCCATAAAGGGTTTCTTCATAAACTCAAAGTAGAGAAAGTTCATAATCACAAAACCCAAGCCATAGCTATGAGATGTTAATGGAAGGTTTTTCATCTTCAAAGGGTACGATCTAAAAGAAGAACTTACTGCAATAGTTACACATACAAATCTAAAAAAGAGAGTGCAAATTTTATATACCTGGAGCTAGCGAATTCAAATAGTTTCCCAGTTGCCGAGAAAATGATGAGAGCAACCTCAGCATCACAAAGAACTGAAAGCTCTTCAGCTTTCTTGAAAAGCCCTCTTCTTCTCTTAGAAAAAGTCACTTGCCTTGCAGTCAAGTTATCAATCTTCTTGATCTTGATCTTCTCCCTTGCCATTTTTCTTCACTATCTTATCTTCTTCCTCAAAACAAAACAAAAAAAAAAGTGCTTCACGTTTATCATTTCTCCATAGAAATAATAACTTGTATTATAATACGTAAGAATGACTTAAAAAATGAAAGATCCAAGTGAGGCTTTCTTGATTTTTGTGCTTGTGTTCATAACAAAAAAAAAATTATATGAAAACCCTAGTGAAAAAAAAAAAGGAACATGTTCATCAGATCCAGGTGAATGAAATAGAAAAAAGTAACAAAAACCCACTAATTTTAGCTCATTAACATGCACAAAAAAAATACAAAGGTCAAAGATTTGTGGGTTTGTTTTCCTAAGTTTTACCTTATAAAGAAACTGGTATTTGGTTTTGAATTTGGAAGCTTGAAGTTAGGTAAAAGAAAGCAAAAGGCTCCCAATTAAAGAAAGTTAAAAACCCAGATGGAGAGAGAAAGAGAATGCTGAGAGTAAATTTGCTGGCTCAATAAAGGAAAGATTTAACCATTTACCCTTCCTCTTCTATAAATAAATAATTAATTAACTGCAATTTCATATATTTTTTTAATATTTTCAAAAACTCTTTCCTTTTTGGTTAAAAGAAAAAACTCATTTTCTTTATTTTCTTCATTTCAACAAGCTTTTTTTGGGGGGTCTTTTTCATGTGGAGGATGCTGGCTTTCCGTACATCATGGATGGTAATGATGGCAGGTATTAACCCCTACTTTGTATCTACTGCACCAGCCTCCAATGGCACATCACTTCAACAGTATCTTTTTTTAAGACTTAATTTAAAAAATACCCCTCAAATTATACCCGTATTTTCAAACCGGTACTTAAATGTGATATTCAAACTCAAGGAAGAACCTATGAATTGTTTTGCGGATTCGAAATTAAATTATATATTTTTAAGAGAGTAAAAATGTAATTTTATTATTTTAATAGTCTATGCTATTATAATTTTAAAGAATTAAATTAAATTTTTATCATTTTTAAAAGGTTAAAATATAATTTTATCATTATTAATTTAAAACTGTATAACTTAAAAAAGGAGTTTAAATGAAAAATTTTCTATTTTAAGAAGATCGGGACTCTACTAGCCCCTGGCTCCCCCTTGCTCAAATTTAACTTTCATTACTCATTTTATCTCAACAGTTAACTCTATTAAAACAAAAAAATTTAACCAATCTAAAGTTAACTCAAGAAAAATATTAAATGTAATAAAAAAAGAAATAGGTAAAAAAAATACCTAACTCAAGAAACAACATTTGTATTTAATTAATACTAATTTAATATTTTCAATTATATATTGATTATTTATTTATAATTTTTTTAAATTTTAAAAAATTATTACAATTTTTCTTTATTTTTTGGAATTATTTTACATAAATAATTATGTGGTATTGCTTACATGGCATTTTTACCACGGTATGCCTGGTCATTGGGCGACATCATTATTTTTTGTTGAATGAGAGAGTAATAATATAGTTAAATGAGAGTTGTACAAAAAAAAAAAATTGTACCTTTTACCTTTTTTGTTATATTTAATATTTTCTATTTTTATTTCAAATTCGAACAAGAAAAAGGACAAAATTAAATAGATAAATAATTGTATGAAACTATTATTTCACATCATTGTTATTCTTCAATAGGAGCATGACAAATCATATTTTTCTTCTTAATTTTCAGCTTTTTTCCTCAGAAAAAATTCAAATCCAACTAAAAATGCTAAAAATCATGAGAAAAAATCCGATTTATCATACTCATAATGGAAAAGGATAAGGATGATGTGAAATCATACTGCATACAATCTCTTCTCAAGTCAAATATCGATAACATGGCAACGTTTTTTTTTTTGGTAATAGTATTAACTTTTGGGGTAAATTTAGTAATGGAAGTTGAGTTTGAATATCATATTTGACCAAAAAGAGTTTATATACCATTTTAACAACACAGGTATAGTTTGGGGTTTTTTTATTAAATTTCGTAATGTGTAAACCGTTATTCGCTACAAAAAAAACAAAACACATTTACTTATCAAATTTAATGTTAAATGTGCTGATTCTTTTAATTTTAGTTTTTATATAATATTTAAAATCAATTTTTTAAAAAGAAAAAGAAAAATAATATGCCAAGGGTTTAAGTTTTTCTACACATGAATTCCTTAAAATCTGTGTTATTTAATAAATGTAATCTACTTTATTTAACGTAGTTTTAATTTTAAAATTATAGTAGGGAAATTATTTGATAACTATAGGGAGGTTTTATAGAAATATGTTAAAATATTAAAAATAAAATATATATGTGCTTGTAAAATAAATAAAAAAAACTGTCAATTTATCAAATATTCACCCTTACAATAAATCTACATTAATTATGAGTTTTCATATTATTTATCTTAAATACATTTCAATGTAAATTTATTTAGGGTAAACTATTCCGCGGGTCATTCTAAAATAATAGTATTTTTATTTTGGTCATTTTAATTTTTTTTCTCAATTTAGTCATTTTAATTAAGATAATGGTTCGATCGGTAATTGCCATTAAAAATTTCGTTAATCCACTAAGGGATGGCTGATGTTGCATTTTTTGACTTTTGACTAAAGTTTGGGATCTTTTTATAATTAGCGCAAAACATTTTTTTTTGTTTATTTGCAACTTAAGAACCGTCAATCATCATCGTCGCCTAACGCCTACCATAAAAACCACCAATCTTCACCACCACTCAACACCCACCGCCTCCATCTCTATTGGTCCTCACTCTGCTGCCCCTGCACCATAAGATTCCTGCAACAAAGTATTTCACAATATATTGTTTAAAGAAATCAGTATCGTGCTTAGGAAACATGTTTAGTCATGTAAAATTGAAGTAATGAACACAATAAATTATAAAGTATGTAAGAAAGGCGTTATGCATATCACCTAGCGACCCGGAATTCGACCTCGAATCCAATCTAATTTTATTAGGTATGTCACATTGAGTTACCTTCAACTCACTCACTCTACGAGCTCGTTCACCATACGGCTCGCAATTCCGCCAGCTCGTCACTTCGCTCCCGCTTGCCACCTTTGCTAGCTAGTTGATCCGCAGTTTGTCACATCCTTATTCACCGACTAGCCAATTCACCACTCTCCAGCTTCACCTCTCAATTCATCTACTTGCGAGAAAAGCCCCTTCAAAGATACCTATGAGGTTACGTGTCAAACTTAGAAAGGTAACATGTCGTTGTGTTTGATACCTAGTTATCCCCTAGTACATCCCATCAAGAAATTGTGCCTTATGAGAAGGGATTAGAGGAAAAAAACCCTCAACAAAGGGAAAAATATTATGGTAATAAAGTATTTTAAATAATTAAAATTTCATTATTATCTATATAAACAATATAGAAAAAAAGAAGGTAAGAGTAAAACACCTTACGCAATCGTCTAGGAAAAAAATTCAATTCTGGTTTATTAGTTGATGGTTTTTTTTTTTTCAAATCATAAAATACAAAGGAAAGAAAATAAATAAATTAATATAACATTTAAAATATTTTAAATTACTTAGTATTAATAACTGAATCAATTGGTCTAAATTGTTTTTTAAGCCCGGCACAAATTAAAAACACTAAACTCAAGCTAAACTCGACCTGCCCATATTAAATTTTTTATATAAAAATAAATTTATAAAATATAATACACGAAATATACTAAAAATTAAAATAAATAATTTTCAACAAATTGAAAATACGTTAAAAAGATTATACTTAAGATAGTACTAAAATAGTTGCAACTTTGCAAGTAAATGTCTCCAAAATAGTAGCAAAATTAACAATAAAACAAGAGTTATACAATATTCAAACGATAACAATAAAATAGTAGCAATATAATAGCGAAATAGTAACAAAACGACAGCAAAAAAAAAAAGTTTAGGTTGATTCGGGCCAGGCCGAACTGAGAGGCCTGGACTAGTTTATTTAGAAAATGGATTTTTTTTTTTGTTCAAACCCATTTTTCGAACTTTTATTTTTGTCCAAACCATATCACTTTTTGAATGAGCCTTCAAACCTAGGCGATGATCTCGTCTATGATCAAGTCTAATTGAAGTTCTGATTTCATGTAAATACTTAAAATGGAATTTTGATTATAAAAAAATCAATAAAAATATAAAACAGGTGGTAAGAGTAAAAAAAATATTTATAATGAATGAAATAAGATAAAAATAAAACATCATAAGAGAACTAAAAATAAATATAAATGATAAAAAAAAAAGAATAAAAGTGAATATAAAAAGTGACCTATTCGAAAAAAAAAATACAGATGTGGAAGAAAAAAATATGACGGATGTTGTAGGGAAAAGACATTAATGCATTAAATGTAAGAGAAAAATATTATATATTTTTTAATTTTTTTTTAAATTTATCAATACCGTCAATATATCAAGTAGCACTATAAAAAAATATTATTTTTTATTTTTTCAATTTTTTTTCTGTCATATTTTAAAAAAACAAAGTTTACTGATACGATGCCACCAATGCATCAAGTCACACTCAAAATTACTGTAACAAAAACTTCATTTTCATAATTAATTTATTCCAATATTATTTGTATTAAAAAACCAAATAATACCTTAAATGTGATAGTAAAATATATCAGATAGTTTAAGAGTCAAAAGACATGTAACTGTCCCTAATTTATAGTAAAAATTAACTTGAATGCGACATTATATAAAAAAATGTTAATTTATAATAAGTTGCGTAAATTATTTGTGAAAAATGGCTGTCCCAAATTTTGACTTTGTAATATAATAATTAATATATTTATAAATGTGAATTAATGAAATCACACTTTTCATTTTAAACACATTTTTCCATATTAGATGAGAGGTGGGTTAATTTATGATTAGTATAAAACTAATAATGATAATAGAATTAGATATAATAATACTATAATGTAAGACAAAAATAAAAATAAATGCACTGCATTAAAAATAAAACCAATAAGATAATCAACCCCACGTTCTACAACTATTACACAATTTAAATGCTAATGTGATGTCTCATACGGTAATCTATGCCACTTGCAAAAATATAAACATATTCATCGAAACACGATCAAAACCTTGCTTTAGTATATATATTTGTAATTTATTAAATAAAATATTTAAAATTATCCTGTCATAAGATAAATTTTATTAATTTTAATGGACAAATAAATAGTTTTCATCAGGCCCGACCCTAGGGTTTGGAGGTGTGGCCGCCTAGGGCCTAAGGCTGAAAGGAGTCTAAATTATTATTTTCTACTTGTTAAAGGGCCCCAAAAATTTATTTTTTTTTTACTTTTAAAGGTCAAGAAAAAATTTTTGCCAATTTTTAAGTAGCCCAAAAAACTTTTTTTTAGCTTTTAAGGGTTCAAAAATTTTTTTACCAACTTTTAAAGAACCTAAAATCTCATTTTATTGTTTTGTCAAGGGCCCCAGAAATATTAAAAACGGGTTTGGTTTTCATTAAATATACATATTGTCTTTAGACATTCACGTATAAATATGAAAATTTATTTTATGAATCTTTCTTATTACATTATCCATTGTTCCTACCAATTATAAATTCGAAAGTTTTAATAAATAACGAAATCAATTTATTTAATTTTCCAGTATTTCAATAATTACATGAATGTTGTCAATTTTACACATACATGATCTAATTGACACGTGTGATTTTTTTAAAATTATTTGACTTACAAATTTTATTATCTAATAAAAAAATAAAATTGAGGTTGTTTATTAGCTTTGTTGTAGTACGACTTGGGTAGTTTAAATAACTGGGCGAATGTAACATTTAGATACAGGATTCCATTTGTTTTTACCACATGAATTGTAGCTTTTTATGTAAATAATAATAATAATAATAATCAATTTCAGAGGATAAGAATTTTGATGCCCTTTGACGTAAAATACTTAATATATTCTCACTTTTCATCATAATGATTAAAAATAATATTAATTATTTATATTTTATATATTAGTAAATTATATGCATTTTTTTTTAAATATTCTTACATTTATATTATATTTGGATCCATATAGTTTATATATGTTTCATTCTGAATTTGAGTTGTCACTTTAGATCGATAAAATGACCTAATTGATACAATATTGATATTTGGATGACTTAATTAAAATATTTTCAAAACTGGAAACCAATTTATAATCTGAGTCGTAGTTTGTGACTGTTCAATACAATTAAACTGTTTATTCTAAATTAAACTGTTCATGTGATAAGTACAAATTTAATCTATATATTTTAAATATGTACGGTTCCATTTACAATGGGAGTAATAAAATGACCTAACTAATATGATATCTTTTTTGCTTCATTCAAACTGGAAATTACAAGAGATCATTATGTTTCACTCCTAAGCAATGAGCTTTAAAATCTCTCCCCAAGAAAACTAGCTTGAAGGTTGAATAGATCAATTCTCGAACATTCAAAAATTATTAGAGTTTTGTGACTCGAATCTCTTCATTTGTGTAAAAAATAAAAGAGGGAGGCAAAATAGGGGGATTTGTGCCCCCGCGGTACGAAGCATCAATACAGCAAAATAGACATTGATTATAATAGGGTTGTTTAACCCTTAAATAGATGCAATCGAATTCCTTTTGTATCGTGTATTTTTCAACATTATGAATTTCTCCTCCTCTGCTCGTGATTTTTTCCGATAAGAGTTTTACATGTAAAATCTGTATGTTTTTTATTTTTTTTCTTCTTACTTGGCAATCATTCTACTGCCATTATAGACATTTATTGTAACATAAACAAAGCCAAAAGCTAGCAACACCGTCCGTAAAACACATGGATCACACAATGGAGGAGAACAAGGAACCCTTATTTAAGGGTAGCTTTTGTTAAATTTTGTTAACTCAATATGTTTATTTTCCATCAATCATATGATACGTCACATAAGGGTAGCTTAATCAACATGCCAAATTGATAAATTTTGATAAAAACAATATTTACGATTTTAACGATTAGATTAAGATTTTTAAAATAAAATAGTTAAAGGACATAATTTCTAACCTTTTAAGTACTTAAATTAAATCTCAAATTTTGTCAAAGTACGAAGGCTAACAGCAAAATTTACCCTATTTGAAAAATATCATAGAATAAAAATTACATAATTAATCCAACAATTTCAATTTTATTCTTGAAATTGATACCATAAAAAGAAAATATAGAGAGAATCTATCTCATTGATCATTTCTATGAAATGTAGAACCAAAAAAGAAAAGCATTACTATGAAAAAGCTGAAGGTAGGGATAGTGAGTTTTTCAAGAGAGAAGAGGAAAAGAGTTAGATGAATTATGGTGGTTAAAATATGCTGTTAGTCCCTATACTTCAATACAATTTGAAATTTAATCTTTATACTTAAAAAAGTTAGAAATCAAGTCTTTTTAGTTCTTCAATTTAAAAATCCTAACCCAATTGTTATATTTATTGGTTTTTTCTGTTAAAAATTGTCAACTTACCGTGTTTATTTATTGTCAATCATATACCACATCATACGAGGATAGTTTAATCAAAATTCCAAATTGACAAATTTTGACAGAAAATACTTGGTAAAAAGACCTCTCCAGTCTCTCTCAAAAAATTGGAGCAATATAATACCATTCAATTTTGAAAGTGAGTAACTAAGGACAATTAATTACAAAGTTAATGTTATTTTTCAATTGTGCATAATTTTGATTGGTACAATAACAAATTTAGCCCTCAATATTTACATATTTTGTTAATTCAGTTTTGATTTTTAAAAAAAGAAACAAATTTAGCCTCCACATTTACACATTTACAAAAACATTGCAAGTTAAGTTTGTTAAATCATGACCAAATTGATAGAATGTGTAAATTATGAGAGCTAAATTTGCTATTACACCAGTCAAAATTATGTGAATAAAATCGACAAAAAACATTAACATTATGATTATTTGTCCTTAGTTGCTAACTTTCGAAATTGGCAGAGATTAAATTACTCTGAATTTTTTTAGATGAACCAATTTGCTCGATATTAAAATTAAGAGAGACGGCAGAGGTATTTTTCCAAAATACTTACAAAGAGACTAGGATAATATTTTGAAATCGAAAACGAAGGAGGACTTGATTTCTAACTTTTTAAGGACTAAATCTCCAATTTTGTCAAAGTACAGGAACTAACATCACATTTGAACCAATTATGATTTTAGTCTAGTAATGGGCTTTCTGACTGAGAGAAGACCCATTAAATATCAGAAGAGTTGGCCCATGCAAACCATAGCCACATATCAATAAACAAAAAGCCCCCACTGAGTGCCCCCAGCAGCCACCTGCACTTTCAGAGATTTTTTTTAGGCATTGAAAACCTACTTTAATAATGGAGTGGTAGAGGAGGGGCCTGGTTATTGGCTAAGGTTGCAGGTTTTGTTGGCATTTATAACTACTGAAACAGTTGGAAAGTGATGGAAGACAGCTCAATACTGGGCATCCTCGTTGTATCCTAGTTTTTCAATATTGGCATTCTTTCGTGGGGCACTTTTTTCTTAGGGACCAGTAATGTTTACACCTTTTCCATATTATCTATTGGAATGCACATTTTAAATGAATAAATAACTAATGCCTGAATTTAGGAATCGGTATAAATAAATCGAATGGGGAAAATTTTTGATTTTTTTATATTTATAAATTTTATAATAATTTATTTAATTGAACAAGACGGACTGGTTGAATTGATTGGATTGACGAATCGGTAATTTAATCTAAGTTACAATTATCAATCTGATCCTTTAACTAAAATATTTGACCGTTTGGTATTTAAAAATGTTGGACATGTTTTTTTTTATTTCAATGTGTGAGATATTATTAAAAAAAAAGTTACAACTATATCAAATGCGTAAAAGCTTACATGAAACTCAATAACAAAAATCTAACCAAACTCAATCCCTAAAACCCCTAGTAATCAACTTCGCTACCACCAAGTCTACGAAGAATAGGGTGAACCCAATCAAACTCAATCCTTAAAACCCCTAGTAATCAACTTTGCTATCACCAAGTCAACGAAGAAAAGGGAGAAAATAGGGGGTGCATAACTGATCGGTTTGGTTTAAAAAATTGTAAAATTAAAATAATAGACTTTCGTTTTGTAAAAATTGAAATTGACCCAAGTTTTGATTTAAAAAAAAACATGATGGTTTTTCGACTGAGTAGGTTTGCAAAAAAAAAAAAATTTCTACACATTCATATATATATATATATATATATATATATATATGGTGAATTATAAGAGGGAGGCAAAATCCTAACAACAACGTGACTAACGTGACTTAAATCCAGGTCACATTGGGGCGGTAAACACCCTGATCATCGACCAACACGCAGTTTACACCTAGGACGGTAAACCTATTAATTATAACTCAATTAATTTGAGCCAAAATTTCACTCGATTTAATTTGACTACCAAAAGTCAACCACTCGAACCCAAAGTAACTAAAATCCAAATTAATAGAACCCAAAATAATTTACATGCTAAACAAACCACACTTAAATGAACTAAACAATTAGCCCAAAATAATCTAAACTTGAAGTAACCATATTACAAAATTATTTGAATACATGATAATTAAACTTGAAAAACTCCAACTTCAAACCCAAAATAACTAAAAGAAATTTAAACTCTGAAATAAATCCATCCTAATTCACCTAACTTAAAACTAAGCCAACTAACAAAATCAACGTATTAAACTAATCCCAAGTTTTGAAGATAAAATTTTAAATTTAGGTATGAAATATTTAAATATTAATATTTTTTAATATTATTATAAGGATAATTATTTTGTTTGTTGTTTGCAAAATACTCTACAAATAAATTCAAGAAGAAGTTCATTCTTTTATCATTATTATTAATTATTTGATTATATTTAAAAACATACGTTAACATACATATCAACCTCAACTAATATTGTAAAAGTGGATCTACCGGTAGAATTGATCAAACTATCATTTCTCAAGTTAACAATCGGTTCAACAATAATTAAATAAAAAATACAATAATTCATAAATTGTTCACTAAGTATTTGTTTTGTTTTGCTTTGTTTTTAATTTTGGATAAACTACTAAAATAGTCAATTTTGCTTTCCTCAATTTATATTTTAGTCACTTACGTTAACATGTTGTAATATTTTAGTCATTGAGCGTTAATTGCCGTTAACGGTGTAATGGTGAGCTGACGTGACACGTTAAATCATCATTTCAAACAAAAATTTTAAATTAAATTATACAATTAGTCCCCATATTTATTCATTTTGAACAATTTATTATCTTTTTCTTTTATGTTCTTTTACTTTTTTTATTATTTTCGATTGGCAAACGAAAATATTGAGGCAACAGTCTATCTTTGATTCATAAACCCAAAATAAAAAAAAAGAGAAAAAGTTTATGAGAGAGGTCCAACTTTATAAAATGTTACAGAAAGGCCCAATTGAGCCTACCTAAGTTTAGGTTTGAAAGTCAAGCAATTTAATAATCCTCACACTCGTGGGCTTGGCTCACGGTCCATTCCCTTGCTAATTTATAGCGTATTTGGTTTGAACAAAGTTCGATTCATTTCAAAAAAAAAAAAAAATTTTGAGTTAATCAAATCGAGTTATTAGAATTAAATTTTGAGTCGAGTTGAATTTTACAATTCGGATAATAAATTGGTGTAAATACTCATTTAGTTCTCGTCAATTTTGAAAATGAACAAATTGGTCTCTCTTAACAAAAAAAAAAATATCAAAATAATTTTTAAAAATTTAAAATATTTATAAAAACCTATTATAATGGATATCATATTGGGATTGTGGACGATGAAACGATTAATTTCTATATATTGTATTAGAGAACTATCGTATTTTACTCTAGTTTGTACTGTGCATATATTAGTATGGTTAAATCATATGCAATGATAAACATGAAGTTTACATTAGTATAATTGAATACATGCATACTAAACATGAAGTGTACTATTTCAAATATACTAATTAGTTGTCATGATGGATTAGACCATCTCGATCGATAATTACACGACAAAATAAGAATTTACATGGAAGTTTATTAAAGAACCCAAACATTCTTTATTTTAAATATTTTTTAAGTGTTGCTTGTTCTCAAAGAAAATGAATTATTATGATCTCACTAACAAAAATTGAGATTGAATCTCTAGCATTTCTGAAAGAAATATAGGTTCATTTATCCAACAAGTGGATGTTTTAATTTCAGTAGATGCATCTACAAGTTATGAGTTATCAACTTGCAACTTGTAGTTTGCAAGATTACTTGTTTAATAATTTGTTTACGAACAAAACTCTCAGATTTTTGTTAATGTTGGTGCTTTTATTACTTAAGTTTTCAATGATTATTATATACTAAATTGTCAATGTGAGTAACTATCGTAAAAATCTGTTGTTTATTTGTATAAAATGGTTTAACAAAATTAATAATTAAATGCATTCAGCTAGTAGCTAAACTATTATTTTTAGTAACAAACTTTTTGTATATAAAGATATAATATTTTATAACATTTATATATAGTATGTTAATAAATAGGACAAGAGTGGATGTCGATGTTGTCAGGAACATCAGTGAATCATGAGGGGATAATTAAGTCTAAGGGTAGATATGTGGTTTGCACGACCCATAGGATCCTATGGCCACATTGTGATTCTCATTCTAAGGCTTAGTTTGGATGAGCAGTGTGTTTACCTCCGATGAGGTTAAAAACAGCGGTGGCGGTGAGATTAATTACTGTAGCGGTGAGATTGGATACTATAGCGGTGAGATTAGAAACAATAATGGGGTGTGTGTTTGGATTTAAACGCAGCTGTAGCGGTGAGGTGAGAATATAAAATGACTATTAAGGACATTAGATTAGAAATGACAATGTATTTATGTTATATTATTTAATATAAAACATAAATTAAAATTATATTTTTTTATAAAATGATAATTAAAATATTAAAATCATATACAATAAAATTTAAATATTTTTAAATTATATTCATAATAAAATATCAAAATGTTTTACAAATTATATTTAAATCAAATAATAAAATGTAAATTAAATTGTATTTATACTGAATTTATAAATAAAAATTATAAATTTATTGAAAATTAAATTATATTAAATAATGACATATTAAACTTATGTTATGTGTATTAAATAAAATAAATAATAAAGGAAAAGTTGGAGGGGTAAAATAATAATTACCCCTTATTTTTGAACTTCCAAATCAGTCCACTGGAGCTTTTAACTCCAGCCAATATTTTGGGTTTCAGTGAGGTGAGAAATGCTCACTGGTGTGCTTAACAAACACCACAACTGGAGCTGCGTTTCAGTTCATATTTTTTTACTCTTTAAATCTCACCACACTAGAGCTTACTGGTGATCCAAAGAGACCCTAAATCTCTCTCGACCGATTGCACCAACTATGATAGACAAAAATAGAACAACGAAACCAAAAGGTAACATAAAAGCTAAAATATAAAAAAGGCAGAAAGTCACCCATCAACCAACCTCTACACTTGACGTAGCCTTTGGCATCATGAGACTTCCAACAGTGAGAAGGTGGCAGGTGAACAACAGAGCCCAAGGAGCACCATTGAGCCAAAAGAGACGGTACTAGATACCAACCGAACTTGCGGTTACTAAACCACTCAGCCACCCCCTTCCAGGCAAGCAGAAGATAAAACAACAAAGGGGACGATAATGACCGACAAACCACTTCAAAACATCACCGACAACCTCTTATACAACTAACCATTATATTTCCAATAATACCTTTCTTTCTTTTTTGGTGTTGGGGTATTGGAGCCCTTGAAAATAGTATTAAGTAATAAGATTCAATGTAAATGCGCAAAGCACTATGGTGCTCCTTATAAGCATGAAAATAAACTATTCCATTCTTTTGAGCTCATCTATCCTACACTTGGGTAAACCAAATAAATATAAAGTAGATGGCCACTTGTCAGCTGCAAATGCACGCTTAGTCCATAAATTATTACATTCTTTTAATTTCCAAGGTAAATCTTTCTTTGTATAATCCAAATATGTTACCCATTTTGTAGGTTAAAAAAAATCTTCTCTATGGTTGTTCAAAATAATTACCATAACAATGGAACAAAATCCTGTGAATATATTAAGTTTAGATTCGGCTCGAAGGTCCGTTCGAAAAGTGAAAAGCTTTGGATAAAAATATAGATCTAAAAAGTTAGTTAGGGTAAAAAAAAAAGATCCGTTTAGAAAACAAGTTGAGTCTCAAGTAAAGTTTTTTTTGCATGAGTTCGGCCCCAGCCTGAATTTGAAAAAAAAACTGTTGTTTTGCTGCTATTTTCTATTGTTTTGCTATTATTTTCTCACTATTTTGTTGTTATTGTTTAGATATTGTATAACTCTTCTTTTATTATTAAATTTACTATTATTTTAGATAAGGGTGTTAAAATGGTTAGCCGAACCGAACTAATATTAACCAAATTAACCGAACTTTTTAATCTTTTAACCGTTAACCGAACCGAAATATTTCAATTAATTCAATTGAAATTTATATATTTTTATTTTTTTGATAAAACAAATATAAAACATATACAAAATAAATTGATAAGGTTGATTTAAATATACTAATAACATTATAGAAAGACTACAACCGGAATCATTATTGGGTAAACGCTGAATACCAATTTCTACCTAGAAAGAAGGAAAAATTATTTGGAAAAATTTACATTTTAATTTATTTATAATTATAGTAAAATCAATGTTCAAATCGAAGTGGTCAATACCAATAGATATACAATTTTTATTTGATATTGATACGTATTAATATAGATATGTTTCAGTGTTTCTTAAGTAGGATTTTGAGCATATAAAAATATATATGAATTTTTCATGTATATAGTTATAATTTTATTTCAAGATTTTTAATAAATAATATTATATAAAATGTAAATATAGCTTAATTATATATGTTTATATGGAAAATAAAAATAAAATTATTAATTGAGTTTAATAAATTAATTTAAAGATTATAACTTATTTTTAAATGTAATTATGAAAGAATTAATAACCGGAAAAAATTAAATATAATTTAAAATATCTAAATCTTGTTAATAATTAGTATTAATTGATATAAGTAAATTGCCATAAGTATGATACTAACTACGTTGTTTAGAATACTCATAATAAAAAAAATAAAATATTATAAAAATAATTTAATTTCATATATATATCAAGTGATTTTGAAGAAAATTTCATAAACCCAAATTATATAATTTATTTTTAATTATATTTAGTGACTAAATTAAGTGCATGATTTATATGTTTCAATTAATATTTTCTAAAACACATACTTTTTATTAATTGCAATTTTTCCAATGAAAAAATAGTTTTTGAAAATAAAATCAAATAAAAACTTTCAAACTTGAGTTTTTATTTTGCAATGTGTTATTCAAATAATGTAATTATATCATATAATTGTGTAATATTTTTAATTATCAAAATAAATATATTTTAAATTATTTTAAATGCTTTTGTTGACGCAAATAGGATGAATTGTGTTTATTTTAGTCATTATTTGGATGGACGGTGTGGTGTGTTTAGCTTATTTCTTGTCTCGCGCTATATTATCATTACAGTGTCTAATCTCATCACTACCGTTGTTTCTAAACTAATCGCAGGTAAACACACCGTCCATCCAAACCTACCATTAAAGAGTAGATATATTAAAGATTCAGTGTTTTGAATAAATATTTTATAAATTGGGCCCAACCCATCTAATTCATCTACATTTATATAGTAATAAAATTTTTATTGTAATTAAATTAATTATAAAATATATCATCAATATATTTAATTAATACATATAATAAATAATGAAATGTAAGGTTTGAAACTAATTAATAATAACATAGGAAATACGTACGATATTAAAATGAAAAAAATTGTGAGTAAAATAAAATTTAAACACATAAATACATCTTATTGAGAATACTACTTGCATTACAATTGTTTACTATGGTATTGCCATAAATTTTGAGTTAGTGTCGAGTTGACTTGTAAATAAATTTGTTCATGGATTGGGTTATCTGCTCAAACACAAAGGTTTGCCTGAAATTTGGGAGGGTATAAACAAATACATTAGACTCGGAAAAGGGACTTGAGTAAAAAAAATTAAGCCTGTTTAAAATATGAGTTGAGCTTCGACTTGAACATTCTTTTAGTTTGTAAAGTTTTATATTATGTTATCTTTATATATTATGTTATTTATAACAGGTAAACAACTATAAGGTAAACATTAAAAAATGTTAAGATAACTGTATATAAAATTTTAATGAATAAATAAATTTATTATTTTTTAAATAATATGGCCTTAGGTTAGCCATTCACAAATATTGTGGGCTTAGGTAAAATTTTAAACCTATATTTTCGATTGAGCTTGGTCGAGTGCCTGACTTCAGCTTGACCCAACTCATGAACACTTTTACTTATGACACCAACTTAATAAATAACATTATCAATATATATAATTGATGAAAATAATAAAATATGTATAACACAGTTAAAATGTAAAATAACATAGTAAAATAAAATTTTGATTCAGTAGTAAAATTAATGTTTTATTAATATAAATAGAACGGGCTCAAATCTCATCACATGCAAATTTTTATTAATTTATTTTAATAAATAAAAAGATTAAATACCCTCAAATAGTATAATTTATTTTAAATATGGAAAGATATTTTTATAAATATATTACTTTTAATATAGGTCCAAATATATTTTGATATATGTTTTATTAATGTATACAATTATTTTGATATATGTCTAAATATATTTTGATTATCAATTTCATCATATTTTAAAATATAATACTATTTATAACTTAATTTAATAATAATTAAAATGTTTTTATAAAAGGATATAATACATTATTTTTAATATATGATTATATTAAAATATAATATTATTTATAATTTAATGTAATAATAATTAAAATATTTTTATAAAGGATGTTTATTCAAAATAGGGATTTCTAGTTTATTTTTTCCTGAAATGGTAAATTTTGATTTGAAACATTGAATCCATGTGCCAGATATTGACTGTCTACTGAACACAGTCATTTCCACTGCAAAGGAAAGTAGTTTTTTTCATTACACTAGTGTAATTATCGCAAAAACTTTACTATCCATGATGAAAGACCAAAAAGGCCCAAATTATGTCTCCAACAAACTTAAACTGTATGTAATTTAATTAAAAAACAAACACTAATTTCGTCCATATGGTCTTAAAAATTTCCAACATAAACAGTCAAAATAAAAGCTGAACAAATCGAAAATCCCAATCGTTTTGTTTTTTCTTATTTTCCAAACAGACCCTTAAGAAAATGGAGGAAAATGGCAGTAGAGCTGAAGCCCTACGCCTTCTAGGGATCGCCGAGAAGCTTCTCCAAAATCGTGATTTCAACGGCTCACGGGAGTTCGCAATCTTAGCTCAAGAAACCGAGCCCTTATTAGACGGGTCGGATCAGGTATTAGCCGTCGCCGATGTTCTCCTCGCCGCCGACAAAAAAATAAACGGCCAACACGATTGGTACTCCATCTTGCAAGTTGATCGCCGATCCGAAGACAACGATCTCATCAAGAAACAGTATCGTCGCTTAGCTCTCCTTCTTCACCCCGACAAAAACAAGTACCCTTTCGCCGATCACGCGTTTAAGTTTGTAGCCGATGCATGGTCCGTTTTATCGAACAGCTCAAAAAAATCTCAATTCGACAAAGAATTAAGCTTTTTCACCAGGATTGATTTCGGCAACGCCGGCGATCGTTCGAATCAGTCCGGGAAATTACCGGTCACTAGAAGAGGGAAAAATCAGGACGGTGTTCAACACCGGTCGCCGAATTCCACAACCCAAAATGAAAATCAAAGGCCTAGATCGTCAACATTTTGGACAACTTGTCCGTACTGTTACAGGTTGTTCGAGTATCCTAAGTTCTACGAAGGTTGTTGTTTAAAGTGTCAGAATTGCCGGAGATCTTTTCACGCGGTTTCGATTCCGACACTTCCGCCGTTGGTGCCCGGTAAAGAAGCGTATTATTGTTGCTGGGGTTTTTTTCCGTTAGGGTTTATGTCCGGTAATCAAGAAGATGGAGCAAAACCACCGACCGGGTTTCCTAGCTGGATGCCTTCTACCATGCCTGGAGTCCAGCAAGAGAACGAAAGAAATGGAGGCAATGTGCCAGCTCTGTCGCAACCACCACTGCAAGCAGCTGTTCCACCAGCACCAGCAGCAGCTGTTCCTAAGACAACCGTGAAAAAGGTGGTTGAAAGGAACACTCCGGCGGCTGTTTCTGGTGGAAACGCGCCCAATTCTACCCCAAGGAAGAGAGGGAGACCAAGGAAGAATCCCCTTTGAGGTTTCGATTAGCAATGCAATGTAGTTTTTTTTTTTCTTTAAATATCTGCCTTAAAAGAAACCTGACCGGATTGCTGGAGTGTTTTATGAAGGGAGAACAAAGGGTAATGACTGAAGATGAAACTTTGCTATGTTGGGTGGAAATTGTAGGTATTTCTGTGGTTTTTAATTGTTGTTGTTTGTAGATTGTAGATTGTTTTAATGTACTAACTAGCACATAGGTGATAATGTAACATTATGATATGCAGCAATAACATGTTAGCAAGTTCTTTAGTTACTGATTTCGAGCAATCTCTGTTGTTGTCTTTCAGTTGAACCGCTGCATTATCTTGTCAATGTCTTGTAGGGAAACATGGTTAGAGTACCACTGATGTTGGTACTTTCCGAACTAGGAGATATTTCAGAACATTACCATAATTATCGTTATCAGCCGCTCTACCTGTTGTTTGTTATGTTTCCTTCATTCCTTATAACTTGTATTGTTAGACTTCATATGAATATTAATAATGATAGCAATAGCAGTATTTGAATAGCCAAGGAGTCCAGAGAGAGATCAAATTGCAGTGCTATTTGTGTTTTGGGCTTGTTTTGCCAAAGCACTTTTAATGGCTCGACATAGCAAGGAGAGATTGATCCCGGGTTACCGAGTCTTTTTATTCTGATTCGATCAGGTATGTTTGCCTCACTTGGTGATCATGCACTTCTAAATTAAGTTAAATCCTTGTACTCTGTAGAAGCATGTTCATATAGGTCAAACCTGTAAGGTTGGTGCCGATCGCCGAGCAAAGAGCATGGGAAAAAAAAAAAACCAAAACTAGGTGAGAAACCCCAAATGACATTTGGTATAGCTATAAATAATCTCTTTATTCACATTGTTACTACCCCAAATGACAAGTAGCAGATGATGATCGATAATTACGGACTAGCCGAGGATGGCCAATTCATTTTCTATGGTAGCGCCCCAATGAAGAAATCAAAATTAGTAATGCTACTTGCAAATATAGCCTTAGAAATGTTTTATTACAATTTCATGTTGCAGGCTGTGACATACTGAGTGATGCAGTTTCTATTTTAACTTGTTTTTTTGCAAGTTCTTGCTGATACTTTCTAACACAACTGCAGGCATATGGATACTATATTTGAACCGGAAGCTCAGAGTTTTGAAGAAATCCGATAACGGGTAAAAACGAAGGATATTTTTCACTCCATATCTTACTCATCTTGTTGCTGTAGATTTTTTTGCAACCAATTGATTTCAAGAGTACTTTGCCTTCAGCATAACCAACGGGTGAGATGTTTAATAGTATGCGTTAGGACATGATATTAAAGCGATTGGTCCAGTAACAAATTATATTGGTAAAAGTATCATAGAAGTCCCTGTAGTAAAAGTTGGATTGCATTTTACCATTTTTACTTAAAAAATTGCAAATTAGTCCTTTTACATTTTCATACAAAGTTTATGGATCTCTAAACTTAATTTTTAGACCTCATTGGCACCAAGGTAACTTGCTTATGCTGGAAATATATATATTTATTGAATCAACAAATTTTTTTTTATGTAAAAAAAAACATTTTATTTTTGAAAATTTATTGCAAACACAATAAAAATATAAAATAAATATAAATATATGTGCAACTAATTATAATATACTAGTCATTTGTCTAGGTTTGCCGGAAAATAGAAAGATTCCAGAAAATAGAAAGATTTGGACAAAATATGAGATTTGAAAAATGAATTTGGGTAAAATTTAATTTATATGGGTTGAGTCTTGGGTAAGATATTTTTGGTCCAAGCTTGGTCCGGCTTAAATAAAAAGCTTGGTCCGGCTTAAATAAATTATGTTATAAAAAATATTATATTAATTATATATGTTAAATAACATTTATATATATTTATATTAAATCATTAATCCAATAACAATTAAATTCATTATTCAAAATCTAAATTTTTTTAATTATTTAACTCAACCCAAAATATAAAAATTTTAAAATTATATTTAATTCAATATAATATTTATCATATTTATTTGTGTTTTTAATATAATAAATTATTTATTATATTTATGGTAGTGTCGTTTAGTGTCTTTTAATATAAATATTTTTAATGTTTTAATTTAACATTTTTAGTGCATTTAGTATATTATGTTTTTTAAAAGTTATTTTAAATAAAAGTTAATCTAAAAAATAAATCAAGTTTGGTTTAAATCTATTTTTCTTAAATTAAATTGGATTTTAACAAAAAGATAAACCTATTTCCCATATCAGACCGGATTCAAGCTTAAAAAATTAATCTAAATATTTTACATGAAACCAACCTTGTATACTGTACAAGAACGAATTGAGTTAAACAAAACTCATTCAAAGTATATTATAAGAGAAATAATTATATGAAATAGTGATGTTACGTTATCTATATTTTTTTAAATATTTTAATGTCACATCAATAATTTTATTTTAAATTATAATATTTTCATTTTAAAAAGAATTAAATTCAAATAAAAATGAAATTAATGAGATGGGTTGAAAACTTTTTCATATTACAATCGCAAAATATCGAACCTAGACTTTCAAGTGTCGAAGTTTCGTCGGCTATTGAATCAACAACTTAAACGTGTTGGTATTTAAATTCACGTGGATGTAAAAGGAAAATAATTGGTGAAAAAATATTCGGAAGAAAACAAGCGAAAACTTTAAATGAAGACAAAATAAAAATAGAAGTTGGAGCTGAATTTGCAGAGAGAATAAAACAGAGGAGACGATTCAAAAAGAAGCTTCAATCATGATCTCACAGTTCTTCGTGCTTTCTCAGCGAGGCGATAACATAGTGTTTCGCGATTGTCAGTTTCCTTTACTACTCTCATCTTCTTAATTTCTCTATGGATCTCAACTTCACTTTTCTCTTTCGGTTTTCTATGTTCTTTTTATTTTTACATTGAAATTTTAGCGATATAGGAATTGTAATTGCATCCTTTACTTTTAATTTAATCTGTGTGATAATTGAGTTTATAGATCTGGATGATTTCATTTCGATCCTTTCTCAGTTCTTCTAGGCTGTATCTTGAAATATAATTTATGTTAATTTAGCTCTCGATTTTGCCTTTCTTTTCGTTTTTTTTTTTTCTCCTAGCTTCAGTGTCAGATACTTTTAGATTAGCCTTCAATGCTTTTTTTACTGAAAAAGAGCGATTCAAGGCTTGAATTGATTTTGCATGTTAACTTTTATGTAAAAATCAATAGGAATAATTGGCCTGTCATGTAAGAATTTCTGAATAACGAAATGCATGATGCCTATAGAAATATCACGGCATTTATTTTAAATTTTCATGATTGGCACTTAAGCATGTACGTAACTGCAAGATATGTATTGATTATTATTTATAAGATTGGTTTCCAGTTATGATTTGATTATGTTAAATGGAAAGACTTGTATAAAGCAAGACTCAAGAGATTAGTAATTGTTACCACAGATCGCGGTGAAGTAGCAAAGGGTAGTGCAGAGATATTCTTTCGTAAAGTTAAGTTTTGGAAAGAGGATGGTCAAGAGGAGGCGCCCCCTGTCTTTGTAGGTATTACCTTACTAAAGAATGTAATGACAGGCAGTATACTTTTATACTGGCTGAACATATGATATGCATTAATTAGAGTAATCAACATATGATAGGTTCCGGTTTTAGTTTGATTCATTCTTCTCCTATTTTTGTTATCAAAAGCTGTTGTATTCCAATGCATATTTTACTTGATTATTGCAGTACCTGAGCTGTTGCAATGCCCTAATAACTTTGTCTAACTGTTTTCGATTGATAGAACGTGGATGGTGTGAACTACTTCCATGTGAAGGTTGTTGGGCTGCTGTTTGTTGCAACCACAAGAGTTAATGTGTCCCCGTCTCTTGTCCTGGAACTTCTGCAAAGGATTGCTCGTGTTATTAAGGATTATTTAGGGGTTTTAAGTGAAGATTCACTTCGGAAAAACTTTGTACTTGTATATGAGTTGCTTGATGAAGTCATTGTAAGTTCTTTTTCATTCTAAACCTTTTAATGTTATATTCTCTCTATTTATTATAAAAAGGCTCACTGCTTTTAACCAACTACCAAAAGATTAGCGCATCATGGCTTAGCATCTAGAATTCCATATGAATTATAATATACTGCATTTTAGAATCTCTGTGTACATTAGAAAACATTTTTCTCTGTTGTATATGTTTTATTACTCTGCTGAAGTGTACTGTTAGTTGTGCATTGTTCTTCTGAAAAGGTTTAAACAGATTCTGCCGCTGTTTCTATGTCTTTTCTTTTCCATCTAGGACTTCGGTTATATGCAAACAACATCTACTGAAGTTTTGAAGTCCTACATATTTAATGAGCCAATTGTGGTTGATGCTGCGCGTTTGCAACCTCTTGGCCCTGCTGCCATCTTTATGGTATGATGAGACTACTTGATTATCAACCCTTGTAATGGACTCCATAAGTTTATCAACATGCACTTGTGATGTTAATTTATCAAATTTGGATGCTTGCAGCAAGGAACTAAAAGGATGCCTGGCACAGCAATTACAAAATCTGTTGTAGCTAATGAGCCTGGAGGTCGGAAGAGAGAGGAAATTTTTGTGGATATAATTGAGAAAATCAGTGTTACATTTAGCTCTAGTGTGAGTAACTGTCTTTTTTTATCAGATTCAATATTTTGAAGTGTTTAAATTTTTAGTTATTGGAAATTTTATAATCTAATACTGATGCATGAAGTCTATAGTGGGGTTGGTGTAATGGTCTCACACCAACTGGCTCCTGTTAAGTTTTTTGTGAATTATTTTAAATATTAGCGGTTTTGAGAAAAAAGCTTTTGCCTCATTCTCTTCCTTTTTGAACCAAATGAAGTTAAAAGCAGCTAATATATGTTCTTTCACTCCCCCATTGTTTTCAATGCTTATTTACTCTCTCCAGTTGCTTATTGCAGGTAATTGTTATTTTTAAACAAAAAATCACTCCAGAATACATGTATAGATGCTCCAAGGCACTGCATGATTGACTTATTAACCAATTGAGTGATGTTTTAAACAGGGATATATACTGACTTCTGAGATTGATGGCACTATTCAAATGAAAAGTTATCTGACAGGAAATCCAGAAATCCGATTAGCACTTAATGAAGACTTGAGTATTGGAAGAGGAGGGGAATCGGCCGATGGTATTGCCCTCTCTTGTTCCTATTGACCATGCCTTATTTTGAGATTTGTGTTCCATAGAGTTGCTTCTAATTATTTATTTATTTATTATTGATGAAGTCAATTTTTTAGGGTTATTGACTTGCTTCAACTTTCAGGAGTATTAGTTTATACCAGCATGATTCTCAACTTTAAATGTTGCAATTATTATCTTTGATATGAGTCTGACTGTTCTTCGCAATACGGTTATCCTACTTCATGTACTTACCTTTCACCCACTATTTCAATCAATGATTTGTCATTCTACTGTGTCTGCTTGTTGTGACAGATTATAGGAGTTCATATGGTTCAGGGGCTGTGATCCTTGATGATTGTAATTTTCATGAATCAGTGCGCCTTGATAGTTTCGATGTGGATAGGACTCTGGCTCTGGTGAGTGAAATCTAGATTATAGCTGCCGGAAAATCGTGGAGAGATTGAAGAGACCATTAAATATCTTTGCATCATTTTGGTTTATGTTTCATTCTACTATTGTCTTTTAGGTACCACCGGATGGTGAATTTCCTGTCATGAACTACCGAATGACACAGGAATTCAAGCCTCCTTTTCATATTAATTGCTTAATTGAAGAAGCAGGACACCTTAAGGTGAGCTTGTCTTATTTGACCTCCATATGTCATAATGGTTCTATTATATGCTTTTTCCCGTATTTCATAATGATGCAATATTTCCCTAATAATAATAAGATAAAAGAACCTATTTCATCCATACATAATATATTTAGTTCTAAAATAGATTTGAAATATAGGGCATTATTCCTGATTCAATTATTTATGCTTTTCCATTGACATTTTAGGCTGAAGTGATTCTTAAAGTACGAGCAGAGTTCCCCTCAAACATTACTGCAAACACAGTTGTTTTAGAGATGCCTCTTCCTAAATATACTACCAGGTATTTTCTTTTCCCTTGGGCTCTATCTTTTGTGGTGGGATAAAAATATAAATATATCTGTGGATTACATCTTTTGTGCTTGGTGTTTATAGAGCTAGTTTTGAGTTGGAACCTGGAGTTACTGGGCAAAGAACAGATTTCAAAGGAGCAAACAAGAAACTTGAATGGGATTTAGAAAAGGTGAAAAAAATTTAGAGATGGTTTCCACCATCAAATGTATTTTCCCTTTTCATATAATCATCATTTTGTAATCTTGACAGTTTGTTGGTGGAGTTGAACATAAACTGCGTGCGAAGCTGACTTTTTCTCAGGAATTGCATGGTATGCATTGTCCATTATTTAATTTTTGGAAAGAATAATTTTTCTAAAGTCAATGTGACAAGTTCTTTTGTGAATGTTCTATATTTATATCTCATCGATGAAAGAATTGTGGTTTAATTCAGCAAACATCACAAAGGAAGCTGGACCAGTTAGCATGACTTTCACAATACCAATGTATAATGTTTCAAGGCTTCAGGTAAAAATACTGTCTGGCGCTAATTGTCTTGAGATTGAGACTAATATATTCCAGCCGATCGAAACCAAAATTTTAATCATATCTATGATAGAGTCTGGGATGGCTCTAATTAGGAATTCCCAAATGTTATTTCATTTTATATTATGTTATAGAAATATTTTCCACCCCTTTAAATCTGATCAGCGCCATGATGGATATTCATTAATTTGGCCACTTAGATCAGGGATCATAACTCTGCTGAAAAGCTATCACCTATGAGGTCCGTTTTCTTGCCATCTTAAATGCTTTGATAAGATCATTTCGAATAAACAATATAAGGGCAACATAAGGGCCGTTGTTCATGGTAAAAGCTAACTCACGAGCCGTTTGATAGCACAGTGGACGAGGGTTCAAGTCTCAGCATTGTTTCTAAATCCTAATTCTGTCTCTAAGTTACTCCAATTACCTAATGCTAATAATTGCTCTTCTGATGTAGGTGAAATACTTGCAGATAGCAAAGAAATCTAGTTCCTATAATCCATATCGATGGGTGAGATATGTTACTCAGGCCAATTCATATGTTGCTCGAATATAATAAGGTGAAATCCCCCTTCCCCCCTAAAAAAGGTTCATATTTGTTATCTCCTGGATTATACACTATTTTTCTTCACCAGATTATACATTTTGTTGAACTATCCCATATATTCAAGTTGCTTCGTCTGTTGAATTTCTCTGTTTTGTATATTACGGTACGGTTTAATATTTGTCAGAATTAGATGTCACCTCCTAGGATTTAGAGCTGTTCTTTCGGAAATCCTATGTATCCTGTAAGATTAGAGCTGTTGTGGCCTAAACGATCTTTTTATTCCGATGTGCAAGCTATGCAGTCCATATGAGATAGATGTAGGTGAAAGTATTTAGGAGATCCCTATATCCCTGTATCAAATTAGTCCCTCTATTATTAAATGAATTAATTTAGTCTCTGTACAATATTAAAAAGAATTAAATAAGGTCAAATTAGATTAGAGACATTTACTGTTTAAAGACATATAATTTACTATTTATCAAAATTAATATTTTTAAAGTTTTTATGATTTTATAAATATTTTTAGAATTGAATTGCAGTTTGAAAAGTAATTTTAAAAATATTTTTTATACAGCAGTATACTTTAGACTTATTCTATTTTTTTAATAGTATAGAGATTAAATTGATACATTTAATAATAGGTAAATTAATTTGATAAATTCTTATAATGTAGAAATCTATATGGTAATTATATATACATATAGCTCAAGGTATTAAGTGTCTCCTAGCTTGCCGAAGCTGTAAAATTCAGGCTCCCTTACTGCACACCCCTTTATGATTTGCAGCAATAGTATTGTCTGAATAGTTGCGCCTATTTACCGACAATCGTTATCCTTAACTGTGGGCTATCTAATTTTTTTAGGCCATTACCCTTTTCTACCTCAGAGCTCAGACAAAAATACAAATGCTTTACAGCCACCATTGCCTTTTTCCCCGTCAAGGTTTTTCTTAATTTGTCATCATTAGGCACAGGTTAAATCATAATAATAATTTTATGCTGAAGGTATCGCATGAGGCGGGATTTGCTTGGGGGGCCGCCTAATGTTAATTTACATTCCACATATCTTATTGGTTAACCAAAATAATAACAAATATAATAATTATCAAAATTTCTGACTTTGAGTGCATAAAAATTCAAAATAGTATTATATTATGTTAAAATATGCTATAGCTCCTTATATTTTTCACATATTTAGAATTTAAACTTTGTACTTTTATTTGAGAAATTTAGTATTTTATTTTTTAGATTTTAAAATTCAAGCTTAATTATTAACACTATTTTTTTGTTAAATTTGTTGGTATGATATTTTGAAATAAAAATGACTCATTTAGTAGTAATGTTGACGTTGTAATGAATTAATTTTAAAAAAATAATTTTTACAACGTTAACAATTGAGTCCAAAGTTTAAAAATTAAAAAGTAGAGAGATTAAATTTTAAATTTATAAAGAGTACAGATATTTATATCATATTTTAATCATTATATTATAGTCCTTGATTTTACTGTGATCAAGTTCCACATTATTACATACATGCTCTGGAAAATATGAAAGAAAGAGATCATCCTTGGATACTCCTGGCCACTTTAATAGCTTAATTTAAGCACATGACAATCGGTTTTTGCTCATACGTATTTACACGAGTAATCTCTGGTATCTATAAACATATTTTTGTATCTATATAGTGCTCATGGAGTTTTTATTTCATATTTTAATTAAGTTTTCAAGTCTAAAACGAAACCACATTTTCGTCAAAATGAGCTGAGATTTGGAACGTTAGAGAAGTGAAGTGATAAGGTCCCGATGTTGTAAAATTAGGCTGATCATGCTGAGGGATCGAATTGAATCAAAGGCTTTTTCAATCTAGATAGCATGGACCTTAATTCTGAAAACTGTTCAAAGGGATGAAATTCAGGTTAAATTCGTAGAAATTCGAAAGAAAAAAAAAATATGTTTTGGTGACTAATTTTAAAAAGTAAATTATTTAAAAGTTTTTGTTTAAGTTATTAAATTGTTGAATTATTATGTTTTTTTTAAAGGCTGACTAATAAGTTTTAAGCGACGATTTGATGATTAGTACGATAAATCAATATTGATCGATAAGTAAAAGAATATATTTTAAATTTAAGTCTATTTGACAGTCAATGTCAAAGATTAGAAATATTTAAATTTTGATTCATAAATTTGTGATATTTAATATTATTTCATGAAAAAAAGATTGAATTATAAAAAAAAAAAGAATGAAAATTTTTGATTGACAGTTTAATGACTTAAATAAATAAAAAAATTGAACAATTCGATAATCATTTGATAATTTTTAAATTTTACGTGATTAAAATGTAAATTTATTAAATTTTAATATCTTGGGTGTAGTTTAAAGAAGAAAGAATTTTAGATTGAATTTTCAAACTTCTTGAATGGTAGCCAAATGCATACTTTATTAAGTATTTATTCAATATTTTATTTTACTGACCGGTTTAATCCAGTCCAAAAGTTTATCATCTGAAAAACAAGTTGCCAACCGAACATGAAGACCTTTAAACAAAGTCTACTAATATCCTTTCCTTACACACTTTGTCCAAATTTCATGTTTGGCCCTACTTTACAAAGTGTTTTACTTGGTTTAAAAGCTCCCCCAGGCCCCTATTATTCTCAGCTATACCACTCTATTCTCTTTATTTCTTCACATTCTTCTGCTCTCCCACTGTTTCTTTCTTCGCCCTTTGCCGTTCATCTCCAAAGAAATTTATTATTTTAACCAGAGAGGAAAAAGAAAAACAATTTGGAGCCATTTAATTTTAAAAAATGAAAGGTGAATTTGTAGAACCCCAAAATGAAGGTGAAAACCCCAATAATAATATGTTTTCAAAGCTTCACCACCCTTTTTCTCATCACTTTCAACTCAGTCATGATTCCGATGACACCCCCACTCCCAAACGCCCTACCCGTGGCAGTGGCGGCGGAGGAAGCGACGGAGCTAGCATTGAAGTCAGCCGTAGACCTAGGGGTCGTCCTCCTGGTTCCAAAAACAAGCCCAAGCCACAACTCGTCGTCACTCCTGATCCTCACCCTCCCATGAATCCTTACATTCTCGAAATACCTATTGGGAACGACGTCGTTGAAGCTCTTTCCCGTTTCTCTCGTCTCAAAAACATTGGACTGTGTGTTTTAACGGGATCCGGCGCCGTTTCAGATGTTACTCTTCGTCAACCTACGACTACTACTCCATCTCCGGCTACTGTTACTTTCCATGGCAGATTCGATATCTTATCCCTCTCCGCTACGTTCTTACCCCAAACGACATCGTGTCACGTGCCTAACACGTTCTCCATCTCTTTAGCCGGTCCTCAAGGGCAGATCGTCGGAGGTTTCGTAGCCGGTTCGTTGGTTGCGGCTGCCACCGTGTTTATAGTAGCTGCCACGGTTAACAACCCTTCCTATCATCGTTTACCAGGAGAAGAAGACGAAACAAGAAACACGGTGTCATCTAGTGGTGGTGATGATGGTGGTAAGGGACAGTCGCCGTCGTCTGGTGGTGGTGGAGATGGAAGTCGCGGTGGTGGGGCTGATTCTTGTGGTGTTTCAATGTATAGTTGTCACATGGGTGGTGGTTCGGATGTGATTTGGGCCCCTACTGCAAGACCACCACCGCCTCCACCGCCTTATTAATGAGTTCAAAGTTTTTGGCTTTTTCAGCTTTTCTTTTTCAAAAAAAAAAAAGAAAAGAAAAGGAAATTTAAAGTTTTCTTCACTTTGAAGCACTGTGAATCAGTGGAGCTTAGGGTATCCTTTTTTTCTTGTTCTTTCCATTTTGGGTAATGTAGTGTTCTGTTTCATGAACATATTATTATCATTGCTTACCTTTCTTTAAATTTTAATCTGGAATTATTAGATAATCAATGGAAAATTGGTTTCTTCACATACAGTTTTCATTATATTGTAATATCGATCTGAATATTTTGAAGTTAATTTGACTTCAATAGAAAATTATATTTAAAGATAAATTAATATCATTTGGGCAAAAAATAAATTAATATAAAAATTAAATATAGTAATTTAATTGAATTATAATAATGTTATTTTTAAAATTTGTATATGCAATTTTTTTTTATTTTACCAAATATGTTAAAATTTTATCTATTTAATTTTATACATTAATTTTTAATAAAAAAATATTTTTTTTACATGAATTTCTAGTTACTTTTACCTAATCTATCCTTTATTAAAATAATAATTATTTACATGAAAATAAAAAAAAATTCACATACCATCAATTTTGTTCTTTTTTTTCAAAATTTATAATTATTGTTATTTGTTACTTTATTCTTGAGAAATGTGTTAAAAGAAGAGAAAAATGTAGAAGCATAGGAGAGGAGAGGAGAGGAGAGGAGAGGGCTAAAAAGCAAAGAGTGGGGGTTAGCTTTAGCCATTGATTGAGTCTGGAAACTTGTGATACGTCAATATCAAAACTTTCTTCTTTTCTGTTTCTAAAACTGGGTTTATTTTTAAGTCTAGAAAATCTCATTCACTACATTACAAATGGAACAGATTCATTTGTTTAATAATTTATATACATAGGGTTGGAAGCTGAGAGCGTATCAGACTTGTTTTTGCTTCGGAGTTTGAAACTGATTAAACATATCTCTGCAAACTCACTGCTGCTGAAAGCTAATAATGCATGCTCCTGCTACTGCTACTGCTACTGCGGCTGATTCCATTCTTGCTTTTAACTTTGCTGCTTCATTGCATGAATATGAACAGACAAGGGTGAGTTTTATTTGGTTTCACTCATTTTTTTAATTATTTATTATAATTCCATTTAGTTTTTTTGATATAAAGATTAGATAGGACGAAGATAACGGTGGTGTTGGCGGAAAGTAAGTGGAACCGCCGTATGTCGGTGAAAGAAAAGAGGAGTGAAGAGGAAGAGAGATGAGGAGGAAGATCCTTTCTTCCGTTGGGTTAAAGGTTTATATGTCTTTAAATACTATCGCGAGATGTTACGTGTCATCTTCTCATACAAATGTGCTAAAAATAAATTATTCAGAGTCTGTTAATCATAAATTTAAATAAAGTAATAATTGAACATACTTTCAATCACTTTGGATGATATATGATCGTTGTCATTAGAAATAATGATTAATGAACGAGTTCACACAATAGCGTAACTGAAAAATAGTTACGAGGAGTGTGCTTGAGAGGTTGTACTTAATGGATGTCTCCTAGATCAATGAGTGTATACGAGGAGAAATTATTTTATAAACTCTTCTCACTATATTATTTATGACCTTATTTCAATTACTTAATATCATTTCAACAAATTTTTTCATATCATTGATACATAATTTTTGTATTTTTTTTATCTTGAATCTTAAACCTAGAATTTTGAATCCCTAACCCAAAACCTTGAACTTTGAACTTAAAATCTAAAATTTTATGAATTGTATTATTACTTAAATTCATATTAAAAATATGCTTTGAATTTTTTAGAATATTTTTATTTTATAAATTATGTAATTTAATGTGATAAATTTAATAATAATTTTTTATAGAAAAATTTAGATTGTGAAATTCTAACAATATGAATTTGACAAACTATAAATTTAATATATCTAAAAAAACTTCAATATATAGGAAAAAACAATATGCATACTTAATTTAGGTATCATAACCATAGGTTAAACAGATTTCAGCTATGAGCCCATTAATCAATATTGAAGTTGATGATACAAGGAAGAAATGGTTGGAAGAATGAGAATGATGGTTTGCTCAAGATTATTGTATTGAGAGTGTATATATATATCTATTTCTAGTTATGTATCATTTTATTCGTGTTTGATAGTTGATTTATGTGAATTTGTTTATACGTGCGTTAGGATTTAAATTTTAGGTCAGATGTCGCTCTATGAGACTCCTCAAATCTGCTTGATGATTGATCGGTGCTCTTCATAGGTGAAAGGCAATCTTTGATGGTGTTTTTGTTGCTGATGAGGTAATGAACCTTGACTATTGATAAGGTATACACTCGACGCGGTTTTATTGTAACGGGTTGAAGGAATATAACAATTGTCCCCAAGTTAAAAAGGGAACACTCTACGAAGTGAACTTTCACAAGGCTAGTGACCATTGAGGTTTTGAAAGGGTTGTGCGTTAGGTGCACAAATGGCTTCGCACATTTGTTACACAAGTGAAGCACGTCGTTTTTCCTTTGTAACAACAACCTTGAATTTTATCATAGAAGTGGTTGTATGAAACAATAGATGGGATACTGCTTTATGCTTCAAAAGTTTTATAAATAGGTTGTATGAAATGAGAAGAGATTCCACATTATCTTTATCCCTTCTCGATAGAAGAATGGCGAATCAGATTTTTCCTCCCAAAAAATTTCAAATCAAACTAAAAATGCTAAAAATTAAAAGGAAAAATTTGTTTTGTCATTTCTCCTTTTAGGAAAGGATAAAGATGACGTGAAATCATACATATTCTAATTCTAAAAGGAACCTTTTATAATTTCAATTAAAGACCTTAAACGTCAATTATTCAATATAAAATTAACATTTTTATTTAACATGTATATTATAAATTTGGCAATAAATATTCTAGACATTACAAGATAATCTAATTTGCCTCGATTTTACAAATACATGAGAAAGAAATCATGGGTATATAAGAAAATTAAAAAGATAATACGTAATAAATATTAAATATGTTAAATTATTATCTTAAGTACGGAGTAGCTTTAAAATTCGTGATTAATATCTACCCTTTAATGGATCTACTGAATGCAGATAATTAATTACGTACTAAGCTCGCTCCAATAGATACATTAAGAAACTATATACATATATATATATATATACATTAAATCCAGATTTCACTTTTAATCCATATCCCTTTTTAAATTTCGTACCTTTACCAATTAAATACAATCACTATAAACAAAATCAGACAACATAAATATTCAAATATATAAGATATGACGAGTTCAATTTTCTTCAGAAAAACGGTAACCTAATTGTGACAGCATCAAGATGCCTTTATAAGTATCATTTGAATATGTCGATGCCAATAATCTCGGTTATAAGAACAAATTCGAACTTAGTTAATCACAAATATTTAACATTAATAATTATAATTAAATTGTTCCTAATTTATATATACGCTACAGACGTTTTTAAAATAATGTTATTTTTTTATTCAATATTAGGGTAGGAGATGGAGGTCATACAGTTTGAATCCGTACTAAACAGGTGTCTAATAAAAATTTTAACTATCGTTCTATACGAATCACTAATTAAGTAACATATTTTATTATAGTACACATTTTTTAACTTCATTACTCTCCGTCATATTGATATCAAGTTTCAAGAAAGTTAATTGTCAATTTTTTCAATTATTGCCCATAATATTATATATTCTCTATTAGGGTTGTTCAAATTTTGGTTAAAACCAAATTAATCGACTGAACCAATTTAATTCAGTTAATCGGTCGGTTAATTAATCTAATTTGGTCAGAAGTTGGTTACTGATTTTCTGGAAGTTCGGTTATGAATTAATTTGGTTCGAAATCGGATAATTAACCGAATTAACTAAACTTCATAATTAATAATACAAATTATATGTAGTTTTAATTCGGTTAATTTGGTTAAATAAACATTATCAGTTTATTTATTTTTTATATGTTCTATACTTGTTTTAACAGAAAAAAAAAACCAAAAACATATAAATTTTGGTTAACTTGGTTAATCGACCGAATTAACCGAAATATTTCGATTTGTTTAACAATTAAAGGATTGAAAAATTCGATGCGATTAACCGTTTAAACATCCCTATTCTCTATCATATTTTCATAATTAAATGTCTAAATAAAATCACTATTCGATATTAATATTTATTTATCAATAATTCACGCATTGGTACAGTCAACATTATAATCAGTTTTTATTTGAAATTAAATAACGTGAATGGGGTTTGAAATTTTTTGTTTTTGAGATATTTTCAAATTAGGTCCTTCAACTTTTTGTTAGGCATATAATTTAAATCTAATTTGTTTTTAATATTTTCAATTAAGTGTAAAGTTTATCTTCTTAATTTATGCTTTAATTATTGTAAAGCTCATAGTAAATTTATCCAATTTCAATTCGTTAAAAGATTATAATTAGTGTAAAAATTTACTTATAATATGTAACAGCTCGTTTTTGGGTCAAATCAGAATAGTAGTTTCGGAACCACAATTTCGAAGTAGAAATATTTATTTTATTATTTCTTTAAGGTCTACAGCATGATAGAATAATTGTGTAAAAATTTCGTTAAAAAATTTTATCAATTGAGTACTCAATTTGACTAGAAGAACTAAATTGCAATAGGTACAAAATTTGAGTTCTATAGGCTAAAGGTAGTAAATTGTCATGAAATTCTAAATTAGAGGTCCTTAAATGGTAATTAGACCATTACACTTTGGATGGACAAAAATGGACATGGAGTAGGTAAAATTTCAAAGTTTAAGTGAGGGGTAAATAGGTAATTTGGTAAATAAAGGCAAAATAACTAAATAAAAGATGTCATCTTCTTCAACTTCATCCCCATAGCCGAAAATTAGAAGAGGAGACATAGCTAGGGTTTGGCCAAGCTTTCAAGCTCGATTGTAAGTCCGTTCTTGTCCCTTTTTAACGATTTTTATATTTTTGAGATCGTTGTAACTTGATTTAGCTATTTCAAGGACTAATTTGAAAGAAAGTTAAAGTCTAAAATTTTACCCATGTTGGATGTGCATGTATTTTGATGTTTGATGGTAGAAAATGCATGTTCGTTGTTAGTTAAACAACATTTGTAAAGTGATTTTCGATAAAAAGTTAAACAGGGACTTATTTGTAAAAGTCTATAAAATGTGTAGAAAAGTGTGAATAAATGATAAATGTGGGCTGTTATGAGTGCTAGTAATATTCATCTAGGCTTGAGTTGTGATGAAATTGAATGAAATTCATTTTACGAGCCTAAGGACTAAATCGTAAAATGTTGAAATGTTAGGGGCAAAAATGTAATTTTTTCTAGAATGTGATTTTGGACTAAATTGAATAGTTTGATGATTAAATAAGTTAAATGTGGTATTATAGATCGAGAAAAACGAAGTTCGGGTGTAGATCGGGGGAAAAACAAAATAATTGACGGATAGATCCCTTTTACCGTTTTTGTAACGAGGTAAGTTCGTATGTTAAATAAGTTTTTCTTTAAATGTATTTTAAATGCTTTAATTTATGCATGAATTATGTAATCGACCTTACGGACACATTTGACGACGTTTTGACAAGCGAGAAATCTCAATCGAACCTTAGGAATAGATTAGGATACAAGTGACATGTCACTAGGGGTTTTATATTATGTGATTAGGTGCTTGTCCTATACGTCCTACCGGTGGCTGAGTATACCGGCATATGTGGCGATTACTTGACAGCTTATGTGAGCAGCACCGAGTAGCTACGTCTTGACTGACAGCTTATGTAAGCAGGCCCGTTGTTGGCTCAAGAGCAAGCATATACGTGATATGAGATAGAGGTAGCAATGGCTACATATGTGGCACCTTGTGTGCAAGGTTTCCCGAGTATCTAAATTTATTATTCCAAGTGGTTCATTGGGTATGTCAATAATGAGAATAAATATAAAGCCATTAAGAGATGATACAGGTATGTACGCAAAGCTTATGTTTAGAAAATTTGTGGAATGATGATTTCAAGGTAAGTTGTGATGGAATGAATTATGGTTATGAGATTTTGGTAAATTTATGGTTATGAATTAAGGTTAGCTTATTTCTTTCATATGAGCTTACTAAGCTATATAACTTACTCCGTTTTATTTTCCATGTTTTATAGTGTCACCAAGCTAGCTCGGGTTGGATATCATCGAAAATCGCATCTGATACGGCCACGCCTCGGGAACGCCCTTGGACCAACTCACCAAGCGAGGCTTGCCATCTTTTGCAAGCTGACCTAGCTCAAATCCCGCTTGTTAAGCTCAATTCAGCTTGATTCTAGAACATCGAGCTCATTTCCATCCTTTTATTTTATGCTTCCTAAACTTGCTGGAATAAATCAAATTATTTAATTAAGTTAGTTAACTTAGTTTCAGCTCGTAAATGTGTTTTATTTTAATACATGTCTTTAATTTGTCATAGTTCAGTACATGTCATTAATTTGTCCTAGTTTAATACTTTTTTTAATATGCCTTAGCTACAGCCAAATTTATTTGCTTTTAATGTGTCCAAAGCTTAGACAAATTAAATGATATTGGATTATGTTTTATTCTTAAAATTAAGACGGATTTTAATGTGTTTGTAGGAGCTGATTAGCAAGCAAAATTCAATGGACAACAAGTATGTGTAATGAACGGCATTGAAGGTGAAGACATGCACTTAGACGTGCACTAAAAGGAGGTAGAGCTGCTGATTGTTTTCTTCCATGCAACATTCATGTCTATGGACGTTTAGGAAGCTTAATGTGGCCATTGGGTTGCAATTCATGCATGTCCTACATGCATGCATGTCCTACATGCATGCATGTCCAAGGGAGGTGAAGATAAATTAATTCAGCACATTGAACAACAATGTTCATGCGTCAACTTGCTCCAAGAAGGCTGTTCGTTTTTACAAAAGAAATTCAAGTGTTTTTCACACTTGACCGTTCAGCTAGAAGCTGAGTTCACACCAAGTGTCCAACCGAATTCATATGTTCACATTGAGGTGTCTGTTTGTGAGCTATAACAGCATTCTACCCATTCAGCTATCCAAGGGGAATTAAATCATATTCACATCTTATTTGGCTGATCAATTACTTCATACATGGGAGAATTCATGAACAATATTTAAGGGATTCAAGCCTCATTAATTCAACCAATGTACCAGCACATTCATGCATCAAGAATGGAGGATAAACCAATTAAATACAAGCTGTCATTCATTTGATCAAGACGGCATAAATATCTTAATTAAAGAAGATGCATGTTTTGTGCACCTAGCATTCAGCCAAGAGGGAATGAAGGTAGATTAAGAGCTGCACATCCATGGAACATAAAGAATGCTTCTTGACTAAGAATACATGCACGCACCAAGAGGGAGGAATGTGACTATTCAGTTGAAGCATGAATCTGCCAATTCATGAACCGAAATTTATTATTAAGTGTGAACATTTTAAAGGTTGTGTTAACACATTAGTAGCCGAATTTCTATAGGAATTTTAGGGCTTATAAATAGTTGTTTTTGTAATCATTTGCTAGTTAGACAATTTAGACAAAATACTTTTTATCCTTTTATGGATGTTTATAACATTGTGAGTTTAATCCAACTCTCTTTGTTCTTTTAAGACTCAGCTTGACTTATCTAGCCAAGCTAGTGATGTCACCCTGTTTCTTTTGAACTTATCACTCCTAAACCGAGTGTGGCGTTCACCCTTATACCTTTGGTTCCTATCTCTTTATAGATAGTGGGTCAAGGTTCTATTATTTGACATCTCAAGTATTTTTATAAGTCTCAGGTCAATATTGTATATAGTATTGGTTCATTCTTCAACCTTGAGCCTTTTATTTCCATCACCTATCCACCTTAAGGTCGTATAGGTCCCGGGTCAGCAATCTTTCATAGTTTTGGTTAGATCTTGACACTTAAGCTTTACTTCCATTCCATCCAAGTTAACACCTATCCCATTTTGTTCTTTGTTAGCTGAAACTAAACCATCGAATACTTAGCCATTTTTGATTCTATCTTTGTTACCTTACTCCATACTTAGCCTAATTCCAACCATACTTCAAAATTGAACGATACTTCTTCGTTAGACGATCGGGCATATAAACGACTCGGACAACATAACGAGGCCGTGTTCGTATCAGCATCACACTATCCAACTGTTATTTTGGGTATCGATGATTTTAAACATTTTGAGAATATGACATGTATAGGGACTTAGTCATTTTGTTATATGTGTCATCATGATTTGACCAAATGTATTGGCTTGTAATAGTCATAGGCTCATTTTGGTATTTGGCCATGTAACTTGGTTCATTTTGGTTGAATTGGTTGTAAGCTTATATATATATATATATATATATATATATATATATATATACATGCATGTGCAACTATCTCTTGTGTGATGTGATTTGTAAATGCTCGATAAATGGTTGAATGTGGCTTAATGGGTTGGTTGTTGAATGGTTAAGGTTGGCTCATTGGTATGCTAGGAAAAACTAAGTAAAATTATGCATGTTATTGGTAGCCATGTTGAAAGTTGTAGCATGTGAGCTTGGTGTAATTTGGTTTGGTAAAATATGATGTTGTAAATATGGTGAATGTGGATAATGAAATGACATGAATTGGCCTTGTTTGTAGATGTATTGGTTGTCCAAGTGTACTATGAATTATCCCTTGAACTTGTGCATGTGTAGGAGTAAATGAGGGTGACAAATGGCTTGGTAAATAGCCTTCATTTTATCCACACAGGTAGACACACAGGCGTGTGTCTAGGCCATGTGTGACACACGGTCTGCCCCATGGGCATGTGTTTCGGTCATGTGTCCCCTGCACCTTAATTTTGAGAAAGAAAATGCTCAGAATTGAGCACACGGGCAGAGATACGGGCGTGTGTCTCAGTCGTGTGAGGGACACGGCCTCAAGCACGGGCGTGTGTCTCGACCGTGTGAAGTCTGCACCTATTTTATGAAAATTTAATTAACCACATGGCTTAGCACACGGGCGTATGACTTGGCTGTGTGACCTCAATTTGTTCATACTTTGCAAAACAAAGAGTTACACAGGTTGAGGACACATACGTGTGTGACCACACGGGCGTGTCCCAAACGACACAGGCGTGTGACCGCTATTCATAGCAAAAAATTTTCTAAGTTTTGTAAAATTTTCCTAAGTACTATGTTTAGTCCCAAACCACTTCCAAAGCATGTTTTGGGCCTCGTAGGCTCATATTAGGGACTTTATGTTTGAGTGCAAATGGTTTTTAATTTAGACGAAAATACATGACTTAGAATTGTATGTTTGCTTGAGATGTAAGCCCGGTAATACCTCATATCCTGTTCCGGCATTGAATATGGGTAAGGGGTGGTACATAATAAATTTTAAAATATACAAACCTTTATTTTTCATTGGAATTCTTTTTTAAGCTTATAATTTGTATAAAAAATTACTTATATTAATTTTTTTTAAATTACTTATATTAAATTTTTTTAAAAATATTAACTAATAAAGTTTAAAATTTTTATATATTTTTTATAATAAATTGTTTATACAATTATTCAATTTTTAAACAATATCTATACAATTTTAATTTTTTATAGGGTACAATATAGGTATTTCACGATATTAAAATATAGTATTTAAGTATTTGAAACAGACAATATTTTATACATTATTTTATATTATTTGTAAAATTGTATAAAATTTTTAATAATTTTTATAAATAAATTTAATATTTTATAATTAATACATACAATTAACTTGCGTGTTACACGAGATAAAAAAAAAACTTGTAACAAACTACAGTAAAATATCAATCATTCCATTTCTTGTATTATTTACGGGCCTCGTATATGCTTCTATTTATAGGTCTTCTAAGACTTTTGACATTTTAAGACAATGACCAAATTTCAGTTTTAGCTTCTGCATTATATTTAAATTTGAGATTTAATCCATATACTTTAAATTTTGACATAATTTAGTTTATTTTGCTTTTATATTGTTAACTATTTCAATTAAAATATTGACATTAATTTTTCTTAAAAGCACTATCCGAACAATTTTTTTTATCATAATAAATTCGAATAATTGCTTTAAAAAACCCATATCAATGTTTTTTATCGCTTTAAAATGTAACGTCCATGAATTTAATAGAAGAATCTGCATTTAATTTTGCAATAGTTTATGAATATTTAACCAAATTCAAAGGGTTGTTAATTATCCACATTCGATATTTGTAAGATTATGAATACAGTCTTTGTACTAAAAGTTGGATTGCATTTTATTCTCTCTATTTTAAAAAATGAGCAAATTAGTCATTGTATGTTAGATCAAATAGTAAATTGGTTTTTCCTTTAAAATCTCATCCATTTTTATTGTTAAAATTTGGTCCTTATGTATCAGTATGAGATATATATGACATACTATATGTAATTGCTTTCCATTAGCTATACTAATTTTTAACAATAAAAATAAATAACATTTTTAATAAAAAAACTAATTTACTTTTTTAGCTAATATATAAAAATTAATTTATCTATTTTTAATAAATAAAACAAAATGTCTTCCATTATACTTTTACCTAAATTGTTAGAAAAGAGTTATCCATGTGCTTTGTTTTTTGTGGCCTATGTCTGACAATGGTCAACAATATACCTAAAAGGATATTTGACTCACATGATCTATTCAAATGATTTGTTTATACTTTTCATATTCCATAAAATATTAAAATATTATTAATATTAATATTTTATTATTTAATTGGAATTTGAGTGACAACAATTTGAATAAAATATTATTTAAATCTTACAAATTGTCATTAAAATGTATAACTCTTGTTATTAGTTCCATTAATAGTAGTTGTTATTAAAACTTAATTTTGGATCCCATTATTGAATTGACATCAAATCACTATTGTAAATAATAATAAATAAAAATATCGCAAATAAAGTCATTGAGACACCCATCAAAGGAGTCATCCCCTATTTAGGGACTACCTTATCATATTCCGAATTCAATGGTTTCAAAAAATTCCCTACAACAATTCGTCTTGGATTAGATTTAGAATTACTCTCAACGGTTTGTGTAGCCGTAAATTTTATTTTGTATTCAGTGAGATTTGTTGACTTTGTATATTTTTTCGTTGTAAATAAATAATTTTATTATAGACCTATTATGATCTTGAAATTATATAATAATGGAAACAACAACTATTGGTGATAATTTGGGCTTCCTCAAAGTGATTTTTTATCTTATATTTCCATCCCAAAATGACATAAATTCTTTATTTTGACTTGTCGCCACAAAAAAAAATCCAAATTACTATTCTAAAAATAATATTTTGGTAAGTAATTTGGAACACATTATTTTAATAAATAATTATTATTTTTAATAATATTTTAGTAAGAAAGCCTCAACTTTGGTTATAGATGACATAACCAAACTTCCTATATACGGAATAGATTAAGTTTACTTAATGAAAGGTTATTTTTTCGACAAATTATAAGTGTTTTCATCCGTTTTACGACCTAAAATTAATTCTATTCGAACCAGAATAATATTCAAGTGCAGCCCTCCCGATAACAGAATTAAAACAACTTTGCTGAGATGGTAAGTATGTTCTTGGAGAAGAAGACAGGTACAAGGTAGCAAGTAGCAATAGCAGTTGTCTTTGAGCCGAAAAGAAGACTTATATAATGTTTTGTTTTAACAAATTAAGACCTTTAAGACCAACAACCCATTATCCATTGTCTCTTTAATGCTTTGCCCCGACATCTTAGAGATATCATTGCCAAGTTTCATTGAAAAAGGGTGGGCGGATATCCACCTTTTTTCCTTTCCAGGAAAATGATGGAAGGAAAAAATTATAATAATAATAATAAAAAAGCATGCAAAAACTTGCAATCAATGCATTGGGGGTATTAAGACAGTACTTTTATGTGTGAAAAGGAAAATAATAAAAAAAGAAGGAAAATGAACAAGTCTATGAGTGCCATTGCCCATTTCCATTCCACATGTTGTTATGAATGCCATGCTTGGCACTAACTTCTCATTGCCAAAGACTTTTTCCTTGCCTTTCCATGGCGTTTACTCGGTTATGCTATACTCATAAAGTGGGTCTGAAAAAGTTAGTAAACTGCATTCAATTTCATTAAATTATTAGTAAATTTATGTTCTGATCATTCAATTTTAAAAAGTTATAAAATGACTATTGAACTATTCAGAAGTTTTCATTTAAATTATTGGTGTAGACGAAGAAGAGCTGAACTATAAAAGAGAAGGGGATAAAGAACTTTTTATTGGTGTAGGCGGTACAAAAAGAGAATCATACAGCAACAGTTTTAATAACTTAATGAGTAAAATAAAACTTTTAAATAGTCCGATAAGAGAGCAAAAAGACCCTAACGACCCAAACCACCAAGGCTAAACAAAGCAAACAAAAAAAAAGGGATGATCATCCCGAGATACCTTGGGCTTCTTAGTTGGGAGGGCTATCACATGACATGGGGAATGTAAGCCGAAAAGGACCCTTGGAAGGTGTTTAAGGCTATTAAGCATCGAAGCAGCAATACCTTGGGCTCCTAAGTAGCAATGGAAGTTTGTCAAATTTTTCTAATTAAATTTATTGGTATGAAATTCACTTGGTAATTAAGTAATTAAAAAATATATTGTAATTAACTTAAGTTTAATAAAAAAGCAAATTAATAGTACTAACAATTAAATTTAAATTTTAAAGTTTGAAAAATAAAAGTACGAGCTTCTAAATTTTCAACGTGATATATCTTGACCTTTTATTATAACGAATCTACCATGAATGTAACACTCCTCACCTGGTCCGATTGTCGGACCCAAGTTATAGGATGTTACAACAGTTAATGGAATAAATCACAGACAACCTTTTATTGTTTAATTGAACGTTTAAAATTGAAATTGTATGCGATTTACTTCGTTAACTGTTGTAGTATTCTATAGCTCAGATCTCACGACCGGACCTGATGAGATGTGTTACAATAAATGAAGTGATTAAAACTATTTTTATATATATGGACAAATTTTGAATTTAATTTCTGAATATTTATAAACAAAAAGAAATGGAATGGAAAAGGAATTCAACTTGTATGGTATTCAAAAGGCACTTTAAATTTTTCATAATTATTGCTTCCCAATCTACTTTTCTTAACCAACAATCAAATTCAAATCCTTTGACCAAAAAAAACAAAATCTTTCTAGAACTTTTTTTTTTTTTTTTAATTTCTGCAATGGTAAATGGTGGGATAAAGGCCAAAATCAAGATTTTGAAATTGAAGTTTGACCTTGCATGATGAACCTTCAAACGAGGACAAGAGCTACCATATCAAACCTTCAGAGGACTGAGAGAAAATTGGAAATCAATTTCGACGGTGGTGTTTAGTTTGATTTAATTTAATCTAATTTTATTATTATTTAAATATATTCAGTTTAGTGTTTTTTTTTAATTTTTAATTTAAAAAAAAATATTCTATAGCACAATAAATGTGATACTGTTTATATAACGACAAAATTTTATAAATAAATACATTATAAATGCTTCGTATTATCACTTTTATTTAAGTCATGTAACGTTTTTTTTTTTTAATCTATTATTTATTACATTCCCGTAGAATAATTAAATGATTAAATTATTTCAACCCATTTCTTGTAAAACTTTGAATCTGTTAATATTAGAGTAAAATCTCGTGCAATAAAAATATCATGAAAATTTTTGTATTATTAAAAATTTCATTGATATTCTACTATCAAAAAATAATCTCTATATGTCAACATGAAGTACTCATAACATGTCATGTCTTAACTTTTTATTTATTCTATTAATCACACTAATCTTTAACAATAAAAATTTTAACCGAAAAGATCAATTCACTTTTTCCTTTAATATACAAGAATTAATTTATTCATTTTTCCAATAAAAAGAGAAAGAATACAATGCATAAATCTCCATCTTAGCCAAATCAAAGTCCTTAGCAATTACTTGAGAAATTACTCTTTTCTTCTTGTAATGAAATGTTGTATAAAAATATACCATTAGCATTAACAAGAAAATGTGTAACATGAACAAAATGGTAATGACTGATTTCTTCCAACAAAGCCAGCCAGCCAACTAGCTACAATATACTACATCACATACACCCTTTCTCCAATTCTTATTTACTTCCTCTAATTCCAAAACTCAGTAATAAAACTTTTTTAATTTGTTCTTTTCTTCAATGATTTTCTAAAGTATACCTCATTTAATGAGTTAACTCGTCCTAATAACCCTGAGTCAGTTTCCCTAGAGCTACTACTATTACTATAACTACCTACGTCTCTACATTGTTTACTCGTGTCGGAGTGGAAAAGAGGATCCATTTCAGGCGAACCTGAATTGTATCGGTCTAAATCAGCTAAGGGTGAATGCTTTGAGTAAAGAGGAGAAGAGGAAGAGGAAGATGAAGCATCGGAATCGCCAAATACAGAATCCAGTGAGTCATCTCGTGTGCTATCAGTACAGGAAGAAGTATTATCAGAATTGCTGCTAAAAAGGGAAGAAGTATCACTTGATGAATCCTCTTCTAAAATCTTTTGTAACCGATTGTATTTCGAATAAAAGGATTCCATACTCCTTGAACTATCTGGATGAGTTGAACTTGACTTTGGATAATTCTTTGAATTCATTTTTGATAGAATGGACTTACTTCTGCTCCTTATCGATCTTGGGGCTCTAGGTGAGCACCTGCAAGGTAATATTTTTGTAAAACAAAAGAATGACAGCGTATGGATTTTAGTAGCGAACAATGTGATTTGAGATTTCATTATACCTCGCGTAAAAAAGCATGTATGCGCCTTTTGTTAGAACATGACCAAGTTCAGAGGATGTTACCTGCCAAATTATCACCAACACAAGAAACTTGAGAAATTATTTAATAAAGTAGTTCTCAAGTCTCCTATCAAACAGGAAATTTAATAAATTCGAGTGAAGAATCTAAAAGTTATCACCTATTATCACTATCATGGCAGCAAAAAGTTAATCAGCGAATATGGCAAAAAACTTTTGACATTCACAGGGAATAAAAAACCAGAACATTCTATAAAATATAAGGGATTTGGAAGGGTAGGTAATTGAAACATAGATTGAAGATTACGCACCAAAAATAAATGAAATGGCTTAGAGACCTGAAGATGCAGATGATAATTATAGAGTACATTACCTTGCTATCATCAATCTTGAACCACTTGTTTTGGGCATTTTTAACGTAGCAGACATAGTGACCTGAAAATGCAGCATTCATAATATCCAAGTGAACCACCACACCATAGAGCCTGTAAATGGGTGAATTGTCGCTTGTCCCACTCATATACGGCGCCAAGTTCAAGATCTCAGGGAATTGAATCGCTTTGTTAAGCTTCCCAAATTTACCAGACTGCAACATAAAACACATGTAAGCTGTAAGAATCTGCAAGGAAAAAAGCAGAGCTCTTTATAAAAGGAGTACCTGAAATCGCTTCAAAGCAATTGTGAGGACATTTGGAGCCTCTGATATTGTCAACTTCTTTTTGGCCTTCTCGTAAGAGTTGCATCTAAAGAAAACAAGCTTAGACAGAATGAGCAAACCTCTAAGAACCGTATATTATCATACACAGTAACACCACCAATATTAACAGGCACAGGAACTCAACAATAGAAAGAAATGCTTTTCGGTAAAATAAAATCAGTAAGTATAATAACCACCTTTGCGGGATCACATAACACAGCAGACAAAATAATGTAATGACATCAACACTTCATCATAGCTTCCAAAATTTCGGAAAATGTGTTTCTCCAGGAGCACCAAAATACAGCTTATGTGCTTTTTTGAAGTATGCTACTCATAGAAACAAAGAACATATTTCCGAGAAGTTAAAAACCTAAGCCAGAGAAAATGAAAATACTGGCTTTGATTTGAGCATCTATCCTTGCATCAGTTTAAGTAAGAAGAGAATTTCCCTGTTATGTCTCCAAATATTAAATTGTCAAAATCTAAGCAAGATGAAGACTAAGGTCAACAAATACAAAAAATAACAGTATTTTACTTTTAAAATACAATTATCCCCATAAAAGTTCAACTTCAGCTCTTTATGCATGATAATAATATCAATACAATATCTAAAGAGCTTTAGGGAAAAAATGTAGTAAACCAACCTGCCACATTGGTACTTATTTTCTCCATCTAAAATCTCAGTCCTCGTAAAGCGATGAAGAGCCTCTTCCAGGGTCTCTATGTCTCCTTCAATCTCAACCGTAAGATCCATCATTCTTTCATGACGTTCAGACTTGCCTTGACATTTCACACACATTATCTGCAGAAAATAATATACGCATCATTTGCAATATAACAAAGAACAGTTCAAGCAGTTAAGACATCTGGTGCCTAAACAGAGAGAGAGTAGCTTGATCATAAACGATTACCTTCGACCGGAGAAAACCTCCAAATGTTAGGCCTATTAAAGTCGTTTCTTCTTCTGAACAACCTGATGAACGCACCCCAGCTTTTTTAAGACAATCAAATTGCATCACATCAATAACATACCTGTAAAATATGACTCATCAATAAATTACAGGAGCATTTTTGAAAGGATTACTCATCTCTCATGAAAAAAATATTCTTGAAGAGGTTCATGCAATAAAAAATTGTAAATCTATATCACCTTAAAAATTCATGTGCATCCTCCTCTTTCCCTTGAACAAGTTGGCCACAAATATTTTGTAGTTGAGACAGTATCCCTTTAGGGGACAGTGGAGATTTTCCCTCCTTGGCCTTCAAAATTAAATTTTCTAAATCACAGGTGAAACACCATTCTTTCTTTGCACCTAATAAAGCAATTTATAGTAAGAATCATCCAACATGCTACCTCAAAAATCAAAATCTAATTAATTCCAGATTCAGAAACAATACAGATGCATACATGCTTTTGAATGGAGTCCCTGAAGAAAGTAAGCAGTCAAGGGAGGAGTGAATGTCAAGCATTGGAGAATAGCATTGGCATAACAGCTGCACAAAGTAAATGGCGCATTAAGAACAGAAAGAAACCTCATAGGCAACAAAAAAACCAAAGACACCTAGCAAGGTCCCACAAATCAAAAAATGAAAAACCTTGAGGCAGCATCTGGGACCTTGGATTTTAGAATTTGGATTTGGATTGTTAAAATAGTGTAAATTGAGTAGTAAAATATTTAGAAATGCAACATTAATTACAATTTCTCAAATCCATGGATTTGTTAGATGCCTATATAGTAGTAAATTTGAAATTCTTAAGATATTTTTGGATTTGACAAATCCATGTTTTTATACTTTTCAAATATATGTTATATTGAATCACAACTAATTTGTCCATAACATATGCATTTCACTCCTACTATTTACATAATAAATTAAATCCAAATCCAAATTTTCAAATTCATGTTCCCAAACAAAGCTTTAAGGAATAGAATAAAACCAGCAGATAATGACAGCATGGATGATTTAAATGAAGGAATATGAGCAATTAAAATTACTGTAATTAGCACTTCTCCTCTGGCTCTTTCTCCATTATACACTCACATTTGAGTAACAAAATCAGAGAATAATGTTCCATATCAAACTGATCACTATAGGCTATTCAACACAAGGAATAACAGCATGGGCTAGTGAGTGCCAAAGTGATAATTAAGTGTATTTCAATGATAAAGATACTTCACCAAGTAATCAAATAAAGGTTAAGAAACAATGCCATGATAAACAAAGGCGAAAATATTTTGATTTGCAGTCACCATTTTCTAGTCCAAAAATATCATATTATAGCAGGTCACCTGACAACAATAAGTAATAAGGAACAAATAAAATCAACTTTCTGTCCTAATCGCATATGATCTGTGTCCTTAAAAAAGCATGAGAAAAAAGAAAATAAACAAAATATGATAACAGGAAAAGCAATATTCCATATATAGTTTTTCCATAAGTGTTTGCCATACCAAAAATCCAATCTTATATTACCTGTTCCCACAGTTTACAAGGCCACATGGTTGCAGGTTCGCCTTGCTCCCACTGTAAAGCTTGACAAAAGATTCGTAAGAAAAAAGTACCTGCAAAGACAAAAGAAAATTGAACTAAAAGCTAATTTGCCAGAGGCTATGCTACCATGGTAAAAAAAAATTAAACTTCAAGCAAACCTTGTCATTATAATCTCCAGAATCCTCATTACCAACTCCTAAAGGATAGTGTTTGGGCAACTTAGATCCTCTGAATTGATCAGCAATTTTCCGCATGGAGGTTTTCAATCCATGTGTGCTATCAGAAGAACTTGAAACCTTAGGTAACGTAGCAGCATTGGCATGAACACCACCAAAATTTCCAGATTTAGCACTAGGAACCGCATGCACTCTGGCACTAGATGAATAAGCATCAGAAGACTTTAATACATGAGAAGTGCTAGGTCCATTAATAACAGAACTAGAATCTGACTTTTCAGAACATGACGATAACAAGCTACTGACTAACGGAACATCTCTATTGATAGCTTCTCTGGGTTTTGGGATAGGTGAAACGTTGGTAGACCAACACTCCACATGGTTAGCACATTCAGAATTTGAGGATGAGGAGCTGCTGACATTTGGAGCATCCAAATCAACATTTTCTGGCGAAGTTACTCCATTAGAAAGCTGGGTGTACCCCGAAGCACTCCGAGGAGCATCACCCAATTTGGCAGCTTTAACCTTCAAGCCTTGTGGAGGCAAGGAAGAAGCATTTTGAGACAAACTGAATGAAAAATGTAAGGAAGATCCAGGATCAAGTGAGGCACTTTCACCGCTTTCTTTAGGATTAGACGGAAAAGCCTCATCATTAGCATCATTCGTAGATACAACTGGTTCCAGAGTTCTGCCCCAGAAACCAGAAGATAAAGTACGAACCTCAGAAGTTGAGCCCTCAGACATATCACTAATACCTGAAGATCTGCCACTTGCTCTGCATTGGATCTCTCCACCCTTCATCTGATTTGATGCATTCAATTTAGAAAATTTATCTATAGAATCAACCAAGCTGGCAAATTTTGGGGATGACAAATTGGTTTGATCCACGTTGTTGACACCAGAAGCAGTCCACAACGTGTCAAGTTTAGAATCATCAGCAGATGAAGATATCTCAAGTCTACAAGGCTCATTTGAACCAACGCTCTCACACACAGAAACATCATCAGACGATTCACTACCAGTTACAGAAGAAGAAAACCCAGAAAATGAAGTACTGGAAGATTCTGAAGCAATGCTCCTTCCTTCCCCATCAGCCTGGAACTCAACCTTTATATCATCATCCTTCTCAAGTAAAACTGCAGAACAGCTAGTAGAACTAGACAGTGCAGGTTCAGTGGTGGAATTATGTAACGCAGATTCTTTGGAGGATGATTCAGTTGGCTCAGCATGCTGCTTTTCTTTAGATTCAAATCCGTCTCCGATTTGGTGTTGCTCCGTCACCTTCTGACCAGAATCACAATCACTTCCCTCGTCATGATTTTGGTGTATGGCAACTGCAGCCGGATAGCATTCTTCCTTGTGACCTTGTCGCCAGTGAATAACTTGACACTGAGTAGAACTGAGACAACCAAATTGTAAATAAATAAATAAAAGGTTAAAAACAACTTTTCCAGCAGAAAATAAATAATGCTTAAAACATCCATAATTCATGATAAATGTACCATAAAGTCACATCCTCAGAATTACAATAACATGATATGGAAAAGCTAAATTATTTTCTGCATTCATTAGAGTGGTCTCTTCTTCTTTTTTTCACCCATTAAATGAATTACATTTTAACTATTTGCAAGCGCACTACATGCACCTCCTCAAGTCCTCAACTCCTAAACGGCATGGGAAAATAACTCCTAAATTGCAAACAAGATAAGACACGTAAAAGGTCATATTCAAGAGAATGGTTAAAAAGCTTTCTAATGTCCCATCTTTGGGAGGCTCGAACATGGCATATACAAACTGAATCATTTGCTCAAAATCAGCAAAAACAGTCCATATTGCAGTTTTCAAGACAATCGCGAAACACCCATCCATGATAGAGTGTAAAGGTTGAATCTATCGTGTAATTTTCACCAATCCAAGTCTTCTAAATTGCTTTATTTCTGACTTCATAAAGCCAAGCTCATTCAACTCCTAATAAATGCATTTAGACAGATAACAGAGAACTTAAGTAACAACCAGATTTTTTGTGAACTAGTTGAAGCATTCTCTAATTAAATATTAGCATACCATTTAAGAAATTACCATCAAATAAAAAATCAGAATCATCTCCTATTCAAACTAAATCCCTAAAAAAAATCAATAAAACAATAACACAGAATTAGCAAGTTTACTTACCAATACCGAACAGCTTTGCAGCGAGCACACCGTGTAGTAGTAGGGCAATAGCAAACAGCACATTGATGATAGTTAAGCGAAACCGGAACACTACCGTATCCAATTGATGCCTCAAGCTCAGCCCTAGCAGCCTCCTCCGAGGCTAAAATCATAAGCCTCTTGATCTCCGCTTGCCTGGCTATTGATAACCTCCATTTCCACCTAATGAAAAAGCCGAACAAAGGAATAATGATGGAAACCACAAGGACCAGGCTCGAATACCCTAGATCCCCAATAAGAAGCATCTATCCTGTACCCAAAAGGCATCAAACTGGATCTTCAAACCCTAAACTTCCTAATTCTCACCACTACACACAGATTACAACGAAAAGCCCTGGCGATTGATAAGGACTAAAAACAAACCCGACCTTGATCTCAAGAAATTAAAAACAAAAATGGAAAATAAAAGCATAAAATTAAAAATAAAAATAAAAAAGGAAACTGACAGTGAGAGGAGAATGTTAGATTTTGCTTGGGTTCACAGGAAACATAAATCTTACTTTCCTTAAGCTCGCGGATTTTGGGGTAATGAAAATTCTTCTGCTTTGTCTAAATCGATATTTTAGAAAGAGAGTCGAATTAAAGTCAATTATATTATATTCTCTTTTCTAACCGTCTTAAGGGGTAAAATATCGAAAAATAACAACAAATTAATTTTAAAAAACACTAAAAAAACGGTTAAACTGTGTTAGAAATTGGTAAAAGTAAGTAGTGTATACCGTATTTGACATTAGATTGTATTTTATTTTTATTTAATTAATTAATTAATTAATTTTTTACGATAAAAAATTAATAAATTATTTTATTTTCAATTTTACTTACTTATATTATTAAAATTTAATATAATTGGTAAAATAAGACATGTAACGGTAAAGTCAATAAGTTAACAAGAGCTCTAGCTTCTTAAATTAATAATAATAAAATTATATTTTAATTTTAATTGTAACTTAATTATTAAAAAAATATAAAATATAAATTATTAAAATTATATTTTTATATATAATTTAATTCCTACACTTTAATAATTTTTTTAACTCCGTTAACCGCTGACGTGGATATAATCTAAAATTGATTTGTTGGAAAACGTGTGGAAAACGATGTAATGAAAATTTTGTCAATTGGAAATTAGAATTTAATGCGAAATTTGACAGTCGACCAGCTTATTAGTCAAAAAATCAAAATAAAATTTTCTTTTTCTAACAATTATTTTTCTAAATGCCTTTTGACTTTTATATTTTTGTCCGCCCGACCATTGATTTTAGGCTCGCGTGTTCGATCTTATTACCTTTTTCCCATTTTTTTTCTTTTTCATCTTTATTTATATTTTATTTAATATTAAATAGATTTAATATATCATTTGATACCTAAATTTAACAAATTTTTTTATTGCGGTACTTATTTTATTTTTTGGTTCAATATGATTTTTATATTTGACAAAAATTGTATATTTTGATACATGAACGTAACAATATTAATATTTTAGTGTTTAATTCGAGTTTTAATGGTTGATTTGATGAAAATTAATTGATAGTATCATTATATTTGAATTTGTCATGGTTTTGTTAATGGAATAATTTTAGTGTCTATTGTGAATTTGTTTAATTGTGCATTTAATTCGTCAAATACAGTTTGATAGAAGTTTTAATTCGGGTTTTAAGGTCGATTTGATGAAAGTTAATTGTTAATATTATTAGCTAACTATAAATTTTCATCGAATTAACTCTAAAACCCGAGTTAAACATTAAAAAAGTTAACATTGTTAGCTCCAGGTATCAAAATGTATAACTTTTGTCAAATACAAGTACTATATTGAACCAAAAAATAACATAGGTACCACGTTAAAAAAAATGATAAATCTAAGTACCAAACTAAACAGTAAACCTATTAAATATCATGTAAATGAGGTTTTGACTATATGTCGATAAGGGTAAAGTTATAAAATTTTGAGTATTTAAGTTTGACTCTCGTTATACCATATGTACACATTATGTCTCTCAAGGGCAAATGTAAAAGAACGTGCTTGGCTATCTCCCCATAAATGGATAATTATAATTTTGCTTATTTATAAATTACTAAATTATATATTTACATATGGTAAATTTATATTTTTGGCCCCATAAAAATGAAAAAGCTTGTTTATTCAAATTTTTTAAATGATGAAATCATAAATTAATATATGATAAAATTATATTTTAACTTCTCAAAAAATTATAATTCAGTTTCAGTCATTCCTAAAAAAATTTCTAGATTCGCCTCAGACGTGTGTGTAAATTCTCTCCTAAATTATTTTAGGTTAAATCTCATCATGCGTAGGTTTTGTCTATATTTATTCGGATCTAAATTAGAATATATTTTAGTTTTCAATTCATTGTGTTGTGTATTTAATTTATTATAATTCTAAATGATTGAACATGTATTATTTGTGATTTGTAATTATCGATACTAATATTTAAACTCCTAAATGAGTTGATGTCATGGGTCAATTAGTTATTAACTTGATTAAGAAAATTACAAAAATACCCTTTGGGTATAAATAAATTATATAATTACGAGGTACTTTGTCTTTTTATATTTTTAATAAAACCAATAAAAAACTACATATAATAAAAATTGAACTCATACTATCAACATTTATACAATCTTTTTCTTTATCGTTTTAACTAAAACTTTACTTTGATATTTTTATACATTTCAATATTGTTACACACTTATTGTTTCATCCATTTTGTTTTTAAATTTCTATACTGAATGTTACTTTTAAGTGCACACTTCTATTTTAAATACTAGGGACGAGGAGTAGCAGTCTTGACCCCCAAAATGATAAATTTGCCTTGTAGCCCCTTCAAAAAATTAAAAATTACAAGATAATATAATGATAAATTTACACTTTACTCAGTTTATTATTCATATTTGACCTCAAAACAACTTTCTAACTTTAGCTTACTAAATACATAATTTCCACACATAATTTCTCGTATTTATTATCCTAATATATAATTATACTAGCAAAACCGTTTTAAAAGAAATGAAATTGCACGAAAACGAAACAAACTCCATTTTCCTTAATCTCTAATGACATGGGACATGGGTGTTGGACCAACTTTATGTTTTTTTGCTTGCTATTTGCAAGGTGACCCTACAATCTAATCCCACTTTTCATGCCTACTTTCATAATTTTCTCGGAAAGTTATCAAAATTTTCTTGGGAAATCATCATGTCTTTCTTTACCATTTATAACATCATCTCCGTTTTTTTTATATATTAACATTAATATAATTATAATTATTAAATAATCAAAATAACACATGAGTGTTGATGTGACATGATATAATTGGTCAATCGTTTTTTTTAATAGTATTAAGATTTGGGGTAATTTGGGTAATGGTGAAATAATTTAAGCACCACTTTTGACAGTTGGGAAAATAGTTATAGTTTAGGATGCAATTTGTCAATTAAGTTTTCTAAAAATTTCAACAAATTTAGCCTCAATATTTACACGTTTATACAGACGTTGCAAGCTAAATTTGTTAAATCAAAACCAAAATGTCAAAATGTATAACCTTTGAGGGCTAAATTTGTTATTATACTAATCAAATTTATGTACAATTGATGAAAAATATTAACGTGATTAATTTTCTTTGGTTGCTCACTTTTAAAATTGATAAGGATTTAATTGGTTTGATTTTTTTAGAGAGATCAATTTGCTTATTTTCGAAATTGAAAGGGCTTATAAAGGTTTTTTTTTTTTTTTACAAAATTTAAGATGTGGCTTTTTAATTACAATTATTAAATTAATAAAATAACATAAAATATTCTTAATATTGTATTTCTAATAATAAAATATTTAAAAAGTGTTACCCTATCCCCTCAAATTTTATAAAAAAATAAAATATTTAAAAAGTATAATAATAAATTTAGCCTTTAACGTTTATATCTTTTGTCAATTTCATATTTATTCTTTTTTTTTTCCAGTTAAATTTGACTCTAACCTTTAAAAAATAGTCAAATCAATTTTTAATGAAAATACTAATTAAAACATTAATTCTTTATCGATGTTGATGTGACAACCCTAAGGCAGTCCATGTGTGTTTTATACTATCATGACACTATTTATATTGTATGTCCTGTCAACAACTAATTTAATAATTATAAAATATTAAAAAATAAAAAAATAACTCAAAATTCATAAAAAAATAAGAAGAATGAAATACACATGAACTGCTATGAGAGTTACCATGTTTAAAATTTTAAAAATTTAGTCAATTTTTTTATTAGAAAGTAGCAATTCGCCTCATTTTAAAATGTCAATGGTTAAATTCAACATTTTTAAAAAGGTTAATGGCCAATTTTATCTTAAAAAAGGAATAGGGATCAATTTGATAGAAGGTGTAAATATTAAAGGCCAAATTCATAATTATGCCTATTTAAAAATGCAGAAGAGGCCCCAAAAAATGGACAGGAAAAAAAATAAAAATGTCAAACTCAATTAAATTTTATTGGATAATTGCTAGTTGATCCATTGGACTGTATGTTGGGCTTTCCCGCCATCAAGTGTCGTACCAAAACTCAGTCGGCCATTAGAGAGCTTCAAAGGCCGAATAAAACTCACCAAAGGTCAAGTTTAGGTTCTGGTCTTGGTCCTCCTATCCTAAAATATAATATTTAATCTCTATACTTTAATTTAACATAATTTAATCTTTTTATTTTTATAATATTAATCAAAGTTTTCAGAACCGGCCCAGTGATTAAACTGGTCAAACTACGAATTTTTGGTTCATCCAAATTAATTAAATAAATTATCAAAAAGTTCACAAAAATTTAAAAATATAAAAAATTGGTCCAACTTGTCAACAACTGATTCAATCGATTTGTGAGCCAATTGATCTAATTCTTCTCTCTGGACGAAAACTGTAATCGATTTTCGGTCCAATGACCAATCTAGTTTAAACGAAATTGATATCAATTCATTAGTTAATCTAAAAATTGTTTTTTCTTTGATAAAAATCTCTAATCATACTAACACAATAATTAATAGCATTAACCATTTGGATTATTTGTCAATGGGGCCTATGCTTAATGTAAGGTTGAGATATGTGGTGTAAATACATGGGTTCTCCATTAAATTTATTTTGGTTAATCCTTTAGTTAGTGTTAATTATTCAGTTCAGTACTTATAATAATGGATTTTTATTGGAACTGTTGATAAATTTTTAAATTTGGAAAAAAATGGATTAATTGATGATCTTATAAAAATTGAGGATTAAATTATGTTAAATTAAAGTAAGTTGATCAAATTCCAAATTTAAGTATAATAAAAGGACCAAAAACAAATTTGGCCCTCGCCAAACTCTGCACGCAACTCAGATTTTTATCAGGACCGACTCAGTTTAATGATCAATCACGCTAGAAAGGTAAGAGAGAAACGAAGGATCGATCATAGCCAAAGTCAACGAACCGCTCAAAATCATGGCTGGAAACTTAGGATGCGTCGTCGTATCCGTTGATGGCAACGAAGGAAGCATGGACGCCTTACGATGGGCGCTCGATAATATTAAGCTCCGACCATCTTCTCTGGACTCTACTCAACCACCCGGTCACTTCTTCATCCTCTACGTCCAACCTCCACCGTCCATCGCTGCTGGCCTCAATCCCGGGGCCATCCCCTTCGGCGGGCCCAGTTAAGCCACTTTTTTAAATAATTTTCCCTTTTTTGATTTAAATTAACTTATTTCTGATATGTGCGAATTGATTTTTCTTTTTTGAAATTCAGCCCATCTAGAAGTTCCTGCATTCACGGCAGCTATCGAGGCGCATCAGAAGAGAATCACTGATGCGATCTTGAACCATGCTCTTCAAATTTGCGCTGAAAAGAAGGTCAGTTATTATTATTATTTATTTTTCTGAGTTATTGTTAATTAAGGTATATAGGCAAATATTCTTTGGAGCTTTGACCTTAAGTGATTAATTAATTAGATTAAAATCATCGTTTTGTTAGTATTTAACTTGCTGAGGAAAATGAATTACGAGTTTGGAATATTTCTAACTCAGGCGAACGTGAAAACTCAAGTTGTGATTGGGGATCCAAAGGAAAAAATTTGTGAAGTAATTGAAAATGTGCATGCTGATTTGCTTGTGATGGGTTCCCGAGCTTTTGGCCCTATTAAAAGGTATTTTCCTCATTGCAATGTAACTTTCATTGAATCGAGACTGGTTGAATTGTTTCATTAGACCATTTGTGTTATAGTTTTATTCATGTTGGTTGAGTTCGTTTTCATGGAATTTGGTTATATGTCTGCATCACATGAATTGCCTATGCATTTCATTTAGTGTTTGACATTGTTGTTAAGATGTTTTACCTTGTGAATCCTGATCATTGATCAAGGCATCATAAAAAGAGTGCTGATCAAGCATGATAATAATGGACTAAATGAAGCCTTAGTGAAGAAGTTAGCATATAGGCTAAGCTTATCAATTGTAACAACTTCTAATTGAAATGCAAAATGAAAATTTATATTACTGGATTGGGGAATTTGTTCTATATGGTAATCTAATATATGTCTTTTGAAGCATGTTACATGTGTGCTCAAAAGTTTTTAACATGAATAAACATTTGTTGCCTTTCCCTATGAGTTTCATCTGTCTTCTAGCTATGACTTTTTCGAAATTGCTATTATGTTGATGATGCCATAAAGCAGTGTTAATGCTGCTTGAAGGAAAAGTGAGTCTCTCCCCTGAGATGTATCTATTCTGCTGGAAGGGGCAGTCATATACTAAAATATGAGGTCATAGTGGAATCAAATGTCATCCTATAGTGTTCATGAGATGTTTGTAATCACTATTATGTTGATGATTCCATAAAGCGATGTTAGTGTGGCTTGAGGGAAAAGAGAGTCTCATCTCCAAGATGTCTCTAATCTGCTGGGTGGAACAATAAAATACTAAAATGCAAGGTCCTAGTGGAATCGAATACCATCCTATATGAGATGTTTCTATTGTAATCACTATTATGTTGATGATTCCATAAATTGATGTTTATGTGGCTTGAACGGAAAAAGAGTCTCTCTCCTGAGATGTCTCGAATCTGCTGTAAGGAGCAGTAAAATACTAAAATATGAGGGTCATAGTGAATCGAATGTCATCCTATAGTGTTCATGAGGTGTTTCTATTGTATATATTTAAAGTCGTGTCTCTTTTGTTCTTATATCACGGGAATGAAACTATCACAACTCCTAATCGAGATGAAACTGACTAATGTTGTACGTTAACAGAATGTTTTTGGGAAGTGTAAGCACCTATTGTGCCAACCATGCACAATGCGCTGTTATGATTGTAAAGAACAAGGAAGCTTCCTCCAAATCTTAAGAGGTATGCTCTGAACCACGGTATATGCTAAGTGCCCTTTTGCAGAACGTTTTTACCTGTTGTGCTAATGCACTGCAAAATAATGATTTTCTTCTAACTGAATTTGCGATATGACCAGTATTGCTGTTTTCTTTTCTCTATGAGGTTTGTTTCAGACTTGTCACCAAGACAACTTTGTTAGGAGATATGTTACGTTGCGCTGTCAATAAATCTATCCCCTGCAGTGGGGCTTTTGCCAGAAAGTTTCACTATACCATTCATGTATGTGCCATTACTTATTTCATTGGTTTGGGTGTGTTTGTATTATTGCTTGTGGTTTTTCTCAGTTGTTGCTAGTGGTTCTGGCTTAAGTTCCCCTTCCCTATTTGTTAATCTCCAAGATGATCATTTGTTTAATTTATATGTCTAGGAATGACCTTTAATATCCTTGAAGTTTAATTTAAATTGTGCCTTTTTCCCTTTTTTTTTTTTTTTTTTTTTTTTTTGATGAAAATACACTATGTTAAAATGTAGTGAGGAAAGTTAATGTTTCAATTAGGAAATGGATTTATCTGTTATATACATGATAATGATGACGAAAAATTTGTATGTTAGAAAGTCCAATTCGCAAAAGCTTGTCAAAATTAATCTTCACGAATATGGTGAAGGGCTGGAAGGTGGGCATTCAAGAAGGAATGCATGTAATCTTTTACAAAGCTCTATGCTGTTTATTAAAATAAATAAATATCGCCAATGAGCTTCAAGCTATGATTTGATGATTGGTATGGTGGATCAGTATTCATCTATGAGTAGAACATACTTTAGATCTAAGTCCATTTGATAATCAGTGTTTTAGATGAAAGAAGAAATTGTTTGAATTTTTATTCGTAGATTCATGATATCCAGAATTGTTTTATGAAAAAAAATTAAATTATAGAAGAAAGAAAGAAAGAGAGTTTTCGATTGGTACAGATCGTGTGAACAAAGAAAGTCATATAACATCCATTTTAACAGCCCAATGACTTAAAATGAAATCTTGTTTTAGTTAAGTGATCAAACTGAAAATTAAATCATGATTAATGGTGTAGTTTAGCAGGTGCTGCAAACCCTGTTGCAGGCTTACAACACATCCACAATGCTGGAGAATGAAGATCCATGAGGTTTTTTGTAGTACTCGAAAACTAAAGGAAGAACTTGCTTAATCACATATTTGTTCATAGTGTTGAACCTTCATTGCAGCTTCTGGGACAAAAGGTCATAAGCAATGGTTTCTACAACAAGACCGTACTAGAACTTGAAAATGGAATTCCTTTTCCTACAATGAAAACAAATAAATCAGAATTTTCTAATTAATTAAAAAAAAGAGGAAATTTTACTTTGTCAAGTCCTTGAGTGAACATGTTCTTTGTTGTGTCTCTTTTTTAAGTCTTACTTAAAGCAAAAATTGTGACGTTATAGTGTAAGAGTGAAAATCAGTAAATAAATGAAAAAAGAATGAAAAATTATGATGAAAAACAACAATTTGCCAAGTGAAATAATAGTGACTTGCTGCTTAAGAAACTGTCTCCAGAGTTTCACAGCTTACAAAAGAGCAAAGTATCAACTTGGAATTTAGTAATTGAATCTATTCATTCAAAAAAATAACAGATTCGCTAAATTTAAATAGTACCAATCCAACATTTTTTTTAAAAAAATTTACCCCTAAATTTCTCCCTATTTCTCTTTTTCAAACTTGTTATTCGATGTTTGTAACTACCCCTCTTAATTATATAGACTTTGAGATTTAAGTCTACTATTGTTATTTGAATCAAATTGGATTAGTTAGCTAAACTAGGAATTGGCTGAGTGCCGATCTGAAAAAAGGAAAAAAGCTAGTGGACTTGCAAAGTGGTACGAATCAATTAAATTGGACTAAAACACTCGCAATTGAACAGGATTTTTTAACTTCTATATTCTAAATCTTTTAATAATTTATTTTATTTGAACCACATAAACTGATTGAACCAATCAAATAAAAAATCAATGGTTTAAGTTTAATTGATTTGACTATTGATATAGAATAAGAAATATTAATTTTATCACAAGCAGAATTAAGAAACTACCGTTTGTCCTTAATTACTATTTAAAATAATAAAAACTAAATAAACAAAACACAACAATTTCTTAATCCCACTTGTTGGAGTTAAAAAACCTTCACCACTAATGTATCAAATAACAATCCTTCTTATATTATATTGTTCACTAAAGAAATGAAACTCATCCTTGTATTGTTATTCACTAACAATATGAACTAATACACTAATAATACATAAATGCTTCATTTGGTTGGAGTGTTATTTTTTTCACGTGTTTTAGTCATTGGTTAACTATAAAGTAATCATAATTGATAATATTTAGTTTGTGGCAAAAAGGAAAACTTTTTGCTTATTTTAAAGAGCTATTATTTTTTACAATAATTTTTACTCATCTTTTTAATTGTAGGTTTGAAATTGTACTAATCATTTTTTATTTTATATCTAACTATTTTAAAATGTGTTAAATAAACTTTTTACTCATATTATTACACAATTAACCAAACGTAACAAAAATGTTATATTTGTATTATTATTATTATTGTATAAGTTAAGTCACTTAATTTGGGCTGAAGGCCTGTTTAAAAATTGAAAAGATTTGAGTAAAAATATAAGTTCAAAAAAATAAAGTTGAACAAAGAATAAGGCCTACTTTCTAAATGGCCAAGCCGCAGATAAGTTTTTAGGTAAGTTTTTAGGCTCAAGTCTGGTCTGAATTTGAAAAAAACTGCTGCTTTTTTTTTTACTGTTTTGTCACTGTTTTTTGATTATTTTGCTATCATTTTACTATTATATTACTACTATTTTATTATTATTATTTGGATATTGTATAACTTTTGTTTTATTATTTATTTTGTTATTAGTTTAAAAGTATTTGCTTGCTAAATTACACTTATCTTAATATTATTTAACTATATATATATTTTAAATTTGATGTATTATATTTTTTAAAAATAAAAAAAATTTAATACGGACAAGTAGGGTCGAACTCAAATTTAGCATTTTTATCCTAGCTAGGCTTGAGTAAAATTTTAAGCTCGTTTTCCAATCAAACTAGGGCTGGAAAACGAGCCTAAGTTTTTTATTTAACCTGACCTGATCCGTGGACAACTCTAGTCACAATATATCAGGACATGAAGACTCTTGTGTAATAAAAATCCTGGAAATTTTGCTCTTTTCTCTTTCAAATGACAAACAAGGAAACTGTGAGGGAATGTTTATTTCTAACTCAAAAACATTGATACAATAGGTAACAACCTGGTTCCCAGAAAAAAACACGACAAGCATCGTAAACTAATTTTATTGGATTTTTTTTTTCTTTTTTCCTCTCTATGGAAAGTACAAGCTTAAAAGAGGACATGAGTTTTTATTCACTTAAGCATATAATTCATCGACGTTACATTCGCCAAGGAAAACTTTTAAGCTATATGGTGAACCACAGTCTCCTTCGGCGATTAGTGCTCGGTCATTGGCGGCCATGTGTTCAATGATTTTGTATATCATTTCAATCTGCAGTAGTAAAAAAATATGCAAGGTTAGTATTACTGTTTATGTTATCATGTTAGAAGTGTTGGTCGAGGGTTATTTTGCGCATACATCGTCCGGGGCATGGCAACGGTCAGCGATTTCTTGAAGCGTCAATGATTCGGCAGGGTCTTCACAGCTGAACGAAGCGAAACAGAGAAACACTAATCAGCAAAAACAAACAACGAAAATAAGAAAGGCATACAAATACCGCGAGCACAATGAAAGAACTGAGCATTGAAATGCGAGAATTGTATTTGAAGGTCATCGAGCCTTTGAATCAAAGAGGAAGAAGGGAGAGAAAAATGGCTAGGAGGCAAAAAAAAAAAAAAAAAATCCGCAGCTGTAATCTATAAAGGTTTCTTAGTGGAAACTTTATTAAGTTCAGTGATTTATAAAGACATTCTAATTCATCAAACATTTGACATCAGATACCTGGCCTCGTTGAGCACCGCTAAAACCCGCTTTTGTAGAGCTAATACTTCACCAGCAGCTTTTTTCCCAGCTTCCACACCTACGGTGAAAATTAAATGCGAAATAGAAAAGAAAAGACCAATCAGATTAATTAACCCGATAAAAATATTAAGATTAAACAGCTAGGTTGCAGAACATGAACCCAACAACAAAATATCCTGCTTATTTCACTTCAAGAATTGAATTTTTTAAAATTGAAGACAAAACATGTACTTACCCGGTTGATGATAAGCATTGATGTTGACAAGGGAGGCGTAAATTCCAACTGCTCGCTCATAAAGTGCTATGAGTGCCCCAACAGATCTAGGTGTCACCTCTTGGACAGTGACAGTGATGGATTCTCGGTCATTTGCATACAAAGCTGATCTTGTGCCCTACATAATCAATGTTATAAAATGCAAATATTACCAGTCTGCATCATATGTACATTCCAAAGTCCATTTAGAAAACCGGCGCTTATCAAACCTGTAGCATTCCAAACAGGTAGTCGCCACATGTAACACCTGGTTCAAGCTCCCAATCATGACCAGGGGGTCTATCACGTAGAACTTCGATAAAGGTCACAAAGAAATTATGCACACCCTCCCTCAGTTGTTGGATATAGCTATATATTGAAGATAAGTGAAAAAGGTTATTATTAGGTCTCCGCATTGCTTGCATCAATAGAGATCAAATCAATTTCAAAGATCCGAGGGAAACTTACGCGTGCTGATCTGTGCTTCCTTTATTTCCATAAACAGAAATTCCTTGATTTACCTAATGAACTAAGTAAATGTGAGAAAGCAACTTGCACTTGTTTATCAATGAGTAAATATTCTACACAAAACCACAAATACAGCAAATAAAATGTTTCCCCAGATAACTAGAGGTCCAATTCGCAATCACTTAGTTACTAATATTTAGCTTCAATTAGCATTTGTACAAAGTGGCCACCAGGGAACCAAAAGTAGTCTAAAAAATACATCCTAATTGAAGTGGTGCGACCATACCCGGTTACCATCCAGATCAAACTCCTTGCCAAGCGATTCCATAACCAACTGTTGTAAATATCTGCTAAATAGTAATAAGCTATCCTTGTAAGGAAGAACAACCATATCCTGAAGAATTCAACAAGAGAAGCCATTATTTTATTTTTAGAAACCAAAATTTGGACAACATAAGATCTGCAATATAGTTAAGAATTGAATACCTTAGATCCAATCCCATCAGTTGCCCAGTACCAACATAAAGCAAGCAATGCTGCAGGATTCTTCCTCAGCTAAAGGAAAGGAGGAAAAATCTGTAAGTCAATCAGGAGATATTATCTGCAATAATAGGAGGAATACAAGCAAGATACAAATCAAAAGCATACTAAAACATGGTAGAAGAAGATGAGAAGCAAGTTTTTCCATGCTCAGAAACAGCCAACAGGCAAAACAAAGGGAATAAAGACAAGCAACGCAAAATCACCAAGTAAAAAACAACCACGATGATTCAGTTCTCCCGATTTCAGCATTCAAGGAAGTTATAGGAACTAATAAGACACCAATGTGAAACATACCACTGTGCTCCTAGTGGCCTCATCCATCATGGATGCACCAACAAGCATTTCTCTTATGCCAACTCCCTGCAGCAACATTCACTTAGAAAAAACTGGCAAAAGTGAACTTATAACCACATTAAATATTAAATCCATGGAGTACATGCCTGAAGTGCTGCAGGAAGCAAACCAACTGCAGACATTTCAGAGGTCCTGCCACCAACCCAATCAAACATAGGGAACCTGGCTACCCAACCCTCAATCCTTGCAGTGTTGTCCAACAAAGAATTTTCTTGTGTTATAGCAACACCCTGCATTAAAGCACACGTAAGAAACACATATAAAGTTGAGAATCATATTATTAGGGGAACCATCTTACAGAGTACAAGAAAAACCTAGAACAATGCAAGATTCTCGTCTGAATGAAATAGTAAAGTACCAAGTGAAGTTTCTATCCAAGGGATCATTAGAGTGAACTAAGCACAATTCAAGTAGGAAGTAGGGTTTAAAATATCAATCTACCATCTAATAACTCAGAATATTCAACAAGCCCACTAAACTATATGTGTGGCAAATTATACAAAGAAAGAAAAATAAAATCATAGGGGTAGTTGTACACAATCTCCATTATGGTGGCAACAAAGAACAGAAAAAGCTCAAAACTATATGTGTGGCTTTAAGCATTTTATGACAAAATTATTCCAATTGCAACCAAGCTAACTCTATTGTGAAGCCTCTAAGATATCCACCAATGATAACTTACCTTGAATTAAGTAACCAAGTAATATTTTGAAACGACACTCTGAAGTAGGGGAAAACAAATAAAAGCAGAAACAAGAACCTGAGATAAAAACCTGTTTTGCAAAATCCAGACCAGCTTCACGGAAGGCTTTCTGTACTTCCAATAGGCCATTTCTTGTTTCAGGGGTACCTCCACTCTGAGTAGATATGTTTTTATCAGATAAATACACAAAATATTTCATATAACCTATAAAATCAAAGAATAATGAAACAAGAAAACCAACAGTATAGAGATTAAGGATGAATTGACGCAGACCTTTGAAATCACAATTACAAGAGTAGAAGCCAACTCAGGCCCAAGCTGTGCTATTTGATGATCGATTCCAGCAGGATCTGTATTATCAATGAATCTTATCTGCCAGCCAATAAAGAGAACAAGTTATTAATAGCCTATTCCAATCAATACATATAGTTAAAACCAAAAATCATTCAGTTGCAAAGCTAATAAAAAACTCGAAACTGAAGTTAGAACATTGCTGTAACAAATCTATCAGCAGACTAAACCCTCAAAGCTCATTGCCAATAAATAATGAAATGTACTACTCAATTTAATAAGACTACTTTACAGAACAACCTACTCACACAAAATTGGATCAAATTGTTCAAAAAAGAGAAACAAAATTGGCCTCGTACTTCGAGTGAAATCCAAAGAGCATACCTTAAGAGGAGGATTATCAGGAGCCAATGCTTCCGCGACGAACTGCGGGCCCAGAGCCGAACCTCCAATGCCAACTGAGAGTATTTGAGTAAAACGACCCTCTGGAGAAGAAGGTGGTTTAATCTGCAGTTTAAAAACGGATTAAACAATTTGAGTACTTAAAACATCCACGATCGATTAGTTTGTAACTGCGAATTAAAGCCGAATCGCCAAAACTAACCTTACCGCTGATGACGCTATCAGCGAAATCGCAAACGGCGGCGAGAGTTTTATCGATCTGAACTTGCAGAAACGGATTCGGCGCGAGTTTCGCGTTCCTCAACCAATAGTGGCCAACCATCCGTCCTTCATCAGGATTGGCGATGGCGCCTCTTTCCAGTTCCTCCATAGCCTTAAACGCGGCTTGAAACCGGGGCTCCATTTCGGAAACGAACTCATCCGAGAACCCGATCCTACTCACATCGAGGTACAACCCGAGCTCCTTATGCTGGTACAACCAATCAACGTATCTCCTCCAAAGCGCTTTAGGATCTTTCTCGAGTCCACCTTGCTTAGCCTTCTTCAAACCCGCGACGTCATTCGTTTTCGACAAATCGGCAGACACTTCACGAGCAACAGAGTGTTTAAAGCTCGAGTTAGAACGAGTCGACACTGCGAGTGAGTCTTTGCGAAACGAACTGAGATCAGCGCCGATTCTGTTATTAGGCTTCAACGAAGGAAAAGAAGAACATAAGCCCGAGAGAGAAGCCATTGAAGGAATTATGAATTGAAATGGTTTTGTTGTGAGTGGACTCGTTTTATTTAGAGTGCTGTGCTTAGGAGTTGAGTTGTGGAAGGTTATTTATGTCTTTTTGTTCATATACGGCTCGTTCGGAAGCGAAAGGTTGTACCTGGTTCACTCGTTGAGTGGTTGGTTGGTGTACATGCTGGAAGGGACGTAATTACAGTGATGCCCTTGGAATATTCCTTTCACCGGTTTTGACCTTTGGAGACCGTTCAAAGTGGCAGCTTGCTTTTGTACATCGGAGAATCCGTCGCATTTTTTGGATTTAGGACAGTGGGTTTTTTTTTATTTACAAACAAATTTCTACTAATAATTAATTAACTAACAAAAATCAAATTAGATTACAACCCACGCAATAAACTTAATTTTTTTCAAATATTTGTTTTTTACTACAATTTTCGAGTAAAAGTATCTGTAGTAAAAGTCGAGCTATATTTATCTCCTCTACTTAAAAAATGATAAATTGATCATTATATATTAAATTAAAGAATAATTTGATCATTTATGTTACAATTTTTATCAATTTGTACTATTAAAAACTGTCGTGATTGATGTAATAATTAATCAGACAGTAACAGGGGCAAAGCTAGAAATTCTTTTAAGGGAGGTTGAAATTGAATTATAAAATTTTTAATAGATCCAAATGTAATTTTATCATGTATTAATTTATAGTTCCGTTACTTTTTAAATGATTAAATAGAATTTACTTCATATTTGGTGGCGGCAATTTGAAATTTTACCATAGATCAATTTGCATTTTTTTTATTAGAGGGATTGAACTAAAATTTCCTATTTTTAGGGAGGGGCACGGCCCTAGCTTTGTCTCTAGACAGTAACACATAACGTGTCACATGTACATCAAGCTGATGTATAGTGATCAATTTTTAACAGTAAAAATGAATGAAATCTTTAACGGGACTAATTTGCTCTAATATACAATGATTAATTTACTTATTTTTTGAGTAAAAAGTAAAATATAATATGATTCCTGATATAAATGTCTGTGTGATACTTTTATTCACTTTTGAAGAAGTATGCACTTTTAAAACCCAATTTATATATTTGGCAACAGATTAGTTTTAAAATCAAATGATAACCTTTCGTTTATAATGTAATGTTTTTTTTTCTAATTTTTATATAAGGTATATAAATATTTTTTAATTAAAATATGTTTTAAATATATAATAATGTATATTTAAATTTGTAATTATTATCGATTGAGTTTTAGCTCGATTGACATGAGCACTATTGTCAATATAGGAGAACGTGGGTTCAAGTGTGATGAAACGTATTATCTTCCTATTTATGGGTTAGGAAGAGACTATGGATAGTTTTAGACATTGTGTCAAAAAAGAATGTGATCAGAACTTATATTTTAATTTTTATATTTTATATTTTAAACTATATTTTAAATATTAAAATATTAATAATGAGTTATAATAATAAAAAATATTTTTATTGAAATATTATAATGTTAACAAATTTAAACATCTTTTAAATCATTTTTTTATTTTATAATACGATGTCTAAAATAAACATTTTATTTTTCCAAAAACGTTTTTTTAACAACAATACTAAATACTTAAATATTAAACAAAATATTTCAAATTTACTTTTTTCACAATATTTTTCTAAATTAACCCTAAGTCACTTATTCAAAGATTAAGGGCTAGATTTAGTGGATCGCTCGTTTGAGCAATAGATTGGCTGATAGCCTTTGTAAACTTATTGTTAATAAACGTTGTACCTTTCCTTTTAACATAGAGTATCTTAATGATATCTATGGGCTTGTACTTACTGATGCTTGTTAATTCAAGGTAATGCCTTTGGGCCCATTTTTTATAAAAAAAATTAAGGGATGAAAAATGGGATAATCCAATTACTTAGATGGGATCTTTATGTAAATAAGTTAACATATCTGTCCCAGATTTGAATGTGGTAAGAAAATAAAATTAAACAATACATTAGAGCATCATTATAAAATAATTATTTTTAATAATTTGAATAATGATTTTTTATTAAAACAATATAAAAATGAAATTAATTTTCAAAATGATATAATTTATTTATCAAAATAATAGGTTATTCGATGTCACGTATACCATGGGCGACACGACCTAAAATACGGATTAATTATTACTACACAATTATTGAAATAATAAAATAAAAGAAAAAAAAGGCAAACTTTAATTTAGGTCCCTCAATTTTAAACTTTAATTTAATTCCAACTTTAATTTGCAGTTTCAATTATTTTATTTAGTGCTTGCTTTTAATATTTTTAAATTTAAATTACATCTCATATGGTTTTTAAAAGGTGAACAACTCGTTTGTTCATCCAACTTTTAGAACGCTTTCATTTGAGTCACTCAAAAAGAAATAGGATGATCGTTAAATTTTAATTCAGGGTCTTCATGGCACTTGATTAAAGCTGTTTATGGATCAGATTCGGGTTGGGCTTAAGTATGATATTGATACACATTATATTTCCCAAGCTCGGCTCAGTCCAAAATATGGATCTAAAATTTTGATCAAATTTGTTCATATTTTAAATGGCTAATTCAAGCCTATTTTACATTTGCCTATATTATATTTTTTAATTTAAAAATACATATTTATATTATATTATTTTAATATTTAATAACTATATACGTTGTAATAGTATTATATATTACTATAAAAACTATAAACTTAAAAAAAAAAGTCAGGCTTAGGTTTTGAATGTTTAAACTTAAGCCTGACCCATATTTTAAATGAACCTAATTTTTTTGTTCAAACTCATTTTTTGAATCTAATATTTTTACTCAAACTCTTCTGAATTTCAAACGGACCTTCAAGCTTGAACAAATAATCCGGCTCTTGAACAGACCTACACCAGACCACTATATTTCGCTTCTTTTCTTTTGTTTGGAATTATAAGATTATGATTAATTTTCAATTCTAATATTTTTGTTGATATTATACAATAATGATCAAATTTCAATTTTGGTTCATATATTACATTTTAACTTGAGATTTAATCTTTATATTTTATTGTTTGACATAATTTGATACCTCAACTTTATAATATCATTATTTATTTTAAATACTTTATTATAATTAAAATACTTATGTGGAATTTAAGAATTCCTAACGCTATTAAATTCAAATTTTTGAATATCAAGTGAGGTTTTTTTTCCTCGAAATGTCATACCAATGAATTTAATAAAAGAGCTTCAAACGACGATTCGACAACCAAAATGATAGATCAATACCCATTGACAAGTAGAAAAACATACATTAAATCCAAGTTGATTTGACGGCCAATGTCAAAAATCGAAGAAAGAAGATGTTTGAATATTTGTTTGAAGATTCGTAACGTCTAAAGTTATTCATGAAATAAATTGAACTTTAAAAGAGAAAGGGAAAGAAAACTTTCAATTGATGTAGGCAATGCGAACAGAGAAAGCCATATAGTATTAATTTTAACAATCTAGTGACTTAAATAAAAACTTTTAATAGTTCAATGATCAAATAGTAACTTTTTTTAGTTTAATGACCAAAATGAAAACTCATCCATAATTTAGTTATTAATGGTGTAGTTTACTCTTATTTTTTAGGTGGATTTAGAGGTATTTATAGGCCAAATTGGGTTGGGATCAAGCTAGGCTATTAGACCTGATCATGGGTCGGGCCACTCGGCTTGGCCCGAAGGCTCGCAAGAAATGTGAGATGGTTTGAACAAAAATACAAGCTCAAAAAATGGGCTTGGATAAAAAAATAAGACTCGTTTAAAAAAAGGCCGGGCCTCGGGTAAAGAATTTTTTGCACAGGCCTGGCCTAGACCGAATTCACTAAAAGACAAAAAAATCTACTCTTTTTTTTGTTTTTGAATGATATTTTCTTATTGTTTTCTCTCTATTTTGCTAACGTTTTACTGTTGCTACTGTTTTGTTGTTATTGTTTGGATATTGTATAAAACTTATTTTATTGTTAATTTTTTTTTATCATTTTAAAGGTATTTGCTTATTAAGTTGCATTTATCTTAGTGTTATTTAAGTCTATATATTTTTAAAAATTTATTTTCAATTTGTTGAAAAATATTTATTTTAATGTTTTTAATATTTTTAATGTATTATATATATTTAAAAATTATATAAAAATAATATAAAAAATTAATACAGGCGAGCTAAGTCGGGCCCAGGTTTTATTATTTTTATCTAGGTCAATCTTGGGTAAAATTTTAGACCCATTTTTCAAGCCGGGCCAGGCATAGTAAATGGACCTCAATTTTTAGTTTAGCCCGGCCCAGTCCATGAACACCTCTAAGGCTCATACATCAGTAAAAGTAAAATAAGTAAATTAGTCTTTGTATATTAGATTAAAGAACGAACTATTCATTTCGATTGTTTAAAGTTAAAGTTTTTAAGGCTATTTTATAAAATTAACCCAAAAATTTTGATATTTATAAAAATGACCCAAGTTCAAAAATAATCACAAAAATAACCTAAAATGAACAGTAAAATTAGATTTTGGCCTGTCAATGGCCGACACCAAGTACAAAAAAAAAATTAAATTTTTTTGGTGCTGGCATGTTAATGGCCGGTACCAGATACGAGTTTTAAAAAAAAAAAATTTAGGTGCTGACCTGTCAATGGCGGGCATCAAATACGAGTTAAAAAAAATTGTGTCCCAAAATATGAGTTTAAAAAAAAAAAAGAATTGGTGTTGGTATCTCAATGGCCAGTACCAAATTTTTTTTTAAAAACTTGTATTTTGGGATAACAATTTTTTTTTTAAAAACTCGTACTTGGTGCCAACCATTAACATGCTAGCACCCAATTTTTTTTTTTAAAAACTCGTATCTGACACCGGCCATTAACAGGCCAGCACCAAATTTTTTTTTCAAAACTCGTATTTTGTATACCAATATGATATGATTTTAAAAAAATACTGCAAAATTGAAATTATTGTGCCAAAACTAAAAAAATTAATTTTTTAAAGCCTAACACAATCATTTGGCAATCATGGGTGCAAAATACGAGTTAGTACCGGCTATTGACAGGCCAAAACCCAATTTTACTGTTCATTTCAAGTTATTTTTGTAATTGTTTTTTAACCTAGGTTATTTTTGTAAATATCAAAATTTTTTGGGTTAATTTAGTAAAATAGCCAGTTTTTAACAATAGAAATTGTTAAAATTTTTAATAAAAAAGACCAATTTACTCTTTGATCTAACATACAAAGGCTAATTTGCCCATTTTCAAGTAAAGGGAGACAAAATGCAATCCAACTCGTAGTATAAAGGCCTCCATGATACTTTTACCTATCAACATCATGCATATATGTACTATATGTTGTTACTCAACACGAGCTAGGTAACGTATTTCTACTTGTAAATTGGAGAACAAATAATAGGCTGCATTTATCGGAGTAAATTCCTTGTCTTACAAACACACCAACTCCACACATCTTTTTTCCTACCAAAAATAGATTTTAATCTTTCCGATTATGAACATGACATGCTTCCTTTATTCGAGTCAGATGAAGCCATTCATAACACAACCATAACTGAGCACTTACATGTTTTCAGACATTCATGCCAGCTCATATACTACATCCGAGAAGTTCAGTCCCTTGTACTGTTTTTAAGCCATTCTAGATACTGGGGGCTGCCCCCAGTGATCGGCAAGGCAATAACTTCGGGCACACTGAGAAAAACAAAAACAGAAAAGGTAAAGAGGGAGTTCAAAGGAATTCAGGTCTTATAACATTTCTGTTGAAAAATATACAAGAGAGAGGTTTTGTGCTTACTCGTATTCGTGATTTGCCTTCACATGCTCTGTTAGAGCTTCCAAGAGGGACTGCCTTGTCTTGATTATGAGCATCTCCTCAGGATCTGAGTTTATCTGCAGAACCGATAGAAATGGTATTCGGTTAAACAAGCTAACTTACCTGAGTCCTCAGTTGTATAAAATGCATATAAACTTAGCTACGCAAGTCCATCAGAAACGTTTACTTTCATTAGTCCAACAAAAGCAAGTATCTTAGAGAATGTCTCGTACCTTTCCCTCCCATAGATACACCGACTCCAGACCTGCAATCACGATATAACAAACCTATCTCAGAAACTATTGTTCAAGTGAATATAAATAAAAATATAAAGAGTCTCTCCCTCGTGAAATTACAAAAGAAAAACAAGAGCATGTGTCATAGGAGAGGGAGGGAAAGACCAACTGGTTTCGACTAGAGGGGTTCTGTACAAAATCACAAAAATCTTGAAAACATCTACACGTGCTTAGAACCTACTGTCATTGTTTCAAAGCAAGGGATTCACACTGCAAGGTGGCTTGAGACACATTGACCATGTAAAAGAATAATAACCAGCTCGATCATTTCAACATTTACTTTTTCTTAAACAATCAAGATTAAATCAGTAAGCTAAACCCGAAAACAGATCATGAACAATAATGACACATAAAACACTAAATTCCATAACTCACATGGTTGAACATATAACCATATGGTGACCCAAATTAAAAGAGCTATATGCATAACCTGGTACTATATTTACACAAGCTGCAAGTTTCTCTTTCACGATGCTTCCAGCCAACTTCCTACCTGCATGTATACATTGTGCATTAATTAGAATGGTAGTTTCAAGTTTCGAGTTTCAACTACTTTAAACATACACCACTTAGTAAAGGATCATCCAGCAAATTCATCAGCCACTTTAAAATAAGGAAGCCATAACAAAAAAAACCTATATAAAACCCCAGAAATTTCTACATGACATGGTGCCAATTAATAGCGAATCCACAAGATTATAACAGATGAGAAAGCTTGAAAATAAATGAAATATGATCGTTTATCAATTAGCTATTTTCCCAATGTAATTGCTAAACACGATTTCTTTCCACAAACCCAGATTCCATTTGATTACAGTAATCACAGTTACCCTTTTCAGCACACACAAAAAGAAAAAGAGTTTAGAAAAAAGGACCTGCTTCTCTGTTAGGAACAGTAACATAGACGACGATGCTTGGAACAGTGTTGCTATTCCCCTCCATTTTCACAGCCTGAACGGTCTTATCTGCTGATTGGGTACTAAATTTCGACCTAAGAGAAGAATCCGAACGAAGATTAGAGCTTAAATTAAACTGAAAATCAGAATTAAATCTTTTAAAAAAAATCACATGGGGGTTGCTAAAATTAATTAATTTACCTTTCTATATGAACAAAATGGGGAGACTGAGGACAACTCGTTTTGAGGTAAGAGGAAGAAGGGAGAATTGAGCAGAGACTGGGAAACCCCAAACCCAGGACGCAAAACGCACCGAGTAGTGGGATATGGCGTCGTATTGTTGCCGATGAAACAAGGTTCGACGCTCTAAAGAAGAGACTGGAAGCCATTATGAACAGAGTCTGGCATTATATTGCCTTTATTCAAGATTTGACCCCTAAATTAAATCAGTTTTTTCATAGGGGTGTCAATTATTTTGGAATAAACCTCAAAATTAGATATGAATTTTGATTTCTTATGCAATTTGATACATAAAGTTTGATTTGGTACAATTATACCGATGAAACTTTGATTGCGGTTCAACTGTATACATAAAACTTTAATTTTGATTTAATTGTACATATTTAAATAAATACATCATTTATTTATATATTAAATATGTAAATGTAAAATTATTCTATATTAATACTTGTATTACTAATTTTTTGAAATTGAATCAAATTAATAATTTATGTATAAAATTACACAAAATCAAAATTTATGTAAAAATATTGATAGGAGGTTGGATCTCGGACCCTTAACGAAAGTATTGTCCCACTCAGAGATTTTGTCTCTCGCACTCCAAGAAAAGCATTGGTTTATGTAAATATTACCTGCAAGCTCACTTGAGAGGTGTAGTATTATTAGAAATATTACTTATGCAATTTGCACCTACGAGGGATCGAATCAACCAAGGCTTAAATGCCTCACCTTAGCAATACTAACACCCCTTTCGTGAGCTTGTAAGTCATACCTAGCCAAGTGGTACCATATATGTTAACGTACGGCATTTAAACATTGGTCTATAGTTCGATCCCCTACGGACGCAACTTGCATAATTAATATTTTTAATAATATCAACACCTATCTCATGAGCTTGCAAGTTGTATCTACATCGACCGAGACTCTCTTTGACTCCAATCAGGTTCTCCTCAGAATAGGAAGACAAAACTCTTGAATGGAACAATACTTTCCTTTTAAGGTTTGAAACTAAACTCCCCTTAACAATAACATTATACATTTAATTAAAATTCATATATAATTTTGAGTGTGATACGCATACTAATATCGTGTGAATAGTGATATGATCCACCAACTATTTCATATTGGGCCAGAAATGAATTTGGAAAAATAAATAAAAAGTTAAAAATTAAGGCCCAATCTAACCCAATTCACATAGTAGTTTTAGGCTCCTTCCATGGCCCATTTAATATATAAAAAGATGGATTTTATTCGATAATACGATGAGCCGAACGCTTAACCAATAAATCATAATTTATTTATGCATTTTTAATCTCTTTATTCAAATTAATGTATTGATTAGTTTTAATATGACTAATTGATTTAGTCCATTTTAAACAACCATATATTTAACTAACATTAAGTGGTTTTTTTAATAAGATAAAAAAAAGATATTTTTATTTAAGTTTAATTATGTTTTGATTATTAATTTGATAACACACTATAATAATCAATCCCGATTATAATTAATTGAATGTATTAATATTAAATTATTTTTCAGATTAATTATAAAAATGATTTGAGTGACAAAATATTAATAACTGTGTTTTCTGGTAAAGCTGAAAGCATATTAATTGGACTAACCTCTCCTAGTGGAAGCTAATGTAAGATTATAATTTTGGAAAGCAAGAGCTACTCTTTACCTAACATGTTACAGAAACAAACAATATATATGTACTTTATTATATACTTATATAGTTAATAAGACCCAAAGAGGCAATGTTTAGACAAACATATAAGAATAAAATGGAATAAAAAATAAAGAGGAAAGTAATAAGAAGACAAATGAAACCAAGACATGGATGGGCTCTATGAACTAAGAGGGACTTTGATTTCACATCCAACATCCCACCAATAACCTTTGCCTGCCAGCCAGGTTGGCTTGGCAGCTGCACCATTTTCTTTATTTATCAGTTCACAATATTTGTGTTATATTTATTATTAGTATTTTGGGTTAAACATAGTTACAAATTATACAAATAATGATGGATCATTGTTTGATACGAGTCACTAACAAGGAAGTTGTGATGGAGGAGGGGAGTGTCGGTTCACCTTAGAGAAGGAGATGTTGTCTTGAAGAGAAGGAAAGAGGAGGAAGAAGAAGAAGGTAGTAGTGATAATAGGAGGAAGAAGGATCCCTTACTTCCTTGTGTGACCAAATTAATATAGTGAGTCATTTCTTATTTAGTAAGGTTGTATGGTAGTTCAAACAGTATCCTGCACGATTATATGGTCTGGTCAGGTGTTAATGTCGTTATAGGTCAGTTATCACCATTATATATGTTGCATGATCTCGCTTGTGTCATAGGTTGCCCTGCTCTAGCACTTTTGTCTTTGAAATTGTACTAGACGATTAAGCCCATACAATCTTGCAATGAGTGTATCATGAGGGGTGAATTGTGGACCATCCGCATGTTAGTTTACTAAGGTGCCCATGAGGGGTCACTTGCAAATCATGCGACACTTGCCCTTCTCTTCTAGGGGTATAACAATTGGACTTTGTACGTGAACATGAGGTACGCGTGACATGTCATATGTCACTATTTGGTTATTCCTTCAATTTTTAACAATGCAAATGAATGAAATTTTTAATAAAAAAAATCAATTTGCTCTTTTGATCACATACAAAGATCAGTTTGTTCATTGTATGAGTTGAGAGAACAATATGCAATTCGACTTCTAGTATAAAAACCTCTATTATACTTTTACCAATTTTTTTTTTTAACTTCATCCATGTATTTATATAATAATGATATGCAAACAAAAGAAAAGTGAACAAAAAAAAAAGTAAATTGGAACAGCCTCCTCCATTCTTGTACAGGCAAATGGTCCCCATATTCTACTGTATAGACTCCCAAAAGCTAAACCAGTATGCCCCTTTTATACTATATTATGTATACACATATGCATATGTATATGTATATTACTTTGATAAAGAGACATAGATTAAGCCAAGACATGTAGACTTTGCCAGCTCAAATCTGGACTAACACCATTTAACTAATGTTAATGACTCATTAAGTTGGTCAAATTAGAGAACAAAAAGGATTATTAAAAAAAAGTATATACATTACACGAGAGGCACAAGGGCCATGATCATAGATCCACGTGGGAAATAATATTTTAAATGGACGGTGGTGGTAAGTATGACTAGTGGAGACACCGGAGATACGGCGGATGTTGTGGATGCTTTTGATGGCGGACCACGGCGTCGTTTGCAGGTGTTGCACATGCCTATGATGACCAAAATAACTCAATAAACCCAATGTGATCACACTATGAAACCTTTTCTCTCTCTCTCTCTTTTTTTTTTTTTGGGTCAAATTCTAAATTTGGTCCCTTTGGGATTTAGTGCTTGTATTTTAATTTGGTGGGTTATTATGATTTGGTACTTGAGTTTGGTTTTGATGTTCAGTTTGGTACCTAAGCTTTTTTCAATTAATATTTGAGTTTTTCTTTGTCTCATTTAAGTACCTAAGATTGGTTTCGATGTTCAATTTAATGTCTAAGTTTTATTTGTCCGAATTTGGTACTTAAATTTGGTTTCAATGTTCAATTCAATACCTAAGGTTTTTTTTTCAATTTGATACTTGGTTTTTTTTTATTCCATTTGAGTACCTGAATTTGGTTTCAATGTAGTGTCTATGTTTTTTTTTTTTGTCCCAACGCATGCTAAAATTCATTGGACTACATGATGTTTGATCTGTGTACCAAATTAAACGTTGAAATTAAACTCATGTACCAAATGACATTACTAACCCTAATTTGACATAATTCAGTCCCTTTATTTTTAAAATTTCATTAGTTAATCCAAATACTTAATGGCATTAACTATTCTAGGTAATATGTTAATGTAATTTTTTCTTAAAAATATCCCTTCCAACAATAAAAAAAAATTGTCAATATCAACATTGTGTTAACTAAATTATATGTAATCTAAATGTAGATATTAAATACCAAATTTAAGTATAGCAGAGGGACTAAAACCACAATTTAACCTTTTATTTTAAAACTTTGTATTGATTTAAAATGACTAGATATGGTCTTATTTTTCTTTTTAAAACATATGGTCTTGTTTATTTTATTTAAAATCACTAGATATGTTTTTTTTTAATGGGGTGAATCTCAAGAACTTGGATTTGAGTTTATTAGGAAAATGGATTTTTTTTCAATATTGATTAATTAGTTAAAACCCCAAAAGGCCAAAGCACTAGTAAAACAAATATAATTACTAATTTAATCAAAGTTTAATTTGTTAATAGAGTAAAGCTACAATATTGATCTTGAATCTTCATCACTGTTGATTCCTTCATTTTTAGTTAATATTTACTATGTATAATACGTGGATTTAGCTCTTATACTTTAATTTGATCATTTTCGGTTGTACTTTTAGAATTTTAAAATTTTAGTTTTGACCAAACGATATCTATTAAATTCTTTAAGTTAAGTTTTTCTATTTTTAAAATTTGATGCAACAAGTATACTATCGCATGTGTAATGTCATGTCACTTTGTTATTTTCACATATTACTCACAAAAAATTAATTGATGGATTTTATGGTTGTCATTTGTATTAAGATTAAATTTTTGAAATTCGAAAAATATATATAGCAACTAAAAATGATCCAGTTGAAGAATATGAACTAAATCTATAACTTTACGCATAATGCAGGACTAATAACAAGGTGTTATAAGTTTCGATCATATCTGCTTTTTTTGAGACAATGCCTAGAACTAACCATAGCCCCTCCCCAACCCATAAATAAAAGGATAATGTGTTATTTAGCGCACTCGAACCCCATGTCCTCCTACATTAACAACAATACCTATACCAATCGAATTAAGATTCAATTTAAAAATTAATTTATCACTAAACAATTACACGACCGACCAAACAGGCATGGAATTGGGAAAAATCAAATATTAGTAGCTGTGACAATGAAAAAGGAGATTCAGTCAAATATGCAAAAATATTGGAGTAATAAATCTAATCATCTGCCCAACATTGGGCTTAGTAGCATCAACAAATCAATAAATAATATGTGTATTTAAAAAAAAGATAGATTTTTATATTATATAAAAAATGTAAAAATGAGTAAATGGATAGGTTAAAAAAAGAAAATGTGTAGTGGGAGTGGCATGACAGTCTGTTAAGCTCGGATCTCAAACAGCAACCCCCCAAAGACTTGCTTTTAGACCAAACAATGTGAATTTTAGCTTATGAGATGCTCTCCCCTCACGTACTCCTTTTTAATTAACTTTGAATAATTATTTATATATAATAAGAAAATAATTAAAAATTAGATCCTCTTTTCATGTCATATTCCGATCGATTCAAACAACATTGATGGTATGCAAAAGTAACACGTATCAAAATTTATTATAATTAATATTTTTATATTTCTTTTCGAAATCAATGTATTCTCATCGTGAGTGCTCTTCGAAGAGGTAAACAACTGACTAAGAAATATGTTCCATTTTTCATGAGCGGAGATCGAATCCTCGACCACATGATTAAAGGAGTAGGTGAGCAACTATCACACAACAAATCATATGATTACTAACAAATATGATATTAATATATATATATATATATATATATATATATATATATATGAAAAATTAGTTGGCATATTGACAAATAGAGTTTTTAGACTTTACAAGTAACGTTGAAAGAGCTATACCGCTAAAATAATCGATTATTATTTTATCCATTGATGGTAGGGTTTTTTTATTAGTATCATTCAAAGACATGTGCTGATTTTTAAACTTGTTTGTGTACCAAACAATTATATATATACATATTGAGGGGAGGGGAGGTCGACCTCAAACCTTTAAACAGTAGATGTATTATATTTGAAGTGTCTATGTTTAGTTTTATTTTTGGATTTCGTCTCCTGACTATGAAAAAAGTCAAATCGAATTCACAGAGTTTTGGAAACATCTCGTGACCAACGAAATATGAGCATTAATTTGGTCTTAATGTGATTCAAACACATGCTCATATATTGCATTAGTGGACACTTAGCTAATTAGACAAAACACCACAAGAACGACATCAAGCATAAATGTCTCGAATACACTATATACGGGTAAATGTTTGAGTGTTTATTGGAAAAACAAGGAAAAGAAAGAGGGAAGTGGGCATATGGTGTTTCGAGACTAGCAAAAAAAAAAAAAAACTGACATAACCCATATGGGTGAAGTTTATATTTTCATTATTTTTGAACCCAGTAGGAAGGAATTTTCACTGCAAAAGGTGGAAAAAGGTAAATTTAAAGAATATTGGGGAAGGGGGAAAAAGGGTTAGAAATTTGTGTCGTTAAAGTCTCTTTAACAACTCATATGGTATGTTTTTTTTTTCCTAAGCACGTCTAGCATCCTAGGTTAAAAATCAAAACTCACAAGTCTTAATTAAGGGTTTTTTTTTTACCGTTTGAACTGGTCTGGTATTTTTTGATGATCATCATTAGGTTTTCCTGAATTGAAAATTCAAAGAATTTTGTCGTCAAATGTATGACTATGACCATATGATATGGATTCGTTTTTGCATTTTTTCAACTACGTACTTTCTCACCAATTTTTTTCTTCTTCTTATTTTTTTTTTTTTTTTTGCTTTGAATGGCATTCGCATGTTGTCTCCGATGCTGCTCCACAATCCATGCATTGAGTTCTTTTTGGAAAGAAAATTCAAGAATATTATTATTATTAGATTATCATATGTCTCTTTACTAATTTGATTCTATTGCGGAGTTGTTTTTGGTATTTTCTATGTTTGTTTTATGATTCATGCTGGGGGCGTCTCTCTCATGTAATATCATTTCCGAATTTGTACTTAAAAGTGTAATGTAATTTTGCCCAATTTTTTTATCTAAACTAATATCAAACTTATTCTTTGATTATATATATATAGATATATATAGAGAGGATCAATCTATAAATGGAATAGAATAAATTAATTTTACCAATAATTACATTAATATATAATCTCATTTATAATGTACATATTATTTTAAATTGATTTGTTGCATTCAACACGTGTTAATAGTGCATAAACAAGTTAATTTGAATTGAGTTATTTATTTAGTTCGATACTTAAAATGATTAATTCTGATAATAGTCATTGATATAAATATAATTATAACTTCAAAAATAATATTTTATATCATATATCATAGAAGTATACTATATAGTTTTTATTTTACATATGTGATCTAAATTTAAGCTCAGTAATTTCTAAAAACCACTTTTTAATAAAACCCTAGTTTGTCGTTTAAGCATTAAATTAACAATTTTTTTATTCATTATTCATTATCCATTTCTTTTTTACCAAACAAAACCTACAAAACTTCATAGAGTTTTAGAACGTCTTTCCATAACTTGGGATACGAGTTTTAGACAAATTGAGCTATAATATGATAATGTGTTGTTGGTTGCTATCAGCAATAAAATGGTGGAATTACGGTTGATTCATGAAATGCTACACCAAGAGTGAGAAGTCTAAGTACGTCACAGAATGAAGTTGCAGATTGCATGGCCAAAATTGTCACCCGAAGTACTAGTTTACAATTGTTTGTTGCTCCTCCAGAGACAGTGAAGAACATTTTACTAGAGGATCGTAATAAATCCTTGATACGAGAAAGATGATAAACGAATATATTCGCATAGTCGTTTTTTTTTTCTACGAAAACTTATATATAGAAAATTCAAAAAACTTTAAAGCAAATAGATAAATATATATACCGTGTTGAAAGTTTTGAGACCTGAAAATTTGTAAAAACATGCAAGCAAAGAAAGGAACATTATTAATTATAAGAGTACAATAACGTAAAAAACATAGTCGAGGGGCATCTCGTTAATATGGGATATCAGAACATCTAAGAAACGAAAATATCAAGATTTGGACCAACTTTTATAATGTTTTTTTTTTTTTTTCCTCCTTGATCTCTACAGTTTTTATAAGACTTGAAAAGAAAATATTATTAGTCTTTGAGACATATTTATGTTTGCTGTTTTTTAACACCATTACCTAGGAAGTAAAATTATGACATTTAACCCCCAAAGGACCAAAGACAGTCTTATTTGACAATGTCTGAAAGTGCTTATTAATCACAAAGTCCACTAAACCCTACAACTAAATGTACCTAATTGAATTAAAGAGTAATTATCCAAAATCTAAACAGTCCTTTGCTGAAAGCGATAGAAAGAAAAAAAAAAATATATATATATATATATATATATATATATATATATATATATAATGTTGCTTTGGCAGAATCCAAAAGAAGAAGACGCTCCTAAAAGTTAAAAGAAAAGCTAAAGTTCATGTCTTTTGTTGATTCTTTGGCCAATAAAAAGACAACCCTTTAAAATTTTTATTTGCCCCCTACAAACAATGAAACAAAGATGGAATTGTTGGTTGATTTTTAGATGATTTCTGTATGAATTCATCATTGTGATTCTACTTTTTTCTGGTCATCACATCGTTTACCTCTTCCATGTGTGACATGTTTTTTTCTTTTTTGTTCTATATTCGGTCTGAGACCCCGATCAAACAGGGATGAAGCCAGAAGTTCATCTTTTGGGAGAGGGCAAAATTGAAGTATAAAATTTTAATGGGTCAAAATATAATTTTATCTTTGTATATGCTTGCCATTTTAGAATTTTAAAGAGATCAAACTGAAATTTTTCGTCTTTAAGGGGGGCAACATGTATTTTTACTATTAAGATAACTCGTAATTTTCCATTTTAAGCGCCGTACCCTTATTATTAAAAAGAATCAATATAAAAATATCTGACAAAAGATTTCATTTACAGAATCATAAAAATCTTTTAAAATATTAATTTTGTTAAATAATAAATGTTAAAATTATTCCAATTTAATTTAATTTAATAATATAAGGACTAAATCGACTAATTTACTAGTAAAGGGACTAATAATATTATTTTTCAAAATAGTACTTTGATCAGATTCATCGACAAATTTATAAGCTGTTTCTGACATTGTTTCATTAAATGCTACTTGTACAACCTTTTTAATCACCATAGAACTTAAAGATTCTTTTCTATATAAAAATGAACGTTTGAGACAGAAATATAAAGGTTTCCACAAGTCCCCTTACCATATCATAAAGTTCATTTTAGTCCTTCTACTATGAAAGGAACATTGTAGTCCCTATACATTTGAAAAGCCGATATTTTAGTCCCTTCATGTCAAGTTTACTGTTAATGGAATGACATGACTTAACGGTGGCTGAGGAGACTCTAAATTAAATATTAAATTAAATTTAAAAATTAAAGAATAGTTTTAAAGAATGAGTATAGGTAAGAAATTAATTTTGCTATTACTTTAAATTGTTTTCAATTTTGTTCTTTTTTTTTATTTTTACATAATTCTTGTGTTTAAACTATTTGTAGTTTGGTCCACGTCAATAACCATTAAACCACGTCATTCCATTAACAATAAAATTAACATATGGGTATTAAAATGTCACCTTTTCAAACATACAAGGACTAAAATAAACTTTTTGATACAATACAAGCACATGTAGTAATCTTTAACCTATTTAAAACATAAGGTGAGATTGTGAAACAAATCTTTATACTTAATAGTAGATCCATCACATGATTATGATAATACTTATTAAACAAATTACCATAAATTTAGTCATATATAGAACCACAATTTTAGGAAATTAACAAACTTCCATTTAGAAAATTAAGCTAAATAATAACCATACCAATTGTTGTATTAATTCTAATTATTCAGTCAACACCTTGACCAAATACCAAAATATTTCCTTTTTTATTTTCCATACAACTTAAATGCACTAAATAGTAGGAAAATTGTGGATAAATTGAAATATTGGAATCCAAGCATTTCAAAGCTATTTATATATATATATATATATTTTGATTGAGTCTTAGTTTGTTATCAACGCAGAAGGACGTGTGTTCAAATGCACTGAAACATATTATCCTCTTATTTTTGGGCATGCCACATGTATCTCATAGTGACGTAAATGGAATAATTTTTAATAGTAGAAATGAATTAATTTTTAACAATTTATTCTTTAATTCAACGCACATGGATTAATTTACTTATTTTTTAAATAAAAGGGATAAAATGCAACTCGATTCTTTTAACACGTGCTTCTATAGTACTTTTGCCATGTATTGAGCTATCTAATTATGTCATGAAAGTTTAAAAAAATTAAAATAAAATAAAAGATCATAACTGAAAGCGTATGAAAGGGGAAAATATTTTATACTTTTTGTACCGTAGAAAGTACGTATAAAAGAAAGTCCAAAAGTACAGTCATAAATTTACCAAGGAAACCGATGCTCTGAATCGTAGACCGGAAAATGAATCGACACGTGTCAGCATGGGAAGAAAAAGACAGGGTCAGGTTAAGTCCTCGATTGGTTACTTTTTTCATCAGTAGAATTATGGTCTTGTCCTTTCACAGTGGTTCAATTTACAAAACTAGACCCGTCGTTTTCTCCCTATCCTTGTCTTGGGGTAAAATGGTAAATCTACAATTGTCTGAGCTGCATCTATCTTATGGAAATCAGGGCCCCAATTGTTCGATGGAAAAAATTGGAAAAGTATAATTTGGAGATAAATTTCAGGTTAATATTAAAAAAAAAATTGAAAATAACAAAATGTGTAAACATTAGGGACTAAATGTACATTATACCTTTTTTAAAATATAGGTAAAAAAATAAATATTTTTCATAGGAATATTTTTTATATAACACTTAAAATTACGTATAATCATTTATCACCTTTATATAAGAGGATAAATACGCACTCGAGCATAAATCTTTTTGCTCTAACAATAATATTGATGCCAACCATTCTAGGATTTAATTGACATTTTCATAAGAATCTTAAATTGTATTAAATACTACTATTTTTTTTCACAAAATAAGTTGATTTTTCTAAATTAAGATATTTAATGAAAATATCTAAAATTGTAAAGGAAATTAATAAACTTTGTAACACATTATTTACTAAAATAAAAAATCAATGTAAGGAATTCAAATTAAATTTTAAAATTTTATTATTGTTTTAAAATAATAAATGTAAGTAGAAAATAAGTATATAAGAAAACTAAAAAAAAAATCTATAATTGCATTAAATCTAAATTAAATGAATTTTCGAGATTCATGACAATTTTTTTCAACAATGTTGTTTTTAAAGTACGAACATGTATTCTCTCATTTGAATTGTAATTTACGTTACCATTACATCTAACAATTTTTTTTTTAATAATCTCATTTAGATTTTGATTATATCTTTTTTTATATAATATCTAAAACTACTCATAATCTCTCTCAAAGATCAGGAGAATAATACGCTTCAGCACACTTCAACTCATGTCTTCCTCAATCAGCACATCCATTATTATTTTAATTTCAAAGAATTTTGATATAAGAAAATGGATTTTCATCATTCATTAATAAACTCTAATGATTATGAAAGGAGAAAAAATAATATAATGACAGCTAATTATTATATAATAAGAATCAAAAACAGACAAAAAAAAAAAAAAAAAAAAAAAAACCATATTTCTTCAGTTTGCTGTAAACAAGTAAAGCAAAGAAGGCTCAGAAAAGCACTAATGGGTGACATCTTAATGTACAGTCACAGACAATAACCCTTCTTTCTCTCTTCTTCTTCTCTTTCCTATGAGCAAAAAAATAAAAATAAAATAAAAATCTTACCCTTGATGTCCATATTTTGCGCTTATAATTCTCTCTCTTGCTTTTTACCCTAAAAAAGGCATTGATTTTGCTTCTTAAGAGACCACCCCTCTTCTTCCCCAAGTGTTTTTCAAGCCTCGGAGAGTGAAAGGAGATTGCTTCAGCTTCACTCTTGAGAATATCATATTTGTTTTTATATACCCTTCTTCAATTCTTTTCACTACAACCCCACGTTCTTGTTTGAGATTTTGGTTGTGTGTTTTTGTTAGCAATGGCACCAAGTTTTGATTGTGCGGTTTCTAGTCTTCTCTGTGCAGAAGAAAACGACAGCGTTTTTTATGATAACGAGTACTCTGGTTGGGTTGGTGGTGGTGAAGTTGAAGGGTTTGAGGGAGCAACATGGGATCATCGTAGATGTTATCGAAACTTGAATCAAAACCGAGTCTTTAATGGCCTTGATGAACATGGTTTGCCATTGCAGAGTGATGAATGTATAGCTTTAATGGTTGAAAAAGAACATCACCATTTGCCTAGTGTTGATTACTTGAAGAGGCTACAAAATGGAGATTTGGATTTAGAAGCTAGAAAACAAGCTATAGATTGGATTGGAATGGTGGGTTTAAGTTTTAACTCATAAATCAATCTTCTTTTTCACTTTTTACAAAAATTGGTGCTTTTATTTCACTTGTTTTGATTGATTCGGTGGGTTCTTTGTTTGACCCTTCTTTCATAGGGTTGATTTGTGTTTAAATTTGCCTTGTTTCTGTCAACAGGTTCATGCTCATTTTGGTTTTGAACCTCTTTGTGAGTATTTGTCAATAAACTACTTGGACAGGTTTCTCTCTGCATATGAATTACCTGTAAGTTCAAAAAACCAATCAAAAACATGAGAATCTTTTGGCTTTTTGGACCATTCATTCACTTAATTATGTATATAACATTTGATAATGCAGAAGGGTAAAGCTTGGATGATGCAATTACTCACTGTGGCATGTTTATCACTTGCTGCCAAAATGGAAGAGACTGAAGTTCCATTGATTCTAGATTTGCAGGTTAAAAAAAAAAAAAAGAATCAATCAAATAATTTGTTTTGTGGGGTATAAATATAATCATCTGTTTGATCTGATATAGTTTTTTTTGATCTATTAAAACAGGTGGGAGAATCTAAATTTGTGTTTGAGGCTAAAACTATACAAAGAATGGAACTTCTAGTTTTGAGTACTTTGAATTGGAGAATGCAAGCTATCACTCCATTTTCATTCATTGATTATTTCCTTTACAAGCTCAATGATGATGATAAAAGAATCCCACTTAGAAGCTTAATCTTGAGATCAATCCAACTCATTTCAAGCACAATAAAAGGTCCCTTTTCTCAATTCCTTACTCTTTTTTCTGGTTGTTCAAAGATCGAACCTGAGATTGGTTTCAACTGAAGATTTGATATAAATCTTTTGTGGTTCAGTTGATTGACTTCTTGGAATTGAATGTAGGGATTGACTTCTTAGAATTCAAGCCATCTGAGATTGCAGCAGCAGTGGCATTTTTTGTTGTTGTTGAAGCCAATACAGTGGACACTGAGAAAGCCATCTCTATTCTTGCTCACCATGTACTAAAGGTAAAACATTTTTGGTAATATTGCATTTTACCTCCTTTACTCAGAAAATGAGTAAATTAATTCTTCTATGTTATATTAAAGAGTAAACAGATCTTTTTGTTAAAAATTTTATTCATTTTTATTGTTAAAAATTAGTCCGTATGCGGCTAGTTATTTTGTTTCACGCAGATTTGGATGAAATTTTTATTAGAAAAAAGGATCAATTTGCCTTTTGATTTAATGTACATAGATTAATTTGTCTATTTTTTAGTAGAGGGGCCAAAATGCATCTACTCCTGTATTAGGAGTTAGATTGCATTTTGCACCCTCCACTCAAATAATAGGCAAATTAGTTTCTGTATCTTAAATTAAAGAGTCTGTTAAAAATTTCATCCATTTATACCATTAAAAACTAGCGTGGCAGACGAAATAACCATACAGTGTATGTGTATTTCATGCTAACATATAGGAATCAGTTTTTTATAGTAGAAACTAATGGAATTTTTAACAAAAGCACCAATTTACTCTTTCAACTAATTTACTCATTCTTTTAGTAGATGGGGCAAAATACAATCTGACTCCTAATGAAGAGACTTTCATGATACTTTTACCGGTTCTAAAATCCCAAAACTAATACAATGAATGGCAACATGTTACATAGATGATTGATTAAATTGATTTTGTTTTTGGTTTGCAGGAGAAAGTGATGAAATGTGTTGAATTGCTACATGAAGTGTCAATGGTTAAGTTAAGTAATGCATCATTGCCACAGAGTCCAATTGGGGTACTTGATGCAGCAGCATGCTTGAGCTATAAAACTGATGACACAACATCAATTGGGTCATTTGCAAATTCTTCACCTTCTTCTGTACATACAAGTCCCAATAGCAAAAGGAGAAAGTTAAATAGACCCTGTGAAGTGGAGCTTTAAAAACATCATAAATGAGGGATATATTCATAAAAAAGGAAAGAAAAAAAAAACCCAATACTCCTATATGTTTTTTTGCTACTGTTACATAGTAGGTTTGGGTGTTTTAAAGGGTTGAAATATGGGAAAATGAAGGGCAGCCATGAAAGGAAGTGTATGGAAGATTGAGAAACAGGGCAATGTTCATGGTGTTGGCATGGAGAAGAATCATAAGCTGTTAAATATTTGACTTCAAAACAGCTACAATTGGATTTTGAGAGGTGGGGAAAATGGGGGATGAAAATGAAAAAAAAAAGGGAAGAGCTTTTGCTGCTTTGTGAGATACACTATGTTATAGTTGAGTTTTTTTTTTTTTTTAGGAAAGATAGGGAAAAATGAAAAAAAAAATAGTTATAGTATTAATATATTTGCATATATATGGTTTGGCTCATATAGCTATAAATTTTTACGTTACTGCTATAAGTCACAGAGCTAGAATGTTAATCAGGGAGCAAATTAAAATTAGACGTGCTACGTAAAAATCAATTTAAACATATAAACAATCAATTCAAAAAAACAGTATTATAAAAAATTTAAACCTTAGGAGGCTTACTCGTATTTTTAAGAGGATCATGGTATATTTAAAAAAATCAAATTACAAAAATTTTAAACCTTAGGAAGACGATGACCCTCCTGAGCCTCTACTAAGCTATGTGATTGGCTATTATAAATTTTAATTTCTTTGAAAACTATATTTATTGTAATAATCAAATAAATCTAAGTGAGAGATTGATAAATTAATATTGTAGGAAATCATTAAAATTAATAGGTTTCATTTTAAGTTATTAAGTTGTTAAAATCGTTGTTGTATAATTTTCTCTATTTGCACCGCCTGCACCAATTGAAAACTCCCCTTCTCTTTTTTTTCTACAATTTTTTTTTTTTATAAAACAGTTTCAAATATGCGAACCAAAATAAAAATAGTTTTCTTCTTCTATCTTTACCACTAATAGTCAAATGGACTTAAATCTAATTAGGAGTATGTATTCGATCGGTTCGTTTTTTTTATATTGAATAAATCGAACTATCCATGTAAATCAAATAAACCGAACTAACTTAGGGAGCAAAACCAAATAAACTGAATTGAATTTCCTGTTCGATTTATTCAATTTTTAGATTTTTTATTAGTTAGATTTTTTTCTTTCTAATTGAGGTACTTTAATTTTATTTCCTTTTAACTTTTCATATAATTGTCTTCTTTCTTCAATTTAGTCTATCTTTTTATTTTTATTTCAAATTAATTATAAAAATATTAAAAATTAAATCAAATGATTTTTAATCAACTCAAGAAATATTTATTTCTTGCATAGTCAACATACAATTTACATGTCTTCTACGGTTCTTAACACGTATATAGTTTTTTTATATATATTAAATGATAAAAATTAAAATAAATATCATAAAAAAATTAAATTATCAATGTGGATTTTAAATATTATTTGGGTTTGGGTAGGTAAATGGGTTATGGGCTTAATCAGTTTATTCGGTTTAAAATATCAAAACTGAACATCAAGCAAATAAACTAATTAAATCAAACATGAAAATCAATTAAATTGAAATAATTGGGGTTTTTAGGTTCGGTTCACTTCGGTTTTTTTTTTGTTTAGAATTTTTTTTGCACACCTAATCAACAGTATATTTTTCTACATATCGATGGGTATTATCCATCTTACTGATTATCGAATCGATGCTTGGAGCTCACTACTCGAAAATTAAAAGAAATTAACATACTAGTAATTTAAATAAAAACTTTCGAATAGTTCAATGATTTAAATGAAAACATTTGAATAATTCAATAATCATTTTATAACTTCTTTTAAATTTAACGACCAAAACGTAAATTTATCAATAATTTAATCAGCATAATTTACCCTAAAATAATTTGTAATATCTCCATGAATATTTGTAAAATTGGGGAGGGGAGGATATTGTTTTTAGTCAAAATATGTTGGTTTATTTTTCATTGTTGGTGTATTTGTTTAAAATATTAACGATGTTAAATTTTCAAATAAAAATAAAAATAAAAATAATTAATTTTTAATTTTTAAAATATAATGTCTAAAATTTAGATTTCTTTAAGAACATTTTATTTTCTACAATAAATTCGAATCACTATATCTCGAGAATCTTGAGTAATGACTTTTTTGTCCTAATAATACAAACAATTTATATAATAGTAAAAAAACTTATTTAACTCTTTAACTTTATAAAAAAAGTCACTTCAGTTCTTTATATAATTTTTCGTTCTTATTCACCTTTAAATTTGTATTGTTTGTTAAATTACTCAAAAATAGATGGAAAAGTTATCATTTGTTAACTTTACTAATGCATAGACGTAGATTGCCATATGGATGTCGCGTCATCATTTTTTTTAATTTAAAAAATAAAAGAATCAATTTTTTTTACAAATTAAAAATTATTAAAATGAATAAAAAAGTTTAAAAATATTTTTTTAATATTTTAATTGCTAACGAGGCAGACATGTGAACTGCCACATGGATGCCACATCATCAAAGTTAACAAACGTTAACTTTTTCATCCATTTTAGGGGTGATTTGACAAATAATATAAGTTCAAAGTATAAAAGAAACGAAAAATTAAATGGAGGTCTAAAATAATTTTTTCTATAAAGTTGGAGAGCCAAATAAATTATTACGCCTTAAATAATTACTATTCTTTTTTAAATATATATCAAGTTAGAATAAGTTTTGATCATAGATAAGAAAGTCAATTTACCTGAACCCATAGAACAAGTTTTGATCATAGATAAGAAAGTCAATTTACTTGAACCCAATCGATATACTGTTTTTTTCTAAGCTTTTTCACCCTAATGATATAAATAATTTTTAAAAATTCAAAATTCATGAAGTGACATGTCAGAAAGTCAAACCAAAATTGATTTAGGGCCAGTTCTGCATTGCTTTTCAAAAGCACTTCTGGAAGAAAAGCTGTGCAGAACAAATTACTTTTGGCTGAAAGTTTTAGCTTTTCAGAAGTGAAAAGAAAAGGTTAAAATTTTTAGCTTTTCCTCTCCTAAAAGCACTTTTAGTGCTTAATTACTTTTTCACCCCTCTAATAACAGAGTACTTCTCCTTTTTTTTCTTAGTACTTAATTAATGTGTTAAAATCATTAATTAAAAATAAAAAAAATTAAAATACTAATTACAAATATTTAATAGTTATATTTAAATATTTAAAATATAGTTTATATATTCTAATTAAATTTTAGAAATAATTAATATTAATTGCTTAAAAATATTTAAAATTTATATTTTAAATATTCTTACTAAAATATAATAATATTAACTAATTTAAATATTATTTAAATGTATATTTGTTACTTGATAATAACATGTCTAAAATGGACATTTTATTTCTCAAAAGCACTTTTTGACAACAATGCTAAACACTTAAATTTTAAACTAAATTTTTCAAAAGTACTTTTTCACAGCACTTCTCAATAGCACTTTTTAAAAGCATTGCCAAACTAGCCCTTAGAACCAGAAAAGTTGACGGAATGTTGGAACCAAAATTTGTTCAAATAGATCGATTTTTAAGTGATCATAGCATGGTAATTAGTGTCGTTCGGGTGCAATTTGTATCGGTCAGAATACTTTATTCTAGTAGTAAATTATAACAATAAATTTTAAGTTTCATTTCAATGTAAATTTTGATTGGTATCGATTGTATTGATGCGTATTTGTTGATTTAGTTTATATCGACTAAAATATGGTGTACTTGTATTAAAAAATAATTTTAAAATATGGTGATCATCACTTAGAGCTCTCTAGCCAGGTTTTAGAAAAAAAACACTTAACAACTTAGTGACTTAAATAAAAAAATTTCAATAGTTTAGTGACTTGAATGAAATTTTTTTGAACCATTTAGTGACCAATTTATAATTTTTTAAAGTTAAATGACCAAAATATAAACTTACTAATAATTTAAAAATATTTAGTCTTAATTAACCCGATTATCAAGGTGATAATTATTCCAAAATGTGGTCATCTATGAACAATTTCATGTTGATTCATGAAAAAAAAAATCATTAGGTCAATCAGGTCATGAAATCTTTGAATCTCATTTTATTATGTAATATTTGATATAAAATTATAAGTAAAGTATATTCAAGGTTACTAAATTTTAATAAATTTACGTTTTAGTCATTTAACTTAAAAATTATACAAAATAATAATTGAACTATTCAAAAGTTTTCATTTAAGTCACTAAGCTGTTTAAATTACTACTATCTAGTTTTCATTTTATTATGTAATATTTGATATAAAAAAAAAGGACCATAAAAGAGGTGGGGAATGAGACTTTTCGATTGATGCAGACAACGCAAACAAAAAGGCCATACAATGACAATTTTAAAAGCCCAGTTACGTAAATGAAAATTTCGAATAGTTTAATGACTATTTTGTATCTTTTTTTAATTTGAGTAACCAAATCATAAACTTACTAATAGTTTCGTTAACTTGGATGTAGTTTACCCTTTGTTAAAACGAATAACAAATATATTTATTTTTAATGGTTTATAAGATTATTTATTAATTATATTCTTTAATACGATTCATTATATTATCCAGGGTTGTTTGAAACGGATCAAAAATCAATTAGGATACTAGCCTGACGAAGGGCATTGAACCGGTTAACTTGAGAATCAGTATGGTCAGTTGAACCTAACAAAAAATTGATTGAATCATACACTTGAACCGAAAATTAAATATTTTAACAATTAATAAGTAAATGGGTTCTGATGTTTGTAAAGTTGGCAAAGACCCATAAATCTTATGTTAAAGTCGAATCTGTTAACAATTAACAGATGGGCCCACAAATTGCCGCTAACTGCAGTAATGATCCGCTTTGAAATAGCCCATAAACATTTCTGCTTTAGAGTTTAATGGGATTAAATAAAGGGAGAATATTAATAAAATAAAATAAAAGTTGATTGAGTCTTAGCTCGATTAACATCAGTATTATTGTTAGTGTAAAAGGTCGTGGATTTAAGTGCGCTGAAGCGCATTATCCTCCTATTTAAAGGTCGAGAAAGGGCTATGAGTAGTTCTAGGCATTATATAAAAAAGAACATATATGATAATAGAGATTAGTGTTCAAAAAAAAAAAGTTTAAATATGCTAGAAGTCTCTATACTCTTTCTAAATTTAAATTTTAGTCTCTATATTTTAATTTAGAAACATTGAGTCCTTGTATTTTTTTGGATTGGAAAATGTTAGTCCAATCATTAACTCTGTTAATTTTCCCTTTAAATTTGCTGACGTGGATTTTTTGAGGTGTATTTTGAAAAGGTATAGAGAACCCTAACATATTTAAACCCAAAAAATATCGAAATCTTATAAATAAATATAAATAGTTTTATTTAGATGTAATTAAATAATTTATTATTATTCAATTATGTTTCACCAAATTTATTTGTGTTTATTTATAATCCCTTTGCTATTTTGTTGCATACTTTGTATTTATAATAATTGTAATCAGATATATATATATATATTTTAAATTTGAGTTGTTTCTATTAGCACCTACTATTATCTCATCATATGATTAAGTCCCAAAATTTTATGGATTAATTATGTCCCCAATCCCTGTATCTTTTTAGAGTTTTAAAATTTAAAATTTTTATTTTAGTCTCTTTACTTTTGATTTTAGGAATTTAATTCACTTACTTATTTAATTTAAAAATTAATGACCAATTGATAATATTGTTAGCAAAGTTCCATTGATTTGAATATGCGACATTTTAATAATTTAAAATTGCTAACATAGATAATTTGACTGATTTGTTTTTATGTCACGTGTTAAAATATACTAATTATATTTATTTTTAGTAAATTTTAGAATTATTTACTGATGATGTGTCTTAACATGGTTCACTAGCAATGTATGAATTTCTATATGTAAAAGTAGAGATAAAATTTCAAAAATTCAAAGAGTAAAAGGACTGAAAGCATAATTAAATCAAAATTTATATATGCACGTAAAGAATGAATCAACTAAACTACTGGTTTAGTGACAAGATTATTAAATTAAATGCAATACTTATTTATCGATTAAGTTTAACTCAATTAAAATATTTATTATTACGATAATAAAAAAGATACGAGTTTAAGTGCGTGTAAACGTATTTCTTAATTATTTCAATGGCTGCCCATGTATGTGGACCGGTGATAGTGGTACCTTTTCGCACTTGATATAAATAATATTGACAGATTGACTTTTTCTCTCACTCACTGGCCCATGCGCCCAACTATTGGAAACCAAACTAACCTCTTTCACTTTCACCTTCCTAATTTCTCGCTCTCTTAACGTATTATTTAATCATGTGATAAGAGTTAGATTTTTATTTATAGGAATAAAACAAATTTTATGGTGAAATGTTTAATTTTTCGGAAAGCACTCATAACGAGAGGATCAATTATTATTATTGATGGTGAATGCCTTAATTACGAGAAAGAAAAAATTCGTTCCCTTCGTTTATTATTGAAGTTGAATATTATTTTCTAATTTATATCTTGATTTTAAATCAAAAGTAATGGTAAATAAAAAGCTTTTCAAATTAAATTATGTTTTTAAATTGAGATTTTAACTCGAATAAAAAAATCAGAATTTTTGCAAAATATAATTTTAGTGGAAATTACTTTCTTATCCTTATTAAAAAAAAGTCCTACATACATTTTATTTTACAAAATCATAATTAAAATAAACATTTTAAATTTTCAAAAATATTTTTTCACAACAATATTAAATGCTATTAAGCCGCAAGCTTTTTAGTAACATTTGTGATTATTTTATTTCGATAAATAATTTTTTAGAAATATTAAAGTTTCATTAGTTAAAAAATTACAAAAGAAGAATAATAATACTAAAAATAAATAATATAATAATATAAAATACAAAAAAAATACTAGAATAAAAATATAAATGTTTATAATAATATATAATATGGATATGATTGTATTTGTAAAAAAATATTAATAGTTTTAATAAAATAAAATTTTAAAAATATATATTAGAATTAAATAAAAATAAAAATAACATTTGAATAAGTTTTTATCTTATAGTGAGACCATGTGTTCTAGATGAAATAAAATTAGGAGGGATTTTGATAAAAACCACTTATTGAGGTGGAATTTGAGCTACCGAAATCCTCTATTGAAAGTATCATAGATCTAGTAATTCTCCAATATTTTTACCTAAACATAATTTTGAAAACCTTAACACAAATAAAAATTTCCCTATAAATTCCTTATCCGAACACATATTGTATGATAAGATATCACGAGTTAATCAAATACTAACTCAATTGACAAAAAAAAAAAAGAAAACTAACTCAAATATGTAGAGAAAGATGAAACTAAGGGTATTATGTAATTGGAAATTTATTTAGTACACTGTCAGTGGAGTTTTTAGACATCACAAACAAGTTAGAGGGTTGACAATTTGTCCTATAGGCATATAATAAAATATTAAAAAACTAATATTTTAGAAAAAAAATAGACACATGTCAAAATTTTAATGTTACTTTGGAATAAAAAAATATTATTAATGTACCAAATATTCACCCCTATGTAATTTACTTAAAATTAATTTTTAAAAGATGAAAGTAAACTATGTATCACCTGATGTAACTTTCCTTTTTCATCTACAACTTCTTTAGAAAAAAAATAACTAGGGGTGAACAAAATCTAATTCGATTTGAAAAACTCGATAAAAATTTTAAATTTTGAAATAAATAGTTCGAATCATTTGAGTTAATCAAGTTATTCGGATCAACTCAATAAAAAATTAAGTTTTTTTATTTAACTCGAATATGAATTACACAATTCGAGTTATCCGAAAATTCGAATAAGAAAAAGGTAAAATTATGTCGTTTTGATAAATATTTACTTATTAAGTTAAAAGGTAAAACAATTATATTGTTTATGTAGTTAAATAATCTTGTACTTCGTCTACTAGTTAAATAATCGGTCCATGTAAACGCAACATTGAGTATAAATAATATGATTCGTTAACTCGACTAGACTTAACTCGAAATTTTTTCACTCAATTCGATTCAATTCGAAAAAAAATTCAAATTGAGTTCGGTTGCTAAAATATGATTCGTCAACTCGACTAACTCGAATTTTTTTTACTCGACTCAGTCGAATACTCACCCCAAAAAATAACATCCTTAAAAATACGTTTTAGTCACTTACGTTTTCGCGTTGTAACATTCTTAAATTGTTCAAAAAAATAAAAGTATAGGGGCTAGTTTTAACAAATAGAAAACATAAAGAAACTAAGTTAAAAGAAAAGAAGGGAGGAAACCAGAGGGAGAAGTAGGAGAGAATGGGAAAAAGAAGAAGAAGAAAAGTTAAAAGAACATAGAATAAAATAAAAATTGCTCAAAATGAAAAATATAAGGACCAATTGTAAAATTTAACTTAAAATTTTTGTTTGAGATGATGATTTAACGTGCCACGTCAATTTATCGTTACACCATTAATGGCAATTAACGGCTTAGTGACTAAAATGTAACTTGAGACAGACAAAAATAACTATTTTGATAATTTACTTTTTTTTAAAAAATATTTTGTCACCATTTTTTTTTAATATTTTGATATGAACCTAATACCTACCAATATGATCTGACCACCTGACCTTGTTTGCACACTAAAAACAAAACACTTAAATCACGTTATCAATTTAGGAAAAAAACTAATGAAGTATTATCCAATGATGAGCAAATTATAATTAGCTCCAAAGTAATTCAAAGCTAATCATTCCATGAAATTTTATATATATTTAAAAAGGAGAATTGGGGAATGAATCAAAATATGAATGCAATGCCATTTTTTTTTATAATATATCTATCAACCAATTGATTATTGTTTGACAATATGTTTCAATATTATATAGTTGTTCAACTGTATCTTTCATATCTATTTTACGGTTTATGAAAATTAATATTTTTGGGATATTTGATTACAGATTCAAATTTGTGTTTTCCCTTGAGATAGCATTTCTTATTCTATTCTTTACTTGCATGTGTTTAGTTGAGGGTAAACTACACCCATGGTCATAAAACTATTAGTAGGTTTATTTTTTGATCGCTCAACTTCAAAAAGTTACAAAACTGTCATTGGACTATTTCAAAGTTTTCATTTAAGTCATTGAGTTGTTAAGGTTTTTTTAAGTCCAACTAGCGAGCTTCAGAAGACGATTCCACAATCAGTACCGTAGATCAACACACATTGACGAATGGAATAATATACCTAGATCTAAGTCGATTTGACAGTGGATTTTAATTCGCAGATTCGTAACGTTTAAAGCTATTTCATGAAAAATTTGAACTATAAAAAAAGAAAAAAGAAAAAGGGGAATGAGAGCTTTCGACCAGTGTAGGCAGTTGAATAGAGACTGCCATACAACAATAATTTTAACAACCCAATAACTTAAATAGAAATTTTCAAATAGTTCAGTAAACATTCCGTAACTTTTTCAAATTGAGTGACCAAAACGTAAACTTACTAATAGTATAGTGATATTGGGTGCGATTTACCCTTAAGTCAATGAATACAAGGTAACTACATTGCTAGTCACTTAACTATTAGTAAATTTATTTTTTAGTTACCCAATTATGAAAAGTCACAAAATAGTCACTTAAATTTTTTACTCTTTTTTTTTTTGTTACTAACCATTAAATTATCAAAAATTTCAAAATAAAAGAATGGTTCAACCGATTCAATTAATTTGTATCAGTTCACAGTCTAATTAGTTTTGTACCTTACACCAAATTGATACCTAGACAAATTTCCAATCCTATTACAAACAACCCTACAAATCTCATAAAAACTAGATAATAAAAAAGGAGGTTAAATCACTTATTGGGGCTTAAGCTTAATAATTTTTCCCACATTGAGGCTTGAATTTTTTTTATCCAAGTTAGGTCTGGACTAAGCAGTTGTTCCCATATCGAGGTTTGAACTATTTTTTGGTCTAGTTAGACCTTAAACTTGGCAATTATTTTCACATTGAGGCTTGAATTAAGTAATTATTCTCACATTACGGCATGGTTTTTTTTATTCAAATGTTCTCATATTAGAGCTAAACTTGACAATTCTTCCGATAATACAAATCTCATAAAAGAAACTAGATGAGAAAATCCAATAAAAAAGAATGGAAGTCCGTATTTATCTTGTTTTAGTCAGGTTTATATAACATTTAGTACTTAAACTTGACATTTTTTTTCCTAATTTGGTACTTGAACTTGACACTTTTTCCTATTTTGGCACCTAAATTTTTTTGGCAAAATGGTACATGAACTTGGCATTTTTCCCCAATTTGGCACCTAAGCTTTTTTTAGGTTCAATTTGATACCTGAATTTATTAAATGTTATACAAATTATGCAAAACACTAACGATGTTAAATTTTTTTTTTTTGTTATGCTACAAAAATATTGTCAGTATTAGAGGAAATTCATGTTAAAAAAATAAGTATTGAGCTACGCTTAACGAATTAATATTAAATAAGAAAAAGAAAAGATTTTTTAAAACCTCATATTAAAATAAATTCATTATTTTCAATTAATAAAATAAATAAAACAAAAAGTAATTGAACATATAAAATACAAAAAATATTATATCATTTATCAGATGTCGGTCATACATTGATTATTTTTTCTACTTCATAAAAAATAATATTATTAGTATATTGAAGTAATTTGTAAAACGTTTCACAGTTGCTAAATTAGTAAAAAGAGTCAAGTTTATATACCAAATTGGACCTCCAAAAAATTGAAGTACCAACTTAAAAAAAAGCGACAAGTTTAAATATTAAATTAAAAAAGTTATCAAATTTAAGTATCAAATGTTATATTAAATCTTTTAGTTATGGAAGGGAGAGCCAAAGCGTGCAAGAAAGCATGCGCAATCGTTTCCCCTATATAAGATGTCCAAAACGGAGGAAGAGCTTGAAGATGTCGGGAAAAAGATAAGGCGGCGTGTTGTTTTTTAAAGCCCTTTGTGGGTTGCGTTGGCGACTTGGCGTTCGCCTTGTTGGCGTGGGACAAAAAAAAAAAAGGGCTTAAAAGTCTGCTGTTTCTTACTGTACTAAAGATTTTGGTGTCAGATTATTAGATTTTCTGCCCCTAATTTTTTAATTTAATTCATTTTCCCCCTCCAAAGTCTAACCCTTTTTTATTTATTTTAATTTCTCCGGGGTTAAAAACTGACTTTTTCTGTTCTTACTAAAGTTTTAATATTTTATTAAGAGGTAGGAATTGACCATTTTGACCCCCTTTTTCTTTAATTTTTCTATGTATTACATTTAAGTTTACATGTGTAACGTATTTATAATTATTAAATTTATAGTGTTGTTAAGTATTTGTGTGTATCTTTTTAGGAAGGTGGAGTTGTGCATTTATATGATATAATTACTTTTTATTGATATGATATTTAAGTAGATTTCATGCATAACGATATGTATCATACTCTAGATTTAACACGTATTTATATGATCCCATGTGTGATCTCACATGTGATATCGCAGGAGGATGTAAATGCCCCTCCTGTGAACACTCAATATCATGTGAGCTCAATATGCAAACTTGATATGTGAACCGCGTAGAGTTCAGCCTGGATCCATTTAGGTTGTGGGTCAGTAATAGTAAATATCATAATAGGTGTAATAAATATATTTATTAAAAATTTGCATAAAATAAATTGGTCTTTTGATTTTAATGGTAAAGTTAATTATTTATCATGCATGGTGTTTTAGAATCAAATCTTATTATGATAATATTTTTATCATCATAAAATATAACTTAATTTGTAATATGAAAGGGTATTTTAGTAATTACATAATTGAGTTGATGCCTAGTTGACCCGTGATATCAACTCAACAAAACACCTCAAATAAGTATGGATAAGAATTTTTTTATTATGAAAGTTAGGGTTATCCAATGATTGAACTCAATATGGTTGTCAATTGAAAATTTAAATATAAGTCAATTGAGTCTTGTTGAGTAATTTTCTGTGTCTCATTAAAGGGAAACATTAGGGTATTTATACATATTACTATTGATGATTCGACTCCGCTATTCATAGGAATGACATTATGAGCAGGCCTCAGGCATGCTGGTCACGTGTACCGTTCTGAGTCGCCTACTAGATCTCGCAGCCCCTTACATTTGAATTTTTTGGGTATATGCAAATTAAGATCGCGAGCTCCCCTGATTGTCCTCTCAATGTACGTCTCGCACACATCCATTTGGTGGAGCCTGGCCAAGTTGTGGGTAGGCAACCAAGATCTTATCTGGGTTTCGGGTTGGTGACCATTGGTGTATAACAAGTCTTAGCTCGATTGGTATTGACATTATTGCCAGTACAGAAAGACGTGGGTTCGAGCATGCTAAAGTGCATTATCCTCCTATTTAAGGGTTTGGGAGAGGTTATGAGTAATTCTAAATACTGTATCAAACAGAATAGATATTATAAGAACTTATAATAAAATTAATATTAAGAAAGTAAATATAAATCCTTTACTATTCTACCTATAATTCAATAGACAATCTAAGCATTTTCAAACACAACATATTACACTTTTCTTATTATAAACATTAATTTTATGTGAATCGTTGAAGAGAGTAATGGTTAAATCTTTTTATCAAGATCCCAATAATCAAGATTTGAATCATACTATTGTCATCTCTTCTCTTAATTTGTAATATGTATCAAATAAAATATTTATCAAATTTATAATTAAAATCTCGAGGAATACAAAAATAGTATGACTAAGGAGATTTTTAATTAATAATTTAGAATAATTTAATTATGATAACCAATTAAAGAAACAAACATAAATGTGTAAAATTATTTTGCACACTTCCAATTTTTCTTTTTTTTAATGCAAATTGGCACGCCCTTATTAGTAAAGAAAGAGAGAAGTTATAAAGTAAAGACAATACATGTTCTCGGGTTAATCAAGAAAAATAAAATTTAAAGAAAGTTACATTCTTTCCTCTTTTATGCCTTAAGGACCTCTTCATGCTAATACGAAATCTCAGATTACAAATTAAAACGACAAACCAGATCAAGTCTAAGACAATCACTCCTCTGCTAGGGAATGAATAAGACCTTCTAGCTCATCAAGACATCTGTTTCATGACACTCAAATGAGATAATGGATGTTCTGCCTCTTCGTTTTCATAAGCTCCTAAATTATTATCGAAATTTCTTCGCACTTTCAATATTTTAAACATGTTTATCATTATCATATTTATTAACTATATAATACTTCTACAATATTTTAATTAAAATTTAAAATTTCAGGAAAATATTTTTATATCTAAAATGCATGCGTTTCGATAAGACATGAACAAAATTTGACTTGGTGCAATAAAATAAACCGACCAATAAAAGATGGGGAAATAACCCATTTGATTTGCTTCCTACGGAAAAAAAAGAAAAAGAAAAAAAAAAAAGAGACTATGGATAAAAGACAAGCACTCCCATTGATTGAACCAACTTAAAGTTGACCGTGGTTGAGAGTTCGTTGTACTGGAGTAATTTTAAAATTCATGGTGAATATTTATTTTTTTAATGTGTTTAAAGGGCACAGAGAATTAATTATTGGGTTCGCTTCGGTAGATATTTTGATAAAAAATAATAAATTAATCTATGTATATAAGATAAAAATAAATCGATCTTTTTGTTAAAATTTTATTTATTTTACTATTAAAAATTGATTTAGTTGAAGGAATAACCTAATAGATACACACGACTTGTCATGTGTACATCATATTGACGTACAAAACTAATTTTTAATAGTAGAAAATGATAACAGAATGACCAATTTACTATTTTGTCTGACATATAGAGACTAATTTATTTAATTTTTTAATGAAAAAGGTAAAATGTAATTTGATTGATATTTTTACTTAAGTGAATGTTGATTATTGAAGCAATATGATTGGTCTAACCTATTAATAATGTAATTTAACCTAAAAATCTAAATTCGGTCCAACGTATACGCACCCAAAATTCCAAAAGCACCAGGGTTAATCACAGTTGAAATAATAATAATAATAATAATAATAATAATAATAATAATAATAATAATAATAATAATAAATATAATTCAATTATATAAATTTTTTTCCTTTTAAGGAACCAATAAAAATATTTATAATATGGGATTTGAACTCGAATCAATTGTATAATAAAATTTTTAATTAACCACTTAGCTAAAACTTTATTTTAATATTTTAATATATTTTCAATTTTAAGTATACATTTTTTAATTACTTCCATCAGTTATCTATTTATACTATTATTTAAACTCTTGATTGAGTTAGTGTCACAAGTTAACAGGCTCCAACTCTATTAGAAAATTACGGGAGTGCGCTAATACATTTAATTTACCACTAATTAAAATAAGTAATATTCTTCGAGGTTATTTTAGTCTTTTCACTTTAAAAAATCAATAAAAATATGCATATAATAAGATTTGAACTCATACCAATTGCATCAATAATACATTTAATTTACCACATAACTAAAGTTTCATTTTAATATTTTTATACATTTTAATTTTATTTGCACACTCTGTTACCTCCGTCAGTTGTATATATATACTTTTACATTATTATTTAAACTCTTGACCGAGTTGGTATCACGAGTCAACTGGGCACCAACTCGACACCGATTCGAGATTGATGACAACACCATGATAAATAATTTAATCTATTTTTTTTCATTTTAATAATGTACATATATAATGTGTTATTGTTAATTAGTTTCAAAGCATAAATTTCATTATTTAGTGTATGTCATTTTTAACATACATTTGTGTTCTAAATTTGCAGTCTCCACACGCATAAGCATGTTAAAGGATTTCTAGTAATAATTAATTTACTTTTGGGTATGACATAATTTAATAATTTGCAATATATATAAGCACGAGTTTGGAAAAACTTTTAAACCGATGATTATACCATTTATTGTTAATTGTATTACTAAATTGACATTAAAAATAATTCATTAATAAATTATTAGTTATGTTGATTGAGTTTTAGCTCTGTTAGCATTGGTATTACTGTTGGTGCAGGAGGATATGGGTTTGAGTCTGCTGAAGTGCGTTTATCCTCCTATTTAAAGGTTGGAGAGGGGTTATTGTAATACCTTATACCCGATCCGATTGTCAGATCCAAACTATAAGGTGTCACATTCATTGCCGGAGCAACTTTGAACAATTTATAAACTAATTCACATCATTAAATATTCATTTATAAGCAAATTAAGTATACAAGTGTTGTACATTCATTTTTGGGTCTTATATGAGCTTACGAAAACTCTAATATTAACTCGAAATCAAATTAGGACTAAATTATAATGATTACAAAGTTAGAGCAACAACGACTTAGAAAGATTGAAATGCTCAAATCTAAAATGAAGTAATATCATAGATAGTCCCAGAAAGTTTATCAAATTTTCAATATAGTCTATTTACTTCAAATTTATCAAAATTTTGATGGTCCCTCCATTTAAAATGTATATTTTAAAATAGTATGTTATTTTTCTAAATATAAAAAAAATGGAAATTTAAAATTTACTAGTTAAAGAAATTATAGTTACAATTCTAGATGGAATAATCTCGTAAATGACCTTTGAATGTATATCAAATTTTCAATATGGCCCATCTAGTTTAAATTTATAATTTTTATTATTAGTAAAAAATACCAAAATTAGTAGTACTTTGTAAGTTTTAAAGTAATATATAAGTTTCAATTCTTATAATAATTTTTAATTTGATTTATTATTATTGAATCTAGAAAATAACATACTATTTTAAAATATAATGTTTAAATGGAGGGAGCAGATCAAAATTTTGATAAATTGTAAAGTGGATAGACTATATTAAAAAATTGATAAACTTTCAAGGACTATCTATGATATTAATCCATTTTGATATATAATATGGTTTTCAAGTCGTTGATGCTTACTCCAGCTCTTTTCATTGAAGTTGGATCTTGAGGGTGCTCACTTGCAATTTTCCTCTTCGATGTGGACTACTTTGCTAAATAATTGAACAACTGGTTCACTTTGCAAATATATTTTTATATCTCATATACGTGGGGAAAACTCATTTCTTTGTTTATTTTAACATAGAACAAGTTAAGAGTTGAAAGGATAGAAGTTGTCAAAAATCGAGTAAATTTTTTTGAACAATAATCTCATTATAGGTTGTTATTATATCTGCTCGTTTTGATACAATGCCTAGAACTAAATATATAAGAATTAAGCTCAAAATTAATTAGGGTAAATTATATAAATGGTCACCTAACTATGCTTAGGATTCTCTTTTGGTCTTCTAACTTTTTAAAAATTTCAAATTATGTACTAATGTTTTGGTCACTTGTTGTTAAGTTGATAATGGAAAGCCTTTTTTTTTTCTGGCAAGTATAATAACATATTTTTCCTCAATACTTAATTATTCTATCAATTTGATCCTAATTCTAAATAATTCAATAAATTTAACCCTTCATATTTACAAATTCTATAGATTTGATCCTCAAACTTTCTAACCAAAGTTCTCAGCTTTTAAAACAGAGACATTCCATATCTATTAATTATTTTATTTATGGTTGAAATTATCCAATTCGGTAACTCTTTTTGTTTATATTTTTAATAAGTTGGTGTTAGAAATAATTCAATAAATTTAACCTTTCATATTTTACATTTTTTTTCATTTTGATCCTCAAACTTCCTAACCAAAGTTTCTAACTTTTAAAACAGAGGCATTCGACATCTATTAATTATTTTATTTATGGTTGAAATTATCCAATTCGGTACATAACACTTTTTGTTTATATTCTTAATAAGTTGATATTAGAAATTAACTAAACACCATTAAAAATAATAGAAAATATAAATTTAAAAAATATAATGCATAATAAAATTATATAAATAATTTAGTATTTGTAAAAAATAAATTTTCACTCGACACTAGCATACTTTTAGTTTTTAATTAATTTGGTAAATGTTTTTACACTAAATCAAATTATTAGTGATTTAAAAAATAATTAAAAAAATAGAACACATAATATTTAAAATTTAAAATATTAATATTTTTATATAATTATTTATTGAGCAATTGGATTTTTCAAATCAATGACCAACTTTGAAGATTATTCTATGTACTTTGAAGGAAATATCATACTATTAACAACAAAAGTAAATCTAAAGCATTTTCTTTAGCCAATATTTTATCAATCGAAGGGTTATAAAATATTATATTTAGAATAAAACTAATGAAAAAAATAAAAAAGAAATAAAGTTTCAAGAAACACTCATTAGAATCAGGAATTGGTTCGAAAAACAGCTTGTAGTTGAGAGATGTTGGGGACCGACCCGTATAAACAACGAGATAATAAAATTGGAGAAGAACGAACACAAATATTTTATGTGAAAAGCCATCGTCAAGGAAAAACCATAAGCAAATAAGGCTTTGACTTTTCACTAAACAACAAACAAAGAGTACAATGATGGAAAGTATTCAACCTGAACACAAAGAGCAAATCCCAAAAGAAACCCAAATATTCCAAATACAAAAACTATCTAAAAAACTGTCCCTAAAAACTCTTTAACAAATCTCACGCAAGAGATATATAATGCAAATCTAATTCTCTAAATCTAATTAATCTAAATAGGGTTTCGAAGGCCCTTTAAATAGGTTTGGGACGTGGGTCCAATATGATTGAAATAACCCTCTAGGAAATAGAGTTTGATTGGGAGAAGAAGTAATGTTGGGAGTCAAAAACCATAGTTGTATTTGAGCAAAAATCATCATCTCTTCGTGACGTCGCCTACTTGTTCACCACAACCATGCTTGGTTGCCAAAGGCGTCGCATCATCTCGACATCTGGGACCTCCTCGTCCCGATGTTGTGTAGCTTTTTGCTCCCCTTTGGTTTCTCGTTGATTCTCTTCTTTAAGCGCCCGCAATGTATCCAATAAATGCGAGGTCCCCACAAGAGAATTTTTTTGGGGGGGTTTACAAATTTATAGACGTGGAATGCCTCTATTTTAAAAGTTGAAAGCTTTGATATGAAAGTTTGAGGATCAAATTGATATAATTTCTAAATGTGAAGGGTTAAATTTATTGAATTATTTAGATTTGGGATCAACTTGATAGAATATATAAATATTGATGACTAAATTTGTTATTATACTAGTTAGAAAAAGACTTTCTATTATCAATTTAACAATACGTGACCAAAATAGGAACAAATTCAAAACTTGATACCTAAATTGAAAATTTTTAAAATTTGGTGATCAAAATAGGAACACAGACATAGTTGGATGACCATTTGTATAGTTTACCCAATTAATTAATTACAAGATTTTCTAGAAATATATTTGTTATATAAAATTTTTATATTTTATCCGCACTATGATTTTGGTAGTGCTACCAAAAGGCAAGACCCAATGGCAAAAGGGAAATTAGCTTTAAACTTTGAAATTTATATAATTAAACGATAAAATAAATAAAATATTATTTAAAGATAATATAAATTCGAATATTTTATGTATTTTTCAAAATTATGTAACATGGATTATTAAAATATTAAAAATTTTGTTTGATAAATTAATATACTAAAACTTAACCAAATATAATATTTACTATAAAAATAAAAATATATAAATTAAGAGGGATTAAAGTGTAAATATACTATTATTTTATCTTATCTCAATTTATTTTATAATACTGGACCATGGATTCTCTTATCTGTTCATAAGATCTGTTTTCAGGTTACTAAAATCATGGGTATTCCTTTTGCACCCCTTTTTTTTAAATTGTTATTATTATTATTATACCCCTGACTTGACATAACAGGCTTTATTTTCTTTTTGGCTATCACTTTTCATTTTATTTATTATTCTTTTTTAGTATATTCTCTTTGGTCTGCTTACTTTAGGACACTGCACAATTAAACTACACACAATATTCATTTTGCTAACTACAATGTCTTAATTTAAAATTTTATAAAATAAAAGTTAGTTTTGTGATAAAAGTATCGTGAAAGCCAGGGGCAAAGCCAGAAAAAATTTTTAAGGGGGCCGGATGAAATTTTAATTTTTTATAGTTTATATCTTTATAATTTGTAAATGATTAAATGAAATTTTTATAATTTTAGGGGGCCCAAAGTGTAATTTTACATTTATTAATTTAAAATTTTTAAAAAAATTTAAGGCCCGAAAAAATAATTTTACATTTTAGGGGGGGTCGGGGCCCATGATAGCCTTCCTGGCTTTGCCCCTGGTGAAAGCTCTTGTATTAGGAGTAGGATTGAATTTTGCTCCATTCACTTAAAAAATTAGTAAATTACTCTTTGTCCGTAAGATTAACGTGTTAAAAGGACTTTTTTTAAAAATTCCATTGATTTTTTACTGTTAAAAACTGATCTTTCCATGTCAGCATGAAACACATGTCACGCCAAAAAATATAAGGGTTAATTGAAATGAATAACCAAGAAATGACGTAGGCTTGATGGTTAAGTTGTTAATGTACTTGTAACACCCCCTACCCGTGTCTGACGCCGGGACCAGATACGAGGCAATACCGGACTTAAACATTCACACAGACGAAAACCAGGCCATAAAGTTTCATTTAATTCAAAACTGTTCAGACACATGCATAACGTCCCTTATTTGGGTCTACGAAGCCCAAAACATACTTTGGAACGGTTTCAGGACTAAACCGAGAACTTACGAAAACCTAGAAAATTTTACGCAACAACAAGTCTTTCATTTTAAACATATTTCACTTTAACCAACATCCATGACTATCAACCTCAACACAAGATATTAGCACATACATGAGTTCAATAACATTCAATATCTTCTATTTTAATACCAACGTATCATTTGCCTACCATCATGTATATAATGTACATTCTTACATTAACTAGAACTAGATATGCCAAATCTTATTCTCGTTTAATACCATCTTATTGTGGTTATCAATTTGTCCATTAAACATTCATGTTCAATGCATCATTACTTATTTCCATTTAATACATGATTCATAGGTATGCTTTCAACTTACCTAAAGTATTACCAATCATGCACAACAAACAAAGCTAACTATCTCATCACACCAGAAACATAGAACATGACATGATTAATTAAGCTTACAAACCATAATGAATATGGGCCACATCCTATGGCCATATACTATAACTCAACGTATATCAATAGGTTAGGCCAAATCATAATAATAATACATGTCATAAAACTAGCTTCCTATACATGCCAGTCACTTGATATTTCTAATATTTGAATTAATTCTCCCAAAAGTGATAGCTTGATAGTGTGATTCTGCCTCTGAGGATCTCCAACCCCGAGCCGACCTGCCAAAACTGAAGAAGTGGAGAGGAGGGGTAAGATTTACTCTTAGTAAGTCCATATGAAATTAATAAGCAATTACCAATATGCTTTTTAAGATAAAACATCATAATTGTACAATTTACATATATTCTGGTTAAGCTATTTTATCGAGTTACAGTTATTAAATCATTTATATCTGGAGCTACGAAACTCCAAATTAAGTTCCGTTAATTTTCTTTGAAACTATGCTCATATAACTTTCTCACATAAAAAATTCAGAATTTTTGAATTAGCCAATTAGTACAGTTTATTCATTAAATTTTCCCCTGTTTCGCTGTCCAACCGTTCTGACCCCTCTTCACTAAAAATTATTTTTCTCATAGTACAGAATTCGGATAGTGCTCTTATCTATCTTTATAGAGAATAGACTCAATAAGGATTCTAATCATATAAATTTTAACTCATAAGTATTTTTGTAAAATTTTTAATGATTTTATCAAATCAGAACAGGGGATCACGAAGTTATTCAGACTCTGTCTCACAACAATTTAAATATCTCATAATATAGAATTAAATTGCATGCACCATTTTCTCTATGTGAAACTGGACTTATTAGGCTTTAATCTCATATTTTATCCTGCCCCTAACTCAATTTCCACAATTTATGGTGAATTTCCAAAGTTACATTACTGCAGTAACCCAAAACTGCCAAGGCTAAATTTACTCAATCACAACTATTATTCACTAAATCCATACAATATCATTTCATCCATCATGGAAAGAACACATGATTATGCTTTATAGGCATAGATCCATAATCTCAATGTCATCAAGTATCAAGACTTATTCCTCATCATGTCATTTTCATAGTATTCACCAATACTATATACATCATAAATCAAGGCATCACACATAAGTTTAGTGTACATACCTGTACAACTTGTAATTTAACTCAAGAACATACTCACCAATGGCTTGTCTCATTGGGACCATTATCGAATACTCCGTCAAATTACCCGTTGAACACTCGGAATATAATCGGATACACGGAAGCTCGCAGCTAGACAAACTCAATAGCCTGCGGTTTATGTAGCAAAGCTACCATAATCTCACCCATAATGAACTCGGAACGCAACTCAACGAGCTCAGGTGTTCGCATCCATAATGAACTCGGAACACAACTCAACGAGTTCGGGTGTCTCATAATTCTCACGAACTTAGACCACAACTCAACAAGTTCGGATCACAATTTCTTAGTGACATGTCACTTGTATCCTAACCTATTCTTAAGGTTCAAACGGGCTCTTTCCTCGATCATACGCCTTTGCCATCTAGCTCGTGATGTCAATATCGATACTCCGGTGGCAACTCATATTTTTCAAGTATTCCACATAATTTGTATAATAATTCAACAATAATCATCGAATGCAACAATTCGTAAAAAATAATCATCATACCATTATCAAGACATCAATAACATATAGTAATGTTGCATCATTTACATAATATCAAATTATTCACATATATGTATACTTACAATTCATGTAATATCATAACATTAACATTAAAATACACATTGCATTATTAAAATCATATGAACTTCCCTCGTATCCGAAAATGGTCATTTTTACCATTTTGTCCACAACTTGGTATTTTGCCGATTTTAGCCTGAATTTTGATTTTCCTTGCTAATCATGCTTGGAAGTTTTAAAAACCTTAGCCATGTCTTCCATTTCCATATACGGTTATGGCATAAGAAAAATGAAGAAGATGACATCTTTTTTCTTAATTATTTTAGCTTTATTAACCAATTTACTAAAATACCCTTAATGAAAAATAAATAAAAACATACCATGCCATGTCCATTTTTGTCCACTAATTACAAAATGGGCTATTTACTATTTAAGGACCCCCAATTTAAAAATCCATTACTCACAAGTACTTAGTACCTTTGTAAACTAGAATACACATTTTGCAACTTTTACAATTTAGTCATTTTGACTAAATTGAGTGTCCGAGCGTCAAAATTTTCGAACGAGATTTTCAAAAAATTATTTAGTAAAATCGTAAACCATAAAAATATAATAAAAATAAAAATTTTCTTCATCGGATTTGTGGCCCCGAAACCACTGTTCCGACTAGGCCCAAAATCGGGATATTACAGTACTATTTAGAGATCCTAGGTTCAAGTCACAACTCTCCCATTTAACCCAATTTCCTCTTAAAATTTCGACCCAAAACTTTGGAAAATTTGCTCCTGCTGCCCAAGGGTTCCCAAACCCTAGGTATTTAACCCAATTTTCTCAAATAGAACTAGGATTTTAATTTCTTTTCAATTCCAAATAGGATTTTCCTTCTCCCTATTTCTTCCCTCTTTTATTTTCTTTCCTCTCTTTTACATCAAATTTTACATTCTATTTGCTGCTAAAAATAATTGCTTCCATGAATTAAATCCTTCCCATTTAATTATTCTTCCACCGATTTCGTAATTGACGACAACCCCAATCCAATCCTTGCCAAGAAATAGTAAGTACACCTCGTTTTAAAGTTTAGATCCCCTAAGCTTTTATAATTTTTCTATCTGACACTAACCCTACATTCGATTAATCAATATTTATCAGTTCTTGTCACATCTCTCGAAAATCTTGATTAATCTTGAAAGTAACCATTAATTCTTGTGTACATGTCATTTGAAGGACCCATTTTAGATGCATCAAATCAGATTTATATGTGAAGGACGTTGTTCGAACTATTGGTGAAAGGCATGTGTTATTTTACAAGTGAATCGAGGCAAATCGTGTCTCGGATTAGGGTTACAAAGCTAGCCACACGGGCATGTAGACCACACGACACCTCACACAGCCATATGCCTCTGAAACTTAGGCTAGTTCAAATCTCACACGGCCAATATCCCCCCACATGATCTGCCACACGGTTGTGTCTCCCTTGTAGCTTAATTTTGCATGTTCCACACAGTCACAGTCTATTACACAGCCTGGCTACACGACCTATGACCCCTCCACACGGCCTAAGACATCTCAGACCGTCGTATGCCCCTATTTTACAGTTTTGCCTAGAATTTTGTAAACTGTTCAATTAGTCCCTGCATGATCCTCGAACTATTTTTAGAATTATATCTCTTTCAATTGAGTCCCTGACATTATGAATAATGTCGAAATCCATAATTTGACTGATTAAATTATTAGTATATATGCATGATTTGTAATAAGTTGTTATTGATACTAATAAATTGTAACTAATGTCTACTGTTACTGATAAACTGAAAACATATATATGCATGATTTGTAACAATTTATCAATAATAAATTTTCAGTTGGCAGTATGAATAATGTCAGAATCTCTTTCCATGACTAGATTACTGATAAATTATTATTGATACTCAAATCACTGTAATTGCATGAACAACATGCCTACTATTACTGATAAACTGAAAACATGACATACATGTCTCCTGCTACTATTAATTTGATTATATGCCAAGCATGTCTACTGTTTTTATACTATACCGTTAATAACATGTCATTCCACATTGCATGGGGCGAGACGTTTTGAAAGAAGGAAGTACTGCAATTTGTGTAATAGCCTAATTTTCAGTAGTGTCAAAAATAGTGATTCGAGATCACTAAATCCGACGAGTGAGTTGAAAATTTAATAAATTAATATCTATGAGTCAAGTGTGATTATAGAAGTATTTTTTTTAATTAGTGAATTTTGTGATTTAAAAGAATTAATTAGGTAAATCGGGTTGAAAACGAGGTATCGAGACCTCGGATTCATAAACCGAGCCATAAATATTTTTATAAATATTTACGGAGTGTTATTAAGTTAGTATTAAAGTTTTGTTAGAAAATTTTAACGTTTGGTTAGTCAATTAATTAAAAAGGACTAAATTGAAAATAGTGCAAAATTTGGTAAAGTGATTAAATAGTTTAAGTGACTAATAAGGAGGGATTTAAAAGGGAAATAGACCCAAAGTATGGGCTGGACGGTTTGGGCAAGAAAATCAGCAAAAAGACAAGGAGAAACAAGGGCAAAATTAGAAATTTTGCAAATTAAACATATAAAATAAAGACAAATTTGAAAAATCTAGAGATATCATCATTTTTCTTCAGCAAAAACGCCATGGGAGGTCTGGAAGTTGCTGATTTTTCATATTTTGACATATATGAGTTCAATTTTTACTTTTTCTTAGTAATTTTTATGTTTTTGTGACTTTTACAATTAGGTCCAACTATCTAATTCATTAGTTTTTGATTTTATGGGTGACTTTAAAAGTTACCATGAATAATTTTTGTATGATTATGGTGAATTATTATGGAATTGAAGTTCTTATTTTATTATATGATGATTTTATTAAGTAATTTTGATAGAAATTGATTTTAGGACCTAATTGTGAAAAAGTTATGAATTAAGGTTTGGTGCTGAAATTCTAATTTTCAAAGGTTTTGTAGTAGCTTAGAATGAATAAATGAAGTGCTAATTGAGAAAAAATATCTCAATTGAGAGGCTAATTGAATAGGGACGAAATTACTATTTATTAAAAGCTTAGGGGAAATATGGTAATAAACAGCTTGCACTAAAATATTTTTAGACAGCAGCAGTAGGCTAACTTTGAAAAATCACAATAAATTGTAGAAATTGAATTAGAAGATGAACAAAGCATGAAAATAAAGCTTATTAAGTCTAGTTTCTCATAGAAGAAATGGTGTAAGCAATGGATTTGTAAATAATGAGATATAATAAATTTTGTAAGACAATGTCAGAATGAATTTGGGTTCCCCTGTTCTGACTTTGAAAAATCATAACAAATTGAATAAAAATAATTAGGGGCTTAAATTTTTATTTATAGAATCTTAAATGAGTCTATTTTTAATATAAACAAACAGGAACATCATTCAAATCATGTATGAAGAGATAATTAATTTTTAGTGAAGAAGGGTTAGAACTGTCAGATAGCAGAACAGGGGTGACTTTAAAGAATAAACTGTACTTATTTGCTAAACCAAAAATTCTGAAAATTTTATGGTAAGAAAATATGTGAGTCTAGTTTCAGAGAAAATTAGCGGATCTTAATTTGGAGTTCCTTAGCTCCAAATATAAATAATTTAGTGACTATGACACGGGTGGATTGCTTGAATATTCACATAAGTAATTAGTAAAAATTATGGATAATGTTACTTACAAATGTGTTATTTATACCAAGGATGTGGATGGAGAGGAGGAGGAGGAAAAATATATGAATGACTTGTGTATAAATTGATTACATGCCTGATTATAAACAATAAATGTTGAATTAGTAATGATATAATGTTTTATTTCATATGTTCATTATTAAATTGTAAATATTGAAAAAGTATGAAAGTTGAACTAAATGTTCAAATTGAGTGGAACGAAGGGTTGAGTACTTTCGTTCAGTGACTAAAACGAATTGACTGAAAAGACCATGGTTGGACCATGGCAACATGTGATATGTGATTTCCGTATAAGACCATAGCTGGGCTATGGCATCGGAGAGATGTGATTATGTGCTTCCGTATAAGACCATATCTGGGATATGGCATCGGTGTGATATGTGCTACTGTATAAGATCATATCTTGGATATGACATCAGTGTGATATGTGATTACGTGTAAGACCATAGCTGGGCTATGGCATCGATATGTGAATATGTGTAAGACCATAGCTGGGCTATGGCATCATTATGTGAAGATGTGTAAGACCATAGTTGACCTATGGCATCGAGAAAACGAAGTACTCAATTCCGTAAGACGTTCACTAATTTGACAATGTGTGGCAAGTGAAAGAGTTTATGGATTTAAAAGATAAATTTGTAGTGAACATGAAATTGAGCTCAGTTAAATGATTTCATCAATTAGATATTGTGTATGGCAGGATGTGTTAGCGAATTACATGTTTATTAAATTGATATTTGAAGTTCGGTAAGTGACATGTGATGATGTGTAAGACCATAGTTACACTATGGCAACAAGTAAATGACATAATCAATTTCATAAGACGTTCGCTAATTTGATAAAAAGGTGATAAATGACATGTGAAGAAAAGTGATAGTATTTAAGTAGTTAATAATATTGAGCTCACTTATATACATTTGTTAATCAAGATTGTGATCGACAAGAAGAGATAGCGAATTATATGCTTATGAATTGCTATAAGTATTTACCTGAAATACAAGAAAATAATGGTTATTGATATATGAAAGCATGAGATTATGACATATGAATTATGAATATGGAATGTGTTTGATAAATGTGTTCATTGATAATTATGGAATAATTATATACCTCATGTGTACTATTTGCATAAAGATGATTTTTCAAACACTTTGGTGAGTAAAACTCAAATATGAAATAGTATGAAATCAAGACAAGTTGATATGAAAATATATTTAAATTACAAAGATATGGCTGATATATATTATGATTACATAACATGAAATTGTGTACATAAAAATGAGAAACAGAATGTTCAGATTTAGGCACACGGCCTAGCAACAAGGGCGTGTGCTCAGGCCGGGTGACTCAAGTTTCTTCTTGAATGCAAGTCAGAGAGCTTCACGGGCTTGGGTCATGGACGTGTGTGACCACACGGCCTACCCACATGGGCGTGTCCCCAGTCACACGGGCGTGTGACCCTTATACGTGAGAAAAATTTTAAAAGTTGCGAAAACTTTTCCTGAGAATCCAGTTTAGTCCAGACCTGATTTTAATGCACTATTTGAACCTCGAAGGTTCGTTAAAGGAATGTTTATAATCAATCTCAATATTTGAACGATAAATGATTTAAATGATCTGTAAGTGTTTTGTACTCCTTGGTAATACCTTGTAACTCTGTTTTGACAACGGATACGGGTTGGGGATGTTACAATTTGTCTGCAAACACTAGTGGTTTATCCACAAACTTACTGATAGCTTTTATCTACAAATTCGTTGCGTATTAACCTGCTGGCAGTGTATTAGCCTGCAAACATTGGTGGTTTTTCCACAACTTTTATTGGCAGCTTTTATCTGCAAACCCGTTGTGTTCACAACTATTGGCAATGTATTAACCTACAATACTTGTGGTTTTCCATAAACTGGAGTGTTTGGGATATAAGAGTTTTAAACGGTGGGGTAGGATATTTTCTTTACTATTAAACTGAAATTGCATTACATCGGCACTCGTAAGCATGCTTGAATGAACTATCAATTTTTGCTATGCTATATGATTGTTGTTGTACTAAACACAATTAGTATATGCTAAGTTTATTACTTTGCACTAATTCTCTTATGATGGAACTTATACTGAGCTTCATAGCTTACCCTCCTTTTAATTTTCATCATTATAGATAACCCACTAGGTTAGGATGCGAACACGACATCCAAAGGGTTTCAGCTCGATTTTTGTTAATCATATATTTTTGATTTATTTTATAGCTTGCATGACATTTAATTTGATTTTTAGTACATCGAATTATGAATATTAATTAGTTATGCATGAACCTCAGTTTTTATTTAAACGTAACCAAATATCACTTTTTTGTTGCTACGATACAGTTAAAATTTTGAGTAACACATATACTAGTAGTTAATAAAGTTTTCAAAAAAAAAGTCATCATTACGTAGGTTAGATAATCTAAACCAGTTTTAATAACTCGTAAGTTTTTTTGAAAATAAACTAAGTTTTCTTCTAAAACAAACAAATGTTTGAATATGACCATTTTAAAAACTCCGATAACTTACTGGGCCATTTCGATGGCTAACATAATCTTTCGAATTCGAGTCTAACGTCTAGGTCAGGTTAAGAGGTTACAATACACGTATCATACAACGTATAATTGTTTGGTTATTCTGTCAGCCACACCAGTTTTTAAAAGTAGAAATTGATGAATTTTTTTGACCGTTTTATAAAAATAATATTTTAAAATCACGTAATTACAAAAATAGGATGAGAAAAAAATTAATTAGAAAATGGGATGTTTGGTAAAATAACTTTTAGTATCGTCAGACAAAAGTCTAATAAGAAAAAAAAAAGCCAAAATAGTGAAAAAAATATTTTTTTTATTGGTGCTGCCAATGTGTCAGTCGACACCCTTTGATTAAATAAAAACAGTTGTAATTTTAGGGATTAAATACAGGAAAAAGATATTAAGTCATTAAATGTAGGGAAAAGACTATTGTCTTGTGTTGGAACCACAAACCAGCTTTCTTTCTTTTTTCCACTTTTTTAGCTTTTTTTTAATTCACCGGTGCCATCAATGTGTCAGGCGGCACCACAATTTTCTTTTCACTTTTCAATTTTTTTTTTGACAGATTTAAAAAAAAAAAAATCATTGGTGTTGCCAATGTGATAAACAACACTCAAAGCTATTGTAGCAAATACTCCATTTTCATAGTTAAATTGTGCCCCACCCTAGTTTTATAATTAACTAGGTTTTAATATTATTTTTATAAAATGGTTAAAATTTTTAACTAGAAATGATCAGTTTACTAATTAATCTAACATACATAAATTAATTTATCCATTGATTAAAAATTTTGAAAAACTCATATTCACCCTTTTTTTTTTTTGTTTCTTTATTTAAAAACCCTTTAAATGTTATTAGGTAAATTCTGGTTTTTAAATTATTTTTTATTTTATAAAAAAAACTAAAAAATTACAGACCAAATTTACAATTATAATTTGAATCATCATCAAAATTTGTCATTGTTACTCAATTTCATTAAACAGTAGCCATTATGTTTTATAAGTTGTTGATCTTTTTTAAATTAAATTTACCACTTGCATTCTAACACTCTATTTTTTTTTCAAATTGTTAAAAATATGATGATAAAATTACATAAAATTGAATCACAATTTTGTTTTATTAATGACAAATATTTAACTTTCAAGGTGTGAAATGATTGGGATTCTCTTTCTTTTGTTTTTTGTTTTTTTTCCTTTTTCCATCAAAACTAAGAGAATATTTTTTCTCTTACAAATATGAAAATATTTTTTCCATTGATTCTTAGCTCAATTGGTATAGGTATTGTTGTCAAAATAAGAGGATGTGGGTCCGAATGCGCTGAAGCGCATTATCCTCCTATTTATGTATTGGGGAGGGGTTATGAGTAGTTTTAGGCTTTGTGTAAAAAATAACAGAAATGATTAAAACTTATAATAAAATTATTCAAAAAATAATTAAAACATTAGTGTTATTTTTTAGAGGTTAGATTATAAGTATAATAACAATTACAAGTATGATATTGAAATTTAAAATAAAATATATTTAGATTTAAATCAAAATAAATTTATATATGATCCTAAATATTTATCTCAATAATTCCTACATAAATTTTTCTTATTAAAATAATAAAAATAAAAATATTATTTGTAAAATTAAATAATTATAAAATTCATCAAACAAATGAAATATATATAAATAAAGAATAATCCAAAAGAGGGTTGTGGGCCATACCATTTGAATGGTTTAGCCACATCCATGTATCACATCAATGAAAATTGAATAGCATTATTGTACTCTATTTGGGGCCAACGTGCCTCTGCTTGTGCCCCTAAAGGGAAACCTTTTATCTCTCACCTAAAGCTATCCAATGGATAATAATCTATTCCAATAATATTAGTGTAAATATATATATATTCTTAAAGGTGATAAGGTAAGGTCCAAGTTGGGATAATTTTGTGATTTTAAGTTTGAGTTTCTAATTTATTCAAATTATATGTGAGTGGTTTTTTTTTTTGAATTATAAGAGAAAAGTAAAAGTTTTAGCAACAGTGCGACTAGCGCAATTCGAATTTAGACCACACTTAGAGCAGCGAATAACCTGGCCAACATATGAGGTTTATTATATGCGAGTTTTTATATTAGTATTGATTTAAATTTCACTTATGTAAGTTTTATTAGGTAAAAGTACTATACAGATCCCTAAACTGAGAGTCAGGTTCAGGGGCGAAGCCAGAGGGGCTGGCATGGACCCTAGCCCCTCTAAAATGTAAATTTGCTCTTTTAGCCCTTAATTTTTTTAAAAATTTTAAATTAGTAAAGGTAAAATTATACTTTGTCCCCCTAAAATTATAAAAATTTGATTTAATCCTTTACAAATTATAAAGATATAAATTATAAAAAATTAAAATTTTATTCGGCCCCCTTAAATATTTATTCTGGCTTCGCCCTTGGTCAAGTTGCATTTTGTCTCTTTTACTTAATAATAATAATAATAAAGGGGCAGTTGAGTCCTTGTATGTTAGATTAAAAAACAAATCAATCATTTTATTAAAAATTTCATTCATTTATACTATTAAGAACCAGTCCATTTACGTCAACATGAGATACATGTAACATGCCACGTTTTAATAGTTTTATTATTCCGTTAACCACGTCAAATTTTTAACAATACAAATGGATGGATTTTTTAACAGAAATGTCTGATTTGCTTCTTAATCTTATGTGAAAGAACTGATTTGCCCAATTTTTTTAATAGAGAGAACAAAATATACTCTGACTCCTAATACAAAAACCTTTACGATACATTTCACATCTTATTAAAATTTATTTTTATTTAAATCCGAATACATTCCTATAATCAATTTAGGTATTCATTATAATATTAATTTCTACTTTTAATCACTTAAAAATATATGTACCATTGATATTAAAATGTTAATGTAAAAATATAAACTATAAAATACTAAATATTAAATAGTCATAATAGTAATAATAATAATAAGATGGAGTTAAGTGTGACTAAAGAAAATGATGTAGCCAATGGTGGATCAAAGGGGTTGGTGGGGGTCCCATTATATATCTATGATTCATACTTTGAATGGTCAAGCATCAAATTATTTGTTTTTAATCTCATACATTGGATGCCCATCATCTATTTATATTTTAATTACATTATAGTCCCTAAATCTTTATATTTTCTTTTTGCAAAAGGTTGCTATATTTTTGCTTTCTTTTGCATCATCTCTTCCCAAAGTTTTGAACATGCTTAAAAAGGTATATAGTTTGTGGGAAGTGCACTCTATTTTCAGTGATTTATAAGTTTTTGCTTTTTTTTTTTTAATGATTGATGTGTCATATTTTATTACTATTATTGTGTGTGTCACTTCATCTTATATTCTTTTAAGGGTAAATTACATTAATAGTAATTTAATTATGCATAAATTTTCGTTTTGATCACTAATATTTTTGAGGTTTTTTTTTTTGTCATTCGACTGTTAAGTGATTAATGGCGTCACTTCTCTAATTGGTATAATGATAAATTTAGTCCTTAACTTTTATACTTTTTTAATCAATTTGGCCCTAATTTTATATAAAAATATAAAAAAAATCAAAATTCTTTTTAAATTTTATATAGAAATTTAAATATATATAGTATAAATGTATTAAAATATATACATAAAATTGAATAATTTTTTATTATAAAACTACGAATAAAAAAATAAGTTTTGAAATTCAAAATTACATAAATATTTTTTAAAAAGAAAAAAAAGCTTTATTAATTCCAGTGTTCCCACAAAGTTAAAATTTATAAACAACATTTCAAAAAATTCTACAAATTAGAAATTTCTTCTAAAAATTCAAAATATATATTCATTCAAAAAATTCTAAACCTCGTTATGATCCTCAACTTTGATGGAGCGATCTTGTCGTCGCCATCGGTGTTGAAGTCAGAGGAAGCCTTCTTTGCTTGTGAGACTTGCATTTTATTATGGAAAAACCCCAAAAGTAAACACATTTTACAGTTTAGTTAACGAGAAAGAAAGGAAATGAGAATGCTAAGAAGAAGTATGAAGATTTAAAAGGAGATAATTCTGGTATTTGGGAGATGATTGGGTAAAGAAGGGTTTGAATTTCGATGACTTACGAGAAAATTTGAAGCCAAACCATGAATTTTATAAACGCTAGGGATTTAGAAATGAGGAGATGAAATAGTTTCGATTTGTTTTCGGATTTTGCTTTTTTTTTTATTTCTTGTAATTAATTATTTAGTTTTTTTAAATTTTTTTAAATATTTATATATATTTAACTTGATTTTATTTTATTTTTAAGTATTTATAGATTTTATAGATTTTTAAAATTTCTATTTATTTTTAGAATCTTCTAAATTTTTAAAGAATTTTTATTTTTAATTTTTTATATAGAATTAAGGTTAAATTGATATAAAGTATAAAAACTAAGGACTAAATTTGTTATTGCACCAATTAGAAAAATGCTACTGTTAGTCACCTAACAATGGGGTGACAAAAAAAGTCGAAAACATTAGTGACCAAAACGAAAACTTATACATAGTTAAGTGACCTTTCGTGCAGTTTACCCACTTTTTAATTAATGACTTTTTTAAAATTTCCTTACTAGTAATTCGTATAGTCTTGTTGACACACATTGAGATTAAACAATATATTATTTTATAAAATTGTTTTTAATTGACAATATTGAATCCTATGTGATGGCCTGATGGTTAAGAGTATTCACTACTTCAGATGTGGCCTGGGTCCGAATCGTGCTAATCGCGTTTGTTGTTCGGGCTTTATCCTATTGGCAAGTGTTAAATATAATTAAAATGTTTGATAAATATATATTTTAAATAATGAAATTTTTTATTATATATATATATTTAAATATTTCCCACAATTTTAAACAAAGCTAATATTTAAATATAAAGTTTAAAAAAATATATAATTTATAAATAAAATAATTGAAAATATTCTCTATCGAATGATTAATAACTCATAATTTTTTAGAAGAAAGTAATTGTAGATTTTAAGGGTTTGGCTCCATTCCGCTACATTTTTGTTCATTATTATTACAGGAAAGTAATTATAGAACATCTAATGTGGTACATGTACTTTAAAAATGTCTAATATAGTATCAGAATTATTAATATGTATTTTATTATAGTACATGTAGTTTTATAAAATATCCAATACGGTACTTGTACTTTGAAAATATCCAATGTGGTACCTGTACGTTTAAAATATTTAATGTAGTACCTATGTTTTATGATGGCACTTGTACTTTCATAAAATGTCCAATGTGGTACCTGAACTGTAAATATGTGTTTTATTATGGTACATGTAAACTTGTTCAGGGGTTGGGTAACTTGTCTAGTCTGATAAGTTGGGTTGGGCTTGAACAAGAATTTTTGTACCTCTAGCCTGACCTGAATTCAATTTAATTATAAAACATCATTTTAATATGTATATTTTTAATATTTTATTATTTTTAACAACAAAATGGGCTTTTTGGAACCGGACCGAAAATAGACCTAGGCATGAATTTTTTTTGGAACCGAGCCTTAGACCAGCCTGATCCATGGGTAGCTCTAGGTACATGGTGTTAACACCGATAATGAATTGCTAAACCAACCAATAAAAAATCGAAATGTTGATTTTCTTTTTCAAATCATCAAGTCCATTTGAATAACATAACATTACGTGGAAAACTAAATTAAAAAATTAAATTGAACTAAAAACAAATAATTAAACATATGGTTAATAAAAAAGAAGTAAATACTAAAAAATCGAGTTTATTTAACTATAAAATAAATATAAGCATTGGTTTAAACACGATGTAATAGTTTGAGAGTTTACATATATATCAGCCTTTTAAGGACTATTTAAATTATTTTTATTTAAATATAGGCATAATTTGGCCCTCTTACATTACAAAAAATGTCATTTTAACTTTTCATTTAAATTTTCACCCATCAACTTGTATTGTTTGTCAAATCATCCCAAAATGAATGGAAAACTTAACTTTGTTGATGTGGCATAAACGTGGGAGTCTAGTCAACAATTAATTAATTGCTTACGTGACATTTACATAGCATACATGCCGCACATGTATGCAAAGTTAATAGACATTAACTTTCCATTTATTTTTGGGTGATTTGAAAAATAATGTAAGTCCAAAGGCTAAAAAAATAAAAAATTAAATGAAGAGCTAAAATGACTTCTTTTGTAAAGTTGAAGAGTTAAAAAATTGCCTTAAAATATAGGCCCGAAATATGGGTTTGGGCAAAAAAAGAGGCCCGTTTAGAAAACAGGCCGGGCTCGGGTAAAATTTTTTTGGCCCGAATTATATACTAAATATATATATTTTTATTTTTAATCATATTTACATTTACATTTTTAATTTTAATATAATCACTTTTTATTATTTTTAATTTGTGTATTGTTTTAAGAATTGTTTTAATATCATTTTTTATTTATTTATTGTTTTAATATTTGTTTTAAATGTATTTGATGATTTATTATATTTTAAAAATTTTTATTTAATGAAATAAGTTTAAAAAAATTTAATATGGGTCGGGCCGGGCTTGGACAAATTTTTAGGCCCATATTTTGTGGCGGGCCGGGCCCAGACTTGGAAAATGGGCCTAAACTTTTGTCTGGGCTCGGCCCGAACTCGACCTGGCCCGGCCCATGCACACCTCTAATACTAAATCATATCTGTTTTTTTTGATACAACGTTTAGAATCACCCATAACATTTCCTCAACCCTTATATAAAAGGATAATGCGACTTTAGCGCACTCGAATCTATGTTCTCCTGCACCAACAACAATATCGATTTTTTTAAATCAATTTAAGCTAAAATGCAATCTGAAAAAAAAAATGCAAAATATTAATTACCATGTCATGATGATAATATTAGTGTTGCATTACATCTGCATTTTGCATTAATTAAAAGAAAGAAAAGGACTGTTTTTCGGGTTCAAACATGGTTAGGAATTAGGATAAAACCCAAACCCGAGTCCGAAAAGGGCAATGATAAAACCACCGAGCAGGGGACCCAACTCCAAACCAACCACACGGAGTCTAAATTGTGCTTCATCATTGTTCACTTAATACCTTGCGTGCACTCCTCACGCACGCACGTATCAAACCTTTAATCTCTTTTTTTTTTTTTCTTTAAATTTTAATTATTTCGATATTTCAAGGACATTTTCGTCAGTTAAAAAATCTCTATATAATAATCTATCTATTAGTATTAATCTCGGCTTCCGTGCAATCCTTAAACCTTCGTCTGTAAACTTCCATTTTTGACTCTAAAAAAAAAAAAAACTCCTTTTAGTCTCCATTTCTCTCTTTGAAGCTTAAATTTTGGAATAAGGCTCTTTTTTTTCTTGATTTGAGATTTGGGTTTCTTCTCCTTTCTTCTTTTTTTGTAAGTTTTTCAGCTTCTTTGATGATATCTATATATTTTTTTCATAGCTATGGCTACTTTTTTTTTTTATGTAATTTATATTTAGATTTCATGTACCATAAGAAAAAAAAATAGATCTATTGATCTTGATTTTCTACCTTCCTTTTTGATCTTTTCTCTAGATTATTAGTAGTACTATAAAAAAAAGAAAAGAAAGAGATTTATGTTATCTGAAAGCTGAAATAATGAATGGTTTTTTGAACCATTGCAGGGTTCAGCAGCAGCATGCGGTGGTGGTTCAGTCAATCGGTTGATGTGTTTCGAAAATTTATCTCTTTGAACTTGTATTGTAGAGTGATTCTGTAATTCCCCCATAATCAGCAAACAAAACCCTTTTTTTAGCCATTCACTCTCTAGTCTTACACTATTCTATATATATCTTCCATGGGATCCACTTTCTTCATTGTTGTTCCATGTTATGTTCGTCAGATTAGCTGATTAGTGAATTATCTACAAAACCCATCTCTCAAATTTGTGTTCCAAAAGTTTTCATTTTAGTTTGTGGAAGATCCTCTTTGTATATTGAAGGGTTGGGGGGAAACGTAGTTATGGTGTGCCAAGCAGCTAGCCAAACAAGATTCCGGGCATTGAAGTATGAAAATGGTATTGCAGGGAGTGCCACCATTGTAGTTAGAGTTATAGCATGCTTTCAACCTCTTCAAGATTGCCAGGTTTGTTTTTTTATTTGTACAAAACAAAGCCTTTATGAGAGAATTAGATACCCTTTTTTGTTGAGTGTTTGTTTCTTTTCTTAATATATAAGATTCCTTGTTCTTTTTCTTCTATTTTTGTCATTGATAATTTGTTTGAAAGTTTTTGTCTTTGGGGTATTTTGTTTTTGCAGGCTGAATATTTTCGTCATTTGCTTAAGCCTGTTACGTAGATTGGGTTCTTTATATTACAGCCATCAAGTTAATTTTAGTTTTGTTTTTTGCCCCTTGTTTTTTTGAGAGAATTTGGAAGTAAACTACTAGTTCTGCTGCTACAACATTCAACTTCTGGTATGTTTTGCTTACTTTGTTTTTATGAATATGTAGTTTCTGTTCTTTAGGATGTCGATTTTTAGAGTTAACTCTGTTGATATTGTAGGTGATTGTTCTGGTTAGATGGGAGAAGGCTGTGGATTTTCGTTTCCACAGCAGCGATTCGATTGGCGATCGCATGACTTGAGTTCTTTGGCTGCTCCTCATCCTTTGGTTCAGCAAAATACTAATCCTCAACTTGTTAACTCTGGCATCGATATGGTCTCGGTCCCGAGGACTCTGCCGGATTATGCAAATCCTGGAATAATACCCCAATTGCAGGTTGGCCAAGTTAAAGAACCTTGTGGCTGGTTTTACCGTTCACCCCACTATTGGCAGGGCTTGGTGCCTGCTTCAACCAACCCTTATGAGTATTACAATGAAAAGATTGTTTCGAAGGCTGGTTCGGGGTGTGCTCAGAAGAGATTCCTTGTTTTTGATCAATCTGGTGATCAAACTACTATGATATTTAGCTCTTCTTTCGGGACTCCTATCAAATGCGCCACTTGGGATCCAAAATCTCCTGCTGCTTGTAACTTTAATGGCGAGGATCCGATAACCAAAGTAAACCCTGATCTTCACTCTGGGCCGATATCCTCAAATGTGTTTGATGAGAATGGGACCAATACGCAAAGTGAAATGCACGAGGATACTGAAGAACTAAATGCGTTGCTTTACTCAGATGATGATAGTTATTATACTGATGATGAAGTTACAAGCGCAGTTCATTCTCCTAGTACAATGACAGCTCGCTCCGAGCAATTCGAGGGAGGAGGAACTGAAAAGGTTGCTAGCTCTATTGGACCAACTAAAAAGCGAAAACTGCTCGATGACGGTAATGATTACCTGCCGTTGCTTACAGACGCTGCTAGTTCAGTAAATCCTAGCAGATGTTCTGAGTATGTGGATGATGCAGATTCTAGCTGTGCCAATATGGAATCCTCTTCAAGTAATAAGAGACTGAGAATCGAAAAAATTCACGAGACCGTGAGTGTTCTACGAAGCTTAATTCCAAGTGGGGAAGGCAAAGATGCAATCATGGTTCTTGATGAAGCTATTGATTACTTGAAATCCCTTAAACTCAAAGCCAAAACCTTGGGACTTAATGCTCTATGATGTTGCCAACGCCATTGCCGCTCTTCTTATTCGGTGTTAGTGGTCGCATCTATCATCATTAGTTATTGTTTATTGGTACCTATTAGTCAAGGCATGGATTTGCATGTGTAGCCATATAATTTGGTGTCTTCCAACAAAGGAGCCAAAAATGAAGAGCCAAGTGAGTCTTTCTTCAATGATTTGAGTAGGAAAAACCAGTAAGATTTGGGTTGGAAAATCTATAGAAAGCAGTATATTTATGTCCCAATAAAGGGGAGTGAATCATTAGTCTTCACCTTGGGGGTTTAGAAAGTAACACTCGCGCTTGGGAATGATGGGGTTTTTAGCAGTGTGAATGAGAAGACTGGTTATTATAAGGGACCCTCATAAAAGGTGGCTAAGTGCACGCCGCTTAGGTGGTTATTGGGTCCCAATCTTCACTTTCTTCTTCTCCCCTTTTGTTTGTGTGTATCTTCTTTTCTTTGATGTTGAATATATTGCATAAGCAAAAGAGCATGCAAACAAATTTGCTTTGAAAGCCCCTTTCATGGCCTTTTATATGGGGTAGTGTTGTTATGCATGTATGTACGTATGGTCCTTTTTTTCATGTATGCTGTCATCATGGGGTTTAACCATAGTATTTGTAGTGCTTTGATGTGTTGGTAATGATGTTATATCATTCATGGATGGATGTAATTTTATATAATATATGGTTTGAGTGTTGTTTATGATGATGATGATGCTGATGATGATATACTCTAAGGTGATCGTAATTTTATCCTATATAGCTCCCTAGCTTACCTTATGAAATGGTGCAAATTTTCTTTTTCCACTTTGTATGTAGATGATGGCTCGTGTGATGGGACTGCAAAAAGTTGGTATTATTTTTGATGAGTGAAGAAATGACATTAATCTGCCACCTACCCTCTAGCCAGTCATATTGCTAAAGTTAACTTGAGAGACATGAGCATGCATGTGCTAATCATATGGAATATAAAAATTTCAAACATCAGCATCATAATACGAATTCGAAAAATGATGAGTTATGTGTATTATGATATTAATTATGATTATTCTAAAATCTATATATGCACATGATTAAGTTTAATATTTTGGGCACTCACTTTGGCAATGTCAAAAATTTTTTTAATTTATATAGTAAATTATAGGTTAAATTTTGTTAATAGTTTTTATATTTTGTGAAATTTGTAGATTTAATTCTTATATTTTAATTTGATTATTTTTAATTTTTGTTTTGTTCAAATTTTAAAATTTCAATTTTCAACAAACGATAACACGATTAAATTCATTTTTTTGCCTCTATACTACATATTAAATATTTAATTGAGTTGATGTCACAAATTAAGTGAGCAGTAACTCAGTTGGGTAATGTCTAAACTATCTTACTATAAATAGTAAATTGTTGGATGAATTTTGCTGGTATTTTGTGAAAGTTCATTAAGTTCTGTTATTTTTAAAATTTGATGTGTCAAATATATTGTCATGTGCATAATGTCATGTTAGTTTGTTACTTTCACATATTACTTGTAAAAAACTCAGTTAATGGATTAACGACTGTTATTTGTTTTAAGACTAAAATTTTAAAATTTGAAAGTGTAGGATTTAGAATGATCCAATTGGAGTATATGGATCAAATCTACAATTGTACATATAGTACAAGACTAGTAAATTTAACTAAACAAATTGGTCATGATTAGAATTTCAAACTATGAAAAGTACAAAGATTAAAATTGACCAATTCGAAAAGTACACGATTAAAATTGACTTACTTAAAGTACAGAGGCTAAATTCATAAATTTTTGAAAGTATAAGGATTAATAGCAAAATTTAGCTTAAATTGTATTATTTCGAGGTAAATTTTCCATTTTATTCCTTTTATATAGAAAAATATACAAACAAAATAAAATCTAAACTCAAGTCTCTGTAACTTTTAATATTTGTATATAGAGATGATCATGGGTCGGATCGGACCTTAATAGAATTTTAGACCCGTTTTCAAGGTCTGGTCCTGGCTCGAAAAATGAGCCTAAATTTTTATCCAAGCTCGACCCGAACAAAAATGCTAAAACTTGAGCTTGGCTCGACCTGACCGTATTAATTTTTTAATTATTATTTTATAAAAATAAATTTAAAAAACACAATACATCAAATACACTAAAAATATTAAAATAAATATTTTTCACCAAATTGAAAATAAATTAAAAAAATATTTATACTTGAAAGCACTAAAATAGGTGCAATTTAGCTAGTAAATACTTTTAAAATAGTAGTAAAATTAATAATACAATAAGAATTATACAATAAACAATAAAATATTAGCAATATAAAAATGAAGACCCCAAAACAGTGAGAAAACAACAACAAAAATAATAGCAAAAAGCAGTATTTTTTTTTTTTTTTTACAAATTCGAGCCAAGCCTCAAGCCAAAAAAAGCTTACTTGAGGCCTAGCCTATTTAGAAAACATGCCTCGTTTTTTTACCTATACCTATTTTTCGGACCTATATTTTTGTTCAAACTCTCACTTTTTGGACAAATCTTCTAGCCAAACCGAATAGTCCAATTCATGATAAATTTATTTATATATCACCATTCAATTAAAATCTCATTTTTTATTTTTATTTTTATTTTTCACTTAAATCGTAAGTTTGGTATAATCTAATAAGTAATAATCTTGATGTCATAATAACTTTGATTAACTAATGTCATGTCAAACGTTCCAAATGAGAGAAATGAATGGTGTGACTTTGTACCAAATTTTTTGGGTTTGAGATAAGTATAAAACTTATGTTCAACATCATACCATCATACATGTCATATTGAACGAATATATTCCATTTCCCATATCACGCTTTGTAGGGTGGTTGGGATGCTTTATATATGTACTTTTTTTTTCATTGACCTTATATTAATTTTCGTCATTGGTGCAGGAATAATAAAAAATTTACGGATTAAGTCTTAATTTAATTGGTATGGATATTATTATCAATGTAAGAAGATATGAGTTTGAGTATGCTGAAGCGTATTATTTTTCTATTTATGAATTGGAGAAGAACTATGAATAATTCTAGATTTTGTATCAAAATAATAAACATGATCGAAACTTATAATAAAATTATTAAAAATATATATATATTTTTAAATAATGGAGCGGTGCATGAAACTGGATTTTCACCCAAAAGCAATTGGTCCCTCATGTATGTATATGTCATCCTCTCCTGTATTTAATGCGCTTGGTGAGGTTATGTCTTCAGCTCAGATTCCTAGTTTTTTCCTTTTTATACAAAAAATCATATACTATTTTTGATATCACTTTCATTTTTAATATAAATAAAAAATTAGATTTTTTTTGTTAATATGACATTTGATATTTAAAGTTGATATTTTTTAAATTTGGTATTTCAGATTTTTTAGGCTCAATTTGGTACATAAATTTGGTATATTTTTCTTAATTTGGTACCTAAGCTTTTTTAGGTTTAATTTGGTACCTGGATTTATTAAATGTTATACAAATTACGTAAAACACTAACTATGTTAAAAAAAAATTGTTATGCCATAAAAATATTGTCAGTATTAGAGAAAATTCATGTTAAAAAATAGGTATTGAGCTATGTTTAACGAATTAATATTAAACAATAAAAAAGTTTTTTTAAAACCTCAAATTGAAAGAAATTCATTATTTTCAATTGATAAAATAAATAAATAATTAATTAAAACTAAAAATAATTAAATATATAATATACAGAAAAATCATATCATCTGTCACATGTGGGTCATATATTGATTATTTTTGTTAACTCATAAAAAAATAACATTTTCAGTATATTGGAGTAATTTGTAAAACGTTTGATAAGTACCAAATCAAATAAAAAAAAAGATTAAGTGCCAATTTAGAAAAAAAGAGTCAAGTTTAGGTACTAAATTGAACACCCAAAAAGTTTAAGTACAGAAAATGTGTCAAGTTTAGGCAGTAAATTAAAAAAAAAATGTCAAATGTCAAATGTCAAATGTCAAATTTCAAATTCAAATACCAAATATTATATTAAACTTTTTTTAAGTTTAAATTAAATTAAAAGCTATAAAATGTGATGCTAAAACATTGCATCTTTGTCACCTTTAGTGTTTTTTTTTTTTTTTCGATAGACAAAAACAACATCAAGCGAATACAATAACAATCAACTTGTTTAGCATGCAAAGTTTCTTGTAAAGAATTTGGTGGATCAATGAACAACAAATGCTTTGACACTTCATTACTTGTGGATTTAGTCATAAGATCAACAATTGTATTTTGCATCCTTTGAATATGGCAAATTCTGATTCTCCAATTACGTTTGAGTAGGGAGCTAATTAAACGCAATTCAAACTGGAACCAACCCCACCAACTAGCAAGGTCTCCAATAAAATTGCATTATCGCATTCTAGTTCTACTTGCCTGAATCATTTCTCCCATACTATGTTCAGACCTTCATATATTTAATTTAGTATTTAATTTTAATTTTAATATTCACCTTTATATTTACATTTTTTTTCTTTACAATGTTGAATTTGGTGGTTGAGTTTTATTTTTTTTATTTTAATTAAGTATCTATGTTTTTTTTCTAGAGTATACGCGTCAAATATTCATTGATTTTTTTATTTTTTTGGATTACCAAATTGAACATTGAAGGCAAACTCATGTATCAATTTGGGATAAAAAAATTAGGTATCAAATTGAATATTAAAATTAAACTCAGGCACTAAATAGTATATTAACCCTTTTTTGAATAGTGTGATATGGTTAAAAGCAGAAATTTCCATGGGCTTCGTAGGTTTTAGATTTTCATTTTTTATTGGCTGCTTTCATTTTCGCTACATGCAATGTAAACAGGCTCCAAAATATGGAGCCTGCGGCCATGCTGTTTGGCCCATAATTTTAATTTCTCTGATCTCAATGTTAAACGGCCTTTCGAAATTAAAAAAAAAAAAAATTCTTTTAATAACACATTTTTTTATCCTAAATGTCAACTGATTCAAGGTAAAGTGGAAAAAGGCTCGTGTTTAGATCCTTAGTTGAAATTTTCGGGTTTAATTAATAGATATTTAAGACTAAAGGTGTTGGATCGGGTTGTGTTGAGGATAAATATGATATTAACTACTTTATATTTGTCTAAACACGGCTTAAAGATAGGCCTAAAATTTTATTCAAACCTGTTCATATTTACAAAATATTAGCTTAAGCCCTTTTTTTTTTTTGAAAAATTTTATATAGTTATATTAATATTATTTTAATATTTACATTAGAGTAGTATTATATATTTAATATATGTTTATTCTTTTTTAATATGTTTTAAATTACATAATATATAAAAATAACATAATATAAAGTATCATAAACTTAAAAATGGGTCGGGTCAGAATTGAGCCTTGAATGTTTAAACCTGAGTTCAGACCATATTTTAAATATGCCTAAATATTTTTTGCCCAGGCTCATTTTCTAAGCCTAATATTTTTGTCCAAACCCTCCAAAAATTCAGGCGGACCTTCGAGTCTGAATGATAACTCGGCCCATGAATAAGTAGGAGTGTTCAAACGGTTAACCAAACCAAACTTTTTAATCCTTTAACCGTTAACCAAACCAAAATATTTCAGTTAAATCGGTCGGTTAATTGACTTTTATATATATATTTTTTGTTAAAACAAATATAATACATATAAAAAAATTGATAATGTTCATTTGACCGAATTAACCGAATTAGTAATAGCCTAATGCATATAATATATAATATTATTTATTAAGTTTGGTTAATTCGGTTAATTAACTGATTTCAAACTGAATTAATCATTAACCGAAATTCTAAAAAATCTTTAACCAACCTTCAACTGAACTAGATTAATTAACCGAATTAAATCGATTCAATCAGTTAATTCACCACTATTAATAAGTCTATAATTAAAATAATATTTTTGAAAAAAAAAATCTATATGATGCAACTCAATGATGATTTCGTTGTTGAATGAGCTTCCCCTACTATAGTTGGATTTGACTAAAACATCACGAGACAATTTTCTTTTCATAAAAGCAACTTATTAATTTTTTATTTCCATGTTGAGTTTCTTATAGATCTTTTCTATCAATTGTAAGCCCATCTTTAGAATTATAAATACCAAAATAGTTGAATTGGTGTTTAAAGTTTTCAAATAAAAATTTAAGTAAATTGAAATAAAAATAGACATAAATATTTACAATGATTTGGTCTTAATTGTCAACCTCTCTACTACTTAAAAGGATTTTTTAAATTCATTTTATTTTAATTGTTAGGATAAGGTATAATTTTTATAATTTTTATTTAAAATTTTTGAAAGCAAATATATAACTTCTAAAATCAGACTTCCTACTTAAAAAAATCTTAAATTATCTCTTAACTGATAGAAAGAGTAAAATAAATAATTAAAGACCTTTCAAATGTGCGGGTTTGTAAGTTTATGTACCATCAATTAATACACTTGGACACAGAATGCAAACATGATCTAACAAGCGCGTTTACAAATGAAATATGAATACGAGAATAATGAAAGATGAAATCTTTGAATATTTGCTCTTTGACCTCTTGAAATTATTTCTAGTATTGCCTTGAGTGTCTACTTATACTTTCTCAATGATGTCTATCAGATTGGGACAGTCAGAGGGAGAAAATAGCTATTTGGAGCATAAAATTTGTGCATTAAATTGTCAAATTGATCCCTTTAAAACAAAAGATTAGTCATTAAGAGAGGCCATCGATCCCTTACTCTTCTAAAAATTGCTATTAGATATTGACTCGGGGATCAATCCTACCATGAAGAGAATGAACCTAATCCTAAAAAATACTATTAAACATTAATATCATGATTAATTGTCATTAATTATTTACTTTCACATTAGATAGAAATTAAATTACTACAATTAAAAAAAAACCATTTTACTCAATATCAATATTGAGAAGAAAAACCATTTTATAATTTATAAAATCTTGGCTTAATGAAAAATTTGGTCACTAATTTTTACATGTTTTGTCAAAAATGGCCCTAATTCTATTTTTGAGTCTTTTTTGGCCATCAACTTTTTTTTCCTAATAAATTTGATGGAAGTACCATTAAAAAAATTAATGGGGATTACGTGGAATATTTTTAATGAGGCAATCCAATAAGATAATTACGTTTATTTTCTTCAAATTAAGAGCTCTTTTTTTAACTTCATGAATTGTTTATTTATTTTATTATTTTCCACATGTAATTATTTTATTGGGTTATCTAAGTAATAAATTACATCTTATTAAAAATATTCCACGTATGAAATTCCACATCATCCCGTTAAATTTTTTAACTGTACTTTCATCAAATCTATTAAAAAAAGCAATTTGAAAATTAACAAAGGCTTATGGCTAAAAAAGGCTCCAAAAATACAATTAGGGCTATTTTGATAAAACATGTAAACATTAGTGGTCAAATTTGTCATTAAGCCTAAAAGTTTAATAAAATAATAAGCGGAACAATTGGGTTAGTGGTGTGGGCCTTAGTTCAGTTTGAGAGTTAAAGCCCAAGTACGTCGCCCTCAATATATGGGCATGCTACTCTACATCGCACGCAATAATCCCAACATAAGCACTTATCTCAAATCAACCGTTAAATCCTGATTCAACAGTGCTTAAATCTCCCGCAACATTGGTAACGGGCTCCATTTTCCACTGAATAAAACCCCCTCTCCTCAGCTCTTTTTTAATAGTACTAATTATTCATTTTTTATTATCATAGAGGAGTGTAGAAATTGTAAGAAACGCACACGAGGCAAATTCATTTCATCACTTGCCTTCGTGTCTCAATGAAAAGGCATATGGCGTATAAATTTTGATTGATTGGCTTAATTTCATTTGTTTATTTTTGCTTTGGTGTGGCGAACCAAACGGAACCCCGTGCTTAAACCGTAGGCTAGCTTTTCTTAAAAACCGCTTTTTATCATCGCCGGTTGCCGGCGTCACTGCCGATCGGAGCTAGATTTCGTTAGCTTTTTTTAAGTAACACTCGATGGAGGAGTGGCCTTTCCACGACGGTAACATACACAATCTACTCGACGGGAGGCAATTCGACATTCGCCAGAACTGCCGCGTATTTGATCGCTCTTTCATTTTTATAAAGCATTTTGTTTAAATTCTCATTTTTCTTTGATATTGCGTTACCTTTTGTTGTTGCGGTTTACAGTTCTGAGGATTGCTGATTTAATATTTTTTTTATTTGGAATTTATATATATGATTTAGAATTTGAGTAAATGCTTCAGAGTTGCCAAATTTAAGATATAGATATGCTTATTTTTGAAAATTTGATCGAGAATTGAAGTGCTGAGCCTAGTTGTTGTTGTTCTTTTTAGCTGAGTATTGCTGGCTACGTACTTATTTTTGTGTGTGGAATTTAGATAATATATAATTGAGAATTTTAGTAAATGCTTTGGAGTTGCTGAATTTAATGTGCGCGCGCGCTCTCACTTATTATTGAAATTTCGATTAAGAATTGAAGTGCTGAGCCTAGTGTTGTCCTTTTCACATGAGTATTGGTGGCTCAGTGGCCCTCTTAATTTCTTGTTATTAATTCTATATATTTATTTTGTGGAAAAGGAAATTTGAGTTGAAACAATACTAAATTACTTTCCTTGTTGACTTACAATGGTGACTGTACTTTATCTAAGAGATTTTTATTTGTTTACGTAGGATGTTGATCATAGTTTGCAGATGCATTCTTCTGTGATTCGGAGGTTTGCACTGGAAGAAGAATTGGAGGTGATTTCAATTTTCTTTTAGCGATAATGTCCCTTTTTGTTTTTTTTCTCTTTGTACTCTTTGATGTATACAAAGTTAAAAAGAAAAGGAACACTTTGATCTCATGATGCATCACAGACCACAATAGTAATGACATTTTAGTGTAGGTGGTTATTTGAGCTTCTGCATTTAGTGGCTTCCTAGATTACATTGCAAGTTATGTATTGGTTACTTTGGTACATTTAAAGTTCCATTTGTCTCTTGTTTTAGTCACTTCTAGTAGCCGTATATGCCTTGAAGGCTTTGACATGGTAATCTTTTGCTTTACTTATTTTTTCCTCTTTTCTTTTCCTTCTAAAATCCTCCTTTGTACACTGTATACCAGGGACATCAAGGTTGTGTAAATGCTATAGCTTGGAACTCAAGTGGTACACTTTTGATTTCTGGTTCTGATGATGCACAGGTATGAGTCATCTTTATTTTTCTACAATTGTGAACTTCAGTTCAATATAAAAGGTAACATGAAAATGGATAAAATGTAATAATAAAAATTTGACCTAACCTATTCTTGATCATTATAGCATTAAGATGATCCTGTTATTGGATTTTACTATTTATATAGAGTGGACTCCACATGTTTGTGAAGTATAGTATGTGGTGCTGTTTTCTATAAATATTATATATATTATCTGATAGGCTTTCAAGTTCAATTTTTTAGAATATAAAAACTTCAGCTTTTTGTCTAAGGAATGGTCAGCCTTGTCATTCAAACTTATTTTGGTTACACAGTAATGAGGGGAGTGATTTTTATGCTTTTTCATATGAAATATGGATTTAATTACAAGAAAGAAGAAATTAAGTTTTGGTTTAGGGGCCTCTAGTAGGCTATAATTGTTGGCCCATGTCATCTGTTGATAAAGGTGGTAGGTGCGTGAAGAATGGTTTTGGAGTGGTATTGTTTTAATGAAGATATGTCAAATTTTTTAATCAATTATATTTTGCAGATTAATATTTGGAGCTACTCTGGTCGGAAGCTTTTGCATTCTATAGAGACTGGACATTCTGCTAACATATTCTGTACAAAATTCATTCCTGAAACTTCTGATGAACTTGTGGTCTCTGGTGCTGGTGATGCTGAGGTAAAATTTTGGACTTTGTTAAACAAGGTTTCTATATTGGAGTCTTATTGTATTCCTATTAGGTATTGATATCATTAATCACTTGGACAACTAATTTTTTGCAGGTTCGATTATTCAATTTATCACGCTTGAATGGGAGAGGTCTCCATGATGGTGCTACTACTCCATCTGCACTCTATCAGTGTCACACAAGAAGAGTTAAAAAACTAGCGGTGAGGTTTATTGCATAAATGACTGACAAATATAGTAATGATTTAACTGGACGAAGAACATGGGGAGTGGTAAACTTTTTGAAATTAATGTTGCTTTACATGGTGAATAATGTTCTTTTGATTGCTTCACCTTCTTATAGGTTTTACTTCTCCCATTTTAGGTTGAAGTTGGAAACCCCAATGTGGTCTGGAGTGCAAGTGAAGATGGAACTCTCAGACAGCATGATTTTCGGGAGGGCACTTCTTGTCCTCCAGCAGGATCTTCTCAGCAAGAGTGTCGCAATGTTCTTGTGAGACTTGCATTACATGATAATACATACCTTTTCATTCATTTCAATCTTTTATATTCATCTATGGGATCTCTGTTTGTTGAAGTTATTGTACTACTTATTAAGTGTGAATTTTGGTTGCGACTATCATGATATCCCTGAAATGCATGTTCTGAGGGTTGGCGAGTTTTTACTTGTTGTCTTCTTTTGAGTAAAATTGTTGCCTTGTTTGTCATATGACTTCGGTTTCCTTCTTTGTAAGTTCTCTGTGGCATTGAAGTTTCTTTGATGTGGACTAAATAGCTGTTCCTCTCCCTGCTCTTTCCAATCAGGATATGTGGCTGAAGGAAATCTTTGTTTTTTGTGGGATTGAGAACCCACAACCATTCAGGTGGCCTTTTGAATAGCTATAGCCCTATAGAATACTGGATGCTTTTGGACCTAAATTAAAAGATGTTCTTACCATGTAGATCTGGTCCTGATGGCATTGCTCATCATGTTATTTTACCATCACTGTAGACTGCGTGATAGGATTTTAAGCAGTGGACAAAATGACATCCCTTGATTCTGAAGTTAATGGATTATCACCTCAAAGTCATTTGGTTATTGTTGTAGCTTGAAAAATTTTCCCACCATTCTCTATCTTCATTTGAAATTCTCTAGCTTGGCATTGTAGAATTGACAAATTTAACTGATATTTTACATTCATTTATCCTAGTTGTCCTATATTCGAGCATATCCCCTCAAACTGTATATCATTTGAAATCCTTTTTTCCTTTAATTATTTTGGCAGCTTGACTTGCGTTGTGGGGCAAAGAGGTCACTAGCTGATCCTCCTAAACATACTCTGGCCTTAAAATCTTGTGATATCAGTTCTACTAGACCTCACTTGCTCCTTGTTGGTGGGAAGTATGTGGCTAATCTTTATTTTCTTTTATATATATACACATACTTTATTTTTACCATTAATCTTGTCTTTGAATGTTTGCAGTGATGCCTTTGCTCGGCTATATGATAGAAGGATGCTGCCACCGCTGACCTCCTGCCGCAAAAGGATGTCACCACCTACTTGTGTTAATTATTTCTGCCCAATGCATCTGTCTGACCGTGTTAGTCTTGAATTTATTTGTTAGTCCTTACTCTTGTTTATTTAAATTTGGAAATGACTTGGCAAGTTTTAGGATTTCTACTTATAAGGACCTAATTTTATTAATTTGTTTGGGTTTATGAAGAGATTGTCTGAAATGATGTAACAGGTCATTTTGCAAATGATAATTATTCTCTTCTTCTTTTCTCTTTGGTAAATGAGTGAACTTATATAGTTTTTCCCCTTCATTAGGTCACTATTCAATAGTTTGCTCATAGAAAATAGTTTTTTGTGAATATTTTAAGTTAACAGTGTTAATCGGAGTCATTTAACTATAACCTGCTAATTGTTATCAATTGGCATTAGTATCACTAACCTTATATTTTTTGTGAATACTTGAGGTGTCATTATATGCTAAACTAAACTACTGCTGGTTCTAAGTGAAATATTGTTATATTAATTCAAAATTATTTTTTGTTTTGTTTTTTTAGGGACGTTCTAGTTTGCACTTAACTCATGTTACATTTAGCCCTAATGGAGAAGAGGTTTTACTCAGCTATAGTGGGGAGCATGTCTATCTAATGGACATAAACCATGGTAAGCATAGTCAAAATTCTCTAATTCTAGTTTTGTTAGATGGTTTTGTTTATTTATGGTCCTTTTGATGTTTTATCTTCTTTAAGGAGCATCCCGTTGCCTGACTTGATATTATATAGTTTAAATTCCCTTTTGTGTTTTAAGTTCCAGTTTTGCAGAAAGTGAAACTAGTGGGGGCTCCATAGAAATGGGATTAGAATTTGAAGCGGAAGGATGAGCTTTTATTTTGTTCTTTTTAGGTGTTGTGCTGCATACAGCTGCTGTGCCTAAACTGCAAACCTATATGTTCAGAGAACTAACCTGTACAGTTTATATTCACCTTAAAAAATGCAACTTGGCTTAGTGCTCCTCTTGTTTCCTTTCCTCCCTGGTTCTTCCAGGTTGCATTTTCATGAAGAAGTGCTTTTCAGCTTGCAGTATAAAGGTTAAGCATGAATTGTGTCAGCATATATATGATAGCTTAGATTCAGTGGAATGTTCTTTGAATTGGTTATCTTTTAGATATTTCCTTTATTTGCAATTAGTGGGATGCAATATATAACTCATTTCTTTAGCTGAACATTTGTTAGTTATTTCCATGATTGGCAGCTAGTGGGAGTGTAATGCAATATACCTCGGGGGACGTTTCAGAATTGATGACCTTCACTCCTGTACCAAATAGACGAGAGCATCAACCATCTGTTTCTAGTTTCTTTCAAAATGGTCTCCAGAAAAGAAGTAACACTGCTGCAAGAGTATGCATCTTTTATGTTCTTGTTTTAGTTGTCTGGGAATTTTGGTGATGTATCATGTAACTGATTTGTTCTTCGTATGTATTTCAGCTACAACCTAACATGTCAGTTACAGGTTGAAAAATGCAGGATGTTGGTTGAAATTGCTAAAAGATCCTTAGAGGAGAGGACAAATATTTTCCATGCAATTGAGGCATGCAATGAAGTCTTGGATGGAAATAATGGTGATATTGGCCCCTCGCTAAGGCATGAATGTCTTTGTACTCGTGCTGCCTTGTTGCTGCAGGTTCATTGATTACTTCTTTGGGATTAACTTGATGGGTCCTTTCTATTTGATGTGCAATTAAAATTGAGTTGTTGCCTTTTGCAGCGGAAGTGGAAAAATGATGCCCATATGGCCGTTAGGGATTGCCATGATGCTCGAAGAATAGACAATTCTTCCTTTAGAGCTCATTATTGTATGGCTGAGGCTTTAGAGCAGGTAATCTGCAGTATCAGTTGCCGTGGAGTTTATATAAACTTGATGGTTTACCTGAACAATTTGATTGACTTATTGGGTTGCCAAGAACATTTTAAGTTGGGTTTCTGCCTCACAGTCCCTTTTTTAATCTTTCCAATATCGTTACATCTACTGGTTTGGTCTGGATCAGGGGAGAAAACAGCCCTAAATAAACTAATTAGGCTGAACAAACGAATTGGAAAAATGGAACTCTAGAAAACTTAGGGTTATAGAAAATCTCTAGTTTTTCTATTAATTCAAAGAAAATAATCAGAATAATAATTCTGGCTATAAAGCCTACAACTTATTTATATAGGCCTTCTCTCTTGCAAGTGAAGTTATTTGGTTTTCTTTCAAATAAATTTTATTCTAGACCTAGATTTAAACCCTAAAAATACTTAATAACCCTGGCTGTCTGTAATATATCTAATACTTAAAACAAATACTATAAGATAAAACTGACATAATAAAATATTATAACAAAAATAAAAGCTCTTGCATCATGGTTGAAACAAAATTTAAGTTTGTTAAACTCTTTCATGGGAAGATTAAAAATATAATCAAGAAATATTTGATTTTACATTTGTCACCGAGTTGCGAGTTTTATATTCTGAGAGGTGAATAAAGTAAAGCCAGTGGTTATGGCTTGGCTTTCTCTCACACGATAGCCCATTGTTTTTTGATTACCAATTGAAGATGAATTGTGCTGTTGTAAATAAAGAAGCATCATGTCTTCAGAGGTCCTTTAATGCCTTGCTTTTTTCAAAAGGAAAAAAATTGGGCTATTGGAAGCTCAATTGGTAACTGTTTAAGACAGTGTCATGGTCGTCTTTTCTTGTAAAGTTGCTGAAACCAAGTCTATTGTTGTCATTTGGTTTCTTATTGTCTGCAGTTGGGAAAACACAAAGAAGCTTTAAACTTTGCTGTTGCAGCACAATGTTTATCTCCATTTGATACTATGGCGGCTGAGAAAGTGGAGAACCTAAAAAAACAACTTGCAGTAGGTTTGTGTCTTGTACACGTGCATCTTAAACCTTAGTGAAGTATCTCATTTCTTACCCCCAAATTTAATTGTCCTGCCTGTATTTATGTGTGTGTGCAATTCTCTTTTTTTCATGTTACTCTTATTGAAAGGCAGTGTTAGAAGTATTGACTGAAATATCTTGGCTAGTCAATGTTAAATTAGTGTGATGTACCTCTTCTTATATGTTCGGTTCATTTGATGGGAGATGCCATGTTCTTAAAATTGGAAGTCCTGACCTGAATTTTCTATTTTCCATTAACTCTTTGACCTTTTTCCTAATCCTTTTGCTCTGGTCTTTGATTAACTTTAGTTTGCTGTTAGGCTTGGGACTCCTCAAGATTCAATTGTATGTATGTCATGCTTATTGTTCATGTTTTTTAAGTTGATAACACTGAATCACTGTGGTAAGTGGTTATGCTCATTTCTTCTGCTGTTATGCATTTGGAATGAATTAGTAGTGGTGAAAGCATCTCTCTCCCTTGCTATTCATTTCCATCCCCTACTTTTCTCTGGGTGGCACTGATCTCCTTGAATAATGTCAAAGATGATTTTCTCTAGGATTTGTCGACTTTTTGCTAATTTTTATCTTTTCTTTTGTCTTACTTTTTGCTAATTTTTATCTTTTCTTTTGTCTTACTTCTTCTTTTTTAAATAATTAAGCTGAAGCTGAAAAAAATAATAAGGCTAGTGATGGGTCACCTAAGTCTGAACCTCGAGCTGGAAGGGTATTGTCTTTAAGTGACATACTCTATCGCACAGAAGGTAACAGTGATGCTTCACAAGATGGGCCAAGATCCGATAGGGAAGATTCTGATTATGATGAAGAGCTGGAATTAGATTTTGAAACTTCAATATCTGGCGATGAAGGCCATGATGTTGAATCCAATATGCTACATGGAAGTTTAAATCTTAGAATTCATCGAAGAGGTGATGCAATAAGGGAAACTGGTCCAAACGGTTCATGTGGGTCTCCATCCTTATCATCACAAAATAAGAAATCAGCTTATCAGGTTCACATCTGCATCTTCCGTATAATTTTTCAGATGAATCGACTTTTGATAAGCAAATGTCTCCTATTTTGTTATGTCATTATCAAAATATCATCTTGAAAAGTGATTGCAGTTGAGTATTAATTATCTGGGCATGGCTATGTGTGTCAGTGGTATGTTGCTAGATTTTCTTGTCTCCTTGGCAGGTTATTGACTTGCCTATTGCATTAACTTGTCATGTGCATTAATGCATTAATTTCTGATAAATGGCCTGAGAGGACTAGCCTATAATAACAATAGCTTGCAAGAGAATTTTGTTTACCATTGCATGTTTACTTCCAGCTGGCCACAGTTTAATCATATTTCTTGTGATGCATTCTTTATTAATCTTGCTTGAGATTTTCATGTCTTGCATTCATATCTTTTCTAGCCCGAGGCAGTTATTGATATGAAGCAGAGATATGTTGGCCATTGCAACGTTGGAACTGACATCAAACAGGCGAGTTTCCTTGGTCAGAGAGGTACATTTCTTGCATTATCTCATATATAATTTTATCTGCCATTGAAGTTATTTTGCTTTTTTTCCTCTCTCTTAAAACCTCTTTAGAGTTTTCTTTATGGTGTTGAATTTGTGCTTTTTCATTAGCATTCATGATACAAGAAAATTCTGGTGCTAGAGTATATTCAAGAATATAGGGTAATTGGGCTGAAGTAGGAGAGTTGATAATGGAGAATTACCCTCAAAGAAAGCAACCAAAACAAGGAAAGGGAAATAGAAATTAAAGAGATGAAGAGAGAATGGGAGTGCTGTACTTTCTTGAAAAATTCATTAGATGCCCACTGGTATGGCTTACACTTATTATTGATACACTGAATACAAGTGCTGTTAACTGATCTTGCAGCCCATTCCTAACTGCTATTAACAGCTTTGCCAACGCCTTGAACTAGTAACGGCTTTTACTGCCAGTTACTGTCACCAACAGATTTCTGAACTGCCAACTGACACTAATAGCTAACTAATTCCTAGCTGATTAGTTCTCATATTGTTTCACAGGGTCCCCCCCCCCCCAACCCCCCTTTATATTTTGTTTGTTTGTCACACACCATTAAACCCGTGGTCAAGTTTGCTTATATTATCTGTGGATCATCATTTTAGTTTTATGGTTGAGCTCAACACGATTTCGAGAACGAAATTAAAGTTGTAATGACTTTCTATCTGTTGATGATTCAATTGAAAAGAGTTATGGCATTCTTTGGTTGATTTATGAATACTGAAATGAAACAAATATTTTTTTCTGCAACAAAGTTTTTAATGGAATCCACTTATCTCAAAGGAATCGTTGAATATGGATGAGCTCTGTAAGTCATTTATCGGAATCCACAACATTTTTTGCTTCTTGGACATTTGATTTGTAACTAATAAATTGTTATCAAGTCCATTTCAATTGCCTCTGCTGCCTACCAGATAGGGGCTTCTGGGTGAAGTGTCCTACAGTTTTAGGACACCTGATTTGGTTTTATTCGCTTGATCCAATTTCATTGTGGCGTTGTTAATATCTTGTTTTTCAAACATGTGCCAATTTTCGTAGCAGAAAAACTGTTTCCCATTGCTAGTGGAATTCGGTCTGCATGCAATTTTAGCAGCAAAACAATTAGGATGACATCCCCTGATTGATTTGTAGGTGAATATGTTGCTAGTGGGAGTGATGATGGGAGATGGTTTATTTGGGAAAAGCGGACTGGTAGATTTATCAAAATGCTTCTTGGAGATGGCGCTGGTAATATTTCTCCTCTCCAGTCTGATCTTCTTTGCAGATTATCGACTGTACTATCATCCTAGTGTTTCTTATTCACTGTAAAATCTCATTTTCCTCCACAGTTGTAAATTGTGTACAGTGCCATCCATTTGATTGCTTTGTTGCGACCAGTGGGATTGATAGCACAATAAAGGTGAGCATTACCATGGAAAGAGTATTATATGCAATGTTCAAGATCACTTTTCTAATTTAAGCTGGAACGTGGTGTAGCTTTGGTGCCCAACTGCTGCTGTTCCATCAATGGTTGCTGGTGGATCAACAGGGCCAGAAACTTCTAATGTGTTAGAGGCCATGGAAAGTAATCAACGCAAATTATGTCGTAATCGTGAAGCTATCCTGTAAGCACTATGAATAGTATCTCTTGTGTTTTTCAAATGGAACATGCATCAGATGAGAAAAAAAATAATCGTGGATGCCTGCCCTTCCTTTCCCTCTTTCTCTTTCTTGTTTTGTTCTGGTTGATCATTCCAGTAGTTGATGCTTATTATTCTAGTAGATGAACTTCTCTAATCGTTTTTTATAGGCTTAAGGGTATAAATTATACCCTCGAACTTTTTCAAAAACAGCAATTAAGCTCTTGCTTTATTTTTTTGCGCTCACTTGGGCACTTGAACTTTCAAAATGCATCAAAAAGGCTTTCAAATTTTTTCAAAAGAAGCAATTAAGCCCCTGCTTTTCTTTTTACACTTAATTGGGTACTTGAAATTTTAAAATGCACCAAAATAGTCCTCAAACTTTTTCAAAAAAAGCAATTAAGCCCTTGCTTTTTTTTTTTTTGCACTCAAGTGGGTACTTGAACCGTCCCTAATTTTTTCAATTAAAGTCACCACGTGTCACAACTACAGCATGACATGTTGCAAAAAAATAAAAAAAAACTATAAAACTATTTAATATTTATTAAAAACTAGGAAAAAAATTATAAAAATTGTAAAAAAATTGTAAAATTTTATAAAAATCATAAAAAAATTATAAAATATATAGAAATATAGAAAAAATTATAAAATATATAGAAATATAGAAAAAATTATAAAACTTTATAAATTCAGTAAGAAAATTATAAAAAATGTAAAGAAAAATAAAATTATGATACTAAAAAAAGAATTATATAATTTCTCTATAACTTTTATTTATTTTTATTTTTTTATTATTTTTCGCCACATGTCACGTTGTGTTGCAAGACATGATGGCTTTAATTGTAAAAAAATTAGGGGTCATTAACTTTAACGGTTAGTGGTAAAAAATAAATGGTTAAAGGGTTTTTTTGATGCATTTTATAATTTTTATGATTTTTATGAAATTTTGCAGTTTTTTATAATTTTTGTTGATTTTTATTTTTTTCCCACATGCCACTTCGCGGTTGTGGTACTGGAAAAAATTAGGGACAGTTAACTTTAACGGTCAACTATTAAAGTTAACGGCCAAAGGGCCTTTTTGATGCATTTGACAGTTTTAATACCCAATTCAGTGAAGAAAAAAGTAGGGGTTTATTTATTTTATTTTTTTGAAAAAGTTTGAGGGTTATTTTTATGGATTTTGAAAGTTCAAGTACCCAATTGAGTGAAAAAAGAAAGTAGTGGTTTAATTGCTTTTTTTGAAAAGATTTGAGGGCTTTTTTGATGCATTTTGAAAGTTTAAGTACTCAATCGATTGCAGAAAAAAAAAAAGCAGGGGCTTAATTATTTTTTTTGAAAAAGTTTGAGGGCTTGTTACACTCTTAAAGCTTTTTTTGTATGATGAAATTTGTATGGAAAAAAATTTACCATCTGATTATGTACAATAATATGGTCGTTTTATTTGGCATGTTAGGTTTTAAATCTCCTACTTCAGGGCATTTCTGGCAAAATGTAAATTTTGTGGATATCTTTATCTTGTCTTTACAAATTTCCCATCCTATGAAAACATTATTTCATGAGAATGTCATTCCAATAGTGTACCTGCTTACCATCAGAAGTTGTTTCCAAAAGAGATGGTCAAGCAAGATGAAACTAAGTTATTTGACTTCAAATTAGATATAGTTTGGGACTTCTAAGTTAGTTATTCTTTACACTGATTCATGTCCGAGAACATTGTGCTTTTTAGTGCTTGGTTCAGATTTCGTTATTGGAATTACATGCAAGGTTGGTAAATGTTATTTGCAGGCCCTTTGAACTTTTGGAGCGGTTACGGATGCATGAATTTTCTGAAGGATCCTTGCATCCGTTTGAGTGTGCCCAGAGCTAGTTTGCTTCACATCTTTATAAAAGGCATGCAGGTAGCTAAGCTAAGCTCTCTTTGTGGAATAGGTTTTATTTTCAAGTATTTTACCTCTGGATATTTTGCAAAAAAATTAGTAAATTACAGTTGTATTTACTGGAAATACCGGTGCACAGCTTTGTAATGTCATGATGGTTGATAATCAGAAACCATATATTGGGTCTTTTCTTTAAACAGTAGTTGCTAGTTTAACGTCTGGCATTAGTAGTATCCATTCATTATGGAGGTTTACGGCTCACCTTTGTGTAGCTAACTTTGACTTTGTAAATCATATAACTATTTTTCATATTTGATTTCTTAAAGTGAATGACACCTTGAAACTACCTAGCATAAAAATGAAATCTCATCCAGGGCCTGCGTATGTTCGTATAATATTAATCATTTATTGCTGCCAGTTTATTACTGGGAATTTCGGGCCTTCTCCTGTATTTTGCGTAAGACCCTCGGTTGATGGTTTTTGGTCTTAGAGTTTTATCTGTAGCACTTATTATTATTTGTTTGTTTTCAGATTTTTGGTATGATGGTGTCACTAAGCAGAACGGAAAGGAAAGGAGTGGCCTTGGGCACAGAAAATATCCAGGATGAGGAGGAGGAGGAGGAGGAGGAGGAGGAGGTTAGTTGACCTTTGTAAAGCGTTTTAGTGTTGTCAGAATAAAGCTTAAATATCAAATAAGGTATCCGATTAATTGTTAAAGCATGTCAATCAGTTTTCCTGTAGATATCCTTTAGTTTTCCAAATATCTTTCGCCTCTCTATGTACGTTGTTTGACATGTTTTTGCATATAGTTGAGGAATGAGGATGCTTATCGTTTTGGTATATATGTTAATTTTACATCTGTGTATAATAATTGATTTTGTCGTTGTTTCCTGTCTCGACCTTAAAACAGTTTCGAAGGAAACTGTGCCCCATGGTCATCTTGATAATTAAATTTATGTACACGCCGGCACTTGCTTAGTCAACGGATTATATCTCCTAATTAAATAACCTGCTTATGATACCCAGAAGTACTTGGGAATTGGCACTACATTAAATACTGTAGAAAGTAGTCCATAAAAAAACAAATTAAAACAAATAATAGCAGTCATATGTACATTTAGGGTAAACCAAGGGACACAAGTCTCACCTCTTAACCCTTATATTATTTTGGCAAAAGGGTCTATTCAAAATTTGACTTTATAATGCTCACCATTATGTTACAGTGACTGTTTTGGGATTATATTTTCCATCATTGTCATGTCATACTAGGTAAAGCATGTTTTGTAGTTTTGAATGGATTTGGTATTTACATTTCATCTAAATATATCAAATCTTGAAGTTAGGGAAATACTTGAATTGGTTTTTCATGAGATATAGTAAAATTAGGGTGTTTATGATTTTAGAAAATTATTGTCGTTTTTATTTTCTTTTCCTAGAAAATGAAATTTTTTCTTTTTAACAATAAATGGGCATTATTTTACTTTTTCGGCATGGCTATTTTAGCCTTAAGTTTTAACTTTTGGTCTTAATTTTTCTTAACCACTTTGGACCTCAACTTTAAAATTATTGTTGATTTTGATAATCTGTTTTTAATTTTTTATGAATTATTTTGAAACTTGTTGATTTTTTTAAAAAATATGTTTTATTATTACTTTAGCATATGGGAATTGCAACCTAATGTTAAAATGTTGTTAAAATATTAATAGATAAATTAATTTTTTGGGAGAAAATTTAATTTGATATTTTGGGTACAGTTTTGTTAAATTTTAAAGGTTATCAAAGCGATGAAAAATTAAGATGAAATTCTTTTAATTTTTTAAATAATAAAATTTATTTTATTCTTATGCAATATTTTTATTTATTTACGTTGCTTGTATTTGTAGAATTACTACTCATTTAATTTAATTACAAGTAGTAAGAGTTTCCGTTCGTTTATTTTTATATAAATTAAAATTGTTTGATTGTATTGGTGAAATTGTTATTTATCATACTTTTTTATGGAAATTAATTCTAAACTTAAACTACAGTTTAAGTTTAGTGTAATCTAATTAGTGTTCTTAATTATTTCTCAAAGATCCTTCAACGATCCTATCGTAAACATGTTTTCATATTTCTATTTTTGAAAATGAATTTGGCTTGAATCACGAAATGGTAGTTAAATTATGTATTTTTATTCAAGTTGATACTTAAATATTTTCGGGTTAGAAGTGGTATCAAAAGTGTACTTGCTTAAATTATATTTTGATAATTTCTAAAATTAGCCAATAATTTATGACACGTGGCAATTTTAAATTAAATAATTTAATTTAATTTAAATAATAAAAATGAAATTTAAAAAAATTAAGTTTTCATTAATTTTACACTTTCTCTCTTCGCATGATGATCCTTTCTTATGATGCATTTTTTTAACTGTTAGATAATTTTTATTTGTAATTCTTTTACCTGTTTTTACTCATTTTTTTTTTAAGTATTTGAATTTCATGTGTTATCTAATTTTTTTGTTATATGTTTATTTAATATTAATTATTTTATACAAAGTATATAGAAAAGAATAAAAAAATTATTTTTTTAAAAAAATTAATAAATAAATTTTAAATTTGGATGAGAAATGAGTTGAAATTGAGATTTAAAAAACAAAAAAGAACTGGCCGAAGTTTAGATTTTGTTATTGAAAGTAGGTTTAGATGAAGTTGAATTTTCTATAGCTAAGTTGTTGGTAGAGATGGATATATTTATAAGTTTTTTTTTTGGAAAGAAGTTTAAGAAAATAATATTTATTTTTTTAATTAAATATTATCATGTATCACAAACTGATTGGATAAGTGAATTTTGTTAACAGATTGGGTAATTTGAGTAACGTAATATAGTTTATCTATTACTTTGAGTAATGAGGTTTAGCTTAGGTATCAATTATGACGAAAAAAAAGTAGTTCAGTTATTTTTTTTGGTTTAAGCCAATGGATTTCAATTTCCATTTTAATAAAAAAAATTTCCAATTTTTAAATTACAAAATAAAAGTAAAATTTTATTATTATGAAAACAAGAAAGAAAATACTCTACTGGACATTAACTGATTTTTTTTATAAGAGTGACAAGTTAATTAAAATTAATTATCAAATTTAATAATATAAATTTTTCTTTCAAATTGGGGTGGGGATGGATAACAAGGTTTGAAATTGACAAATAATTGTTTGATAAGTATTTTAGTTATTATTTCATACAAGTTAAGATGATTTGATACCAATAAAAAATATTTTTATTTTTATAAATAAGTATATATCTAATTTATTCAAAATGATGAATGATCCATATTTTAATAAGATTTGTTGGGTTTGGGGTATAAAATATTTTGATAGAACTTTTGATTAAACAAATGTGAGTTCTGTTTTTACTTTCTTTCAAAAGGAACATTTGAACAATACATTTGAAAAGAGGCAAAGCTAAAGTCAAAAAAAGAAACATAGAAAACTTAACAATCCAAGTTGATTTTTGACAAAAACAGCAAAAGGAGAGTGAATAAATTGGGTAACCCCATTTTCCACTTCCGTTTGAATTTTCCGTAAAAAAAAGTAGGTGTTGGTTGGAACTTGGAAGAAGCGAAGCGACCCCACTCTTATAACTTCTACTATTATAATATTTTCTTTTCACTTGACCTAACTCTTTTAAATAAGGTTATAGTATTATCTATAAAAAAAATTGATTTACCACTAGAGTTATGCGAGATTATAAGCGTGTTTTTACTTTAATTAGTGATTAAGGGTTTGATTCTTGTCTTGAGTATAGAGCAGTTTTAAAATTTATTGTCAACATCTACTTCTACCCCTTAATGAGCCTGTAGAATGTGAAAAATTAATTATTGAGCTCGATTCAGTAGACATATTGAGAAAAAAAAAAATTTACCATTTGACGTAACACATGATATATTTTATTTTAATTTTCTAAATTATTTTGATTTTGGTTTTTACACATAGAAATAGTTAATATTTACTCAATGTGAAATAATAGAATTTATATTTTTAAAATATATACAATTGATTTAAAATTATTCTTTTGTATAATTATATAAGAAATATTGCATATAAAATTAGAGTTCATGGGTGATTCTTAATTTTATTTTTAAACAATAAAAAAATTATCTTCCAGTTTTACTATTACTTTGTAAGTTTAAAATTTAAATATACTTTTACCAAAAAGATATAATAATTTGGGGATAAAGAGGAAAATAGCATTATTTTAAATTATATATATATATATATATATATATATATATATATATTTTAAAGGAGTTTACTAGTACAGTTATATGTGCATGTACAAATAAAAAATAATAAATGTATAATCAACTAGAATTAAAATTATTTAATATGAAGTACGATTACTAAAAACAAAAATATGTTCAATCAAAATTTCCACACAATCAAGCTTGAATTCAGAATATTTGGAAGAAATTTGGGATGGATTGATGTTGATTCTACATCAAAGCAGAATAAATTTAAAATAAACTTTCGTTTTAATATACTATTATAATTAACATTCTTTGTTTTCTTTTTGAAAATTTAGTTATTATTTCCAAAAAAATTACGTAGTTTAATTTTTTTTTTATATATATATATATTTAATTAATAGTCTGCTGTCCAGAATTACTAGATCATGTTCCATCACTTAGTTAAGTACGTAGCATAGACGATTAAATTTTAGCTTGATTAGTATGGGTATTGTTGCCAATGCAGGAGGACGTGGGTTCAAGTGCGTTGAAACGCATTATCCTCCTATTTATCGGTTGAGGAGGGACTATGGATAGTTCTAAGCATTGTGTCAAAAAGAACAGCAGAATTTATAATGAAATTGTTAAAAAAAAATCACATAACATGTGATATGGATCAATAACTACTGACAAACAATAGAAATTGAATCTTTTAATTATTATTAAATAGTGTATATATTTAAAAACCCTTTTTTAATATAGAAAGTTGTTATAACACTAAAGTTATACAAGATTTAAATAGTATTATGGGTTAGTTCTCATCATATTCGATATTTGGTATGAAGAGTCACTAAAGAAGAGAGTTCGGGGTGAGTTTTGGCAGGATGTAGACTATGAGGTTTGCCACCTCTCCTTGTTGTGATTTTGAGCGGATATCTATAAAGGAAGGGTGGTTACTTATGAGTCTCGACCATTGAGTTCTCCGTTCTATAGCCGGGGGCAGGATGGTAAAGGGATAGCCTTGTTCAAGATGTGATGGATTGATGAATATCATCGAAGACTCTTCCTCGTATCTCTTTTGAGAATTGTGTAGGCCCACTTGATATGACTTGATGTTTAAGTGAGGCATATTGTTTCGCCTTGCATAAAGTTGAGCTTCGCCAAGTTTTTGTAGATGTTGAATGACCCGTTAAGGAGGTCTAGGTGTGAGTATAAAAATTGGGCCTCTAGACAAAATGCAAGTTTTAAAGTAGTCAGTCGAGTCATTGGCAAGGCTTGTTGTTCCTCCTTTTAATAGATCCTTCACCTTAAGATTACGAGAGTTACATTTGTTGAGATTTGAACTCTAAATAATTTCTAAAGATTCTACTTTAACAAGCATAGTCCCAATTAGAGGTGATCATGGGCCGGGCCCAGATAAAATTTTAGGCCCGGGCCCGGCCCGACCCGAAATATGGGCCTAAAATTTTGCCCAAGCCCGGCCCGAAATAAAATTACTAAGCCTGAGCCCGGCCCGGCCCATATTAAATTTTTTTCTTATTTCATTAAATAAAAAAATTAAAAATATAATAAATCAAATATATTTAAAAACATAAAAACAAATATTAAAACAAATAAAAATAATACTAAAATAATTCTTAAAACAAAACACAAATTAACAATATAATAAAAAATAGTTATATTAAAAATTTAAAATAATTTAAAATAAAATAAAAAAATATTAATATATAATTCGGGCCGGGCCGGGCCAAAAAACTCTTACCCGAGGCCCTGCCCGTTTTCTAAACGGGACTCTTTTTTTGCCCAAGCCTATTTTTCGGGCCTATATTTTTACCCAAATTCTCCCATTTTTCGGGCGAGTCTTCGGGCCGGGCCGGGCCGCCCAGCCCATGATCAGCTCTAGTCCCAATGACACAACTCCAAATTATCACAAAAATTTATAATTACATTTAAAAAGTAAAATATATTCACTAAATTAAATTCTCAAATTTAATTAATAATTTTAAAATATATATTTGCATACAAATATATTTATATGTTTTATAAAAAAAACTATAAATATATGAGGAAAAAAATTCAAAATATCGAAAAACACATTGATTCTAGTAGGTATTAGTATCAAAACAATACAATACGTTCATCAATACGACACCAATTATTATAACGAACATAAACATTTAAAAATAATTATAATATTTAATTTAAATTATTAATTAAAATAAAATAAAATAGAAGTTGAGATAATTATACATTTAAAAATAATTATAATTTTTTAAAGAATATATAATTTAATAAATGTATTGATAACAACACATTTAAAAATAATAAAAATTTAAATTACAATCATTAGTTAAAAAAACTGTGCTAATGTTAAAATAAAAGTATTAACTAAAAGATTTTAAAAAATTTTATGTAAAGAAGTTGTGCTAATTTTATTATTGTAAAATAGAATTACGACTTGAATAAAATTTTAAGCATATTAATTATCACTTAATTAATATTAGAGTTAATCATGTTAATAAATTATTATTTTGAATAATGTTATTTTACATTAATTAAATTAAGTAAAACTATATTGTATGTTAAAAATATTTTAATTATTATTTGAAAAAAATAATTATAATATGTGAATTAATAAATTAATAAATTATATATTAATTACTATAATATTTAAAAATCTAATTAAATATTAGTATATATTTTGTTTTTTAGAATGTTAGCTGTCAAAGGCCCCATTAAACCATTACAAAACAAAAATAAAAAGAAAAGCCTCAAAAGAGCTAATTGGCAAATGTTTATGTTGCCTTTATCATTATCATTACTTTTTAAAATTTATATTCCTATTTTTTTAATTGTAAAGTTTTAATTTTTTATCCTTTTAATTTATAAATTAAAATTCTTAATTTTTATAACATTTAAATGTGTTATGAATTTAATTTTTAAATTAGAACTTTAAATATTAAAACGTCACGTGTTTGAATTTAAAATTTAGAAGTTGATTAAATTTTTTAATAAATTTTTAATATGATGCTTAGAATTATTTATATCCTCTTCTCAATTCCTAAATCGAAGGATAAAATGCGTTTGAGTACGCTCGAACCCATATCATTTTGCAATTAATAGAATACTTTTATAAAAAGAAAAATTATATGATTTATGGTTAATAAAATTTTTAGATTTTAATAAATAAATATAATATATATAGTTTTGAAAGTTACATCAGTATAGACTATAGATACATGAAAAGTATAAATATATATCCGATCAACAATAGTGTAAAATTAAATCAATATAATGCATAATAGATGAAAAATGAACAAAAACAGAATTAATATAAAAAAATTAGACAAAATACATATAAAGCATTCACAATATAAAAAAATATTGCAATTATAAACTATGAGACTTAAGCCTGAGCCTTCAAGATGCGAAACCTCAACATTTGCTTACCATGCCAAACTTTATTAGCATAAATATAAAATAATTTTTTAAGATATTAAAATTATAAAAAAATAAGAATAAAATTCAAAATGAAAAAAGTGTGAAGAAAAAAAAAAGTATTGGTAAAATTATTGATGGAGCCCACTTTGCCCCACTTCTTTAAACCTTCCCCGAGAAATTCCCTCTCAAAGTCTCCAACTTTTGCATGGCGAAAATCAATACTCAATAAAAAAATTATATTATAAAAATTTTCAAAAACCTGAAGCTTTGATTGTTTTCACATCTCCAAAGCTGTAAAATCAGTACTCACTTTAAAACACTTTGGATCCCTTTCGTCTTCCCCAATACCCATTTCTTTTTTCATATTTAAAAGGGTTAGTTTAAAACCTTTATTTTCAAGTTTAATGGTGGTTGCTATGATCAGCTCAAAAGCATCCATTTTTTTTTATTAATCTCTAGCTTTACTCATTTCATGGGTTACCTCTCTTGCAATGCAGAGTCCACCATTAAAGTTTGTGATCCTTGCAACTGGGATTATTATAGAAAAAAACCCAAGAAAAACAAGCCCAGAAGAACCAGAAACGACGCGGGGATCCGGCAGTTTCGTTACACCGATCTTCTTACCGCCACCAATGGCTTCTCTTCCGATAGCTTCCTCGGGAAAGGTAGTCACGGTTCAGTCTACAAAGCCGTACTTGACGACGGCAAGTTAATCACCGCCGTTAAGAAAACGTCAAAGAACTGTAACAGTCCCGCCGACAACGAGATCGAGATTCTTTCCCGAGTTTATCATCCTCGGCTCGTTAATCTCATCGGTTACTGCTCGGATTCACTTTGTAAGAATAAATTAATCGTCGTGGAATATATGCCCAACGGTTCATTGTACGATCTTTTACATTCTTCTTCTTGTAAACCCCCGGGTTGGTCCAGCCGGGTTCGATTCGCTTTACAGGTAGCAAAAGCGGTTCAAACTTTACATTCAGGTAACCCACCGGTGATCCACAGGGATATAAAATCGTCCAATGTTTTGATTGATCAAAGGTGGAACGCTCGATTGGGTGATTTCGGGCTTGCATTGATAGGACACGTGGAGGATGTACGGATTAAGTGCACCCCACCGGCGGGGACGTTAGGATATCTCGACCCGAGTTATTTAGCCCCGAGTGACGTCAGCACGAAAAGTGACGTGTTCAGTTACGGCATTTTGTTATTGGAGATTATTAGCGGGAGGCATGCTATTGATTTGAAGTATAGTCCGCCGTCAGTTGTTGACTGGGCGGTTCCGTTGATAAAAGGAGGAGATTTCGCCCCATTTGCGACGGTCGTGTTGGGCCACCGGTGCATGAGGAAGTGATCCGGATTTTGGCGGTGTTGGCGGCTAGGTGCGTTAGGTCCGCGGCGGTGAAACGTCCCGGGATGGAAGAAGTGGTGGAATGTCTGACAGCGGTGAGCAAAAGAGTTCACGCTGGACCCGTTTGGAGCAACCTAAGGCGGTGCGTGAGATGCGTGCATAAACCGATGGCGATAAACCAGCCGGTTTTTGAAGGGAGCGAGGAGGCGGCAAGGAGCTCGAGATGTGGAAGCAGGAGAAACAGCCGAAAAGTGACGAGCGTGGCGGATCGCGGCGGCGAAGCGAATGTGATCGGAGAAGGTGTGGTGAGATCGAAATCGATCGGTTCGTTCACGGAGGCGGTGGCTACATCGATGATGAAGATAGGCCCCACAGAGATTGATATGGACGGCAAGCACGTGGCGTTGGTAAGAAAAAAGCCAGCGAAAACTCCGACGGTGAAGCTGAGCAAGTCGAGGTCAATGGGAGTGCTGCAAAGTCCAAGACTAATGAATCTAAACGGCAAACAATACGTATTCGAAATCGGAAAAAGAAGGAATTCAAGTGAATTCGATATATCGAAGCTGGTTATCAATTTCGATGATGACAAATCCCAAAGAAAACTATTGGAAAAGCCCTTGGTTTTTGTTTAAAAAGATTTTATTTTTTAAAAATGTTTTTAATGTGTTTATTTGTATCTCAAATTATTTGTGAATTTAATGTTTAAAACTTTAATTATTATTATTTTTACATTTTGTTACTTCCATTAAATCCTCAAAGTTTAAGAAAATCACATATAATTAATTAAAAAGTATTCTATTCCGATTAGCCCTGAATATGGGTTGGGCTGGTCCATCTAAAAATTGGAAGGGTTTAGATAAATATATAAACTCGAAAAATAAATTTTGAAAAAAATAAGACTTTTTTTCTAAATAAGTTGGACCTCGAGTAAGAATTTTTTAACCCAGGTTTGACATGAATAAATTAATTATTTTTTAATAAAAAAATTATATTCCTGTTTTTTTGTTGTTCTTGGTGTTTTGGTGTTGTTCTTGCTGTTATTTTTGTTGTTGTTTGGGTGTTGTTTTTTGTGCGTTTTTAATATTATTTGGATACTGTAGAATTTATATTTTATTGTTAATTTTACTACTATTTCAGTTGCAACTACCTTAGTATAAAAAAATTTTAATGTATTTTTAATTTGTTGTTTAATATTTGTTTTAATGTTTTTAATTGTATTTCATATATTATATTTTTTTAATTTTGTTGTATATAATAAAATAATCTAAAAAAATTAATACGAGCCAGGCTGGACCTGAACCTATAAAATGAGCCTAAAATTTTGTTAAGGTCCAGTCTGACCCGACCCGACCCATTATCAGCTTTAATTCCGATCAATTTGAATGAAAATTTCATTATAATTTAACATAAAATTATTTCTTTTTAAATTATTTAAAACTCTAAATAATTTTACTCTTAAACTTGATAAACTTTAACCTAAAATATCCAATATTCTTAAAATTTGGAATTTGATAGATCCAAAAACAGTACCATCTAACGGTAAATGGGTGTTGATTTGTATCCACAACAGTATGGAAGAAGAGAAAGTGAATGGATGAGGTGTGGGAACTAATAACTTGGGATCACACTTGTGATATCAGTTAAAAAAGAAAATGTATAAATAAAAGTAAAGTAATCTCTTTTAAAAAAGATCGAACTAATTTAATTCCTGTTAATTTTGAAATTGAGTAATTAAGGATAATTAATTATGGTGATAATGTCTTCTGTCAATTATACATAATTTTAATTAGTATCATAACAAAATTTAACATTTGATATTTACATATTTTGTCAATTTGGTCTTGAGTTTAAAAGCTTCAACATTTACACAAATACACAAAATGTTGCGGGTTAAATTTATTAAACGGGACCAAATTTATTAAAATGCATAAAGTTTGGGGAATAAATTTATTATTATATCAATTACAATTACAATTACATACATTTAATAGAAAAATATTAATGTCGTGATTAATTACTCACTATAAAAATTAATAATAATTTTTTAAAAAAATAGAAAAAAAATATTTTTATTAAAATAAAACAAAGAAATTGGTAAGAGGCAGTGATGAGGGGTAGAGGCAAACAACCTTTACAATAAATTCCATTGAAAATGGATGGAGACTGTCATTTAATGTATTCTGGATTTAGTGTCTGCTTCTTTGGTTGCATTTGTTTCATTGTCTAACTAAGCTTAGCCACCTGCTCAATTTCAATCACATATCCTGTCTCTCACCTTACAAGTCAAAGAATGAAGTTCATCCATGGATTCTTGTTCCTTTTCTTTTCTTTTATTCCTGGATCTTTCTTTCTCATGATAGATATCCTTCGCATTGATTATACTATGTTGATTTATTAGCGTTACGATAAGTTACGTATTTTTTAGAAGAGGATATGAATTTTGAGAAAAATTATTGTTGGAAGAGATAATAATAACTTCTCGAAAAGATTTAATTTTTATATATCATATTATATAAAAGATACTTTGATTATTCAAAATAAAAACTCACACTGTGAAAGGCTCGAGTTTTTGATTAAATTTTGTAATCGGATCCAAGTTTGATTAACCATAAGCTTTTCACTACTCAAAATTCACAATGTGGAAGTGAACTTTTTCCTCGAGTCTTGAATTAAATTCGAATTTTAGAGTCGATGTTGTTGGAAGAGTTTTACCTGGATACCACGTCTGGCACGAACAAGACTTAGCTCAAATAGCAAAACTGATGAGGACACTTGTGGTTATACCAAACAGAAGTTCAAGCTTACCTTGTTTCTAGATTCGAGTTAGAGTTCAAACTCTTGTCATATACAAAATTTTAAAATTAAACTCTGGTATTTGGTCATTGGTTATGGGTAGACTTGTTCATAGGCTAGGTTGCTTACCCATGCCCGAAGATTTCCCCAAATTTTGGGAGGGTGTGGACAAAAATATTAGGTCTGAAAAATAGACTTGGGCAAAAACTTAAGACTGTTTAAAATATGGGTTGGGCTCGAGCTTGAACATTTAAGGCCCGAGGTCGACTCGTTTTTAACTTTGCAGTGCTTTATATTATGTTATTTTTATATATTATGTAATTTATAACACATAAAAATAAATCTATACTAAATATATAATACTACTATAATGTAAATGTTAAAAAAATGTTAACACGAAAATATAATAAAATTAATAAATAAAAATATTAAATGTTAAATGTTAAATTAAAATAATATAAATATATTTTTAAAAAATAATATTGGTAGACCTAAAATGGGTTTTGATTAGCCATTTACAAATATGGGCCTTGGGAAAAATTTTAGGCCCATATTTCAGGCCGATTTGGGCTTGAGCAAGTATAAAGTGTGTTAATATCATGCTTAGATCTGGCTCAAACCCGACCCAGCCCATGAACACTTCTAGACATGGGCGTTCACCCACAACCTACGTCATAGGTTTGAGTCATGGTGTGTGTTGGATCTGGTGCCAAAAGTGTAGTATATTCATTTTGTATATTTGTATTTTTTTGAATAAATTAGTTTAATAATATTCATTAATTACATTAATATACTTTGTATATTATCCTTAATATTTTTGCACGCAAAGCAAAATGGAAGCAAATATTTGCTCACTGGTTATCTAACGTTTAACTAATATTAAGTAATATTACGTGGTCGGATCGTAATATAGAAAGACAACTTGTTTTAGTAGATTAACCTAAGTGTTCTTAGTCTAATTGGAAATGAGCGAATTGATTGAAAAATTAATATGTCATCTATTAAGTCCAATTAGGGAGATGTTTTGTCTTGAGTATTGAAGTGGAGGACTCTCAGAAGATAGAGATGTAGATTTGACTAACCAAACTGACAGTGCATTGGACAATTAGGTCCACTTTGGTACATGTACTTTTTTTTGTTCAATTAGGTATCTAAACTTGACAACTAAATCCATTTTGGTCCCTAAACTTGAATCTCATCAAGATTTGATGACGTGACTAGTGTTCTTGGAACATGACTAGATTGGTCGGTTGAACATGATTGGAATATACAACCTATACATAATAGTAGAAGTTACTTTTTTAAAAGAAACTAGAAATATTATCACACGCGTATACGTGTAAAAATTACAAATTTATAAAATATATAGTCTGAAACTAATTAGTAATAATAGCACATGAAATATGTACAATGTTAAAATTAAAAAAAAATTAAGATTATTTATCCTAGTATTGTTATCAATCTTGAGTCAGTATTAACTCAGTCAATTACATTAATATATGTACACACATAATTGATAGAGATAATAAAATATGTATAATAAAAATTAAAATGTACAAAAATATTAAAATAAAAGTTTAATTAAATGGTAAATCAAAGATCTTTCTAATCTAATTAGTTTAAATTCAAATCTCAATATATACAATTTTTATCAATTTTTTAAATAAAAATTATTTTAATATAAAAAAATATTTTCTTAATTTTTCGAACTAAATTAATAACACAATTAAAGGTGATATTTTAATAAATAATCTCTGGAGTAGCTCTACTTTTCCCATGTGGTGTTGGAAGGTAGATGTAGTTTAGTGGCCCACATTATTAAATGATACGTTCCATTCACCTATGGTTAGAAGGTTCATTTCAGTGTCATATGCTGAACCAGAAGGTTCCTTCTTTATATTTCCATCAACCTTGTAGGTTAGGACAATTGAGTGAAAAAAAGGGTACTGCCATTGTCCAACCATGTCAATTACTTTGTTAAATGTGTTCGATTTAACTTGAAAGGACAGTGGCTAGCTATGTCTTTATAGCCTTCTTTCACCCACTTTTTTCTTTCTAATCCCTCATTAAAGTATGTAGGTATAGGTAAATTGATGAATTGACATAGTACTGTTGAAGAGAATATGGGTTAGATAGTGACATAACATGTTATCCAGGTTGAGTTTAGGTTGAAAAATACTTACCGAGGCAATATTCGATGTCACTGCCACCTTCACCCTCACCCTCCTCATATCTTTGATTAAAGCTTCACTATCATTCAATGCTGGTTTGACAGGATCTTAACTCAACTTCCGGTCCATTACAAACACAGCAAAATGAACACAAAAGTAGGGGCTAAAGCAAACTTTTTTTTACTTGCTGAATCATCTCCCAAGTTTTTTGTTCCATCATTGGCATGAATAAGAACACCAAAAACACGAGAAGGGAATTACCAACTTATCCCATTTTACATACACTGGCAAACTGCTTTATGTGGGAAAAGGCAGCCCCCCATGCAAAACCTACATAAACACAACATCTCACTACAGCTTTGCTATATTTTTTCCCCCTTATTATTAATTATCATTATAGGCCTCAACTTCTAATGGGAACTGCCTTCCAAATGGGTTAGATAAAACATCTACAGTTGCCTGGAACCAAAAACAAAGGTTGGTGGAATAGAATCTCCAAAATCAGCTGCTTTCAGGTTATTCAAACGACACCCATTGTTACTGTTTTCCTTTCTGCATCGCTACAATGGAGATTTCAGCAACTTCTTTAGTGTTATTACTATATTACCAAAAGACGGCCGTTGAGCGGGATCACTACAAAAGAGTACATATAGCAACTATCATCAGGAATTTTTAGTATTCTCAAATATAATTCCAACAAATCCAAGAAATACTTGGCACCTATGTTAGTCGGGATATATGTGACCGTGAAGTTCAAGTATGTTTAGTTAGTGAAACTTGGGGTGTTTTTTTTTTTCATTTCTCTTTTACTTAGAGAGTAAGCTACTGCTAATCTCTCTCCTTATTGGCCGTGACTACAATAATAAACTGTCAAGGAAACATCTACAACAAGCTGCTTCTTGGTCCTACCCGGACCGATGCATTCAGAGAAAAGATAGCTATAGAGACTTCCCGTCTAACTCATCATCATATAAAATTAAGTGCAGTGAATATATCTAGGACAAAGTATATACTTACTCGGCCCAAAAAGATTCCATGAGGGAAACCAACTTTGGTGAGGTGTTAGGAGGAATGGCAAGCTTCCTAATCTGGAAAGCTACAGCACCAACCACCTACAATTTGCAGCACCACAAGAAAGGGGGTGACGGAATTAAAAAATAGAGCATTGAAATACTTCAACAGTTGGTCAATTACATTGATATTTATGAATGCACTTGTTAAGAATAAGAAAAGAACCATAATGAAAAATAAGAAAACCAAATTTATCAACCTGGGCAGGACTGAGTCCATTCCATGGTTGTTGCATGGTAATAAGTTCCCATAGGATTACTCCGAAACTGTAACATCAGATTTTTCGTTTGAAGGCTCTCCGCGAAGGAATTCTGGAGCCATCCACTCAGGCTGAAAATGAAAACAAGAGATTTAGATGCTGATTGATGCAATAGGAAGAAAAGTGTTCAAGGTACATGAGATTGAAAGAAACATCCAACTTCATATAGAATGCAAGTCCGCAATGATTGTATCTGTTCATCATTGTACAAAACTGAACTAGGATTGGTTTTATGATAATGATTGTGATTGTTGTCTTTAATACAGATTTAATGTCATGATGGATCATCAATACGTCAATGGAGTTCAACATTGTTCCTATGGCTTATTATCACTCTACACCATTAATTTCCTATATAACTAGTCTGCCATGCCAAATGCAAGCCATCATAGTTTCGTAGGTTCCCGACCTTTATAATAAATTTATAGGCCTTGGCAACCGTGGCCTTACCGTTGCTCGACGACCAAAGCCAATCAAATCTGGACCAGCATCTCCATTTGGCAGGCAGGTACCTGACGATCCGTAGGTTGGTAGTCCAGCTAAAATAGCTGTCGAAAATCTCCCATTTCCAGTTGTTGCATTCATCCACCATCTCACTAAAATTGAAGTTTATACCAATCTCATCCATATGCGGTTTGTGATACTTAGGGATGGTAAAACTCAAATAGCTCAATAGATTTTAGATCGATTTGTTTTGATCAGAGTATAATTTTTTTTTTTTCGAAAAGTAGATGCTAAGTGGGGGCAAGGTAGATTTTTTCCTTCTTCTTTTGAACAGTTACTATTGAGAGGTAATGATAATTGTTTGCCCTACTGCACTATATGAAATTATTATTTTACCATTGTATATGTACAACTATTACAAATGTAAAATTGTAATAATGTATTGTAGAAAAAATGTGTTTTATGTTTAAATATATAAATTTAAATATTTATTTGACTTTAAAAAAATTAAAAATATTAGAAATAATTAACAAAAATAAAATTAAAATGAAGTGGGGCGAGATAAGAATAAATGCATCCAAAATTCATGGAGATGTTAGTGACTTTTAAAATCAAATATTCATAAGGGAAGGAGGCGGGTGGTGGAGCAAAACATACCAACTATGAAGCGGTAGTGAATTTAGCAACATCCATCCTTGTCTCGCTCCATTATCATCCCTAATAGTACCACAAAGGACCCAACAAACATCTATCCAAAATTCCACCTCTTATCCTCTCTTACCATCCAATACATATTATTGTAAACACAAATATCTCATTTATACTCCTAATTAACATCTTTTGGTATGACCAATACAATTTTTTATACCGATTTTATAATCTACAAATTTTTTTTGACAAAATAAAATATAGCCTATACTTGGTTTATTAGGACAAGTAAAGGTGACTAGAACTATCTAAGAGTCGGGTCGGGTTCTTGATAAAATTTTAGGTGCGTTTGATAGGTTCGTGTCAAAAAATAGGCCTAAAATTTTGCCCAAGCCCAACCCGGATAAAAATACTAAAACCTGGGTTCGATCTTGCCTGTATTAAATTTAAAAAATATAATACATCAAAAACATTAAAAATATTAAAATAAATGTTTCTCAATAAATTAAAAATAAATTTAAAAAATCTTTATACTTAAATAATACTAACATAGGTGTAACTTAAGTAGCAAAATGAACAATAAAATAAAAATTATACAATGTCTAAACAATAATAACAAAATAATAGTATCATAATAGTAAAATAACAAAAAAAAAAAAGAGATAACAACAAGAAATCAACATTTTTTATTTTTTTACAAATTCGGACCAAGTCGGACAAAAAAATTTTACTTGAAGGTTAATTTATTTTTTAATTTCTGTCCAAACCTATTTTTTAAATTTATATTTTTTTAAAGTCTCTCTCTTTTCAGACTGATCTTCAGGCTAAACAAGTTACCCGACCATGTGTACATGTGTAAAGGTGACAAAACAAAGCATGGGAATGGAAACTAATCAAACTATTGTCAGCAATTCAATGTCTGCTTTTTTTCTTTTTTCTTTTTCTTTCTTTTCAATTATTTTCTCTCAGTAACTACAACACTGATAGATTGATTGACAGCTTCATATATTTTATTAAAATGATTCCTCCGTAATTGACAAGCTTTTCAATTTCATCCTTTAAAACGGAACGGAAAAAGAAATAAAGCATCACAACGTCCGGGGTTCCCCTCCTGACTGTACGTGCGGAACTGAAATATAAACCTACAATTAAATTAGGTATAATGATAAATATATCCGATAGTGTTTATATTTTATGTCAATTTAGTCCTCATTATTTTAGTTAATTTATCAAATTTGATCATTAAATCTTTAAAAATGATTTGAATTACTATCTTTTAATGAAATCCGCATAACAATTTATATTTAATTCATGCTAATTTTTTTAATTTCTATTTTTTAATGTTTTATAATTTTTAAATTATTTATTAATGTGGTATATATGATAAATAATATTGTGTTAACATAAATTACATGTAAATTTTCATGTAAACTTCATTAAAAAATTAACATTTTAATCAATATTTTCATATAAAAATAATTTAACTCTTTTTAAGAGGTCAATTTTATAATTAAAAAAATTAAATATTAAATGTTAAATTCTTGATTTTACCATAAATTTAAAATAAAAAAACGTGTTTTTTTTATTAAATCTGAAATTATGGAAAAATTAAAATAATGCTTAAGCTAAAGTTACATAGGGGATTAAGTAATTTAGTTACAACAAATTTGTAGTTAAAATTAGAAAGGTTAAAATTCGCTTATAGTTCCTATACTTTTCGAAAATTAGGAATTTAGTCTCTTTGTATTTTTAGGAAATTTAATCCTCTATTTTTCAGATTTAAAAATTCAAGTCATACAGTTAACACTATTAATTTTTTGTTAAATTTATTGTTGTGACATTTTGATAGCCACGTAAATAAAAAATATTTTAATTAACCTAAATTTAACAAAATAATAATAATATGAGCATTTTGACCCGAATTTTGAAATCTGCCAAAACAATTAAATTACTGAAAATACAAGTACTAAATTCCTAAATTTTAAAAAACACAGGGACTATAGGCAGATTTTAACCTATTATGAAATAAGTGGGTTCGTTTCCCGCCAGCTGACACCACAGTGACACGCGTACAGAGCGCCAGAGTCACGTCTGATGTATAAATACCCAAACACATAAAATAGTTTTATATTGAACACTAAATAATTACATAAACACCAAACTAATTATTGTAGGTAAAAACACCACATCCACCCCCTTCAAAGGATTTAAATAATTAATTACAAATTTTTTATTAATTGTAGATTTTCTTTTATTAGTATAATATTAAATTTAATTTTTAAAATTTACATATTTTATTAATTTAATTTTAATTTAATAAATTTAGTCGTAACATTTATATATTTTATTAATTTGGTCTTAGTTAAACAAATTTATCTCGTGCTATTTATACAAAAAAAATAAAAATTGATGGCTAAATTTATTATTATGTCAATCAAATTTATGTACAATTGACGAGAAATATTAATGCCGTCAATAATGAAGCTAGAAAAATTTTTTAAAGGAGACCAAACTTAAATTGTAATTTTTACGATAATAAAAATATAATTTTATCATTTTTAATAGTCAATATCTTTCTAAATTTTAAAAGATTAAATTATTCTTTTTATCGTTTTTAAGGTGACAAAGTGGAATTTTACCAATTGTAGAAGTATTGATGATATTGATATTGATTTTTATATATAATATATTAGTGTAACAAAATAAAACATATTAAGTTGGTACAATAATTGTGAGATATATAGATATAGATAAAGATGGTTGATGATGGATATTGGATATTGGATATTAGATGGTATCACATGACACTCACCATACCACCTGCTGACATTTGTGTGGAATATTTTTATGCAATTTTTGGACTGTTTTGTTACGTCCCTATCTTTTCCCACCTACATCATCTCTTTAATTTTAATTCATAAGTAAAAAGGATCTCTTTTGTCATTCAAAAATCATATAATATTCTCATGTCAATCCACCCCATAAATTCATTTTCTAAAATAAAATTTATCCAAAAAATGAAAAGTTAGTGCTTGTATTTTGACGGAAATTTGAGATTTTTTTGCATTTTAAAACTTAGAAATTAAGTCTTTTAATTGTTTCAATTTAAAAATTCGAGTCCAATCATTAAAATCGTAAGTTATTTTTGTCAAAATTTGTTAATTTTGCATGTTGAGTAAATTGCCCTCATGTGACATGTCATTGGGGTGTAATCAAGCCGAGTCAAGCCCAAATATTGTCAAGTTCAAGCTTGACGCAAAATTTGGAGCTCAATGCTCGGCTTGAACTTGATCGAACGTCTATTTTTAAACTCGAGCTCGACTCGATAATTAAGCTTATGATTAATAATATATATTAAGGATAATAATGTAATTTAATAATATAAAAAATTGAAAAGCTCGACAAGATTTGCCAACCATTCAAGTCAATTATTATGAAGTTCGAATTAGATTTGATCGATAGCTTGAGCTTGAGTTCAGCTCGATAATCACTGAATCAAATTTAAACTTTTTCGAGTCAAACTCGAGTAGCTTGTGAGCACCCATATCTCAATTACATCCCAATGTATCATATGATTAATGGAAAATAAACATTTTAAGTCAACAAATTTAAATAGAAACTACTAACAAAAATAATGATTAAATTTTAAAAATAAGAAGATTGAATTTTTAATTTTTAAAATATATAAAATTAGTTTTTGAATAATCTCAATAGGTTCTGATTATATCTGTTCTTTTTAGACAATGTTTAGAACTATTCATAGTCCCTCCCCAACTAACAAATAGGAGGATAATGTAGGGGTAAGCAAAATCCGGTTCGATTCGAAAAACTCAATAAAAAATTTAAATTTTGAATTAAATAGTTGGAGCTATTTGAGTTAATCAAGTTATTCGGATCAACTCGAATAAAAAATTAAGTTTTTTGGTTTAACTCGAACATGAATTACACAATTTGAGTTATCTGAAAATCCGAAGAACAAAAGGCAAAACTACGTCGTTTTGATAAATGTTTACCTTTTCTAAATTAAAAATCAAAACTATTAAGTTAAAAGGCAAAATTATGTTATTTTGATAAATATTTACTTATTAAGTTAAAATGTAAAATAATTATATTGTTTATGTAGTTAAATAATCGGTCCATGTAAACGCAACATTGAGTATAAATAATATGATTCGTTAACTCGACTCGACTTAACTCAAAAAATTTTCACTCGATGCGATTCGATTCGAAAAAAAATCAAATTGAGTTCGGTTGCTAAAATATAATTCGTCAACTTGACTAACTCAAATTTTTTTGACTCGACTCGATCAAATACTCAACCCTAGGATAATGCGCTTCAGTACACTCGAACCCACATCTTTCTACATTGACAACAATACCCATACCAATCAAGCTAAGACTCAATCAACTATATAAAAATATTTCTAACTTTAAAAAAATTAAAAATAAAGCTTACCTAACATTTCTTGAATTCTTCAAGTCCCAAGGTTCCAAAGTCTACTCTTAAATAATAATATAATAAATCAAAAAAAATTTAGCCTCATAATATTATTTTGGTTTCATGCATGCACTTAGGATATGAGCAAACAAACCAAGAATAAAAAATTATATATCCATAACTATTGCCTATTTTCAAATGCTAATTTGCTTGACAACAACGTGGTGTGATTTTTCATTGATATTCTTCACGTTTTATATCATTGCTGCTCAAAATTTGAAATGTATTCAAGATTAGTTCATGCACATATATATAGTCCATAAAAAAGAACAAAGTTCATGCATATGTATCTCTTATAGTAGACCTAATAAATGATAAAAAAAAAAAAAAACTTTAACTAGCCGGTTGAGTTTTAGTTCGATTGGTATGGGTATTGTTGTCAATGTAGGAGGACGTAGGTTTGAGTGCGTTGAAGTGCATTATCTTCCTATTTATGGGTTAGGGATAGGTTATGGGTAATTTTAGACATTGTGTAAAAAAAAAACAGATATTATCAGAATTTGTTATGAGATTATTTAAAAATAATAATTTAGAAGACAAATTTTATTGATAGCTTTGAAAGTGTTATAATCTCTGGACATTTTCAACAATGAAAAATTCTTTTGATTTTTCTTTTTAGTTAGGCTTTGATCCAAGAGTTGTTTAGATTTGATTTTAGATGGCTGCGGGTTGTTTCAAGTGTCATGTTGACTTACTTTTGAAATGGGTTTGGACCTCCTTTCTTCAGTTGAACGAACTTTTCTTCAAAGCGAGTATGGTGTTCATCATAGTTTCTTCAGGTTCTTTAGTTTCTTTATAGATTTCTGCAAAGGTCCTCTAAACTTATTGAACTTGTGAATGTGTGAAAAGGCTTGGAGGTGGCCCATTTTTATAGGGCGGTTACTTGAATAAAAAATAGTTCTTATGGAATTTAATTTATTTCTTTGAGTGTTCTACAATAATTAATTAGAGATAAAATAATCATTTAATAATTTTTTTTATTAATTATCTCTTAATTAACTTATATTAATTAGAGAAAAATAATTATGACACAAATATAATGTCATCATTTTTACCATGGTAATCTCAGCTTGACCTACGATAATTTCAGAATGACACGTGACTAAAAATTTCTTCAACTAGAAAAAAAAGAAGAAGAAAGATTTAATGCATTGGAAATGGTCAATGGTGGTCTTAACTTCGCTTGAAACTCTTTTTTTTTGAAGTATAATTACAAGAGTCTTCATTCGTTTTACGGTCTAAGACCAATCATGTTCGGGCTGAGGGTAGTATTCAAGGAAAGCCCTCCCAACAATAATGACTTCAAGATCCAAACTTGATCCAAATACATGAGAAGAAATCCACATCCACTTCTTCCAACCACTTGTTAGTGTCGTGTAAAACTCTTTGAACAGAAAAAGAGAAGACATTATATATCAATGTTACATATAACTGAACTAATAAGTATTGAGTGTAAAAGTAAAATATATTGCAATTTTAAAGAGGGAATGCGGATTCAAACCTTATTGAATAAAGAAACCATAAACTTCAAATATGGACAATGAAATAAAAATAAAATATTTAAAAAATAATCTTACATGTAGCTGAGGGAGATGGGTTGCACTTGGGCACCTGTGGACATTTTATGTCCATAGCCATAGCCATAGCCATCAATTAATTAATTATACAGTGTAAAATCCTATTACTAAGTTTTAAGCTGATCTGCTACCCAATGTTGAAGCAGCTGTCTCCCTTTTGGGTACCCATATCTCTCTCGTCAATCTTAAATAATATTATTATATATTAAACTCCCACTCCTTATTCCTTTAATATTAATTATGGTTTTAATTATGTATATTTAACATAATTAGAGATGAGGATGGGTTGGGCCGTAACAAAGTTTCAAGCCTGTTTGTTAGGTTCGGGTTAGGCTCAGTTCGAAAAATGAGCTTAAAATTTTTCTGAAGTTTGATCCAGATAAAAAGTTAAAAACCCGAGCTCGGCCCGGCCCACCTGTATTAAATTTTTTATATAAAAATAAATTTAACAAATATAATACATCAAATACATTAAAATAAATATCTCCCAACAAATTGAAAATAAATTAAAAAAATTATACTTAAATAACACTAAAATATGTGTAAATTAACAAGCAAATACATCTACAATAGTGGTAAAATTAACAATAAAACAAGAGGTATACAATATTCAAATAATAACAACAAAATAATAGTAATATAATATTAAAATGACAGCAAAATAGTGGCAAAACAATAACAATTTTTTTTTTTAAATTTGAGCCGAGCTCCGGCCAAAAAAGCTTACTTGAGACAAGGTCTGTTTTCTAAACGTATCTTTCCTTTTCTTTTTATCCAAACTTATTTTTTGAATTTATATTTTTATCTAAACTCTTTTACTTTTCAAGCGGAAATATAATTTATACGAATACAAATCATATCTCTTCATCTTTAAAAAGGTGTCATGTGTATATGTATACATATCATACAATAAAATAGGAAAATAAAGAAGTCACACCAATTTTCAAGTCATTAAATAATTAACTATTATTGAAATCCATAAACATTGAATAAGGAATATTTGTGATTAGATGTGTTTATTCATTGAATAGCTTAATTTAAAAACACTTAAACAATGTCTAATCCTCAACCAGCTAACATTGGATGATTGCATTTTATCTTTAATATTTAAAAAATGAATAAATTATTTTTTTATGGTAATTAAATCAAAAAATAAATTAATTATTCTGTTAAAATTTTTATTTATTTTTATTGTTAAAAATTGATATATTTACGTTAGTATGAGGTACATGTGACATACGACATGTCACTGTCTAGTTATTCTGTTACCCACGCCAATTTTTAACAGAAAGAATCAGTTTGCTCTTTGATATAACATTCAGAGGTTAATTTACTCATTTTTTAGAAGAGTTTGAAAAATGTAATCTGACTCTTAATACAATAACCTCCATAATATTTTTAGAATAGTTCTTTTACCTGCATACATCCTCCAAAAAAATACAATAAATCATTATCTAATTTAGTTGGAGAGAAAACAATTTCCATATTTAATTAGTATGTTAAAAGGATATAAATTTTAATACCAACTTAATTTTCTTTCGATAATAACATTTTATTTTCCTTTGAATATAAGGAGGTTTAATAAATACGCATTAAGTATAGTGGTAAAATATATTATATTCTCAAGGGTTTGAATATTGCTTCAAACTTTGAAAAAATATTATTGGTAAAAGCAACCACAAATCTAAAAAAAGATTGAACACATGCTCAAACTTTGAGAAAGATATTAATGGAAAAAGCAAACACAAACCCACGTTAGCGCATAATCCCTCTCCAACCAATAAATAGGAAAATAATACATTTTAACGCACTCCGACTCACTTCCTCTTGTATTGATAACAATATCTATGTCAATCGAACTAAGGCTCAATCAACAAAAATAAACTAACTTTTGTTAATAATTATTATTTTTCCTATTTTAATTTTTGTCTTTTTTGTAACATTAGTTATTGATATTCCTCACATATGAATATATATTTTTAATTTTTTAGATTTTATAAAATTTTAATTAATTAATTAATATTGGTTTAACAGTCGATCCGATCAGACTGGTTTAATCAAGAATCCGTGGTCTAACATGTTCAATGATTGGTCCAGTTATCGAAATATTGAATGTGACGCTCTAAAATTATATCACACCATCACTTAAAATTTTATATAACTTTTTTTTTATTTTTTAGATGTTTATAAAATTTTATTTATTTATTGTTAGTTTAACGGTCGAACCAATCAAACTAATTGAACAAAAATCAATGGTTTGACATGTTCAACTACTTATATGATTATTAAAATATTGAATATGACACTTTGATATTGTACCATAATATTATTTAGAAATTAATAACTTAAGTAAGTTATCATCAAATTTTTATATTTTTTAAATTTAAATATTAAAATTGACCTAATAATTAAATTTAAATGATAAAAGTGGACTAAAACATTAGAAATAGTAACGTGAATCAGGTGGAAATTGGAATTAGGTAAATAAATTGCTTATTTGGTTTCAGAAAATGGAAAGCACATGAAAACCTTTCTAGTAAGACACTTTTGCAGGTTAGGGAATTCATGGCCACACTCTCTTCCCTTCTCTTATCTTCTCTTCTCAGCTAAAACCCATAATTTTTATTCTCCAAAGCCCTTTGTTTTATATTATCTAAACTCGCTTCTTTTTTCAATTACTGTTCATGGTGGATCTGTTGAGTTAACTCGGTCTGCCATGTAAAATCTCTCCCCCCCCCCCCCCAATCAACAAAACAAGAAAGTCAAAAGAGAGGGCAGTGAAAAAAAATGGATTTTGATGAACATGATGACCAAGAAGAAGAAATGGGTATGGCTGTTCCACCAGGCTACGACTCACTGGGTACCTTATCGGAAACTTGGTCGAAACCGGGACCTACCACCACCGGCGGTGGTGATGGCTTGGCGAGAAAAGTGGGGTCCACCACGGTAAGGTATCGAGAGTGTCTGAAGAACCACGCCGTGAGTATCGGCGGCCACGCGGTGGATGGTTGCTGCGAGTTCATAGCGGCGAGTGATGAAGGGACCGTCGAGGCCTTGAAATGCGCCGCCTGTAACTGCCATAGGAATTTTCATCGTAAGGAAACCGAGGGGGAAAGTAATGTTTATAACTATAACCCTCACTACCACCACTACCACCACCAGTACCCCCAATTCTCGCCTTACTATCGGGCACCGCCACCAGCCGGATATCTCCACCTCACGCCACCTTCACAGCACAGGCCATTAGCGTTGCCGGCAGCGTCAGGCGGCGGCGGGGACAGTAGAGAAGAAGAAGACGTCTCGAATCCCAGTAGCAGTGGCGGTGGCGGAGGATCAACGAAGAGATTCAGAACAAAATTCACAGCCGAACAAAAAGAAAAAATGCTTGATTTCGCTGAAAAACTGGGGTGGAGGATTCAAAAACATGATGAAGCTGCCATACAACAATTTTGTGAAGAAACTGGTGTTAAAAGGCATGTTCTTAAAGTCTGGATGCACAATAACAAGAACACCCTTGGTAAGAAACCCTAACAACCATTATGATTATTATAATGGGACAAAAAAATCATGATTAGGGTTTTTAATTTTTATATTTGTTATGAATGAGCTATTGCTCAAAACTATAAAACATCTTCTCTAACACCTAGTTTTTGTTATTAATTAATCTTTCCCTTTGAGCTCAAAAACTGCAACATCTTACCTGGGAATTTTATCAGGTCATTTTCCCTTCTTCCACCATTGAAATACTTACTTTGTTTCATCATCATGTGATCATCAATGAGAAAGTTTCAAAAATGGAAATCAAAACGTGTTTGTCATGCAAAGCTGCAAAATATTTATTTGTTAACATCTGTCACCTTCTCCATTTTTTCTCTCTTATCTTCTGCATTAAATTTGTTTCCACTTACAAATCTCTAGGCTCTTCCTTGTATACCTCAAAACCACCGCGAAAAACTTTTTTTTTTTTTTTTGCCAATCAGCTTTAGATCATGAGATTAATTACTCATTTTCCATTTATAAACTCTTCTTCTTCTTCTTCCCCTTTTCGTCTCTCTCAAGTCTCAGCTTTCTTTTATCTTTACAGTGGGTTGCTCACCCTTTTCTCCTTTCTCTTTACTTTTTATTTTTCGGTATTAAAAACAATTATAAGCATTTGATTCTTGTAAGATTACATAACATTCTTTTATATTTTATTGGATTAAATACATTTTATTTAATTATCCTTAAAATAAAGTGAATGTGAAATAACTATAAAAATATAAAAATTTAAGACATTAATATACAAAGTTTATTGCAGTAACTGATTTAATTAACTGATTCTATTAACTGATTTGATCAACTGTTTATTTAAAAGCGTTTGATAAAACTCACTTGAAAGTTGATATGCGTAAAATGACAAATAAGAGCATGACATATTTTATTGTTAAGTATTTATTTGTTTATAATACTTTAGTTTTTATTGAGTGAAATTATAAAACATTACTACTAAGGAATTAAAACATCTATTATAAAAATTAATTAGTGAATATTTTTGAAATTTTAAATAAATAAATTTCTTAAGTTCCTTATTTGCAAATATTAACATTGTGAAAATGGATAAATATAATTGTAAACTATATTTTTAGTGATAATTATGTCAAATTCTGAATAAATTTGTCAATTAGCATATTTCAATTAATAAAAAGTTGCATAGGAAAATATCTTACACAAGTAAATTGAAAATAAATTAAGAGTACATAAATATTCAAGGATGAATAGGCTCGATTGTAAATTTCTTGCGACAATGTTGATTTTTGTAGATTCATGGTGATTTTTTTTTTTTTTTGAGATTTACTTTGAACTTTAGAAATGAAAGTGAAAATTGGAGAATGAAGGCTACTGATATTTTGGTACCCCTATTAGGTTTGAAAGCATGTTGCATAAGGAGTAATTTTTTTAACAAACATGGTCAAATATGTCATTCCACGTATCTCATACACAATCAGTTGTTGAAAAAAGTTGTCCATCCCAACGTTTTTTATTTTAAAGGTTTTAGCTCAACAAGCTCTTACAAACTTCCATTTATCAAATATTACAATTAGAGAGTTTGACTATTCAATCCTCAATTTGTGTCCAAATCAATTAAAAAAGGCCTAAAACTCTGTTTACCAAATATCACCTAATATCTAAAATTACGCATCGTTGCTTCTCATCCTTAAATAAGAACTAAATTTTATTTCTTAACTAATAAATAATTAATAAAAAAATCACTTATAATAATTAATTGATTACAATTTGATTCATTAATGTTTTTTATTTAATTAAAATGAATTAATATCATTAATAATACATAAAATTGTTATGAATCTTGTACCTGCTATAAAAATGGTCACAAATTCCATATTACTTAATGTCAGATTAGTTAAGAAATAGTGATATTGAGGTTACTCAATATTAACTCATTTTTGCGTTATTGATAATGTTGTATATTCATATTTTCTTTATTTAAACATGAAAATAGGATTCCAAAATGGAAAATTACCACCCATAATCTTATTTTTATTAACCAAATTTTGTTAGAAAATATATAAGAGAAACTAGTGATTAGGTGTAATGGTAAGTCATATGGCATTTTTAATGGGAGGATTCAGGTTCGAATCTTGGAGACAACATTATTAGGAGGGACAGTCACAAACCTCGAATATAGACCGTAAAACGGACATAAAGATTATAAAATATATATATATATATGTGTAAGAGAAAAGCTGAACAAGAAAAGAAAATTACATATAAAAATATATGTTGTATGTATCGGGGGACATATCTTTTGGCACCAAATTATTTCGTATCATTTTTATAAAAGTTGCGTCTCTACGATTTTAAGCCTCTCTAAAAAGTTATGTTATTTGAATATATGTATTTAGATGTAATAGATTTTAATAGAAATGACTAATTTACTCTTTAATTTAACGTACAGGGATTAATTTATCCATTTTTTAAGTAAATGGGATAAAATACAATTTAACTTTTAATACAGGAACTCTAAAGTACTTTTACCATTTTTTTGCAACGGGTGTTAAGAGACATAATTTGTAATTGTTCTAACCTAAAGGAATATGGATGGAAGGTTAAAAAAACTTATAAATATACTTACATTAATTCATTAAAGTCTCGTTTGGTTACTAGTGTAATAACGTAAGGAAAAATGCTTATTTAATACATATGTTTTAACATGAGAAAAAACTAGTGTACTAACATGATGAATAAATAGCCCATCATTTGGTAGGTAAATTACTAATCATGTAATAAACATATATTACTTTGTTTGGTTAAAGTGCTAAACAAATAAAATATACGTGTTATTCTATAAAATATCAATTTTGCCATTGACGAAAGATTAAGCTGTTAAAATATTAACTTGATTATTTTTTACCATTGAAAATGATTTTTTTCTAAAATAATAATTTTTACTATTTACCAAAAAAAGGTAAATAAATTTTTAATAGAAAAAGTAAATAAATTGATCAAGAATGCTTTGTTTTTTTTTATTCTTGTTATCACTTTTTCTTTTTGGTTTTATCAGATTTTCATAATCTTATTTTTTTCTATAAAAAAAAAAAAGAAATCATACAATTTATGAATTGTACAATTTATTTTATTTTGATTTTTTTAAAAAAGTACCAAGCCATAAATAAACATATAATCTACAAAAATAAGTATACTAAGTTTAGAAAAAACCACATCTACTAAATATATCCTGAAATCATTCATATCAATACTTGGATTCTAATATTTTAAGACTAAACATATTAAAACCAATAACAAAATCAAGTATTTATGCCACTAAGATGGCTTTTAGTACTTGAATCATAATAATAAACTATAGAAATTAAACTTGTATTGCAAATACGTTAGTGAAATAAACAGTAATATAAAATATTGATTTAAATCACAAGATTGAACCAGAAAAATATATATAATATGAAAAAACAGAAATTAGAAATAAAACTAGATCAAAATTGCATGGTCTGCATTATGATAGAAAATACGTATGAAAATTTTGATAAGAGAATTTTACCAATTTTATATTTAATTAGGAGGAAAGGACCAAATTACATAAAATGTAAAAGTTGAATTCTAGTAGTTATAGGTAGTAAATAGCTATAGAATTCAAAATTTGAGGTCATTATATGGCAATTAGACCATTAAATGTAGTTAGTAGATATTTATGATGATTCATCCATGGAAATTTAAGAAAAGAAAAGGACTAAATTGGAAAGAGGAAATAATAAAAGATGATATTTTAATTAAATAGAAAATATCATCATTTTATATCATCTTCCCCAAAATTTTCTATGGAAACCCTAGCTAAGAGAGAGAAATTCAAGCAAGCTTAATTGGATCCAGAAAGACCAAATATGAAATTGGATCGAGGAAAAGAAAAAGTGTCAGATTAGTAAATTTTCATACACGAACAAGTATCGAGGTAAGTTCGTGTAACTAAATTGTGTATATTTATATGTTCGATTTAAATATTATAAATGTAAATGTTAAAATTGTGTAATTGTTATGTTTATGAGATTAATCATAAATTTGATAATGCTCGATAAATATATAAAATCCCGTTTGGATACATGAAATTCGATTGGATACAGGGATCCTGTATTGGTTGTGGTATTGCATATGTTGCAGACACACCATAGCTCAAAAGAGCATCATGTTATTAGTTCTCATGTGCTTCCCGTTATATGGTTCTTGCAAGCTTCCCGTTATAGCTCTTCGGAGTGTCCCGATAGGTTGTGGTCCTACATATGTTGTGGACACACCATAGCTCTTAATAGCACACTATTATAAGGCTCTTCGTGAGCTTCCCGTTGATTGGCTCTTTTTGAGCTTCCCGAAATGGCTCGCTTGAACTTTCTGATATATGGCTATCCGAAGCTCCCCGATTAATGGCTCTTCAGAGCTACCCGTTATAAGCTCGCACGAGCTTCCTGAATGTGACTTTTATGAGTTTCCTTTTTTAGATAAGCTTCCCGTTTATGTGCTTTATAAGCACTCCCGAGTATGAGCTGACAGATACCGTATAGTATACTTTGTGTGTACTGCCTATATATCCATCGAGATTTCAAATGATTCAATGGGTATCTTTTCGATGAGGGATAATATGAAATCAAGATGAAATGACATAAGAATATTTGATATGCAAAATATGGTATGTACATATTCCTTGGAAACTTGAAATGATAAACACATGTATGTAGAAATGGTATGTTGATGAGCTTGTTTATATTCCTTGGTAATTATATGAATTTATATACTAACATGCTTGATGAGGATTTATGTGTGGTTAGGCTATTGATTTTATTGATTTGGACGTACTATGAGTGTTTATTTAAATGAACATGATTAGTAAGTTAATTTTCTATTATACGAACTTACTAAGTATTATATGCTTACTCTGTTTATTTTCCTCTGTTTTATAGTGCTCGAAAGCTCATAAAGGTTGGGAATCAGTTGGAGCATTATCAAACTGTCCTTCAACTCATTTTGGTATAAATAGTAAACTTATTTTGGTATAATGGCATGTGTAAGTTAAATTGGCCAATGATGGCATGTATATGGTTGGGTGTAACTAGGCATTGGAATGACTAGTAATGGTATATTTGATATTTGAGTATGAGGTTATATCATGTTTAATATATATGTGCTTGGTATGATAGATTGAATTTTGATAAACATATATGATTATACATATAGATAAGTTTGAATACTTAAATGCATGTGATGATATATCATGTATAAGATTGATCTTGGTTTGGTTTTAAATGTCTTGAATTGGTTGGTGATTATATTTAAATGTTAATGTAGGTGCAAGGCAAATTTAGGTGAGAAATAAGGCTTGGAAATGGCCTTATTTTGTCCACACGGGCAGAGACACGGGCGTGTGTCTCAACCATCCGTGTCTCTGTAGTGTGTGTCACACGGCCTAACACATGGGCATGTGACTTGGCCATGTGACCTCTGCACCTAAAATTAGAAAATTAAATTTTCCACACGGTCTGGCACACGGGCGTGTGACTGGTCGTGTGACCCAAGTCAGAGAGTTACACGGGTATGGACATGGGCTGGAACATGGCCGTGTGCCTCACATCGAATACCGTGTGCCTAGGACATGGGCGTGTCACTTGGCCGTGTGAGCTACACGGCCTAGCCACACAGGCGTGTAACCCTTGTACCTAAGAAAATTTTTGAGATTTTGTGAAAAATTCTTTTAGTTCTCGATTTAGTCCCGACTTGTTTCAAATGCATAAATTGGGCCTCGAGGGTCCATTTAAGGGACAATATGATTGTTTTCTTATATGAATAGTAATTGACATGAATAAATTGTATTTGTTCTGTAAAATTTGATAATACTCTTTAACCCTGTTTCGGCGACAGATATAGGTTAGGGGTGTTACAAAAATACCCCGTAGGCCTAAACCAATCTGGACATTTTATGTCATGTAGGTAGTCCCCAACCTCAACGGGTTTGGATTTGTACCCCCTTGCGCGCGAGAAAGTGCACTAGCTTAGTCATTCAATAACCACCAAGTTGGTTCATATATATAAACATATTCTATACTTGATATCTAACTAATGTGGAACTAAGTTTTCTATTTTCCTCAACATAATTCACAAGTGGCTTACTTTGAGCATCAATTTCTCATTCATCACTCAACCGTTTTAAGCATGTGATATACCATTGTAAAGGTCCCATAGGGTAGGATATAAAATCATAATTTTATGATTCAGATCTCTACCTTTACCAATCGAGAATATACCTCAAAGCTTCCAAAAATTTATTTTTTTCCAACAACTTGAATATTAATAACAAAAACTAGTTGAATAGTTTTTTCCCCCCATATATTCAATAATATAGACACCATAATAGTAGAATTACTCACCATTGAGGTATCCCTTAATCCACTCCAGCTTTTGATGAGCTGGAACATTGAAAAACACAAGTATATCTCCAACATCTTTGACAATCTTTCTTGAAGCAACCATTACTTCATTTTCAGTTAACCCTTCATTTTTGGGCAACTCTTCAAATAAAATTTCATATTTTTGGGCAACCATTGCCTCAGTTATGAAGTTCCTACCTAAATTGTTCAATGAAGACTTGAACCTATCACCAAGCTCTTTTGCCATTTGAACAAGATCACAAGTTTCATTGATCTTCCTCTTCTTATTAAACTTGGTAGAACCGATAGCTTTGTCCTATTTTGCATATGTTAATGTAGCAAAGTTCTTGTTAATCATTTTTGGAGAATCCAAGTCTTCGTACATTCTTTCATCATTATTTTCAACTTCATTAATTTCGTCTAAGATATCAATAACAACTTGAGCATCTTTTCCAGTTGCTCTTTCTTTCCCATAAATCATGGTGAGCTCATCAAAGTAAAGGAAACTTCTCACCCTCCAAATGCTAGCATTTTTGTGGCTCCACCAAAATTCAAAATACAAAGACATTAGTAAAAAAAAGACTTTAAATATCAAATTCAGACCAAACATGATAAAACATTTACACATGCTCATTATTAATTGATAAATATTGCATTTAAGACAAGATAACATAATCACCTTTAGATATGCATTCCAAATAAGTTTTTTGGTGTCCGAAATTTGTAAAAAGTCAGGTTTTCGATATGCACTTGAAGTAATTTCGAAGGAGGATCAACGAAGAGAACTCCTGAGACCTCAAACGAACATTCAATAACCAATTAAGCAATAATTCGTAACAAGCGCCTAGATTAAAGCGCAGCCAAATTCGTCAAAGCGTTTCGACATAAACCCAACTCCACACCACAATTACCTCCGTACAACACCGCAATTCACGAATCAAGAATGTTAGGAAAACCATTATCCTCGAGTCCTTCTCCTAAAGACAATAATCGAACATATAAGCAAAGGATTTGAATAGTTTAGACGATAAACCAACTTTGAAAAAAGTGACAACACTAACGATTTCAGTTATGGAACAATAGAAGGCACGAAATTAAAGCAAACGAACTTACCTGATGACAGTAGCAGATACAAAGTACGAATCTAAGCGACAACCAAGCAGAAAAAAGAAAGAGAGCAAAGGAAAAGAGCGAAAAAGAAGAAAAAGAAACAAAAGTAAGAAATGATAGAAAGAAGGAAAAAAATGGGAAGGAAGGGAAAGGAGAACGTTACATTCTAATCTAAATACTGATCAGAATCCCAACATATAGCAAAAATATTCCTTAACACAAGCACCAAAACTCAAACACAAGACCGAAAGAAATAAGAAAGCTTAACTATTGAACCAACAAGTTCATTCTTAACATAAATTCGCACAAAACTAAACTTAAGGCAATGACTCAAGAGTAGAAATTAATTAAAATAAAAGAGCAAAACTTCCTAAAGCATGACTTAAACCTCTAACCTTAAACAATCAAACAGATACATAGAGCATATAGCCACAGATACAAAGATTTAATTACAATAAAATTCAACAATCAAACATTTAAAATTTTGAGGTATTACAGGACACACAAAGAAAATTATAAGAAAAGAACATGTAACTTAGGATTTATTAACTAATGTATTAGTTTAAAAAAAAAAAAACCAAACAATTGAATATTTTGAATTGATATATTAAAAGGTGTATTAAAATTATAATATTCCTATCAAATTAAGTACAAGTATTTTTTTTATGAATAAAGAAGCTAACTACCATTAATTAATTCTATTAAAAAATTCCCCCACTTACCTATAATTCTAAATAATAATAAATGTGCTTCAAAATAGGGAAAAGAAAGTGTTATAGAAGAGAAAATTAAAAGAGAAGAAATAATAATAAGTGGGAAACAAAGACAACATGTTTAATGTTGGGGAAAGTCAAGTAAAGAGATGAGATGGTATAGTGGAACCGAAGCTGTCGGAAATAAAAAGTGTTTGGTAAGAGGTGCTAGGGAACAATGTGGGATTGTGGGTTGTCTCTTTCTTTTTCTCTTTTCTCCGAAAAGAGGAAAAATGATAAAACTATTAATTGCAATGCTTAAAGTAGGGGTGTTTATAGTTTAGTTAAAATTAAATTAATCGATCGAATCGATTTAATTTAGTTAATCGGTCAGCGATCGAATTTAGTTATTGGTAAGAGATTAGTTAATAATTTTTTAAAATTTTAGATATCGATTAATTCAGTTCAAAATTGGATAATTAATCGAAATAAATAATATAAAATATATTTTTATATTCAATGTATTTTTTGAACTATTATTTTTTATATTAATCGAAATAAATAATATACATTATATATAATATATTTTTTGAACTATTAAAAAAATGAAAATGGACATTAGCAATGTATTTTTTTTATATGTTTTATACTTATTTTAACCAAAAGACAAAAACATATAAATTTCGGTTAATTTGGTTAACCGACCAAATTAATCGAAATATTTCAATTCGGTTAATGCATTTGAAAAAAAAATTCGATCCGGTTAACGGTTAAAGATTTTTACATTTTAGGTAATTCGGTTAATAGTAATTCGGTTCGGTTAATAAACAAAACGATTGTTTCAACAACCTTATATCAAAGCTATGTTGTGCTTGTTATTGTCTCAATCTCTCCTAAAAGGGTTAATATATTATTTGATACCTAAGTTTGAATTCAATATTCAGTTTGATACTTGAAAATTTTTTATCCCAATTTGGTACCTGAGTTTGATTTTAATGTGCATTTTGGTATTTGAGATTTTAAATTTTGATACTTGATTTTATTTGTCCTAGTTGTGCACTTGAGTTTAGCCTCAATGTTCAATTTTGATACATGAGCTTTTTTTTTACCCAATTAAGTACCTATGTTTTTTTACTAGAGCACATGTGTCAAACATTCATTTGGGTTACATGTTGTTGTTTAGTTTGGGTACTAGATTGAACATTGAAGTCAAACTCAGCTACCAAATGATATATTAACCCTATATATAACTAATATTGATCCTTACCCATGCTTTTGGTTGGGTTAGTTTTCTTTTTGGGTCAAATTATAGAATAAAATTTGAAGGTCAAAATATGTTTCAAGTTTTTGTAATATTCGTAAATTTAGAAATTAGTCTTTCTACTTTTTGAATTTGAAAATCCAGGTTCAGTTGTTAACAACATTGAAATTCTTCTATTAAATTTGTTGGTGTGACATTTTAAAATTAAAAGAAAATCATTTGTCGGCCACGTAACCAAAAAATTATTGTAATGGAAATGAATTTATAATGATGTTAATAATTCTTAAAAAATCATGTAAGTATTTTAATCATAATAAAGTATCTAAATTAACTAGTGTCATTATAAAATTTGAGGTATCAAATTATGTGAAAGATTAATTATAGATATTAAATCTCAAATTTAAGCGTAATATGCGAACCAAAATTAATATTGGCTATTGTATAATAATAATAACAGAAGGTTGTGACATGTGTTGCATAAGAAAAAGCCCATGGCATTCCTTTTATATATAGTAGTATAGATTAAATATGGTTATGTTAGGAACCTCGTGTGCTGGCCTAATGGTCAGGGTGTTCTCCACCCTAGGTGTGGCCTGGGTTTAAGTCGTGCTAGTTGCGTTGTTGTTAGGGCTTTGCCCTCTTCTTGTAATTCATAAAAAAAAGGATGGTTATGTTAGGTATAAATAATATTTCTAACCCTTTACCATGATCAAATTTGAAATTTAATATCTATAATTTAATTTGGTAAAATTTGTGTTAGGTATAGATTGTCTTCGTCATATTATGGTTTTAATCTCTTTACTATATTTAAATTTAAAATTTAGTTCCTATACTCTTTGGGTAAAACTTAATCTCTATACTATTACAATGTCATTTGTTAATCCAAATGATTATCAACCTTAACAATTTCAATTAAAATGCTTGTGTGGATTTTTTCTTAAAAGCACACATTTAAACTCATCATGATAAAATAATTTTAATAGACAAAATAATGGGCCCCATTACGTACATCCCTTACGCACCATGCTAACCACCTTACCACGTCACCACTACTTGACAATAGGACTTTCCCTATAAATACCCTCCAGATCAAAGGAAAAATGATATTCCCTATTGTCAACCATGAGCTCTTACTCTTAGCATACAATCCTCTTTTGTCTTCGGCTCTCTGTTTGTTTAAGTGAATCAGCTTCTTTTACATCACCATATTTTCTTCCCTATCTCTTCCTTTGTTGAGACTTGTATCAACAATTAGTGTGGTAAGCGTGGACAAACCATGGCTTTCTCCTCTCAGATTGATGCTTTCTTTAACCCAACAAACCCAACCAACTCCACCAACCCAGTAAACTTTCCGGCTTTGATGAACCCCGCCAACCCCATTGCCCCTAAGCTTCCTTCAAGCCAAAACTTTACCCAAACCATTCCCTTGACTTAGTCACCAACTTCAAACAGACCCAGTGTTTCAATTTCTCATCCTCTCCCTTCATTCTTGCAGTTATTGACATCACATTTTATTCCACTAACTCATAACCTTGCCCTATTTGTTGTTTCTATTCCACCTATTGTTTCTATAGCCAAAAAGGAAGAGAGCAAAAAGAAGAAAAAGAGAAGAAATGAGAGGTGGAGGTGGAGGTGAAAGAAAAGAGTAGAGGAGAGAAAATTGTGGAGATGAAAGAAGAGAAGGTGAAAGGGGGGAGGTTAGCAGGTTGCCATCGTTGTTGCCCTAAGCGGCTAGGGTTTGAAAACTTACCAAAAAAAGGGGAAAGGACCAAACACGTGAGAGAGAAAATACAATAACTAGAGATTGGTAATTGGTTATTGTTATGATGTGTCTTGGTTCATTTTCAGTGAAAACGATCAAGTTTTACAACATAATTTTAATTAAATTTTTAGGAGTATGCTTAGTTTACGATTCATAGTTGAATACATGCATTTGTGTATATATCTATATTATTATTATTTAAGAGTTTGACTGAGTTGGCATTACCCCAACTCTATTATGAAATTATCAAAAACTCGTTATTTTTGTAAATCAACAAAAATTATTTTGAGGGTATTTTTGTCTCTTTATATTCTATAAAAAATTTAGAAAATTACTTGCACATGATGAGATTTAAACCCGAGGCATTATGATCTTCACTATTTTTAATTTACCATTTCAATAAAAGCGAGATTTGCTTTTTATATCAGTTTTGTGCAAGTTTGTTACATAAAATTTTACGTAAACGTGCCACAATTAAGTTTATATATAAAAAATAATTATTCATTTATATCAGAATACTTTGAGGTTGAGAATATTCCTTTTCATGGTTATTATGACCGAATCGAACCAGCTGAATTGAGATTATTGATCCAACATATCCAATAGGTACCATAAGATACGAAAAGGATAGAACCAATAAAAACTAGTCCAACTGCTAAAAAATTTATCAAAAGTTTAAAACATGTTGAACCGGGTTTAAAGTTTTAATTTATTTTTATAATTTATAAAATAAATGTTTATGTTTCTATTATTATTTATTTTTATTTTATCTGTTCGTTTTTTTTAATTCATAATTTAATTGGAAACTAGTAATCTGTCCATTAACTTTTCTTTTTTCTTTTTTTAAAAACTGTCAATGACAATAATAATTAAATTAAAATTTTAATTGAAAAAAATAAAAAGATTGAATTTTTAATTACCAATCTAAAATTTTATAGAAATACAAACACTAACAGCATATTTTAACATTTTAATAGTGATATATATATATATATATATAACATTCACACATTGACTTGAATCTCCTTTAACAAAACGACAAATTAAATCTTAAATATTACACATATTCCCTAGGAAACAGTAGCTAAAAAGTAATAAAATATGGTCCCTCACCGATGTAGCCATGCCCCATCACATTCAATGTAGAATCAACTGCCATCTGCCATATTAGTCACTAAATTATGAGTAAATTTTTATTTTAGTAGGTTAACTAAAAAAATTTATAATTTGGTCACTAAACTATTCAAAAATTTTCATTTAAGTCACTAAACTATTCAATAATTTTTATTTAAGTTACTGGATTGTTAAGGTTTTTTTTTTATGTTCCGCCAGCGAGCTCCAAGCAATTATCGACGATTGGTATGGTGGATCAATAATCATCGACAAGTAGAAGAGCATACCTTAGACTCAAATCGAACTGATGGTTAATGTCAGAGATTGAAGAAAAAAAATTTTAAATTTTGGTTCGGAGATCGGTGACACCCAAAGTTGTTTCATAAAAAAAAATAAACTGTAGAAGAAAAGGGGAAAAAAAGCTTTTGATTGGTGCAAATAATGCTAACAGAGAAAGCCAATATATCATCATTTTTAATAATCTAGTGACTTAAATGAAAAATTTTGAAAATTTTAATGACCAAAATAAAAATTTACCCATAATTTTAGTCATGTAGTTTACCGAACTTTTATTTTTCCTCTCGTCTTTTAGCATTTAAAAGCTGCAAAGGCTCCAATTAAATTTAAAGTGGCGTTTCGGAGATAAATTCTTTCAAAAAAAATTTTATTGGTAAAACTCGAATTTAACATTCTATTTAAGGAACATTAATCTCTTTACTAGTTGAGTTAGATATATGCCATAAAATTAACCTATGCTCAAGTTTTTGGACCTTATTATTGAATCAAAGGATGGAGCTAGGGGTTGGCAGGGGTCCGCTCCTTCTTAAATGAAATTTTTTTTATTTAGGCTCTTTTAAATTTATAAAATTTTAAATTAATAAAGGTAAAATTATATTTTAACCTTAAAAAAATTTTTAAAAATTAATTTAATATTTTAATTAATCTTTTAAAAATTATAAATATATAAATTATTAAAATAATAAAATTATATTTTTACTATTGTAAAAATATATAATTTAACTTTAGTCCCCGAAAAGTTTTCAGGCTTCGCTCTAATTGGATCTCTATTTGGTCCAATTTTTTTTTTTTTTTAAAAAACAACTTCCAGCTTATGATCCATTGAGTACATTATATTGCACCTTTTAGAAGCTCAAAATTTGAGGTCAAAGATGCATGTACATTTTGGGCCTGCCTAGTTTCCCCAAATTTCTAATTAGTACCTTTCCAAGTAGGGGCTAATGGGCTATGGTGCATCATCATTTTTATCATAGGAGGTTTTAGAGAGATAACATATTAGAGAAGGCTCTTAACTTTATTCTATTTTTTTAAAGATAAGTCTCTATACCCCTAAATAAGTCATTTTTCTTTAAATTTTCAAATGAAAAGTTGATTTATTTTAAGTTTTTATTTAGGAATAAATTAAGTTTTAGGGGTTTGATTTGATATTGGTTAAAAGGCTTATTACAGTATAGATTACAGAGTTAAGGGCTTATATGGGTTTAAAGAAATGTATCAAGACTAGATTAAATAAAGTAGCGAAATTTAAGGTTTGAGTCGAGTTGATGCATAATTTAAGGCCCACTTTAAGCCTAGAACATGAAAAATGAGCCTAATTTTTTATCTAAGCCTGACCCATATTAAAATATTAAACTCAAGCCCGACCGTTTTAGATTAAAATATATCAAATAACACTAAAAATATTAAAATAAATACTTTCTAACAAATTGAAAATACAAAAAGAAAAAGAGAATAAGCATGTGATTCGGGCCAGGCTTGAGTAAAAAAAAATGCACAAGGCCCAACACATTTAAAAAATTGATCTTATTTTTCAAATCTATATTTTTCTCAAACCCTCCCATTTTTCGGACAAACCTTTGGGCTTGAACGAATGACCCGATCATGATCAGGTCTATATGAGATACAAGTCATTTTTTTATCTATAAAAATGAAATTTTCATTTTAAAAAATAACCAAATCTAACAGCTCTTGTTGTACTTTTATGAGTCCTGCAAAGTTTAATAGATGGACTCAACATTGATGCCCATAAACAAGTGAAAGAAACCCCAAAACAAAGCAAAAGCCTGACCAACCTATGGTACTTCAATAAGTTTTACATGAATCTCAATATCAATATGGTCCTTCAATATTTTCAATCAAATTATGTGTTTCAATCTCTTTATTGTAATATAATTTGGGACTTATTCCATATTTCCACTTTACTTCTGTTTTGACAGTTTATATTCAGAGTTTGTGATCGTCTTTTTCAACAATGTTAATTTAATATCTTAACCCGTATTTTTTATTTAAGAGTATAATATTCCTTATAAATTACTATTAGTTTACAAAATATAGAGAATTAATCACTGGGTTTTTTTTTATAATACCAAAACCATAATTTCACCAATACTTGTAGCTGTTTTGAGCTGAAAATTCACACATGTATTATTGGTACTCACATAAGATCTTAGAGGTAACAAATAGAACACATATGTTTACAAAATTGGTTCAAATCTAATAGTTTAACTGGGTTTGTGTATATAAACATTTTGATTATCCCAATAACGATAGAAATTGGGTCTGCAAAATTCTATAGAAGTGATAAACTTACTATTCAATTCAATAATTTACATACAGCTAGCCCCACTTTAAGTGACTAATAATTGTTCAAGATATTATACTTTCACTTATTACATCCACACAATTAAATATTAAGTTTTGTCCATCAAATTTCCTCATTTTTGGAACTTCAACCACTGCTTTGTCTGTCAAACCTATATTCTCTATCATTGAAAGCATAGCTATAAAGCCTATTCCCAACTTTAAGCAGCACACATTTTTTACCCTAAAAACCTATCCTCAAAAGGTAGTCCACATTCATAGTTTAATCATATATGTGTTAATATTTTTTTGTTGCAAAATAAAAAAGAAGTTAGGTATGGAAGCCTATGCTCCTTAGATTTAGAGTGATAAACTGTATCGTATCTCTTTTAAGGGAGTTCTTTAATATTTAAATTTCTAATTTTATGAATAAAATTTATTTAAGGTTCGACCCACATTTATTAAAATAATTTTATTGAGTTATATGTAGTGAATCAGATGATACGATGATATATCATTTAATTCACTATATATGAACACTGTATACATTATGATTTTTTACAATTTCTTTTTCTCACACACACAAAGATAAAAATCCCTAGCTTTGATATCAAAATTAACTTTGTAGGTATATATATATATTTGTATGTATGTATATGTTGACACTCTCATTTCACTCTTCCTCCTCAAAATCCTAGTATGCTTAGTGAATATATCTGGCCATAAAGTGAAGGCTACTTTTATAAGAATCAAAGGCCTCAGAGAAAGCTTTCATATATGTGTGGACAAATGTTATCAGAAAAAAGAAAACATAGTTGTCTTTGGATTGATTCATTGAATCAAAAATGAATGATTTGATCGATTCAACTTGTGATATATAATTGAAATCAATTAGAATTGATTTGAACCGATAAAAAATAAAAAATAAAAAAAAATATTTAAATACAATAAAACCTAAATTTAATTTTTAAAATTTTTCAGCAAAAGTATTTTAGATTTTTTAAAATATAATTTTCCTCTTTATTAGGGCGGTTAAACTAATAACTATAGTTTCAATTAGTACAACTTTCAAACCGGTTCTTACAATATTGGAAAACAAGTTAGATTTTTCATGTATCAAAACTAGTTGTTTCGACCCGAAATTATCAATATGTTTGGTCTAATGGTAATTTTGAACAGATATTGTTTTTGATATTATATAATCAAAGGAAGTGTACATAGAAAGGTCCCCATGAAAGAAAATTGATGGTGAAAACTCTGAATTTGCAATAAGGAATGGTTGGTTTTCAATGTTTATAATGTAAATGGACAGTTCATATCCTTGTCCAAACATATATATTTTTCAGTGTTCCCTAAATGAAAATTTCTCTAGAAAAATAATAGGTTGTTGATATTCTAAGGGTGAGTTTGGATAGGCGGTGGAGTACGTTTAGCTTACTTTTTATCTCACATTACAGTATTGTTACAGTGTCTAATCTCAACGCCACAATTATTCTTACACTAATCGCAAGTAAATGCATTATCCATCCAAATCCACCCTAAATAAAAAAAACCCAAAATTCGAACCCAAACAAAACAAAAATCAAATCAATGGCCAGCTGGGCTTCTAATTTGGTTGGCTAAAAGTTTTGAAGTAAACCATAAATATCTTTAAAATCACTATTTATTGTTCCTTGGCTGCTCCTCTCCTTTGAATGGAATTTATGCTCACAAAATCTTATTTTCAAGATTACTAAAGAATCTTTGAACTAATGGTTGCCATTGGCCATATGCTACTTGAATGTTAATATGTAAATACTTATAAAATTTCTTGTAATTATTTTGGAAAAACATAGGAGAAGGGTGAATAAAAAATTGAGTATCTTTGTTAGATTAATTAAATGGAAAGAATAAAAAAGTTTAATGCATTTAAGTTCTAAATTTTATTAATTAAGTCAAATATATTGTCTAAAGGGATTAAGTCCTTATATCTGTTATAATAAATGTCGATAATAATGGTAGAACGATCGTAAAAAAAAATACAGATTTTGTGTGGAAACTCTTTTTGGGGAAAAACCACAAGTAGATGAGGAAAAAATTCATTAATGTTGAAAAACGAATAATATAAGAGAAGTTTTGACTACATCTATTTAAGGGTTGAAAAACTTTGTTCTAATCAAAATCAAATAGAAGAATAATTCTCTTATTTTTCATTGTATTTATTTTTTCAACAAGTGACGGGATTCGGGTTACACAATCTCTAACAATATCTTTACTATAAATGGGAGAGATTTATTTATACCGATATAAAACTTAAATAATTTTACATCATTTTGTAATTTTTTATACAATTAATATTTTAACAATTTAACTGTTATATTTCACGTTCCATTCATGTAAATCGTGCATATCAAGTTTGGCATAAATTAAAATTTTCTAACTATTCATTTTATGTAAAAAAAATTAATTGTTAAATATATATTAATATTGACAATATTTTATATCGATATAATAAAGATATTGAATTAATTTAAAATTTTAATTACATGCATAAAATAAATACAAATATATTGACAAATTCAACAATTGAATTTTTATATATTTGTCTTCATGCATTGGAAGGTGCCACCGGCTTTGGTACCTTTGCTTATTATGGTGGAATTGTTTGGTTGCCAAGAAAATGAAGGAAAAGATTCCTCAAATTAAAAAAAAAAAAAAGCCATGAAAATCCACCAATATTTTTTTCTCTCTCTCTTTTTCATTTGTTTTGTCACTTTCCACATTGATGATTAAGATATTTTCTGACATTAGGAAAAAAAAATCTACCCACAATAGTCATTGTTGCAATCATCCAAAAAAGAAACACATATTTTTTTTAAATAAATAAAACTAAATATAACAATTTAGAGTAAAAAAATCGGATTAAGAACTTTTTAGATGGGTGTTTATTTTTAGTGCGGTACGTTTAGTTTTCTTTTTGTTTTATGCTACAATATTGTTACAATATCTTATTTCATTGTCACTATTGTTTTTACACTAACTGTAAGTAAACGCATCGTCTATCCAAATAGACCCTAATCTGCTTAAAGTTAATATAAGAAATTTTGAAGATTTAAATGTGAATTTTAAATATCAGAAATAATCATAAATTCCGAAATTTATCCATGAAGCATACATTGGTTTCACTAAAAAGAATGTTTTACAATCTTGATGCATAAGTGTTTTGGAATATTGAAAATTATTTAATACTATTTTTGTATATATTTTAGAATTAAACTTTATGTGAAATAAATAAATAAATTTAGGGATAAGTATGATTCAAAATTATATATGAAATATTGGTTCAACGTACAATTTGATACGTGAATTGTGATTTAATGCAATTATATATATGAAACATTGATCGTGGTTCGAATTCATATATGAAACTTTGATTTTTATTCAATCGCGTGCATTTAAAGAAACAAGTATATCGATTATTTTTATATTAAATAAATATTATTATTTGTGTGTGTGCAATATGTATACGTAAAATAATGTTATATTGATAATGATATTAGTGGTTTGTAAATATTGAATTAAATTAATATTTTATGTATAATATTGAACATTAGATAAAAATTCGTGCGTAATCTTGTAACCTATAAATTTACGAGACATTTATAATTAAATAAAATAAATAAATCCATAAAAGATATGAATGTGAAATAATATAATTGTCCTTCTATTTTGTGAATTATTGGATAGTAAGCTGATAATATTATTAAAAAATCATTAAATACTTTTTAGTACTTTTTGAAAAGGTTTTGATTTGTTGTAAAGTTATTGGACATTAAATACATATAATGTTATAAAATTTTATGATAATAAATAAAATAAGGTTGTGCTTGTTTCGATGAAAATAATTTTCAGAAAATTATTTCTAAAAAATAAAATGATTTTCTAGAAAAAGTTTATCTTTTAGTGTTAAGATGATTTTGTGTAAAATATTTTTCGTTATTTGATAAATTATATAATATAATATTTTATAATACGTAGTATCGTGTATAAACTTAACAATAAATAATTCCCAAATTACATACATGAGAGTGAATATTATCACATTAGACTTGGAAGAGATAAATGAATACTTATAGTTATATAGTTAAAATATTCATATCTTATACAATAAAGCATTCAATAGTGGTGTATTTATAATTTTAATATATATTTATTATTAAAAAAATCAAAATTAATATTTTCAATAATATATTAATAATATTATTTAAATTTTAAAATTTATTATTCAAATAAAATTGTAATATTAAATACTTTATTAAAATAATAAGCTATATTCATAAATTATTATTTTGTTAAATATAAATAATTTAAAAATAGCAAAAAAAATATACGACTATTTTTAGTACGGTTAATCGGTCTAACCTCTTATTCTGAATAAGTTTTCAATCAGTTTTCAATTTAATCGATTCAAAAACAACCATAAAACTATTGGTTACTTTTGCTAGAAGCTTAGGTGCAAGGGCAAATCCAGAACAATTTTTTAGGGAGGTTGGATGAAATTTTAATTTTTTTATAGTATATCTTTATAATTTTTAAATGATTAAATCAAATTTTTATAATTTTAGGGAGGCAAAAGTGTAATTTTACCTTTATTAATTTAAAATCTAAAAAAAATTGAATGGCCTAAATAGCAATTTTCCATTTTAAGGGTGCTAGGATCCCTGCCAACCCCCTAGATTCGCCTCTACTTAGGTGACGACTTGGGTGGGGTATTTAAATCGGAAAAGAAACACCCCGAAACTGCTAAATCACATGTTTGGGAAAACAATTTCATTGATTTAAAGTATTGATTCATATTAAATCCAAGGTTGAAACATGAACAACTTAATTCACCTTCACTTGTAGGAAGGAAAAAAAAGTATGATGATAAATTTATTTCTCGAGGTTTATATTTTATGTTTGGTCATTATTTTTTTCTAGTTAAATTTGACTTTTAAGCTTTTAAAAACTAGTCAAATCATTTTTTAACAAAAATGATGACTTTAATATAAATTTTTAACGTGGTTGGTGTGACAATTCGCATGACAGTCTATGTGCATATCATGTTAACTTAACATCATTTGTCTTATATGTCGCATCAATAAATAATTCAAAAATTATAAAAATCAAAATTAAATATAAAATGTTCATAAAAATTTTAAAAAAAAAGTATGAAGTAGAAGCAGGTTGTCATGTAGACCGGAGCGTTTACAAAATTAACGGTTTAGTTAGGATTCTCATTAAAAAAATTTATTTCGACACTTTTTTAAAAAGTTGATGGTTAAAATTGACTCTTTTTAAAGGTTGCGGGCCAAATTTAACTAAAAAAAAAGAATAAGGGTTAAATTGATTTAAAAAAATGTTAAAGGCTAAATTTGACATTATGCAAGAAAATTTCTATAACATTGCAGGACTTAAACAAATTATCCATGCTATAGAAACTGTTATAATACACGTTGATAATGACAGTAGAACGACCACAAAGCATTAAGAAAAGAAAAATAAGAACATACAGATTTTACATCGAAACCCTTTTAGTAAAAGAAACCATGGGTAGGGGAGAAGAAATTCACTAATGTTGAAAACCGAATAATACAAAAGGAGATTCAACATCATCTATTTAATGGTTGAAAAATATTATTCTAATCAAAATCAATTAATAAAATTTTAGTTCTATATAGACTCAACTTGTACAGTATAGACCGTCTCGCGGGGGCGGACGGTTGCAATCCCAATCTAGTTTTGTGCTTAAGGATCTATGGGGGCGAGAAGTCAAGGATCGTTTCTTCAACAAGTGACGGGATTTGGGTTACACAAACTCTAATAGAGACAATTTATCTAATAAATTCAACGAGAAGGTTTATTATTTCATAAATGGTACCTATTTAAAAATAAATGCTTAATTTTTTTAAAATTTTTTTATAATTAAAACAATAGTAATGTCGTTAGGGATTGAACACAAACTCTTAAACTATAACATCGATTCTCTCTATCACTAGATTAAAGGTTGTTGGCATAAATGGTAAAAATTTAATCACAATTTGTTCACTACATTGGATATGATAAATAATAATTTAATCATTAGAGTAAAAGTGTAAAATGTTAAAAAAGAAAGAAAGACAGTAGAATGTTGCAACATTTATAGTAAATTTAAGATGTCAAAATTAAGGCCAAAATGAGGAAACCTCCAAACTTATTATTTACTACCTATTGCTTTGAAACAAAATTTTACTTTTTAATTTATTACCCAATATTTTTTTATTTTAAATGAAATTAATTTTTACATAAACATTTTTTTTAAAATTTTGTATCAAAATAAATATCTAATTTAATTAAAATTTACTTTTATCCTATGTGGGTTTAACTCAAATTTGTTAGTTTAAATTTAACTAATTATTTCATACTTTATGAATGTATTGTTTGATTCTAACAGTCACTTTTTCATCCATAATACAATTAAGTTTTTTATTAAATTTATGTCACGAATTAATTGGACACTAATTCAATCAGAAAATAGCAAAAACAAACTATATTTGAACCAAGAGTGAATTTAACTACTAAATGTAAAGAAATAAATTTATTTAGATACAATAAAATATAAATATTTATTCAAAATATTAAATTGAGTCAAATATTTTAGTATTAACTTGTAGTCAAACCATTTTTTCCTTTTAGTGATTTACCTAAGAAGGAATAAATTAAGATTAGTATTCGATATATGATTAGTGTATTTTTTTATTCCGCAAGTAATTTTAAAAATTATTATGTGTTTTTTAAAAATATTTTACTGTATTTTTAGGACACTTATTAACTCCTAAGCTTGTTTGTAAAATCGAAAAACACTACTAATAATGTATCAAATAGTTTGTCTTAAATAAAAAGGATTTTGAAAAAGTTAGATAATGATTAAAATATTACCTAACAAGTGAAAAAGGAAAAAAAAGGGCAATGTGGAAAAGATTAGACCCAAAGTCTTAAAGGGACAAATGATGCTAGGCAAACACCAATATGTCAAGAAAATAGAGTTATTTTTTTTTATATAGTTTTTAATTCAATTACCATTTTTTTTTTGTTTTTTTTAAATTATATATGTCTGAATAATTAGAAGATATTATGATTTTTTGGGCCTGTAATTTTAAAAAAAATTATTTTAGTTATTCATTTAATTTTTTTATTATTTAATTTATATTTTTTTATTAAATCACCCAAAAATAAAAAAAAATAGTTAACATTTGTTAATTTTTTTTACACAGCATACACGTGGATTGTCATGTGTGCCATACTAACAGTTAATTATTTTTTAAAAAATTAAAAATATTTTCTAGAGTTTAGGTTTGAAAATATCTTTCATACTTTTTAATTTTTAAAAAATGATTTTATAATTTTTTTATTTTTAAAATTTAAAAAAATAATTAATTGCTGATGTAATTATCCACGCGGTAATTACCACATCAATAAAATTAACAAACATTAACTTTTATATCTATCTTTTTAATTATTTGACAAATAATATGAATTTAAGAGTTAAAAAACACGAAATTTAAATCGAGGACTAAAATATTTTATTAATAAAATTTAAAATTAAAATAACTTATTATTCAATTAAATTGGTGTGAGGAAATAAACTAACGAAAAAAAAATCACTTCCAATACTTCAATCACTACAAACATTTTTTTCATAATTTTTTTATTAAAATTCTCTCTTGTTGCATTAATTTTTTTCATTTATTAATTAAAAAATTTATTTTATATTTTTATATGTATAATGGGTGTGCCATTAAATTAATTTTTATTTAAATTGTTGATATTAGAAAATATTAAAATATTAAAAATATATTTATCTGAAGAAGTAATTTCGATCAAATGAAAAAAAATCAAATTAATTCAAAATTATATATCGAGTAAAATTCTGCTGTTAATTCAATAATAAATTTATTAAAATATTAATAAAAAATAATGAAAATAATTGGTCAATACGAAAAAAAATAAAAATTCTTCGTTCGGTAAGCTACACAACAAGGTCAAGGGGAAAGGGAAAAAGGGCAAAGACTGCGGAAAGCGAGTTGTCTATAAGTGAGGAACACGCGCCTGAGAAGCGCGTGGATGTAGAAAAGAAATGACAATGCCACGTAGGTTCTGTCAGCCTTTGCCTCCAGTAGTCCCCCTTGAAGCTTCGCTAACTGACAACTGTTTACTGCTTCACGATTGGACGGTGTGCTTTTTATTTTGGTGTTGAAAAGGCATAGAGTTAAGAGACCTCATTTACGAGGGATTAATTTAAACTAGGTCCTTCATTTTTCTAATATGTGTACAGAATAGTCACTGTTTTATTAATTCATAATCTAATCATTTTCCTTTCATTTTAAAATTTGTAAATTTCTTTCGGTACATAGTAACTTGTGTGTTATTTTTTTGAATAATCTCATTATAGGTTTTGATAATATCTGTTTTTTTAGGCAATGCTTAGAACTACCCATAGTCCATCTCCAACCCATAAATAAGAGAATAATATATTTTAGCGCACTACAACCCATATTCTCTTGTATTATCTATGTATATTATATACACTTATAAATTTTCTAATTAGTTAGTATCACGAGTTAAATTAATACTAATAAGAAAAAGATAAAATTTTTATCATAAAATCACTTCATTAATAAAGTTAAAGGTACACTCATGAGAAAAGGGATAATTTTACACTCTAAGACAACTGACTCTCCTCGAACATCCATTCCTAAATCCCTCGCTTACATTGGAAGTATTCAAAGAAACATTATTAACTAAAACGTTTGATATACAACTAAACAATGTAATAAATATAAAGATCTGAATAATATAAAGTTGTCTTAACTAAATGATGGTCCGCCTTATTAGCAAGCCATTAGTCCACTAAAAGGATGGCTGTTGAAATTCAACTCTCAATTTTAAACAACCCCTAAAATCAAACGGTACTCAGGAGCATAAGATTTTCCAGATTGGAGGGCAAAGATTACCTCTAAACAATTCGACTCAATGATGATACTAGTGAAGCCACAATGCTTGACCCAGGACAAGGCCTCCCGAACAGACATAGCCTCACCGACTTGCGGGTCCAATCACGTGGCAAACGACCTCGAGAAGCCACGCAAAAAGGAGCTAGCTGCATCTCATAGAACCATCGACATTTCGTCCAAACAAAGATTGTGCCTCCTCCCAATCATTCAAGTACGCTTCAGAAAAATGGACAATGGCCGCCGCTGATATGTCATTACTGTTTCAGACTAGCTAATTGCGAAAGTGCAAACAGGAACATATCATAACAGGTTGAAATTTTAAAGGCGTACCCCGCTACAGTCCATACCTCAGCCGCCTTCGGACAAAGTAGAAGACCATGATCCATTGTCTCAGTCGACCCACACCGATTGCACTGAGGATCAAGGTCACACCCTAAACCACCAAAGCTGCCTTACATGGAAAGATACCGCGCCCACACCTCCAAGCAAAGTCCTTTACTTTGGGCAGAAGAGGCAAGTTCCAAAGCCTCTGCCAGGGTCCCTGTACCATGTAACACTCCTGATTCACACAAGCATTCAGCGTAACAGCATAGCTAGATTTTGTAAAACACAAGCGTAATGCTAGTTAACTATTTTCATGTAATACTAAATAAATTTTTATATTATTTTAATTAATAAAATTAATAATTAATGTTTGAGTTAGAATTAAAATTTTAAAAATAGGTTACACCAAAAAAAAAAATAGAAAAATATAAAAACTAAAAATGATTAAATTGGAGAATATATGACAAATACATTACTTACCATAATATGTTATTAATACCAACAAGTGTTGGGTGTAATGGTAAAACACATTACATTTTTAAAGAGACAATATATGTTCAAACATTAAAAACAATAAACATGAACTATAAAAGGGACATGAATGATATAAAAAAATACACGACTAAAAATAAAATTTAACCTAATGAATTTAATTGATATTATTTGAGTCGATACTGAAATTTCAAAATTAAAAAAATATAAAAAAACTAAATTTGATTAATTCAAAAATTAAAAGTTTGAAATTAAAGGCACAATTTTCATATAACACACAAAAAAAGAAATAAACTATACCCAAAGTCACTAAATTTTTAGTAAATTTACATTTTGGTCACTCAACTTTAAAAAGTTACAAAATGGTCATTAAACTATTCCAAAGTCTTCATTTAAGCCTCTGGGTTGTTAAAATTATTATTGTATGGCTTTATTTGTTCGCACCACCTGCACTAAGTTCTCATTTCCCTTCTCTTCTACAGTTCATTTTTTTTCATGAACTAAACTTTGAATGTCATGAATTTACAAATCAAAATTTAAACAACTTTTTTATTCAATTTTAGACACTGGCTATTAGATCAACTTAGATATTAGGTATGTTCCTTTACTCATCAATGGCAATTGATCCATTATACTAATCATCGAATCATTGTTTGGAACTTGCTAATCTGGACTAAAAAAAAAAAAACTCAGTGACTTAAATAAAATTTTTTTAATAGTTTAATGATCATTTTGTAACTTTTAAAAGGTAAGTGACTAAAATATAAATTTATTAATAGTTTAGTGACCTTGGGTAGAATTTACCCAAAAGAAACTAATAGTAAAACTCAACTAGGAAAACCCAAATAAATGTCAAAACCAGTCAACAAAAGGAAGAAGAAAGTAGAAAACACTATATACTATATACATACATAGACAACATGGTAGTAGTTCTTTTATTTACATCTTTTTTTTTGAAGAAAAAATAAAGAATAAAAAGACAAAAGCTTGTAAAAAAGAAAAGGGAAAAAAACACACCCCAAATAATGGAGGAGAAGTGTGGAGGGATAGGATATTTACAGATGAAAGAGAAGAGTTGAAGAGGCAAAGGCTAAAAACATGGAGAATCCCAATGCTCTCTCACAGTCATATTAAGATTTAAGAAGAGATACAAACCCCACTCTCACTCTCCACTCCCTTTATTTTATTTTTACTCTCCTTTCCTTCCTTTTTCCTCTCTCTCTTGCTTTAAAAGATTGAACTTTTTATTTATTTTTCAATGCTCTGTTGCTAATTCGATTGAAACCAACAATCCATTCTATAGGGGAAGAAGATCCCTTTTTTTTTTTTTTTTTTTGGTATTATTCCACTTTGGGTTTTTTTAGATGGCGGAGCAAATGTCTGATGATGACGAAAGGCAGCAATCTCCGCCGTCAGATCTTGATTTCACTTCCAACAAGGCACGGACTTGTATTGTCACCGGGTCGGTTTCGGGTCATACCGAGTTTCAATCACCGTACCCGGATCAGGTTCTGGAGAACGTGTTGGAAAACGTGCTTCACTTCCTTACGTCGAGGCGGGACCGGAACTCTGCCTCATTGGTTTGTAAGTCGTGGTATCGGGTTGAGGCGCTTACCCGATCCGAGCTGTTCATTGGGAACTGCTACGCGGTTTCGCCGACTCGGGCTACCGCTCGGTTCACTAGAGTGAGAGCTCTTCATCTGAAAGGAAGGCCCCGGTTCGCGGATTTTAACCTTATGCCACCCGATTGGGGTGCCCATTTCAATCCTTGGGTCCTGGCTTTTGCTAAGGCTTGCCCTTGGTTGGAGAAAGTTTACCTAAAGCGTATGTCCGTGACGGATGATGATCTAGCAACTTTGGCTGAATCGTTTTTAGGGTTTAAGGAGCTTGTTCTTGTTTGCTGTGATGGGTTTGGAACTAGTGGCCTCGCCATTTTTGTTAGCAAGTGCAGGTATTGTTCTTGTTTTTCTTCCTTTTTGATGATTATAATGCTATGCGTATATAATTAATGAGTTGGTTGGATCTGTTTAAGGTGTTTAGAGTACTAATCTATGGTTTATTGGTTATTAGGCAAGGAGATGTTATGCATTTCTACTGAAAATTTTGTTTGATCTAATGCTTTGGGTTTGTAGATCTGTCATGTTTATTTCTTGATCTGGTATTGTTTGGATGATGGGAAAAAATGTTTCAAGTAACAATGAAAATTTTTTTTGAGGTTAAAATTGTATGGATACTTGATTGATGTATTTCTATAATTGCAGACAGCTTAAGGTGCTTGATCTGATCGAATCCGAGGTTTCTGATGATGAGACGGATTGGATATCGTGTTTTCCTGAGGGTGAATCACATCTCGAGTCATTGATATTTGATTGTGTAGAATGCCCTATAAATTTTGAGGCATTAGAAAGGTTGGTGGCAAGGTCTCCTTCACTTAAGAAACTTAGGCTAAATCGATATGTTTCAATTGGGCAGTTATACCGCCTTATGGTTCAAGCTCCGCAGCTCACGCATCTTGGGACAGGGTCCTTTAGCCCATCAGAGATTGCAGGGCAAGGTGATCAAGAACCAGATTATGTAACCGCGTTTGCTGCCTGCAAATCCTTAGTTTGTCTCTCTGGTTTCAGGGAAATAATTCCGGATTATCTGCCTGCAATTTACCCTATTTGTGCGAATCTTACGTCTTTGAATTTCAGCTACGCCAACATTACTGCCGAACAGCTTAAGCCAATTATAAGCAACTGCCACAAGCTTCAGGTTTTCTGGGTATGTGTTTCATATTTTGTTCTGTACAAGGCTTTGTGAAGAAATTAGTGCTTTGAAGCTTACCTTGCTTTTGATATGCAGGTCCTTGATTCAATATGCGATGAAGGACTTCAAGCAGTGGCTGCAACATGTAAGGAATTGCGTGAGCTTCGGGTTTTCCCTGTTGATGCTCGTGAGGATAGTGATGGTCCTGTTTCTGAAGTAGGCTTCCAAGCTATTTCTGAGGGTTGTCGGAAATTGCAATCTATTCTTTATTTCTGCCAGAGGATGACTAATGCAGCTGTAATAGCAATGTCCAGAAACTGTCCAGATTTAGTTGTTTTCCGGCTATGCATAATGGGTCGCCACAGGCCTGATCATGTGACGGGGGAACCTATGGATGACGGTTTTGGAGCCATTGTTATGAACTGTAAGAAGCTCACTCGTCTTGCTGTTTCTGGTTTACTGACAGATAAAGCTTTTGACTATATTGGACGATATGGGAAACTGGTACGCACATTATCAGTGGCTTTTGCTGGAGATAGTGACATGGCACTTAAATATGTACTCGAGGGCTGTCCACAATTGCAAAAGCTCGAAATTAGAGATAGTCCATTTGGAGATGCTGCTCTTTGTTCTGGTTTGCATCACTACTACAACATGAGGTTTCTTTGGATGTCTTCATGTAGACTAACTCACCAAGGTTGCCAACAGATTGCTCGTGCTATGCCTCGCCTAGTGGTTGAAGTGATTAGATCTCCTGATGAAGAAGAGATGGATGACTGTGTTCAAACATTATACATGTATCGATCTCTTGAAGGGCCAAGAAATGATGCTCCAAAATTCGTTACCATCTTGTAGGCAAAAATGTGGTGCAGAAAGTTATTTCATTTATTCTCATTGTGGAACCGAATACCATGCAATATAAAACTATGCCCTTGGGAATTTTGATACAGTCATGGTGTGCATCTTTAAGTATAACCCATGTGAAGGTCCCAACATTTGCAGCCAAGCAAAGTTGAGTAAATAACATCTGCTTCAAGCTTGGGCTGATACATTGGAATTCAAAGCTAATCCCTGTGAGAGACGAGAGCTTACCTTTGATAAAGGGGGACAAGTGCACAAAAGGGATCTCTTTGTAAGTTATTGAACCATGGATGTTGTTCCAGCGGTACGCATTTAAATTTTTACTTATCTTTTTTTTTTTTTTTCCTTTATTTCACATTCATTTTGTCATTAGTCTAAGTTAGCCAGGGAACGGAGGTTTTGAACTATATATATGGAGGGGCAAACATGTGTTGCCTTGTCCTTTGAAGGTTGAAGAATCTGAGGATGTGGGTGGATCTATTTTTCTGTGCTTTCAGCAAAGCATCGATAGGCTGTAGAGGCATTTATCCGCCCTCATTTGTAGTTTAAGATGTAGTAGTTTTATGGGAGAGCCCCATACTTGGACATCTCTTACTCTCTTTCACATTTTTCTAATTCCTCCATGTTTGTTATTTTCAAATGTGTTGTGGTTAGCACCTGACTGTTGAATTTTATTATTGTTCTTGTTAGCCAAAATGTGACAGAAAGGGGTAATAAATGCCAAATATGCATGGACCATAAAAACTTCACCAAGACACTGTTCTTTTTTCCGTTTAATATTCAATGTGGAAATGATCAAATTGACAGGAAGTTCCATTTAGTGATGTATGGAAAGTGTAGTATATATCAAATACACATTGCAGGTCATCTACACCATGTGAGATTCCCATCTTGTATCCACTACAACCCCAAATCTTAAAAAAGGATGGGGGTGGTGGATGGTGCATGTTGGATGTTGGATGGTCCTGCCTTACAAACTTTCACATGTCCTTAGTAGCTTTGAGTTGATGAAATTTTAATGGAGTTTTCAGCTGTTTCGAGGTTGGTAAAAGTAGAGTGACTATATTAGGAGCTAGATTATATATTACTCTTATTAAAAAAACGAGTAAATTTGTTAAAATCTGGCAAGGTTGGGAATAATAAATTATGACACGTGATTTATTATGCGTATTTAGACAAATTTTTAACAATAAAAATAGATGTAAATTTTAATTAAAAAATTAATTTATTTTTTGATAAAATATATATAGATTAATTTGTTTATTTTTTGAAAAAATATATATAATTGATGTTGGAGCTTTGGGCAGTGGTTGAATTAGACTCTTGTTATGTGCTCTGACTTCACAATGCAGATATATATATTAATCTCTTATATGGAAGGTGGGACCAATGATTTGATGATTTGTCACACCCCCTGTGTGTGTTATAAAGTAAAGCCAAGTCCACAAGAAAATGGTGACTCTCTCTCTTATAATTAGGATGGAAAATCTATCAGCCCTTTGTTTGTTGTTGTTGTTGTGTATGGCAGGATGGTAAAAGCTAAGTTTATCATCAAAGTGGGATCTGACTCATCTCACTGTGTAATTGAGTATGTGATGGGAAGCAAAGGCTTGGCCCTTCTTTCTTTCTATCCATTTGTAGGACTAGACTTGTGTACCAAAGCCCCCATTATTTTTCTTCCAAGGTCTTCCATACATTGCTTGGCTTTCTTTTTCCTAGGTATTATAAAATTAGTATATTCATATTATATTATAATTGGTAAAATTTTATTGTCATTATACTAAAAGTTAAATTGTATTTTACCTTTTTTTTATTAAAAAAATAGACAAATTAGTTACAGTACGTTAAATCAAAGAACGAATCAGTCTTTTATGTTAAAAACTTTGTCCATTTGTGTTGCTAAAACTAGCTTGGCTGATGAAATAATCTGATAGTCACATGTGATGTGTCATGTGTATCTTATGTTAATGTATAAGGACAAGCTTTCAACGGTAGAAATGGATGAAACTTTTAATGGGATTCGTTTACTTTCTGATCTAACTTATAGGAAATGATTTGTTTAATTTTTTAGTAGAGGTGTAAAATGTAATCTAATTCCTAGTGTAGGGGCTTTCAGGTACTTTTACTTATTATAATCGTGTTTAGAATATTAAATTGAATTTTAATAGTTTTGAGCATGGTAAAAATACTGTGGAGACTCACTGTACAAGGAGTCAGATATTTTGTCCCCTTCACAAAAAAATTGAGTAAATTAAGCTTTATACGTTAGATAAAAAAAAATTATTTCTGTTAAAACTTTATTTATTTTTACTGTTAAAAATCAAAGTGTGACGAAATAATCAATTTTTTTAATCTAAAGTAACAAAGATTAACTTGTCTATTTTTTTATTAAATGTAAAATATAATCGAACTTCTAGTATAAAAATTTTCATAATACTACACCAAAGATAAAGAAATGCATGTCATGTGAAATTGGGTCAGCTTATTATCCATTCTCTCCTGGTTTGAAGGGGGATGCCATTGATGTAAACTGCATGGTAGCCCCTGCTTTTATTTTTCTTCTTGTCAGCATCTCTTTACAGTTTATGCCCTTTGATTTTTATTTTTAAATCTTTGCTTATTTCAGCAAACCATCCTTGTCAATCTCCAAGGAAAATAAAATTAAAAGAAAAAGAAAAAAACAGTGAAAAGGACCATACATTAGGTGAGGATTATGCCATTGGATTCACTTGGGAACTGCCCCCTTTTGATGGACCTATTTCTCCTACTCAAACATATCTTATCATTTGAAAAAGAGACTTAAATTTAATTGGATGGCCCTTGATTTTATTATTTTATTTTCAAAAAAGTACATTACCCTCCAACTTTTGGCTATGGCTGCCTTGCCTGCCACATGCTATCTGACATTTTCACTATTACAACTACAAATAACAATGCTTGGTCTTTCTTCAATTTTATATAAAATATGTTGCACCAACAATGAAGTAAAATATTAAATGTAAAAAGACTTATCTAGTAATTTTTTAATTTTGATATTGAGAAAATTAGTTCCTTTAAAAAATTAGAGTAATTTAATCCTTATTAATTTTAAAATTAAACAATTAATTATGACGTTAATATTTTTTAATCAATTGTATATAGTTTTGATTGGTATGTCAATAAATTTAGCCCTTGATGTGTAAATGTTACAGACTAAATTTGTTAAATTAAAACAAAATTGACAGAATGTGTAAATATTATGGGCTAAATTTATTAAATCAAGACCAATTTGATAGAATGTGTAAACTTCAAGGACTAAATTTCTTGTTAAATCAATACAAATTATATACGATTGGTGAAAACATTAACGTTTTGATTAATTATTCTTAATTGCTTATTTTAAAATTGACAGTGATTAGATTATTTTGTTTTTTTTAAAAGGATCAATTTATTTAATATCGAAATTGAGAAGGACAAAGAGATGTAATTTTACCAATTTTAAATTCCATTTAAATATCTTCAGTTAAAAAAAATTTATTTGCCATATAACGTATCCTTCCAGAAAAGCTAGCAGCCTATGGCTATAAGCATAGACTCTCTTTCTTTACAATACTTTACATAATTAGCTTTTAACTCTGTGTTATGTTAATGAAAATTTGTATAAAAAATGTTATTAAATAATTAAGAAATTTCACAGTAATAGCAAATGCATGAATGACAAGTGAGATAATATTTTTTAGTATATATTATAACATTAAAATAATCTACGATATCGCTTTCTTGCTTTAAGATAATTTGATTTTTTTTTTTTAGAAATAAAAGTAATATAAATCGATTACATCAACATAATTCTAATGGGAGTTCATCTTAGTTGAAGATTAGCTAATAATAATGCTCGAATACTCGTTGAAGGCTCTGTAAAAGTGCAAACCATGTTTAAATCTTCAGTAGCCATCTTCGCCAAGTTACCTTCTTTTATTCCCTTGAAATATATTGAAATCTAGATAATTTGAGATTTTTAAGGTTATTTCAAGTTTAATTTAAATTTATTTATAATTTTAAATAATCTTCCTTAACGATAATACATTCTCTCAATAATATGTATATGAAATTTTATTTTGAAATACCCTCAAATTTTGATAAAAGAATAATTTTAAATCTAATTTTTCTAAATAATCTTTTGGATATTTCAAGTTCTATTTTATATTTAGATTAATTTTTTTAATTAATCATTACAAGTTTTGGTTATATTTTCTCTTTTTAACACAATGTCTATAACTATTCATAACCCCTCCCTAGCCTATAAATTAGAGGATAACACACTCAACGCACTTGAACCCACATCCTCCCTCATTGACAATAATACCCATATCAATCGAACTAAGACCCAATCAGCAAAATTTTAAAAGCATTCTCTCTAGCCAATTTTATATTATTTTCCTTTTTACTTTAAATTTAATTATTAGATTACTTATTTAGTTTGAAAAAAATATCATTCATTAATGATACCAAGAGAATATATTCACACTAAGTAAAGAAAAGAAATAGATAGCAATTATATTTATCACTAGCTTTAGAGGTAATTCTTTCATTGTGTTTGAGTGAGGATTGCTATAATATCATTTATGAACACCTACACCTATTTTGTAAATTTTTTTCCTCTTTCATTCAAAAGTTCCACAATTTTATCTCACAAATACATTTCAAAAACATAGATTTAATTCTCTACATATGCATATAAATGCGTGAATAAATGATAAAAGAATAAAACGTATTATTTTTTTTACGAATAAATTACTTTTCATCAACTAACGGCTCTTGAATTAAGTGAGAAGTTGTTCGATACCCTTTAAGTAAGATTTTTGAGTTTAAATTTTGTAAATAAAGATAATAATATTAGGTGAGCTTTGTCTCTCATGTAGAAGTCCAACTTGACTCGACTCTTAATTTAGTTGGAGCCTAATGTGACTACTAAATATTAGTAAGTTTGTAGCAAATTGGGATAGTTGAGGCAATCTTTATTACTTTATTGGGAAATTGACCTTAAATTATACCCTAATTCTCATATTGGTCCTTAAAGTTTTTTTTTCTTTCAAAAATGGTCTATAAACTATTAAAAACTCATAAAAAAACCAACAATTTAGTTATTGAACATTTAATTTTAAAGTAAATAAAAAAATGTATATGACAGCAAGGTTGAATGTTTAAATCAACGAAATAAAAATAAACAATTCAATCTTCATAAATGTTTTAGAAGATGTTGAATTTTGGGATTTTTTTTTCTTCTAAATCATTTTAAAATATGACATGTTGATTTTACTTAAATACAGGGATGAAATTACTCAATTTATAATAAAATGATTAATTTACCTTTCACCCTAAGTTTAATCTCCAACTCTCAAAGAAATTTTCTAAAGATTTTCTTAAAGCATCAAAATAGGTAAAAATAACATGGAGACTTCTTTACTAGGAGTTGGATAACAATTTACTCTCCCTACTAAAAACGGCAAATTAACCTCTGTACATTAAATTAAAAAGTAAATTAGTTTTTTCTATTAAAAATTTTATTCATTTTTGTATTGTTAAAAACCGGAGTATGTTAACACTAAACGGTGACATGTGACGTGCCACATATACATCATGCTAATTTATAAGAACTAATTTTTAACAGTAGAAATAGATAAAAATTTTAATAAAAAAATTAATTTACTTTTTTATTTAATATATAATGACTAATTTATCTATTTTTTAAATAAAATAAAATACAATCTATTTTTTAATACAATAATCTCATTATTACTTTTTACCCACCAAAATCTATGAAATTCAAACACAAATTCATGAACTCACCGACTTCAATTCTCACCTCCAAAATAGGGTAAATAGGGTCTATGGCTAATGTGTGTGAGAGATAGAACAAGGGGTCCTTTTTCTTTTTAATTTCACCAAAAGCTGAGAGAGACTTGAAACATGTCACTAATCTGAGAAAAGAAATGAAAACTTAACCTTTCAAATAAAAAAGAAAGTGGGGTAGTCTCTCACCCCTTACCATCAAATTGGCCTTTCAAAAAAAAGTAGTGTCAGATATCATCTGAAGCTGGTCAAAAGAACCTTGAAAAAGGAATCTCAGACCCTTACTTATTTTAAGTTTTTTCATGGTGGAGCCCCATTTGGTCAGAATTGGCATTGCCCTCCTTCAACTTAACAACAAAGAATTTAATAAATCAAGAACCATCCATGAAAGAAATCTCCAAGCTTTTGGACAAAGCTTACACATCAGATCAATTTTGAATGAAATAAAGTAAAGATGGGGTTTAGTCCCTATAAAGTCTGCCTAACTCTTTTTCTTTTCCATCCTCCCCAAGGATACCAAAATATAATATAAAAGAAAACTCAGGTCAAATTGTGTAGAAAGTAACTATATTATGAGTTTTTTTTGGATTTGATCCCTATATTATAAATTATTAAAATATGTATTGTCAGTCTTGAGACAACTTCTTTTTGTTAAACCATGAAATAATTTAACATGATTTATTTTTTTAAAAATATGGTGATATATGACAGATATTTTAATACAATTTAATAAATATTACTAGATTATGACACACAACGACACAGGTGAAATAAGTTAATAATAAACATATTAAACATATTTATTAAAAGTTTATATAGAAAAACAAATAAATTTTTAGTTGAAATAGTAAAATTAAATATTTAAAATTTATTGTATAACGGTTTTAAATCTCATTATGATTAAGTTTTTTTAAACTTTAAATAAAAATATAAAAAGGCAAAAATAACATATTAATATAACTTACTTTGTATATAAAAAGATAAATTAATGTCCAATTGACACGTAATACCAACTTAATCAGAAGTTTTAATATATCTATAAATATTTTTCCTACTTCTTGTCTTTTCATTTTTAAATGTGAAAAAAAAAAGTTATCCAACTGTATTAAAAAATGCCAAGGTATGTACTCATCACATGTTTAAAAGGGAATAACCCTCGTTAAATGAAAAGGGTGGTCTCCAGACTGAAAATACTTGTTCCTAAAAGTAAAGACTAAAAATAATCCGATTACATTAGAAGGGCTAAATCTACAAAACATGCATAGTATAAGAACCTTCTATAGAAATTGACCAAAATCCAATGATGCAGACTTTGTTCTGGACAAATAAGAAAAATGAAAACTAAGACGCTTCAATTCAGGGGCAGTGTCAAACCACCATGATTACAAAACAAAGGGTATTCCTTTTGATGGTTATCAACGGTAAACACTTTGAAGTCCTAATCATGAAAATTGGAATATAAGAAAGGAAATATCCACTAATAAAGTGACTTACCATCATAACCGTCGCCAAAAACTTATCGTGGTGTTTAGAGCATTGAGCCATTCCGGGTCCTTGTTGTCCGTTGCACGCAACCTGCTCCAAAAAGCCAGTAAAAGAGTGGTTGTGTTGAACCCCCCGTAGCCAGTGAACATGGTTCCTGGTCAAATGTTTTACAAATAAACATCTAGAAAATATATGATGTAATGCACATGAAAATTAAGAGAATCTGTTGTCCAATGCAATGGTTAAGAGGGGTAAAGCAAAAAATATTTATTATATAGTGCTCCCCAACATGACTTTATTTCTTAAGACATTATAGATAGGATAATTTTTGTTAAAAGTATTATGGAAGTCTCTATATTAGGAGTGAGATTAAATTTTACTCTATTTACTCAAAAAATAGTAAATTAATCTTTATACATTAAATAAAAGAGCAAACTGGTATTTTCTTTTAAAAATTTCATCTATTTTTACTATTAAAAATTGACATAAGTGATAGAATAATCATATAATTACGTGTGGCATGCTACATATAACTTATTCTGACGTACGACTAATTTTTAACAGTAGAAATAAATAAATTTTTTAACAAAATGATCAATTTACTCTTTAATCAAATATATAAGAACTAATTTGTCCATTTTTAAATAAAAACAAAATACAATTTAACTCTTAATACAAGAACTTCTATGGTACTTTTATCGATAAAATGTGAGATGATATGTTCATAGAATGATATTGATGGCCTACTTGTAAATATGCTAAACAAATTATGAGCAAAAGGGCAAGTTTTTTTTTTTTACAAAAAAGGCAATTTAGCAAGGGCAATGAAATGAATGGCACTAATAGGGGCTAAAATAGCAGTGTAATAGGGGCTAAAATAGCAGTGTAACGCATTTATTTGCAAGCAAATTAAGCTTTCATACAATGAGTAAAGCAATATAGGTAAGAATAGTAGTAAACGTAAGGGAAATTTGCCATCTTTTTCTTCTTTTTTCTTTTCACATCTTCTGCAATATGTATGTGCCTCAGTCAAGATTCCATGTAAGAAATCTTGTTCATGCCATGCACTTGCGTCTTTTTAACCCCCAACCAAACTCCAGATTAACATTTCTGCATTTATAACTTGATGCTGTTAAATTTTTATGGTTTAAAATCTAGTCCCTGCGAATGCCACCAATGAAGTACAACCTTACATGGTTTGTGCAGAAATTGATAGAACAATACCGCAGTGGTGGACTTCACAATGAAGAAGCAGAATATACCACTCAGGGCCAAACGAATCTCCAAACTTGTTTTCCATTGATTTTTTCTGGGGAATATTCCAACCTCCCCAAATAGTACACACATTACCAATTGGACTAGCCTTCATTTGAACTTTAACCACAATTTTAAATTCTGCTCCTGGTCGTGGAATCATGTCCTCTATCTCCAAGGTAAACCAGGCATCTACCAGGAAGATATTTTGAAGTGAGATGTAACTCTAGTGAAAATCCACTTTTTAATGTACAAAATCTGCATTTTCTGAGAAGTGGGATGGTTTCTTTTTCTTTTTTCTTTTAAATAAAACAAATTGGGTAGGGAAGAGCTTTGGGTGGCTTGGACTTGCATGAAGTACGGCTCAAGGTGATTTAACTTCTTGAAAAATATTGAAAGCATTGTCAGCTTAAACTAACATGGAGTTGACTCAATTATCAGCCCACATGGAAATAGCATTTATCCAAATATAGATCCTTAAAAAGGGTCCATATTATCCAAGCTCAAACCTTTATATATGTGGGTTTGAACTTGGGATAGATTTTGGACAAAATCCTCTTTCATTCATATTTTACAGCCTAGTTATTATAGTAAGCAACCTGTTGTGCAAACGGGACGGCTGTCCTTGCCAAAACTCAAAACGCTCAGGTCGAAGTCTGTATCCTCCCCAGTGTTTAGGCTTTGGAATCAAACTCCTGCAACAAGGAAAAACATGAGGATTTTTTGTTCTGATTACTGTCGCATTTGAGTCTCAAGCTTATGATATAGCTAGTCATTTATGACAATGACCTGATGACCACATTAGATGCAGGTTCTGGAACCTGATTGAAGAAAATATATAAATGCATATTAAGCCAACAAAAAACAGCTAAATGCAACACAGAGTATAGAAAATGTTGACACAAACAAAATTATCTGGGTCAAACATTGAAAACGAGTCAACTTACCCATCAGACTATTTTTCTTCTAGATCTTTGTATTGTTGGTGCAGAACAAGCCGTCCAGGAACTACAGTACTCTGAAGCAAGAAATTGATCTTTACTTTTCTCAAACCTATCATTTTTACTTCTAATGGACATTAACAAGAGAAGAAAAGATTTAGACCTATTATTCATTTTTCCAGAACATTTTAACAGAATATAAAGTCACAGACCTGCTAGCTAACTATAGCTCCAATTTGACTTCCTCGAGGACAACTGTGGAAGTATTGCTCTGATTCCTCATCAGGAACGTTCTGCACCAATCCTTCCACTCTTACCTGGAAATCACAGTTCATTATAGCCCTTAGATATTCATAATGGAAACCAATGAACAAATTAGTCAGATTCTGTTCCGCATTACAGCAAACTTCAATTTTGTATTGAATAATTCAAGATATATGCCTAATGGTCCAACACAAATTTCAACATACATCTGCAACATTTCTTTATTCATTAAAGCAGTTATTAGTAAGCTTATGGATAACATACAAAATTACAAGACGCGCCTGAGTACCAGCAGGATTTCAGATTGCTCATTACATTTACTCCCTCAGGAAGGCACCTATGCATAAGTACCAAGCTGCTATCATCTATCTCGCCATCCATCATTCGGACTCTTTCTCTTACGGACACACATTGACACATACGCATATTGGCAGACATAGGAAGGTCTCCGTGCACAAGTACAGAAACATTTAATCTAAATTAAGATCCTCTCCATGTCAACTATGACAACCCAAAGCAGTAGCCAGAATTCAATGTTAGTAATAGACTAAGACAACTAAGCAAGAAAAGCTTACTCCCTTGTTTTAGTCCCACTTTACATTTGTTTATACTCCTACTTTAGAACCAAAAATGGTCAATAGCAAAAGGCAGCTGGTTGCAAATGTGGATAATACATCCATAGTGTTAAGAATATGCGAATAGGATTGTGTCCCAAAACGATTGACAGGAAAGTACAGATCAATTTCCTTCCCTTTATTTCGATTTCCAGAATGACCTATTTTGATTAAGAATTCAGACGCATCAAAGGGAGCTTGAAACCTTAGGAGTCATTAGAGCGGCCTAAATCTCTTTTAGCAGTAAAAATTCTGCTTGCCTTTGTTTTATTCATTGTCTCTTTAAATAGAGATAGCTTATTACAATGGTTAAGGAAAATCGTATCAAACTAAATGAAGTCCTAAAAAACAACTATAATTCTAAGAGTCCTACCACATACCAAAAACTTCTACTCGATATCCTGCTGTGTCCACAACAATACTCAGCTTCTGGAGAAAAAGCTTCTCAAGCTCAAAGTCAGGATAGACTTGATGACATAAATCAAGCCCAGTTCAGTCTCACTTCAGTTTCTGGTTTTGAAGTATTTTAATACGCTAATTCCAGCCAAAAGAGCTTCTCACATTGATGCCTAACGATATTGATTCATCACAACTATAACCTAAGCCCTTCACCCTTTGCCCTTCTCTCAGCCATTTCTGCCCTTGATGAAACTTTTACAAAAAAGGCAGATGAATTTAGAGAATTAGAATGAACCAAATCAGGAGGGCTGTGGAGCTCGACATCAAGTCAAACACAATCAGTTAACCCAGCAGTGAACAAACTAATGTGCAGATCTGCTCTGACATTCTTGCCCTTGTCAATCATTCCTGGAACTACCATTGGTATCTTCGATTGAACCATTTGTTTCAGTCTGAAATGCTTGCCTTAGCACTGAACTCATTTGTTTCAGGTTGACCAAATCTCCTAAGGGGTTGCTGCTTACTGAAGGATCAAAACAAAGTGAGCAATAGTCTCGGAATTCTAACCAATTCATCACACGCCCTTTAGATTAAGTTGAAAATACCAAAGTTACACTTCACCCAGCACGTTGAAGGCTGCCAAACTCACATTGTCCACAAGCGGTCTTCTGACCCGTCAAAAATAGGGAAATCTAATTTCATGACCTGGGAGCAGCTCCTTTGAATGGCAAAACCACCCACCCAACAGCAGTAGCACCGTGCCTCCTCCAGCAGCTGGTGGGAGAGGTGTGCAGTCGAGGCTCTTATACTAAATTTTTAAGAATAAACGACTAAGATCAAGCCATAGGGTGATTGGTAGGGAAGTTGAGATCAAGCACCTTTCATTTATTCTGATTTCTGGAATGATCTATTTTGATTAACAATTCAGACTTGTCAAGCGTAGTCTGAAACCTTAGGACTCATTAGAGAAACCTAGATCTCTTTTAGGGTTTGGTAAAGTTTTGTTTGCCTTTGTTCTGTTCATGTCTCTTCAAATAGAGATTACTTATTACAGTAATTAAATAATGTCATATCAAATTAAATGAAGCCCTACAAAAAACAATTCCTTTTTTTCTAAGAGTCCTAAGACATACCAAAACAAACTTCTACTAAAAATGCTGCAGTGTCCACAACATATATTTACAAAAAAGAAGCTTCATATTAAAAATAAAGTACAAACATACATAAAGGATTTCGACAGTTGGCATGAACCGCACTAAATCCTAAAGTCCACCATGACTTGTTTCCCACAAAAAAAATCAAGTGTAGAAAAGGAAATGATAGATAATCGGTATCCGAAATAGGTAAACTTCAATAATTTCAATCTTAGCATGCAGAAGTTACTCATATATTCAAATATGAACCATGGTTTTTAGAAGAATCATCTTTAATTTCTTCAAAAGATAATTTTCACATCAACAAAAGTCGTTCAATGTTCATAATGAATAATCACAAGCCAGAATCCAATGTCCTACCTGCTGGTGAAGCCCATCCCAGTTGAAAAGAAGTGATGCATGAGGATTTTCAGATAACTCACGTGCTTTTCGACTTTCATAATTGGTATACCTGCTTAAAGTAAAAACATAAAAATATCACCAAAAAACATATATGTAAATAAAAACTACAGAAAACTGCTGTTAAAAGCACACAGTTCCATGATAGTAAAGGAACATTAACCAGACAAAACCATCTTTATCCACCTCTTTTAGCAATACCATTGCTGATGAGCTGCAGCAGACAGGAAGATGGTAAAACAAAACGAGAAAAGTTCAACCAATAAACATCCAAAGCATAAATAAGTACTAAAATAAGCAAATAAACTCCAAACGAAGCAGCTAACAGCTACCATCCCAAGCCCCATAAAGTTGTTACTGGTTTAAACCAAAAGAAAAATGGCAGAGGTGAAAAGGATTAGCACCCATAATGTTGCATTAACTAAACTCCTTTATTCAGAGGAATACATTTTCAAACTTCAAGCACTTAAACGCATCAAATATAAAGCAGGTTCATATTGGTTAAGCTTATATTCCAATGTATGAAAATGGGTCGCTAAACCCAACTGAGCAATAAGTGATTTAATGAAGTGATCTAATCAGACCAGTGAAAATAAGCAATAATACCAGAGCGCACATAGGTATGGAATTTTGCATAAGTTTGCTTATTAAAATTTTTGAAATATGTACAAAAAACTTTAGCATAAAGAAAAAGAAAAGAGTTCTTGTAGCAGTGGATAAAAAAAATATAAATTTTGAACTATAAGAAGACAATACTGATGAAGAATAAGAGAATCATAGCAGCATCATTTTATTTGCTTATAAAGAGATGGTAATCACAATATTATTGCAGCAACATGAGTAAAAACATAAACTAGAAGTTGAAAGAATTGAAAAAAAAAGGAGTATTAAGTATTTACCATGAAATGAAAAGCCAAACATAGCATCTACTAGAATGCCAAAGTCCTCTGACAAGTCCGCAGGCAGCTCATCCTCCGACAGAAAAGAGACTGACAGAGATTCCAGCTGCAAAACAAGCAGATTTACGTAACAACTCAAACCATACAGTTTAGATTATTACAACATCCCTTGTGCCATACCTGAGTAACAAGGCCAGAATAAAGGGGTTTGGGAGTTCGCTTAGGATAACACACAAAGGGCTTATACCCAAAGTGATACAAATGACGAGCAGCAACCAGCCCGTCACCTCCATTGTTTCCCGGACCACAAATAGCAAGAACACAATTATACTCACTCGGTTGATAAACCTGTAACAAGAAAAGCTCCATTTGCACACCAAGAAACTCTGTATCATCTTATATGATCTCCAATAGAATTGTCAACAAAACAATATATACTTGACAGTAGCAGTAAGTGGACAATGACGGTAGCAAATAGCAAGACAAGGTAGAGCAACCAACTTAATATAAACAAAAAAAGAAGCAGAACCCTTTATTGCAAACTTCTAATGCAATCTTAGACAAACTTAGACGCATCGAAATTCTGGGTGTTTACATTAGTATATGGCAAATAGAAAAATTTTTTAAATTCAACAAACAAAATGAAAAACGAAAGGTAATAGCCATTACCTCAGCAATCGATGTAGCTACGGTTAAACCAGCCAATTCCTGAAAATTCACATAAACTGAAACCATTCGAGCTTTAAAACAAAAAAGAACAGGAAAAACGAATTGAGTTTTAAAAATGTTAACGAACCATTAACTGATCCACGCTAAAGCCAAGAGGCCCCATAAGAGTCTCGTCAACCTCAGCAGCTTCTCGCTGTGTTAAGTACGAAATAGAAGCCGGATTTTGCACCGATGACTCCATTCTATGGTCCACTCACTTCACCGGATTTCAAACAAAACGGTCGGGTTGCAGGGCTCGAAATTTTACCCCCCAGATAACTAAAAGAATCTTTGCTTCACTTGGTTAAAGTGGTAGTAAGAAGGATTTACAGAGAAAGAGAATATGAAAGTTTCTATTGAGAAGAAGCGAGGGAAATAGGCATATGATTTGGCTTTTGTAAATGAATTGAGAGTTATTGTTTCACTAGTTTTAAATCTGCAAATGAACATGATTATATATGGGTTAATATACAATCTAGTACCTATATTTGGTTTTAATGTTGAATTTGGTACCTGAGTTTTTTTTTTCAATTTGGTACCTTAGTTTGGCTTCAATACTTAATTTGGTACTTGGGATTTTTAATTTTTTTATAATTTGATATCTGAATTTGGCTTTAAAATTTAATTTGGTACCCAGACCAAATGTTATCATGTGGCCCAATGAATATATTTCACTTGCGTGCTCTAATAAAAAAAACATAGGTACCCAATTGGGACAAAAAAGTAAGTACCAAATTAAATATTAAAACCAATTTTAGGTACTAAATCGAGACAAAAAAAATTTGAACTATCCAATTGAAAAAATTCACATGCCAATTTGAATTTTGAAGCTAAAATCAAGTACCAAATTGGGAGAGAGAAAAAAACTATATATCAAATCAAACATTGAAGCCAAACTCAAATATCAAATAATATATTAACCATTTATAAAAACTAGTTTGCATAACTAAAATATATTAAAACATTTCTTCAAATGGTAAACTACATCATTAGTCACTAAACTATGGGTAAGTTTTAGTTTTTGTCATTTAACTAATAAAAGTTACAATTTGGTCATTGAACTATTCAAAAGTTTTCATTTAAATCACTAAACTATTCAAAAGTTTCAGTGACCAAATTAAAAAAAAAATTAGTTAAGTGACCAAAACAAAAAACTTTCCTATAATTTAGTAACTAATGGTATAGTTTACCCTTCTTTAAAATACATTTAAATAATTGTAATGTTTAAAAAATAATATGTTTAAAAATTAAATCAGTATTGTAGAAATCATTTGTTTCAATATTGTTTCTTAATTGAGTTGATGTTACGAGTCAACCATGCACTAACTCAATTAGGTAATGACTAAATTTTCATTGTTTTATAAAGTAAATTGTATTTATTTTTTAGAGCATTTTTTGTCTTTTCATATATTTAATATAGAAATAAAAAAAATGCACACACATAATAGAATTTGAATTTTTTTATTTATTTTTTGCTATAGAATAGGATTTGAATTTAAAATACTATTGTTTTCATATCTTCACATTTGCCATGTACAGTCCCGATTCTGCCCGGGCCACAAAAGCCCAATGAACCTTAAGCCCAATCCCGTTTAACCCCTTAACCCTAGCCCAACTACCCGTTTACAACCCCAAAACCCAATTACAAACCCACTCCCCAACATTTTCAAAAAATAAAAAAAAAACTAGCCCCTATTGCCTATTCGACGCCGAACCTAGCCCCGGGACTCTGTCACTGCCACTGGTGGCCACCTGCTCCACCACCAACTACTCCTGCAAAGAAAAGACAAGAATTAAATGTGGAAACAGGAAGAAAACAGAAAATGTGGTATTCGGCTATATTTAGCCAAAGAGAAAATGTATTTAAAAAAAAAACACAGATAATTTGAAATACGAAAGAGACACAAATATTGAAATACAAAAGAAAAATCAAGAATCAAAAGGTGATTGTGCGAATGTTCCTGCTTTTCTTTCTTTGAATCTGTTCCTATTTCATACTTTGTATATTTTAGCATAACAAAAATATAAAAAAAAAAAAAAGGAAAGAAGTCATACCTTGCGACGAGGCCGTCGATCTCCTTTTGCTTCGCTAAAATCGGAGTTTGAAAAGAAAATCCGAGGCCGACAAAATAATGTAATGAGGCTTGAGAACGCCGGTTGCAGTTCTTAGTAACGGGCTGTCGTTTTCGAAGAAGAACCATCTGATTTCGGCTAAAGAAGACGAAACGGAGAGGTTGGGGCTTCATTCCTCTGGTTCGGCTGAATAAATGGAAGGGAAAACTGTTGTTTTTGAAATGTTTTAAGTGGCCAAATGAAAGTTTTAAAGTTTTTTTTAACCTAGAGCATAAAACGGCACCGTTTAGGGCCTGTTCTAGTGGCTCCAAAACGGTGCTGTATGAACCATACCCGTACAACCCGACCCGACACTCAGAGGATCCGCGCGTTTTGGTCTCTGAGGAGTAATTGCGCGTTTGATCCCTAGACTTCGCGCTGATGTCTGATTAAGCCTTCTATTTACTTTTCGTTTCTTTTATTTTTTCCTTGAGATTTATGTAGCACTGCAAATGGGTCCGTGCTTTAACACAGCGTTTTAGGGCCTGGAAAATTTCCAAATCTAGTCCCTGTGGATTCGTATGTGTCTCACGTTGGTCCCTATTATATCCCCGATGATTTATTTATTTACAGATTATCCCTCTTACTTTAATTTTATTTTAATTAAGCCCATAATCTACTTAAGGTTTTTTTTTAATTCATCGATTAAGCCTTTTATGTGTCGAAGTTATTTTATTTATTTTATAAAAATATATTGTTTTAATATCTTTACATTATATTATTTAAACATTGGGCATAATATTCTATTTAAATATTTTATATATTTATACCTATACCTTATTTTAATAGAACCTTTTTTTTCATTTGAGATATTCATTATTTTAAAGTTCATGATATTACATAGGTGTTGACATACTTTAATAATTCCATTTTTTATGAACTCACCATTTTAACTTTTTTTCTATCATATTATTTTGACGTTTCATATAGCATTTTATATATTTTTTTTTATACATTTGTGTACATATATTAATTTAGTTGAGCTTTCTATTTAGAAATATTTGTATTTTAAAATTAATTTAGGTATGTTAATTTTAATTATTCCGCTTTATTTTCATGTGAATAATTATTTTAAAGTTTGTTTTATTAAGTTATTTTTAATATTTTTGTATAATGTTTCGTTTAAGTATTTTGTGTATAACTGCATATATATTATTTTAATGGCTAAATTGTAGTTTTAAAATTTATCTTCGCACTTTTAAAATTATTATTTTGAAATTCATTATATGGTATATTTTTAATGTATTATATGGAATCTCATTCAAATACTTTTGTACATATTCGAAGGCATATAACAAAATTAATTTAATTATGTGAGTATTTCCCTATTATTTTGTTCTAAATCTATTTACATATATATAAACGATTTGTAAATTTAATATGTTCTTCAAAATTATATTTCATTACATATTTTACCATCTTTGCATATTTCATACATAATTTAAATTCTCCTCTATTGTATATAAATTGTCGATTTTAAAACCAATATTCTTTAACGCTTTGCATATTACCCAACTTAAAGATATTCATTCTATAACATATATTTTAATGATTACATATATGTCTATAGTTCATTTTTTACAAATAGTTTTAATTTCAACAATTCATTTATAACGCATGATGTGTTCACCCTTTTGAATTTATCTCTTACATTTTATCTTACTTTTTATTTATTTTTATTTTATTGTTGTTTTTTTATTATTTATCTTATTTTTGTTTTCATTTTTTTTGTTTTGCATATTTTGTGTGATTGTGTTGTATTAGGCTATGTATATTGTTGTTGTATATTATTCTTGTTTCGTATTATCATTATATTAATTATTCTTCATTCATGCTTATGAAATTGATAACATTTTTAGATTGGCTGAATTTGATTGTGTAACAGCCTAATTTCAGTGGTGTCGGAACAATGATTCGAGATCACTAAATCCGACAAATGAGTAGGAAATATTATTAATTTAGTGAGTATAAGTTAAATGTGAAGTTAGGAAAAATTTTGAAATAGTGAATAGTGTACAAAAATATATATATATATTAAAATAATTACAATCGAAAACGAGGTATCGAGACCTCGAGAATTTTAAATATTTATGGAGTGTTAATAAGTTAGTATTAAAGTTTCGTCAAGAAATTTTAAAGTACTGATAGCTAATTAAATAAAAAGGACTAAATTGAAAAAGGTGTAAAAGTTGCTAAAATGATTAAATAGCTTAATTGTCAAATGAGGAAGGACCTAAAGTGCAAATAAACCCAAAGGAGATATTTTGGGCGGCAATAGCTGAGAAAAATCAGAAAATGGGTGAAATAAGGGCAAAATTGGAAAATTGCCAAAATTAACTAAATAAAAATGGGACTAAATTGGAATATCTAGAATTCTCTTCATTTCTCTTCATATTCATCAGCTGAAAAATAGCCATGGAGGAGGATTCAAGCTGGTTTTCATAATCTAGCTTCATGTAAGTTTAATTCTTTCTTTCTCCTTGAAATTTTTATGTTTTTGTGACTTTTACAACTAGGTCCACTTGTTGAATTCATTAGTTTTTGATTCTATGAAAGAAATTGAAAGTTTATATGAATATGTACTGGAAGTATATGATGATTTGGCATGGAATTAGAGCTTTAAATTATTTATATGCTGATTTTATTGAAAGAATTGAATAGAAAGTGAATGTTTGGGACCTAATTGTAAAAGAGTTTGAAGTTAGAGTTCCATATGGAAATTATGAATTTCAATAGTTATGAAATAACTTATAATGTCTATAAAAAGTATTAATTTAGAAAATTATCTTAATTGAGGGGTTAATTGAGCAAGGACTGAATTGTATGAATTGTGGAATTTGGGGCTAAATGGAAATCAATATTTTTCACTAAAACTGTTTTGGGCAGCAGCAGTAGCCTAACTTTGAAAAATCACAAAAAATTGTATAAATTGAATTAGAGGATGAATAAAATATGAAATTAAAGCTTATTGAGTCTAGTTTCTTATAAAAGAAATTATGTAAGCAATGGAATTGTAAATCATGAGATATAATAACTTTTGTGAGACAAGGTCAGAATGATTTCGAGTTCCCCTGTTCTGACTTTGGAAAATCATCAAAAATTGTATAAAAATAATTAGGGGCTTAAATTTATATTTTTAGAATCCTGAATGAGTCTATTTTCAAGAGAAACAAACGAGGACATCATTAGAATCCTGTACAAGAAGATAATTAATTTTTAGTGAAGAAGGGTCGGAACTGTCAGACAACAGAACAGGGGTAACTTTAAAGAATAAACTGTACTTATTGGCTAAACCAAAAATTGTGAAAATTTTATGGTAATAATATATGTAAGTCTAGTTTCAGGGAAAATTAGCGGATCTTAATTTCGAGTTCTGTACCTTAAGATATAAATAATTTAGTAACTATGACGCAAATGGACAGTTTTGAATATACATATAAGTAAATAGTGAAATTATTGATAATGTTACTTGTTGCATGTTATATAAATAAAGGATGTGGAATGGAGAGGAGAAGGAGGAAAATATGTATGAATATTCAGCTAGCATGGCTAATTTGCATGTTTTAGGCTCATGGACTAAATTGAATAAAAGTAAAAATTTATGGGCAATTTTGTAAAAATGTCAGAAATGACCAAATTGCATGAAATGAATTATTTTATTATTTAAAATTACAAAATTGAATGAAATTATTAATTTAGCTCAAGATCAGGGAAAAACATGTTTTAAGGATTAAATTGAAAAGTGTTGAAATTATGGAAAATTCTGATATTTTATAGAATTCATGGGTCGTTATCAATTTGTTTGAGAATAACGGCTGGAAATAAGGATTAAATTGCAATAATTTTATTTTATTTTAACCTAAGGATGAAATAGTCATTAATTAAAAGTTTAGGGGTAAAATGGTAATTTTGTTTAGAGTATTAGTTGAATGTATTACAACATGAAATAAATGAAAACAACGATCAAATTTCTTTATAAAGATCCGGATAACTCGAATACGAGACTTGAACGTGGAAAAGAAAAGATATCGGATTAATGAAATTATAAACATGTATAAATAACGAGGTAAGTTAGTATAACTTGAATTGTATTTTTAAATGCATGAAATATCGATATAATGAATTCCCGATTTTATGTTTACGAAAAATGGCAAGAGAATGATATTTATCATGACATGTAAATAGGTGATTATTTTTGATACGTTGATACAAGGAAATTAATTAAATTGAGACGAGTAATAAATTCAAGTAAAACATATCGAGAAAAATAAGTACGTTAAGGGACAATATGTTTGATTTTAATTGGTTCCAAATATGAACGTTAGATAAAATGAAATATCTGATAAATAAATCGGTAACTCCAGTAATGCTCCATAACTCTATTTCGTGACGGATTCGGGTTAGGGCGTTACATTTAGTGGTATCAGAGCTAAGGTTTAGTCGGTTCTCGGACCAAATGTAGTACATGTGAAGTATGATTATATGTGAATATCTGAAATATGTATTGGTATTGAATTGTATACTGATTAGAAAGTGGAAAAGTGAATTTGAATTGAATTGAATGGAATGGAATGGAATTATGATTAATTGAAGTGTGTATTACTATAATTGTAACGGCCCAAATTTCAGTGATACCGGAATAGTGATTTGAAATCACTAAGTCCGACATGTGAGCTTAGATATTAGTAAGTAAATGTTAAGTGTGGTTTTAGAAATAATTTTGAATTAGTGAAATTATGTAGTGTAGGAAGTTGTAGATAAAAAGGAATAAAAACGAGGTATCGAGACCTCGAATTCATAAACCGAGCCATAAATATTTTTAAAAATATTTATGGAGTGTAAATAAGTTAGTATTAAAGTTTCAGTTAAGAAATTTTAAGGTTTGATAGTTAATTAGGTGAAAAGGACTAAATTGAACTAAGTGCAAAATTGTGAGATGTGATTAAATAGCTCTAGTAATAATTAAAAGAGGACTAAATAGGCAATTAGACACCTATTATTGGGCTGGACGGCATGTGTGTGCAGGAAAATTAAAAATCAAGTGTGAACAAGGGGCAAAATTGGAAATAATGTAATAATTTAATTGTAAAATATGATATATTAGGTAAAATCTAGAGTTTCTTCATTTTTCTTCATCTTCATCAGATAAAAACACCATTAGAGAGTTTTTAAGAAGCTGGTTTTTATATCCTACAGCATGTAAGTTCAACTCTTGATTATTTCTTGCAATTTTTGTATTTTTGAGACTTTTACAACTAGGTCCATATGTTTAATTCATTAGTTTTTGATAATTTTGAAAGTTGCCATGAATAAGTGCTGAAATTATATGATGATTTATTATGGAATTGAGGTTTTAATTTTATTATATGATGATTTTGTGAAGAGATTTTTTAGAAATCATTATTTAGGACCTAATTGTGAAAGTTGTGAGATGAGGGTTTTGTGATGAAACTTTGAGTGTCAAAGGCTGTGAAATAGTTTATAATGTTTAAATAAAGTGTTATTTGAGAAGAATTAATTCAATTGATGGGTGAATTGATCAGGGACTAAATTGTAAAAACTATAAATTTTGGGGTAAAAGTGCAATTTCAAAATTTGAACAGCATAAATTGTGAAGTGAAATAGAATTGAAATGGATGCTAATGAAGGAATGATTTTATAATTATAGATCAAGAAAACGAACTGAATCGTGGAAAGGAGAAAATTCAAGAATAGTCCCTGAATTTCTACGACTTTTGCAAATTAGTCCAGGTAAGTTCATATGGCAAATTCAATGTTTTAGTATGAAGATATTATGATTTTTAAGTATATTATTGTAGATGAATACCATCAATTTGTAATAAGTATGAAATAATAGTTAAATAAAAGTACACATTAGTTGGAACAATGGATTTGAGTGCTTTCATTCTGTGACCATGATGAATTGACGGAAAAGATATGATAAGTGCGCCCGTTTAAGACCATAGCTGGGCTATGGCATCGGTGCAATGTGATATGTGTTCCCGTATAAGACCATAGCTGGGCTATGGCATCGGTGAGATGTGATAATGTGATTCCGTATAAGACCATGTCTGGGATATGGCTTCGGTATGATATGTGAACCGTGTAAGACCATGGCAAGGCTATGGCTTCGTGTGTGATGCGTAACAATGTGAAAGTCCATAGTTTACTATGGCAATGTGATAATGAAGCACTCAATTCCCTTATTGTTCCCTAATTTGACAATGAAGTAAATGAGAAATAGGCCTAAGGGAGTTAAATTGTGAACAGCCATATGGAAATTATTCCAATGAGTTATTAATGAAGTTGTGATTTGGAGGATGAAGTAGTTAAACTAATAGATATATGATTGAGTACAATATTTGATATGATTTGTGTTTATATGTCTATGAGCTTACTAAGCTTCAACAAGCTTACTTGTGTGTGTTTAATATTTCTATGTAGATTGACTTGAAAGAAAGTGGGTAGATCGGATCAACACAACAGGGCACACTATTCAGATCAATTCCGGTAGTTTTTGTTTTATGTTTAAAGATTTATATGGCATGTATAGAGTTTGAATGAATTGAAGTAAAGATGATATAAACTAGTTAACAATGTTTGTACTAAAACAGTTTTTGGTTAGTAGCAATAGTTTGACTTTGAAAATTTACCATAAATTGTGGAAATTGAGTTAAGGGCTGAAAAAAAAATGAGATTAAAGCCTAATGAGTCTAGTTTCATATAGAGGAAACGATGCATGCAATTGAATTTTATATTATGAGATATTTAAATTGTGGTGAGACAGAGTCTGAATGACTTCGAGCTCCCCTGTTTTGATTTTTAAAAATCATTAAAAATTGTACAAAAATAATTAGGAGTCATACTTTATATGTATGGATTCCTTATTGAGTCTATTTTTAAGAGAAACAAACAGAATGGTTATCTGAATTCTATACAGAGAGAAATTTGGTTTGTAGTGCACAGGGGTCAGAGTAGCCGAACCCTGAAACAGGGGAGACTTTAACTAATAAACTGTACTAATTGGCCCAACCAAAAATTCTAGAAAAAAATTAGTAAGTAGATATACGAGTCTAGATTCAGGAAAAATTTACAGATTTGGATTTCGAGTTTCGTAACTCGAGATATGATTTTTTTAGTGACTGTGATGCAGTTGGACAGCTTATCTGGAAAAGGTAAAATAAATTGCCTGAATTTGTTTATGTGCTCAAATAAGTTTAGTAATGCCTCGTGCTCGACTCCGTCGACAGTCTCGGGTAAGGGGGCGTTACATTTATTGGTATCGAGCTTGGTTTAGCTTGATTCTCGGAATATGTATAATGTGAAAAGTGTCTAGAATTACATGCCATATAAATCATGATAGTGTGATGTGTGTGATCCGATCTAATCCTTGCTTTTATTATAGATTATCTTCGATTTGAAAAGATGTCAAATAGACCAGAACAAACTGAGCAAGAAGAAGTTAACAGCAGAGTACAAACCTCTGAACAAGGAACAAGTAGTGAAGTTCCAATTTCATTGATGCGAGAACAAGAACTCAAAAATATGATTTATGGCTTCATGAATCAAAGTGGTATAATGAGAATGTACGAGAAAGAAATCAGACTCCGCAACCTCCTCCCCCTATTTCAACATCGGTAGTACCCCCGGTTGCTCCTCCACCTCCTTTGATAACTGAATCTGGTAAACGTTCTCCATTTGAAAAGCTTAGAAAACATGGGGTTTGAAGAATTTCGGGAAGAAACAGATGATGATCCCGTGAAAGTCAATATTGGTTACAAAGTATAATGAGGGTTTTTAAGCAAATGGCGTGCTCACCAAATGATTACTTAATATGTGCCGTGTCGTTATTGAAAGAAGAAGCTTATAATCGGTGGAAAACAGTGAGAAGTCATTGTAATGCACCGAGAAGATCACTTGGGAATTTTTTCAAAATGAATTTAAGAAGAAATATGTCGGTAGAAGATATCTCGGATAAGAAGAAAAGAGAATTTCTCGACTTGCGGCAGGGAAACAGGTCAGTGGCTGAATATGAACGAGAATTTGTTTATCTGAGCAAATATGCTCGAGATATAGTACCCACTGAAGAAGAAATGTGTATCAGATTTGAAGAAGGGCTTAATGATGAGATTAAAATGATGATAGGGGGCATTGAGATACGAGAATTTGTTGTTCTATCAGATCGTGCTCAGAAGCTGGAAGAAGTATATAATAAAAAGATGCAACGAGATAGAAGAAGTAAAGAATCTTTCAAAAGAAGTGCATCTAAGTCATTTTCGCTTTACCAAAGAAGAAATCTAAAGAGGAATTCAGTCGAGCCACTTCAGTACCGGAAAGATCAGGAAAAAGTAGGCCAAGACAATCTGATTTCAAAGCATCTGACAGACCTACTGTTAGTGTGGGTAGTGTACAAAATACCCAAAGGCCTAAATGTCAACATTGTGGAAGAAGTCACCCCGGTGAATGTAGAAGTAAGTTAGGGGCTTGTTATAAATGTGGGGCCACTGATCATTTTATTCGTGATTGTCCCTAATTACAAGTAGAAGAAGTGGAATGGAAGGAGAAACAGAAAACTCCTCCTCAAAAAGGAAGACGCTCTGGTCAGAGCAGTGCTACAGGGGCTACTCGTTCGGGTATGAAAGATACTGCTAGTTGATCAGAAGTTAAGGCCCTAGCTCGTGCTTATGCCATTCGAGCAAGAGAAGAAGCAACAGCTCCAGATGTAATTGCTGGTACTTTCTATCTTTATGATGTTCCTGTATGCTTTAATAGACCACAGGTCTACTCATTCATATATTTTTGTACTGCTAGCATCTCGAAAAGAATTTATTTGTTGAGCCTCACGATTATGATGTACAAGTTACAAATCAGTTAGGTCAAAGTGTAGTAGTTAATTTGATATGTCATAACCGTCCCACCAAAGTTAAGGGTCGTGATTTCCACGTGATTTGATCTTTTGCTACCCTTTCGGAATTTGATATTATCTTGGGCATGGATTGGTTAATGAAACATGACGCGTAGTGAATTGTCGAGAAAAATGAATTAGTTTGAAATGTCAAACAGGAGATATTATTGTGGTTGAGTCTGAAATTTGGATGATACGGTTAGAATGATTTCCTCTATGTCCTTTCGAGAAATTGTTGCGTAAAGGAAATGAGGCATATTTCGCCTATATTCTTGATACTCGAAGTTCTCAATCAAAGTTAGAGCAACTATCTGTTGTGAATGAATTCATGGATGTATTTCTGAAGAATTACCAGTGTTTACCACCCGATAGAGAAGTTGAGTCCGTGATAGATGTGCTTCCGAACAGCTCCCATATCGATAGCACCGTATAGAATGGCTCCAGTGAGAATTAAGAGAGTTAAAAACACAACATTGCAAGAGTCATTAGACAAAGGGTTTATTAGACCGAGTATGTCGCCATGGGGTGCACTGTCTTATTTGTGAAAAAGAAGGATGGTTCATTGAGGTCGTGCATAGATTACAGTGCTAAAATAAAGTAACGGTTAAAAATAAATATCCTTTGCCTCGTATTGATGATTTATTTGATCAACTTAAGGTGTCTTTGCGATGTTTTCAAAAATAGATCTCGAATCCGGGTATTATCGATTAAAGGTAAAGGAATGTGATGTGCCAAAAAGCGACTTTTAGAACTCGGTATGGTCATTATGAGTTCTTAGTTATGCCATTCGGTTTGACAAATGCTCCTGCTTTGCTTTTATGGATTTAATGAATCGAATTTTTCAGTCTTACCTGGATAGATTTGTGGTTGTGTTTATTGACGATATCTTGATCTATTCAAAGACGAAATCCGAGCATGCTCAAGACTTGAGAATTGTGCTACACATTTTGAGGAAAAACGATTATATGCAAAATTTAGTAAATGTGAATTTTGGCTTCATGAAGTAGGATTCTTGGGTCACATTGTGTCAGTTGATGGTATACGGGTAGATCCGAGTAAGGTGTCAGCGGTGATTAATTGGAAAATTCCAAAGAATGTTACGGAAGTACGAAGTTTTCTTGGATTAGCTGGGTACTATCGTCGATTTGTGAAAGACTTTTCACTGATTGCTTCACCGATAACCCGATTATTACAGAAAAATGTTGAATTTGTATGGTCTGATGATTGCCAACGAAGTTTTGATCAATTAAAGAAAATGTTGACAGAGGCTCCAGTGTTAACTCAGCCTGAAGCAGGTATGCCATATGTAGTGTATAGTGATGCATCTTTGAATGGTTTAGGTTGTGTACTGATGCAGTCAGGAAAAGTTGTAGCATATGCTTCTCGACAGTTGAAACCACATGAGAGGAACTACCCTACACATGATCTTGAATTAGCTTTGCCATAGTATTTGCTTTAAAAATTTGGAGACACTACCTATATGGAGAGAAATGTTATGTGTATACTGATCATAAAAGTTTGAAATATTTAATGTCATGAAAAAGAGCTGAACTTGAGACAGAGGCGATGGTTAGAGCTGTTGAAAGATTACGATCTTGTCATTGATTATCATCCGGGTAAGGCAAATGTAGTGGCAGATGCACTTAGTCGGAAATCGTCGTTATTTGCTCTTCGGGCGTTAAATGCTCACTTGTCTATTAATGAAGATGGTTCTGTGTTAGTTAAATTAAAGACAAAACCGGTATTCTTTCAACGAATTCGGGAATTGCAAGATGAAGATCCGAAGTTGGTGTTGAAACGACAAATGGTTCGGGATAATTTGAACTTAGATTACTCTATTGATAATAGTGGTATGCTATACCATCGTAATAGAATTTGTGTCCCGAATAATCTAGAATTGAAGAAGGATATCTTATCAGAGGCTCATAGTAGTATGTACTCGATTCATCCGGGTAGTACGAAGATGTATTGTGATTTGAAGAAAATGTATTGGTGGCCTGGTATGAAACGGGAAATTTGTGAATTTGTGGCCAAATGTTTAATCATCAACAGTAAAATCAACATCAAGTGCCTACAGGTTTGTTACAACTGTAATGATTCCGAATGGAAGTGGGAACATGTGACGATGGATTTTGTATCCGGGTTGCGGTGACTCAGAAGAAGAAAGATTCGATTTGGGTGATAGTAGACAGATTAACTAAATCGGCGCATTTTATTCTGTCGAAACAGATTTTTAAACGATAAGTTAGCGGAATTATATGTATCGAAAATGTGTGAGATTACATGGGGTGCCGACATCAATTATTTCTGATCGAGATCCGAGGTTTACTTCGAGATTTTGGAATAAACTACAGGAAGCTTTAGGTACTAAGTTAAAATTTAGTACAGCTTTTCACCCTCAGACAGATGGACAATCAGAGCGAGTGATTCAGATTTTGGAAGATATGTTAAGGTGCTGTATACTCGAGTTCAGTGGCAGCTGGGAAAGGTACTTACCTTTAGCTGAATTTGCTTATAATAATAGTTATCAAGCTAGTATCAAAATGGCACCGTTTGAAGCTCTGTACGGAAGGAAGTGCAGAACCCCGTTGTATTGGTCAGAATTAAGTGAATCGAAATTAGTCGGAGTGGATTTAATTCGGGAAACTGAAGAGAAAGTTCGGATTATTCGAGAAAGTTTGAAAGCTGCTTCCGATCGTCAAAAGTCGTATGCAGATTTGAAAAGAAGGGATATAGAGTTCAATGTGGGTGATCATGTGTTCTTGAAAGTTTCTCCGTGGAAGAAAGTTTTACGGTTTGGTAGAAAAGGAAAGCTTAGTCCACGATTTATCGGACCATACGAAATCATTGAGAGGATCGGTCCGGTAGCTTATAGATTGGCCTTGCCTCCAGAACTTGAGAAAATCCATAATGTATTTCATGTATCTATGTTGAGACGATATAGATCAGACCCTTCACATGTGATTCCTCATACTGAGATAGAGCTACAATCAGATATGACTTATTCGGAGGAACCCGTGATAATATTAGCTCGGGAAGTTAAAGAACTACGGAATAAACGAGTACCATTAGTAAAAATGTTATGGCATCGACATGGATTGGAGGAGGCAACTTGGGAAACGGAAGAATCTATGAGATCACGATGATCGCATTTGTTTTTGTGTGCGAAATTTCGAGGACGAAATTTCCTAAGGGAGAGTTGTAACGCCCAAATTTCAGGTGATACCTTTAATAGTGATTTGAAATCACTAAGTCCGACATGTGAGCTTAGATATTAGTAAGTAAATGTTAAGTGTGGTTTTAGAAATAATTTTGAATTAGTGAAATTATGTAGTGTAGGAAGTTGTAGATAAAAGGAATAAAAGCGAGGTATCGAGACCTCGAATTCATAAACCGAGCTATAAATATTTTTAAAAAATATTTATGGAGTGTAAATAAGTTAGTATTAAAGTTTCGTTAAGAAATTTTAAGGTTTCGGTAGTTAATTAGGTGAAAAGGACTAAATTGAACTAAGTGCAAAATTGTGAGATGTGATTAAATAGCTCTAGTAATAATTAAAAGAGGACTAAATAGGCAATTAGACACCTATTATTGGGCTGGACGGCATGTGTGTGCAGGAAAATTAAAAATCAAGTGTGAACAAGGGGCAAAATTGGAAATAATGTAATAATTTAATTGTAAAATATGATATATTAGGTAAAATCTAGAGTTTCTTCATTTTTCTTCATCTTCATCAGATAAAAACACCATTAGAGAGTTTTTAAGAAGCTGGTTTTTATATCCTACAGCATGTAAGTTCAACTCTTGATTATTTCTTGCAATTTTTGTATTTTTGAGACTTTTACAACTAGGTCCATATGTTTAATTCATTAGTTTTTGATAATTTTGAAAGTTGCCATGAATAAGTGCTGAAATTATATGATGATTTATTATGGAATTGAGGTTTTAATTTTATTATATGATGATTTTGTGAAGAGATTTTTAGAAATCATTATTTAGGACCTAATTGTGAAAGTTGTGAGATGAGGGTTTTGTGATGAAACTTTGAGTGTCAAAGGCTGTGAAATAGTTTATAATGTTTAAATAAAGTGTTATTTGAGAAGAATTAATTCAATTGATGGGTGAATTGATCGGGGACTAAATTGTAAAACTATAAATTTTGGGGTAAAAGTGCAATTTCGAAATTTGAACAGCATAAATTGTGAAGTGAAATAGAATTGAAATGGATGCTAATGAAGGAATGATTTTATAATTATAGATCAAGAAAACGAATCGAATCGTGGAAAGGAGAAAATTCAAGAATAGTCCCCGAATTTCTACGACTTTTGCAAATTAGTCCAGTAAGTTCATATGGCAAATTCAATGTTTTAGTATGAAGATATTATGATTTTTAAGTATATTATTGTAGATGAATACCATCAATTTGTAATAAGTATGAAATAATAGTTAAATAAAAGTACACATTAGTTGGAACAATGGATTTGAGTGCTTTCATTACGTGACCATGATGAATTGACGGAAAAGATATGATAAGTGCGCCCGTTTAAGACCATAGCTGGGCTATGGCATCGGTGCAATGTGATATGTGTTCCGTATAAGACCATAGGCTGGGCTATGGCATCGGTGAGATGTGATAATGTGATTCCGTATAAGACCATGTCCGGATATGGCTTCTGTATGATATGTGAACCGTGTAAGACCATGGCAAGGCTATGGCTTCGTGTGTGATGCGTAACAATGTGAAAGTCCATAGTTTACTATGGCAATGTGATAATGAAGCACTCAATTCCCTTTATTGTTCCCTAATTTGACAATGAAGTAAATGAGAAATAGGCCTAAGGGAGTTAAATTGTGAACAGCCATATGGAAATTATTCCAATGAGTTATTAATGAAGTTGTGATTTGGAGGATGAAGTAGTTAAACTAATAGATATATGATTGAGTACAATATTTGATATGATTTGTGTTTATATGTCTATGAGCTTACTAAGCTTCAACAAGCTTACTTGTGTGTGTTTAATATTTCTATGTAGATTGACTTGAAAGAAAGTGGGTAGATCGGATCAACACAACAGGGCACACTATTCAGATCAATTCCGGTAGTTTTTGTTTTATGTTTAAAGATTTATATGGCATGTATAGAGTTTGAATGAATTGAAGTAAAGATGATATAAACTAGTTAACAATGTTTGTACTAAAACAGTTTTTGGTTAGTAGCAATAGTTTGACTTTGAAAATTTACCATAAATTGTGGAAATTGAGTTAAGGGCTGAAAAAAAATGAGATTAAAGCCTAATGAGTCTAGTTTCATATAGAGGAAACGATGCATGCAATTGAATTTTATATTATGAGATATTTAAATTGTGGTGAGACAGAGTCTGAATGACTTCGAGCTCCCTGTTTTGATTTTTAAAAATCATTAAAAATTGTACAAAAATAATTAGAGTCATACTTTATATGTATGGATTCCTTATTGAGTCTATTTTTAAGAGAAACAAACAGAATGGTTATCTGAATTCTATACAGAGAGAAATTTGGTTTGTAGTGCACAGGGGTCAGAGTAGCCGAACCCTGAAACAGGGGAGACTTTAACTAATAAACTGTACTAATTGGCCCAACCAAAATTTAGAGAAAAAATTAGTAAGTAGATATACGAGTCTAGATTCAGGAAAAATTTACAGATTTGGATTTTGAGTTTCGTAACTCGAGATATGATTTTTTTAGTGACTGTGATGCAGTTGGACAGCTTATCTGGAAAAGGTAAAATAAATTGCCTGAATTTGTTTATGTGCTCAAATAAGTTTAGTAATGCCTCGTGCTCGACTCCGGCGACAGTCTCGGGTAAGGGGGCGTTACAATAATTCAAATTTTAATTATTATTGATTGTTGAATTTTTAATTGTTATGTATGGTAAGTAAGAATTATTGTGTTTTGCAATTGAAATGGATTGATATAGTATGTGATGAATTTATTGAATTTATATTGATTGAAATTATTTTGATTGAATTTATATTGATTGAATTATGAATTTATGTGAATAATTGAAATATATTTGTTGAATTAAATGAAAATGTATGAAATTATGAAAATGTGTGAATATATGTGAATATTAGATTGGTATATTGATAAAGGAATTATTAAATTTAGAAAGTGAATCAAATACCCTATTAACAGTATCGGACTAGATTGGATACAAATGGCATGCCATTGGATTTGTGATGTGATGAGGAGATTTGTAGTTCGCCGAGAAGATGTTTCATTATTATAACTTCGGTTTATCCAAGAGGCATTAAATGCCTTTCTAATTGTGTTATGGAGGATTTATAATATTCCGGTGTGTTTGGGTTGGACATTCTGGTGTGTTTGGGAGGATATGATATACTGGTGTGTTTGGGAGGCTATATTATACTGGTGTGTTATGGAGGATTTATAATATTCCGGGTGTGTTTGGGTTGGATATTCTGGTGTGTTAGGGTGAAATCCGCATATCCACCAAAGTCCGAGTCTTGTTAATAGGGGTAAATGTGAATATTAAGTAAAATTGAAATAAGAATTAAATTCCCTATTAATTTGTCGGGCTAGTCGGATATAATTGGCATGCCATAGGATTGGAAGAGTACGGGATTTATCGGCTTTACCGATCGTGCACTTATGTGTTGAGTTCTTATTACAGTTAACGATTCGGCACTTTGTGTGTCGGATATTGTTACCGCATCTTTATTCTTATCGTTCCGGATTTGTTCCAATGAGGTACTCGTGTACCGCATCGCCATCTTATCTTGCTTTCGTTTTCGCCGACCGATGAGGCACTATGTGCCGCACTGGTGTGTTTGGGTTGGAATCCGTGTATCCGTCAAAGTCCGGATTGTTAATAGGGTGAATAACTGAAATGAGAAAATTAAATAAATTTGGTTGCTCGTATTACCATTAAAATATATATATATATATGAGAAAGAAATTATGAGTTGAATTCTCAATTGAAATGAAATGTGAGATTTGGAAAGGTTCATGAATTTGCTAAAATATTGAATTATTGATATTGAAATCAGTTGAATAAATGAAATGAGAAAATCAAATGAATTTGATCGATTGAACTTTTGAAAGTATGAAAAAAAAAAATGGAATTAAAAATTGAAATGTGAATTGAAATTGAGATATAAGATTGAAAGCTTGAACCAAAGGTTCATGAATTGATTAAAGATAGTACAGATGATATATGATGCTATTTGATGAAAGACTATTGTCGAGATATGAAATTAAAGCATAATTAACACATATGACTTATATTGTTACATGTTTGATGTTTATTATTTATTATAGTTTTTATAATTTGAATTATGGCAATACCACTGAGTATAAACGTACTCAACGTATGGTTGTATTACTATAATTCAAATTATTTATTATTAAATGTTAAATTTAAATTATGTATATGGTAAGAGAAGTATCGATTAGTGATATTGAGATAATTGAAATGTGTTTATGATGAGAAGGAACTTAGAAAGGTATGAATAGAAGTTCATGATATGTATGTGATAATGTACGAAATGAGATAATCAAAAGTTGAGAAATGATGAAACGTGAATGAAATGAAAGTTTAAATTGTGATAAGTTTATCTATGTTTGTATGGCATTCATATGATATTATGTGTCCGACTTGTTTGGTTAAGTAAATGTTATGAGTAAATTTACTCAAAATTCATGAAATGTATGTTTAATTACACTAGTTTGAAATGGATAACTGAAAAGTTCGTGTAACATAATTATGTATGTTAATTTGTTTGAAGTGAATTATGTAATTGTGATGATATGATGTTGATGATAAATGCTAAGTTATATGTGTGTATTTATGAGAGCTCGCTTAGAGGCCTTACGACCTCACCCTCTTACCAATGTAGTATTTTATAACGAAAATTTACAAAAAAAAGAAAATGTTGAATAAGTTCACAAATGGGAAACTAAAGAGTACAATAATGGAATAATTAATAATGTAGTCGGAGTTGAAAATAGTTTGACAAGTAAATACAGCTTTTGAAAAAGATATCGATTACTCTAAAGATCATTCAGATTACGTAATGACACGGTTAAAGAAAAAGTTAACCTCGGCTAGTCGACTTATTCGGATATGATATCCAAGTATGTGTTTATTGAAATTTTTCCCGAATTGGTTTTCGTTAGTGAATGGAATGATGCGGGGTTCATGATGACAAATTAGTCGAAAAAATGATAATTGAGTAGTAAAGATGATTGTGCGTGATAGTTACAAATTGAAACGAATATGATCATCTTTTAGGTATTTTATATATTCTTTTATCCTCGAGAGATATGTGTGTGGTTATTCACTTCTGGTGGAGTTCTGATGTTTTGAGAATGCTAGTTAATTATGATGTTAGACGAAAGCTCTATTGGTCTGGTCGGTTTATGATCGTCATTTCTTCATCTTTTTGGAATTCTATTTTAATATGTTGGAAATAAAGTTAATGGTAAAAATTTATGTGAGATGTTTCTTATGTTTCTACTGATCATGATTTTGTTTTATACATGCGGGAATATATTATCTCTTATTATGATGGAAGTCCAGAGTCGGTAAGCAATGTTTTTCTTTTGGCTTTCTTTGAGAAATTATCAAGATCTTTATTATCTTTTTGTGAGTTAGATGTACTAGTGATTGTATGAGTGTTACATAATATTTTTGAGTTCATATTCAGATGTCTATTTGTTAGCAAGTAAGCCGAACATTAAGAACATTTAGGATTATTGCAGTCAGTGATAATACTAGTGTGTTATGAGATAGAATGACTATAGATTTCGAATTGGGATTGTCATTAACATCGGAAAGGAAAATGTTATTTAGTTTATGGTTGTTCATTTGACAAAGAAGGATCTGTATGATCATTTCAATAAGTCTGAGTTTTCATTTGATGATCACCGAGTATATGTGTCCCCGAGAGGGTAATTTAGAATTTTGACAAAGATGTTCCAACATTGTGTTCTAGAGTTCAAAGGTGACAGGAAAAAGATATTCGAGGTTAAATCAAATTGTGATTCTGAGAAGTTAGTAAAAGTGTTTATGAGTGTTGAAAGTAACTTCTTCTGGTAAGATTTTCGGGGACGAAAATCCCTTAAAGGGGGGAGAGTTGTAACACCTAATTTCAGTGGTGTCGAACAATGATTCGAGATCACTAAATCCGACAAATGAGTAGGAAATATTATTAATTTAGTGAGTATAAGTTAAATGTGAAGTTAGGAAAAATTTTGAAATAGTGAATAGTGTACAAAAAATATATATATATTAAAATAATTACAATCGAAAACGAGGTATCGAGACCTCGAGAATTTTAAATATTTATGGAGTGTTAATAAGTTAGTATTAAAGTTTCGTCAAGAAATTTTAAAGTACTTGATAGCTAATTAAATAAAAGGACTAAATTGAAAAAGGTGTAAAAGTTGCTAAAATGATTAAATAGCTTAATTGTCAAATGAGGAAGGACCTAAAGTGCAAATAAACCCAAAGGAGATATTTTGGGCGGCAATAGCTGAGAAAAATCAGAAAATGGGTGAAATAAGGGCAAAATTGGAAAATTGCCAAAATTAACTAAATAAAAATGGGACTAAATTGGAATATCTAGAATTCTCTTCATTTCTCTTCATATTCATCAGCTGAAAAATAGCCATGGAGGAGGATTCAAGCTGGTTTTCATAATCTAGCTTCATGTAAGTTTAATTCTTTCTTTCTCCTTGAAATTTTTATGTTTTTGTGACTTTTACAACTAGGTCCACTTGTTGAATTCATTAGTTTTGATTCTATGAAAGAAATTGAAAGTTTATATGAATATGTACTGGAAGTATATGATGATTTGGCATGGAATTAGAGCTTTAAATTATTTATATGCTGATTTTATTGAAAGAATTGAATAGAAAGTGAATGTTTGGGACCTAATTGTAAAAGAGTTTGAAGTTAGAGTTCCATATGGAAATTATGAATTTCAATAGTTATGAAATAACTTATAATGTCTATAAAAAGTATTAATTTAGAAAATTATCTTAATTGAGGGGTTAATTGAGCAAGGACTGAATTGTATGAATTGTGGAATTTGGGGCTAAATGGAAATCAATATTTTCACTAAAACTGTTTTGGGCAGCAGCAGTAGCCTAACTTTGAAAAATCACCAAAAATTGTATAAATTGAATTAGAGGATGAATAAAATATGAAATTAAATCTTATTGAGTCTAGTTTCTTATAAAAGAAATTATGTAAGCAATGGAATTGTAAATCATGAGATATAATAACTTTTGTGAGACAAGGTCAGAATGATTTCAGTTCCCCCTGTTCTGACTTTGGAAAATCATCAAAAATTGTATAAAAATAATTAGGGGCTTAAATTTATATTTTTAGAATCCTGAATGAGTCTATTTTCAAGAGAAACAAACGAGGACATCATTAGAATCCTGTACAAGAAGATAATTAATTTTTAGTGAAGAAGGGTCAGAACTGTCAGACAACAGAACAGGGGTAACTTTAAAGAATAAACTGTACTTATTGGCTAAACCAAAAATTGTGAAAATTTTATGGTAATAATATATGTAAGTCTAGTTTCAGGGAAAATTAGCGGATCTTAATTTCGAGTTCTGTACCTTAAGATATAAATAATTTAGTAACTATGACGCAAATGGACAGTTTTGAATATACATATAAGTAAATAGTGAAATTATTGATAATGTTACTTGTTGCATGTTATATAAATAAAGGATGTGGAATGGAGAGGAGAAGGAGGAAAATATGTATGAATATTCAGCTAGCATGGCTAATTTGCATGTTTTAGGCTCATGGACTAAATTGAATAAAAGTAAAAATTTATGGGCAATTTTGTAAAATGTCAGAAATGACCAAATTGCATGAAATGAATTATTTTATTATTTAAAATTACAAAATTGAATGAAATTATTAATTTAGCTCAAGATCAGGGAAAAACATGTTTTAAGGATTAAATTGAAAAGTGTTGAAATTATGGAAAATTCTGATATTTTATAGAATTCATGGGTCGTTATCAATTTGTTTGAGAATAACGGCTGGAAATAAGGATTAAATTGCAATAATTTTATTTTATTTTAACCTAAGGATGAAATCGTCATTAATTAAAAGTTTAGGGGTAAAATGGTAATTTTGTTTAGAGTATTAGTTGAATGTATTACAACATGAAATAAATGAAAACGACGATCAAATTTCTTTATAAAGATCCGGATAACTCGAATACGAGACTTGAACGTGGAAAAGAAAAGATATCGGATTAATGAAATTATAAACATGTATAAGTAACGAGGTAAGTTAGTATAACTTGAATTGTATTTTTAAATGCATGAAATATCGATATAATGAATTCCCTGATTTTATGTTTACGAAAAAATGGCAAGAGAATGATATTTATCATGACATGTAAATAGGTGATTATTTTTGATACGTTGATACAAGGAAATTAATTAAATTGAGACGAGTAATAAATTCAAGTAAAACATATCGAGAAAAATAAGTACGTTAAGGGACAATATGTTTGATTTTAATTGGTTCCAAATATGAACGTTAGATAAAATGAAATATCTGATAAATAAATCGGTAACTCCAGTAATGCTCCATAACTCTATTTCGGTGACGGATTCGGGTTAGGGGCGTTACAGATTGTTTAGCCGGTTAGTTGATTAAACGGATTATATTATCTCCTTTCATCCATCATAATATCTTACAGATGCATATTATCCCGTGTTTTTTACTTTCTTTCTGGTTTACAAAAATTGCCTTGTAACTTTTAATTCTTTAAAACTTATAATTTCATTTTATTACGAGTCAAATTTATGTATTACAAACTATTTTTATGATTATTTGTTTAAAATTTCCTTAAAACGAAGGCGACGTTCGATGTTTGGCAATTTGAGGAATCGTGCCCTATCGTGCTGGGATGCAATTCCTCGTTTGCTCAAAATAATCGAATGTCTCTTTAGAATTTCATTCATGTTTTCTAAAAACTCTTCAAAATAAAGAAAATGTTCGATATTTAGCAAATTCGGGAATAGTACCCCATCGTGTTGGGTTGCAATCTCCCATTTGTTCCAAATAATCGAATATCTCTTTGCAATTTCATTCGTGTTTTCTAAAGCAAGGTAATGTTCAAATATTTGGAAATTCGAGGAATCGTGCCCTGTTGTGCTGGGTTTCAGTTTTTCGTTGGACTAAATAGTTGAGCATCCTTTCGTAATTTACAAATTATAAACTTTTGGAAGTCGAAATCTGTTATGTTTTCGAGGATATAAAGGATCGTGTCCTACCGTGCCGGATGTGATACTATATTCCTCTGAGACGAGAAGATCTCGAGTTACTCGAATGTAATCAAAAGGAACCACATTTCAAAAACATTTTAAATTTTAGACACAAGGACGGTTATTTAATCGATTTGGTACCAATTTTGGGCGTAATGAGGGTGTTAATCCTTCCTCATATGTAACCGACTCCTGAATCTGTTTTCTTAAAATTTCGTAGACCAAAATTCATTGTTTTAGTAAACCAAAATATTTTATTAAAACAACCAAATTTGTAGGTGATCTAATCACACCTAAACAAAAAAGATTGGTGGCAATTCCATTTTCGCTTTCTAAAAAGTCGATCCATCATTTTTAAATCGAAATAAAAAATGGTTTCGACATGCCATTTTAACTAAAACCTCGTTTATTTTTATATCAATTTTTTGTATATATATTTGTTACATAATTTTATTTTTCACCCACATTATGAGTGTGTCGTAATATAGTTCAATATAAATGAATTAATACTTTGTAGTCGGTATGATATATATGTTGGATCTAATACTTTAAGTGTAGTATATTTATCTTTGTACAATTGTATTTTTCAAACATTATGGTTTAATAAAAATATCTATTAATTACATTAATATTTCTTATACATAATCCTCAAATGTTTTGGCATGCAAAGCAAAATATAAGCAAATATTAATTTACTGGTTATTTAATGTTTAACTAATATTGAGCGGTATTATGTGGTCGAATTGTAATATGGAAATACAATTTGTATTAGTAGATAACCTAATCATGCCCTTAGTTTAATCGAAAATGAGAAAATCAATTGAAAGACAAATATGTCGTCTATTAAGCCCATTTGGGGAGATGTTTTGTCTTGAGCATCAGAGCAGATGACTCCCAAGAGATAAATACATAGATGTGGCTAACTAGACTGGTAGTACATCGGACATGACCCTAGTAGAATAGATCCTAAATCCATTTATGAATCTATTTATTTGTGACGTTCATAGTGTGTTATACTTTAAGCATGAGTGGATGATGTATTATGTATGTGCAACTTATATATTTTGGTGTAATTAAAATCATGAGTTCAAATAAATAAGAATTAAAATAAATAAGAAACCGAAAATTGGTGCATTGGATATACAACTTTATAGTAGATAAGGGTAAATGATATCCTCTCATCGACATTATATGATAGATGAAAAGTAAATGTAACCATGTGTTGTTTGTCCTTGTGATAAATGACTTTATTACTATTTGATAGTAATTGACTTTTCATTAACAAAGTTGTAATGGTTATCATAAGATGAAACAATATCATATTAGGAGAACAAATTTATCCCAAAGAGATTAAAGATATCCTATGAGGATAACACGTTTATGACAATGTCATTGGACAAACACTTATTAAGTAGCTTTCATAATGATATATAATTAGGGAGAGCTTAGTCAAGATACTTGATTAAAATAAATTCCACAATAGTAGAGTTCAGAGGTTAAAATTTTAGTTTATACTCAAAAGTGCTTTTTGATCCAAAAACACTTTTGAAAAGTACTGCTAAACTAGCATAAGTGAGTTCCATGCATATTTATAAGCTTTTACTTTTTGTTTGGGTTGATTGGACAAGTTCCCAAATTTAGCGATTTGCTATTTGGCTATCCTGTATTTACAATAAGGGTGAGTGCTCGATTGAGTTGAGTCAAATTGAGTGAAAAGGCGTCGAATTAATTGTTTTGGCCAGTCTTATTTTATCATTCTAACTTAATTTGAATTTTTTTTGAATCAAGTTACTTAAAATAAAACTCAAGTCGAGTCGAATCGAATCGAGTGAAATTATTCAAGTTAAGTTAAAAAAATAAACATGTCAAATTAAAATATTGTTACAGTATAATTAATTCTATGTTAGAGCATATAAACTTGAAATCATATATATTTGAAAAATTTTCAAAGCAAAATAAGAAAAAAAAACGCTATTATTTTAAAAAACTTTAAAACTATTATAAACTTAAATCATTAATTACCTTATTCTCAAAACTATTATTTTAGAAAAATTTTAAAAAATTTAACTTTCTATATATATTCTTTAGAATTTTTTTTTAAATTTTTAAAATTTTTTAAAAGTATAAATTTTAGAATTTTTATAAATATATTAAATTTCAAAAATTATTTTAATTATTTTTGTAATTTTTATTAAGAGATAGACCAATTTACTCGTTTTCAAATTTGACAGAGACTAAAGGGGTATTTAGACCAATATGTTATTCTGCTTATTAGAGTTATTCAAATTGTAAAATTTAACTTGACTCCAAACTTGAAATTCGAATAAATAACTCAAAATTTGAACTTTCTTCGATCTTTTCAAATTGAATCAAGTTTCACTATTTAAAAAAATTTTAAGTTTATTTTTTTATTTTGCACATTATTAAATATTTTTAAATTACTATTTAATAAAACCTTATATTTTTATCTTTTTAAAAGCACAAGATGTTAAACCTTCAGCATGAAGTTTTACATTAGATTTTAAAAACATTTTGATTTGTAATATTAATTTTTGTAAATATTTTAAGAATTATTTTCATTCTACTTTTATTTCTAATAACTGACGTGGAAATTACATGTAATTTTATTTTATATTTAAAATTCCATGTCATGTATTTAAAGACCTAATCATCGTGCTGTTAGTGATTTAACGAATATGGACTCAAAAAACAAATTTGATAAATCAAGTACTATTTTGTAATTTTTTAAATTTAAGTGATCTAACTAAAAATTTACTAATAGTTGGATGACCTTATGTAGTTTGCCATATATAATTTGAAATTTTAGGGGGAAAAGAACAATTGTGAAATATGAAGAGGACAAATTTTTAATTTTAGTTTTCCTTAGACCCTAGTTTGGCAAAATACAAAATCTACCTAAAATTTAAAAAAATTAGAGCCGCACGATTGTTAAACCAACGGTAGATCGTTCTCTCAACAACGTCGTAACAAAAAATAAAAAGGTGTTTGGGGGAAATTAAAGTCTATAAATAAAACCTTTCAAAATCGGGCGAGAGCTCTCGCGTCGATTTGTACTTCTTTCAATCCGATTTGACTCAGTTACCTTGTTTTAAGGCCTTTTTGGCTCACTTTCCGGTCGTTTGTTTCGATGGCGTCGACCTCAAACCGAACCGGTGGCGGTTCCTTCTACGGCGGTGCGGCTCCTTACCGATCAAGGTTTGATTTCTCTTCTTGAAATTCTTTCGATTCGATTCATTTATAATTCAGAGAATCCAGAGAGTTAAGAATTTATTAGGTTTCCTTTTTCGTTCCTTTTTTTTTTTGGGGGGTAATTTTGATTTATTGTTAATATTGAAATAGAGATGGTTTAAGCACGAGACCGGTGGCTAGCTCCGATGAGATACAATTGCGTATTGATCCGATGCATGCTGATTTGGACGATGAGATCTCTGGTCTCCGTAGCCAAGTTAAACAATTGAGAAACGTAAGACCTTTATCGTCTATTTGTTGATTTATTTTCTAAATTCATGTTTTATGATTTATTTGATGTTCCCTTTTATATTGGATGAATTGCATAAATGATATAATTGAATTGATAAAGTTCAACAGGATTTCGCTGATAATTTGATGTGTGTTTTTTTGCCTTCATTTGTTTGGCTTTTAAGGATTCAAGCTAAATTTTGAGTTTAATTTATTGCTTGGATAAAATATTGTCATGCATTTGGATAACTTTGAGTTCTCAGAAGATGCCATGATGATGTTGTGATTGTTTCTCTGGACATATTCATTCTTGAAAAGAAAATTGAAAATTAAAAATTAAAACCAATGTTTATAAATATCAAAGGTCAGTTTGAAGTGGGATAAACAGGGCTTATAAGAATTTATCTTCTAATGGCATTGAATATGTTTTTCCTATTCTTGTTGGAGTTGTTTTGTATTTTTGTCCATATCGACTTGTATCTTGACACTTGAAGCTAAGTTTAGCTTCTGATTTTTTTTTTTCCTTTTGGGTTTGGGGGCGAGGGGAAAGGTTCTTTTCCTTCCTATTCATTCTCCACCCCCTTTATTTTTTGATGAAATATTCATTCTCTACCTTTAACTGGCTGATTTGTGTTAATCTTAAATCTGTTACAGGTTGCTCAAGAGATAGGATCAGAAGCAAAATTTCAGAAGGACTTTTTAGATCAGCTGGTATTTATTAATTATTACTGCTAAATCTACGCTTTCTTCACAGTTGTTCTCTTTATGGTTTCTTACTTATGAAAAATTGCGATGATGTTTTGTTGCTTGCAAATAAGGAATGACCACCTTAGTTTATCAAACACATTTTTGTGGTTTTACTATAATATCAAATTGAAGTGGAGGGGCAATAAAATTCTGAATTCTTTGAACCATTGTAGTCATGGAAAATAACCTGAAAAAAAAGGGGAAATAATAATCATTGCTTATCTGCACTTGACATGGTATTCATCATGTGTATTGTGTAAAAAGATGGTGATAACATCTTCATCTGTCACTAGAGTTATTAAGGAATAGTTTTCCCTTTGGAATTTGTATGGTAGGAAATGTCCTTTTCTTTATCCTCTCAGTTCATATGCTGCATTATTTAAGAAAATATTGATTATGGTTGAACATAATGCACCCCCTTGTTCTATGATTCATCCTGTTATTATTTTTCTCCATCTCTTTGAATTTTATGGTAGACAAGGAAGTGAAGTTATGATAGTCATCAAGTTCATGGTTGCTAAGCCTTAATGCAAAAGAAAACTATTATCTGCAGTGATTCTCTGCTTTTTATCATGCCTGCTAATAATTTCTATCAGTTTCTTGTCTTGAATGATGATTGTTGGTTGAAGATAGCTGAAGATAGCAGGGCATAACGTAGTGATTTGTGATTTATATTTGAAAAAAATGCTTTCTTTTTGGTTTCCCGCTTCCTGAACATATAATCTCACTTTATGACAGCAAATGACCATGATTAAAGCTCAAGCAGGGGTGAAGAACAACATCAGGAAACTGAACAAGAGTATAATCAAGCATGGGTCAAACCATATTGTTCATGTGGTTCTTTTTGCACTGTTTTGCTTCTTTGTTGTCTACATGTGGTCCAAAGTATCCAGGAGATGAAGTTCGCAAGACTGCCGGATACATTGTTGAATGGGGATCGAAAATTTATTCAGCAAAGTTGGTTGTGTATAACTTTGTTTGTTCATGACTTTATCAGCTGTATAATTGACAAAGACATCAATGTTTCTAGGTTTAATGCCATGGTAAGAAACGGCAGTTCTTTCATCCTAAAGAGATGTTTTGCGTTTATAAATCCCTTGTTTCTAATGCATGATTTGTATAATCCACGCTGCTATTTTTTAATGTTTTGGATGTTTTTGCCTTCTGTTATACTGAACTTGTAAATTTCAGCATAAATTTTAAAGGTATTGTTATTTATTAAGATTCAACATCCCAGTTTTTGCTTCTTTTCTTTTTTATGGCCTTGAAAATGTTAATTTAAATCAAATTATGCCAAGCTGTTTTTAATTAATCTGTATTCATTAAGAACCCCAAGCATTTGTCCGATGCTCATATATTAGGTTTAGAGCCTTCTACTAAATCCAAAGTTGAGTGATACTCGTATATTAGCCTTAGCCTTCAACTAAATCCAAAAAATTGAGTCCTCACATAATCAAAGGAGTTAAAAAAATTAATTTTTCTATGATAGATTATTTTATTCATTTTTATTGTTAAAAATTAATATAATTTACAGAATAACTAAATAATTATTCAAGGCGTGTCACATGATTAATTTATTCATTTTTAGAGCAAAAAAGATTAAATACAATTTAACCCTTAATACACAAATTTTCTTCTTCTTCTTTTTCACCAATATCAAGCTTCTAGTACACATTTTAACAATTTTGTTTTAACTGAACTAGATCAACAGACTAAATTGAGAATTGAGCAAAGTATCAATCCAAATAGAGGTTTTAAATTTTTAATGATTTTTTAATCTAATCGATCAAATCAATAACCTGACCGAGTTCACCACCGATTCAGTTTAAAAAACATTTCATTTCAATAACAAATATAGCTTACGTCACTACCGAAGGAAACCTTTTCATTTCCATTAGGGTTTTTTTACAAATATGGTATAAAAAAAATTATTATATACGAAAATAGGTTGTCAGATAGATTATTTACGAAAATGGGTTACTTTTTTTTAGTCGCGCCTACCTGACAGGCGCGACATATTATTTTATTAATAATTTTTTTTAATATTTTATTATTATTATTATTATTATTATTATTATTATTATTATATTTTAAAAAAATTTCGGGTTAAAAACGGGTCGCCCGTGACCCGTAGGCTCTACATGTGGCGCCTGATGCAGGGGCGCGACACCCTGCAGGCGTGTAGTCATTTCATGACCCTCCCCGGTGACTTGTCATCTCAAATTGGGGAGGGATGAAATTTAATTGTAGAAAAACAATAATGGGGGACCATATAAGGTTCTCCCCCCAAAGTTTGTTACGTCCAGGAACAGGAGCAAAGAAGCAAATAGAGAAAAAAAAAAAAAAAGAGAAGAAGAAGAAGAAGGAGGTTAGTAAATTTTTATAATTATTTTAAAATTAAATTATTTGTAATTTAGAGTTATTTGATAAATTTCTGTGTTAGTAATTATTTTAAAATTAATTTATTAGTAATTTAAGATTATATTTTAAATTATTCTGTTTAGTTTAATAATGTTAAATTTATTTTGTTAAATATTTTGTTATAAATAATTTGTAATTATAAAGAAAATAATTTAGAATTTTTTAGAAGTTTAGAGACTAGAAAATCGAAAGTAAAAGAGATTGAGAAAAAAAAATAGAAAAGATGAACGGAATTGAATGGTTTTTGTAAATGATGGGGACTTACAAAATTAATTTTTAAAATGGTTGTGTAATAAAATTATTTTTTAGTAGTGTATTAGTGTATTGTGATTTTTTTTGATAATGTATTTTAGTGATTTTACTGTATTATGATTTTTTAGAAATATATTTTTTTAAGAAAATAATTTTATAGTTATTTTGTGTTACTAATTAATAATTATAAGTTGTTAGTGTTTATAGTTTAGTGTTTAATGATTTTTTAATGTAATTTTTATATAATGTAAATTTATATTATTTATATATTTATTTGATAATTTTTATTGATTGATTAAATTTTTGATTAAATTTTTTGTTATATAATTTTATAGGTCGTGTGAAAGAAACTACTTAGGTATGTTTCAATTTCAATTATTTTTAATTCATATGTTTTTTAATCTTTAGATAATTTATATTTATTTTTTATTGTATGTAAATGATGGGGAATTATAAAATTAATTTTTAAAATGGTTGTGCAATAAAATTAATGTATTAGTGTATTGTGATTTTTTTGATAATGTATTTTAAAAAAATGATTAGGTTATATAAATTTATTTATTTATTTGATAATTTTTATTGATTGATTAAAATTTTGATTAAATTTGTTGTTATATAATTTTAAAATAATTACAAACACAAAAATTTATCAAATAATTCTAAATTACTAACAATCTAATTTTAAAATAATTATAAAAAATTACTAAATTTTTTTCTTCTTTCTTTCTTCACTGCTTCACATTCTTCACTGCACGGTCAATGAGGTTTGCAGGGTGTGGCGCCTACGGGTCACGGGCGACCCGTTTTTAACCCAAAATTTTTTTAAAATATAATAATAATAATAATAATAATAATAATAATAATAAAATATTATAAAAAAATATATTAATAAAATAATATATCGCACCTGTCAGGTAGGCGCGACTAAAAAAAATAACCCATTTTCGTAAATAATCTATCTGACAACCTATTTTCGTATATAATAATTTTTTTTATACCATATTTGTAAAAAACCCTTTCCATTACCAAGCAACTGTACAACCGAGAAGTGATTTTGAAAGGAACTATTTACATCAATTCTATAGACAAATGCTCACCAGGCTAGTACAATTATTTAGTTAACACGATTTGCTTGGAAGCCAGAAAAAGATGACAACATTGTCACCAGGATTGATGTTTCCATCCATAATCATCATTTTAGGCCACTGAAAATTGCAACCAGGGTGGGTTAATTCTCTCTAAATCCCCCAGCTCAAAATACAGTGGAGAGATAATCATGTATGTTAGCGGTGTCAGCTGTGGATCAGAAGGCTCTACAGAGGTTGTTAGTAGTCAAATTAGATGAACACTGCTGCTCTATAGGTCCAGGGGGACTACAAAGTCGACTCCTCTTTGGTTCCGATATCCTCACATGGGAAATTGCTACTGCAAGCACATCCACCACCCCGTTTTCATCTAGTTCCTCAGACTTGCAGCTTGAACTGTTTGACGATAAGACTAGCTGTGGACATTGACTACGAGAACCACTGTCTATCCTCGTTGCACTTGACTCAGATCTGGGAGAATTGAATTTTTTGAATGACGGTTCTACTGGAATCTTCAACTTCGATTTAGTGTATAATGTCTTTAATGAGTGCTCGGTATAGAACAATATCCATGGATGCCCTGACATTACACAATTCAATAAAATTTAAGTTATTTCAAAGAACTGTAGTGTCAGCAACCCCTATTCAAGTCCTAATATAAATTTCTAAGTAATAACAGATGTTCAGGAAAAAAGGGAATATAAAATGACCACATAAATCCAAAGAAACGAAGATAACATGATAAAATTCATCTACATTTCATAGCTGAAGACCTAAATATATAATTAGCAAAATGACATGATTCATTGATGGATGCAAGGGTGTTTGACAAACTTATAGTAAAATGCATTTATTATTTAATTATTCTACGTATTCTAGAAAGAGAAAGTTGGGGGCGTTACTTAGTACTTCATCGGCCGTTATTCTTGATGAAACATCCCTCGTCAGCATTCTTGCCAATAAATCCCGTGCGGGTTTAGATACAGACTCCCACTTCCCCGACTGAAAATCCAGCTTTACATTCTTGATGGCCTCAAACACTTCCTTCAAGGAATCTCCTTGAAATGGAAGAACACCGACCAAAAGTGCATGTAAGAGCACGCCAGCACTCCATATATCAACCTTCTCGGAATAATTTCCCAACAGTACTTCAGGCGCAACATAAGCTGGACTTCCAGCCAAACCAGACAAAGTCTGACCTGTAGTAAATAGTAAGTTGTGTCACTTAAAAGCATTAGCCACAGCTTAAAAGAAAAATATAAATAGATTTGGATATAGAAAGGGTAATACGTAACGGCCAGACAGGAAGAAAATCTTCCTTGTCTCATGCAACAATTTAATTTGGTCTCTACCTCTTCCTTCGTGCATGTGCGCAATGGATTTGAAAACAACCTCAAAGTTATGATGTTTCCATATCTGATAAACAGTGGGACCATATAAACTTAACTCTAGGTCTCCGAATATTTGGATAGTGAGTTGCAAGATAATAAACAAAGCAACAATTTAAAAGATTCAATAGAAAGGGAAGGTAATATTCTTCAAGGTAGGTTGAATATATTCAACCGCTCCTTCATGCACGTGTGCAATGGATTCGAAGACAACCTCAAAGTTATGAAGTCCCCATATTTGATAAACAGTGGGACCATATAAACTTAACTCTAGGTCTCCAAGTATTTGGATAGTGAGTTACGAGATAATAACTAATGCGACAATTTAAAAGATTTGATAAAAAGGAAAGGTAATATTTTTTGAAGTAGGTTGAAGATATTCACCATTGGAGATTCTCATGGCAAGACCAAAATCTGCCAGCTTTATCTTTCCTGAAGTTGTGAGGAGAATATTTTCAGGCTTTATATCTCTATGCACAACTCCCATCTCATGACAATACTTAATGACTAACATCACATCCTTAAAAATATTAGCAGCACGTTGCTCGGAATACTGACCCTCTGCCATTTGGTCAATCAAACGCCCTCCAGAGCACAATTCCATTACGAGATGAAAGCAATCCGGTTCCTCATACACTGCCTGCAAAGTCACAACCCCCTGATGACCAGATAAATGCTGCATTATCTCTACTTCTCTATGAACTGTCTCTTCTCCCTTATGCAAGGTTTTACATGCAAACTCTACTCCACTAGTCTTAGACCTACACAACCAAACCAACCCAAATTTCCCCTGTCCAATTGGGTCGCCTTTAACATAATCATCCTCAATCTTTTTCTTCCGACCAGTTCGCGTAATGACCTCAATACACCCTATCTTCCTCTTAAGACCTCTTCCCGGAGGAACCAAAGAAGATGCACCGCAAGGTGGGGCGGTCGCGACACCAGCTAGTCTACTTTTACATGAACCAATAGGATGAGCATCTACATCTTCTTTGCACCTTTTTTTTATCCTTGCATAATCTTCTAAGGAATAATGGGACCTAATGTTAGATGATCTAGAGTCATAAGTGGGGGCAAAATTGTTGGTTAACTCCGGAGATACATTGGTTTCACTTCCTTTCCTCTTCTTTCTCATCAAGTCAATTATTCAATGTAAACAGTCTTATCTAAAACTAGATCTTCGGTACATTGAAGTTTCAGGGAGAAAACAAATTAAAGATAATCAAGGAAATACCCAATTTTACTGCTTTCCTGTAAATCAAGAACGAAAAGAAATAATTATAAAAAAATTGATTCAATAATCCATAAAAATTTTGTGAGACCCAATTAAGCGAATGAATTAAAAATCTGATATATTTAATTAAAACGGAAAATATTTTTTTCTAAAAAATGAAAATCAAGATACTAAAATTGATCCTATTTGCTTTTTTTAGTGGATTCTCCTGGGACCAGATAGAACCCAAGATCAAAATCCTATTATTCTTCCATGATTCAAAAAAAAATCCAACCCAATCATAAAACAATTAAACCCCCAAAAAAACAAACCCAGAAATTAAAGGCGAAGAACGAACCTTTAAACAAAAGCGAAAAATGCCACAGATTCCAACAGAAGGGAGACCTCGGTTGAAAAATGGTAAAGAGAGAATGAAAGAAAGTAAGAAGGGAAGAAGAATCAGTGAAACCAGATATAAGTATTATAATTGGGAAAACCCCGGGAGAGAAAATCGGAGGATCAAATCGGAAAACCTAGAAATTTCCGGGCCAAGAGATTTTGGGGTGATTTTTTTTTATCTTATTCGCACACATTTAATAAATTATATTATTTATACTAAAAATTTTATCACCCATGCTATTTTTAAATAACATCTAATAAATAATAAAATGAATAGTTTAAAGTTAATTAAAATATATAAAATATATATGATATTAAATTAAAAAAATAGATTTAATTATAAGACAAAATTTAAACATATAAATATCAAACAAACAATATTGAATGTAGTACAATTATTTATCATGATTTTTTCATCAATTGTGAGTTAATATCGAGTTGATTTGTGGTACCAACTTAATTAACAATATTATTAATATATACAACTGGTAGGGATAATAAATCGTGCATATTAAAATGGTTTATAAAAGAACATCAAAATAAAACATTGGTTGAGTAATAAATTTAAGATTTTGTTAAAATAGAAAGACTAAAATACCTTAAAAAACTATAATTTATTTTTATTACGGAAGGGCGTTTTTACAATTTCCTAATTGAGTTGGTGATTAATTGAGGATGATATCAACTTAGTAAAACATTTAATAAATAGTAAGTACGGATGTACACATGGAAGAGATAATAAATTGTACATATTAAAATTTTATTAAAATAAATCTTTAGTTGAGTGATAAATTTAAAGTTTTAATAATTCAATCAGTATGAGTTCAAATCATTTTATATGCATATTCTTGTTAGTTTTTATTAAAATAAAAATATTAAAATATTATTAATAATATAATTTATTTTAATTATGGAATGATATTTTTGTAATACCCTAACGGAGTTCATCATCGGTTGAGAGTTAGTTAACCTTAGTAAAACACCTCATAAATGGTAAAGATTTCTACTTAAATTATAGGTCAAATTTCAATTTCAACCCCTTTACATTTCTAATAGCTTTTATTAGTCCAAATAATACTTAAATAATGTTACTTATTTTCTTTAAAGTACTTATCTAAATTTTCTTAAAAATACCCTTTAATAAAACTCATTCAATATCTTGACTAAAATAGTTAATAGTCTTGTTTGGAATAATTAAGGATTAAATATAAAATTTATAGAAGGACTGGAATCATAATTTGACCTAAGTTATTATCAGGCATTTCAACGGCGAGGAAATTGGGGACGTGTGGAGTTCTTATACGCTACGCTTCTCTGAATCTGGGGAGGGGGTGTTATTTAGGTACCCGGTTTTCAGAGAACCGGATTGGTTGGGTTTAAGTGATACGTGGCCTTGAGATGTGTGCACTTTTATGTTTCTGTTAAAGCACGTGATGAGATGTGAAATGTTGAGTAACACGCGCGGGTCCAGGACGTGGACGTAGATCTTTTGGTTCTTGTCGATATCTCCATTAAACATGTCTTTTTGTACGGGTTGTTGTATTTAGCTTCTCGACATTGGGTCAAAGTTATTTTCTTCGGCGTGAAGTCTATCAAGGTACGGATATTTTTTTTAAAATAAATTAGCAGATAAATATTAAATCTTAATAATAACGTGATTAATACGTCTAGTAAATATTTTAATTATCAAATTAATATATGAAATTTACTAAAGCCATATATTAAAATCTAAAATTAATAAAATAATTAAACAATAATTTAATTAAAAAATTACCAAGTCATCTAAATAAAATATAAAAAAATTATATTAGAAAACTTCCCTTTTTTAAACATTAAAACATTCCTAAAAATATCATTAAAATATTTCTTTTTAAACTAAATATAATCATCTAATATAATTATGTTATTTGATAAAAATAAATAATAGTTTTAAAATATATTTAACTTTTAGTTTTAATTTTTTAATATAATATTTTATATTATTTAGATAGTTTTTCATAAAAATTAAATATAATTATTTGAATATTTATTTTTTAAGAAAATGCTATTATATTGAATTTAAAAAAAATAAAATCAACTTAATATTTTCTATATTAAATGATAAGTAGTTATTTACTTACCTATCTTTTTGATACAATGATATGGATAAGGGATGGGATAACACAGTTTGAACTCGTGCAAAATAAGTGCTTGATAAGAGGTTTAACGATAACTCCATACAAGTCAAGATATCTATCTATTTATCTTATTCTAACACTTTTTTTTTTGTTTAAATTTTTATTTGAAGTAAAAATTTAAAATAATTATCAAACACATTTAAAATATTAAAAGTTAAAAATTTTCATTTCCAATTATATAAAAAAATTGTTTATCAACATACAAGATAAATTATTTTATGTCTCACTTAGTTACAAGTGTAATAACATAAAAAAAATGTTTATTTATCACATATGTAGTACAATAGTTAGACATAAAAATTTCCATTCTCTTTGCTAAAAAAAAAAAAAAAGTAATAATGAATGACTAAATATCACTAATTAAATTAATTTATTGCTCACTCATATTTTAGGCTAAATTAACCATATATGCCGCTATTTTTTTTAATTGGCCCAATAGATTTTTCTTTTTCCTGAAGATTTAAGGAAATAGATTAATTTTGGAGAGAGAGTATGAAAAGCGCGTCCAACTGGACACGTTTTCTGCACAGTTGGCAAAAAACATGTTAGGAAAAATGTGTTCAATTGAACGCGTTTCTTTTATAATTTTCAAAAAATACTTTCAGTTGGACGCGCTTTCATACTCTCTTCAAAATCAACCTATTCTCCTAAATCTTGAAAATAACTTACCTATTTGATTAATTAAAAAAAAAACTATATATATATATATATGCACAATTTAGCTTATATTTTAATATGGGTAAAAAATAATATTCTTACAAAAATAGCATTGGTAAATTTAAAAGCTTTTTTTTTTTTTTTTATCCTAAGACTGAGGTGGTAAATTTTTATAAACATGATGGAAGCAACTCTGAGGGTAAGGAAATTGTAAATGGTGGCGATATTGAAGAAACCAAAAATGCTAATATTAACCCCAGTTAACTCCTCCAAAAACCTTGCTCAAACCCTCTTATTCCCATCAATCTATTCATTTGCAGCAAAACCCAAGTCCATAAACTATCCCAAAATCTCCTTCTCGGTTATTTGCAGCCAAAGCCAACAAAAATATCCACCTTTCGATTCTTTGCTCAACTCTTATAGTAAAGAAGTTCGTGTCACCATAAAAGACAAGACTCAATTCACAGTTGTTTATCAGAGACTAATCTTCATTTGACAGCTTCTGGTCTGAAATCCAAAACTAGAGGCAAGGTAGACACATGATTCTCTTCTTTCTATTTTGCTTTACGAATTTATCTTTGTTATGATTTCAAGTTTTGTGGTTTTTCTCGGCAACCAAACAAAGGGTAACTTTAAAAAGATGGGATTTTTTTTTTTTTTAAATTCATTTGTGCAGGTTAGAGATATATATGATGGTGGGGGATATCTTGTATTAGTGACTACTGATCGTCAAAGTGCATTTGATAGGATTCTTGCCTCTATCCCATTCAAGGGCCAGGTTTTTATACTTGCTACTTTGTTGATGATGGTGAATATTTATAGTAGTAATTGAGATGAAGGGATCATTGTTGGGACGTCAATTTTCTGGTTCTTAATGAGACAAGTTTGTGGTGGTTTAATAGAACACAACATATAACTCCAGATGCTGTTTTGTCAGTACCAGTAAAAATGTTGCAACTGCTAAGAAATGTTCTGTCTTTCCTATTGAGTTTCTTTGATATTCTCATATTTCATTTTGCCATAAAGATGGGATAATTTCATAAGATAAGGAAGATAAAAGACTTGTTTGGTGTGGTTACAATGTATAAATGTTGATGATTAAAATTCCATTTATGCTAATTTTTAAAGTTGTTATGATTAGCCGTTTGGTGACAAAAAAAGGATAAAATTGAATAGTTGTTTGATAATATTAAAAATTTTCATAGTTTAGTGATCAAAAAAATAATTTACTAATAGTTGAGTAACCAAAAAAATTACTCACAATTGGGTGACTATAAGTATAATTTACCCTATGCTTTGTTGTTAGTCAATATGTTCATATGTCAAGCATAGTAGCTTGTATAGAGTAATATCGTTAAAAGTTAAAGTTGTTATTAGGCCAATTTTAAATAGTTGTTATTGTTAGCTCGTTGATGATCAAAAAAATAAAAATAAATAATTGTGTAACTATTTTCTAACATTTCATAGTTAAGGACAAAAAAATAATTTATTAATTAATTGAATAGTTATTTTGTAATTTTTCATAATTAAGTGACTAAAAGAAAAACTTATTTGTAATTAAATGACTACTAATATAGTTATCATTATTTACTAGATTACCCTAAGTTATAGTCTATTAGTTGTATGTTCAGGTCACCTAAAGTTATTACTATCTATCAAATTATCCGAAGTTGTGATCTATTATCCGTGTGTTCAAGTCACTAAATTTATTAATATTACCTTTTTACCCTATTGTCTATCAAAAATAAAAAAGTTGACCTTCCATTGCCCACTTAAAAGGTGATGTGTTTAAAAGATGCATTTGTCTTGTATTACTAGTGTTGAATAGGTACATGGGGCAACCATGTGGTGCTTACATGGCTGTCACGTGTGACATAATTATTGATAGCTAATTTTGGAAGGAAATTATCACTTGCCCTGGCACACGAGGGTAATAATGAAAAAAGTAAATTACATTATTAGATTTTTTATTTTGATCATTTAATTAAAAAATTATAATCTAGTTATTTAATTATTTAAAATTTTTTATTTAAGTCATTGAGCTGTTAAAATGCTTCAATTGAAAGTGCTTTTTCCTTTTCCCTTCTATAGTTTAATTTTTTTTATGAAATAACATTAGACGTCATGAATCTGCAAACTAAAATTTAAACGGGTTTTTTCTCCAATCTCTAACATTGAACGTCAGATCGACTTGGATCAATGGCATACTCTTCTAATAAAAAAGTATAGATTACTTTAGTATTAGACAACATGATTACAGATAAAATTCACAAGAAAAATAAATATCTTAAACAATTTTATCTAATTACTTCAATATTCTATATTTATCGAGTTATTCTCTCTAAAATATTAAACATATACCCATTATTTATCATCAAAACAACATGGAGTGAATTTTGGTCCTTTATAAAATGAGAACGAGATCCTAACAAGTAAAATAATATATAATTATCATCGAGGTTTTGATATTGTTGATTAAAAAGAAGGCTTAAGATGCTTAGGCTCTGTGAACTCTTACCATATGTTATGATTCTTCCTCTTACTTAACAATGGAAAGAGGATGAAATGTGACAACTTTCTCGAGAATTTAATATGAGAATTCTTCTTTAATCTTTATCAACATTATCCTAATTTTCATTTTTGAGGACAAGGATGCCGTGAAGAAAATAGCATCGATATGTGACAATTGAAATGAGTTGGTTAAACAAAAGAGAGTGGTGGAATACACTGTTATGATAGCTGAAACAAAGAATTTTCTAGCTACATTACAATACTTCGATTCTTATATAAGAGTAGTTTTGGTTGAATATTTTCTGCATTGTAAACGACACCCTCTTAATTGTTACGAGGTTCTTTCAAAGGAGAGCAATGGAGTACACTATTTTGGTAGCTAAAACGACGAATTTTCTAGCTACATCACAATACCTCAATCTTTATCTAAGTGCAACTTTGGTTGAATATTTTATGTTTTGTAAACCACATATTCTTAATGGTTTATGAGGATCTTTTCAAGGAAGCATACTTGTCACCTAATGTCTCTTTTATTATGAAGATTGTCAAGTCGATAATTTCTATAAAATATAAACTTGAATCGGTAAATTCACTTTAAAATTCAAATTTATTTATGTTGCATTTAATTTTATTATTATTTTTTGAATTCGAAATTGAGTTAATTAAAGTATATATGGACCCACTAAATATTTACATTTAATAAATATAAAAATATTTTTAAGCAATTTTTTTTAAATAAAGTAAATAACGAATTCAAAACAAAAACAAAACAAATCCAAATATTTATTATTCGAATCCATTATTCACAAAAATAAAATAAATTTAAATAATAGATATTTCATTGTTAATAACCTCATTCACTATGAATAATAATCAAAGCATTTAAAATTGAATATCTAAATCTGCAACTTTACAAAAATTAAATTAGATACCTAATTCTTACTATTCATTTTCATCTTTAGATTATATTACCCTAATTGCTAATGTTGTGATGTGGGTAATTGATAGAGGTGCTTATAGGTCGATATGGGTTTGGGCCTAGCCGGATTGAAGATATAAGTTTATTTTTTGTCTAAACCCGACTCAATTTAAGAAAGGTAAATTCTGGTCCAACCTGACACGCTCATATTTGATTTCTTTATATTAGTTTTTATTTAAAAATAAATTTTTTTATAAAATATAATACACTAAATACACTAAAAATGTTAAAATAAAAGTTTTCTAACCTATTAAAAAGTATTTGTATTAAAATCATTATTATAAATATAATAAATGTTTTATTATATTAAAAAACACAAATAAATATAATAAATATTTTATTATATTACATATAATTTTTAAAATTTTATATTTTGGGTTGAGTTTTTCTTTTTTTAGATTTTTAATAATAAATTTAATTGTTATTGAGTTAGTAATTTAATATAAATATAAATATATATAATAATTATTTAACATATATAATTAGTACAATATTTTTTTTATAATATAATATATTTGGACTGGGTCAGGTCAAGCTTGAGCAAAAAATCTTAACCTAGGCTTAACCCATGTAGAAAATGAGCCTCAAATTTTATCTAAATATATTTTTTAAGCCTCGTATTTTATTTAAAATCTCTTAATTTTCAGACAGAGCTTTAAATTTAGGCGAGTGTCCACATAATATTTAGGGATTGTTTGGTATGCGAAATGGAGCATCACTTTTGATAATATAAAAAAGGGTAAATTACATCATTGATGATCCGATTTTCATGAATTATTATTGTAGGTAAAAAAAAATTACATTTTAAATACGATAGATAAAAATTATTTTCATTTTGATCCTCTATCATTAATTTAGTGAAATTTTATTTTGGTGACCGGTAAAAGCATTACAAAAAGATTGAGTGGAGGCGTGCCAAAATTGGCAGATCATTCATCTATTGGCTTTTCTGGAATTCACCTTCTAAACCCACCACCTATCAGTGTCGCCATGGACGAATAATACAGCTCTCAGTTTCTTTGGCGCTTCAAAGTTGAGAGATAAACCCTTTGGTACGTACTGAACCCAATAGTTGGAAAAAGACGCTGCCGTTTTCTTGGACGCAATAAAGCTTTTTAAAAAAATAGTCTTAAACCCCTTCTTACATAAAACCCTTAACTTTCCAGTTTAGAATAATTTACCATTCCACTGCAACCCAATGAATCGCCCCCATTTCTTCTTCCCCTTTACTCTCTTCCTTGCGCAACACGACTTCTTTGAATCTTTTTATTGCCTTTGACACCTAAACATTTCAACAATTCTTTTTTTTTTCCATTTAAATTGTTCATCAAATTTGGTTCAAGGTTTAATATCTTTCAACATTTCAGCTCCTAATGGGAAGATTCAATTGGCTAAGGCTAGTAAGTACGCTCGACCCAATTTTTTTTATTGACCATTTATATTGAATTTCAATTTAATTCGGCGAATTATGCTTCATTTTTAGCTCTTTATTGATGATTTTATTTCGCGGGTATTCACATGCAGTGTCGACGGCATTGGGTTTCAACCATGCCTGTGGAATGGACGATTGATGGAGGCGATGGGTTTAGGAAGTTTTCTACAATATTCCAATCGTTAAATCGTGAAAGAGGTATTAGAGCTTAATTTTTGAATGCCCATTTCTAATAATAAGCTAATAGTAACAGTTATCTTTATCTTTTTTTCTTTTGGGGGAATTAGCTTTGCACAGTTGCAGTTTTGGTACTGGGAAACCCCTTGATCTCATGACCCCAGGAATGTCGTTGAAAGAGCGATATTTTCATTCAACAGGTTTTTTCCCTTTACTTTTTTTTTTCTTTTGAACTTGAGGAAGTCAATTCTTGTTAAGAATTCAAATTTTCTTGAGGTAATTTGTTTTACTAGGGTCTCACTTCTCTGCTAAACAAGATTACTACGAAATTCTTGGGGTGCCTGAAAATGCGACCCGGGATGAGATTAAAAAGGCATATCATGCAGTGAGTAGACTAAACTGTTAATGATTAACATGTAGAAACCATCTGGGGAATTCTTTTATTGTTTTGTTTGGGTATGCAGCTTGCTAAGAAGTACCATCCTGATGCTAATAAAAATAATCCTTCTGCAAAGAGGAAGTTTCAAGAGATAACAGATGCCTATGAGGTTTGTAATTTCTAGTTGTTGGTTAAATAAATATAAAATTATTTTTTTGGAAATCTTGTTAAAAGTTTTCCATTCAATCGTTTATTGTGTTTAATTGCAGACTTTGCAAAATCCTGGAAAGAGGAGAGAATATGATACGGTAACTAATACTTCCCTCTTTTTCCTTATTAGTTGTAGTACTTGCCTTTTCTTTTACCTTCCAGAAGTGAATCGCTTATACGGTTTTGCTACTATTGGTGCTTTAGGCTATTGTTGCCACCATGTTTTGTTCAGATAGGGCTTTTAAACTATCCGTAGTTTGATGTATGTTGTTTCTAAACTCATTGAATCTCTCTGAATCTTTATGAAAAAGATGCGTGCCGGAAGTTCAGAAGACATGGGATATGGTGCAAATGGTGCTGAAGGGTTTGGATTCTATGGCGCAAGTGGTGCAAAGGGGTTTAGATATACTTATCAAACAAACTTCTCTGATTCATTCTCTAAGATTTTTTCTGAGGTATTTTGTGTTCCATCTGTCTATTCTTGTCTTTTTGGATTTGGTTATCATGATGGCTCAAAAATGCTGAAACTTGATGCGTTGCAGATATTTCAAGATGAGATGGATCAATTTGCACCAGATATCCAGGTCAACACATTTTTCTATCCTGAAGTTTTCTACTAGCTTCATGCCTTACATTTCAAGTTAAAATATGTTCTGTTTGGAAAACTTTTAGACAGAGATCTTGCTCTCTTTTTCTGAAGCTGCTAAAGGATGCACGAAGGATCTACAGTTTGATGCATTTGTGACTTGTGATTCTTGCGGTAAGTAGCACCTAAAATTTGTTGGAATCATGTTGTGTTCAAGAACCATCCAAGCAAAAATGTAATCCACTAAATGCATAATCCCTGTAGTACTCAATTTACATTTGTTTAATATGTATTCTCATAATCTCGTTACTGTTAGAAATCAATTTTTGCTTAATTTGTTGCCAATATTTTCCAGCATCTTGTTGGGTGTGTTTGTCTTCTCTTTCCATTTGTCTGAAGAATTGATTTCTTTCCTCATTATACATGATATAGTTTTCTTGTGCCTTGTTTATTGCATAATGCAGATGGTCGTGGCTATCCGCCTAATGCCAAAGTGAAAGTTTGTTCAATTTGCAGAGGCTCAGGGACAGTGAGTTTTTTGACAATCTATTTTGATGGTGATTAGTATTTAAGTCTTTCAAATGGGATTCACTTTCGGAAGATAACCCTACCATTTTATTTATTATACTGTATTAACTCTTAACCAGATTACAATTCCTCCATTTACATCAACATGCCATGCTTGTAAAGGATCGGGCCGAATAATCAAGGTCTGATGTGATTTTAGCAAAACATTCCCATTTCTTCTCTTACTTGTACACCATGTTGACAAGGTTTCACTCACGATTCAGGAATACTGCATGTCATGCCAAGGTTCAGGGGTTGTTGAAGGTGTTAAAGAAATTAAAGTTACAATACCTGCAGGTAGTATTAGATATTTGTCTTGGATGAAGCAAATTTTAATTTCAGAAGTTTGATGATAGCTTTGGTTCTTAGCAGTTTATATGCAGAAAGTGGTTGCACATGTATTTCTATAAGATTTAGAATGTAGCTTTAAGATAATCGTTACAACTACTTTGTTTGTATCTTAGGATGGCTTTGCAATCCTAATATATTCTTTTTTTCCTTGTTTGTTTTTGGTTTTGATTGTTCAGAAATTTCCTATGTAATATAGTTTGTTAATTAACCCATCTCTATGATAAGTCCATTTTCTCAAGCCAGCTAGATCAAAGATGGCTAGGGCTACTTTTAGTTTCTGAATTTTGCATGGATCTATGAATGCCAAACAAGTTCTAGGATGGAACATTGTTCACATGAATGGTCTACCTTCAGTGGAAAACATAATGTGTTGCTTAAGATAGTAGCACTAAGTTTGTTGATTGCAGTTGTTTTTCTTCTAAAAATATGGATTAGGTGTGGATTCTGGAGATACAATACGTGTACCAGAAGCTGGTAATATTAGGCGACAAGGAAGTCAACTTGGTAACTTGTTCATTAAGATAAAGGTGGAGTTACTTCTATTGCCTTGTATCTCTATAAAGCTCACTTAAGGACTGTTTTCTTAAGGGTGATTATGTGCAAGTGTAGGCTGCATTTCATAATTCTGGTCATTAGATCTGTGGTTCTACTTTTTGTTTGAGCTGGCATACATGTGACACATTTATCTGAAGCCAGAATATGATAAGTTTTTACATTGATTTGAGGACACCAAAACGGCTAGTTTGAAGCCGATAACTAATTGCTATTTGCTTTTTGAGATATATATCACCTTTGCTTTTGTAATCTAGGTTGCAGATGATCCTGTCTTTACTAGAGATGGTGCAGATGTTTATGTCGACTCCAATATTAGCTTTACACAAGTAAGAATTTGTTCCATGCAAAATACTTACTACTGTATCTGATTAGAGCAGATGGGCAATTTCACCGTATTTGAAACATTTGATATAGAGCTTTTTTTTTTGGTTACTATATGTTTGTTTCCTGATGTTGTTTCTCTCACCTTGATCTTTTTTATGTGCTTATACTATATGTTATCTCTTATTATTAGTAAAAACATCTCAGTTGGTTTCTAAGTGTGTGCATACTTTCTCCCTTCTTGAACTAAACTTTATGTTGTTTCTCTTACCTTATCAAGAAACTTCTATTGATTTGTTAAAAAAATTCAAATAATTCTATCAATATTGGATTTCTTACAGGCAATTCTTGGTGGTGCAGTGGAGGTGCCTACACTATCAGGAAAGATTCAAGTGAAAGTAATAATTTTGGTTTTGTACCACTTTTTTTATTTGTATTACACAATTTACCCTTCAGTTAGAGTTGATTGAAGGCAAAAGTAAATTTCTGTTACTAGAGTAGCTAATCTAGTTATGCAAAATTATGTTCTGAGTTTTTAAGATCATTGGACATGAGCCTCAGTTTTATCCAAATTTGGACATGTTAAAGTATGAAACGTGGGATGAACTTCTCATGTTTATATAGATACGTTATAATTTTTTAGCCCCATGTCTAGAGCCCGAAATATTTTTTAATTTTTCAACAGTTCACATGCATCAAGGTATCCAACATTAATCATTTTGTACTTTGAAATGATCAGATCCCAAAAGGATGTCAACATGGACAACTTCTTGCTCTAAGAGGCAAAGGCATGTTTTAATCATTCCTCCCTATTGCCACTCCCGCTCCCTTTTCCTAGGTGCTGCTTGAATTTACACTCGTGCAATTTCCTGCCATGAATGTGCTTTCTTTGTGAGTTCCTGCAGGACTGCCGAAGCATGGTTTTCTAGCATATCATGGAGATCAATATGTCCGTTTCCGTGTTAATTTGCCCATGTAAGTTCCATTTAGCTTATTCCAGTTTATATCGTTGGTTGGATTATCTCTACATTTGTGATTGTTGATATGAAGATATATGGATCTGTTTGGAGAGGATGGCACCCGAGATATTTCATTCCATTGATGCATGCCTATCTGTCTGCCTTTTTAACTGAGGCTTAGTTGAGTATATTATGCTTCTGGCCATTAGAAAAATTCTCATGATGCTTATTAAGATGATGACTCTAGTTACAAAGTTTACTTCTCTCTCTCTCTCTCCCCTTTAATGTGGAGTGAAGTTGGATAATCTGCTAAGATCATTTTAATTCAATAGGCTATTTCATCAAAATATAAACTGAAAGCTAAGCATACTATACCAGTCATAGTTAGATTTGTGGGAACCATATTGCCTCAAAAATGCTTGATCTTATTTATTGTTTACTCTGCTGAGCATTTCTGCCTAATGGAAATGGAAGCTTTCATCGTTGGTGTACCTACATGAGTGCTTGCTATAGCTGAGTATCAGATTGTGCTGGTAGAATCAAAGTTGCTTCATGTGGTTATTTATACTTGTAAACTATAGCCTCTGTCTAATCCCTATGTGAATTGTGGTTGATAGACTGGTAACTGCTATCTTTTTCTGTCTAGTCAGTCTAAAGATATCAGAGCATTCTGTTATATGTGTCGTTATTATTGCTGTTTTCTACTGAGTGTTCATAACTTTCTCTTGGTACAGTATGAAAACTTTCTTTTACACAGGCCCTGTTTGCCAGAACTGGGTTTTATCTTTTATTCATCTAAGACCAATATACTACTGTGAAAACATATTTCCTAATTTTTGTTGTCTCATTCTTCTTCCTCCCTACCTCCTTCAGTGAGATAAATAACCGGCAACGTGCGATTTTAGAGGAACTTGCAAAGGAGGAAATTAATAATGAAAATGAAAGCACCGATGAAGGCAACTGGTAAGTGTACCTCACAATAAGCTTGCATCTGCAAGTCCAGTTCTTTCAGAACTCACTTACATCCTTATTTTAACGAGTTCATATTAGTATTGTCAATTTTGATCCTAACTTGAAAGCTCAATTCAATCTAATTTGATTATAAAAATAGTCAATGATTCAAACCTGAATTGACTTAAACCTAAAACAATCTGAATCTAAAACTACTTTAACTCGAAACGACTTGAACTTGAACTTACTCAAAATGATCTAAACCCATAATGACCCGACCTGAAAACCAAGTCTCAAACTTGAAAGACTTGAACCCAAAACAGCTTGAACCAAAACAACTTGAACCTGGAATTGACACAAGTTTTAGAACCTGAAATCACCCGATCCAAATTGATCTGAACAAAAACTAACCCGACCCGTCCAATTAACAGGTCTAGTTTAGATTTTGGCACATTTTGTTCTAGGCATAATACAATGACTTCCATGATCTTAGATGTTCATGGAAATAGCTGTTTGCATCTGCATGTACCAATGGCCGATGGCTGATGTTATAATTGGGAATGTCATCATGCTCCTGATTTGCTATCTTTTAGAATATGTTTTATCCTATATTCCAAAGTAGATTTTAGATTAGGTGTGTCGTTTGTTGATAAAGTACAGACTTTTAGTTCTACTGACCAATGTTCAATCCCTAACAACCTCAAATACCAAAAATAAAAAGGGACCAGTTGATTTGGATTCAAATACATGTAGCAGTCATAAGTTGCCTGAATATTTTTTGGGGTTACTTTAATAATTATTTTGATCGTGATGAAGACCCTGAAATGGACAACAGGCTTTACCAGCAGCTATCTACTGGTTGAACTTACAGGTGGGAGAGAATTGTTGAACATGTAACAGCTCCAAAGTTCATGATTGAGATTTCTCTACTCTTGCTAATCCTGCTCTTCCTCAAAAAGACATTGGCCTAAACTCACTCCAATCACAATATATGCCGCAACGGAGAGGATATAGGAAGTGCCCCGCCACCCCCTTTTTCTTTTTTCCAGTGGCCAGAGATGGGGGTTGCTTGTTATGGTTTTAGAGGGTTAAATTCTCTAATTACCAATAGTTTGCTTGATTCATCTGGTTACTGATTACAATGGCATCAAAGAATGCATCCATTCCCTCCCCCCGCCAACAGACTTTTGGTCTTATTAGAGTGCTCTAGCTGTCTGGATATGGTTGTTGTTGTAAAGCAACTATACAATAAATGAAAAGGAAATATGCTTATTTATTATATAATAATATACAGCAGCATCTTAAATTGACTGTTGAATATATTCTTGGAGAGAGGACAAACACTTTCTTTCTAAACAAAAGAGCAAGAGATATTTGAGTTTAAATTGTTTTTGTTTTTGTTTAGTTGATTCTTGTATGTATGTGATATTCTAATGTTTCATGTCTAATAATGATAAAGTTGTTAAACTTTTTAAAAAAGTTTACAAGTTTGGTGATAAATAATGTGTTTAAATAACTATAATTAAAAATAATCAGATTAAAAGCTGGACTTAAACCTAACACACTTTACCTTTTTCATTTTTGACAAAACTTAATTACTATATGCTAACATTTGGTAACAATCCTATTTATTTCTTCAAATTTATTACAACACAAGTATGACACGGAAGCTTCGCGGTATATATTTGGCTTCTGTCATGTACCAAGGTGCTCTCTAGCATTAGGTCTACGAGCACGTTTCAAACAATTAATTAATCAAATACACAACCATGAAACATTATAATAAACTGGGACAAGAACAGAAGCAGATAGGGCCACAACATGCAAGAAACAATTTAATAGTTACAATTTGGAAACAAAAAATTTAGCAATCTCGGTTATGAGACGAACCATCCACACTGAGCCCTGGTTCACAATGAGAGCTGCCAGCACCTACGGCTTGAATATTAGAGCCGTGCTGATGCATTGGTACGGCCACAGTTTGTTCTGCTGCATGTGGGGTTGTTGGGGATGAGGCGCTGGTTCCGTCACTTTCTTCATCGGAAGAGCTAGCTGCCGCTGCTGCTGCAGGAACCATGACTGGCTTCTTTTTCCTTTTGGCTAAGCAAATGAGACCAACCAGAAGGAATGCAAGGAAAAATGCACCACCGAGGGATACACAAACGGCGATAATAGTTGTGTGGTTGCCACCTCCTCCTCCTCCTGGTAGTGATGGCGGCACTGTCACCTCTGATTCTGACGATGGTGACAGAGAACTGAAAGATGGTGTTGGTGCAAGAGGCAAGCTACCAGGTGATAGTTTTGGTGGTGGTGAGTATGAAGGTGATGAAGATTTTGGTGGTTTTGCTGCTCCTGGTGGTGTTTTACTAATGTATGGTCCTGGTGCAGCAGCTGGCGGTGGTACTTTACCTGGTGGTGGCGAGTATGAAGGTGACGACGAAGATTTTGGTGGTTTTGCCCCTGCTGGTGGTGTTTTGCTACTGTATGGTCCTGGTGCAGCAGCTGGTGGTGGTACTTTACCTGGTGGTGATTTTGGTGGTGGAGGAAAGTGTGGAGGTGATGAAGATTTTGGTGGTTTTGTTGGTGGTGATGAGGAGTGAGATGGTGATCCCTTGGAGGGTATAACCGGTGGTGCAGCGGCTGTTGGTGGCTTTGGAGCTTTACCAGGGCTTGGTGGATGTGAAGGTATAGACGGTGGTGTTGCCTTACTTGGAGGAGGGGTTGGGGTTGTAGGACTAGAGGGAATGCTTGGAGTAGGTTTTGGCGGAGCAAAATGATGTGATGGTGCATGTGGAGGTGACACCGGAACTGTCGTCGGGGTCGGTGGAGACACTGGATACGGTGGAGGAGGAGGCGGAGATGATGGTGGTGGTGGAGGAGAATGGTAATAATAGGCCATTTCTTTTAGTGGAAAACGAGATGTTCCAAAGCTCCCTATGCAGTACCCTTGCTTTGGATTTGGGATTCTATCTATTTATAATACTTGAGGCATCGGACGTATTCAGGTTTTAAAACCTATTGTGCACAATTATTTAGCTGTCATTGAATTAATAAATTGGATGACTTTTGCTTCTATTTTTTGTTTTATACGATCAAATTCTATAAATAAACCAAAAACATATTCAATTAATTAAATATTTTATTAAACTCTAAAGCATTTTGGAGTTGATTTGTAATATAATACTTACTATTATCGACCCACTACCTGTTTGGGTCTTGACTTGTACTCTATATGGTTCGCACTTTGAGTTTGTGTGTAGTGCGCTCGTACCCTTCTGTGAGACCGCACGATGTGGGTTCGTACCATCATATGAGCGAACTCACATCGTATAAACATGTGTTAACCCCAGAGTAGGGTGCGTGTCGATGTGCATGATAACCTTCATATTATACCACATTAGAGGTGTGCATGGGCCGGGCCGGGCCCATAAAAAATTTCGGCCCGCTTTCAAGGCACGGGCCCGGCTCGAAATATGGGCCTAGAAATTTGTCCAAGCCCGGCCCGGAAAAAAATGGTAGGCCCGAGCCAACCCGGCCATATTAATTTTTTTTGCTTTTTTTATTAAATAAAAAACTTTAAAATATAATAAATCAAATACATTTAAAAACATAAAAATAAATATTAAAACAAAAAAATAAATAAATAATGAGACTAAAATAATTCTTAAAATAATATATAAATTAAAAATATAATAAAAAGTAATTATATTAAAATTGAAAATTTGAAACAAATTAGAACTAAATTAAAAACTAAATTATATTAACAACAAAAGTTTTACAATATCAAAATAACATTAAAAACAACAAAAAGAGTAAAGTAAAAGTACTAAAATTACTTAAAATTAAAAATAAAAAATTTTAAAAATAATTTAATATTAAAATCGGGCCGGGCCGGGCCAAAAAAATCTTACCCATGGCCCGGCCCGTTTTCTAAACGGGCCTCGTTTTTTGTCCAAGCCCATTTTTCGGGCCTATATTTTTACCCAAACCCTCTCATTTTTTGGGCGGGCCTTCGGGCCGGGCCGCCCGGCCCATGCACACCTCTATATCACATCCATGAACAATAACCATATCATATAAATACATAGATTAACCCATATGAAGGAGACATACACAAAAGCACTAACAAGATGAGATAATAATGATGCATTTCATGTAATTTATTTTATTAACTATTTATTATCTCTCCCTAATAATAAGATTATTGTTGATTGTCGATAAATTATGTTGTGAATAATAGAAGGGGATAATCAACATATTTTCCTAATCCTTTTCAAGGACACATCTTTGCGTATTGTAGTGGAGCACTTGAAAAGTATATTGCACATCTAAAAATTATAAGATGATAAATATTTGACTCTTGACCAAAAATAAATTGTAATAAGAAGTATTTATGATAACTTATTGGCTTGATGCATGTTGCAGCATGTAAAACAATATAACCCCATTCCGAAATAGGAAACTTTGTTATCATAAGTAATGTTTTAGCAATTAATTGGAGGTACTTGATAAATGATTATGCTGGACCATTTTATGTATGAACATAAATAACAAGACTTTTATTTTTTATTCCAATAATATACAATGATCATTGAAAACTTGTACCCTTAATTTAATTATTTGCGCAAGTAATCTTGCAAATGTTATGTCGCGAGTTGACAATAAGCATAGATGTGACTATTCGATAGATGTATTTATCAAAACCATGAAATATTTAAATGGTCACATGGTGGGTGAATAGGTCTACATACATCACATTGGATACTTTCTAGAAATGCGGGGGATTCTTAACCCGATCTTAAATGATGAACGTCTAATAATCAATTTTTATGAGAACAAACAACTCACGAGAATTCCTCGATTTGAAATTTCTTCTGATTTTTCAATAGATGATTATGTGAGTTCTCAATTATTTTTTCATCATTGATGATTTGGATAGGGTTAGGGATAGAGTTGTCCATGGGCCGGGCCCTAACAAAATTTTAAGCTCGGGCCCGGCCTAAAAAATGAGCCTAATTTTTTTCTAAACTCGACTCAAATAAAAATGCTAAAATCTGGGCTCAGTTGGTCCACCGGTATTAAAATTTTTTATTTTACTTTTTTATATATAAATTTTTTAAAATATATAATACATCAAAAACACTAAAAATATTAAATAAATATTTCTCAACAAATTAAAAATAAATTAAAAAATATTTATACTTAAATAACACTAATATATGTGCAATTTAATAAGCAAATGTGTAATGGCCTAAATTCAAGGTTATCGGAACAGTGGTTTCGTAACCACGAATCCGATTTAAAGAGAAATTATTTTAAAAAAATATTGCATGAATATTAATATAATAGGAAAATAATATGAAAATATCAATAGAAAAATTTTACCGATTTAGTGGTTAGTTAGAAAAAGGAATTATTGAAGGAATTAGGTAAAAACAAGGTATCGAGACCTTGATCTCGTAAAATGTTAGTAATGTGGTATTAAAATTTCATTAGAAAATTTTAACATTTGGGTAGGCAATTAAATAAAAAGGACTAAATTGAAAAAGATGTAAAAGTTGTTAGAATGATTAAATAGCTTAAATGTCTAATGAGAAAGGATTTAAAAGGAAATTCGACCCAAAATTTATTTGGGCTGGACGGCAAGGGCATGAAATCAGCAGGAAAATTGATGATTTAAGGGCAAAATTAGAATATTGCAAAATTAACTAAATAAAGATAGGACTAAATAGGAAATATCTAGATTTCTCTTCATTTTTCTTCATTTTCATCAGCCAAAATGCCATAGGAGGGGTTCTTTAAGCTGGTATTCCATAATTTTTTCACCAAGTGAGTTAATCCTTGCCTATTTCTTGTAATTTTTGTGTTTCTAAGAATTTTACAATTAGGTCCTACTATTAAATTCATTAGTTTTTGATTTCATGGATGAAATTGAAAGTTACCATGGTTGAGTATTGTAAGTTTATGATGAAATAGCATGAAATTTAAGCTTTAATTTGTTTATAAGATGATTTTATTAGGTAATTTCAATAGAAATTGATTTTTAGGACCAAATTGTAAAAATGTTTGGAATTAAAGTCTATTTCTGAAATTTTGATTCCTAAAGGTTATAAAGTAGTTTAAAGTGATAGACTAAAGTGTTAATTGAGAAAAATCAGCTCAATTGAGAGGCTAATTGAGTAGGGACGAAATTATTATTTATTAAAAGCTTAGGGGAAAAATAGTAATGAACAGCTTGCACTAAAACAGTTTTGAACAGCAGCAGTAGACTAACTTTGAAAAATCACCATAGATTATAGAAATCGAATTAGAAGATGAAAAAAATATGAAATTAAAGCTTATTGAGTTTAGTTTCTCATAGAAGAAACGTTGTAAGCAATGAATCTGTAAATCATGAGATATAATGAATTTTGTGAGATAAGGTCAGAATGAATTCAGATTCCTCTATTCTGACTTTGAAAAATCATAAAAAATTGATGAAAAATAATTAGGGATTTAAATTTATATTTTAGAATCCTGAATGAGTCTATTTTTAAGATAAATAAACGAGAACATCATTCAAATCTTGTATGAAGAGATAATTAATTTTTAGTGAAGAAGGGTCAGAACTGTCAGATAGCAGAATAGGGGTGACTTTAAAGAATAAATTGTACTTATTGGCTAAACTAAAAATTCTGAAAACTTTATGGTAAGAAGATATGTGAGTTTAGTTTCAGGGAAAATTATCGGATTCTAATTTGAAGTTCTGTAGCTTAAGATAAAAATAATTTAGTGACTATGACTCAAGTAGACATCTTTGAATGAACTATAAATAATAATGAAATTATAGAGAATGTTGCATATGAACATGAAATGTATTAAATTGATAATTAAATTTATTTGTTTAGATCCAGAAGATTCAAATACGAAGCTAGATCGAGGAAAGGAAAAAGTTCGGGATTAGTAGATTTTTGTACACGAACAAGTATCAAGGTAAGTTCGTGTAACTTGAATTATATTCTTAAATGCTTGAAATGTATGTTATTGATGTGAGTATGATTTGAATGTTCATTGTATGATGAAACATTGATATATTTGATAAAAGGGGAAGAAATCCCGGTTGAATGAAAGGAAAATTCGATGGATCTCTGAAAAGGAATTGACGGTAAAAAGGATCTAGCCCGGACGGGTGATCCTATCCTAATATAGCCCTCCTGAAGAATATGTGTAAAATAGATTTACCCCGGATGGGTAATCCGAATTAGGTGCAATTTAGCTTTGGATCGTAATTGGATCTAAGCTCATCGAGTAATTGTCGCTTGCAGGATTTAGCTTTGAACTGTAATCCCGACAATACTCTATGAGTTTATATTACAGGGGATTTAGCCTGGACTGGTAATCCTGCTGTAAGGATGAGGTTCGTGGGAGTGTGCTCTCTGAAATGGACATGTGCGCACATGAATATAAATTGATGGACCAGGATTTATACACTAAAAGTGTACCTCTGAAAAATCTATCGAAATTTCAAGAAATTCAACGGGATAAATATGGAAAAATAACAAGGGAATGGAAATCATGGTATTGATGAGCTCATCAATCATGGTATATAATATATTGACACATGGAAATTATTGTACTAACTTGAATATTGAGTTTGTGCATGTTAGGGTAATAATGCATGGAATGGATATATGAATGTTTATTGCATTGTATTGAAAATATTAGGTAAGTATAATTCTTGTTACATGAGCTTACTAAGCACAAAGTGCTTACCCTGTTTCCTTTTTCCCTGTTTTGTAGTGTTAAGAGCTTGGAGGTCGGATTCGGTCGGAGACACATCACACTATCAACCTCAGGATTTCGGTATATAAGGAAACTTTATTTTAGAAATCAATGGCATGTATAAGCTAATAAAGTAAATGATACTGTGAAATAAATGTAAGGTCAGCCATTGGTATAGCTAACAAATCTTGGTTTTGGTGTGTGATGAGGTTATCTTATAAATATGCATAAATATATCTTGAAAATATGTTGAATTGGATTGGTTGATGTGGATTAGTCTCGGTTTAAAATTGCAGGGAAGGTTAGATATCTATAAAGGGGTTATATGTTGAAAAAAAATTAAAAATTAATTCGTAAACTCTGGTAATGCCTCGTACCCTATTCCGACAACGAATACGGGTAGGGGGTGTTACAAAATACTCTAAAACAGTAACAAAATTAATAATAAAATGAGAGTTATACAATATCCAAACAATAACAACAAAATAGTACCAATATAATAGTGAAATGACAACAAAACAGTGAGAAAATAGTGGGAAAATAGTGGGAAAACAACTAAACTTTTTTGTAAATTTGGGTTGGGCCAGGCCCGAACCAAAAAAACCTTACTCGATGCCCAATCTGTTTTCTAAAGAAACCTTATTTTTTGCACAAACCCTCTCACTTTTCAGGCGGCCCAACCCGACCCCTGGACAAGTCTAGTTAGGAAGGGGCTATGAATACTTTTAGGCATTGTATCAAAAAGAATATATATGATAAAAACCTAAATGATTTCTTGCTTTTCATGACTTTTCTACACATATCGTATTTCTTAACAATAAGATCATACAAAGATCATCTCCTACAACATAACTAGCACATTGTGGACCATTCATCTTCCTACTATGTCTTAGCTAATAACAATAATAAGCTCCATTCACTTCGTACACATAATATAATTGTTACCGATGCCACTAAAGTTATCATTGTTTGGAAATTTACTTCAATATCATTGTCATAAATCAAATGCTTCTATGCACTACTTCCTTTCGTTTTCTCTTTAACAGAAGTTTGAACGAAACGTCATACATAAATTTTTCTGTACTTTTTGAAGGGTTGTTTTAAGAACTTTGTTATTATCTTATTTATCGTTTTTTGGAAAAAAATATTATAATTAATCACCCAAAGATTGTTATACCCATCACTATCCCATTTAAGATCATGGTTACAACTATAATTACAATTTTGTATTTTTTGAGATGATTATGTTATGCTGCATGGGAATAGAGTTGATGTGGTGAGACAAACTTTCATTATCTTCTTTCAAAATTGATCCATAAGTTCAATCAAGTTTTTACTCCCATTTTTTATTCCATATATCTCATGTACTCGTAAAGAAAATCCAATAATGATGATAAAAAAAATATCCTTACAAATGTATATATACAAGGTGATGCAATATCTTCGATAATTTATGATGAAAAAAATAACTTGCTACGAATTTATCTCGATAATATTCAACAATAATATTCAAAATAATTTTTTTACAAAATCCAACAAATAAAGATAAATAAAATAAAAAATATTACACCTTATATTTAAGGCTTTTAATATAATAATGAACAAATCAATTTAGTAAATTATTCTATAGCTTTTGGGTTTTGTATACATGTTATAAAATAATCGAATAAAAAGCATACTAACCCTAAAATATAAAGCAAAAAGTTAATTGAGTCTTAATTCGATTGGTAGGGGTATTGTTATCATTACAGGTGGATATGTGTTTGAGTACGTTGAAGTGCATTATCTTTTTATTTATGGATTGAGAGCGGCTATAGATAATTTTAGACATTGTATCAAAAAAGAGTAAATATGAAGAATTATTACTCATGTACAAAGTTTTATTTATCGGTCTTTTACATTCAATTAACTATAAATAATAGGCTTAATTATTTTATTAAAAATTAGTTTATTAATTATTTTATTGAATTTGTTAAAAAGATCTTCTTCCCTAAAGTAAAAAAAAAAAAAATAGTCGTGATTTTTATTTCTCTGCTTGGCTGTGCCAGACCAAGCATTGTCCATTACTGCTTGGAAAGAATTAATGCTTCAAATCATCCACTAGTTATATAATCTCTTATTAAATTGAATTCAAGTTGGATTTCTAAATAAAATTTTTAAATTTTTTATATAATACAAAACTAGAATTTAAAATTTTGTTTAATTGACATTGAATTTTTTATGATTTAATTTAATAAATGTTGAATATAATGATAAGGTACATTGTATTATTAGGTAGAGGCACGTGTTCGAACCTTAAAGATAATATTATTAGAATGAACAATAAAAAATTTCAAACATAAACATTATAAAACAAGCATAAATGATAAAAGGACGACAATTTATCCGGGACAAAAGTAAGACTAACCATCGCATTTGGTAGTACCACAATAATGAATTAGTTTAAACTAGAGCTGATCATGGGCCGGGCCTAAGCAAAATTTTGAGCCCATCTTCTAGGCCCGAGCCTGAAATATGGGTCTAAAAATTGTCAAAGTCCGGTCCAAAATAAAATTGCTAAGCTCGAGCCCATCCCAGCCCGACCCATATTAAATTTTTTTAGCTTATTTTATTAAATGAAAAAGTTTTAAAATATAATAAATCAAATACATTTAAAAACATAAAAACAAATATTAAAACAAGAAACAAATAAAAAATTATACTAAAACAATTCTTAAAAAATAATATACAAATTGAAAATATAAAAAAGTGGTTATATTAAAATTGAAACAAGTTAGAACTAAAATAATAACAAAATTAATAATAAAATAAAAGTTTTACAATATCCAAATAATATTAAAAACGGCGACAGACAATATAATAAATAGCTATGAAAGAACAATAAAGTAGCACCAAAACAATATCAAAACAGCTCCAAACAACAAAAAAAAACAGTACAAAAAACAACATCACCAATAGCACCAAAACAGCACCAAAAACATGCAATAATAAAAGTTTTCATAATACTAATTAATTTCCTATAATATTTCAATATAATAATTAATAAACATGTAATGTTTAATGCATTTATTAAATTTATGTTATTTTTTTCATATTAAAAATACAATATGCACAACTTGTTGTCTATTATTATAAACTGTGTACCATATGCATAATATTATATACTATATATCCATGACTGCTGTCCTGTAAAGTGTAAAGGATAGTGGTGTTTATGGATTCTATTTTCCTACATTTAAATAGTGCCATACTTTTTTTTTTCATTTTTTAACCTATAATTTGCATAACTTATTATTGATATAATTCTAAAAATAATTTATTATTTTAAAAAAATTGTTTAGTATAATAAAAATATAATTTTTTATTTAATTGATTAAAAAAAATTGATATAAATTAAATAAAAATTTTCAAAATCGATCAAAATTGAAAATTGAGAAAACGATTAAAAATTGGTAAAAATTTATTGCTTTTAATAAAATTTTAATTTTTTTGTTATTATTTTCATATTTAATTTCTTTTTTAAATATATTTTTTTATTTTTAAAAAATTAATTAATAATTAAACCTTTTAATTTAACCTATTCAACTGATAATTAACGGAAACGAGGTAAATAAATAAAGAGTTGAGAGCAAAGATTAGGAGTGAACATGTGCATACCTGCCAAAATTTTCCTTTTTTGGGTGAAATCCTATTATATTTTGTAGTGATGTTGGATTTTGATTTAATCCGAAGTTGAGTCGGATTAAATCTTTAAAAAGTAAAGTTCTTTCAACAATGTTTTTTCGGTGACATTTATTTAAAAATCTGATTATAGTGAATCTTGTGAAATCCTTTTAAATCAATGATAAAAAAAGAAGAAGCATCAATCTATAATTAATCATGCCAAATAGGATTTGCGTTGGAAAATGTAAAATTACCTTTTAACTTATTTAACTGATTTAAATACTAAAGAATGAGAAATGAATTTATAGAGAAAAGCAACTGGTAATTGATTTAAAAAGGTCCAAGTCACCAGCAAAATTTCTTAATTTTTTATATGACTTGATCAAATGGTTACAGTTTTCTTATTTCTATCTTTTAACTATCTTGTTTATTTTTAAAAAGATCCCATGAAATCTCATTATATATTATATCAAACATTATTGATTTCTCCATTTACAAAACTTAAACTTAAAATTTTGTTTAAGAGAAATCAAATCCGTTGCCACTCGATTTAATAGCCTTAATTAGATATCGGTAGTTGGTGCAAAAACTATGATTCAACTTAAAAGAACTTGATTTCGACTTTCACCCTGTACCCAACCTCTTGAAATGCATTTGGAATTTAATTTCTATATTTTTAATTTTAAGAATTTAGTCTTTCTACTTTTTAAATTTCAAATTTCAGATCCAACTGTTACTATTGTTAAGAATATTTTGTTAAACATAAGTTCATTATGTCATTTTTTAGTTACATTGTTACCAAATGAGTTTTTTATTATTATTTCAAAATGTAAACCAACAAATTTAACAAAAAAATTAACAGTGCTAACAATTGGGTTTGAATTTTGAAATTTAAAAGTAGAGGGATTAGATTCTTGAAAATAAAAATATAGGAACTAAAATTTAAATTTGTAAAGAATACAGGAACCTATGACATATTTTAACATTATACAAATTATGACTTGAAAATAGTAGAAAATAATTCAAATTGTTTTTAAATAACATTTTTTTCTATTAATGGTTTACATATAATAAAAATATTTTTCCAATATCTTTTAAAATTGTACAAATTAATTAAATTATATTATCTTCAACAATTATTTAATAACAATAATCTTTTAAAAAATTCATAGAAAATAATCAAATCCTTTATATATAACCATTTTTAATATATATATATTCATCTCTAGAATTATATATAAATTTATATCCTATCAATTTAAAAAGGTGGATTATAATTTTAAATTAATAGAAGATAATATGTGTTAACAATTATGTAGAAAATAATTTATAAATTTACAAATTGTTTATACAATATTATTCTATTTAAAAATTATTTTATTATTTTACAAGTTGTTATTATATATAAAAAAATATTTTTTTCTATGAATCCCAAGTTGTTGGTTGTATGTTCATCTTCCTTAGGATTTGCATGTGTTTGAATCATAGAATATAAATTTAAAAACATAGACTTAAGGGTGAAAAAATCCCTCCGAACTTTTTCAAAAAAATCAATAAGCCTCTACAGTTTTTTTGGCACTCAAATGGGTACCTGAACTGTCAAAACTCAGTAAAATGGCCCATTGACCGATGTTGACCATTAATTTTTAACGGACAAGATGATGTGGCTGTTAAGTTTGACTCTTTTTTTTTTCATTTTTGCCAACTAAGATGCCACCTCAGATGCCATATGTACCATCATCATTTTTTTTTCTTGATGTAAGTTTTTTATTTGTTATTATAACTAAATTAATTTAATAAATTTTATTTATACTTTTTGTAATGAATTGAAAAAAAAATAAAAACCCTAACCTTTAAACTTAAACGTCAAATAAGAGAAAAAAACAAAAAGCAAAAATTCACCAAAAAAAAAAACAAAACAAAAAATCACCAAAAAGAAATTTTGCTTTCCATTTGAATTGTTGTTCAAATCTCATTTGCCAATAATCTTTTTGTTTTGTTTTTTTTTTCAGTTGAAATCTTATATTCAAAATCAAAATCCTGTCACTGCTAGCTTTTAAGTTACAATCCGTCCCATAAAACGAATCCACCAAAGCTTTTTGTTTACGGTGGTCAAGTAAGCAACAACAATTGTACCCAATTTGTAATTTTACATTAAAATCTGTTTGTGTGCAATTAAATAGTATATCATTGATTGAAAGATTTTATGAGCCCCTAGCAGGGGAAGTTTTGTTGGATGGGAATAATGTTAGGGACCTTGATCTCAAATGGCTTAGACAACAATTTTTTGTCTTTCAATGAGCTTTCACTGACAAAAATTTTAAAAAAATGAAGAGTAAAGTAGGACGTAGGCTAGCTTCTTTCTTTTCTTCTCAACTTCACAAAAAAAGTTAAAAAAAAAGGGGGAAAAGAGGTAGAAATGGGTTTCATGATAGGGAGCTCTTGCTATTTGCAAACTCCCATTTCCAACTATCAACTACTATTTCTTCTTCTTCTTCGCAATCTGTTTTCTTTAACCTAAGAAATGCAGAGTCCAAGAGAAGAAGGTAGAAATGGGTTTTGTAAAAGGGGAATCTAGTAAAAAAATAATAATAATATAGTACTGATAAACACTAGTAATATAAAAGTAAATAAATTAAATAAAATCAATACAGTATTGACATAGCATTTTCTCCCCCATTTTTCTTGTTCTTGTTCCGATTTATTATATAAGTTATTTTTTGTGTATGTCTGTTAAATAATTAAATAAACTCAATACAGTACTGACAATAGACATAGCAATGATTTTGTCTTTTGTGTATGTTTGTTAAATATAATTTATGAAGCCCATATTTCTTGTAAACAAATTGTCGGGAATGAACTATTTGCACTGGATTTCTTTTTCTTAAATTTCCTATAAAGTTCTTTACTTCATAACTTGTCTAATTGTATTTTTATCCTTGAGGTAACCAGTACAGCGAAGATTAAATATCCCAGCACCAGAGCCTCAATCGGGACACCAAAACGACACTTGGACTTAGTAACTCTTCAATTTTTTTATGAAACATGAAATTGATAGCTATAGATTTTAGGGTCAATGTTCCTCTAATTGTTGCTTCCCTTGAAACATTGGTTTATTTAGGCTATATTGAAATTAATATATATTATACGTAGAATTTTGATTTTTTAAAAAATGAAAATCGAAATTGTTCTTCGATGTTAAAAAAAATGTAACGATAGACCCTATAATTTTAGAAATGATATGCGTACGTCTAAAGAATACGAATTTATCACAATTTATATTAAAATGAATAATAAATTTTATATAAATATATAATGTCTCGAATTATGACGTGTGAAAACAAAATATTATTATTTATCAAGTTTTGAAAGATGTAATTATTATTGTTTAAAACGTGATGATAAAAGTGTTATTTATGTATATTTGTTAGAGTGCTAATTGGATGCAATCTATATGCATGTATGTATGACATCATTTATATATTTATGTATGACATTAGTTTATTTGCTTGTTTCTACTTATGCAGAATGGTGTATGTGTCAAGTTATTTTCATGGTGGGGAGTTTGTCCCACACCTTAAATTTGACTATGTGAATGGTAGTTTAGAAAAGTTTCAAGTGGACCATGATTTATTATGCTACTGGGATATTATAGACAATGTGAAAGACTTAGGGTATGAATCTAAACCATATGTTTATTATAAGGTCCCAAATGTTGCCTTTAATGGGGACGGGTTAGTCTTAATACATGATGACAATATTGTTAGGCAAATAATATATATTTTGGAAAAAAAAAAGGGTAATGTAGACCTATACGTGAAAGGTCAGGGTAGTGAAAACTTTAATAAGGGTGGGTTTGGTGTTGGCGAGGATTTAGTAGATATTGCTGGTGAGGGTGTTATAGGTGCCACAAAAATGCGGGAGCTAAGGTGAGAGCAAATTCTAGGACTGAAAGTGGAGAAGATGTTGGGACTGTTGATGGGGACAATGTTGATAGTGAGGGTAGGGAAGATAAGGATGCATTTTTATTCAATATGGAGATAGTTACTGATGTAGATGAAGAAGTTGAGGATATTAAGACTAGGTTGAGAAATTAAAAAAAAAACAAAGATTAAGGGAAGTACATTAGCTAATGAAAGGTTAAAATGTGAGTTTGAGAAAGGTGGTGAGGGAGATAGTGAGGTTGCATTCGATGGACAAATACTTGTGGGGGATGATTTCATAGTAGAGGATGAGACAAAAGAAAATAAGGGCAAATTTGAGGGGAATGATAGTGAATATATGGGGACTCATCTGAGCCATGGGAGTATGGGGACAGTAAGCTTTCTGATGATGAGATTGACATATCTTACTTAGGTAAAAGAATTGTTGGTCTTAAGTATGATCTTAATTGTATTATCCCATTGTGGGATATAAGACTTAGGTTTGAAGATAACCAACAGTTCAAAGAAGCACTGAAAAAATATTCCTTTGCAAAAGGAGTAGTATTGAAGTTTATTAAGAATGAACCCAGAAGAAAAAAGGTAGGTTGTAGAGATGGTTGCCTTTGGAAACTTTTTGCTAGCTTTGACCATGTTAGAATTAAGTGACCCGAATTCTTATTTAAATAAAATACGATGGAAAACAAAATAAAAGTAAAATCCATATAGAACTAGACTTCTTTTATTTTATTTTAGAATAAGGTTTTTTAAACCTTATTAAACTCCATCTATTTTATATTTATTAGGATAATGTGTTTCAATCCTACTAGAATATGGCTTTACAAGCCTATAAATAGACATAGTCTATTCCTCTTGTATTGATTCAAAAAATTTTCGACATAGTGAATTTTTCTTCTCCTCTGCCCGTGGTTTTTTCCCGAAAGGGTTTCCACGTAAAATTTGTGTGTTCTTTATTTTATTTTATTTTTTACAAATTCCGAGCTTCCGGGTTGTTCATCTCGATCACGATAATGGCGTCTTTGAAATATGAAATTTCGCTGTTGGATCGCAACACCAGATTTACGTTGTGGCAGATTAAGATGCAAGCAGTTCTTGCGCAGATGGATCTGGAGGATGCCCTGTTAGGGATAGATAAGATGCCTTCGACATTAACAGATGAAGAGAAGAAGCGTAAGGATCGAAAAGCATTAACACAATTACATCTGCATTTGTCCAATGAAATTTTACAGGATGTGATGAAAGAGAAGACTGCCGCTGCATTATGGAAGAGGCTAGAACAAATATGTATGTCGAAAACTCTAACAAGCAAGTTGCATATGAAGCAGCGTCTTTATGCTCATCGTTTAGAGGAAGGTGCGTCAGACACGAACACTTAACATGTTTAAAGAAATTCTCTCAAACTTGGAGGCCATGGAGGTTCGGTGATGATAAGGAAGATCTAGGTTGATTCTACTTTGTTCGTTGCCTCCGTCTTATTCAACCTTTAGAGACACGATTTTATATAGCATGAGTCTCTCACGCTTGATGAGGTTTATGATTCTTTAACCTCGTATGATAAGATGAAACATCTTGTGGTTAAACCCGACTCTCGGGGAGAGGGTCTCATTGTTCATGGGAGACAAGATCGGAATCTTGTTGATGATCGTGGTAGGACACAGAAAGAAATCATCGTGGTAAATCTAAGGGTAGATCAAGTCTTCAAATAGAGGTAAAACTTGTAACTTCAGTAAGAAGAAAGGGCACATTAAATCTGAGTGCTATAAGCTACAAAATAAGATTAAAAGGAGGCTGCGAATCAAAGGAAAACAACCGTAAAATTCTCGTGAAGGCGATGTTGTAGAAGACTACAAAGAATGGTGAACTTCTAGTCGCTTCACAATGATTTTAAAGTAAGTGAGGAGTGGATACTTGATTCAGTTGCACCTTCCATATGAGTCCCAATCGGGATTGGTTTACAACTTACGAAGCGATTAATGTCTCAAGGTGTTATTTTGATGGGAAATAATGCTTCGTGTAAGATCGCAGTGTTGGAACAATTAAAGTTAAGATGTTTGATGGAGTTGTCGAACACTTAGTGACGTCGGCATGTTCCAGAATTGAAAAGAAATTTAATTTCGTTGAGTACTCTTGATTCAAAAGGGCAGATACACAGCCAAGGTGGGGGGGTTTTAAATTTTTCCAAAGGGTCCCTTGTTGTGATGAAAGGGCAGAGAAAAATTGCCAAGTTATATGTTTTGCAAGGTTCTATCATTTCTTTGGTGATGCAAATTGTCGCTTCCTCTTCCTTGTCAGATGATGATATTACTAAACTTTGGCATATGCGCCTAGGGCATATGAGTGAGAATGGCATGACAGAATTGAGCAAAAGAGGACTTCTTGAGAGGCAAGGAATTTGCAAACTGAATTTCTGTGAGCACTGTGTTTTTGGGAAGCAAAAGAGAGTTCGATTCACTAGAGGAATCCATAACACGAAGGGAACATTAGAGTATATTCATTCTGATCTGTGGGGGCCATCCAGAGTGCCTTCGAGAGGTGGAGCTAATTATATGCTAACCTTTATTGATGATTTTTCCGGAAAAGTTTGGGCGTTCTTCCTGAAGCAAAAAAGCTTGGAAAATTATGATTGAAAACAGACGGGAAAAAAGATAAAATACCTCCGTACAGACAATGGCTTAGAGTTCTGTTCTGATGAGTTTAATAGATTATGCAAGTCAGAAGGGATCATGAGACACTTGACAGTTTGTCATACTCCACAAAGAAAGCGGCGTTGCGAAACGAATGAAACGAAACGATCATGGAGAAGGTTCGATGTATGTTGTCAAATGCCAACTTACCGGAGTCATTTTGGGCAGAAGCAGCCTCTACTGCATGTTTTTTGATCAACCGATCTTCATCTGTTGCCATTGAGAAAAAGATTCCACAAGAGGTATGGTCTGGTAATCCTGCTAATTATTCTGATTTAAAAATTTTTGGGTGTCCTGCGTATGCTCATGTTGATAATGGAAAATTGGAACCGAGATCCATTAAATGCGTTTTTCTTGGTTATAAAGCTGGTGTAAAAGGCTATAAATTATGGTGTCCTAAAAATAGAAAAGTTGTGATTAGCAGAGATGTTGTTTTTGATGAAACTGTTATGATACCTAACTTATCTCTTAAAGACTCTTCCAATAAAGAAAACCAAAAGCAGGTGGAGCATCAGATTAATACAGAGTCAACTCCTCAAGCCATAACAAAAATTGAGAATAGAGTTACTTCTTCACCACAATACTCTATCGCCAAAAACAGAACTAGAAGAGAAATTAAACCTCCAAAGAAGTATGCCGAAGCTGATTTAGTTGCTTATGCTTTAAATGTGGCTGAAGATATAGATGCGAATCAAGAGCCATCTAATTATTCTCGAGGCGGTTAGTGTGTGAAGACTCGAAAAGTGGATGTTTGCTATGCAAGAAGAGATGGAATCACTCCACAAAAATGCAGAACATGGGACCTTGTGAAACTTCCTAAAGGTAAAAGGTCATTCGTTGTAAATGGGTGTTTAAAAGAAAAAGAAGGACTCAGGAGTTGAAGAACCCGGATATAAAGCAAGGCTTGTTGCAAAGGGTTATAGTCAAATTCCAGGAGTGGACTTCACAGATGTGTTCTCTCCAGTTGTTAAGCATAGTTCGATTCGAGCTTTGCTTGGTATTGTAGCCATGCATGATTTGGAGCTTGAGCGATTAGATGTAAAACTACATTTCTGCATGGAGAACTTGAGGAGGATATTTACATGCAACAACCAGAGGGTTTTATAGTCTTAGAAAAAGAGGACTATGTTTGCTTGCTGAGAAAGTCACTTTACGGTTTGAAACAGTCACCAAGACAGTGGTACAAGAGGTTTGATTCCTTTATGGCTTCTCATGATTTCAAAAGAAGTAGTTTAGACAGTTGTGTTTACTTTAAGAAAAACGATAATTGGTTCTTTTGTGTATATACTTCTTTATGTTGATGACATGTTGATAGCAAAAAGAAAAGATAAAGGAGAGATAAGAAAGGTCAAAGCCCAACTAAGTGAAGAATTTGAGATGAAAGATTTAGGACCAAAGAAAGAAGATACTTGGTATGAAGATTCTCGAGAGATAGAAAAGCAAGTAAATTGTATCTAAGTCGGAGAGGGTACATTGAGAAAGTTCTTTGTAGGTTCAATATGCAGAGTGCTAAGCACTGTTAGTACTCCTTTAGCAACCATTTCGGACTTTCATCGGCTTTATCTCCACAATCGGATGATGAGATTGAGTATATGTCACATGTTCCATACTCTAGTGCAAAGGGGATCTCTCATGTATGCTATGGTTTGCTCACGTCCGTTTATCATATGCACAATCGGTGCGATTAGTAGATACATGGCAAGTCCCGGTAAAAGAACATTGGAAAGCAGTTCAATGGATTTTAAGATACTTACGAGGCACTCACGATGTTTGCTTACAGCTTTAGAAGAACTAAAGATGGAGTCATAGGGTATGTTGATGCTGATTTTGCTGGAGACCTTGATAGAAGAAGATCTCTCACAGGTTACGTCTTTACAATCGGAGGTTGTGCAATTAGTTGGAAAGCCACTTTGCAAACTACAGTCGCTTTGTCTACCACTGAAGCTGAGTACATGGCGATTACTGAGGCTTGTAAAGAAGCTATTTGGTTGAAGGGACTATTTAGTAAACTCAATAAAGACCTTCAAATTAGTACAGTATTTTGTGACAGTCAGAGTGCTATCTTCCTTACAAAAGATCAAATGTTTCATGAGAGAACAAAACATATTGATTTTCGGTATCATTTTGTTCGTGATATTATTGCTCGTGGTGATATTGTTGTGAGCAAAATTAGTACTCATGAAAATCCTGCAGATATGATGACTAAGTCACTTCCTATAACCAAGTTTGAGCATTGCTTAGACTTGGTTGGTGTTCATTGTTGAAGTTAAACCCTTAAGGGGTTTTATGGAAGAGGTAGAGAACTTGTTCGCGATGAAGAACTTGTTCATTGAGAATTTGTGTCAAGGTGGAGATTGTTAGAATTAAGTGACCCGAATTCTTATTTAAATAAAATACGATGGAAAATAAAATAAAAGTAAAATCAATATAGAACTAGACTTCTTTTATTTTATTTTAGAATAAGGTTTTTTAAACCTTATTAAACTCTATCTATTTTATATTTATTAGGATAAGGTGTTTCAATCCTACTAGAATATGGCTTTACAAGCCTATAAATAGACATAGTCTATTCCTCTTGTATTGATTCAAAAAAATTTCGACATTGTGAATTTTTCTTCACCTCTGCCCGTGGTTTTTTCTCGAAAGGGTTTCCACATAAAATTTGTGTGTTCTTTATTTTATTTTATTTTATTTTTCACAGACCGTAGAGAGAATAATTTCATTGTGAAAACTTACACCTTGTACATAAATGCTTCAAAAGCAATAAGAACCCATTACTGTCTTGTAAGCATATACAAAAGACTTTTAGGGATAGAATAATTTCTGAGCCAATGATGAAAGTGACAGCTTTGAAGAAGATGTGTAAAACTAAATTAGGACTTTATGCTAGCTATAATATGTGCCAAAGAGCTATGAGAGAAATTCTTAAGGAAATGAACGGGTCATATATAGAAGAATATGCAAATCTATGGGGGTATATTAGCTGAGCTACCAATAAGTAATCCTGGGAGCACAGTTTCAATCCAAGTCCATAGAAATCAAGAAGGTAAAGTTGTGTTCCATAGGATCTATATGTGTTTCGAAGCATTGAAAAAAGGGTGGAAAGTTGGTTGTAAGCCTTTTATTGGAATTGATGGGTGTTTCCTTAAAAGTGTTTGTAAAGGAGAGGTGTTAGTGGCTATTGGCAAAGATGCCAATAATCAGATGTATCTATTGGCTTGGGCAGTGGTGGAAGGGGAAAATGCCTCTTCATAGAAATGGTTTTTGGAGAAATTATTTACAGATTTATGTCATCCAATGGGTGTTGGATTAACATTGATATCAGATCAACTAAAGGTAATTTATTAGTATAAATATGTTCATTCTGTTTATTTTTTAAGATACATATTTTACACTAATTGTATGATTAACAATCTAAATTTTATGATTGTTGCAGGGGTTGATCAGTGTACTAAATGAGTGTTTTCTAGATTTTGAGCATAGAATGTGTGCAAGACACATCTATGCCAATTGGCAGAAGACTTGGAAATGGTTGAATAGTAAGATGCAATTTTAGAATTATATCAGGTCAACTTTTGTTAAGGACTTTGATGATTAATTACAAAAATTAAAAGTAATGGGTGAGACATCCACTGATCAATTATTAGAGATCCATCTGCATCATTGGGCAAAGTCATATTTTAAAGGAACATGCAAATGTGATGTCGTGAACAATAATATGGCTGAGGCATTTAATGCTTGGATACTTGATGCAAGATGCAAACCTATCATCACCATGCTTGAAGAAATCAGAGTGATGGTGATGACTAGGATGCATGTGAAGAGAACCTAGGCAGAAAAGTGAAGAACTAACATTTCCCCTGTTGCATTGGAAAAGTTGGTTAAGAATGCTACAACCTCAACTAAATGTATGCTTGCATGGAATGGTGATGGAGGGTGTGAAGTGATCTATGAAAACAACCAACACACAGTTTACTTGAAAGAGTTGAAATGCACTTGCAAAGAGTGGGAGCTTACAAGGATTCCTCGTTGCCATGTTGTATGTGCCATGTACCATGACTGGAAAAATCCAGAAGCCTATGTCTCACCATGATACAGCAAGGAGAAATATGTAGCGGCATACAGTCAGATTTTACAACCAATTAAGCGGAAAAATTTTGGCTCAAGAGAGATGATTCAATTCTTCCTCCACCAGTAAAAAAAGATGCCTGGAAAGGCCCAAGAAAAGCAAAAGGAAATCTAAAGAAATCTAAGTTTGAAAAGGACAGTAGGAGAGGCCTTAAAATGTCATGCTCTTTGTGTAAACAAGTAGGGCATAACAAGAAATTGTGTCCAACAATATCAAATATGAGTAAAAAATTATAGGTAATTCATGGACCACTTCATTTTAGATAAGTTTTTCTTTACATTCATATTTGAAAGCTAACAGTGAAAGGATTTTGATTTTGAATATGAGATTTAAACTAAAAAAAATAAAAAGGTTATTGGCAAATGAGATTTGAACAACCATTCAAATTGAAAACAAAATTTCTTTTTGGTGATTTTTTTTTCTCTTATGTGATGTGCAAGTTTAAAGGTTAGGGTTTTTATTTTTTTTCAATTCATTACAGAAATTATAAATAAAATTTATTAAGTTAATTTAGTTATAATAACAAATAAAAAAGCCACATCAAGAAAAAAAATGATGATGGTACACATAGCATTTGTGGTGACATCTTAGTTGGCAAAAATGGAAAGAAAAAAAAAAAGTCAGAACAATTGCAGATCGAGTTCTATCACAAGTACCCAAGTGAGTTCTTTCCTCTGTTGGATATGAATTTCCCTCTGTTCGATTTACTTTGATACTCGGGGTTTGCTCCTACTAAGAGTGAGTTCTTTCCTTCTTTCTATTTTAATATGATTTGATAGAGCTATATATCATCTCTTTTTGCATTGTTTGCTATAATATCATAGCTTTGATATGGCTTTGTTTGTAGCTTTATTATTGTAATTAGAATTACGTGTAAGAGGTGTTTTCTCAATTAGTGTTGCTATTTACTAGCAACCCCATGTATCACGGGATGGAAAACTAGTTTATATATATGCAGGATAGAAAATTATGAGATATAGTACGGTGATTGTTTATCTTATCTTTTAATTATGTGATTGAGAATTTAGTTTCTGTTCATGAAAATATAATACATTTCATATTTCATATCCAATCATTGTCGATGATAATTACAATAAATAAATAAATAAATAATATTATTTGCATTTGTTGTTTTAAACCATTTAATGTGACGGAAAGTATCATCTTACATTCAATATTCATATTGTATGTTAGTTGTAAAGCTTATGAAGTCGTCATAAGTTATTTTGATGTACTTTCCCACCAAATACAAATAAATATGGCTATTCTTTCTTGTATTTGTATATTCTATATATAAATAAATTAAAGGCATCTTTAGATAGATGATGTGTTTATCTGTGATTAGTGTAAAAATAGTAATGACGATGAAATTAGTTACAATAGTGATGAAATTAGATATTAAAACATGAAACAAAAAAAAATAAACGCACTACACTTGAACGCACCGCACATTCAAAAGGACCCTAAACCTTTCTATATCATCCATCACACCAAAGAAACGTTATTTTGACCATTCAATTTTTTTTTTCATTTTTTAATTCGTTAGGAGAACTCTAATTGTATATATATTCATATAAACTAAATAAAGCATTAATTAAGACATTTAAACAAAATTGTTGATGTCAAACACCTATTCATTAGGGGTGGCACTAGAGGGATAGGTTAGTGTACTTTCCTAAAAATGTAAAGTTCTTTTAAATTTAAAAGATTATAAATTAATATATAATAAAATTATATTTTGTCCTTTTTAAAATTATAAAATTGTAATTTAATTATTTTAAAAATTATAAAATGTTAAATTTATAGTAAAAAAAAATTACATTCTAACTTTCATAACAAAATTTTAATTTAATTTCGGTCCTTTCAAAAACATTTCTTGACTTCGCCCCTAGCAATGGTCCAGCTCCAATTTAATATAACAATATATTAATTTTTCGTATCATTTTGTTTGTCTATGGTAAAAAGGAGTAGTAAACTAAATTATCCTTAGCATGTGATTCTTTGATTCTTAATCCATACGTCCACATTTCTTGTTAACTATTGGTATCTTTCTTAAAGTTCATTGTTTACTTGAGAGAATGCAAGCGATTGTTCTTGGAATGAGTCTATTATGAATTTTTGCATTCTTGCATCAATCTTTATTCTCTCCCGACTTTAATTTTTAAAATATTTTTATAATTTGTATATTTCTTAAAACACTTTAGAGGAAGTTTTCCGTAATACAAATTTCTCTTAAATTTTTGTCACATCAAAAAAGCGGAGATTGTTAGCTTTAATGTTCTAAGCCTTTGATATAACAACATTTAAGATAATTTTTTATATTATGTTTCCTAAGTCATTTGGTGAAAATATAGTTTAAAATTTTATCAAACATCTTCAAAACATTTTCAAAGACTCGCAAAGTACCCAAAAGCATGTTTCGAATGTGTTTTAACGTATCCAATTTTTTTTGAGTCAATATCAATGTGATTTAAAATTTATTCATTAAATTTTTTTTTCAAACTCGTGTTTCATGAGAAGTCACGGGGTGAGCAAAACTCAATTCGATTCAAAAAATAGAAACAATTTAAATTTCGAGTTTATCGAATTGAGTTATTCGAGTCAACTCGAATAAGTAATTCGAATTTCAAGTTCGAATCGAGTTGAATTTTACAATTCGAATAACAGATTGGTGTAAATACCTTTTTGTTTCCTGTCAATTTTAAAAATAAACAAACTGGTCTCTCTCAACAAAAATTATAAAAAAATTATAAAAGTAATTTTTAAAATTCAAAATTTTATATTTAAAAAAAATCTAAAGAATATATAAAGAAAGTTGAATTTTTAAAATTTTTCTAAAAAAATAATTTTGAGAGCTAAATAAGTTAATTAATGACTCAAGTTTATAGTACTTAAATATCTTCTTCTTTTTTTAAGTTCTAAAATATATATGATTTTAAATTTGTGTGCTTAAATATGAAATTAATTGCACAATATACTATAACAAGATTTTAATTTGACATATTTAATTTTTTAATTTAAATAATTTTACTCGATTCGATTCGACTAAAATATTATTTCACCTGAGTCAATTGAAACTTTTTTTAAATTAAATTAAACACATTTTGGAAGTTCAGTCCCACTCAACTTTCCATATTACCTGATGAGTTGGCTTAAAACTGGCCTGAATTGACCAAGTGATTTTGGCACATGGCTGAAAAAGTAAAAGTAAAAAATGGCATATATACTTATATTTTAGATTTTATCTTTTTAATAACAATTTTCCTTTTTTATTTTATATAAAATATACAAATCAAAAGGTAAAAGTATAAATAAAGAAGATTACAAATTTACCTCTTTTTTTTCTTGAAACAATACTAATATATCACTCTCTATGTTTTCTGCATTTTTACAAAAATAATATTAAAAAAATAATTAATTACAAATACGTTAAAGTAAAAATTATTTACAAAAATAATTATTTATTACAATGCAAATTGATTTTGGTTGATATATCGATAGCACCACTCAATTTTTTGACCAATCATTAATCATTTTTTACAAAAAAATGTTAGTGTCATGTTAGACGACACCTGTATATATTTTTTAAATATTTATTTTTTACAAGTATACACAATAAAATATGTTTTAAATGGTGCCACCGGCCCCACCCTTTTGACTTAAAAAAATTTTGACACTATCATTTTCATGGTGATTTTTTTCGTGGTAGAATTTTTTTAATTCAAAACGGTGCTTCTTAACACATTGGCAGCATTCACTTAAAATTTTCTTTTTCTTTTATTATGTATAAATATACATCGGTGTCACCTAATACAATTGTGGCACCAATAAAAAATTCTTTTTAAAAAAATCGTAATAATTAGTTGATGATTGATCGCAAAATTAAATGGTGTCGTTAGTGTGTCAGACGGCACTTATTTGCACAGGAGCAAATAATCTATTTTCGTAAATAATTTTTTTCCAACCCATTTTTATAATTAATTATTATTTAATATTATTTTTTTGAAAAAAACTTTACATGTTTATTTTTTGTGTTTCCTTTTATTTATTTATAAATATGTTTCCTTTTATTTATTTCCTAAGTTTGGTATAATGAATAAATGTGTGTAACCTTCTAACCCCCAAAATATATATATATATATATATATATATATATAATCAAGGTGCCGTATATGTGTCCAACACTGCTACCATTCATATATTACCTTAAGTATATCTATCTACCATTCTCTCAAGCAAATCTAAGATAGCCTATAGTCTATTATTTTATTTTTGCCTCTCTAATGGATGGTACCCATAGGAACAGTGACGAATACCATCAACCTTTACTAACAGAACCAAGTTCAAATGATGAAGAAACTATATCGAGAGATGAAGCTGGTGAGGAAGGAAAGGACTTAAGTACAAGGCTATGGATCGAAACAAAGAAGCTATGGGTCATCGTAGGACCTTCAATCATCAATCGTGTTGCTGCTTACTCCATGAACATTATAACCCAAGCTTTTGCTGGTCACCTTGGTGATGTTGAACTTGCTGCTATTTCAATAGCCAATACGGTCATCGTTGGCTTCAGCTTTGGCCTCCTAGTAAATTTTCATTAGATCAAACTTTCTTTTTTGTTCCATTAGTTTTTCTACCATATTTGTCTCTTAACAATTTTTTTTTTTTTTCATTTTACTATAGCTAGGGATGGCGAGTGCTTTAGAAACCCTTTGTGGACAAGCTTTTGGTGCTAAACAATACCACATGTTAGGCATTTACATGCAAAGATCATGGATCGTTTTACTCCTTTGTTGTTTCTTGTTGTTACCCTTTTACGTATTTGCTACCCCGGTTTTAAAGCTATTAGGACAGCCGGACGATGTGGCGGAGATGTCGGGGGTGGTGGCGATTTGGATGATACCTTTGCACTTTAGCTTTGCGTTTCAGTTCCCATTACAAAGGTTCTTGCAAAGCCAGTCGAAGACTGTGGTGTTAGCCTATGTCTCGTTTGGTGCTTTAGGAGTGAATGTGTTGACGAGTTGGGTGTTCGTAAACGTGTTGGATTGGGGTGTGATTGGTGCTTCGTTGGCGTTGGATATTTCGTGGTGGGTTGGGGCTTTGGGGCTTTATAGCTACACTGTCCTCGGTGGGTGTCCTTTGTCATGGACCGGTTACTCGATGGAAGCATTTAACGGCTTATGGGAGTTTATTAAACTCTCTGCTGCCTCTGGAGTCATGCTATGGTACATCAAAACAACATATACATATAAATATGTTTGTTGTATATATATCATCTTATAATTTGTTGGTATTTAATTTCAATCGGAATTGCAGCTTGGAAAATTGGTACTATCGGATTCTGATATTGATGACTGGATACTTGTCAAATGCAACTTTGGCTGTGGATGCCTTGTCCGTTTGGTACGTCATTTTTCCTCGTACTTTTATATGCTACCAAAGTATTACTTTTCAATAATAATTTAGGTTTTTAAATAATTTTTAAAATTTTTCAATCAAATTACGGTCATTCAAGATGATTTCTACCACTTTGAAATTTTAAATCGACAATTTATTGTTAAATTTACCGAGAGGCTGTTATTTTAGTAAATAATTTTTAAAGTATAATATTTTGATAATCAAATTCTATTTATATATTATTTATGTGTAAAAAAAAAAGTTATTACAAGTGGTATTTATAAATCACGCATCAAATAAAATTGTTAATGAATCTTAAAACTTTAATGCTGGTTAATTTTAATGAGTACTCTACCAACTTTTATGGATTATTAGTTTTTTTAAAGAAAAATTACCTAGTTGGTCATCCAACTTTTAGTGTATTATTTTAGTTTTTACCTCTTTTTCACTTTAATCTCTTTTTTTACTCTAATCAATACTTAAAAACGATATTTTTTAGGTGACCAAAATAAAAAAGACTTAAAATTTGAGTAACTAAAATAAAAGTACAAACATGACGTGACGTGTATAATTAACCTTTGATAGAGATTTTAACATTTGGGTGACTAAAATGAAAGCAATCAAATTGGACAAACATACTAAATTCATCATGTGTCTATTGTTTCATAATTTTTCTTGGTTTTTTGTGAATTGGATTTGGGGTCTTGACATTATTTCCGGTTGGTAAATTTTGGTAGTATGAGTATCAATGGATGGGAGCTTATGATTCCACTGGCTTTCCTGGCTGCTACTGGGTAAGGACTTAAAATCTGATTTTAATTATTGAATTGACTAAAGAGGCCAAATTGTCGACCCATTTGAACTTTGAACTTATATGTGGCACTAAAACTATAAAATAAGTACGTTTTGAAAAATGAAACCAAGTGATCCTTCTTCAATCTTCTACCTGATACTTTTCAAATAATTTGGACAAAACAATTTCTCTAAGCTATTTTACTCATTTGACCCCCAAAAAAATTAATATTTATAAAAATAATTTTAGTTAAAAAAATATTCATCAAAATAACTTGAAATGAACAGTAAAATTGGATTATGAAAAATAGATGGTCGGCACCACTTTTTTTTCTATTAAAAAAATAAATTTTGAGGTTTTGGATACTAGATGGCCGGCACCATGTATTTTTTTCAAAAAAATTTGAGTGTTGGTACACTAATGGTCGGCACCCCTTTATCTGATTAAAATTTTGGGGGGGGGGGGGAGTGGTGCCGGCCAACAAAGGGCCAAAATCACCCAACAAAAAGAAATTGGAAATATTGCAACATAACCCCTCCTTGGGAATTTTCATGATTAAATTTTCCCATCATATATTTATAAAATATGTAGTTCAATATATTTTAAATTAATTTTTAAATTTAATAATAATATCGGTGATGCAATAATAATTAAAAAATATGATAAGTAGTTATGTTGTTTTAAAGTATAAAATATGTAATTAAACTTGGGAAATAAAAAATATGAGAAAATAAGGAGGTATTTCTATTTTTTTTTTTGTTGGGTGATTTTGGCCCTTTGTTGGTCGGCACCACTTCCCCCCCAAAAAATATTTTTTTAATCAAATAAAGGGGTGCCAGCCACCAGTGTGCCAACACCCAAAATTTTTTTTGAAAAAAATACATAGTGTCGACCATCTACTGTCTAAAATCTCAAAAAGTTATTTTTTTAATAGAAAAAAAGTGTGGTGTCGGCCATATATTTCTCATAACTTAATTTTACTGTTCATTTTCAAGTCACTTTGGTGAATGCTTTTGAACGAGGATATTTTTATAAATATTAAAAAAAAATTAGTGAAATGGGCAAAATAGCCTAGAGAAATATAGCAAAAGCAAAATTGTTTTGTCCAAATTATTTGAAAAGAATAAGATAGAAGATTGAAGGAGGATCACTTTTTCATTTTTCAAAATGTACTTATTTTATAGTTGAAGTGCCACATATAAGTTCATAAATTAAAAGGTATATTTCCACAAATACATCAACATAAAGTTTGAAATAAAATAATGACAAATTTCTCTCTATAAATTAGATTAAAGAGTAAATTAATTTTTTTGTTAAAACTTTTATCAATTTGTACTATTAAAAATTGGCGTAGCTGATAGAATAATCAAATAATAACATGTGGTGTGCTACATTTATCTCATGATGATGTATGGAGATAAAGTTTTAACTATAAAATTAGAAAAACATATTAATTAAAAAACCAATTTGTTCTTTGATCTGACTAGAGGTGCTCATAAGCCGGGTTGAGTCGGATTCGAGTTGGGCATAAGCCTATTATCAACATACTTTATGCTTGCCCAAGTCTTGCTCTACTCAAAATATGGGCCTAAAATTTGGCCAAATCCACTCATATTTACAAAAGATTAACCAAAACTCATTTTAGATCTGTCTATATTATTTTTAAATTTTTTAAAATTTTTTTATATTATATTATTTTAATATTTAATAAAATTTTATATATCTTTTTATTTATTGAAAGTTTTTATATAGTCATCTTTAACATTTTTTAATGTTTATATTAGAGTAGTATTATATATTTACTATAGGTTAATTTTTTTAAAATGTGTTCTAAATTACATAATATAAAGTATGATAGGCTTAAAAATGGGTCGGGCTGAACTCGGGTCTTAAATGTTCAAACCTGATATAGACTCATATTTTAAACAAGCCTAATTTTTTGCCCAAGCCTATTTTTCGAGTTTAATATTTTTATCCAAACTCTTATAAAATTTGAGCGATCCTTCGAACTTGAGCGAATAACTCGACTCATTAATAGGTACTTATGTAAATTAATTAACCTATTTTTTAAATAAAAAAAAAGTAAAAATTGGCGACGGGTGTCGACAGAGTGAGGGTGGCAAATGAGCTAGGAGCAGGCAATTGGAAAGGGGCGAAATTTGCTACAAAGGTGTCAATCGTGCAATCGACAATCGTTGGACTATTCTTCTGTATAATAGTGTTGGTACTTCGTGATAAAGTGGCATTGATATTCACATCCAGCAATGATGTCCTTGAAGAAGTTGATAAGCTGTCTTACCTGTTAGGCGTCACCATTCTACTCAACAGTGTTCAGCCAGTCTTATCAGGTAAAAAGAAAACGGGATAATTTACGTTAGTAGTAATTTAATTCTGTGTTTTCTTTTTCACTCAAAATATGAAAAATTAGAAATTAATTATTTAATTACTAATAATTAGTCATCTAATTATAAAAAGTTATAAAATGCTTACTCAATTATTTTTATTTTTTTAGTATTTTTATTTTTATGATTAGCCAGTTGGTGATCAAAAAGATAAAATTGAATAGTTAGGTGACAAAAAAAATATTAATACTTAGAGGATTTTTTTGTAACTTTTCATAATTAAGTTACAAAAAAACATAATTGGATGACATTTACTGTTGTTTGCGCAAAAAAGTTTCATACTATAAGGGCATATAAAGGTAAAAGTATCATAAGGTTCTTGTACTAAGAGTTAATTGCATTTTATTCTTTCTACTAAAAAAATAGACAAAATAATATTTGTATGTCAGATGAAAGAGTAAACTTATCTTTTTGTTAAAAAATTTATACATTTTTATTATTAAAAACTAATCTTTGTACTACGTGTAACTTTCTTTGTCAACCAGGTCAATTTTTAACAGTAGAAATGTATATTGATCATATTTGCTCTCTTTGACAAAAAGCCTAAAATTACCCATAGTTCCTCCCCAACCTATAAATAGGAAGATAATGTGCTTTAGCACACTAAAACTCACGTCTTCCTATATTAATAATAATACTCATACTAATTGAATTAAGACTCACTAGTAATAATTTTTAATTTCTTGAGTTGTTGTAAATTGTAGGAGTGGCAATTGGATCAGGGTGGCAAGCAACGGTGGCTTACATAAACTTGGGTTGCTATTATATTATTGGACTCCCGCTTGGGATTTTGATGGGATGGGTTTTCAAGTTGGGTGTCTCGGTAAGGCCCTCTTAATCCTTCCGAGTTCTAATGACAATTCGACTTAAAATCTCTCTCTTTTTTCTTTTTTTTTTTTTACCATTTACAACACCCTATAGATTGGATTTGAGTCATTTTAGAGTTTAGATCATTTTGAGTTTTGATTATTTTGACTTATAATTTTGATTTTTTTGGGTAAAGTCGTTATGGGTTTAGACTATTTCAAGTTATTATCATTTTGAATTTGAATTGCTTGTTCGGGTTAACTTTAGGTTCATATCAATTTTGAATTGAATAATTTTGTATTAAAGTTGTTTTGGTTTGAGTCGCTTTGGGTTTATGTTGAGCTATTACGAGTTTAGATCATTTAGGATTTTTGTCACTTTGGGTACAAATTATTTGTTCAAGTTATTTTAAGTTTGAATTATTTGAAGCTCTTGTTAATCTAAAAATAGATGTGAATTGCTAACTTTTTTTATGATCAAATTGGATTAGATCAACTATGGGGTTTAGAGTTTATAAGACTCGGGTTTTGAGTTGGTATCAAGATTGAGTATAGGTTTAGAGTTTATTTGATTCATGTTTTTTGAGTTTGGATCATAATTGAGAACATTTTGTAATGGTAAAACCAGGGAATTTGGGGTGGGATGATCTTTGGAGGAACAGCTATTCAGACAGTGATTTTGGCTATATTCACAATTCGAAGAGATTGGAAAAAGGAGGTTAGAAGCATCATACATTCAAACATTGATTATGGTTCATTTAAAGACAGCTACATTGTCTCATTTATCACTTTGTTTACAGGCTGAAAAGGCTAAGCAGAGAGTTGGAAGGTGGGCGAAGTGATCAAACCACAGCAACCCATAATCAAGGGATCTACTAAATGGCCAATGAATTTTGCTCATTTTGGGACACCCTAAACTTTCACTCCCAATAAAAATCTGTTAATTGTTTCAAAATAATGTTCAATGTTTTCCATCCCTATTTAAATATCATAAGTAAAAATGTAGTGTTCACCTGTTTTCTAACTCCAAACACTTCGATTTTTCACCATTGATGCCGGCAACTTCGACCATTGATTCAGCCAACTATGGCGTATCTGCCATTGGACTTGTTTCTGATTGGGTTTGAAAATTCTTCTGGATTTATCGGACCAAATTATTACAATTGGGCTCTTCTACTTTGCATGGGGCTGGCTTCCTCTTTCTTTTTCTTTTTTAATTCTTTACGATCCATGTTCGGGATTAGGGGTTGCCCCTCCCAAAAATATCGTCCTCCAAGGTTCAAACATGCATTTCCCCTTAAAAATGCAATGTGACTTATCACTGCACCCAATCATTAGAGTGTTGATTCTAGAGATTTTATAGTTTTAAAAGTAACAAAATATCAATATGCGCTAGTTTTTTATTGCTTTTGAAAATTGTTATAAAAAAGTGCTTTTAAAAAGTTTAGTTTAAGACTTCCAATTTGATATTGTTGTTGTGATTAAGAATTGCTTTTGAAAAACTCGGTTTAGAAGAAGTGCTTCTGAAAAGAGCTGTAAAAAAGTGTGGTTTGTTAATTTCAAGTATTTAGCATTGCCGTGCAAAAAAATTGTGGTTGAAAGTTAAAATATCCATTTTAGACATGATGTTGGAAATTAAAATATCCAGTCAGATAATATAGACTAAATCTACCACTATACGCGTAATATAGAACTGGTGATTGAGTTTAACCAATACTTAGCTATTACCATTTGGGCTAGGACTAAAATTTTAAGTTTTGAAAACTATGGGAACTAAAACTGTCCAATTCAAAAAGTACAAAGACTAAGCTTGATCAAATTAAAGTATGTGGACTAAATCTGTAACTTTTGCAAAGTACAAGAGGTAATAGTAGAATTTAACCGTAAAATAGAAAATGTACTAGTAATTACTAATTAGGTTACCTCTATTGCAATTTACCCAATTAAAAATGATAAGAGTATTTAGGGATAGAGAGACATGAGTATAAATCAAAGAGATGAAAACAAGGTAGAGCAAAAGGACAAATGAACTCAAACAATTAATTGCTAACCACTCTAGCTGCCTCTATACAATACAATGTAAGTATTGTTTTGTTTTTTTTTTAGTAAGATTAAAATAAACAAAATGTTAAAATATGTCGCAAGTTGCTGTACTTTTTATAAATTTAAAATTAGTTTATGTATTTTTTTTCTAAGAAATAAGTTCTTCTAATAAAATTTAGGTTTAACTGTTAACCTCGTTAAAATTATTTCGTTAAATTCAAGTTTATTATAATGTTAATTTTTTAGTTACATTGCTATAATATAAGTATTTTTTTTATTTCAAAATATCACACTAACAAATCTAACAAAAAAAAACATTATTAACAGTAGGGAAATAACTTGTGTATGCAACGAATAAATAAATAAAATAAAATTGACAAGATTGAACACACAAATTTTATTTAGAAAAACTCGTCAAATGAGGATAAAAAATCACGAGCAAAAGGAGATTTCACTATAATAAAGGAGAGTACAAAAAAGAATCAAAAGGAAAAACCCAAATCCCCGAAATAAAAACCCTTTAAAACAAAAAACAAAATTCTCTCAGTCTCAATATTTCTGATATGTTAAATCTAGAGTAACTAAGGCTTATTTATAGGCTGAAATTCGTAGCATGTATGACTAGAATATCCCTAAGTTAATTAGAGTTTAAGTGGAAAACTAAAACAGAGTTTAATTGAGAGAAGAAAGCCGAAAAACTTGAGGAACATGTTGCCACATCGCGACAAGGGGGCGTCGCGTCGTCAGGACGAAGGCTCTTTTCTCGTCGTGACACACTGTTTGGTCCGAAAAATGCGAGACACGACTCCACATTAACAATTGGACCTGAATTTTGAAACTTGAAAAGTAAAGAGACTAAAATTCTAAAAATAAAAGTATAAAGATTAAATTCTGAATTTGTGAAGAGTTTAGGACCTATGGCATATTTTAACCATAAACAAATTACCCTTAAAAAGAGAATAAAATAAATATGAGGCCGAACACCAAGACGATGCGGGCAAATGCCCAACAATAAGATGAGCTCAAAACGGGAAAGTGTCTTAGCAGTAAGGACCACCAATCACACCTTTTGAGGGATTTTAGGGAATCATAGTTGGACATATCGACCGTTATCACCGCAATTTGATGAGCCAGCACTTCACAACATCAAGCCTTTATAATATCTCCACTTATTTAGCATCCCATAATTGCATGATTTTCTATTAAATTTGAAATTAATTCAAGTTAAGTTTTTAAATAAGTGGGAAATTCCATAATACCTTTTTCAAATTTACAAAATTTAAATTCAAAATTTTACTGATTCAAAAATTTGGATTTAATTTTTAAAATTAGAATAAATTGAGTAATAAATTATTTAGAATCGTAATTTTATTGATATGATCCATGGTTTAATCTTATATGCATTATATAGCAGCACAAATTCTAGAAAGTACCAAAGTTCTAGATTTGATATAAGACGGGTTAGTATTTCTTCATTCAGTCTCATCCAATCAAAATGTTTTCCTTTTTTATTGGGTGAGTTGCTTTTTTATTTTGATAAATTATGAAATGAAAAGGGGTTCATTTGATCAATTATTTGATAATTATTAACTACAATCTTAATATTTTTACTACTTTTAGTACTGGTATCGACCTAGGACTCAATATCGATATTATTTCTAAGACAAAAATGAATAATTCTCCAATTAAAAAATTTTCTGTGCAATAAATTTCCCATAGCATCTAGGATATCGCCTTCTCCTAGATGTTGTACGTTCGTGATAATTTCTCTAATCTAAATATTTGTATATGTCTATTTAGTTATGAGTTTGAAATTCTTGAAATATTTTTGGATTTGAAAAACCTATTGTTTTTTACTTTTCTAATATATATTATATTGAATATCAACTAATTTATTTATAAAGTATGCATTTCATTCTTACAATTTATACTATAAATGAAATTCAACTTCTAATTCTTAAATCCATGTTAGTAAACGGAATCGAAATTCTTACCATTCAACTCAATACATGTTAATAATTTCACCTTACGTTACTTTACTTTTGTTAATTTAACCATGTCTCAAAACATAAACTTCATAAAATTAAAATTGTATGTTTGATGTAATATCGAATTTAACCAAAGTTTTTGTATCAAATTGGTGGTTAAACTAGTCAAGAAATTGGTTATTTATCTAAATCATTGGTTTGGGTTGATAAATAAATTAACAAATTCATAAAAAAAAAAGAAAAAAATCTAAATCAATTGTCAATTCAAATGTATTTTTGACCTGATTCAATCGATTCGTACTAATTATTTGGTCAACTAGTTCAACCTCTTTCTCTAGACAGGTGTATTGGCTGATTCTAGGTTCAACTAGCCTATTCGTCGAATCCCACAACCTTGGATTTAATTACAAATGCAAAACTCAATGTGTTTTTAAACTAAAACTAATTCGATTAAAAAATTATTAAAATAAAAAAAATCTGATTCAACTGCCAGTTTAACCGATTCATATCAGTTCCCAATCTAATTGGTTTAAAATTACTTTTTAAATTGATGTCGTAATTGATTTCTAATCCAACCAGCTAATCTAATCCAATTCAAATAACTCCGTCAAAACTGTTAAAATAGAACATAGCAGAGTCACATAGCCCATTGTAATTGACCCCACAAAGAAAAATATTATATTTCCTAAAAAATACTTATAAAAATTTATATAATTGATACATTCATCCCACAAAACATTTAAATATATTTCCTAAAAATTATGTTTTCGCACAAAAATTGAAAATGCTTGTCAAAGTTTTTAAAAAGTAATTATTTTATAAAACAATTATATATATAAAAGTAAACTAATTTTTCTTCGCCCACTAAAATTCAAAAATTTGTAATCCTTTAATTTTCATTCAAAACATTACTTTTCTCTCAAATTTCTCTTATTCTCTCGTATTTTCTTGAGAAATTTTTTTAAATAGGTGTTCAATATTTCGATTACTTTCAAGTTGGTATTTTAATTTGGTAACAACTACTTTTTCTTTTCAATCTTTATTGATTAAATCTCTAAAAAATTAAGAGTGTAGCTTTTCTTGTGATAGATTAAAAAACTTATACAAGATTTAATTTTTTTATTTATTAAATGATTTTGAGATATTAATTTTATATAATATTTATGATATTGTAATTGGGTAATAATTTTTAAAGGTTAGTTAATACAAACCCTTAAATAAATCGGGATCGATTGTATTTACAATCTTTAATTTTTTGAATATTAATTAAAAATTAACATTTTTATTTAGAATTTATTATTTCTTGTGTGGTTATTGTGAAAATTGATATATTGTATTATCATGTCATCAAAATGTACTTAAATGATTTTTATTTTTGTAATTAAAAATTACTAATTATATGTTAGCTTCGTCAGTAAGAACAGAAAACTATTTTAAAAGAAAGTTTACCAGTGAAGTAAGAGAAGAACAATAAAAAAAAAAAGAAATATTAAGCATTAATTTATATGACTGTTATATACGTTTTAATTTTTAAAAAAATTGATCTCACTATCTAAATTTTTTGATTCCATCCCTATAGTAAATATTTTTATCAACATTGCAACCACTCGAGTTGAAACCCTAAAAATGATATTATTAGAAAATATTAATTGTAAGAAAAAGAATATTCATAAATTGGAAGGCCACGTGGATATTAAAAAGAACTTTACAATAATTAAAAGAACCTCAAATGATTATGTACACCATTCAAAGAGAAAGTTACAAACAACGGCTAAAAACAGTTTAGGAAGTGACTCGGTCAAAACTCAACCCACCGCCCACTAGCCGCCAACCGAAACAACTGGCTAAACCGAGTCAATTTGTTCGACTCATTGTCCGACGTTGCAACCACCACCATTTTCCCTTCATTCTCCTTCTTTTCAATCGGGGCCACAAGGTTCGCCTTCGTCTCCTTTATTAAACCCCACAAATCATCGTTCCTGTTCCTGTTCACCAACAACACAGCTATCCTCTCCTTGCAACCCTCGAACCTGTTTATACAACTCAGGAACTCAGTACATTCACTCCAACTCAAACTCACCATCCTCGCTCCGAGTTCCGTGACTCGGACGAAGATTTCACGTTGTACTGATCTATAATCTTCGCTAACCAATCTCACAATCTCGTGTACCAAGCTCTTCCGTTGAAGATAAAGTGAATCGGCCGGTACATTACCCAAATGATCCGCAAAATTAACAAGAACATCAAGTTCCTTTAGTAAATCCGAGTTCAAAAACCCTATGATTTCGTTCTTGGATCGTGGTGAGTTAAGGTGATAACCCAAGATCCTCGAGACCATCAAAATTTGTTCCAAGATTCCGGCGTACCATCGGACCCATGCCGACATTTCGCATGTCTCTGAATCGGAACCGTCTCGGAACGTCGATAAGTTGAGAAAATTCCGGCCACCGGAAGAAGGGTAAATCGCGAGCTGATCTTTCAAGATGAAGGAACCTTTGTTTATTATGTTATGGATTGTGTAGAGACATTTGAGAGCGACCGATGAATCTTTAGTGCGGTGTAGACGGTCCATGACGGCTTGTATACAAGTGCATGCTGTGAAACGTGAGCCATGACCGAGGCCTATAACGGCGGCGATTCGGTGATCTGATGGGGGAACAGAGGAGCCGTGGGTGGTGGCGCGTAGAATGACGCGACGAGCGGAAGCTTTGTGGCGCTTCGTTGATAAAGTTGTTTTGATAAATGAACCCTTGTCTTTTAAAATTCCGGAGATGATTCTAAGCCTTTTGTGATACCCCATTGAAACAACACTTGAAAATATACAGAGTTGAAGGAAGAAGAAAGGAAAAGAACACAGTTCATGTCGATTTCTTACGACAAGCTATAAATACTTAAAAAAGACACGGCAAAAGAAAAAGAGTTAAAATCTGCTGCTAGTCCCTGTATTTGTATAGAATTTTCAATTTGGTCCATGTACTTTAAAAATTAAAAATTCAATCCTCTTTTTTTTTTTTCAATTTAACATCTTTATTTTCTATTAATCATATGCCATGTAATATGAGGACAGCTTAACAAAAATTTCAAATTCACAAATTTTGATAGAAAATATTTATGATTTTAATAATAGGATTGAGTTTTTTAAATCAAAAGAATAGAAAGAATTATTTTTAAAAAAAATATATGATTAATTAAAACAAGGGTAAACTATTAAAATAGTCACTTTTGTTTTTCTCGAGTTACATTTTAGTTACTTATGTTTGATATATTATGTTTTAGTCACTTACGTTATCGTGTTGTAACATTTTAGTCATTGAGAATTAATTGTCGTTAACGATGTAACGGTAAGCTGACGTGACACGTTAAATCATCGTTTCAAAAAAGGAGAGTTAAAAGAGCATAAAAGAAAAAAAAAACATAAATTGCTCAAAACGAAAAAGAATATGGGGACCAATTGTACAATTTAACCTAAAATTTTATTTGAAATGATGATTTAACGAGCTACGCCAGCTTATCATTACACCACTAACAATAATTAATGGTTTAGTGACTAAAATGTTACAGCATGTTAACGTAAGTGAATAAAATATAATATTTCAAATATAAGTGACTAAAATGTAATCTGAGGAAAATAAAAGTGACTATTTCGATATTTTACCGCTAAAATAAAATTTCTTTGAAAATTTAATTAATTAATTAATTAATTTACAAAAGTAGGGGGTTTATTTCGTCAAGTTCCCACTTTTTTTTTTTTTTTTACGGGGATTATTTTGGGAAATTTGACTGGTAATAGGGATAGCCGTGTTAGAAAATGACATTCCATATAATATAATTAATTAATTGTGGAGAATAAAAGAAGAAATTTCCCTTAAAACGAGTGTTCTAGTAATTACTATATCAATTAGGACCAAGTCTATGATTAAAGACGTAAATTTTCAAGTTGACATTCTTCGGGATTGGACTCAAGCGCTCGTATCTATAATTTAATATTTTTTGTCATTAGATTAAAAGGTTGTTGATTGAATTTTAATTTTATCAATATCGTTCTTATTGTAATTTTTTAGAGTGTATAGGTTTACGATGCGTATTCTTCTTTTAATTTGATTAGTTAATAAATTAGGAGGGGTTGTGGAGAGTTTAGAAAATGTAGGGAAAAAAACTAGATTTATGACACATTTACAATGTGGGTGAAAAAAATTTCATAACAAATATATTTATTAAAAATTTACATAAAAATTAAATTGATGTTTTGGTTATAACGATAAAGTTAATTGATTATCATGCATGATGTTTTGAGTTCAAATCTTCAATGATATACTGTATAAAAAGACAAAATTACCCTTATAAAAATACAACTTAATTGTATATGAGATGGTACTTTAGTAATTTCATTATTAGTGTTCGGTTGACTCTAAACTTGATCATGGGCTGGGCCACTAAAGGCCTACTTTAAAAGTGGAAGGGTTTGGGTAAAAATATATGCCCGAACAATGCATTTGGACAAAAAAAAGGCTTATTTAGAAAACGAATTAGGCCTTAGGCAAGACTGTTTGGCCCGACCCGCATTTGACAAAAATTTCTGCTGCTTTTTTGCTGTTGTTTACTACTATTATGTTATTGTTTTGCTACCATTTCATTATTATATTACTACTATTTTGTTGTTATTGTTTAAACATTGTATAATTCTTATTTTCTTGTTAATTCTGCTATTATTTTAAAGGCATTTGTTTGTTAAGTTGCAACCATGTTAGTGTTATTTAAGTATAATGACTTTTTTTTATATATGTTTTTTCAATTTGTTGGGAAACATTTATTTTAATGTTTTTAGTCTCTTTGATGTATTATATATTTTTATAAAAAAAACAATCTAAAAAAAGTAATGAGGGTGGGCCAAGCTCGGGCTTAGTATTTTTTATCTAAGTTAGACTTGGACAAATTTTTAAGGCTATTTTTCGGGTCAGATTGGCCTCGAGCCTAGAAAAATAAACAGACAAAATAAAATGACAATTTTTTTATGATTACAGATATTATTTCAATTACAAATATAGACAATACATGTTTAAATAATTATAACCTTATCTTTAAATTCGTATAAAAATAAATTTGGATAAAACCTATACATCCACATGATTTACATAAGTGATACTAAGCCATCAAAATTGTCAAAATCTCAATATTTAAACTAAGCCCTTATTAACTTTTTTATTAAAATCTTAAATTATTTTTTTACTAGAATTTGGTCAACAAAAATGGTTTTTTTTTCTAATAAACTTTTATTTATTTTCGAAGAAATTAATCCATCCTATGAAATATTTCTTTTGTTGAATTTTTTTCACATACTAGTATTTTATCCTATATATTTGAAAATATTATAAATTAATTTAAATGATTTAAATATTTAAAAATTCTAATAAAATAATTGGACCTATAAGCACATTTAACCTTTTTTTAGTAAGAATCGTAAAGAATCAATTACAAACATTAACAGAAACAACGCTAAAATTAGACAATAAAGATCGATTATCTAATCGAATCTTATCAACAATTTTAATAAAAATTATATGAAAAACTCGGCATCAATCGAAAACTCTTTCATTAAGCAAATCTAGCTTTAGGATAACGATTAGGGGAAAAATATCGTTCATTTAGAATTTTTAGAACATTATTGGAAGTCAAATGTTTGTTTTTGAGTCTTATCATGAATATTGTGATTGCGTGTGTTGAATTTCTTTCCTTTTCATTTCCATTTTAACTTAAATATCATTCCCTTTTATACATGTGATTAAAACTATAAGAAATAAATATATTTAAGATAAGGTTAAATTCTGGTTTAAGTTCCTATATTTTTCGTGTATTTAACTTTTACTTTTATTTTTAAGAATTTAGTCTTTTTTAATTTTTGGATTTAAAAGTTAAAGTCTAAGTGTTTACACCGTTAATTTAATTTAATTAAAATCAGTGGTGTAATATTTTGAAATAACAAAAAAAAAAAAAGAAGTACTCTAACGATATTGCAACGAACTTGAATTTATTAATAAATTTTAGCGAGACTTTAATTTAAAATGAAATCAATTAAATTGATTTTTTCTTGCTTAGATTTTTTAAAAAATAAAATAAAATAAAATAAATTGGATATTGGTTTAATTCAATTAAAATAAAATCTGAATTGTTTCTAAATCACTTTTGGTTTTAATTAAGCTAAAACTAATTTTAAAATTTTCTAATTAATTTTTTAAAATTTTGACATGGGTGGATATTTGGATATCCATTTATGTTGGCTTTTGGAAATTTTAATTAAAAAAATATCAAATTTCTGTTTAAAATAAAAATTTAAAGAAAATTAGTTTCAAACCAAATTATTTAACCTAAAAGCTCAAATCAGTTTTTACTAAGCCCAAATCTTTTTGAAAAATCCATATTAGATTGTAAGGCTCGAATCAGTTTTGAAATAGTAGCTTGATTGGGCTCCAATCCACTTTCGGCCCAATTTCGTTTTCAAATTTGAGCCCAATTTTAATTTTGTAGCCCACTTGTTTTTTTAAAATGAAGAGTCCAAATGTCTTTTAGTCTAATTTTCATGGCCCAAGCCCATGTCATTTTTATTTTGCAATCTAGGGTTTTTGGAACCCTAGTCTATTTCAGTCATTGTTGCCCTTAAGGTGGACACTAATGGCTGTTCAGTGTGCGCACATATATACACAGAAAACAGCCTTAAAGGCTAATAGGATATAAAATTTAGGGTTTAGGATTTATGGAAGATCTCCATAAAAAGAAAAAAAAAAAAAGAAAGGAGTCAAGTAAGAATCAAGTATCAATATAAAAAAGAAAAGAATATCATAACAGTTTGAAACTATGTCACATAAGATTTAATGTGACATTTAATAGTCAAATCAATGATTTTAATAATGAAAGGACTTGATTGATATAATCTCGACAGTTTAAAGATGTAATTAGAATGATTTAGAATTTAAGAATCATTTTAGAATTGGGATCATACTTTGGAAATGTTTGATACAATTAACTTACTTAAATAGTTCTATAGTAGTATAAATTTTTTATAATTCATCTTTTTAACTCTAAATTCATTTTGCTTCAAAAAGTCTAAATTCATCCACTTAAAATTAAATATTTAATGCCGATTGAGTGTCTTAGCTTGATTGACATTGTTGTCAGTATAAGAAGACATGGGTTCGAGTGCGTTGAAACACGTTATCCTTCTATTTAAGGGTTAAAGAGGGGTTATGGATAGTTTTAGGCATTGTATAAAAAAATAATAGATATGATAAGAACATGAGATTAATATTTAAAAAAAATTGATTTATTATAATTCATATTCAAATTTTAAAAGATTTTTTATTTTGGAATAGTATTTGGAAAAGTATTTAATGTGTGAGGTTTGGTAGAAAAATATTCACTTACCCTCTCGAAATTTGATGAAAAATATAATAATTTCTTGAAATTTATATATTAAATAAAATTTTAATGGAATTGGTATGACTTTGGTAAAGCCCAAGTAAGCTCTCCGTGTGCTGCAAAGGAAAAACTCAACACCAATCTTTGGCAAGATAAGTTAGAGTTGTTTCACGTGTGAAGCATGCATGCGCCAGCTAGAGTTATGGTTGGCGAGGCGTCATTTGTGGGCGATGTTGTAATCAGCGAGATTGTGATCAAGCGAGGTGATGCGTGGGTAGTTCTGGCAAAGTATCGGTTACAATTCTAAGCACCATTTTTTCAGTTATTCTTATCTCCGAAATGGTTTAAGGATTAAAAAAAAGTCCTCGGTAAAAAAAAATTGTACCAAATTGAGTTGTTAATGAAAAAATAGCTATGTTTACGTGGCCGACAAAAATCACCAAAAGTTGCCATGTGGCAGAATAATAATGTCAGCATTTTTTTATAAAAAAATTAAAAATAATTAAAATATACAAATAGAATGAATCTTATTAATAATTATATAAAATTTTAATATATATTTTAAAAACACCAAAAAATTCTTATATATTTTAGTGTATATATAATTACTTTTATTTTAATTTTATAAAATTGACTATATAAATTCAATTTTTTAATATTCAATTTAGAATGTACCATTTGTTGCGTGAATAAGTATGTCACGTTGAAGTGAAATGGAAAAAAATATTGGATAAATTATACCTAATGTCATTAAATTATTAGTATATTTACATTTTGCTTATTCAATTTTAAAACTTAATAGTTACTGAATTATTTAAAAGTTCTCATTGAACAATTCAAAAGTTTTTATTTATTTAAGTCATTGGACTGTTAAGTTTTTTTTTTTTTTAATTTTAAAATTCGACTAGTAGCTCCATGCAATGATTCGATGGTCGGTACGGTAGATTAGTACCCATTGATAAGTAGAAGAATATATTTTAGATCTAAATTGATTTGACGGTCATTGTTGGAGATTAGTGCAGGCGATGCGAATAGAGAAGGCCATACATAATCAATTTTAACAGCTCAATAACTTAAATGAAAACTTTTAAATAGTTTAGTAACCGTTTTGTAATATTTTAAAGTTAATTCACCAAAACGTAAAGTTACTAATAATTTAGATCTTGGATGTAGTTTATCCAAAAATATTAAAAAGGCAAAAAAATATTGCCAGGTATAAGTGTGGGACCACATTATAAATTTTTAGATCTGATCCTCGTAATCGCACTCTAACGGCTATTTTTCTTTCAATTTGAAACTTCCTCACCAAAAAAAAAAAAAAATCCCAGCAAAAAGAAAAAAAATCCAAGAAAAAGAGAGAAAATTCCTCCCTCTATTGTCTTCCCTTGCAGAAAAAAGAAAACCCTAATTCCATTTCCTAAATATCCCTAATTTCCCACCTTTTTTTTTCCTTTCATTTTCATTCTACATTTTTTTCCTCCAAAAGAAAACTTTTTAAAATTTTTTTTTTTAAGGTCTTTTGAGGTCTAGGATTATTCAAGAATCTAATTTTTTTTGGAGTAATTGTGGAAGACATGGATATTCCTCAAGAAGTTGATGATTACATTAAAGAAACAATTGAAGATTCCTTAGGTCTTGAAATCTCCACTCAATCTTTGCAACTAAAGCTCCGCTCCACCGAAGAAGCCCAGCGTCGACTCCGTGACCAGTGCTTATTCCTTCTCTCAAAATTGAAGGAGAAAGATCAAATCATCGAGCGCTCAAAGGTTTGTTAACTCAGGTTTGAGTATTATTTTCTATTTATTTAAATGAGGAATTATTGACATTTTTTATTGAATTTTTTTAAGGCGGAAGCGAATATGAATGCGGCGGCGTTGAAGAGATTCGTGGAGGAGAACCAGAAGCTTGCGGCGGAGTGTGCGAATCTGTTGACTCAGTGTAACAAATGGGAAAGAGAGTGTTCGCTCTATGATCGTGATAGGGAAGCGTTGATGGATTTTGGGAATGAAGCTGATGAGAGGGCAAAGAAAGCTGAGATTAGGGCTCATGAATTGGAAGAAGAATTGAGGAAATTAACTGAAGAATTAAGGTTCTACAAGCACCATTATGAGAACCAAGGGGTAAATTAAAAATTTTCCTTTAATTAATTAACTTTTACTTTGTTTTCAATTGTTGATATTGCTGACTTGAGGATCCTTAGTTAAACATTTGAACTTAGTTGAGCATGCATGAGAAAACCATTAGATGACATAACTTGAACACAATGGAACTGCTTTAAGTAGATTGTTTTCAGTTTTTAATGTTATATGATTTGATTAGAAAACCCCCCATCATATATAGTTCTGTTTAGTACTATGATACATCTGAAGTGACTGATAAGCATATATACATTCCTTGAAGATTGATTCATCTTCTGAGGGCACTGCTTTGGAAGAGAATTTGCTTGAGTCGGTTCTATCAACGTTGATTTCTAAAGACGAAGTTATGTGTGGACGAGCATTCTTGGAGGCAAATAATTCACTTGAAGCATGTCAAAAGATGCTTAAAATGTGGAATAGGTGACGTTTTCTTCTTTTATTTCTTTCATCTGCAACTTTGTTGATTAATGGAGATATATGTGCTTTCTTCTCTGCTAGACTACTCACATATTTCTGAATCAATTTTTTGGCTTGTTTTGCTTTGCAGGTTGAGGCCTTCAACTCGAAAAATTTTGTCACTGGCTGCGGAAGTAAAGACCCTTGAGAAAGACAAAGAACACCTCAGAATGAACCTTTGTAAAGCTGAAGAAGAGGTAATAACCAAGAACTTCGAACACTGCAAGCTCATTGAAATTTGCATATTCCTTGTCATAAAAAAGGATATTTTTATCCCTATAGGTCAAAGTTCTGTTTGAAGAAAACAACATATTGGATGAAGCGAACAAAAGATTATTGAGGCAATACCACAAAGAAAAGAACCTCCATGGTTCTGATGGGAAGCATTCTGGTAGTGCATCTACGAAGGTGAGGAGGGAATATGTTGGATTCTCTGTATCTGTTTTGTCTTGCACGAGTGCTTGTTCTCACATGTAAAGACTAAGTGCACTTCCTGCATGTGTTTAGTCCATAAACACAAATTCATTGATTTAGTGCTATTATTTGCCTGACTCTCTTGCAGACAAACAAGCGAAAATCAAGTCCCAAGATTTGCAGTCCAATTGAGAGGAAGATTGATTTCACTGATCCGGATTCAGCAAGGAAGCCTCTCTCACCCTTGCGGCATAACTCCCCTGACTTAAGAATGCACAAGTGAATACTTAAATCTCGTGCATGATAGGATCTAATCTCTTTGCAACAATGATGATGTTAGAAGTAGATTTACATATAGCTTTTCTGAAGCTGAGGTGTTTGTAGTTGTGAGAGATAGCTTCCAAGCACCGGAAGGAAATCCCTCCTCCCCCTTTTTTTTATAAAAGGTGTAAGTAACTCTGTCATCTTCTGCTTTTCTTTAGTCCTGACTAATCTGATATCATAGAATGGATAATAGCTCAAGCTAGTGCTGTAGACAGAAATTTTAGCAATTCTAAAATTGATTGTTAGATTAATGTGTGTGAATTTTGCGCATTACTTAACTACTCTAATTTTTCAGAGATTTTTAGCTTTGTTTTGTTGGGTGATTAGCTCTTTTATAGGCTAAATTCTAATCCTTTCTTTTCACATTAAAAGCTGTTGTTTTTGTGGGTTCACACTGACTGCATTTTGGGCCTTGTAAAAATTCTGGGATTTAACAATGGACCACTATTCTCACACTTGTTGTGTGCTAAAGCTGCTTTCGAGATGCCAACAAGAAGAAGAGTTAAACTATATCCACTATTCTAGTTGTTATCATTTGTACATTTTCTGCTCGCTGTTACACACTGTAGTTCGCTGTTTGAAAAGGTGCAAAATTGCCCTAAAATTTTATCAAATGTTTTTAATCGGGATAAATATCAAAACTATACATGAGCTTGATACAATTTGCAATATTATAAATGATTTTAATTTGGTGCATTTGTATAAATTAAATTTTTAGGTTTAATTTTCACATTTCATTAATCTTGTTATTTATGTGGTATAGTTTTTCTTTAGATCATGTATAAATCGTTGAAATGACATTTTATTAGGTTAAAAAAAAATTTAAATAAGTTCATCTAGACTTTTTTAAAAAATAAATTTCTCGAGGAAATAGAAAATTCTTTTCACAAATATTTTTAATTTAGATGGAAATAATTAATTTTTTTTATTTTTTAATCTAATAAAATGACATGTTAACAATCTATCTGATTTAAAACGAAACGTATGCAAATTGTATTAAAAATCCGATATAGAAGAATAATTATTTCAAAAGACACATGAGTTTCTGTTCAGATTTTACCCCGTTATTGTAATTCACAGAAAAAAGATTGAATTTCTCAAGAAAAAGCGAGCTGTCGAAGAAATCATTAAGAACTTAATTTTATCATTATCTTGATATTTAAAGGATTAGAATGATATTTTTTTCATTACCTCATTATTACATGTAGCATGCGTAAAACATTTTTTTTTCTGGAAAAATATTATATGGGCTTTCTTCTTTGGTGGCGGTGGTTGGCCGCCTTGGTGAGGCTGAGGTCCCATTAGCCTAAAAGGGATGAAGGCAAGAAGATTGCACCCAAGTGAAGAGCAAAAGGAATCTTAAGCTTATGAGAAAAAGGTTGGGATAGGTGGTCCACAAAAGGGTGTGATTGGTGAAACCATCCAAATATTCAAGGGTTTTTTAAAATACTTTATGCAAAATTAGTAATAACAAGACCGAATAAAAAAATAAATTAAAATCTATACATAATATATGCATAAAATGAGATGAAAATTTATTCGTCGTAATTATGTATGGTGAGACTTAATTTTGAATATCAAGAATTTAAAAATAAAAACTTCATGAACTAAAAGATAAAATTCAACACTAAAATTAACAACTTGATTGACAAATAAGGATTTAGTTTACCCATTAATTTAAAACTTCACCCTAATTTGGGATGTATATGCACTTTAAGTATATGTTTAATTCATATGTGACCAAATCAGTACTAGAACAACTGACCAGGCCTAGGCAAGCTAGAGTGGCATTGCCTAAGGGTAGTTTGCCTAAACCATTTGACCCCAACAACCCAACCAACCAAACCAAACCCATCTTCCTTAAAAAGAGCATATGATTTTAGTGGCTTCTTTACTTGGGGTAAATAGGGGAATGAAGAGAGACCCTTTTGGTTTTTACATCACTTGAGAGTTACTTATATCATGGCCGTGGAGACTTTTAGTCTCATGTTAGGTGGGAGGTTTGTATCAAAATCTGATTCACCAAATCCATTTTTGGACAACTTCAAAGACAACACTTGTAAGTTAAGTCCTTTCCCATTTTGTTCAGTGTTTCAGTTTTTTCAAAAGGTTAAAATATGCTATTAGTACTTTTACTTCGATAAAGTTTGAGATTTAGTTTCCATACTTAAAAAGTTAAAATTTCAAATATGTAAGTATTTTTTGTCAAATTTTGTCAATTTGAAATTTCAGTTAGGTTATCCTTAAACAACGTGACATATGATTACTAGAAAATAAATATAAGTTTACAAATTTTGACATAAACTACAACAACAATAACAATTGGACTAGGAACTTTAAATTGAAAAAAAGTAGAATGATTGAATTTTTAACTTTTGAAGTCCAGAGATTAAATCTCAAATTCTATACAAATATAGTGACTAACAACATATTTTAACATTTTCAAAACAAAAACATCAAAGGGTATCAACAATTCTTTTTCCATAAAAAAAGATACAAGATCAATGTATATCATTGGTCTTATAGAGAATCGAAAGTGGTATTTATAAATCACCCATCAAATAAAATTGTTAATAAAACTTGAAATCTAACGTTTTTTGAAATTCTAACGATTGCTCAAACAACTGAACCAATCATGTTTAGAAAAGATTATCAATATCAATCATTAGCTAATCATCTCCCCATTTGATTCCTTTTACAAGGCAATAAAATGACTTTTAAAGTCCTCATTGTTTTCCCACAACCTAAATTGCGTAATTGAAACCTAAACTTCAAACTTTTCTTCCTATTTTAGGGTTTTCCCCTTCTTTCGAAGTCTAAGATAACATGTAGTCAATGACCAAAAAAAGCCCTTCTAAGGGTTGTTTGTTGGATGCCAGCTTTTGTGTATAAGAGAGAGTTTCCTTAATAAAAAAGATCACATCTTGTTTGAGTACTCTTCAAGCATGTTATATTGACTGTTCCACTCTGTTTTGCATTACCAAACATCTCTGTTTTTAGTTAGATGGGTGAATATATATATATATATATATATATATATATATATATATATATATATACGACCCTTTTTCATCTGTTTTTGAAAGTAACGTCTAACAGAATATTAATGGTGGCAAATCTTCATGATGGCAACTACTGACTTCTTTATAAAATAATCAAGAAGAAAACAAGATAAAAGGAATTCCCATGCTTTTTCTTCACTAACAATCCACCATTATAATGTCTAAAAGTACATCAATGGAGATGATGGAGTTCCTTTAATTGATATGGAATGCACAATTAATTCCTTATGATCTGGCTTGGTAGCAAAAAGTACATAGCCACCCATTAGGTTACCTTACTTATCCATTATTTAACTCATCTATTATTATAGATTTTGTCTTAGCTCGATTGACATGGGTATTGTTATCAATGCAGGAAGATGTGGATTCAAGTGTGTTGGAGCGCATTATGCTCAGATTTATGGGTTAGGAAGGTACTATGAGTAGTTCTAAATATTGTGTCAAAAAGATGAGACATAATCATAATCTAGAGAAGTTTAAAAAGAAAAAAAAAAACTCATCTATCATTTGAGTAAACCGCAATAAAGAAAAAATAAAGATGAAACAACCACGAGATGTGATGTGGTGGTAATTTATTTTGTTCTTTAACCATGTGATTGTAGGTTCAATCCGTGCTCATGAGAAATGAGCACATTTTATAGTCATGTTTATCTCTTTAGAGAGCTCACATGTGTTTCTCTTCGCATAGATAAGCGAAGCTAGAAGCCCCCAAAATGAAAATTGCCTCTTTAGTCCCTTTAGGAATTACAAAGTTTTAAATTAATTTAATTGTAAAATTGCATTTCAATCTCTCCTAAAATCTAAAATTCAATTATAGTTTAATCCCTTAAAAATATGTTAAAATTTATGTTAATACAATGGCGAAATTAAATTTTTAACTCTAAAATTTTTGTAATTCAAATTCAATCCCTCTAAAAAAAAATTTCTAACTTTGCCCCTTAGACTTAATCTCGATCTGAAAAGTTTTTAGTGTTAGGTAATAATTCATCCTTTTTGAATGAAGTTTCCTTTTCACAAAATATTGATTTTGCATGGGAATTAAGTGTACCAAACATATTCCTTCCATGGCATTATAAAAGGAAACTCCATTTCAGAAATTTTTATCACAAAATTCTCCTCTGTTTTCAAAGTGTTTCTCCACCTAGTCTCTTCCACAAGAAAATGGCAAGCTCAAGTGTGGGAATGGCCTGTCTTGGGCTAGTTTTATGCATGGTGGTTGTGCCAAGCTTGGCCACGGTTTACACTGTTGGTGACACCTCTGGCTGGGCAACCGGTGTCGATTATAGCAGTTGGGCTAACGATAAGACCTTCAAAGTTGGGGATTCCCTCGGTACTACTGATTTTCTTAAACCTCAATCTCTTGGCCATCACTAACTCCCCCCTACATTTTTTTAATGGTTAAATTCTGCTATTAGTCTCTTTACTTTACGAAAGTTATGAATTTAACACTTATACTTTAATTTGGTCATTTTTAGTCATTGTAGTACTTTTCAAATTTTAAAATTTCAGTCCTCATCAAACAATAATTATAAATTCATTAAGTTTTTCTATTTTCAAAATTTAATGCAACAAGCATATTATCATATATTTAATGTAGGGATAGCTTGTTATTTTTATATATTACCTACTAAAAATCCAGCTAATGGATTAACAAATATTATTTGGGTAAAGTCTGAAGTTTTGAAATTCGAAAAGTAAAAAGACTTAGAATGATCCTATTAAAGAATATGAGCTAAATCTATAACTGTACGCATAATGAAGGACTAGTAATTGAATTTAAATGAAAGTATTTAACTCCTTCAATTTGGGTCAGGACTAAAATTTCAAATTTTAAAAAGTATAGAGACTAAAATTGTAAAGTATAGGGACTAGTAGAAGAATTTAACCTTTTTTATTCATTCATAATGGTTTTTAACGTTTTTCAATTGTGGTTTGGTTCCCTTTAGTTTTCAATTACCCAACAAGCCATACGGTGGAGGAGGTAAGTTCTAGCGATTACAGTACATGTACGGTGGGGAAAGCAATCTCGACGGATAGCACCGGAGCCACTACCATCAATCTGAAGACCGCCGGTACTCACTACTTCATTTGTGGTGTGGCTGGTCATTGTGAGAGCGGCATGAAGCTTGCGATCAAAGTGGAGTCTTCTTCTTCTTCATCTTCCACTGATAAACCATCAACCACTTCACCATCTACTACTACGACGACTAAGATCCCGGATTCATCTTCTTCATGGAATCTTTCACCTGTTCTGGCTTTTGTTACAACTTGGGTCGCATTGTGCGTGATGATGGTTGTTTCATAAGCTTTTGGTGGCTAAAATGGTGGTTGGCTTGGCCAGGATAGAGGCAGTGCTTTGTTTGTATTGAGGATTATTGCTTTTATTGTATGAATGAGAACGTTACTTGGTTCTGTTTTCTATGGTATTAAGTATGTTATATACATGGGAGATGGAATTTGAATCGGATCAAAATCGGTTAATTATCGTTTAAAAGACTAATTAAAATAATTTAATTGATTTTTTTTAATGTTTTGAATTTTTAATAATTTTTTAGTCGGACAAATAAATTAGTATCCTAACTAGTTCGACAGCTAATCTAATTTAAAAATCATTAGAAATAAATTTTATATATTATATATATTTTTTTCACTCATGTAATGGAAATAATTGTGGGTTGTTTCATGTTTCCTGTGAATATTGGTTAAAATTTTCAATTATCCCATAACCCTTTGACAACATTAGCAATTTAGGGAAAAGGATTTTTTAGGATTAATGACAAAAGATTTAGATTTTCTTTAATTACATAATTTCTGTATTATTTAAATTCCAGATAGATAAAATAAGTTATATTATTTTAGAGTATTTTAATTTATTTACGATTGAACTCGTACCATTTGGATCAATAAAACTTTAATTTTATCACTTAATTAGAACTTCATTTTGATATATTTTGCACATATTAATTTTATTATGCATATAATATTACTTCCATTAATTGAATACCTAAACTATTATTAAACAAAAACATAATGATTAATTTAACGCTTAACGTTGGATCATTGAAATATTAATTTTACAAAAAAGATACGAAAATGCGTAAAACAATTTTAGTTTTATATCGATCCACCATTCTCTCTCTCTACATGTATAGGAGGGATCCACTTACATCGATGTAAAATTTAAATAGTTTTACACTCTTTCATAACTTTTTATACAATTAATATTTTAATAATCCAACCATCATATTTCATGCTTTATTCATGTAGATCATGTATATCAAGTTCGATTTTAATTAAAAATTCCAGACCATTCATTTTATGTAAAAAAACCAATTATTAAATATATATTAATACAGATAATATTTTAGATTGATAAAATAAAGATATCATATTGATTCAAAATTGTACATACATAACAAGTATAACTATATTTATAAATTCAAAGGTTTGATTGTTAAAATATTTATTCTATAAAAAATTACGAAATTATGAAAAACCACTTAAAATTTATACATCTGAAAGTGGAGGGACCCACATGTGTGTTGGGAGGAGGGATTAGAGCTAATCATGGGCCGGGCTAAGCCTAAACAAAATTTTAGGCCCATTTTTTAGACTCAGGCCCGACCCGTCCCTAAATATGGACCTAAAAAATGGTCCAAGTCCAGCCCAAAATAAAATTGCTAAGTTCGACCCGGCCCGGCCAATATTAAAACTTTTTAGCTTATTTTATTAAATAGAAAAATTTAAAATATAATAAATCAAATACATTTAAAAACATAAAAACAAATATTAAAACAAATAAAAAATAATATCAAAATAATTCTTAAAACAATACACAAATTGAAAATATAATAAAAAGTGGTTATATTAAAATTTTAAAATGATTAAAAATAAAATAAAATATAAATTATTATACCGGCCCTGCCAAAAAATATTGCCCGATGCCCAGCCCGTTTTCTAAACGGGCCTTGTTTTTTTGTCCAAGCCCATTTTTCGGGCCTATATTTTTGCCCAAACCCTCCCATTTTTTGGGCGGGCCTTCGAGCCAGGCTGGGTGGCCTGACCCATGATCAGCTCTAAGAGGGATCCACTTATTCTGAAATAAAATTAATACGATTTTACTTTTTTTTATAAATTTTTTTTTATGATTAATATTTTAACAATTTAACTGTTATATTTCATGTCTTACTCATATAGGTCATGCATGTCAAATTTGGAGTAAAGAATTTTTTTCATGTAACAAACTATCGAAAACCCACACATGACACACGCACAAAGTGAGGTGAGGACTCACACATTGCAATTACGCATGATAAGACTCGAGCCTTCAAAGTCTCCACCTTAACCAACAAACTAGAATCTCATTGGCAATTAATTTAATTTTAAATTTTAATAATTTAGCACGATTGAATATTATTTTTAACTATCTAATTATATAGCCCATTCCCAACCCATAAATAAGAAGATAATACGTTTCAGCGCACTCGAACCCATGTTCTCCTATATTGACAACAATACCTATACCAATCGAACTAACATTAAAATTACATACTATTTCCACTTCCATATTTGAAATATATTCATTTTTGGACATTATAAACAACAAATAGTATAATATCTGCCCTTTTAATCTAAAGTAATAAATAAAGATTTATATTGCACGTACTAATGTTTATATACAAAGAAGTCCACCCAATTTTCAGAAATACCAAAAAAGAAGGGCCAAATTTCCATTTTGTAATACTATTGTTATCTGGTTTTATAAGAAAATGGCAAGGTCAGGGGCAGGGAGGATAATGTCGGGTGTTGTGGTGGTGGTGTATGGTGGTGCAGAGGCTGGAAGCTACAGTTTTCACCGTTGGTGAGAGCAGTGGATGGGTTGTTGGTGTTGATTATGATGCCTGGGCTAGATCCAAGAACTTTAAACTTGGTGATTTACTTGGTTAGTCCTCCATTTCGTGTAATTTTTACATTTAGATTATTGGAGTTCAAATTTTTAACAATTTTTTTATCGACCTTAGAATAGATTTGACGGATCTATCTATACTAATATTAAACTGTCGGCCAAGTTAATATCACGAATTAACTTAGCACCAATTTAATTGAAAAATTACTAATATATCCATGAGCTTAGAAGCTGAAAATTTGGTTGCCTAACAGTGTTCGATTATTCAAGTGCCTATGCAATAGATGAAGTTTTTGAAAATGACTACAACACATGCAATATCGATCATCCGATCAGCTCCGACAACAGCGGCTCCACCGTCATTTCTCTCCTCAACGCCGGCCGTCATTACTTCATCTGCGGTACACCTGGTTATTGTGCCCAAGGCATGAAGTTCATCGCTAATGTTACTGCTTAATCTCCGGCCGACATTAATCCATTCATCAACCACACACACCCTTGGGGCCTTTTCCATAACTAATTTTGTTATGACTTTGCTTATCTTACTTTTGGATTTTTATTTTGTATCCAAAAATATCTTATATTTAAATAAATGGATAAATTTCAAAAGTACATATGGATTTTTTTTCGATGTGTGATTTAATATAGTGGCAGATCTTAGTGTTAAGTTTTAGGAGGGCCTAATTAATTTTTTCAAAATAATTTAAGGGTTTAATTAAAATTTATAAAAAATTTAGAGGGCTTAATGAGAATTTCCCAAAACAATTTGGGGTTTAATTATAAGGATTAAAATGTTGATGGGCTTAATAAGAATTTCTAAAAAAATTGAAAGTCCTTGTTTAAATTTTCAAAAAAAATGAGATGCTTAATGATAATTTATAAAATTTTGGGAGGGCCTAATTAAAATTTTCATAAATTTTCAACGGCCTAACCCATAAGGACCCGTCTATGATTTAACACATAAATTTTAATTTGGTGTAATTTTATACGTGAAACTGTGATTTTTTTTTTAAAATTTATATGCTTATATATAATAAATATGTGATATTGATATTAATGTTTTTTTTTAAATGAACCTTGTGTGTTGATGGTTAGGGTGTTCACTGCTTCAAGTGTGGTTTGAGTTCAAGTTGCGCTAGTCATATTGCTGTTAGGGCTTTGCCTTTCTCTTTGAATTCACCAAATAATAACAATAATATCATGGATTACTAAAAAAATAAAATAAAAGGCAATATGGCGTTTTTGGCTCTCCAATTTTGTAAAAAAGTTATTTTAGCCCTCTATTTAATTTTTCACCACTTTTAGCCCTTAAACTTGCTTTTTTGTCAAATGACCCAAAAATGGATGAAAAATTTAATGTTTATTAACTTTGCTGACGTGACGGCATACACATGTATTATCACGTAGATGACACGATAGCATTTAATTAATTTTTAAAAAAATTAAAAATATTTTTTTATAAAATTAAAACTTTTTAAAATAATTTTAATGATTTTTAATCTTTAAAAATAGTTTTTTATATTTATTTGAAATTTTTAAAATTTTAAGAGGTAAAAAAAGTGCAAGATTAAATAGAGAGTTAAAATTATTTTTTTTTATAAAATTAGAGGGCCAAATAATTTATTATGTTAAAAATAAAAAATATTATGTATATAATTACATTAAATTCATATATCCATAAATTAGTTGATAGTGCTTATTGCAATTTAATTTAAAATAAATATAATTTAATTTTTCATGGACTCTTGTTATAATTCTAGAAAGTACAGTTCAAAATTCTCTTAAAAATAGTTACATACTAAAGCAAAACAAAAGGAATTAATTAATGGTTATAAAAAACTTTCCAATTAATTTTAAATATATTGTTAGTTCACTGAACTTTGGGTTTCACTGATTTTTCCTTGCTATTTTTAACTAAAAAATATTATCTTCTATTATCATATTCATAATATTATATTATTTACAATAAAATAATATTATATTTACTAAGTAAAATTGATAATATATGTATTTGCATAAATATCTAAGATTTTAGACTTATTTTTGGTATAGACACAAGATTTTAGATAATCAAATTTAAAATTTACTATATCTATCCATAATAATAATAATATTAGAACAGTTATTTGAAATTAAGGCTATCAAGAATTTAATGATAACAACATAAAATCTATTAATTATGTTAATAAAATGGCGAAATTAAATTTTTATTTTTAAAATTTTTTTAATTAAAATTCAATTTCTCTAAAAAGGAATTTCTAACTTTGCCATCTAACAATCTTTAGTGTTGGACAAATGAATCATCCTTTTGGAATGAATTTTCCTTGATTTTGCCGGGAATTAAGTCTACCAAACATATTCCTTCCATGGCAGTATAAAAGGGAACTCCATTTCAGAAAATTTTATCACAAAAGTCTCTACCACGGGAAAATGGCAAGCTCAAGGGTGGGGATGGCCTGTCTTGGGCTAGTTTCATGCATGGTGGCTGTGCCAAGCCCGGCCATGGTTTACAATGCTTTTTAATAAATTTTAATTTTAAATAATTATGATATATTGATAGATCACTGAAATTTCGGTTTCACTTTTTTTTTTTTCTAGCTGTTTTTAACTAAAAAATTATTATTTCCGGTTATCATATTCATAAAATTATATTATTTACAACAAAATAATATTATATTTACTATGTAAAATTGATAATATATGCATTCGCATAAATATGAAAAAATTTGGTGTTATTTTTTGTATAGAAACAAGATTTTAGATAATCGAATTTAATTATTTGAAAATAAGACTATTAAGAATTTAATGATAATAACCTATTATTACAATATATTTGAATACTAACACCCATATATATGAATTGAAGTAAAATAAGGAAAATTAAAAATATTTTTCTAAATTGAGTAAATATATATTAAAATTATTTTCTATATAAGGAAAGTAGAAGATAGCATTATCTTATTAAATATTTTGATATCTTTTTATATTTCGTTAAGATTCTCTTAAGTTTTAAAAAAATAAAAAGAAATATCTTTACTTTTTAAAAAATAATTTTAATGATTTTTAATTTTAAAAATAGTTTTTATATTTTTAAATTTTTTTTTAAGTTTAAGGACTAAAAATACGTAAAATTAAATAAAAAGCTATTTTCTTTTCTTTCTTTTTTTTTTAAATTGGAATACTAAAATAACAATATTATATATACTAAAAATAAAAATATTATATATATAATTATATTAAATTAAAATTCATATATCCATAAATTAGATAGTAATGTTTATCACAATTTAATATAAAATAAATATAATTTAACTTTTAATGAACTCTTATTATAATTCGAGAAAGTATAATTCAAAATTCTCTTAAAAATATCAACAGATTAAAACAAAATAAAAAGAATTAATTAATGGTTGTAAAATCTTTCCAATTAATGACAATGAAAATTTTAAATAAATTTTAATTATAAATTTTAAATAATTATGATACATTGACAGATCACTCAACTTTTCGTTTCACTAATTTTTTCTTGCTATTTTAAACTAAAAAAATAATTATTTCCCATTATCATATTCATAATATTATATTTACCAAGTAAAATTGATAATATATATATTTGCATAAATATGTAAAATTTCGAAGTTATTTTTGAACTCCATATAAGATTCTAAATAGTCAAAATTAAAATTTTACTATATTTATTCATAACAATAACAATAAAACTGTTATTTGAAATTAAGATTATAAAATATTTAATGATAATAACCTATTATTACAATATATTCGAATATTAACACCAATGAGAGTAAAATAAGAAAAATCAAAAATATATTTCTTAATTGAGTAAATATATATTAAAATTCCTTTTTATATAAGGAAAGTAGAAGAGAGCATTATCTTATTAAATATTTTTATTCTTTTTATATTTAGATATGATTCTCTTCGGTTTAAAAATTACTTTTAGCTATTTTTAGAAAAAAATATTTTACTAATATTCTTTTAGATTTAAAAAAATAAAAAAATATTTTACTAATATTTGTCATCTCATTTCGTATATTTTTTAATTATTTAATAATATTTTAATAAATTTATCAATGTCATTTATACATTATTTTAATATTTTTTAATTTAAACTTTAACCATGAACCAAAAACTCTTAATTTTAAATTCTAAACTTAAAGATTACAAGTTTAAATTCAAGAAATACAAAATGACACCACAAGGTGTTTCATGCAATGTTTAACCTTCAAACACAGATATATCAACCGCTTATATAATTACATATATATATATATATATATATACACATATGTTTATATATAATAAATTTTATATTCTTTCGTAATTCCTTATAATTATAATTAATTACGCTAAAATTATTTTTTTGTAATTGTTAATTTCTTTTTGAATTGAATCTAAATTAAATAGTATGAAATTTAATTATATTTTATATTTTCATTCCAAGTATAAATATGTTGGCGATTGAAATTTTATTCGAGTATGATTGCAAAATTTTTAGGAAATTTAACTGCAAAATAAAATACGAGAAATTAAAAAAAAAAAAAAACCATAACTAAGAGTGATGAGTTATACCGCCGGACACTTATCTAATGTAAATAAAAATTAACAATAAATAAATAAAATTAACTAAACATCAAATAAAGAAGAAATAAAATACTAATACTATACTAAAAATAAGAATTTAAAAAAGGGCCTAAAAATTTAAAATTTATCAAATCTAAAATTCTCCTCATAGTCAGATCTAGATCAACAAAGCCGCGGCTGCCAAAACGACTGTGAATGCAGACCCGGCGAGAGTGACTGTTTTCAGAGCCGCGGCACTTGGCGCAGTTGGAGACGAAGCCGGAGGCTGACTTATGGAGGTTGTAGGAGAAGTAGCGCCGGGAGAACCAGTGGGAGAGGTGGGAGGAGCAGGAGGAGAGGAAGTTGGAGAAGATTCAGGGGCTGAAGATGGAGTGGCGGTTGAAGGCGGAGAAGCTGTTGGAGAAACAGTGGGAGCGGTGGTCGGAGAGATCTTGGGAGCTGGTTTTGGAGAAGAAGACGGCGGTGACATGGTTGGAGCGGAGCTGGGAGCCTGGCCGAGAGCACAACCGGCAATGAGGGCAAAGAAAAGGAAGCAAGCAAAAGATTTGGCCATTGTAAAATAGAATTCAACGGGACTTTGAACAGAGAGGAATAAGGGTTAAAGAAGCGGCAGTAGGGTACAGGGAGAACGGTGAAGGGCTATATATAGGGAAAGGTTGGGCCTTGAGCTTAGAGAAGGGTATTTTCTTTGTCAAGACCCAATAGTTTATGCTCAATTTCAATTTAGTCCAGAAGCCTAGATTTCATTGTTTTTAGTTAAAAAATATATTTTAAAAAGAGATTATTAATAATAATTCAAATTCTACTCGACGACTCAATTTTATTTGTTTAAAATAAAGAAAATCGATAAAGTTATGAAATAATATTTTACGTTAGCTATGTTTTTCATATTTTTTAAATTAATAAGTGAATAAATATAAAATAAAATAAAAATAATTATTTTTATTAATTATGTTTCTATTAGCTTTTTGAATGTAAAAACGATACATAAGTTTTACATTTTGATAAAAAGTTGATAATATAAAATAATTATAATTTTTTAATTATTAGTGTTAGGTTACTATCACTTAATTAGAATTTATATTTGTATTAAGGGTAAATTACACCAACAGTCACCAAACTTTGGGGTAAATAACAAAACAGTCACCTAGGTTTCATTTCAGTCACTTAACTTTCAAAAAGTAACAAAACGCGGTCTTTTTTCTTTGTTTTTTTAAAATCACAGACGTCACAAGAAAGTGACGTGGCGGTGACAGTCCTTCTTTGTCAACCTTAAATCTAGCTGGCCGGTTACTAACACTTTAATAATAGTACGAGCACCATTTTAGGGTTTGAAAAAAAGAAAAAAGAAAAAGAAGAAGAGAAGCAGGAAGAGAAGAAGAAGAAGAAAAAGAAGAGGAAAAATGGATATGCCTGAAGTGATTCTGGTGTGCTATTGTGGAAACCCAGCCAAATTAAGCATGTCTTGGTCTAATGACAACCCAGGTAGGAGATTTTTTGAGTGTAACAAATTCGGCAGTCGATTTCGAAAATCATGTCAATTTTTCAGCTAGTTTGATCCAACATTAACATCTCGTTCAAGAATGGTGTTGTTGGGTCTTCTGAAAAAACTGAAGACATTGGAGGATGCAAGGAAGAGGGAGAGAAGAACCTGGTTTTTGGTGCTTGTAATTATTACTGTTTTGCTATTTTCAAAGCTTTAAAAATCATTTTATGTTAATTAAAAACCAGCTTATGTTTTGTGATTTTGTTGCTGGTAAACTGTTGCTTATGTTGGTGTAGATGGCTGCTGTTATACATGGTTAACCATCTTATGTTGTTTACAAACACTTGAATGAAATGGAAATTTTTTGTTGATTACAAATTGTGTTGGAATATTTTTGTTGCTTAACATGTGTTAAAAATGGCTGCTGGTATACATAGCTAACCAACTCATGTTGTTGTTTACAAATTGCTAAAAACTTGGTATATATGGCTGCTGGTTAGAAAAGATAACAATTGATATACAAATTACTTAACAGTTGGTATACATGGCTGTTAGTTAGAAAAGATAACAGTTGCTATACAAATTGCTTAATAGTTGGATAACAAATAGCATGATAAATTGCTCATATATTAAGGCCAATAAAAGGAATGATGGGCAAAATATTGCCAAATTTTCCTACAATTTATTACAATTGAACATATGTGAATTGTAGGGAAATTTACAAAAAAATTCAGTGACTATGCCTAAGTTTATCAACAGTAGCAATCATAGGCAAAATTTCCCAAAAAATTATTTGCCTAAGTTAATAATCAGTAGCAGGCAAATTTACATAGTTTTGAAAGGTTGACAAAATGCAGTCTGTTCACATCATCATCAATGGTCTGTCATGGATGACTCTTGAGTAGAAGGCATCCATCTAACAGTGGTTGTGGTTGATTTTCTCTTTAATGAGAGCTTTTGTCCGAGGCGACTTCTTGATGAGTTGGGGCGAGGGTATCCGAGTTGGGCGATGAGGTAATCGAGTTGGGGCACCTTGTTGAGTTGGGGTACCATCTTGCTGACTTGGGGTAGCCTGTTGCTGGGTTTGGACACCAACTTGATGTCTTTTAACCTACAAGAATAAAAGAAATGTGAAAAATAAACAAATTCATAGATAGAAGTATACTATAAGTTAAGGCAAATTACTTACTGGAATGTTTTGGCCAACTTCCCCTTTGCAACTCCTCTTGTTGTAGCTTATTATTTTGCATTTACTGCACCTCATCTCTACCCCTCTCTTGCTCAATCTTTCTGTTGTTTGTGGTTCATCAGGTTCTTTCCTTCTCACTTTAGTAGGTCTTCCAGGTGGCCTTCTTAGTGGAGGAGGTAGTATTGGTAACATGTTTGGCAAATAGGCCCACTGTTTAGGACCCCTTACTGGACTTACAAAGTTGGAGTAAATTTGAATCTGGGTTTGCTTGGTGTGCCAGGTTTGTACATAGGTCTCTGGGAACTCATTTTTACATGAATGACAACTAATGCATGCATGCATGCAGGGATGCCATGAGATCCCAATTCTGCAAGAGCAGAATTGCAACTAAGTCCACCACATGCTGGCTGCCTGGACCACATTTAACCTGATACTTGTCTCCACCAGCATGTGATGGAACACACCTAAAAAACAATGAGCATGCTTGGTTAAAACATACAATGACACACAGACCTCCTAAAAAAGCAGTCACTACATGCATATTATAAAAAAAAAAAACTCATTGCATGCATATTAAAAAATAGGCAACACACCAACAATCATTGCATGCATATTAAAAAATAGTCAACAACTTTCCAACAATCATTGCATGCATATTAAAAAATAGTCAACAGCTTTCCAATAATCATTGCATGCATATTAAAAAATAGTCAACAACTTTCCAATAATCATTGCATACATATTGAAAAAATTCAATAGCTTTCCAACAATCACTGCATGTGATCAGCAACATTAAGTCAGAATATAAGCATTAGAAAGAATCTTTACCTTAATGAATCTTTTATATTTACATCCAGCTTTTTCTTGATCTTTGGACACAAAGTTCTTTTCCATTTGTCAGCTTCTTCTTTCTTCTTGACAATAAGTAACATAATCTTGGTCCTTACTGTTTCCATCATGGTCAGAATAGGTTTACCTCTTGCTTCCAGTATCATCTGTCCATAAACCACATAAATGATTAGTGAATTGCTAATGATCAGTAAGAAACATAAAACATAGGGATTTACCTTGTTGAATGATTCAGATAGATTATTCACCAACATGTCAGAATAGCTCCTAATTGAGAAGTGAGACCTTGACCAGTGAGCAGGGTTTTTCTTCTTCAACCAGTTATAAGCATGGTGATTGGTTTTTCTCAGTTCATCCATGGCATCATCGAACTCTCTTGTAATGCTTGCTCTGGAAGCTTTCCAAAGCAAATCTTTCAACTCCTTTGTTCATAAACCAGCATTCTTGAAATTAGAATGTAGGTGTCTAACACAGTGTCTTGTTTCTGCATTAGGAAACAACATACATATTGCTTCCAAAAGTCCTTACAATTAAGAAAAAAATAATTTAATTCTTTGACAAACCTTAAATAGAAACAACATAAATGAATATATATAAATAGAGTTTTACCTTTTGTTTGTCAGACATGAAAGATATGTGGTACGAGCTCACAATTTCCAAGTCCATTGCAAGCAACTCCAAGAACCAAAGCCATGATGCTTGGTTTTCACTTTCGACAGCAGCATATGCAAGTGGATAGATGCCATTATTTGCATCTATCCCAACAGCTGCAAGCAAGTAGCCACCATAGTAGCCCTTTAAGAAACATCCATCTAAACCTACTATCCTCCTACAACCAGCCCTATAGCCATCTTTGCATGCCTGCAAATAGACATACATCCTTTGAAACATTCTGTTATCCAAATAACAAATTACTGTCGTTCCCTCATTTTGGGTCCTAACCTCTAATAAGTACTCATAAATCTTCCCATATTGAGCCTTATGAGCTCCTTCAATTAATTCCAATGCCCTAAGTTTAGCCCTCCTACATTTGGTTAGTGAGACCAAGCAACAAAAATCTCTTTTGACATCTTGCTGTAATGATTTCAAAGAATAATCAGAATCGACAATGAATTTTTCTTTATATTGTTCACCTATCCAAGCTGAGGTTACATTCCTATTTTTATAGACTTTAGAACAAGTATGGTTAGGGATTGAACTCCTAATTTGCCAAGTCTGGTCAGTAGGTTCATTAGGGTTTAGCCTAGAAGCCCATATGAACCAAGAACATTTTTCATTACAGACTGCCTTCAACCTTCTTAAATCATTTTTGGGAAACTTAATAAAATAACTATTCATGTAATACCCCGAAATTTTTACAGTAAAATATTATCAGTGATATAGTAAAATAAGGAAATATAGTGACAAAAAGAGGAATTTTGAGTTATGTCAATATTGAGAAGTATATTATGATATATTAATTCAAGAAAGGACTAAATTGTAAAAGTGAGAAAAGTTTTGTGGCCCAAGAGTAAATACTCAAAATTTAAAGGATTAAAGTGTAAATATGAAAAAGTTAAAGGACCAATAGTGTAAATATTTTAGGAGTGGAATGATCTAGAAACTAAGGAAAATGGATGAATTAGGACCAAATTGAATAGATGAAAAACTATGAGGGACTAAATTGTAATTTTACCAAATTAAATGATGACTCAAGGATGGAATTTTAAAAGATAATGAAGGGCAAAATGGTCAATTGGAAGAGAGAGAAATCTAGAAAGTAATAATGATGCTAGAGATATTTTGATATTTTATAATTATTTAATTAGATAAATATTATTTTATTAATATTTTAATAAGATATTTTATAATTATTTTATTAGTATATAAAGAAAGAAAGATGAGAAATTCTCATCCATATTTTCCCATGCACTAACGTGAGAGAAAGAGAGGAAGAAAGAAAGTTTTACTTTCTTTACAATTTGGTCCTTTTACTAAAAATTCACCATTTTCACCCAAAAATCAAATGAATTTCCATAGCTACCAAGAGAGAAAAATGTTAAGGAGAGCATGGGGAGTTAGAATATCAAGTTGGATTCAAGAAATAAAAGCTGGAGGAGAGAGAAAATCAAGTTAAAGATTGGTATCAAGAGAACAAGGTAAGTACATCAAGATTTCAATATGTTTTTAAGTTTGTTATTGTTGATAAAGCATGGAAATAATGTTATAGTAGAGTTTTCTTACATAAGGTCCTATGTTCTTGATATGTTAGTGAAGAGAAAATAAGAGAAAGTGATGAGAAATGGTATAGAAAAAGAAAATAAGGGTGTTATAACATGGTAATTAATATCTTGCACTAAAACAGTTTTGGACAGCAGCAGTAGTCTAAATTTTAAAAATCACCATAAATTTTAGAAATCGAATTAGAAGATGAAAAAAATATGGAATTAAATACTATTGAGTCTAGTTTCTCATAGAATAAACAATGTAAGCAATGGATTTGTAAATTTTGAGATATAATGAATTTTGTGAGACAAGGTCAGAATGAATTTGGGTTCCCATGTTCAGACTTTGAAAAATAATAAAAAAATGAATAAAAATAATTATGGGATTAAATTTATATTTATAGAATTCTGAATGAATCTAGTTTTAATAGAAACAAACTAGAAAATCATTTGAATTCTGTACAAGGAGATAATTAATTTTTAGTGAAGAAGGGTCAGAACTGTCAGACAGCAGAACAGGGGTGACTTTAATGAATAAAATGTACTAATTGGCTAAACCAAAATTTCTGAAAATTTTATGGTAAGAATATATGTGAGTCTAGTTTCAGATAAAATTTACAGATCTTAATTTGGAAATCTGTAACTCAAGAAATAAATAATTTAGTGACTATGACTCAAATGGACAACTTTGAATATACATATAAGTAAATAGTGAAATTATTGATAATGTTACTTATAAGCATATTATATAAATTTAAGGATGTCGAGGAGGAAAATATGTATGAATATTCATCTAGCATGACTAATTTGCATGTTTTAGGCTCAGGGACTAAATTGAATAAAAGTAAAACTTTATGGGCAATTTTGTAAAAATGTCAGAAATGACTAAATTGCATGAAATATATTATTTTATTATTTAAATTACAAAATTTAACGAAATTATCAATTTAGTTCAAGATAGGGGGAAAACATGTTTTAGGGATTAAATTGAAAGTGTTGAAATTATGGAAAATTTTGATATTTATAGAATTCATGGATCGGGGACTAAATTGAATAAAAGTAAAACTTTATGGGCAATTTTGTAAAAATGTCGAAATGACTAAATTGCATGAAATATATTATTTTATTATTTAAATTACAAAATTTAAATTAAATTATCAATTTAGTTCAAGATAGGGGAAAACATGTTTTAGGGATTAAATTGAAAAGTGTTGAAATTATGGAAAATTTTGATATTTTATAGAATTCATGGATCATATCAATATATATGAGAATAATAGTTGGAAATAAGGATTAAATTGCAAGAATTTTATTTTCCGACCTAAGGATGAAATCTAAAAATTAAAACTAAATGCAAGAACTTACCCGTTAAAGTGGATATAACAACACCGTACCTTCCCTTCTATTGCCCATTGTCTCTACGATAATCAAAAACTTTTAGTTCTGCTTTTTTCTCCTAAACAAAATAAACCACCCTAAACCCTAAAACTTATACCCCATTAATCGATTATTGAACCGATTTCTAACCCTAAACCCTTCTTAATCGATTTTCAATTCAGTTTAAAGCCTAAAAAACCCCAAATCACGATCGAAATTTCCCAAATCGATTTTTCCCCCCCAAATCCCCCTAAAGCTAATCTGTTTCTAACCCTAAAACATTAACCCATTAACCTTTCAATTTTTTTCCCTAAACCCACCCCAAACCCATCAGCCATCGCCAACATGGCAAGTTAACTTGCCACATCAGCGGTTAACTTGCCACGTCAACAATCCCGTTAATACCCTAACGGTAACTGTTAGTTAGTGACTGTTTTGTCATTTTTTATAACGTTAGTGACCGTATTGTTACTTTTTGAAAGTTAAGTGACTGAAATGAAACCTAGGTGACTGTTTTGTCATTTACCTTAAAGTTTGGTGACTGTTGGTGTAATTTACCCTTGTATTAAACTATATTATATATTATAAGATCTCATATCCCAGTTAACGTGGATAACCTAATTTCTTGTACGTGTATTACTCTTATTTCTTAAAATTTTGTGATTATTTTGAAAAAAGAATAATTATTGATGAAAAAAGAATTATTTTTACCCTATTATCTATTTTCTTAAATAAAAAATTTATTATGCGATTTATCCTCAATAAATTTTTTATGCGATTTATCCTCAATAAATTTTTTATTTTACAAATAAATTAGTAAAATAAATAAATTTTAATAAATTTAAAAGTTGATTTTAATCCTCCGTCAACTTGAAATCGCTCTTGTTAAGTATGACTTATATTTCAGTCAAATTTGAGAGATAATCTCCCAGTTAAACTCTGTTTATTTGTTTTAGTCAAACTCTAATTAGTCTAGATTATAGTTTCGGGGTTTAATTTTTATCCCCATCTTTTGTACTATTTGTTTTTTGCTATTATAGTAAAATTATCTTTGCCCGTGGTTGTTTATTCTTTTTGGAGGGTTTTTTCGCGTTAAATTTGTATGTTCAATTTCTTAATTTCTTCCGCTATTTTTTTTACATGCTCGTTACTTAATCGAGTTGATCCCCAACATCTCTCATAGCTCATGTTTACACTTTAAATAAGTGTCAATTTCTTCACTATTTTCATAAATTCTTTAGAGTTTCTTCATTTCAAAAATTCATTTTAGATCACTTATAGTTAAAATTTATTATATATTATTGATATATAATAATGTATATTATATGAAACATAGAAATAATAATCTTTTATTGGTTTGGAAATTACTCAGAAACTTTTCTCTTCGAAACATTCCTAATCTTTGCACCTTTGTAAATAAGTAGCTCACCATGTAATTATTTTCTTCTTAAATAAAAAAAAATTATTATGTCTTTAATGGAATTTTTAATTTACAAGTAAATTAATAAAATAAAAAGATACATATTTAGATACATTTTTAAAATAAATTAATAAAATAAATTTACAAATGTCAATTTCTTCACTAACTTCATCAAATTTTTAGATTTAAAAGGAAAATTCATTAATCTCAAAAAATTTAGACGACAAAATGAATATGAATGATACCTAAATAGTACTAAAAACAATATTTGATAATAATCCAAAAATAGTATATGGGTGATAGTTTTCTTTCAAACATATGTAAATAAACAGATATATAAAATTTTATTATTGTTTCATTTTCATTTTTTTTTTGTCTTTTTTTATAATTTAATTTAATATTAATACTTTTCTAATTATTATTTTGGTATCACAGTTCTGTTATCAAAAGTACAGATTATTAGTATTTCGAGATATTAAAGAGAAAAAAAAAGAATTTGAATGTTAATTGCTCTTTATCTTTTATTTCTTTAAATTTGTTAATTGAAGCGTTTTGGAGGAAAAATCTCAATTATTATTTTTTTATATACTAAAAATATTTATTATCTTCTTATTTAAAAATTGAGAAGAGATTATAAGTAATTTTAAGTATTATATTAAAAAATAAAAAAAATTATTAACTGGAAAAAAGTATTTAAATATGATTTTTTTTAGAAAAACTAATAATTATTGATAAAATAATAGAAAATTGTAAATAATCTTATTAAGGTTATGGTTGTATATAGGCAAAGTTAATGATAAAAAAAAGTTGTTTTTTTTCTTGTTATATCAATACAGTATAATGGAAAGGGGATAGAGAAGGCAAAATAGGTTAACGCTAGAGGGGATAAGGATGGTATTGTAATCTAAGTGTGTATAAGGAAGTCTAATCTCTTTTTTTTATCTACTTTATAATTATTTTCTAAATTTATAATACAAATTAAATTAAATGACACCAAAACCAAATGGATTAATGAAATTTAACCAAATCAAATTGCAAAAAGGGTTTCTATTCTATATACAAAGAATTAGCATAAAATCATGAGAAAAATTTTCTTATGTAACTTACCAAGTCCAAATGCTATAACTGTCCCTACACTTTTTTTTTTCAAAAATAAAGAATAAAAATAAATAAAGCTATCTTTGTTTTCTTGCATATGTATGTAGTATGTCAAAAGTTTCTACCTCTGCTTGAAGCCGCCAAGCAACGAGAACAAAAGGGTAATATTTCAGAATAAACTGACTAATCAGAAAAAAAAAAAGAAATTTCTTTCAATAGACATATGCTAACCCGCAACAATCTGGAAAACAACCTTCAAGCAATAAGGTAAAAGAGCATCTGCATTTAGGTAAAAGTGTAATGTTAAATTCTTGAATAAAAACAGGAAGAATGCTTGTATGTAGAAATAGATTGATATGGACTCCAAAAAAACCTCTCACTGCTGATCTTAAAATAAATAGACTCAAAACATTAAAGTTGGAGGATCTTAAAAACTGGTATAAATTCTAGGTACTCTATTATCGTCTGGTCAAGACATTTTAATTGAGTTCTCAAAGTATCAATATCGTATCAATTAAGTATTTCCATTAGTCTAGCCATTAGCTTAGGTGTTACATAACAGCTCAAATATGGCTTGGGAGCATATTTAAAATACATGGGATAAACTGTAAACATGTGTACTCATTATATGAATACTTTAGATCTGATATGTTAAAAAAATAGTCTTCCTAAATTTTAATAACACTATTTTTTTAACATGTTAGATCCAAGCTATTAATGCAATAATTACATGTGTTTATAATTAGATTAACATGTTTTAAATATATTTCATATTAGATCCGAACTAGTATCTAATGTCTAAATTAATTATTAGGTAGACTGAAAGACCTAATTGATATAATATTGATTGCTTGGAGTCTAGGTGGTAGCTTGGGGCACATTTAGTTAAATTGATTCTAAATTTAAAATACCAAGAAAACCCTGAATTTATAAAATATTGCAATGAAGCCCCATATATATAAAAAGGCAACAAATATGATATTATTATAAGAGAAAAAAAAAGGTGTCGATAATTTACCTTGATGCAACTGCTAGTTCACATCCATGAGGTGACTTCAAAGATGAAGCAGATAACCCAGAATAACGCAGTATGAAGGCTACAATAACTTCCATTTGTCAGTGTATGGAGACAAATATCCAATCCACACTTCTCACATTCATAAGACCTGTTTAATTAATTGCAAAAGATGTAGAGGCCGAAGCTGCCTCTGCTATTAATGAAATTGGCTGGCGAGCCTGCAGGCAAGCAGCAATATCAAAGGGATTCAACTCTGCACCATCAAAAATGAGGTTAAGACCAGGAAGGATAACTTCACCGCTGTCAGTTTCATCAAGATCAACTCTGGGTGCAGTTGCTGCGGGGGAATCTTCAACAGGTCTTGTGCCAGCTTCATATACAGGAGTTACGGCAAATGATCTGCAAATTTATTTCATCGCTACGAATAAATAAACATAACTGGATACTACCATGAGAAGCAAGTCTTAAGTGGAGGAAAAAGAAAATAGGTATAATGATTTCAAAGACCTAAGAATGCTGGCATCGAAGCTCAAAACTTCGGTCCGACTACGCTGTCGACAGGCAAGTTTGAATCTTTGATGCTCATTAGATGCCCCAGAAATGGGAGAAGAAGGGTCTACCAGTGGATTCCACTTTCCACTACTAGGATAGTTGATGTCATGCTCTGAATCCTTCGAACCATCCTTTTGCAGCTCCTTTAGGTAAAGAAGTTTTGCTGCAGGACCTGTTGCTTGATACTCTGCACAAAAATCACGTAACTTTCTTTGCATGTTTTGCATTGAATTATGATGCTCAGTAAGTGAATCTACTTGAAGCAACTCTGAGGAGACAATCCTTTCACATATGTTATTGCATAATTTTGGGTTGAAAAGTGGCATCCCAAATTCAATGGTCAGTGGAACCCATTCATACTTCCCATTGGGGCCAAAATTATCCGATTCCCTTTCTTTAAAAAGTTTCAGTAAGCGAATGTAACCAATTGTCCATAACTCTATCTTGTGAGCCAAAACAGTTAATAGATCATTCAATTTCAAACATTCCCCTGCACATAGTCCTAGCTTGTCCCCTACGGGAGCAACTGAGCCATCAGAGTTCTTAAGGGGCAAGGGTATGTCAACTGTAACAACTTTTCCTGAGCCATCAAGATCATATATGCTAAAGGGCTGCACTATAACAGCAGAGTGTTTGAGCATAGAATTCAAACAGTGTAAAAGTATACTTCCCTTGACTAAATTTCCTTCAAACTTTCCACCCAAGCTTCCGGTCGTTGAATCATCCCAAGACCATATAAGGGCTTTCTCACAACCAGCTAAAGGTGCAGGTAACATGCGCAGACATAGTCCTTTCATCAGTACAATCGATAAAGGCCCACTGGCCACCGTTGAGTATAGCACCAATTTCATCCATGGTGTCATTGATGAGTGAGAGGGAGGACCAAAATGAATAGGACCTGTAGGCCCAGGAAGAACAGATGAATGTGGAAGAGGAATCATAGACACAATGATATCATAGTCACGAAGAAATAGCCGATCTAAGGTTGCCTTTGGCAGAGAAGCCAAGCTTTCACAGCGGAGGATATCCACTCGATATCTCTTTCTCTTCCTTGGCGTCCCTTTTCCTGGGTCAGGTCCTTGCATATGTATCATTTTCTCAACATTGTGGACATTCAGACCTGACTTGGAAAACTCACTCGAGAGCTTACCATCCTCTGCTAGGGTAGCAGATCCGTTATCACCAGTCGTTTCAGGTACAGAGTTGTCCAAAAAGGAATCTTCTTGGGACGTTTCTAAATTTTTAGCATCATTAATGTTTTCTTCAGTTTCTTTAGCAGCAGATTGGTCCGATACATTGGTCAAGGATGTGTCAGCTATCATACTAGACTCATCACAGCCTGAAGTTGACACTCTCGCTCTGTCAGCAACTTCCACGGCTCTAGTATCAGCGGTAACACCACCAGATAGTAGACACTCCAAGACACAGCGGAGACTGTATGCATGATTTGCAAATTCCTGCAACACTCCCTCAAATTTTGTTCCCTCCAACGTGCTCAGGTCTTTGCAAAGGTTTGCAATGCTAGTATGGCCTAGTTTCCCTGCTTCATATAACGTCACAGCATGAGACTTCAATCCTGCAAAAATTTCAGTAAAAGGAAATACAAATAATGTCAGAGAAGAGGAAACAGTAAGTGCACATGGATGCAGATATTGAGGATAACAAACCACGAGAAATTATAACACGCAATACTGGAGCCTGTCTAATCATCTCATTCAAACTAGAATGACCGGAATTTGTCTATTCCTCCCCGATAATACCAGAATATGTCTATTCCTCTCCCATAAGCCATAATACCAGCACCATAGGATAACAAATAGTTCCTCTTGTCCTATCTTGGAGCACCCCCTCTACTCTAGAAAGCTCAAGTTGAACCGTTTTAGAAAGAACAAAAAAATTAATATAAGTTAAAAATGAGCTTATTTGATGCATTCTTATTTTGCATTAATGGTTATGACTGGGACTGGACATAAAAACAAGACATTCAAAGGGAACGAAGAAAAGGTAACCAACCCGGTGAAACGGAGCCCATCATAAGATAAGATGTTATATTAGCATCAACGACAAAAGCAACTCGAGCATCATGAGAACGGTGGTTTTCTGTCCCCCAAAAATCTCCTTGATGAGCAGAGTCACCATCAGTGGACACATTTGCAGAGGTTGAACTTCGGTGAGAGGACTCTTCTTCATCCGTAAGGACAACACCATGAGACAACGTTGTGTTTTCTTGAAGAATAGATGCCGGGTCAATTACTTTTTCTGCCCATCCCAAGCGGCAAACGAAAGATGCAGCAGCCTGCAGTATACTAAGATCCGCTTGTAAGGTTGATGCCAGCTCAGCAACAGTAGCATGCTCACTTGAAACAACAAAAACTGCATATAGCAACCTGAATAACGCAGTCACTAGCATTAAAAATCCAAGTTACACTGCTACTAAATGACATTGAATGACCAAAACATCAAAGAATAACTTACTCCTCAATAGGATCCTCGTAAGACTGCTCCTTGTTTGAAATAAAACCTTCAAGCCTACAAACTGAAATACAACAGTATTAATGACTCGATTCACATACCATAAAGGACTCAAACAGAGGTGGTCAAGTGCCATGCCATTCCATTAGCTTTAAAACACATTTAAGCAGCAGCAGGTAGAACCACAGAAGTAAACAGTAGAGAACTTGAAATAAAGTAAACAGCTATGCAGAAAGCATCCTAAAGAAAAAAGAGAGAGAATAAAAAAGGGCAATGTCTATTTTAAATTTATTTTAAGGAAAAAAAAATACACAGACTAAGAAGATTGCTTGGATGATAAATAATTCACTTCTTGGTCTTTGACCCTCATCACTACGAAACATGTCTGATCAAATGCAATGGGGTGTAACTTTTTATCATCTCTTGATTCTAAACGGAAGCAGATTTGGGAAAGGATTTTCTAGTGTTTATGGTTGACCAAGAGAGTCTCTTAACACCATGTTTTTTCTTCTTCCTTCTATCTATTTTTTATCTCCAAAATACTTGCGATGGTATGAATTAAGGAGGAAGGCCGGACAAGCATGCTCAGACTGCTCAAATGCATTCGGGATAGATTAATCACCCCAAGATGGGCATCTGCTGATTCTCTATTTCTCTCACAACTGGTTAAACTGTTAGTGCAATTAGTTACTCCATGGACAAGGTCATTGATCAACGCATGCAAATAAAACAGAGAAAAGACCTGAAAATTTTCTTACTATGAAAGTTAACTATGAGGTATACTTCAATAAGGTTAATCAATCAAAAAGGTCAGAGCTCTGAATATATTCAGTTTTCTGGCCGAAAAAAGGTATACTTCAGTTTTCAAATTACCACCAGTTAAACAAACAGAGATAACACTAAGAAAACCAAACATGAAGGGATCTTTTTTCCAAAGATAAATTTTAAGCAAAAAAGAAAAGAAGAAAAAAATAAAAATGTAGTAGTCAAAGCAATCCCAAGTATAGAGACAAGAAGTAACAGCATTAAGTGCATCTTCCTAAAACGAGTGCAGTTTTAAAGAAGAGAATATCCTTGTTTCCTTGCAACCATGAATTATTTTAATGAAGAGCTACAGATGATTAAACGTAGAGATCCTACATTGGCAGAGAGTCTGAAAGCAAACGGCTAACCTTTAATACGGTCATCTGGATATACAGGAACATCAAAATAGACCAATCCCCGTCGATACAGACCTTTTATAATATCAGGATCAAAAAGGACATATGCATTAGCTTCTTCCTTGCAGATTTTATCTATCATTGCCGTTTCATCCTCTGAAAGTTTCTATAAAAGAAACACAGAACTGTGAAGATGCAGATTAGACAAACAAAGACAACTAGATGAACCTAAACAGGCATAATATCAAGCTAATCTGATGACAGTCTTTAGATAATAAGACAAAGGACAGCCAGAAATCACCTTAAACTCTTCTACGGTAAAGTTAACAAGAGAAACTCCCCACCAAGGTTCAATTGGAAAGTCCACAGGTTGGGTAGGTAATAACTCTTTTGCAATCGACTTGCTCAGCTTCCACATTATCTTCTGGATAGCTCCAGATAAGTAACCAACAGGTAAGATGATAAAAAAGGTACTATATTGGATTTATAAATAAAATCTTGTTTGCATGAGGCAGGAAAAATAGTGCCATCAAAAGTTTGCAGGGTAAATTATTTTTGCCTGTTAGAATGGCTTCACTGGACATGAACGAATAATGAAAGTTCGTCAAACATATCTATACCAGCTGACTCGAGGGGGAATTGTTAGAGCTTAGCCAGTTTGTAAAACAACCCTACCCTGTACTAGATTAGACAGGAAGTCTATTGCTTAAACTAATGTTATTATTGTCAAGTATTGCTCTACAAACATCAAGGCAGTTAGACAATGCTGCCCAAATATATACACATATATTGCAAATTTGTCTAGTAGAAGGGCTTCACCGGACATGAACTAAATAATGAAAGTTCATCAAACATATCTATACCAGCTGACTCGAGGGGTAATTGTTAGAGCTTAGCCAGTTTGTATAACAACCCTACCCTGTTAAGTATTGTCAAGTATTGCTCTACAAACATCAAGGCAATTAGACAATGCTGCCCAAATATATATATATATATATATTGCAAATCTGCCTGTTAGGCAACAAAAAGAAGACAAAAGAACGATTCAAGTTATAGCAAGGGCAAGAAGAAGCAACCAAAAACATGCCCCGTACACAAATATGCATACATGAATTTGTAAGCAAAAATCTGATCAAGTACCTTAGACTTGCATTTATTCATGATATCAATAAATTCATTTCTCCCAATTCCTGTGAGTCTCAAGGCATCAGCAGCACTGAAATTTGGGATACTGTCATAAGGTTGCTCTGTCAACAACAAGAAATGCCTAGGAATGGTCAGTGTACCTATCTAAATAAGAAAGTAATACAGATTCATAAAGCAGTAACATTTGCAAAAGGTCACTGCTGCACTATCCTCCTAATTGCAAAGATATTTGTCTATAAAGCAAAATATAAATATTCAATACTATAGGATTGATCAACCAGTCCAATCAAAACCTCAACAAGAACAAGTCAAATTTATTGTAAATCCGAAAGCTGAGAAATCAAGAATGAGATGCTGGATATCGCTTTTGTAGTGTCAAATATAATTTCAAAAAAAGAAGGAAACCTTTTAGATAGCTTGTATACATCTACGCTGCAAATTGTCATATATTAATATTTATAAAGCAATTAGCATACAGTGGTAGATGCATCGAAGGAAACATCTTTTCCATAGAATTTTTAGTCGTTTAGCTAATTTAGTAATAACTGTATGTTAACTTATGAGCCAAGACCAAACCAAATAAATTTAATTATTACCCAAACTTAATTAAATAAAAACCAAACTGTACGCTACAATTTGAATCGGTTTTTTATTTTCCTGGTTTTTTAGCTCTACCCTATCTACCAAGGAAAAATTTGATGATGGATTCAAACAAATCCTAATCATCCTTAGCTGCGCAATTCTTCCAACGATCATTTCATGATGTGTCCGGTTTTTGTCTAGCAATGGATTGATCTCAAGATTTCAGTTGCTACTGTTTCCATTAGCAAGATTTTTCTTCAGTCAAAATAATGTCTCAATCAGCAGTCATACAAATACGTAAAAAGGAAGTTGCAGGAGAAAACCAAGTAGGTGGTAGCAATTACCATTTCTCATAAGATCGAATATCATATCACAGTAATATCGGAAAGGAGACACCCTCATCACACGGCAAATATATTCCGCAAGGTAGTAAGGGAATAACTGCAATCAAGATATTAAAAAGTTAATTGCAAAGAACTGCTAGAAATTTATAAGGGGGAAAATTGAAGGGCAGAGTCATTTAACATCTTGTACAAAAACTTGTTCTGGAATTCCCCTTAAATGAAATTTCTGAATGATAGTTCTGCTTATTTATTACAAAAAATCTATATTTATGTTGCCACTGAAAAAATAATATACCTTTATTGTAACCCAAGAATATTGATCCTATGAGAATAAAAGTATTTCTAAGAACATATCATGGCTCAAATCATACTATAGGAAATTATTTTTAAAAAAAAAGGTTAAAGAACTTTCTTTAACACGTACCGCTAGACTCTTTCGCAAGACACGCATCAGCTCTTCATAATATTCATTTTCTTTGCATATTTTGCGAGCGAAACAAGTGTCCCATTGGAGCCTTTTCTTGATACAATGTTCAATAATCCTAAATGAAGTTATCAAAAGAAAGAGAAAGAAACCAAAAAAAAGAGCGTAAGATCCAAGAAATTGGAAAGAGAACTGATCCCAAGAGCACATTAAAAGATGAGCATTTAGTTCTAAGCAGGAAATAAGAACATACAATCTAAAAACCATTATGTTCTTGCTTAACAGAGAAAAACGAAATGTACGTTGTAATAGTAAATGAAAACTGATAAAACAACACTATATTCAATAATCTGTAGTGCTATCATCATGAAGCAGCTTCCAAAAATGTCAACATCCTAAACAAAAGCTACTGCAATACCGATTCTTTACTAACGCCAAACCAAGCAGAAGCTCTTATTTGGGAAAGACAAACCTCAATTATTAATAGGAGCATCTAAAATTCTAATCTATGCTGCAATGGCTATAAAAAAGCAATGCCAATTCAAATTTCTAATTAGTTTCAAGAACTCCGTCACCAAAAAGTTAGTTTCTATTAATGATATTAGAAGCATGAAATAAGTATTTCCTCATTTGATGAATTTTATCCTATATTATTCTCTAAAACAGAACAATGAAGTTCTTCAAAGATACAAACTAAATGATCCTTACAACAGCAGTTTAAAAGGTAAAAAACATAAAGAGTAAGCAGCAAAGTCCAAAACTAACCTTCTGTGCCATTCTTCTTTAGAATTAAAAATGGCTTGAAGCCGTTTGGGCAAATTCTCCCACGGGCATTCTTCCTTAACTGCTTTAAAAAACAACTGTTCCTCGACCGTCGTCGGAATGTGCTGCATTTTTATAGATCATTCAATCTCCTCCCCCTCTGTAAATCATTCAATCAATCAATTAATCATAAATAAGGTGGCGTACATAAATCATTTGGAAAAATCCAATTTCGATCCATGAAATGAGCATTACGTGAGATCGGATACCTGGAAGAGAGAGAATAAGAGGGAGCTTTGATCGCAGTGGCGATGGCGGATCGAGCTATGGTTTTGATTTTTTTCTAATTCTTTTTATAAATCGCTATAAAGAAAGATTCAAATCTAAAGAACTGAAAAATTAAGGAAGGCGAAACGTTAGAATTGGCACTACTACGTGCATGCTTGTTTCATGACATGGATGGGCGGGTCCGGTATTTCCCTTTGCATGAATTTGGATTTTGCCCAGTCCACAGTGATTTTTATTTTAATAAAAGGAAAAAAAAAAAAAGTACACTGGTCTAGGCTTTTTATTTCGGCCCAGACATGGTCCATGGATATCTGTTAATCGGCTCGGCTCATGAGAGCCCCAAGCAGACAGCACGATTCACTAAATACTATTTAAAATATCAAAATATACACCGGTTTTAGAATTTTTTATCCGCCTTCTTGATTTATTGGGTACCAATTCAGTTAAAAAAATAAATAATATATCATTTTATTAAATTACTACTATTATTATTTTGATGGTCTTTTTTGTCTTTTCATAATTAAGTTTAGGTATTAAACTTATGTTTAATGAATTTATATAAAAATCCTTCACCACGACACAGAATAATAATTCTTAAGTAAATTTTAAAATAATTAAATTTTAACATAAAATATTTTATCTCATCAAATTTTACATGGTTTTCACATACATACATATGCGTGTTTTAAAAAATATAATAAATAATGAAACTTATGGTTTGAAATTAATAATAATAACAACACATTTGCAATATGTACGAAATTAAAATAAAAAAAATTGTTTAACTTGTGAGTAAAAGAAATTTTAAATAGGTAAATATATCATGTTAAGAATATTAAATACATTCCAATTGTTTTTCATGGTATTATTATTTTTCTATAGCACATAAAATAGTTGTCAAGTTAGTGAAAAGAAAATTCAATAATTAAAATTTTGTTTTTAAAAAATTAAATATCGAATGGACTCGTGACACCAACGCGATCGTTGATATTATCCATATGTGAGAGAAGATATTTTATATTAAAAGTTATTTTTTTAAAAATTGACTCAAGAATTATTATTGGCATAGTGGTAAAAAAAATTGTTTATAAATTCATCAATCACGGTTTGGTACTTGGTTAACTCGTGACACCAACTCAGTCAAGGGTTTTATTAATAATATAGATTTTAAAAAAATAAATAAATGAGACTAGAAATCATATCACATGTGTACGTGTGTGGAAACCACAAATTTAGAACACAAATGTATGCTTAAAAATAACATAAAAAAAATAATGAAACTTATGCTTTGAAACTAATTAATAATAACACATGAAATATGTACATTATTAAAATTAAAAATTTAAATTAAATTGTTTATCATAACTAATGAAGGTAATAAAGTGTGTATAATAAAATTAAAATATAGCAAAATATCAAAATAAAGCTTTAGTGAATGGTAAATCAAAAGTTTTACTGATGGAACGGACATGAGTTTGAATCCACCATATGCATATTTTTATTGATTTATTTTAAAGTGAAAAGATTAAAATACTTTCAAATAATATTATTTATTTTAATTATAGAAAGGTATTCTCGTAATTTTCTAACTGCGTGGATGCCAAATTAACTCATGACACCAACTTGGTCAATAGTTTAAATAATAGTTTGAACTATGCCATATTTGAACTATCATTTAATACCTAAATTGACGTCTAGGTTGATGGAAGGATAATTGAAATATTGAAGACTTAATTACAACGTTTTAAAGTTTATGAATTAATTTAAAATGTGAATGCTAGCTTAAACGCATTTTGTGAAATTAGCCTTAAAATTTTTACTTAAATTTGATTTTAAAAAAAACAAAATTATGAATTTATAAGTTATGCCTTAGCTTATTGAAGAATACAAATTAAGACCATGATAATTTTATATAATACACACTACTCGTAATAGCAAATCATTGTCACTATACGCATACACAACACAAGTAGACAATCTTTGCGATTCAAATCTATGACGTGGGTTGTAAAATGAGCACCTGACGAATTGGTCAATAATAGGGTTCATTTCATTAAAAATTAAACATTACAATTATGAATTGAATATTTAATTCAGCTCAAGCCAACTAACTAAATAACAATCTAGAAAATTTGGCTTAACACAATGCTTAGAATTATCAAATGACAAAGTCACTAAGAGACCAGGGGGTCATGGCTCTCCAAAATGGTAGATTTTCAATTTAGACCTTTTATAATTTATAAAATTTTAAATTAATAATGGTAAAATCACACTTTGGCTTTCCAAAAATGATCAAAATTTTATTTAACCTTTTAAAAATTATAAGGATATAAACTATTAAAATGATGAAATTACATTTTTACTATCGCAAAAATATACAGTTTAATTTTAGTCCCCTAAAAAGAATTTTCTGGCTCCGCTACTGGAACTATCCATAGTCCCTCCCCAACTCATAAATAGAAGGATAATGCATTTTAACACACTCGAATCCACATCCTCCTATATTGACAATGATTACCAATCAAGTTAAAACTCAGTCTACTGTTGTGTTTCTTTTTTAGGTTCATTACTTCATATGGGTGCTTCCTTGCCTACAAAACTACTTTAGACTTATGAACTCTAAGATGGAGTGGCGTGAGTGAGTTTCTCAACTCACATTCTTTAATATATATTCTTTTTCCAATATAGCCCGTACGAATTAGAGTTGAAAATTGTGGTCATTTTAATGGCTTTCTTGATTTGGAATTAAAGCAACAATCGGTTCATGTGAAGCTAGATAAGGTTTACTTTGAATTTTCAATCTAAATCCCAAAAGAAATGCACTTTTATGAACCTCATTTGTCCTAAATTGAATAGTTTGCTTTGCCAAAAATGAACTTGTGTAGGAATTGTGATGGCAAAAAAAATATGTTGAGGGTGAACCTCATTATCCTTTTTGTCTTGAAATGAAATGTTGATTGTTGATAAGCTAGCACTAGAAAGGTTAAAAAAAAATACCTTAAGGAAACACATTTATGCACATCATTTTGAAACATTTGAGCAAATCTATGTCTCAATCCCCAAAACATATCTTCTATTATATCATGTGATTAGATCAGTGAGCCCAAAGTCAAGTAAGATTAGTTCCACTTCCTTTTCTCTCACCTTATCCCTTCTAAGAAAATAACATATAAAGCATGATGTACTAGATGCTCAAACCCTTTTTCTCTCTCTCTTTCTCTTATCTTTAACCTTATTTATCATTTTTATTACTATTTAATTAATCTATTTATCCCTCTTAATCCATTTTTATGTGCATTAGGGTAACATCTAAGTTGAAATCTTATTATAGTGAGATTCTATTTTTAAATCAATGGATGTGGTTAAAAGATAAAAATAAAAAGATTATAGCCATTTGATCAAGCCATGCAAAAAATTAGGACTTTGTGCTGATGGCCTGAAACTTATTAAGTTGCACTCAATTTGTAAACTCTTTGAGATTTTGGTATTTAGTTTATCTATTTTAATTTTATTAAATTAATTAGTAATCACAGTTTTACTAAATAGGACAATTATAATTATATACTCATAAAATCTAATACAGTAAAATTTTGGTGACTTTTGACAAAATTAGAATTGAGTTAATCAAATAATTTAATTAGATTAATTAATTAAATTTATATTTTGGGAATAGAAACTAGTTATTAAATAGGATAATTATATGGATTTGTTTTAATTTATTAATTTAAAACTAGACTATACATCATTTTACTCAATACACGAAAGGCTCAAGGAGCTCAATTAATGGGCAAGTAGATGACACTCTAAAGGCGGGTCTCCCTATGCTTGCCTCCTACCCCTATTGGGAGTTATTTTCTATTAAAATAATATTTTCCTCTCTCCTTATTTTAGTAAAACTCTTGTGATTTTTTTCTTATATATAGAAACAAGGGGTTGCCAAAAATCATAAGGAAATACACTATTATACTCTACCGAATTTTAGAGAAATTTTCTTTGGATTCTTTATTTAAACTCAAATAAATTCCATCTTTCGTGAGTATTTGTAGGATAACTTTGTAAGATTATAATTGTATACTCATTGGCAAATTTAATTCAAATTTGTGAGATTGAATTTTTTAGTTTTGGATTTTCGCTAGAGAAAGTCAACTTTCCCGTCTAGAAAGTCTTGATTTTCATCCTATGATTGGTTCTTAAATGGGGCCCACTCTCTGAGCATATTAGAGTTCAAGAATAGTGGATAAAAGATCATTTGGTTGAAAGTTAAAAAGATTTAAACACTAGATTTAAGATTCAACAAATCTTTCTAGCATGGAAGCACATATACTAAATTTGGTGAATTTTATTACCATACATATCACAACCAAAGTCCAATTTTATGAAAAATTTTAAAACTTTGTTGTGCAACTAAAACTATTTCTCAAACCTATTTTTTCTAACACTGTTTGGTGTTACCGGATCTGCTCCAACCTTCCTCTCAGCCATCTCTTGGTACATCATGTTCACTTGTTTGCAACACTTCCTCTATTTATCAAAAAATCATCTATACACCTCAATCCAAAGAACACTCCCCTAAACAAGAAAGAAAAATGCAAGATCACATCTCAATACAAAAAACCTAAAAACCCTTGAAAGTGACGAAACATTATAACAAGAATACTCTACAAATGCAACCAAGCTTAGTAAGAAAGTAAAAACAAAAATTAGATATCAAGGACAGTCCTTAGCATCACAAAACATCAGGAGCTATGAATCTCTGTAACACCCCAAACCTGGCCTAGACGTTATGGCTGAATCTAGTGATGTCACAAGGAATGGGTTTTGCAAACAGTGTCGACTTGATAAACCATTCAATTTTTATACCACGAGTTCGTTCACGCATATACTGGAAATGTTATTCGATTAATTAGTTTGTCAAAACATTTATTACAGCGGAAGTTTAATAAATTCATTACATTTTAGAAACCTGATCTGTTATTTTTAGAAAAACCCCTTTTTATGTAAAACCATCGAATTCATAACACATCTTATCAAATCATGCTGATTATCAATAAACCAAAAACCAACAGTTAAAAACCATAAAGTCCAGAGAGTCCCCAAAATTACAAACTCTCAAAAGAAAACCAAAATCATAAATAAATAACATTAAACAGTTTACGGTCGAGTGGTCACCACTGAGTCTCTGCCGCACTGATCCACATAAGTCTGTGGATTACCTAAATAGAACAGACAAACGAATGTGAGTTTTCGTAAACTCAGTGTGTAACCCAACAGAAATAAGCATACAAACATACAGATACAGAGTCAGGCTCTTGGCCTTTTTAGATACAGTATACAGAATAGGATATACAGACCAGAAGCACAGATTCCTACCTCAATCCTCTACACGCCAACTCCGACCATCCCATGACACCATATGGGGTTAAAAACACCTACCTATCCCTACACACCATATCGTGCCATTACGACACATGTCAGATAATATGCAGTCAAGCTGCCAGAATATAGGTGATGATCGCCGTACAGAATACTTCCTCCTCATATACAAATCCCACCCCACAATCATATACAGAAACAGATACAGAATAACATACTAGACATGCTCGACATGCTTACGTACAAATATCAGAATAATCAAACATGCATAGTATTATCAAACTCATAACATAATATCATATCTACATTTTGAGGGTTTGGTTTGTAACAGCCTAATTTTCAGTGGTATCGGAACAGTGATTCGAGATCACTAAATCCGACAAATGAGAAGGAAATATTATTGATTTAGTGAGTAAAGTTAAATGTGAAGTTAGAAAAAATTTTGAAATAGTAAATAGTGTACTAAAAAATATATATATATTAAAATAATTAGAATCGAAAACGAGGTATCGAGACCTCGGGAATTTTAAATCAAGCCATAAATATTTTTATAAATATTTATGGAGTGTAAATAAGTTAGTGTTAAAGTTTCTTCAAGAAATTTTAAAGTACTGATAGCTAATTGAACAAAAAGGACTAAATTGTATCAAATACAAAATTGTGGGAAATAATTAAATAGCTTAAATGATAAAAGAAAGAGGGTTTAAAAGGCAAATAGACCCAAGGTCTATTGGGCTGGACGGCAAGGGCATGAAATCAGCAAGAAAATAAGGAGAATTAAGGGCAAAATTGGAAAATTGCAAAATTTACTTAATAAAGCTAGGACTAAAGTGGAATTATCTAGATTTCTCTTTATCTTTCTGCATTCTCATCAGCAAAAACACCATGGAAGAGTTCCCTTAAGCTGGTTTTTCATATTTTTACAGCAAGTAAGTTCAATTCTTGATTATTTCTTGAAATTTTTGTGTTTTTGTGACTTTTACAACTAGGTCCACTTGTTGAATTCATTAGTTTTTGATTCTATGAAAGAAATTGAAAGTTGCTATGAATATATTCTGGAAGTATATGATGATTTGGCATGGAATTAGATCTTTAAATTGTTTATATGTTGATTTTATTGAAAGAATTGAATAGAAAGTGAATGTTTGGGACCTAAATTGTAAAAGAGTTTGAAGTTAGAGTTTTATGTGGAAATTCTGAATTTCAATAGTTATGAAATAACTTATAATATCTAGGAAAAGTATTAATTGAGAAAATTAGCTTAATTGAGAGGTTAATTGAGCAAGGACTGAATTGTATAAACTGTGAAATTTGGGGCAAAATGAAAATCAACATTTTGCACTAAAACAGTTTTAGACAGCAGTAATAGTCTAACTTTGAAAAATCACCAAAAATTATATAAATCGAATTAGAGGATGAATAAAATATGAAATTAAATCTTATTGAGTCTAGTTTTTATAGAAGAAACAGTATAAGCAATGGAATTGTAAATCATGAGATATAATAAGTTTTGTGAGACAATATCAGAATGATTTCGGGTTCCCCTGTTCTGACTTTGGAAAATCATCAAAAATTGGGTAAAAATAATTAAGGGATTAAATTTATATGTTTAAAATCCTTAATGAGTCTATTTTTAATAGAAATAAACGAGAACATCATCAAAATCTCGTACGATGAGATAATCAATTCTTAGTGAAGAAGGGCCTGAATCATTAGATGCAATGAGAATAGGGGTAACTTTAAAGAATAAACTGTACTTATTGGCTAAACCAAAAATTCTAAAAATTTTATGGTAATACGATATTAAGTCTAGTTTCAGGAAAAATTAGCGGATCTTAATTTTGAGTTCTGTACCTTAAGATATAAATAATTTAGTGACTATGACGCAAATGGACAGTTTTGAATATACATATAAGTAAATAGTGAAATTATTGATAATGTTACTTGTTGCATGTTATATAAATTAAGAATGTGGAATGGAGAGGAGGAGGAGTAAAATATGTATAAATATTTAGCTAGCATGGCTAATTTGCATGTTTTAGGCTCATGGACTAAATTGAATAAAAGTAAAATTTTATGGGCAATTTTGTAAAAATTTTAGAAATATCCAACTTGCATGAAATGAATTATTTTATTATTTAAAATTACAAAATTGAATGAAATTATTAATTTAGCTCAAGATCAGGGAAAAACATGTTTTAAGGATTAAATTGAAAAGTGTTGAAATTATAGAAAATCCTAATATTTTATAGAATTCATGGGTTGTTATCAATTTTTTTGAGAATAACGGCTGGAAATAAGGATTAAATTTCAAAAATTTTATTTTATTTTAACCTAAGGATGAAATCGTCATTAATTAAAAGTTTAGGGGTAAAATGGTAATTTTGTTTAGAGCATTAGTTGAATGTATTACAACATGAAATAAATGAAAACGACGATCAAATTTCTTTATAAAGATCCAGATAACTCGAATACGAGACTTAAACGTGGAAAAAAAAAGATATCGGATTAATGAAATTATAAACATGTACAAGCAACGAGATAAGTTAGTGTAACTTGAATTGTATTTTTAAATGCATGAAATATCGATATAATGAATTGCCTGATTTATGTTTATGAAGAAATGGCAAGAGAATGATATTTATCATGACATATAAATAGGTGATTATTTTTTATAAGTTGATACAAGGAAATTAATTAAATTGAGATGAGTAATAAATTCAAGTAAAACATATCGAGAAAAATAAGTACGTTAAGGGACAATATGTTTGATTCTAATTGGTTCCAAATATGAACGTTAGATGAAATGAAATATCTGATAAATAAATCGGTAACTCTGGTAATGCTCTGTAACTCTATTCCGGTGACGGATTCGGGTTAGGGGCGTTACATGGTTAGCCATTATCAGCCTTACGGTAGGCCCATGGTCGATTGGAACGACCCGTGCGATCCTAGGGAAAATTACAGAATTATGAGCCCACATGCCCGTGTGGCCCCACACGCTTAGATTGGCTTTACCTGTGTAACTCACACGACCTGGCCCAAAAACCCACACGCCCAACTTGACCTAGCTCGTGTGACTCACACGGTCACACTTCGGCCACCACACAGTCGTATCCTGCACATGGCATCATATTCGTTAGACACGCGACCGTGTTTCGCATACGACCATATACACGGATGACCACATGCCCACATGGCGTCGACAATAAGCAATTTTGGCTTTCGTTAAAACCTTATTTTTCGTATTTTGGGAATACACCTGCTACGTTTAAGACGTTATAGCAACCTTGAGCCCTCCGAAACCGTCGACAACAACCACCGTTAAAGTGTACTAAACCGCTGGAGCACCAATTAGAGGTTCCCTGTCAACTCCTACAAAATAATGTTCTCACGAATTACTATCCTCTTAGATTACTCCATTAATGAAACCCCGCGAATCGAGTAATCCCAAATCGTTACAGAACCCAAAACTTGTAGTCAAACGAAACCTTACTTATTGAAAACACATGAAGAACACTAAATTATCAAAACTCAGGATTACGATCGCAGAGAACAGAACAGAACCGTAAAAAAAAGAAGACGTAGAGAAAATGGTAGAAAATAGGGAAGAATTGGCATCAGAATGTTTTGGGAGGAGAGAGAAAAAATTGAAAACAAAAGAATAATAATAAAATAAAATAAAATAAATCAAGGATCACTCCCAAATCCCTCAAATTTCTCCCCAGTAACCCACTAACAACCAACTCCTCAGAGTCCAACTCCACCAAGGCTTTATCAGACAACCGAGCAAAAATTAACATTTATGCTTGAGCAGAGGTTCGAACACCGGACCTCTAACACACTACCTCCTTACCACTCGAACCAATAAGCTCATTCTAATGTGAATTTATAGGCAATTTAATATAAGCCCACTGAACAAAGATAAGGCTTAGATCCAAAACTTAACAAAATTGACAGAAGTGAGACTTGAACCCAAAACCTCCCAAACACTCCAGAACACTCAACCACTGAAGCAGATACATATTTATGTCAGATACTCACAGAAGCAGAATTAAATTATTTAGGGCATTACAACTCTACCCTCTAAAAGAAATTTCGACCTTGAAATTTACCTAATCCGAATAGATAAGGACACTGTTGGCACATCAAGTCTTCAGGTTCTCAAGTGGCCTCCTCAGTACCATGATTCCATCACAGAACCTTCACTAAAGGAATGGACTTCCTCCTCAGGACCTTAACATCTCGATCCAGAATCTGAACCGGCTCTTTTTTAAAAGTTTAAGTCCGGTCTAACCTCGATTTCCTCAACAGAGACCACATGAGATAGATCCGACCGATACCGCCTCAACATCAAAACATGAAAGACATCGTAGATACGGTCTAACTTTAGAGGTCGCTCTAACTGATAAGCGATCGATCCTACATGCTTCAAAATCTGATACGGCCCAATGAACCTAGGCCTTAACTTGCCCTTACGATAGATCTCTGAACTTTCTTCTATGTAGAAACTTCAAGAAACATAAAATCCCCCACATAGTACTCAATATCTCTCCTCTTCAGATCTGCATAAGATTTATGTCTATCAGAGGCTGCCTTCAGAAGATCCCGAATCAGTCTAACTTTATCTTCGGTCTCAGAAACCAACTTAAGACTCAAAACCTGATGCTCACCCAACTCAGTCCAATATAGTGGAGTATAACACTTACGACTATACAAAGCCTCGTAAGGTGCCATCTGAATGCTAGACTGGAAACTGTTATTGTAGACGAACTCAACTAGCAGCAGATAATCCTCCTAACTACCTCGAAAATCTATCACACAACTCTATAGCATATCCTCCAGTATCTGAATCACTCTCTCAGGTTGACTGTCAGTCTGAGGATGGAACGTAGTACTGAAGTTCAATCTCGAAACCAGAGCTTCATGTAATTTTTTCCAGAACCGAGAAGTGAAACGAAGATCTCTATAAAAAATAATCAAAACAAGAACCCCATGCAGTCTTACAATCTCACAAATATAAAGCTTCGCTAACTTTTACAGAGAAAAGTTCATCCGAACCAGAATGAAATGAGTGGACTTGGTCAATCAATCCACGATGACCCAAACATAATCCTTCTTAGTGGGTGTTGAGGGCAACCCACTAACGAAGTCCATCGTTACTCGTTTCCATTTCCATAAAGGAATCTTAACAAGTTGAAACAAACCTTAAGGTAACTGGTGCTTAGCCTTAACTTGCTGGCACGTCAGACAACTAGCAACAAAATCTGTAACCTCACGCTTCAAACCCGACCACAAGTACAACTTATGAAGATTGCGATACATCTTATTACCACGAGCAATAAAATTGACTGCCTTAAATCAGAATCATTCGGCACACAGATCTAACCCCGAAAACACAAAACCCCATCGCTATTCAACCCAAAGTTCGAAGTACTGCCACTCTCCATTTGACGAAACCGCAAAGCCAGAGACTTATCCCCCAACTGTTTATCTCAAATTTGATCAATCCAAGTCGGCTTAACTTGTAACTCGCCTAACAGACTCCCATCATCAAACAGACTAAGTCGAGCGAACATCGCTCTCAAATCCGACATGGCTCTAAGACTTAGAGCATCGACCACCACATTAGCCTTACTGGGATGATACTCTATCATGCAGTCATAATCTTTAAGCAGCTCAATCCATTGATTTTGTTTAAGATTCAGCTTCTTTTGGGTAAGAAGATACTTGAGGCTCTTGTGATAAGTGTAAATAATACACCTTTCACCATACAGATAGTGCCTCTAGATTTTCAACGCAAAAACCACCACAGCTAACTCGAGATCATGTGTCGGATAATTCCCCTCATGTGTCTTAAGCTAGTAGGATGCATAAGCCACAACCTTACCATCTTGCATCAGTACACATCCCAAACTGACATGCAACGCATCACTGTATACCACAAACTCTTTTCCAGATTCAGGCTGTATCAGAACAGGAGCCAGAGTCAGAATAGACTTGAGCTTCTCGAAATTCGACTGCTGCACATCAGTCCAAGCAAAAAGAACCTATTTGCATAAAAGCTTAGTTAAATGAGCTGTAATCAGAGAAAACCCTTAACAAAACACCGATAATACCTCACAAGGCCTAGAAAACTACGAATCTACGATACATTCTTGGGCTGTGTCCAATCAAGTACAACCTCAATCTTCCTAGGATCGACTCGGATCCCCTTAGCAGTAACTATGTGCCCCAGAAAAGTTACTTCACGCAACCAGAACTCACATTTGCTTAACTTAACGTAGAGTTATTTCTCACGGAGAATCTGAAGCACTACTCTAAAATACTCATCAAGCTCATCCTCGCTCTTGGAGTAAATGTCATCGATAAAGACCACGACGAACTGATCCAGATAAGGCTGGAAAACTCTGTTCATTAGATCCATGGATGCAGCTGGAGTATTCGTTAGACCAAAAGGCATAACTAAGAACTTGTAGTGTCTACAACGAGTCCTAAATGCAGTCTTATGAACATCTATTTCCTTGAATCTTAACTAATGATACCCAGAATGAAGATCAATCTTCGAAAACACTGAAGCCCCATAAAACTGATCAAACAAATCGTTGATCCTCAGAAGTGGATACTTATTTTTTACAGTCAGTTTATTCAGTTAACGATAGTTAATGCATATCCTCATCGTGCCATCATTTTTCTTCACAAACAGAATCGGTGCTCCATGATGAGACACATTAGGGCGGATGAGACCACGATCTAGTAGTTTTTTAAGTTAAACCTTAAGTTCTGTAAGCTCCTTCGGTGCCATACAGTAGAGAGCGATGGACACTGGTGTTGATCCCTATATAAGCTCAATCCCAAACTCAACTTCTCGATTTAGAGGTAATCTAGGTAACTCTTCAGGAAAAACATCAGGAAAATCCTTCAGAGTTTTGATATTCTCAATAGCAAAGTTCCCAGAAGCAAAAACACTGACGTAAGCCACATACGTCTCACACCATTTCCGAACCAGTTTCTCAGCCACAAGAGCGGAGATCACATTAGATAAATAATCTCGACGATGACCGATCACAACCACTTCTTTATCATCCTCAGTCCTCAGAATGACCCTCTTAGCGTGTAATCTAAACTAATTCGGTGGTTAACCAACCAACCCATACCTAGGATTAAGTTAAATTTCCCAAATGGAAGCTCCATCAGATTTGCTAGAAAAATAACCCCTTAAACCACTGACGGAACATCCCTATAAAGCTTATTAACCCGAACAGACTGCCCTAACAGAATCAATATAGTAATCTCACTGAAAGTGTTCCCAACAGATATTCCCAGGTTTCTAGAAACAGAACTAGCTATATAGAAATGTGTTGAGCCTATGTCTATCAACGCAATGTAAGGTACATCAAAAATTAAAAACGTATTAGTGATAACATTTGGTGCGCCTCTATCCTCTTGGCGTCAGGCAACATAAACCAACGCAGGCTGTCTCACCTCAATTTGACCAGCACATCTGCTTGTTGCTCTCTGTCTTCGCCTCATATCATTACCACCCCTAGCTGGTCCATGGCCCCTAGGTGGCTGCTGAACTGCCCTCTGAGGCTGCACAGAACTCAGTCCCAAAGCTTGCATCTAATCAGCTTACTATAGACACTTTCTAATGCGGTGCTCTAAAGATCCACACCTCAAGCAAGCCCATATCCTCCTCCAGCACTCGCTCAGATGGCGCCTACTATAATCCCCATAAGGATGAATCCCAATAGGAACAACATGAGCCCCAACTCTAACTGGCCCATCAGATTGGCCTTTTTCTTAGGCCTCGGTATAGAACTAGAGGGCTCTGAATCTCTCTTGTTCTTGCCTCTCTCACAATCCCTGTTCTAGCGCTCCACGCGCTTAACCTCATCGGCGATCTTTGCCTTATCAACCAAAAATGCAAACTCACGCTCCCTCTGTAGAGCAATCAGAACGCTCAAATTATTTTTCAAGCCGTCCTCAAAATGAACACACTTCTCATACTCAGATGTCACCATGCCTCAAGCGTAGCGACTCAACCTTATAAATTTGATCTCATACTCGGCCACAGATCTATCACCTTGCGTGAGATTTATGAACTCACGCCTACGAGCATCCACATAACTCGCCCCCATATACTTCCCTTAGAAGGTAGTCTTAAAGAAATCTCAGTTCAGGCTGAATACCATACTCTACAGTCAACCATCACTGATAAGCCTCATCATGAAGCAAAGAGACTGCACCCTTAAGTATCTGCTTAAGAATACAGTCTAGATTATTCATGATCCTCTCGGTGGCCTCCAACCAATACTCGGCCACATTAGGGCAACTCCAGTGACACCCTTAAACAACTCAACACCGTTAGATCAGAATCGTTCAATTACCGACCCTCAGCCCTCAACCTCTAGCTCCAAAATGGGGTCTAGCGACCCTCTCCAAAATTCTCAGCATGGCTTGAGACAGTGCTTCGTCCCCAACTGAACGGCTTTGAGACCTTGTCTTAGTAGTAGGCGAAACTGGCGTCTCACTCGTATCTAAGTTTAGTATACTGCCCAGAAATGAGGACTTAGCTCAAGCCCTCCTACGGCCTCTACCACAACCTCGAATACCACACCCGGGAGTTCTACAAGCGCTTATTGTACAATTCAAATTTATCTACATTATAAAGTTTTATGCATCAATTCCATTGTTTATTAACATATATTTTATTCATAAATTATCAGAAATTCAGAGATGTTTTTAGAATTTTCAGTTTCTAAATATTTCAGTACAGTTTTCAGTAAATGCTATCTACAGTGTTTTCAGAATAGTTCTATTTAAGTACAGAGATACTTACAGAATCGGCACCGGAGTCTCGGTAAACCACATACTTTCTCAATTATTCAAATCATTTAAAAATAACCAACTCTTTTTAAAACACAATTTTGGAACCTAAAATTTCCCAACTCGAGTTTTGCAACCTGACTCTGATACCACTAAATGTAACACCCTAAACTTGGCTTAGACGTTATGGCCGAATCTGGTAATGTCACAAGGAATGGGTTTTGAAAACGGTGTCAACTTGATAAACCATTCAATTTTTATACCACGAGTTCGTTCACACATATATTAAAAATGTTATTCAATTAATTAGTTTGTCAAAACACTTATTATAGTAGAAGTTTAACAAATTCATTACATTTTAGAAACCCAATTTGTTAATTTTAGAAAAACCCTTTTTTGTGTAACACCGTCAAATTCATAACACATCATATCAAATCATGTAGATTATCAATAAACCAAAAACCAACAGTTAAAAACAATAAAGTTCAAAGAGTCCCCAAAATAAAAAACTCTCAAAAGAAAACCAAAATCATAAATAAATAACATTTAAATAGTTTACAGTCGAGTGGTCACCGCTGAGTCTCCGCCGCACCGATCCACCTAAGCATGTGAATTACTTGAACAGAATAGATAAACAAATGTGAGTTTTCGTAAACTCAGTGTGTAACCCAACAGAAATAAGCATACAAACATACAAATATAGAGTCAGGTTCGTTGTCTTTTCATATACAGTACACAGAATTAGATATACAGACCAGAAACACATATTCCTACCCCCATCCTCTACACACCAACTCCGACCATCTCATCACACAATATGGGGTTAAAAATACCCACTCATCCCTATACACCATATCATGCCATTACGACACATGTCAGATAATATGTAGCCAAACTGCCAGAATATAATCGATGATCGCTGTACAAAATATTTCCTTATATACAAGTCCTACCCCCACAATCATATACAGAAACAGATACAGAATAACATACTAAATATGTTCAACATGCTTATGTACAAATATCAGAGTAATCAAACATGCATAGCATTATCAAACTCAGAACATAATATCATATCTATATTTTGAGGGTTTGGTTAGCCCTTACCGGCCGTACGATAGGCCCGCAGTCAATTGGAACAACCCGTGCGACCCTAGGGAAAATTACAGAATTATGGGCCCACAAACCCGTGTGAGCCCACATGGCCTGGCCCAAAAACCCACACACCCATGTGGATTGCTCATGTGGGCCCGCACAGGATTATGATCGTAGAGAACATAACAGAACCGTCAAAAAAAGAAGAAGTGGAGAAAATGGTAGAGAACAGGGAAGAATTAGCATCAAAATATTTTGGGAGGAGAGAGAAAATTTTGAAAACAAAAGAATAATAATAAAATAAATCAAGGATAACTCCCAAATCTCTTAGATTTCTCCCCACTAACCCACTAACAACAAACTCCTCAGAGTCCAACTCCACCAATACTCTATCAGACAACCGAGCAAAAATTAACATTCATGCTTGCGTAGAGATTTGAACACTAGACTTCCAACACACTACCCCCCTACCATTCGAACTACAAGCTCATTCTAATATGAATTTATAGGGAATTTAATATAAGCCTACTGAATAAGGATAAGGCTTAGATCCAAAAGTTAACAAAATTGACAGAAGTGAGACTTGAACCCAAGACCTCCCATACACTCCCAGAACACTTAACCACTAAAGTAGATACATATTTATGTTAGATACTCACAGAAGCAGAATTAAATTATTTAGGGCGTTACAATCTCCACGACAAACTCCAAACACTATCATACAAGTCAAATGCTATCATTTAACAGATATAAAAAAAATCATCTCGAGACATAAGCTTACAAATGTAAGATTAATCTCAAAATTCCTCATTGAGCAGTTTCTCATATCATCGTTTACTCACCTTTGAAAAAAGCTAGTACAAATATTTGTAGCCTTTCTTCTCAATTCAATATTTGCTACTTCCATAACTATCTATTCTCCAATTCCAACTACATCAAGACCTAATTGTTTGCTCAAAAGCCAAGCTTCTTCAGCCTCTTTGACAATGTCTCTCTTCCAATATGTAATGGTGTCAACCTCCTCACTTTTTCTTGTATTTATAACATTCCTTGTTGAAATAGATTTATCAATAACCTTGAACACTTTGTTCCCTAATAAATCTTTTGCCTTCGCATTTCTTTTCAACATATTCTTCTTTCTGAGTTTTTCCCTTTTCTTTTAGCTAAATCTTTAAGTTTTGTGAACCATTGATCATCACCAATGTTCAACCCTTTTTATTTAATAGCAGTAATCTCCTTCCCTCTTTTCTATCATCCATCATGTTACCAACTTCATTTTCAATAACCAAAATTTCATTAAAAGTACCCTGGTAGCCCTGCATCAAACTTTATGTGGTTGCCACATCACTTGTAATGTTCTCTCTAGGCGTACCATTAACTTCACAATTTGTTTCAAGCTAACTATTAAAAACATCTACATCTTTCTCTTTTATCTTGGTTATCATGCACCAAATGAAAGCCACATTCTTCTTTATTAGCTTCTTTAGACAATTCTGTTGGAAAAATTATTTATGAAAACGACTTTGTTGCACAACAAAATTTCAATAATTTTGATAAAACTTGAACCTTTGTTGTGTTATCCATAACAAGATTTCTAGCTTTTAATCGAACGATCTTCTCCACTATCCTCGAACCCTCAATTGCTAAGAGAGTGGCCTTTTATCACAAACCAAACATAGAATAAAAATTGTAACTCACTAGTAAGAAATTTTCACTTTCTTTATGGTAACCAAAATCAAAATTACTATCACGAGTACTCACAAAAAATAGAATTTATTTTATAGCTAAATAAATTTCCCTAAATCTCAACAGAGTGTCCATGCATAACTGAGGTATCAATTTGGCTATATTGTAGTCCCTATTTATAGAAAAAAAATCACAAGAGTTCTATTAGAACAAGAAGAGAGAGAAAATAATAGTTTAACAGAAAACCAAAGTTTCCCTAGAACTCTTATGTGTTGGGATACCTAGTGTGGCACCCACCCCTATTGTTATTGGGCTCATTGGGCACAAAATGATGAAGTAACTACACTAAGGGCACAAAATCTCAACAAATTCAACTACATTTGTCGTCCTACCGTTCATATATAATTTCAAATTTGATTGAGATTTAAAGTCGTATGAATCTTTTGATTCAACTTCCTCAATATAACAACAACAAAAAAAAAATTTGATATGGTAATTAGATCAACTTCCAAGACTCTAACAAAGAACAAAAAGCACTTTATCTCCCACATGAAAACCAATTAATTCTCCAAATTTCTCTAATTTCTATGTGGTTATTTATATATGCTACCCTTATATAGTGGAACTCCCTCTACAGTATCATTGTCAACACATACAATATATTATCTAGATTGTAAGAAATTGTGTAATCGGATAGTAACTATTGTAATTCATGTTGCACAATTACACGATATGTAATAAATATTGTAATATGATAATGTTTTTGTAATAATTGTAAAATCTTATTAGGATTTTTGCTATTACAATATACTAAATAGCCAATAAGAAATTGTGTAATCGGGTAGTAAAATCTAATTTACTTTCCACAATAGGTTACAATATATGTAATAAATACTATCTTTAGATAATATTTTTAATAACAAAAAAACCTTATATAATTGTTCTTTTATAAAATATTTTTTATAGATACTAAGAAATTATGTAATTAGATAATATATATTATAAAACTTTTTTACACAACATGTCACAATGTATATAAAAAAAATACTAGCTTTAATGACTTATAATTACTAATATAATGAAGCTTTACCCTAAACTAATTTTAAAATGGTTAAAAGAATAATATTAGTCCATGTACTTATATATAATTTGGGATTAGGGTTTACTCCCTGTATTTTCAAGTTAAAAAATTAAGTCTTTCTATTTTATTAATTTAAAAATTCCAGTAATTAAAATCAGAAGTATTTTTTATTAAAATTTATTAACTTAATTAAAATTTTGACTAACTATCTTCATATGACATAATATATGATTGATAAAAAATAAATATGTTAAATTAACAATTTTTTTAGTTAAAATTTGTTTATCGTTGATAACAATAATTAATTCATTTATTATAATTTTTTTTGAAAAAATAAATAATTAATCATAAAGTATATTATATTTTATGAGAAAAAATTAAATTTTGATCATATTAGCTAAGGATGATATGAGTAACCATCTCTAAAAATTATTCAAGTCTGTGTCTTGTTGGACCGACTTGCTTTGGAGTTGACAGATGTCAATTTCTAAATTAAGTAGTCATTTACTGCTACAATGAAGTCGGTGCTAATAGTATATTGCCAATATCATTTTCTTTCCTTCCATCTTTGAATTGTTTCAATTTAACACCTGCTTATTAGTATTTTGGTTTATTTTGATTGTAAGGAAGCTATTTTGTAAATAATTATTAAAACGAAGGATTATTTTAAAATTATATCAACTTGAAGTAATTAAAATTCAAAATAATTTAGACCGATAATGGCCCATTTTAAAAATCTAAACCTTAAATTCGAATACAAAATAATCGATTATATAAATGAACGCATTTTAAATTAGGGTAACTTATACCTAAGATTATTCAACTATAAGTAAATTTATATTTTAATCACTCGATTATAAAAAATTACAAAATATCACTGAAGTAATTGAAAATTTTAATTCAAACCACTGACATGTTAAATCTTTAATATAATAGTCACGTAATTTCCATGTGGCTTTTAAAAAAACATTTTGGGTGTTTTTTCTTTTTTCCTTTAACGAATTAAACCTAATCCATTTTATCTAAAATTACTAAATTGAACTCAAGGACAACTTAAAATATAATAATTTAGGTTAAGTTAATTTATTAAAGATTAAAAAAAATCAAAAATGTTTCCTTAAAGTCATGTGAAAATTCCGTAACTACATCAGTCGCTCATTAAAAATTTTAAAATAAAGCTTTCGAATGTTTTTTTTTTGTCAAAAAAACACTTCCAAGTATTGATTGATTAAACAAAGCACCACAATATCAGCAACAAAGGAAAACACCAGTGAACAATATAGGAAAATAAGAGCCTAACAAAGTTAAAAGAGCAAACATAAAATCAACTCTACTAGTGTCAGGCCGAGCCTGAAATTAAGCGATAGGCGGAACTCACAGGCCATCCTTATCCAAGATAAACACCAAGGAAGATGGTGAGTGGTGAATCCAATCCTCCAAACACATCTCCACTTTAACCTACTTAGCTACCCAGTTCACAGTTTTGTAATAATTTAATGATTATTTTATAATTATTTAAAATCGAGTGATTAAAATTAAAAACTAGTAATAGTTCTATAACCTTTGATACAATTTACCCTTTAAATTATGGAAATTGTTTGTAAGGTGGTAAAGAAGAGGATAACAAATTACTAAATAGGAATGAGTTGTAGTAGGACACGAATGCCCAACAATGGAAAGTTTGTTTCTTACAAGCTAAATAAAAATGACAAAACCAAGACCTCCCAATTAAAGTAAACTCATTTTTGAAAAAGAAGAAACTTTTTTTTTCTTTAACAAAGGGAAGAAGACAACAACGGTGAAAATCTGATTGAAAACATGTTTTGAAAAACAGTGTAGGAAATGTGCAAAACAAAATTCAACATTTGCATTTAATGAAGCCGCATTCTTTGAAACAACCACTAATGTTAGGAGTCCATTTAAGGAAAGAAAATCATGCAAATATTAAATATGAGTATACGTTTTCATGCGTATCGAGTTCTAATTCGATTGATATGTGTATTATTGTCAATATAGAAAGATGTGGGTTCGAATGTGTTGAAATGTATTATCCTCCTATTTATGGGTCGAGGAGGGACTATGGATGATTCTAATCAAATAAATAAATTGCATTTTTATTTTCATATAAAAATATATATGTCTAATGTAAATATTTTTGAAAAAAAATTGAAGCACCATAGGACGAAATTGAAAACAAACTAACGCAAAAAGGGGGATTTCTCTTTCTTCTCTGGTAAAAGTATCATAGAGACCCCTATAGTGAATGGCGGGGAATTGGTAGGGCTCCGGCCTTCCTTAAAATAGAAAATTGTACATTTAGGCTCTTTAAAAAATTTAAATTAGTAAAAACAAAATTACATTTTGACTCCCTAAAAATGATAAAAATTTGATTTAATCCTTTAAAAATTATAAAGATATAGGCTATTAAAAATTAAAATTTAATTTCGGCCCCTTAAAATTTTTTTTTGGCTTCGTACCTGCCTATATAGTAGAAGTTAGATTGCCTTTTGACCTTTCTACTCAAAAAATGGATAAATCAGTCTCTATACATTAGATCAAAGGGCAAAGTGGTCTTTCTGTTAAAAATTTCATCTATTTCTACCGTTAAAAATTGGTCTCTATATATTAGTATCAATATCTGATTATTCTATTAATCATGCCAGTTTTTAACAATATAAATGGATGAAATTTTTAACAAAAAAAATCATTTTACTTTTGATCTAACGTATACGAACTAATTTATTTATTTTTTAATAAAAAATAAAATACAATTTAATTTTTAATAAAAGGACCTTTATAGTACTTTTACCCTCATTGTAGACGTGTATATGTTGTCCATCTGTTAAAGTTTGATGTTATTATGATTGTAATATCACATCACATGCATTAAATGGCATTAAACATAGGTCTTATTCTTCAATATTTTGAGAAAATTTTATCTTCTTAAAAATCATGCATACATTTTTAGTCTAGAATTGATTTTAGATTAAGTTATATCTATTCAAATTTATTTTAATTATTGATTTTGATTTACTTTGTTTATACATATGTGGACTTTAATAAGTTTACTTGTAACTTGAAAAACACAATTATGCAAATCTCTTTGGATACCTTACCCTACCAACACACTTTCATTACAGAAATTAAGGTGGGTCAATTTTTTTTTGTCTTAGTGTAATAATAAAATTATTAGAGGTGAGCGTTCGATTGAATCGAGCGAAGAATTTTTGAGTTAATTGAGTTGACGAGTTTTATTTTATTATCCTAACTCTATTTGAAAATTTTCCAATTCGAGTCGAGTGAAATTAAACCAAATCAAGTGAAATTGTTTAAGTTAAATTAAAATTTTAAACATATCAAATTAAAATCTTGTTATAATATACCTAATTCCATGTTAGACAAGTAAATTTGAAATCATATATATTTGAAAACTTTTTCAAAGCAAAATAAGAAAAAAAAAGATCCTTTAGTATGATAAATTTGAATCATTAATTAACTTGTTTAGGTCTCAAAATTATTATTTTATAAATTCTTTAAAATTTTAAATTCATTTATATATTCTTAAAAAAATATACATTTTGGAATTTTTATAAATATTTTAATTTTTAAAATTATTTTTGAATTTTTTAAAATTATTTGAATTTTATTTTTGTAATTTTTGTTGAGAGAGTGATCAATTTGCTCATTTTTAAAATTGTCAGGAACCAAATAGGTATTTACACAAATATGTTATTCAAGTTATTTGAATTACTCAAGTTATTCGAATTATAAAATTCAACTCGACTCGAACTCAGAACTCAAATTATTTATTCGAGTTGACTCAAATAACTCGATTCAATTAACTCAAAATTTGATTTTTTTTAATCAAATCGAGTTTTGCTCACTCTTAATTTTGTTATTAGTTTAATAGCACGAGGAAAAAAAATTAATGTATATGTGTAAAAATAATTAGACATAAAATAAGGAATAATTAATATAAATTTAAACTTGACATTAGAAGGTTGGGCCATTTCCAAGTATATTTACGGAAATGGGTGAATTTCAGCATTATTTACCGGAAAGGGTCAATTTTGGTAAAACGCGTCCACATAGGAGCGTTTTAGGGTGAAATTTCCAGCAAATCGAGCCCCTAGAGGAGCGTTTTTGCCATGTCAGCACTAAACGGGCTGACATGGACGCGCTTTGCTGACGTGGCAAAAATGCTCCCCCAGGGGCCCGTTTTGCTCCGTGTTTTTGTCCCAACGGCTAATTTTTTTTTACCATTGGGGGGTCCAACAGTAAAAAAAAAAGAGAGTATAAAACCCCCTCCTATTATTTCACACAAAATTTCTTCAAAATTCAGCAAAAAATCTCAAATTTCTCCCTAAATTTCTCAAAGCTCTCAAATTTTTCCTTAAATTTCTCAAAGCTTTCTTTAATTAATTATTTTCTTTAATTTTATTTCTAAATTAGTATTATTTTGTTATAATTTAAAAAATATTTGATCGTATTAGCAATGGCCGGGTAATTAATTCATCTCGATCATAAACATATCTTCGTCGAACAAATGAAAATGGTAAGGGTTAATTTTAATTTTTTAATATCATTTAATTTTTTTCATTTATGTAATTTTAATTAATCTGTATTTTATAATTTTTTATAACAGTCTATAGATCAGGTGTTACAATATTATATTCGTAATATGTTTGGTCCTTCATCACCTTTGATAAAAAATTATTTGAGGGAAGCGGGTTTTTGGCACGTGACCATTATAGGCTGGGGGTGCAAGTTGGACCCGAAACTTATCAGCGCGTTAATAGAGAGGTGGAGACCTGAGGCACACACATTTCATCTTCCATGCGGAGAGTGTACTATCACTTTGGAGGATATGCAGTAACAATTAGGATTGCCGATGGATGAGTCCGCACTAACTGGATCCATTCAATCTGCTGATTGGGGAGTCGTATGCTACAATCTTTTGGGTGTGATTCCGGATAATATTTACGGAGGTCGAATCGAGATGCTCTGGTTACGAGACATATTCCTGGAGTCGGGGGATGATTTGACTAAAGTAGAAAGAATACGATATGCTCGGGCATACATCCTTGAGATGATTGGAGGTTATTTGATGTCCGACCTGGCACGAAACCTCGTACATCGAGGTGGTTGCTGAAACTTGCTGATTTTAGAGCAGCTGGCGAATTTAGTTGGGGTCTACCGTGTTGACAACATTGTACCGAGATATGTGCGGGGCGACGCCACCAAATAAAGCCAAAATCGGAGGTTGCCTATTACTACTACAATCATGGGCTCGATTTTGCTTTCCATTTTTACATCATTGAGTGAACCACCCATGTACATTCCCACTCATAACGAGGTAAACATTTTATTTCATTTTACAATTATTACATAGATTTAAAATAAAATTATGTGCTAAAAATTTATTTAATTAGGTGGAACCATCCGGCGAGTTATGTTAGAATACCTACCACTCTTGAAGATATACGGCTTCTATTAGACTAAAGGTCGGAAGCGCAAGTAAGTATTAAATAAAATATATATACATAAAATAGTCGTTTCATATTTAGTATTTAGTATTATGTATATAACTAATATTTTTATTAAGTTCATACAGTTTCAATGGACACCATACTAGGATCCGATAATTCGGGGAGTAATTCTAAATAAATTCTTTCAAAAACCAAACATTTGGCATGTTAAGGTCTCATTGGTCAACTATGCTCCTGTCGATATGCACCAGACGGATAGAGTGTTGCGGTAATTTAGATTCCGACAACCGATTCCCGAGGCACCTGAGGTGCTTGATGATGAGTACAAAATCAACTTACGACAAACGAATACGAATACTTTTCAGAATATATCGAAATTTAGAAAAATCGGTATGATAATACACCTACTCGCGAAGCGATCATTGTTCTAGAGTTAGTGTGTATGCTGGATTACATGCCATGGTTTAAGATCCATGGCAAGCCATATTTGCTGTTGGAAGAGTAGAGGCGTCGACAAATCCGTGCCGAAAGGGAACGACGGTGCCTTTTAAATCCAAAGAGAAGGGATGACGGCACGGGCCCATCAACAGCACCCACACAATCACCGGGCTAAATGCCTTAACCGACGACACACACACCACAACCCCTTCAGATTATGTCAGGTGTGTATCCTAGCCATATATGTATTCTAACCCTTATTTCTTTTCCTAGTCCTATGTTAGGTTGGAATGCATGGCCCGGTGCATCTCCTTTCCCAATGACTCCAACTCAACCCCCGATATATAGGTCATCGTCATTGGAGGGATCGCATGAGGCACCATTTGGAAGATCATCTCATTACCGATCCTTATCGCCTTATGGGATTCAAACACTTCCGCCGTAGGTGATGTAAACACCTCCATATTCTTTATTCTATCAAGGCGGGTCATCCTCCTAACACCCACAACTGGAGCAACCACAACCCCCGCCGGAAGCTGAACCAAGGAGGAACCCAGCGTGTAATCATCGACCACCCCTATGTAGCACTGATTCCGATCAGCACATAAATTAATTTTTTTAATATATTTGTACAAACTGTTTTTATATTGTTTCATTTAATAAAATAAAAGTTGTTTTGAATATTTTAATAGTAAATTATTTTTATATTTTTAATAAAATAGAAGTTCTTTTAAATAAGGCAATAAAAATAATGTAACTTTAGTTTAATTACAACAATTATCAACTATTTCAGTTTGGACATGATCGAATTGTATAACCTGGGTTCCTACACCATCCACACAACTTTTGTTGGTTCCTTATTTATCAGATATCCATATTATTACATATTCTACTCGAGTCAGGTCGAACTTTTAGTTTACGACGCAATTCTCTATCCGGTAACAACTTAAATAGAGTAAGCGATACAGACGACCACTTACATTCATCTGAGACCACTGGGAATACGTATATCCACACATTGTACATGTCGTTGACATATCTCATGGGATCCAAACGGAGATTCTGACAAGCTGCAATTGCATGAGCGCATAGATAACGAAATGCGTAAAACGTCCCATAGCCACAAGTCTTATTTCTCAGGTGTACACGATAGTACTCGTCGGTAATACATTGGTTCGGTCTGCCAAACTCTGTCACACGAAACCATAAGTTGTTGAGATAATGACACACTTTGTGCATGGTGTTGGCCCACGCCTATACCTTGTTAATTTCTTGCAATACCTTCCGAAACCATATATGGCCTCCCTGCATTTGGCCTTTATAACTCGTTACTCGCTTTGGAAATAGTACTGCCAACCGAAAATATCTCTCGCACAACCGAGGTTATTGGTAAATGACGTGTTCCTTTTAGAATAAAATTTATGTATTCAGCCAGGTTTATGGTCATATGACCATATCGTAGGCCTCCGTCGTATGCTTATGTCCACTATTTGAAAGGTATGTTACAGAGGTAGACTGCTTATTGATCGTTAACTGAACGCAAAATCCCCAACATCTCATGAAAACGGTCCTTATTGATCTCGTACCTTGCCAATATAAGTTGATAGAAAAAATTGCATACCACTATTCCTTTCAGAATAAATTGAATATTACAAACGAAATTATATTAATAGAGATTAAATACCCATGTTGGTCGCTTGCCGTTGCTTAGTGGTAGGCCGATATTACCTGTAGTAGTTGGACGCAACGTGCCTTAGACAATACTGATGGTGTGTGCGATCCCATAGGCTTCCTTGTCGCTCAATTGTGCCTAGTATTCCAGTGCCCCAATCCGATATAACGCAGATATCAGGTTGAGGGCATATATGCATCCTTAACTTAGAAAGAAAGAAATCACAGTCATCACCTGACTTCCCCGGTGTTATTGCAAACATAATTAGAAGGATTCTCCTACCGCCATCTTGTACCACAGCTAGCAATAGCAGATGGGTATATCTACCATACATAAAGGTACTGTCAAATTGTACTAATGGCTTGTAGTACACAAATGCGTCTCGGCATTACTTAAAGCTCCAGAACAGATGCTTGAACACTTGGCATACATGGAGCAACTGGTCATTGTAGTACGTAGGGACCGTTTGAAGGTATGTTATGCAACCTAGGACGTACCTCTCCAGCACCTGACATTATTACCACACCTCATTATGTGAAGCGTCCCACCCACTATGCATCTTTTCCAACGCCTTCTGCTTAGCTATCCAAGCCTTGAGGTAAGAGGTTTTGTACCTTAATTGACTACGAATATTAGTAATTAAGATCGACACAGAAGTCATGGGATCTGCCTTCAACATCGGTAGTATTAAGCTAGCTATCATACCTAAATCCATCTTAGAATGACCTTGTGAAACACCTGTCAACGAAATATATTAAATAATGCAATATTAAGTAATAACATTATTATTCAAAAACCCTAAACACCCAATGATATTATACCGGTAATACAAATATGTGGACTTTTATACTTCTTTATCTCCCACAAGCCTGTATTTTTCCTAAAAGAAGCCATATTTTTCATGAACATGTACCGTCTTGCACTGCACACTTAGCCTCGAACTTCTCAGATTTGGATTTAACTACGTTGTAGTTAACTCCATGATTGATGCTATGTTATTTCAATGAACCAAGAAAACTATCATTACTGGAAAACTCCTTACCAATTTTCAATTCACCCAAATCCAATGACAAACATGTACGGTCACACCTTCTGTATGGTAGATCTGGAAACTCCAACGTATCATCTGTTGATATATCGATATTATGCATGTGGGCTAGAGGCGAGTACGTTCTGAATCACGGATCTTTTTCTTCTTTATCTGAACCCCCTTCAACGTCTTTAGGTTCAGATGAAACAGGTTCCCGTTTAAAAAATAATGCGACTTCTGCATCATTGTGGTTGGACTCTCGAGATGGATCTACATTAGACTAATCATCCAACCCACCATCATCTGTAACGTATGAGGTCCCCTCACTGGTGGACGTAGTAGAGACTACATCATTTCTTCTTATGGACGTTTCCTAATGTCCCCAATTAGATGTGGATTGCCAACCACTAGAAATTGATGTCATTCCCCAATACGTATTTCCAGCATCGAACATCGACCTACCGATGTGCATGTCTCATCCACTAACCAAGTGTCGTGCAGGAGTTGTGTATTCCATACTGCCACTAAACACAGGAACTTTCGTATTCTACCTCCCACTAACGGAGTGTCGAGTAGGGGTCGTGTCTTCCTCTCAAACAGCAGTAGATGTTGATGTCGCAAATGTTTCATTTGGCGATGAAAATTGTACATAAAACTCAAGATAGGGTGATCCACTAGGGAGATGAGTCTGCACCATCGCCTCAAAGCTATGACCACATTTGATATCAAATGAATCATATGTCGCGGGATCAATCGAAGCACAAAATTGATACTTAATAGAAGAAACTCTCATTGGCGTCGTTCCGAATATTTTGCGTTTAATTCTTTTACGAAATTCTGTCAAATCTATAGTCTGGTTAAAAACCATTCGCATTGTATTCTCCGATAAAAAAATAACGCCATTCTCGGTGTCACGAACCTCACCATCATAGTAAGTAACAACACTAATACGTTTACTCATCTTCAATTTCCATTATGCTTAGTCTCTCTAATTTTTCTTGCTGTAACTTATGCAACCTGAGAATGAAATTTGGCTCATTTATAGCCTAAGGCCAAACATGAACTACTGTAGAAAAAGAGCATCCACATGGGAGCATTTTTCAGTAATTTTACTGACAATGCATCCTGCTTGAAGCGTTTTTGACACTATTTGTTCAGAAACGTCTTCTCAAAATTATTTTTTCAGGAACTACTGTAGAAAAAGAGCGTCCACATGGGAGCTTTTTTCATCAATTTTGCTGACAGTGCATCTTGTTTGAACGTTTTTGACACTATTTGTTCAGAAACATCTTCTCAAAATTATTTTTTCAGGAACTACTGTAGAAAAAGAGCGTCCACGTGAGAGCTTTTTTCATCAATTTTGTTGACAGTGCATCCTGCTTGAAGCGTTTTTGACACTATTTGCTCAGAACCGTCTTCTCAAAATTATTTTTTCAAGAACTACTGTAGAAAAAAAAAAGTCCATGTGGGAGCTTTTTTCAGTAGTTTTGCTGATGGTGCATCCTACTTGAAGTGTTTTTTGACACAATTTGTTTAGAACCGCCTTTTCAAAATTATTTTTTTGGAACTACTGTAGAAAAAAACCAAAATCTTTCTTGTCAATTTAATTTTTCCTAAACCCTAAACCTAAACACAATATTAATTTTAAAAAAATAAACCCAAATTTAATTAATTTTCTTAAAAACACTAAACCCAAATTTAATTTATTTATTTAAAACACTTGAACCTTAATTTAATTAATTTTTTAAAAAGAACACTAAATCTTGATTTATTTTTAGAAATTCCTAAAACCTAGAACCCTAAATTCTTATAACAAAACCCTAAACCCTACAAACCTAACTCTAAATTATTTTAACAAAACCCCAACCGTAAAAATCCTAAACCAAAAAACCCTAGGGACTAAACATGCAAAAAGCCCTAACCTAGAAAAAACATGGAGTAAATCACGCCCTGCGGGAGCATTTTTGCCACATTAGCAAAGCGCGTCCACGTCAGCGCGTTTTGTGTTGACATGGCAAAAAAGCTCCCCCAAGGGCGCGATTTGCTGGAAATTTCACCGTAAAACGCTCCTACGTGGACGCGTTTTGCCAAAATCGACCCTTTCCGGTAAATAATGCAAAAATTAGCCCATTTCCGTAAATATTCTTGGAAATGGGCCTTTATAGGTAAATTAGTCGAAGGTTGGTAAAACTCTTGTAAAAAAAAAAACTCTCCAAAATAAGTAAAAAAGTTCTTTCTTTTCACCACAAACAAATCATATGAGTGGTTAAAAATTACCAATTATAATTAATTTATTGCTAATTCATGTATTAAAATATATGAAAAAATAATGCTACCAAACATAAATAAATAAATAAATTTAAATCATGAAATATCATTTTATTATATTTAATATATATTTAATATTATTAAAATGACATTGATATATTTTTATAATTCTAATGATACTCATATTACATATTTTACATACAAATACATATTTATTTTAATAACATTATTTTTATTTTATAATTATGTTTTATCACATGAATTTCAATTATTTAAAATTTCTTTGTTTATCCATGACTAATTTACTTTTTAACCTAAAATATAAGAATAAGCCAGTCAATTTATTAAAAAATTAATTTAACAAATTAAATTACTTTTTTTATTCCACAATTGGATTAATAAAATGTCTCATTTATTTAGGTTTTATATTTTGAAATATCGATCAAGAATAGGCGATGATTTTTAAATCTGCTCGTCGAATTAAAAAAGCCTCCACCATTAATGTATCAAATAATTATCCTTAAATAGACTAATGACATGAATGACCCCTATATTAGTTTAGTTTAAATGTGATACCTTTACTTTCAAGATGTCCAATTTAGCACATGAAATTTCATTTCGTTTTATAATATGGTACTTGACTCTAACAACTTTAATTTTATTAATGACATAGTTGTTTGACCAATGGAATTGTGATGCATGACATTTTTACCAATATTTAAGAAAAATAAATTTAAGGTAGCACGTGTTACCTTTTCGTTGGTCAATTTTATACATTATAATAAAATTAACGTCGTTAGGGTCAAGTATAATATTGATCTACAAAATGAAACTTCAGGTATTAAATTGGGTTTTTTTTTTTAATTATAGGTGTCATTATTCGTTTTACTGTCTGAGGCAAATCCTATTTGGGCCAATTAGGACTAAACCTAAAGTGTAAGGATCATTTCTTTTGTTATTCTTTTTTAAATTAAACTTTTTTTTTGGGTTGGGGGGGTGGGAGATGGCAATAAATTGAACAAAGGCGGATGTTGCTAAATTCACCACCGCTCCATAGTTGTCATGCTCTGACCCATTACCTGCCTTACTTCACTATGAATGTGTAATCTTGAAAACTACTATAACCTCTATGGATATTGGATACGATCATCTCTGTCTTGCCTTGCTTCAATTTGATTTTTGTTAGTTATTTTTAATATTTTTAGTATTTTTAAAGGTAAGTAATATATATAAACATAATCCTTAAAAAAAAAATTCTAATATCCTCAATCTCGACTTTAGTTTTGAAAAATACAATTAAGGGAAAAAAGTATAAGAACATAGTATTTTTCTAAGCTTATGTTAAGATTTTGGTGTCCCAACTTTTTTTTTATTCTATGTTGATACCTTAACTATCCATACGTTACATATTTTAGTCCAAAAGTTAGTGGTCTATTCTTTAGTCCAACCAATGAGATTGCACTATGTGTTTATTTTTTTTTTCATATCGTTGTTGATGTGGCTATTAACCCATCATTGATCGGGTGTTGACCAATGTTGATAAGTATTGACTAATCAATTGCTTTGTATTTTTTTTAAGTTTTTAGAAAGTATTATATTTAATTTTTTTAAAACATAAATATTTCAAATTTTGAGAATTTCTTATAAAATTTATATAATATTTTTTGAAATTTTAAGATTTTTAACTAATTTATTAAAAAACAATATATATTTTAAAACTTTAAGTTATTATAATTTATACATATATTTTAGATTTTTTAACTTTTAAAATTTTTTCAGATTTATATATTTTAAATCTTTAAAAAATTTCCTTTTTGGAAAATTTTATATAAGGTTTTCATAAATTATTATTTTATATAATTTATATGTTATAAAAAAAGAGTTTAAAATTTAAATTTATATATATTTGATTTTTAATTATATATGTGTAAAGAAATATCACATGGTGCGGTTTCATTGGCCACACGTCTCACCTATTTTTCTAATACCATTAACTTTTAGACTAAAATTTATAATAGAGAGATAATTTAAATACTAAAATAGAATAAAAATTTTAGGCACCTAACTAGAAAAATAGATATAATACAAAGACCAAATTGTATCATAATATTTTTTTCTCTAAAATATTTTATATTTTTACCTTTTTAATAATTATATATAAAATTAAAATAATAATTTTATACAATGATACGAGATAATTAATAACCATAACTATTTCATACTCGTTATAAAAAAATTTACTTATCTCGTTTTATATATTCATTTTAAAAGTTTTATTTTATTTGAATCGAATAAATCGAATGAATTCAAAATTTACTAAGAGATTACATCACTAATTTATTTTTTTATGAGATCTGCAATCACCAATCTTTTGTCAGTCAGCTTTGAGTGTCACAATATATAGCATTCTTTGCAATTAAGCCCTCCCCCAAAAAACCAAACAGACCCCGCTCTTCCCCCCTCTCTCCATCACAAACAACAACAAAATTTAAAGTAACTTACAAAAATATCATCTCAGAGTCTTTGGTTTTGGTTTGCAAATCATGAAGAGGCTCAGTCCTTCACCTTCCTTGGATGCTTTCATGTCCATCTCTCAGCCTAAAGGTACACACACGAAAATTCCCATCTTTATTTCATGTTTCTTTAACCCAAAATTGATGTGTTTAATTCAGTTGATTATGCAGAGGAGAAGAGTTCAAAGAAGCACCAAATTTACAGCAAGGAATTCCAGGCTATGTTAGATGGTTTAGATGAAGAAGACAGCTTAGAAGAAGGTGGTCAAGCAACAGAGAAGAAAAGGCGTTTATCTATGCATCAAGTTAAGGCTTTAGAGAAGAATTTCGATGTGGGAAACAAGTTAGAACCAGAGAGAAAAGTGAAGTTAGCTGAAGAATTGGGGTTACAGCCAAGGCAAGTGGCTATTTGGTTCCAAAACCGACGTGCTCGTTGGAAGACCAAGGTGTTGGAGAAAGATTATGCAATGCTTAAAGCTAATTATGATGCTCTTAAGCTTGATTATGACAATCTTGAAAAAGAAAAACTTGGTCTAATTGCAAAGGTTAGTGTTTATATTTCAAACCCCATTTTTTAGTTTTTTTAAGGTAAAAGTAATATAAATCCCTGTACTAGAAGTTGAATTACATTTTATCCTATCTACTTAAAATTTAAGTAAATTAGTTCTTATATATTAAATTAAAGAGTAAATTGACCCTTTCTATAAAAAAATTTATTTATTTGTACTATTAAATACTAACGTGGTTAACGAAATACTTGTATCTCATATTAACGTATAGGGTAATAGAGATCAGTTTTTAACATTAAAATTGTATGAAAATTTTAACAGAATGATTGATTTGCTCTTTGATTTAACGGACATGTACTAATTTACCTATTTTTTGAGTAGAGGAAGCAAATTATAATCTAACTCTTAGTACAGGGGCTTCTATGATACTCTTACATTTTTTGAATTAATTAAATCTAAGGGTTGATATATGATTGTTTTGCAGCTGAGGGACTTGAAATCAAAGTTGAAAGAAGAGTGTCCAAGCTTTTCAGTGAGGAACAAAGAGCAAGGTTGCTGTGAGAATGATGATGATGATTGTAATGGGATTGTTAAAGAAGAAAGCAATGTGATGAATGGTTCGTCTTCATCGTCGGATTCATCAAATAATCATAAGTGGTTTAAACCATTTGAGGCGAGAATGGTTATGGGGTATACGTATGATGAGCCAGAGTTGGTGGAAGTGGAAGAACGATGCATGTTTAGTGCAGAGGAATCTTGTGGTTTCTTCTCAGTTGATCAAGCTCCATCTCTTCAATGGTACTTCACGGGGCAGTAAAAAAAAACATTGCATAAAGGGATAAAATAGCCTTGAAAGTTTTGTAATTTAGGAATATTTAAGGTCTATTCTTCTATTGTTGTTGTTTTTTTTTTTTTTAATTATCATAATTAAAACTGATTATTAGAAAGAATGTTACGCATAAGATTTCGAGTTTGATTCTTGTGAGAGAATTTTTTCTCTTATTTAGGGCCTAATTTGACTCGACTTTAGATTTAATCAAAGACTTCTGTGATTATGAGATACCAAATAGATTTAGATTTTAAAAAATATAAGTTAAAATATATGTTCGAAGTTCATATACTTTTCATACCTTTAGAATTTAATCACTCAACTTTTATTTTGCAAAATTTAGTGTTAATATCAACACTGTTAATATTTTTCTGTTAAATTTGCTTGAAAGCTATATAACCAAAAAAAAAAAAATTGTAATAAACATCAGTTTAAAAGAAAATTTTTAATGTTGTTAACAATTAAACTTGCCATTTTATATCTAAAAAAAGATAGGGATTAAATTCTTAAAAATAAAAGTAAAGAGATTCAAATTCTAAATATACGAAAAGTATAAGGACTTGCTTCGATTATATTAAAATTTGATATTTAATCATCTACTTTAATTCAGTACAATTAAATCTCTTTACTTTTACATAATATTGTTAATATATCCAAATTTATAACACCTTTATGCTACAATAAGAGTATTATATAATTTTCATATGTTTTAGTATAATGGGTTAGTAATACACTAACTCAATTCATAATATTTAGCCACTCACATGACTTATTCTTATTATATAAGCTTTTTTTGATACAATGTCTGAAATTATCTATAGTCCCTCCTGAACCCTTAAATAGGAGAAAAATACGCTTCAGCACACTCAAATTGGTGTTTTCTTATATTAAAAATAATGCTGATACTAATCGAGTTAAGACTAGATCAATATGTTTATCAAACTTTTTATCTATTATAATATTATAAAAAGAAAAAGAGTGTTGGCGGTTTCAAAGTACCTAAAATAACCAAAGGGCCATGTTCGAAAATTCAGAAGGCAGCTGCACAAAACTGGGTGTCCAATCCAATGGCAAAGTTCCAAATTGGAGACCCGATGCATTCCCTCTTGGTTCTAGTTGCTTTCCTTTTTTTCTTTTTGGGACACTCCTTTGTTTTGACTTTAATGTAAAAAACAGACCATATCCCTCCATCTCCCCTGACTTGTCAATTTTTTGCACCAGTCTTTAAAGCTGGCATCGCCAAAATGCAAATATGGCTGGCTGAAGCTGTTTCCCCATGAAGAAAAGCCAAGATACAAACCCTCAAGTAAGGTAATATAGACAAATATCATGAATTTCAGAGCTTGAAAATTAGATCTACTTTGATATTTACATTCTTTTGGTTTATTTTGATATCTAAATTTGAAAATTAGTTCTATTTTAATTTTTAAATTTAAAGAAAAAATTGTAATAATTTAATGATGTGACACTTTTAAATTATGTCACGTTATCACATAAAAAAATAGACCTAGTGATATCATGCTATATTATCAAATTTTTACATTTATTTAAATGTAAGGATTAAAATAGATTTAATTATCAAACTCAGGTATCAAATTGAATTAAAAAAATATAAGCAACAAAGTGGACTTGGTTAATAAGTTCAGAGGGCAAAAATTACACTAACTCTAAAATAATGACATCTAATATATAATGAAAGAAATTACATGTTACTATTTATCACCTTCGAAACCAAGACTTTTTAACATTAAAAAAAATCACATAAAGACCAGCTTTGGTTTGGTTTCAAAAAGAGTTTTGGATAGCTAAAATGAATGCTGAACAATCCCCACTCATAAAATCATAGATCTCCCTTCAACTAATAGACATGTCTATACTTACAAGTGCTGATATTCTTTGGAATGAGATGGAAATATATTTCTTATGATTTATGGATGTTTGATTCAAGGAAAATAAGATTATCTTCATAATATGATATTAGTTAACACATTATGAGTTCAAGATAATCTTTAGAATCTAAATCTGGAAATGATATTTCGAAATCTTACATTACCTTTAATAGTGTGAGATTACTGAACTAGATTTTTATAAACCTAACAAATTTGAACGGCAAGAAAACACTGACAGAGTTCTTTCTTTTCCATGTGTGTCATTCCTTAAAACAACAAGCACTTGTCTAGGGCATACAAACTAAATAGACTCACACCACCCTATTTCCATTAAAAAGAAAACACAAATCTTTCAAAGTTACTAGATCTTAAATTTAGGGCGTGATTTGGTTAAGGGAAAATAAGATTATCTCTGATAACAGAATTATCGAAATGTAAAATTACTTATTACATCATGGGCTCAAAGTAATCTTTGAAATCCAAATGTAAAAATATTATTAGGAAATCCTGCATTACCTTTGACAAGGTAAGATTATTGAACCATATCTTTCTAAACCTAACAAATTTGAATGGCAAGAGAATATCAACTCTTTTCTTTTCTTTTCCATGTATGTCATTCCTTAAAACAACAAGCACTTGCCTAGGGCATATAGACCAAATAGACTCACACCATCCTATTTCCATTAAAAAGAAAACGACAAATCTCTTAAAGTTACTAGATCTTAAATTTAGGGAAAATAAGATTATCTCTGATAACAGAATTATCAAAATATAAAATTACATAAAAATGTTATTTCGAAATCTTAAATTACCTTTGATAATGTGAGATTATTGAACCATATCTTTTTAAACCTAACAAATTTGAATCGCAAGAGAACATTAAAAGAGTTCTTTCTTCTTCTTTTTTCCATGTGTGTCAGTCATTAAAACAATAAGCACTTGCCTAGGGCATATAGACCAAATAGACTCACACCACTCTATTTCCATAAAAAGAAAACGACAAATCTCTTAAAGTTACTAGATCTTAAATTTAGGGTGTGATTTGGTTAAAGGAAAATAAGATTATCTCTAATAGCACAATTATCGAAATGTAAAATTACTTCTTACATTATAGGCTCAAAGTAATCTTTGAAATCTAAACGTAAAAATGTTATTATGAAATCTTACATTACCTTTGAAAATGCCAGATTATTGAACTATATCTTTCTAAACCTAACAAATTTGAATGGTAAGAGAACATCAAAGAAGTTTTTTCTTTTCTTTTCTTTTCTTTTCCATGTGTGCCATTCCTTAAAACAACGAGCACTTGTTTAAGGCTTAGACCAAATAGACTCATCACCCCATTTTCATCAAAAAAATTGACAATTTTTTCAAAGTTACTAAATCTTAAATTTAGGGGGTGATTTGATTAAGGGAAAATAAGATTATTTGTGATAACAAAATTATCGAAATGTAAAATTACTTATTACATTATGGGTTCAAAGTAATTTTTGAAATCGAAACGTAAAAATATGTTTGAAATCTTATATTATCTTTGGCAATGTGAGATTCTTAAACTAAATCTTTCTAAACCTAACAAATTTAAATGATAAGACAACATCGATAGAGTCCATTTCTTTTCTTTCCTATACGTGCCATTCCTTAAAAGAACAAGCAATTGTCTAGGGCTTAGACCAAATAGACTCACACCACCCTGTTTCTATTTAAAAAACAACAAATTTCTCTCAAAGTTTTGCAATCATAAGGAGATTGAATCCGATGCAAAACTGTGAAAGCACCCAACTCATGTACTCCTCATCCTTCATCCCCTATTTGCAGCAATGGACCATACTTTCATCACAAATCTTTAGAAGGGGGGGTGTAAATGCTTGATAGCAACTCAACTTCCTGATCATGTATTAACTTATTCGAAAAGCTTTAATTAAAGAGTTACCTTCCTTGAGCACCACATGAATGGAACCTGTCTGTCTGGCATGCATGCTTTTAGCCCCATGAGTTGAGCCTACAACATGTGGATGTGGATATAAGGCTCGTCCCTTTCCACTTTTCTTAGTTTGGGAGCGGGAAAGAGACGCACCAAAAAGCTGATGCTGACTCTCTTGTCGTTCCCTTTCATGTCTGAAAAACAATGGGTCCCTTTGTTCATCAATTGTTTGACTCTTTTTATCCACTATTGAATCTACCTATAGCTGTTTCATGACTTTTGTGGGAAATTGGCAATCCCTAAAAAACCCATTAAAATTTTTACCCTCCCACTTGTGGTAAAAGTATATAGATGTTATTGAATCACAACATTTTTATATAATATTTTTTCATAGTTAAAGTATTTACTGTTAATACCAGTGATTAATCCCCTTATCATAGATGCTCTTTGAAAAGATAAACGACTAACCATAAAAAATGTTTTTTTTTCATGAGCAATGGTTGAAACCCTAACCATATGATTAAAAGATGAGGTGAGCAACCACCACACTACATTTCATAGTTGATATCGTACTTTTAAACTTAGTGGGAAAAATTGTATATTAGAATATGGTATTGAAAAATTTGTATGTAAATATTATATTTATTAAAAATTTATGTAAGAATCAAGTAAAGCTTTGGTTGGTTTGGTAAAATTAAATTTCTAAAAAATTATAGAGTTTTAGGTTTAAGTCTGATCATACATGTGTTTTCATTAATTTTATATAAAAGTATAAGGGTTTGTTTAGTAGAGCTTAAAAAAAGCACTTCTGGCTCCAAAAGCAGTTCTGGAAGAAAAACACTTCTCCAAATCACTTTTCCACAACACTTTTCAAAAGTTTTGCTAAACTAGCCTTAAAAAAACAAAAACACTAATAATAATATAATTTACTTAAAAGAAGATTACTTTTACTCATTTCATAGCTAAATTGATATCTAGTTGACTCATGACACTAACTTAAAGAAAAAAAATTTAAATATAGTATAGATTTTTTTTTAAAAATAAAAAAAACATAAATCATAGTTTTTAAAACATTTTGAAAATAAAATTAATTGTGAAGTGGACTGAACATTAAATTAAAGGGGTAAGTCACATTTTAGCCTTTCAACTCTCTCCCTATTATCAAGTTGTTACTTTTTTTTTTTGTAGAAATTGTTAAATGAATTGTCATGACGGAACCTTATGATAGATGTATTGATTGGTTGGAGAATATGATGAGAATTTTGGATAAAAGAGCTATGGTTGACTTAATTACCATTTTATGGAATTGTTGGAATAGTAGGAACAATTTCAGGTTTAAGGGTAAAGTTGACAAAGGGCAGGCTATTTGGGATAGGGCTAGCAACCTCGGAAAAGAGTTTAGAATCTGCAAATTGTTGAACACTCCTATGCTCCCCCAGAATGACAATATGAAGAAATGGGATAAACCCCCCAAAGGTGTTGTTAAAATTAACTTTGATGCTATAGTGAACGGTGACAGAGTGGGGTATGGGGTAATCTTTCGTGATGATGACGGCTTTGTGCTTGGCGGTGGGGGGTTTCATCGATGAAAAAATGACGGTCCAGGAGGCTGAGTGTTCAGAGAGAAGTATTGACTGGCTGGTAATCTAAATGTTAATGGAGACGTGTTGTTTGAGACTGACCATGCAAGCCTTGTCAACATCATGAACAGATGTAATTCAGATATTACCATTACTGGGGATAGAATCAAGGCGTGTAGAGCTGCTTTCAACAATTTTAAGTCGGCTAATTTAGTTTGGGCTAATCGGTCTTGTAATAAAGTAGCTGATTTCATTTGTACAAAAATGTGTAGGGAAGCTAAAACTTGGCTTTTTGATATAGATTATCCTAAGGAGATCCACAATATTGTTCTTAGTAATGTTACGTAATAAATTATGTTGACCTTTGTGGTCATCTTTTGCTCAAAAAAAATTGTTAGATGAATTTGTATTCCATAATATAATTAATCCTTTTTAAGGGTGTTAAAATAAAATAACGTGCATTATAAATAAAATAACGTGCATTATAAGATTGTGGCACATCTAAGTATAAAATATAGCGTAAACCATACCATTAGTCACTAAAGTATGGTTAAGTTTTCATTTTAGTCACTTAACTAAAAAAAGTTACAATTTGGTCACTAAGCTATTCGAAAGTTTTCATTTAAGTCATTGAACTATTCAAAAGTTTTTATTTAAGTCACTGGGTTGTTAAGTTTCTTTTAAAGTTCTGCAAGCGAGCTCCAAGCGACAATTCAATGATTTGTACAGTGGGTCAGTAACCATCAACGAATAGAAGAACATTTCTTAGATCCAAGTCAATCTAACGGTAAATATTGGAGATCAGAGGACAAAAAGTGTTTGAAATTTAGTTTGCAGATTCATGACGTCCAAAACTATTTCATGAAAAAAAATTGAATTGTAGAAAAGAAGGGGAAATAATGCTTTTGTTTGATGCAAGCAGTGCAAATAGAGAAAACCATATAGCATCAATTTTAACAGTCCAGTAAATTAAATGAAAACTTTTGAATAGTTCAATGACCAAATTGTAACTTTTTTTAAGTTAAGTGACTAAAACGAAAACTTATCCATAGGTTAATGACTAATGGTGTAGTTTAACCTAAAATATGAAATTAAAAAACTTTAAAAATTATATAAAATCTTTAAAAAATAAAAATTATTAAAAATTATAAATTGATAATAACTTTATTTAATTTTTATATTTTCTCTTTCTTTTTTTCTAAAAATATGTCCTTACTTCTTTTCATCTTTTCTTTTCTTTTCTTTTTCACTTTTTCTTCTTTTTCCTTTTCATCTTTTCCTTCTTTCACATTTTTTTTGTTATTTTTCTTTTCTTCCCTCATCTCTTCTTCCCAACTCTAGTCGTCACATTTCCCTCTATCGTTGACAAATCTGCAAAACCAAAAAAGCATCAAAATTAAATAGCGAAGAAAGATAAAGAAAAAGAGTGAAAATGATCCATCAAGTTTGGCCAATGAGTAATTGGAGAGATTTGGAATATTCGTTAGAGATTCCGAACAGTTGAGGCCTTTATCAAGACAATGAAGCAACAATCCAAGGACAAATATGACAGATCAAGTTGTAATATTGAAAGATTTAGGCTTTAATTTCCTAAAACCTTGAGGAAGAATTCCCAAAATCAAACCAATAAAAAGAAGGGAGGAAGGGAGGGAGAACAAATTCTAGTGTCTTTTTTTGACCAATCAGAGAAGGTTAGTAGCGATGGAGGAACGTGCGACGACTAAGCTACAAGGAAGAAGTGCTGAGGAAACATGTAAGGTGTGCATGACAGAATTTTAAAATTTGTAATACATCCAGGATCAACTAAGATAGTTAGAACAATAAATTGTTAATAATCTAGTTTTTAGATGTATTTTGATTCGTTTTCGCAAGTTGAAGAAGTTGATTTGCAATTAATTGTGATTTGCCCAGAGGAAACAGCACTCTTTTACGAAAACATCCATATTTGGTTCTTTTCGAGTTAAGCTTAAGCATGATATTAACACACTTTATGTTTGCCTAAACCCGACTTGACCCGAAATATAGGCCTAAATTTTGTCTAAGCCCACTCGTATTTATAAATGGTTAACTCAAGCTCATTTTAGGCCCGTCTATATTGTTTTTACTTTTTTAAAATATTTATATTGTTTTTAATTTAATATTTAATAATTTAATAACTTTTATTTATTAAACATTATATATATGTATCTTAACATTTTTAATGTTTACATTACAGTATTATATATAAATTTAATTTTTATGTGTTATAAATTACATAATATATAAAAATTGCATAATATAATGTATTAGAAACTTAAAAACATGTCCGGTCAAATCAAGAAGTGTCATCTTTATGAACACACTACACATAGTCAACCATGGGAAGTGATGTCTTTGTGAGTTATTAACGAAAGTTGCATGAAGGGACTTTCGATTCATCACAATAGCAACCTTGGATGTTGTTAGGTCAACAAATGCCATTAAGGCATTCTGGATAAGTTAATCTTAAAGGAACTAAATGATATAGTCAGAAGTGATTTGTTAACAATCATTAGTAATGCGTTGAAGGGTTAGATTAAAACCAATTTGATGGCCAAAGAGATCATGGTCATGCATGAGCATTGAAAATTGTACTTTCTAGGTCGAGAAATTTATATTCTTAATTAATGTTACAGGGAGTTAAGAGGTGGGTTTGAATTATTCGTCGTAGTATGATCAATGTGTTATTAGCTTCAAAAATGAGAATATTGATAAAAACCATTCAATATAACAACTATTTGTAGGCATGCAATAGAGATTTTTTTATCAAAGTTGTGAATTTTTTGCTAGCTCTGATACCATATAAACATAAAAATAAGGAATAAAATATCAATGATCCTTGTTCATTCATCAATAGGTTTTTAAAGACAAAGCAATGATCAACAAAATTAATAACTACTTCCATGAGACTCTCTTATAATGAAGGAAACTCATTTAAATGAAAAACAATTCAACTAAAAGTATAACAAACAATGAACAAAAGTTAAAGAAAAAGTTCAACAATCAAATGTTCATTCTACGTCAATATCCCTTGCATAGAGTGAGAGAACTCACAAATACTTTATACAATCTTTAACTTCAATTTAGATAGTTGTAGAGAGAATCAAAGAAATCATCATATTGAATAACATTACATTTAGGGCTAGTTTAACAATGCTTCTCAGAAGCACTTTTGGGACAAAAAGTGCTTTTGAGATAAAAGTATTCCTAAACAATACACTTTTGAGAGAAAAAATATTTTTTAAATGCTAAAAATTAGCCTAACGCAGAAGCAGAAAATTTGAGTTTTTCTTAAAAACACTTTTTATCCCTAAAGTGTTTCTTAAAAGCATTGCTAAATTAGCCTTTACACCAAAACCTACAACCTTGTGAAGATTGGACTAATGGGCTAAATGTTGAAATGTATGCACCAACATTTCATTATCGTTTTTCTTATCGGAAGAGATGATAGGTTTTCTGAATGAATTTTTTTTTATTCTGTAATATCTTTGTAAATGGGAAAGAAAACCCATATTTAGGCTGGACTATTTGGCTTATTTAAGAGCCATTTTTTGTGTCAATTACTTTCACGCTTTTCTGTATATTTTTTCAGATCAATAAACGAGTCTAGCTATTAAAAAAACAATTAACTGCTTTAATAATAAAAAAAAATCAATTAATGATTAAAGAGAATTTGGGCTTTTTATGTTAAAACTGCAACTTTCTAAAAGCCCAAAAAGATCAGGCCGAAACTTTCTGGGCCAATTTAAACGCCATCGTTTCTTATGATTGTGAACCGTAAAAGAAAAGGTTCAAGAAAACCCCTAAGGCTTCACCACTTCGTTCTGCTAAACCCTCCAACCAGTAAGTTTGCTTCTACTTGTCTCTATAATGGTTGCCTTAGTTTTTTTTCTTTCTTTAATTATCTAATAATAATGGCTTAATTCTGATCTTTTTAGGGTTTAAAATTTAGTTAAAACGAGGAAAAAATGCCACTGGGATTGATATTAGGGATAGGAAGGACGTTTCGAAGGAAGCGTACCTCATCGCTCGATATTCTCTCATCTAAACGAGCACCAAGAGATTATTACAAGGGGAAAAATTGCAAGTCTACTGGTTTCCACACTCGCAAAGGTTCCATTCTCTTCTTTAATTTGTGATTATTTTTAGGTTTGACAAGCAGAAGAATCTTTATTAGCAATGTGGATTTATAATTTTGATCTTTGATTCGTTTGATTTTAGATTTGGTCGATAATGCTTTTGATGAATCACTGGATAGAATTTCCCTGTGTCTAACTGAATGCAGCATACTATACTTAAATAGCTCAACAACTATGCGTTTGTGTTAAAGTTATTAAGCTATTGTGGATAATCTTATGGGCGTGAGTATAACCCTGTTACAGTAAAAGATAAGGACTTGTTTGCTCGGTCCATTGGTTTTTGCATTTTTACAAGTGTAATGGACTTTGAAAATCCTTTGTTTTCGTTTTCTCAATTATTTAAATTCACTTGCCGTCGTTGGTAATTCTTGCATTGAATCACCAGATAGAATATCCTTGCTAACTATATCACAATGTCTCGAGCTGAATGCAGCATGCTATACTCTAATATCTCAACAACTTTGCTTTTGTATTAAGTTTTAAGCTATTACGGATAATCTTAAGGTTGTGATTTGTGAATATAACCTTGTTATAGTAAAAGATAAGGTTCGGTTTGAATGGTGATGCAGAGTTTATGTAGTGTATAAATGTAGGTAAAATCCTCTTAATACTCCAATGAGAAGGCTGATTCTAATTTTGAATATTTGAAGAAACTCAAGTATTTGCCTTTGTGGTTATGGTTCAAGTTAAAAAATCGGGCAGCTTGTGTGCATGCTAGGTTATAATCATTATTAGAACTATATGACAAAAAATTACAAAAACTAGTTCATATTAACTTCTCGGAGTTTGAATTACGATCCAACGATTTTTATTTTGATTGAACTGTGGATGCATCTGCTTTTTGCTGGGAGTATAACTGAACCATGCACTGCAGGTGGATATGTTGTGATGCAGGAGAAGTTGCCAAACTATGTGGTTCCCGATTTGACTGACTTCAAGGTAATTTTATTCCTCGCTTGCATTTTTTATACCAATTTTTCAATGTATGGATTAATAATTCTAAAGGAGGTTCAAAACTCTGCTTGTGTCTGAAACATACTAGTCTCCTCTTGCCAAAACTTCATTGGATAGTTTCAAGGATTTTAAGGTATCATGATGCTAGAAATTTGATTTTAAGTGGGTTTGTACATGATGCTTGTAGGAGAACTGAGTCTGTTGTCCGTTCCCAAACTGAATTAGGGCATTCTGCCTGTGATAACTTATGCTCTCTATGTAACTGAATGCCATTTCTCTTTTTCCTTTGTACTATAATGGTTTTAATCTGTTGATTCTTGAACCGTAAGTTAGGGTTCACTTTAAAAGGATATAACGTAGTTTTGAATTGCCAAACCAAACCCCCTGTATAGATATATCAAAGAATTGCAGTTTTGGAGATTGGTGGCCTGATTATTATAGCTGAGAGTTGGCATTTTTTTTCTGATTTCCTCACTCGAGTTATTAGCCGTCAGAAGGAGAATAGCATACATCACGCCACTGGCTCAATGCCCCTATTATGTTTCATAAACAGTTCAAGTTTTTACTTTGTGATTTACAGCTTCACCCAGAAAGTGCTTGCGTCTATTGCTTCTGATCTGAGTTATCCTTTTTGTTCTTGCAGCTCAAACCATATGTATCCCAGTGCCCAACTGAAGTCAAAACCGCAGAGGCTGCTGAATCAGCTAAATAATCAGCAGATGGAGTGAGTATAGATGTTTGATCATGTCTTTCATCATCTAACCGCAGCCATGTTAAATTAGAACATAGTCTTTTGGGGTGCAGAGCCTTAGGTCAAGGTCTTGCGAGTTCTTTATTTTTGTCCTACATTCTAAACTATTAACAATTGCCCGTAATGTCAGAGGTCTGATTGCTTAAAATGTACAACACCTCTACCTGATTTAGCTGATACCCAGCAATAGGTAAATCAGGACATATAAGCACTAAGCAATAAGAATATACTATGTCTTGAACAATGAACTCATCGGTATCGAAAATTTAAATTGCTTTGAAATTCTGTTTCTTGATCATCAACTATGTTTGTTCAGAATTTGTTGCAAGATGTCCTTACATCAAATTCTCTAGTTTATGCTGCCTATCCAATGACTTCAATTGTAGTAATTAGCATGAAATTTTCAAGCATTAATCCCATTTGGTTCAAAGTGTGTTCTTCCATATACCAAGTACATATACGACTTTCTTAGAACACTGTTGACATATGTAGATTTTTCAGGTTCTAGAGGTCATTTTGAAATGACAAAATCTTACTAGTTGTGTTGGGTGTTGCACAAAAGACATTTGGCATATATTAAATTAAAGGTCAAATGATGCTATCAATCTCTGTATTATGTGGAAGTTGTGGATTTAGTCTTTTTATTCTAATTTGGTCATATTTAGTTCGTGTATTTCTTGAATTTTGAAATTTCAGACTTCACCTAAACAATAACAATTAAAAACATTTAGGTATTAGTTGAGAACTATGCATGAGTTGTTGATTTAATCCATGTTTAGAGTTTTTATATTTTGAGTAGTAGTTGTTAAATCCATTAGCTACAGTGACATAGCATTTTTGTGAGTATTATGCAGAAATATTAAATTGATAAGATATTACACATAAAATAATTTATTTGCTACATAAGATTTAGGAAATAGACGAATTTAGTGATTATCGTTCGGGTTAGGATGGAATTTTTTTGTTATACCGTCTTTTTCTTTTTTCTTATTTAGGAAAAAACGTGCATAAGCACACTTAAGGCCACATACTCCTAGTTGTAATAATAATTGTGCCGACTCAATTGGCACATAAACTAAATTTTAATATTGAAATTCATGACTATAGGCCAAAGAGAACATCGTCCCCAACAACAGGGGAAAGAAATATGGGTAGGGATGAGTGTGTAAAGGCTTTATTACAACGATACAGATGTATCCTTTAATGGCTGTAAAGAATCAAATCACTACTCTGTTGCTTTGAAGTCCCATTTGGCATTTTCCCACAAGGCTCTTTACGCGTCCTAATAAAAGCTTTGTCCCCTCGCCCAATCCACTCGACCAAAGATTGCCTCAATAACAATTCCTTCATTCATATCACTAGTTATCAAATCTATTTTTTTTAATCATTACAATATTAGGGAGCTGAAAAAGATAATAAAATTTGAACTTGTATCATTTAAATAAGTGTCGGATAAAAACTTTAATTATTGCTCCAAATAAGTCTTGATGTAAACTTAAATTTTAACATAATACAAACAATATCTATGGTCACAATAATAATTTTATATTCATTTTTGAAGTGCATATAAAATAGAGGATATGTGTGATATTTTAGTATAACATTTTAAATATTTTATTAATCATTTTTAAAAGTTATAGTTATTTCACTTATAAAATTACTCACTTCATACCAAGTCTTTTTAATCTTCTATTTCTAGTTTTACACCCTACTTGTGGGTGTATGAAATTTTAATATATATAAACTCATTAAGGGTAAAAGTTCTATTAAAGCCTCTATATTAAGAGTTAGAATTGTGTTTTGCTTTTTTTCCTCAAAAAATGGGTAAATTAGTTATTGTACTTTAGATCAAAGAGTAAACTAATCCTTTTGCTAAAAAGTCTTTCATTTCTACTATTAAAAATTAGTCCATGTATGTTAGAATGAGGTACATATGGCATCAGTCACACCAGTTTTTAGTAATAGAAATAGATGAACATTTTAACAGAAAGACAAATTTGCTTTTTGATCTAACGTACAATAATTAATTGACCCATTTTTAACAGATTGTGTTTTACTCTTTCTACTCAAAAAATTGACAAATTAGTTATTGTACTTTAGATCAAAGAGTAAATTAATCCTTTTGTTAAAGATTCTATTCATTTCTACAATTATCGGTTCATATATGTTAGAATGAGATACATATGGCATCAGTCACACCAGTTTTTAAGAATAGAAATAGATGAATATTTTAACAGAAAAACAGATTTACTCTTTGATCTAACGTAAAATAATTAATTAACCCATTTTTTAAATAAAAAAAAACAAAATACAATCAAATTTAATATAAAGAGTTGTATAATACTTTTACCAATCACTATGTGATCTATTTGTAAAATGTTAAACCCTCGAATTAGAGTTCAATTCTTGATGATCAATCCATCAAGTATCAATTTTCGCATTCATTTTAACTATTATCAATACATTTCTATTAATTAAAAAGTTAACACTATAATAAATTTAATCCTTTTAAGTTTTAAAAAAAATAGCAAAAAACCAAAATTAGTCTGTCACCTAAAACAATTGATACATAAAAGTTTTAAAAAATGGTAATAAATTAGGGATAAAAAAATTATTAAATAAAAATTGATGTGTTGGCATGGAGTCTTAGGTGATAAAAGTACAATGTCAATGTTTCAAATTCGAAAAGATAATATAAGATTATATTAATAAGTTGTTGGGTGTAATAGTAAGATATATCAAATTTTTGAAGAGAGAATGTAAGTTTAAATTTTAGAGACAATATTGTCCGAAAGGATAACTACAAACTTCTAACATAAATCGTAAAACAAACATGCATAATATAAAAAAAAATCGAAAATGATAAATAATAAAAAATATGAAAATTGGGCTCAAAGTCAAAAGCATTGCTTGCACTCAAAATATTTTAATCACCCAACCCAAACCATCTTAACCACCGACTCTACAATCAAGTGGACCCCCATCCTACCTCTTCTCTATCACACCCTTTCTTTTTTTCCACCTCCCCCCCCCCCCCAAAAATATTTTTAAGTGGGTAAATTTTGTTTCAAGTCCTTATACTTTTTGTATATTTAGAATTTAATCTTTCTAATTATATTTCTAGGAATTTAGTCTCTCAACTTTTAAAATTTTAAAATTCAAGTCCGATTGTTAGTACCGTTAAAATTCTTCTATTAAATCTACTAGTATAACATTTTGAAATAAGAAAAGTTGTTTACTTGGTAGTTATGTAATAAAAAAAAATATTATAATAAACCTGAATTTAACAGAAGAATTTCAATAGTATTAATAATTGAACTTTACATTTTTACATTCAAAAAGCAAAAAGACTAAATTCATTTGAATAAAAGTAAGGGGACTAAATTTTAAATATACAATAAACACAAGGACTTGGAGCATATTTTAACCTGAAGAGTATGAAAACTATAATATATTTTAACCTAAAAATTGATATGGAAAGAATTTTATCCTTTAATTTTAAATTTAATCAAGTGAGAAATCTAAGAGGAAAATTCCTTTTCCAACACATGTAGACGTAAGACAGACACACATTACACATAGATATGCAGTCAAAAAGCCAAAAGAGAACACCAATGAAACCTCCCATGAACCCTCTTGGAAACCCACACACCTACTCTTTGCTTTCCTTTGTGTTATATATATATATATATATAGCATTTTCAAACCCCAAACACATCCATAAATATATCGCAGCAGCCAAGCAAACAGAAAGAGAAAAACATGAGAAGCCAAAATCTAATTGCAACCTTTAGAAGATCAAAGGGTGGAAGACGATCCAAGGCTATTGAAGGATGCAAAAAACACCCAAAACACAAGCAATCACCAGGCGTTTGTTCACTTTGTTTACAACAAAAACTCTCTCAGCTATCGTTTGAATATTCCGTCCCACGATGTCGTATCCCCATTACAGTTGACTCTTCCATTTGTTCTTCATCATCATCATCATCTTCATCTTCTTCATTGTCATCTTATTATTCTTCAGCTTCAACTTCTGCTTCTGCTTCTCCTATGCATAGCTACCATTTGGTTAGAGAAGGAAAGGGTAATTCGTTTCCCTTGTTACTGTTCAGTGGCATGAAAAGGAATTGTGGGTTCTTCTCAAAGTTGCTTCATCATCACAGTAACACTACCACCATGGTTCATTAATGGTGGTGTTTTTTTATGGGTTTTCAGTCTTCTTCTTCTTTTTTCCATATATATACATCAGCTGTGATCAGTTTTCTTTAATCATTTTTTGACTGATCATAGCAAATCCAGTTCCAACAAAAAGATATATATTTTGATCTTGATTGATCTTGGCTTCTATCAGTTCATTGTTTATTTCTCCTTACCAAACAGATAATATATTATAAATGTAATGTATTGTAATGTGAGAAATTGTTTTTTTTTTTCCCTTTTTTTTGTACGAAATCATTTGATTCTTCTTGTTGTAACGTTGTTTAGTGTTTAAAAATAAATTTTTAAAGAAAAATAAAAGAGAAACTTCACATATTACAGCAAAAACAATCTGGCAAAAACCTTATTTTAATCAAATTAATAAATAAATAAGCTGTGGGTTTGGTTGATGATGACCCTGACTGCTGTACATCATCTCATCTCTGTCCACCATTGCCAAGATTCAATTATATGGTTTATGTTTATAGACTTGCTACTTATCAAAATCAAATTTGTTAACCAGGAAGGTGGGTGATGACCATTTTTGAGTTTATAAGACGAAGGAAAGATGATTGTAGTAATATTAGTGATGCTTGAGACCTTAGCTATCTTTGGAGTCGTCATTGAGGGTATGGAGGGATTAGTACATGATTGGTTGGGTTGTGTATTCTTGGCTCCACAGGGTTGTGCCTTTATCCTGTTTTGTTGGCTCTGTCATTTCTCTCTACAAACCATTGTTAGGTTTCGAGAATTATATGTTAGAAAGAATTGTACGAAACTATAATTTTATTTCATCATTATCTATTTTTAATAGGAGGATGACAAATCAGATTTTTATTCTTAATTTTTAACATTTTTAGTTAGATTTGAATTTTGTCAGGAGGAAAAAATCTTATTTATCATTCTTTTATTGAAAAGGGATAACGATAACATGGAATCACAATTCCATACAATTGCTTCTCTATTATCTAATCATCTCGTGCTAGTATTTGAAGGAATTGGGTATTTTAGATTATTGGTTATATTAGATCTTTTATGTATTTCACTTCGTAAAGGTTGTGGAGCTGCTTCACTATTGGGATGTCTTAAAAGAATATAGTTTGGAAATTCACAACATAAACATTCTGGGCTAAATCTAAAAAATTTTAAGAGTGAAAATCTAATTATAAATTTTTGAGAGGTTAAAACATAATTTTATTATTTATTAATTTATAATTTCATTGCTTTTTAAGGGATTAAAATTCTAAACCATCGTTATAGTTTTAATGGACGGTGAAATTAATTCTAACGAGGTTAAAAACGTTAATGGTTGTGAGATTAGTTACTGTATTGATGTGATTAAAACTAGTGATGAAATATATATTTGGATTCAATCACAACAATAACTGTGAGATGAATTAATCATATGCTTAATTATAATTGTTCAATTTATTGTTACTTTATTTATATATTTATAATTATATCTTATATTTATATTTATCTTTTTGTAATTACATGCTTTTATATTATAACTTATTTGATACAATACTTAAAACTACCTATAATCCCTCCTCAATCTTTAAATGGGAGGAAAATGAGCTTTAGCGCACTCGAACTCACATCCTCCTACACTGATAACAATGTCAATACCAATTAAATTAAGACTTAATCGTCTATTTCGGTTGATCTAAAAGGATATAATATATATATATATATATATAAATATACTGTAGTTTTTTTATTGGTAAAATAATGTATTGTACTTTGAGAAATTAATTTTGTACGAAATTATTTTATTCTTTTTGTAGGGAAAAGGTTGTATAGTGTGAGAAGAGTTCATGTATCACAGCGAACACATTCTGGCAAAACCATATTTTTAATCATATTAATAAACTAATAAACTGTGGGCTGCTTGCTTGATGATGGTATGCATGATCTCATCTCTTTCCAAGAAATTTCATTGTGTGGCCAATTGCTAAGATTCAAACACTTAAAGCTGCTTCAATTATATAAAGATGTACTTTTGATTGTTGTTTTTGGACCCCTACTGCTTATCAATATTAAATTAAGAAACCCTAATTTGACTCTCATCTCATGTTCTTAGCAAGTTCATGTGTAGGATTAGCTACTTCAACTTCTTTTAAGTTGTGGATGTTGCTCATAATTCTACCTCCAAACATTTGGGTTGAGTTTAAATTTTGGAATCATTATTGTTAGAGAGCTTTACTTGAATATCACTTTGATCGTAAAACGGATGAGAACACTTAATTTTATATAATAATAAAAAAGTTATTTTATTATAAGGATAAAACAATATTTAGTCCATGAACTTAACAACTTTTCCTTAATTCTTGAACTTTTTTTGGGTCAACATGGTATTGGAAGTTGATAAATTTTCTCACATTAGTCTTGGAACTTGTCAAGTGTTCCCATTTTTTGTCCATGTGAAGATGTGACACTTTGATATTGTGCCACATTATCACATGAAAAATTATAATTTTTTTTTTTTAAATTCAGAGACTAAATGTTGATTTATTCCTTTATTTATATTGTAGGCATGAGAGCTTGGATTCGATCTTAAGTAACTTCATTCCCTTCCCCCATTTATCAAAGAAGAAAAAAACTTTCAAACCGAGGATTTATTTTTGATGATATTTACAAAATAGGCTCTTGAACTCCTAAAGCTACAAATTAGGATTCTTGAACTTGACTTTTAAACAAATTAATATCCAATCCAAATATAAATAAGCCTTCAAATTTAAATAAATCACTCAACCTTTAAACAGATCAAAATGGAAAATGGGTATTGCTATGCTTATAGTTCACAATGAATTAATCATTTTCCTTTTACAACAAATCACTATCGCACACACCACTAACAGATAATTCCTACACTTCAATCTCACTACAGGAGCACAAAAGTGAACACTCTTAACCAATAGATCAAATCCCGAAGTTGAATTAAGCACCAATTTTAAGTTGTAGAATAGAGGATCTTAAACCAATAAGAGAACTAAACGTGGGCTGAAGAGTTTGAGCCTACTAAACCGTGGACCTTCATGTCGGGCCGTATCTCATCTAAATAGACCTTCACTACCCAATTTTGCTGTCCTCAGCTAGACAATTCATCCGCGTCAGCAAAGAATCAAAGCCACTTCACACAACAATTTATTGTGTTTATCTATAATCCACATCATCTACCCTTAAAATCTTTTTTTAATAATTTCATTCTTTTCGATACAATATCTAGAACTATCCATAAATAAGAAGATATGCGTTTCAACGCACTCAAACTCACATCTTCTTACATTTACAACAATATTCATATCAATCGAGCTAAGTCTCAATCAAACTCTTAAATTTTTTTTCCCTTTGCCACTAAACTAAACTTAATTATGTAGCACAATAATAGCTTAAAATATGAACGGTCCATAATTAAAATACTACAATAATTATACGTACAAGTAAGTTTAACACAAAAAAAGCTAAACTTAGACAAAGATTTAAACCCAATTGTGTGCCCATAATTTGCAAATAATAACAATAATGATGATGCGACTTTACACTGTTAAAACAACTACTAAATAGGCTTCAACAACCTCATTATATTGGGAATGGAAACATTATATGAAGCTCATAAATTGACATGCCCCAACTAAGAAAAATACAGTTGATTATTTTTTTGGTTGGGTGTATCTAAATTCCTTTCAAATCAGACCACACTCACTAAAGTGGATGTTGAATTTTTCATTGGAAAATGATGTTAACCTACACCTCTTGCAACTAAGAATTACAACATAACCACCGGTCGGTTCGGTTAAAAATAATTGAATGATAGGTTTAGGATCTTTTTAGATGGGTGATGTGTTTACCTGCGGTTAGTAAAAACAACGGTGGCGATGAGATTAAATATTATCGTGATACTGTAACGTGAGACAAAAAGAAAACTGAACACACTACGACACCGGAGGTAAACACTCATCCAAAGGGAGGACCCTTAGACTTTGTTTACTATTTGATAAACAAGCATGTTTTTAAATCAAAAGTTGTTTTTAAACACGAATTTTAACTGAAGCCAAAAAGTTTAACATTTTATCTTCTTTAAAAAAACACTTTTTGATAGTAACGGTAAGCATTATCAAACTTTTCAAAGTTACTTTTTTATAGCATTTTTCAAAAGTAATTTTCAATCTCTATGATAAACTGACCCTTAATCGAACAATCATTAAATTTAACTGACTAATTGGTTGACATAAATTTTAATCAATCTAATCGAATCAACTTAACACCAACAATTTCAATCAACTAAATCGATTAACTTACTTTTTTGTGTGATAAATGTGATGAATTTGAATTTAAGTTAAAAATGATGAAATTAAAAATATCGATGAAGTCAATTTACATCAAAATTTACTCACTCCTACTAAAAACCCCTCAAGAAAAATGTCCCACCTCTTAATCCTTTTATTTGAGGGTTTTTTTTATTTTTAAAAAAAAAAATTTGATGCAACCATGATCAAATTAAAACCATACAAAAGAAAGAAGAAACAAATTGCTTCACTTTATGAATTGGACCAACTGTTGTGATTTATTTTATATTTGTTTAATTTAACTTGATTGAAGTGAGGTTAATCTTCTACTCTCTAAATTGCATCATCCCCATCAATGATTCAAAGAAAATGGGTTTGAAACCTTTGTGTGCTTTGCATTCATCTAGGTGTCTTAAAGGGTCAATTTGATTCCCACTAAATGTGGAACATTGTTCCACTACCAATTCCCAACTTCCCCTAACTTATGTACAAGGTAGTTGACTAGTATTAGTTTTTTAATTTGATATATACTAAAAGAAAGTGTTCTTCATTTGCTAAAATTTATGTAATTGTTTAATGACTAGGGACTTCATCCCTCTCCTTCTCAATTTCTAAACCCTTAATTATGTTCGAGTTAATTATTAAGCAGAGGGATCTTATTTACACCCGTGTAATAGTTTTATATCCTTTTTTTTTTCTTCAACTAATATATTAACGATTTAACCATCATATTTCATATTTCATTCATATAGAGGTAAAAGTATCATGGAGGCCCTTATACTAAAAGTAGATACCACGTTTAATTGTTTTGTTATTTTGTCAGCCTCGCCAGTTTTTAATAATAGAAATGGATGAGATTTTTAACAAAAAAAAAAAGAATCGGTTTGCTCTTTGATTTAATGTATAGGGACTAATTTGACTTTTTTTTAGTAAAGGGAGCAAAACCTAATTCCAAATACAAGAGCCTTCATAGTATGTTTACCTCGTACAGGTAATGCATGTTAAATTTTAAATAAGCTGAAAATTTCTAATTATTTACATTATATAAAAAAAAAACATTCAATCATTTAATAAATATTAATATCAATATTTTGTACAGATAGAGATATTGAATCAGTTTAAAATTTTATATGCTTAATAAGTACAATTATATCAATAAATTCAATGGTTGGATCTTTAAAATATTTGTTACAGAAAAATATATAAAATAATATAAAACTTACACCGATATAAGCGACTCCCTCCTCAATTATTATATATGATAATATATCATTAAAAACGAAATTAAATAAATTTTATTTTAAATTTTTATATCGATGTGTCATTATCTGGTTAATTGATGTGACATAGAATAATCAATCTATTAATGATTTGAGTATTAAAGAAAAATGTATGACATTACCCTAATCTTCAGAGAAGTACTTATTTATTTTTATTATTAAATAAGGGTGAGAGAAAGAGAAATTAAAATATTTAATCTTGCACTATCTAATAATAAAAGTTGATTCGAGAATTAAGCCAAATGGCAAGTGAAATTATTTGCTTTGCTTGGTCCCTAGCTTAATATTTTAATTTTTGAACATTAATATCATTATATTATCATATTTATTTTTTGGATACAGTACTTAAATCTATTAGTAAAACTACTCGCAAATTTTTCTTGAACTCTTAAATAAGAGAATACTGTGTTTCAACGCACTTGAACTCACGTTTTTCTACATTAACAACTATATCGATATATATTGAAGTAAGACTAAATCGACCCTTAATATTTTAATTTTAAACTAATGAATAAAATTAAAAAAGAAAACCATGATATATTTAAGAATTGTCCCATTAACTTCTCCTCCAATATTTTTAATATACGAAATTAAGGGAATAATGATGAACACATTTGAAAACAGAAGCCAAAACCTCAGCATATCGTACGCATTACGGGATTATAGAACTTAGATTTCCTATGTCTTTTTTCTTTGTCATATTTTGATTTTCATCCTTTTATTATATTTATATTTAGGGTAAATTATTAAAATATTTATTTTTGTTTGTCTCAAGTTACATTTTAGTCATTTAGATTTGAAATATTAAATTTTAATTACTTACGTTATCATTTTGTTATGAAATGATTACTCTGTCGTTAAAATCTATTACCTTCTAAACGACAGTCTGACATGACAGTTAAAATGAGTTTTAAATGCTAATGAGGTTCAACTAAGTAAATTAATTGTTTTTTTAATTAATTGAATTTTCTAAATAAATTAAAGGAAAATGTTAATTAGATTAGTCCTTAAACTTAAAAAAAATAGAAAACCTTTGATCTCCTTTTTCTTTTAGTTTTCATTTCTATTTTGACTGAAAAACCATCCATTTGGACGAGGTGCCACAAGTGGATCAAACCAATAGAAAAAATGACAATAGTGCCTTCTCCCATTCTCATAATTTAGGCACTCTAAAAATCTCTTATCTAGATTTTTATTCGAACATGAAGTTCTCAACATAATTGGATAACCACAATAGTAAGCAAATATAGAGGTTGGCGCGTCCATCTCTTCTTTTTCTTATTTGTTGTTTCGTTCTTCTCTTCTTTGATGGTAACAAAAATAAAAACCTAACTGTTGCTTCTTTTTAAATTGGAGAAAATCGAGTTTTAGGGTAAAAATTTGTATTCTATTTTCATAAAGAGAAATTTTAACTTTTTCTCACCCCAGCTAAGCATCCATGTTGACATTTAAAATTCATTTTAATTATCACGTTATACCTTCGTTTAGGAAGTAATAGAATAAAATAACGTCACTCAAATATAACCTTAAAGAAAAAAGAGATTATTTTAATAATCTACCTTTAAATTTAACATTTAACATATATTCTTTAATTTTCATAGTTTAATTCTCATTAACCACTTCAAATTTCAGTAATTCATAGTAGAAAACACCGTACAGTTTTAGGTTACAAAATTTGTTGGTTTCCCAATGGATGAGTGTTGGTTTAGAACAAGGGAAAGCGTGAAATGTAAATGGGACCCACTTGGCCTTAAATCATTATCATCATGATTATTAAAAAGGGGCAAGGATCAGCTGCCACGTGGGTTAAAATTAAATAAATAAGGGGGGTTGCTGCTTTCAAATGAAAATATAGGTCATGCTAATGTTGACTTCAAAATCCCACTTAATGGGGAATGTCCACTCAATGCTCGACACGTAATTTCCAATGCGATCTGCCTTACCTTCTTAACACGTCTAAAGGTTTTTCATTTAAAGCCCATTAAAATAAATAAATGTATGGAAAAAAGATGATTATACCAATTTCCCGAGCATTTTGATTGAGTTCGAATTTTAAACCGATTGTTATTAGAAGGATTTTATCTAAATATTATATCGGCTTAAACAGAATTAATCTCGGATCATCAAAATAAAAGAAAAGCATGTAATATATTTACTCATTATCAAATTTAGTCTTCAACATTTATATATATTTTTTAATTTCTTTTAGTATTATTTTTAGCTAAATTTGACCATCGACCCTAAAAAAAATCATATTTAACCATCAGTATTTCAAAATGAATTGAATTATTGTTCTTTTAACAAAAATACAGACTGAAACGTTACATTTTTAAGCATGATAGATTGCATAGTAATTCGCATGTACTTAATTTTTTTTGCAATTTTTTAATATTTTTATAATTTTTAAATTATTCATTGCCATGCCAATATGAAATATACATGAACTATTATGCAAGTAATCATACCAGCATTATTAAAAAATAAAGTCTTAGTGTTTTCATTAAAAAAAGAAGAAGCAAATTAGCTTTCTTTTGAAAATGTTAAGGGTTATTTTTTTTTTCAAACTAAAGACCAAATTGATAAAATAAATAAATATCGAGGACTAAAATTGATATTATACCTTTAAAAATCAACATCATCATATTCCTTGCCCTAAAAACCCTTTGTAGCTTGATTTTCCAAAATTAAGCAGCTAAATCCTCTCCCTACACATTAAGTAAGTAGCATTTTGTAAGACAACTTGACAAGTAACCATATTATAATTACAGAAGCATGCTTTTAATAAACTTTTTCTTTATTTTTAATCATCAATCTAACTATTCCATAAGTGATTTAATTGAATTTTTTTTTGTGTGATAAAAAATTTGAATTATTGTTTTTTTTTGAAATACAAGAACAGGATAAAACTCGAATAATTAATACGACTAATACAATTCGAATTCAGGTCATATTTAAAATGGTGAACACCTTAACCATCATATCAACACATGAAATTTTCCATTGTTAATATTCTTTTTATTAATAATTATAATTACCTTTTTAATCAACCTATGCATAGAGCTTGTAGGGCTACCACCATAGTAGTAATTGTAATAATGAATGGGGAATCACCACATTCATTACTTGCCACAAAATAGGCAACATTTGCAATCACCGACAGCCTTTGAGCTAAATTAAATTACCAACTAAATTTTGTAGCATAAGTAGTCAATTCCATAGCTTATTAATTAGCTGTGCTGTTGTACCAAAAGAAAGGTCACAAATGTATACAATTATGGCTATGATATGATACCCAATAGAACCAACATATGTACATTTATGGATTATGTTTTATTTATGCCGGTTTTTTAATGGCATCCCAATGTTAAATTATTGAGAGGGGGGGGGTTAAAAATAATTATAATTTACATTCCCCTAATTCCTTCTTCTTCTTTTTGTCTGATGTTGTGTAGCTTAAAATAGGGTGCAGAATTATACGAAAAAAAATAGATATATTCATGGGTCGGATTATTGATCTTGGCTTGAAGGTTCATTTGAAATTTAGAAAGATTTGAATAAAAATATTAGGCTCAAAAAATGAGTTTGGATAAAAAAAATTAGACCCGTTTAAAATATGGGTCGGACTTAAACATTCAAGACCCGACCCGTTTTAAAATTTATAATACATTATATTATGTAATTTATAACACATTAAAAAATAAAATATATAATGCTACTTTAATGTATACAAAAGTTCAATAAATAAAAAATATATGTAAAATTATTAAATATTGAATTAAATTAATATAAATATTTTAAAAAATTAAAATATTATGACGGGCCTAAAATGAGTTTAAATTAATCTTTTTTAAATATGAACAGGCTTGAACAGAATTTTAATCTCATATTTTAAATTAAATTAAATTTAAATAAACATAAAATATTTAATAATTATGCTGATATCCGACCCATGTCTAAAAAAAAAGCATCACAAAATAAAACCTCTTGAAAAATTCGTTTCTGCGGCTTCTTTTGTGTCCGCTCATTTTTTAAGTTAGTGATAATAGTAATATATTTTAACATCATCTTTAACTGTCCGACTATAAAAAATGTTAAATTCTGTAATTAGTTATTGTACTTTATAAAAATTGTAGATTTAGTCCACGTATTTTTATTTCATTAAATTTAGTCTTTTTATATTTCAAATTTATCAACTTTAGTCATTGTATATTTAAAATTTTAGTCATGATTCAAACAGTAGCAATTAAATTTGTTTGATTAAATTTAATTACTAGTCATAGTAGTACTTATAGATTTAGTCCATTTTTCTCCAATTGAATCATTCTAAATCTATATATTTTTTGAATTTTGAAATTTTAATCTTAATACAAATGAAAGACATTAATCCATTAATTGGATTTTTAGTGAGTAAAATGTAGAAATAATAAGTTAACATGGCATTACACATATGATCAATGGTGAAACCAGAAAATTTTTCGAGGGAAGTGGAATTAAGTTGTATATTTTACGAAAGGAAAAATACAATTCTACTATTTTAATACCTTATACATTTATAGTTTTTAAAAGATTAAATTAATTTGTTCTCTTTCTTGGGAGGCCAATATGTGGCTTTATCATATACTAATTTAAAGTTGTATAAATCATAAAAAGACTAAAAATAAAAATTTTTATTTTAAAAGAAATCAAAGTCCCTACTAACCCCATTAACTCCGCTCATGTATATAATAACATGTTCGCTGCATCAAATTACGAATAACATAATTTTACTTAATAAATTTAACAGTTATTATTTAATAACGACTGAAATTATTTTTTATCGTATCAAACGTTTTCGAATAAGTGAAGTAGGAGAAGGTGACAAATGGCGCGAGGGTGAGGATGTGAGCGCTGCCAAAGCGAGCCGGTCTCACTGTGCAAAAGTGAATAATAATGGGTCACGAGAGTTTGAAAGCCGCTTTGTCGGAAGCCGAAACCGAATAATAATACTAATACCGTATAGCCTGCTTGCTTGAATTATCTTCATTTATGTACTTTTTTTTGTCTTTTTCAGTAAATTCATCTCCTTCGCCAATTTTATCAATGATTGGAAAAAAAAAATCGAATAAAACATAAAAATATTAGTAAATTATAAAAATAGTCACTTTTATTTATCTCTGATTATATTTTTGTCACTTATATTTAAAATGTTATATTATTATTTTATTACGAAATGGTCACTTTACCGTTAAGCTCCGTTGCCTCCCTAACAGCGGTCCTATGTAGTAGTCCAAATTAAATTTATTTAATTAAAAACCTATTTTTATCCTAGCAATTAGACATCTAAGTTAGCATTTAAAAATTATTTGGACTACCACGTAGGACTGCCGTTAAAAAAATGATATTGTCATGAATCTAAATTTTAACAACAAATTAACAGTATTAACAATTGGACTTGTAATTTTTAATTCAAAAAATTGAAAAAATTAATTACTCAGTATAGAAACTAAATTTCATATATAACAAGATTAGAGAGAAATCAATTTTAAGTTTTTCGTTTTCCATTATTTTACCTATTCTAATTGATTTTTTTTTTGTTTTTTATTCAATTTATAGGATTAAATCATTTAGATTGGTTCAATTTTTACAGCCACAAATTAATTGGATCAAGCTTGAGTAATTTTTTTAATTTAAATCAAATAAATAATCTAAATTTTAAATAATTTTTTAAGGTACAATCACGATTCATAACTACAAGTAATACATTCATATAATTACGAGAAAAAATTAACTAATACAATACACAAATAAAGGTATAAGTACAATCAATGCATCCTTATAATTACAACCATAATTAAGGATAAAGTTAGAAATTTTCTTTATGGTGATTCAGAAATGAATTATAAAATCTTTCGAGACTAAAATATAATTTTACTATTATATTAATTTATAATTTCATAAAATTTTGACGGAGTATATGATCAAATTATTACAATACATAAACATATTAGAATATATCTAAGCAAAGCCCACGTGACTTAAAATTAGAATAAATATGGAATAAAAATCGACATACAAATACACACAATAAAACTTAAATTCTTACATTCAAAATCTCAAAAACTTTACTAATACTACGAAATTCTCTCTTTTCTTTTCATAGAAAAATCTCTAATTGTTCAACTTTTTCAAACTAAATTTTTGCTTTGTCGACAATAATATTGGCTTCCATTCTGGTTGTTGGTCGCAAATTTTTCAACATTTTTTTTCATAGTTTTATTTTGTTTTTAATTTCAATCCACAATTTCCGTGGTTTTTGTTTTGTCCAATCTATTTTCTTTGAAAGCGGATGCAGTTTTACTTTTATTTCTAATTTTTAGACATGTTCTGACTTACATGTGAGATTTGCTGCCAAATCTTTAGGAACTGTTCTCAAATGGCTTTATCATGATAAATCATAATGATGGTGATGAATTTGAAATGATAACGAGGAGGATAGGTCATCTAAGATGCGATTTTTTATGCATCATTGATGTGATGGGTTTCTTAGAGCTTTTGGTAATTTTTTTTTGGTTAATCGATATTTATTGTTAGATTGATTTAATAATAGTAAGACTATAATGAAAAATTTAGCAAATTGAACAAATTGATATATTTCTCGTTTGTTTCTGAATTTAGAATTGTAGTTATTGTCAATTTGGTTTTATGTTTTTTTAGAATATTTTACAGACGTGATATTTATATATTAATTTATAATAATTTTATGTACCGTTTATACAATATTTTTATATTTTATCGTTGAGAGTTCCTATTAATATTTAATACTAATATTTAAAAAAAATTCTATTAAAACTAAAGAACCTCATTGGCTAAATTTAATCTTATTTATAACCACAGAATCCCATAGATTTGACATTCAATTTCCTTTTTGTATTTATCTTATATATTAGTTAAAAGAAAAACATGACTTTTTCTTTTCTCGTTACACTTGGATCTTAGGGGGGTAAAATAAGAAAATTTTTAGGCATCGAAATTAAATTACATTATTATTATTATAAAAAATATTATTTTATTATAATATTTAAAAAATTAAAATAAATTTTTATATTTAAAAAAGTTTTACTAATTTAAAATTTTAAAAATTTTAAAAAAATTAAAAAGAATATTTTTTTCATTTTAAAGCCGATTTTGCCCTTACTTAGATCTGATTCATTTCTTCTAGCCCACAATTACTTTTTTTTTTTTTTTAAATATCTTCAATCAATTGGAGCAGTGAAGTTTATACTAAAAGAAAAAACTTGTCTTGCTTTATACAAAGCTTTAAATTTAGAGGCACATGGGCTCCTTATAATTTCAATCAATGCAACTCTTCTTGAGATCCACACCGTCCATTCCCCGTCCTCGGTTTTACAGCACTCACAATTTAATGTTATCCTCCCTTCATTGGGGAATTTTGATTTCTTTTATATTACTTTGAATATATATATATATATATATTATGTTATGCATGTTTGTTTTATATAAATATATTCGAGATTCGAAATTATCTTTTACAATAATATTATTTTTAATGTTTAAATTTATTTTATCTTTTTTTAGAGTGTTATGTATCTTACTATTTTATCCAACCACTTGTTAGTTCAATATATATTTTATTTATGATAAAAAGTAACAACGTATTATTGTTTTTACATTTATTTTCGTTTGACTAGTTTTCTGATATAGGTTCCGATTGAATTTTAACTCAATTAGTATAGGTGTTGTTATCAATGCAGGAAGATATAGATTTGAGTGCGCTAAAATACATTATTCTTCTATTTATGAGTTGGGAATGAATTATGGATAATTTTAAGAATTGCGTCAAAAAGAACAAATATGATCGAAACTTATAATAAAATTATTAAAAATAAATTCTCATCATTTTCTAAAAAAAAAAAGAGAAAAGAAAAGAAAGATAAGTTCATTTCTATATATAAATCTTTTAAATACATTATTTAAAAATAAAAAGTATCAGAAAAAAAATGTTACAATAGTTCTTGAGTTATTCTAAGCAAGTTAAGTATATAAGCTTATGTTTGGATCAAAGATAAGTAAGGGTGAGCATTCAATCGATTGAGTCAAATTGATAGGAAAAAAAATCGAGTTGACGAGTTTTATTTTATTATCTTAATTGGATTTGAAATTTTTTCGAATCAAATCGAGTGAAATAAAATTCGAATTGAGTCGAGTCAAATCGATTGAAATCATTCTAGTTGAATTAAAAAATTAAACATATCAAATTAAAATCTTGTTACAATATAACTAATTTCATGTTAGAGTACATAAATTTGAAACTATATATATTTAAAAACTTTTTCAAAACAAAATAAATAAATATATACTTTAGTATAATAAACTTGAATCACTAATTAACTTATTTATGTCCTAAAATTATTATTTTAGAAAATTTTTAAAATTTTAATTTTCTTTATATATTCTTTAGATTTTTTAAATTATAATTTTTAAAAATATAAATTTTAGAATTTTTATAAACATTTTGAATTTTAAAAACTATTTTGATTTTTTTTGTAATTTTTGTTGAGAGAGACCAATTTGCTCAGTTTCAAAATTGACAATGACCAAAAGAGTATTTATATCAATATGTTATTCGAATTGTAAAATTTAACTCGACTTGAACTTGAACTCGAATAACTCAAATAACTCAAACAACTCGATTTAATTAACTCAAAATTCTATTTTCTTTTTATTTATTCGAATTGAATCAAATTTTGTTCATCGCTAAAATAAGGGAGGAGAAAAGAAAGAAAAGTAATAGAAATCAAGTATCTCTTATTTTCTCTTATATTTAAATTTATTTATTTACTCGAATTTTATGTGAATGCTAAAGAAAGGAAAGAATAAATTTAAAATGTAAAAAATATATTTTTCTCTCTTTCTTTTATTAAAAAATTATAAAAATGTTATAATTGTAAAAAAATTATTATAATTAATTATTTTCTTTCTTTTCTATTGTTTATCTAAATAATTTTTTTAAAATTATTATGTTTTAAACAATCTTATTATAGAACTACTTATAGCCTCTTCCTAACTCATAAATAGGAGGATAATGCGCTTCAACACACTCAAACCCATGTCCTCCTACATTGGAAACAAAACCCATCCAATTGAATCCACTAAAATTACTTAACTTTCTCTTCGTTAACTAATAACAATACAAAACTTTCTCTTCGTTAACTAATAACAATACAAACAAAATAATATGCGATAATTTACTTTTTTTTAAACTTTTTACTGTTTTACTTTTCCTTGCTATTTTTAATCCAAATATAGTTATAACACTTAGAATAAACAATTTATAAAATATAAATATATAGTTTAAAATAAAATAAATATAAATTAAATAATTAGAGATTAAACTTAAGATTTATATATGATTATTAGGCCCAAAAAATGAGCTTAGATAAAAAAATAGGCTTATTTAAAATATAAATTGAGCTCGGGCTCAAATGTTCAAAGCTCAAGTTGAATATGATTTTCTAAATTTGCAATATATTATATTATGTTATGTTAGTTTTATATATTATGTGATTTATGACACTAAAATTAAATAAATAACAATATATAATACTATAATGTAAACATTAAAAACATGTTAAGTGGACCACATATAAAAATTTTACAATGAAAAATATTAAATTTTGAATTAAAAATAATATAAAATATTTTCCAATGAAAATTAAAATTAATATGGATAAGCCTAAAATGGATTTATGTTAACCATTTACAAATATGGATGAGTTTTGACAAAATTTTATACTCATGTTTTGAGTCGAGGTTAGATAAATATAAAGAAATATTAATTTCATACTTAAACCCAACATATAAACGCCTCTAACAAGTGTTGGTGAAAGTATTATGTAAAAATATATTTATAAAAAAATTGATGTAAATAAAAACAACTGAGGCTTGGAAACTATAGTCTCATTATGCGTAAATATTTATTTTTTTATATTTTTTTGGGGTTGAATTGATTTTTCTAAATTTTTTATATAAAAAAGGACAAAAACACCATTATAATAATATTTGTTAACTTGTAAAAGAAATATTTTTAATTACTTTCTCATTGAATTGATTTTTGATTGACTCATAACACCAATTTAGCCCGACACTTAAATATAATATAGATATAAATATAAATAAATGGACGGATTTACTTACACCTGTGTAAAACTTAAGTGGTTTTACACCATTCTATAGCTTTTTTTATGATTATGTTTTAACAATTCAATTGTCATATTTCATACCTTGTTCATGTAGATCGTGTATGTCAAGTTTGGCATAAATTAAAATTTTCGGGTAATTTACCAAAATTGTCACTTTTGTTTTTCTCAGGTTACATTTTAGTCACTTGTGTTTGAAATATTACGTTTTAGTCACTTATGTTATTATTTTATTACGAAGTGATCACTCTACCGTTAAGTTCCGTTATCTCTCTAACGGTAATCCTACGAGGCAGTCCAACTAGATTTTAAATGCCAACTTGGATTTTTAAATGGGATGGAAATAGATGTTTAATTAAAAACTTAATTGATTAAAATTTTTAAACCTAAACCTTAACTAAAAAAACTGTTCATCTCCTCTTTTTAATTTTTTTTTCCATCTCTTCTTTTTTTCAATGCATTTCTTTTTTCTCATTTGACTAGAAAAACTATTATTAAGATCAAAATAGTTGAAATCAATTTGACTGCTTCATAAAGATGGATTCAATGGAGGGTTCATGTATGTCTTCTTTGCATTCCTCTATCTCTTTTATTCAATACTGAAAAACAAAAGATTAGATTTTTTATTGTTTAATGAAAACCTAAATTAAAATTCTTGATATTTTCTTTTACTTTTTGAAATTGTTTATAAACATGTATTTTATTTTGCGTCAGTAGACATCCCATAAAATGCAACCAGAAACATGTTTTCATAAACATGTTTCATTCAAGCTAATTTTAAAATTTTCAGAAAAGGGTTGTTACTTTCACTGTTCTTGTTCCTAATTATTATATTTTCTAGTTCATTCGAAGTTCTTAAATAATTGGTTTCTCAATCAAATTTTTTTGATCTGAATCAACTTGTATGTTCACAATCTCTTTGTGGGTATTCCAGATTATTCTTTCTTATTGCTGATTTCAACTATTTTGATCTTAATAATAATTTTTTCCGTCAAATGAAAAAAAAAACCCATTGAAAAAAAAAGAGACAGAAGAAAAATTAAAAAGAGGAGATGAACAATTTTTTTAGTTAATGTTTAGGTTTGAAAATTTTAATTAATTAAAATTTTTTAATTAAAAATCTATTTTCATCCTATTTAGAAATCCAAGTTGGCACCTAAAATCTAGTTGGATTGCCACCTAAAATTACCGTTAGAGAGATAATAGAACTTAACGGTAGAGTGATTACTTCGTAACAAAATAATAACATAAGTGACTAAAACGTAACATTTTAAACATAAGTGACTAAAATGTAACCTGAGGCAGACAAAAGTGACTATTTTTGTAGATCACCCTAAAATTTTCTAACTATTTATTTTATATAAAAAAGACTTATCCGTTAAATATATATTTATATATATTAATATAAATAATATTTTAGATCGATATGATAAAAATATCAGATCGATTAAAAAATTTTACCTGCATATTAAGTATAAATATTAATAGTATAAAAAGTTACAAAAAATAAAAATTTACTTAAATTTTACACTGGTGTAAAGTAAATCTCTTCCGTATAAGTAGAGTTATGGATATATATTAAGAGCGATGATTAAAACTTCGATGATATATTTAAATAATACATGTTCGAATCTTATCATCCTCGACCCTTTCTTTTTTGGTGGATTATAATAAGAAGGTAAAACCCTAACAACAACGCGACTAAAACAACTCGTATCCAAATTTTTAATTTTAATATTTTTATAAAATTAATTAGTTGTGAATTTTTTTTAACTAATGTCTTTTAATTGTACTATTTATGATAATGTGTTACATGTAATAATTAATAATTTGACTAATATTGTAAAATTTTAATACGTCGAAGGTGATAAATTAAATATTATTATTAAGACAATCATTAGTAAAATCTAAATTAATAATAAAATTAAAACCGCCATATCTGAAATTAAATTAAAAATCAATAAAATAATTTTTTTTTCAAAATATAAAATATTAATGTTAAATGGGTATAAAAAATATTACTGTATATACATTTGTTTGACAAAATTTTAACTTTTAAGGAAAATTCCAAAATCAATAAATACCATACGAGTGCACGAAGGATTGGCTGCTTCTACTTATTAATTATAAGGGTAAATTATTAAAATAGTTACTTTTGTTTACATAAAGTTACATTTTAGTCATTTATGTTTGAAATGTTACGTTTTAGTCACTTACGTTATTGCATTGTAACATTTTAGTCACTAAGTCATTAATTGATATTAATGGTGTAATGGTAAGCTGATGTGGCACGTTAAATCATCATTTTAAACAAAATTATATGTTAATTTATACAATCGGTCCCCATATTTTTTTCATTTTGAGCAATTTAATTTTTTTTCTTTTATGTTCATTTAACTTTCCTTTTTTTTTCCTTTTTTTTTCCATTGTCTGCTGCTTCTCCCTTTGTTTTCTTCCCTTCTCCATTTCTTTTAAATTTTCTATATTTTCTATTAGTTAAAACTAATCCCTATACTTTTATTTTTTGAACAATTTAAATTTTTCGAGTGAGGCGAGCTTGTGGACTAATTTTAACAAATGGAAAACATAAAAAAACTACGTTAAAAGAAATGAAGGAGGGAGGAAAACAAAGGGAGAAGCAGAAAAGAGTAAAAAAAAAAAAAGAAAAGTTAAAAGAACATAAAAGAAAAAAATTAAATCGCTCAAAATAAAAAAATATAGGGACCAATTGTAGAATTTAACCTAAAATTTTCATTTGAAATGATGATTTAACGTGCTACATTAGCTTACCGTCACACGGTTGGCGATAATTAACGGCTCAGCGACTAAAATGTAACATGAGGCAAACAAAAATGACTATTTTAAAAATTTACCCAAATTATTAGTATTATTATTATATTAGTAGTATTTATAATTTATTTAAATTATATAAAAATCCAAATTGAAAAATTATAAATTTTAACAATTAATTATTATATAAAAAGACAAAAAACAAAATTAATTATATTAAAAGAAGTCATTTAATTATATGATAAAATTGATAACAGTATGTGAATCCATCATTTTGTAAAACAACATAGATTTTATTGTTGATTTATAATTGGATTTAGCTATTTTTATATTAGTAGTGGAGTGAGCCGTAAGCATCAACAAAAACACATTTTGACTAGTGGACCACTGTAGTTTCATCATTTGGTTTTCAAAAGGTTTAATTTTGTCCCCAGTCCCTGTATTTTTAGACAACGTTTAGTCTTTTCCCAGAATTTTAGTTTCTCTTTTTTATCTAATTTGAAAATTAAAATTCAATATTTTTAAATCAGACAAATAAAAGGGTAAATTACTGAAATTAGAAGTAGAAGTATTAAATTTTCAAAAGTGTGAAAATTACTGAACCGGGACCAAATTAGACGCTTTTTAAAATTTTTAATTTTTGTAAAAAATTATCCCAAAATTATGAAATTAAATTGTTACCATTATTTATTCCACTAATCAACCACCTAAAATAATCTTATTTATAAACCGACCAAAATCTCAGCCGAGCTATACCAAAACCAAAATCAACAAGAATTAAAATCCAAAATTAGAAGCCAAAAAAAAAAAAAAAAAAAAAAAAAATCATAACTGACCGCTTTGGCTTTCTCTCACTAGCGGAAACCCAAAGAGAAACTGCAGAAAAACTGCCGAAAACGGGGAGTTTGAGGTTTTGATTTTTTATTCTCTGTAACTTTTCCATTTAATGGTGGTGCTTCCACATTGTTTCTCGCCTGCTTTGTTTTAGAGAAGAAAGGTTTTTATTATTTTTATTATTATGTAATTTTGTTTTATTTATTCTATTTAGGAGGGAAGAAAGAAAGAAAGAGAAGATGCAGTGGCCGTGGCGGAGGCGGAAAGTGGTGGTGGTGGTGCTGAGGAAGTTGCTAACGTGCGCTATATGTGTAATAGCTTTGATGGGATTGCTTTCTGTTCGCGTACACGTGTTTCCTTCTTCTAAAGTCTCCGACTTGACTGATCCTTACAAGCTCCCTACCGTCACTCAAGTAAGTATTATCTCTTTCTTTGATTTAGGGTTTCCTTTTTTTTTTTTTTTCATTTTCCTCTCCAAGCTTTAGTGTTCTTTCTTCCATAAAATAAAATTTATGTATGATACTAATGTGGAAACTTATATATATATTTTCCGTGATTTGCATATTTATATAATTTGTTTTTTTTTCTCCGTTTCTGTAGCAGCATGAATTAAATTACCAGAAATTAAGTGCAGAGAAAAAGTGGACACAGGAGCTAACTCCGCCTCATTTATCGAAAGAGCAGGCTCCGCCTCATCTATCCAAAGCTCCTCTTTCGTCTCACAAGGTTTTCGTGTTCTTTTCATTTATTGGATAATTTTCTGTTTGGTTGCTGAGACAAAAAGAGAGGAAAAAAGTTGTTGCTATAAATTGGACTATCTCATTGACATTGTGACCTGTTTGATTTCTTTAATCCATTTGAAGGATGGTTGACTGGTTATTGACATATTGGAAATTAAATACCTAATCCCTTTCTGGGGAGTGTTTTGATTTTCTTACTGTTCGTTTAAATTGTTTGGTACCTTGTTGGTGTTGGGCGAGGATTGTGGTTCTAGTCAAGTAGGTAAAAGTATTGATGCAAAGTAGTCATGCATCTTTCATGTTTTTTCACTCCTTTAGATTTGACAGTTGAATGGTGCCAACGGAAGTCTGGATTTTGAGAAGTTGTGGAAGCAACCTTCTAATCGCGATTTCGTGCCCTGTGTGCAGCCCGGTTCTAATTATACGGGTAGGTTTGGATTTCTTTTTTGATGTGTCTACTAAGTACCTGTTTATTGATTTTTAATTTATTGTTTGTTTGCTCAGCCCCTGATGAGTCAAGAGGCTACCTTCTAGTTCATACAAATGGTGGGCTCAACCAAATGCGAGCTGGGGTCTGTATCTCTTTCCTTTTCACGGCTGAATTCTAGTTTGATAATATATATGTATATATATACATGGTTTCTATATCTGCTATATTTTGGTGTATATGGTTGGGTAAAATGAGACTTGTCATAACTTGGATTAGAAGAAACATAGTCTTCTATGCATGTTGTGGAACTACAATATTTGCATGCTTTTCCAATACTTCTTAATGTAAGCTTGGTCTTACTTGGTTTCCTCTTTGTATAAAGATATTTTGAAGTTGTCTTCTTTTGTTAGTTGAAATTTGTCCAATTCTCCTAAAACTCACAATGGTTTCGGATACCTATGTATATGGTATGATACTGAATGATTAAATTGTTACTTGTGTTAAGTTTTGCTGATAAAAATAGTGGAACCATGGTACTATATCAGTTTTTCTGAATTATTTAGCTGACCGGAATCTCTTTCTTGAATCACAGATATGTGACATGGTTGCTGTAGCCCGTATAATAAATGCCACCCTTGTAGTTCCAGAACTTGATAAACGATCATTTTGGCAAGATACTAGGTAGCCTTTCTTCTTCAAGTCATAATCTTTACAAAAATAGCACTACTCTCTAATTCTGTCTGAGGTTTTTCTTTTGGTTGTGATGGATATACATTTTCTTCTTTGTTGATTTGCAGCAATTTCTCTGATGTTTTTGATGAGGACCATTTTATTAATGCTCTGGCTAATGATGTTAAAGTCATAAAAAAGCTTCCTAAGGATTTGTCTTCTGCTACCAAAGTAGTTATGCATTTTAGAAGCTGGTCTGGTTTGGAGTACTACCGGGATGAAATAGCTAGTCTGTGGGAAGAATTTCAGGTTTGTTTGTTGAAACTTTTATTTTGATTATGCCAATTGGTATATTAATTCTTCCTGATTATGCTCGTTTCTCCCTGTTTTACCAGGTTATTCGAGCCGCTAAATCTGATTCTCGCCTAGCAAACAACCGTCTGCCTCCTGACATACAAAAGCTTCGTTGTCGTGCTTGCTACGAAGCACTTCGTTTTTCCCCCAAAATTGAAGCAATGGGGAAAGTAATTACTTTTACCTAAATATCAATCTAATTCTTGGAGTCTTTTTCTTTTGTTTCTATATTTTTCATACTTATTAAGTTGTTGACTATTGAAGTTGTTGGTTGATCGAATGAGAGCATATGGTCCTTTCATTGCGTTGCATTTACGATATGAAAAAGACATGCTTGCCTTTAGTGGTTGCACACATGGTTTGTCTGATGTTGAAGCTGAAGAGCTAAGGACAATCAGGTATAGCACTTAGCTACCTCTCTATATATGCACAGTGGAAGTTTGAGAAAGAGTTGTAAGATGAAGGAGGAGAGTATTGTTTTTTATTGTACACAATACTAGCTAGTCCGCTGTTTGGATTAGAGATCAACTCTTCGTTTTGGCACTTTCTTTCTGAATGTGCAGAGAAAACACTGCCTACTGGAAAATCAAGGACATTAATGCAACAGAACAGAGATCCAGAGGATATTGCCCCTTAACCCCAACAGAGGTCGGGATTTTTCTAGCTGGTCTGGGATACCCATCAAACATCCCTATATACATTGCTGCTGGAGAGATATATGGGGGTGATACTCATATGGCTGATCTACGGTCTCGCTATCCCATTTTAATGAGCAAGGTAGGAATTAAGTCATTTCTCTTTGCTTGGTGTTAATTTGTACAATCCAACTCTGCTGTTGGTTTTTATTTGGATCACTTCTTTTCGGGTCAGTAGGGAATAAACATAACATCAAAGATTTGCTACTTAATGTTCACGGAGATTATGAAGTTTATTAATCAAATATTATTATAGTGAGACTGATTTTTAATGATATTTATACTGGTTCTTTTATCTAGTTAGTGAATAAGGACTAACATGGAGTTGTAATGTTGTCTTGTATCTTTTGGTATTTTGAAGGAAAAATTGGCTTCTGTTGAGGAGCTTGAACCATTCATCAACCATGCATCTCAAATGGCTGCACTCGATTACATTGTATCTGTGGAAAGTGATGTCTTCATTCCATCATACTCTGGAAACATGGCAAGAGCAGTTGAAGGGCACCGTCGATTTCTGGGACATAGGAAAACTATTTCTCCTGACAGGTGAGTCAAATTATTTTCTGGAACTCGTCTTATTTTAACTCATATATATGTATGATTTATATCCTAATTTTTTGTGGTTTACTGAAGTTCCTTTACTCTCTCCTTCAGGAAAGCACTAGTCCGCCTATTTGACAAAATTGAAAAGGGGTTATTGATGGAAGGCAGAAAGGTTTCCAATCGAATCAGTGAAATACACAAAAAACTGTATGTTGCTTGTCCGAAAATTAATTAGATGTTGCTTAGAGAGTGACTTCGTTTTTATCATTCCTGCATGTACAACAGAAAATAGTTCCCTTTCAGGTTATCGTTTGTTTCATGGATTGTGTGCTACAGGCAAGGATCACCGAGGAGGAGAAGAGGTCCTGTATCAGGAACTAAGGGCATGGATAGGTTTCGTTCAGAAGAAGCATTTTATGTAAATCCGTTACCTGACTGCTTGTGCAAGAGGGTATCTGAGAATGTAAATGCATCTACTGCCAGTATGAGATGATAGATGAGATACTTCACGAACAAATGCATTTTTGTCGAAGATCCCCAATCTCGTTGTGTAGTGGCACCTGGCTTACGGTAATGTTAATCGTTATCGATGAATCCGATACATTCATGGCTGGGGGGTTCCACTGCAAGAATGGGGGACGCGGAAGTGTATATATTGTTGAGTTTTAGGAAATTGATTCGATTCGACAGGGTATTTTAGCTAAAGGCTAAAACGAGGGGAAGGAAATTCACATGCTCTAGTGATGTTTAATTACTTTGGCTGGGATTCTGCAGTGCCATAGGGGGCATTTCATAATTTGTGCACATGATATTTGTACTACTGCTTAAAGAAATAATAATTAATGTGAACTCTTTCCATCTATTAATTTTCAATTATCTCCATTGCTTTTTTTTGCATGTCTAATGTGATTCTTTCTTGTCGTTTACTTCAAGTGACGAAATGGAATGATACCAATGACAACAGAACTTAGCTGGCCGCCTGCCCCTAGTGATGGCAATAGGGTGGGGTGCGGTGGGGTGGGGCAGGTCGGATTTTTGCTCCACGAAGTCTTACCATTGCGTCTCAATTCTTACTCGACTCTTGACATAAAAGGACTTGCCCCGAACCAACCCTTGAAAATTTATAGAAAACCCAACCTTGACCCAAGTTTTTCAATTATTTGATAACATCAGGAAGATTTGCTTATGTGCACACATAAATAATTATCTATGTACTCTATGTCAAGGCTTTCATTCAATTAATATCACATAATGATTAGGTCGGTTATTTTTACAAAAGAAGGAAATATTATTTTGAGCGTGTTTATGTCTTTTTATATTTTAATAGATCTAAAAGAATACATATGGATGATGAGATTTGAACTTAGAAAGTCTTCACCTTCTTTATATTAATTTTATCATTTCAATTAAAGTCACATTTGGCTTTTATTTTTTTTAAATTTGTTAGATAATGTTTTCATCCACATCATGAGTGTGTCCTAAGAGAGTTCTAAAATAAAAAATTTAGGGGTTAAATCTAAATAATAACTACAATAAGAGGTAATTTCATAAATATCTCGAGGCAAGATAGATTTAACCTAAACCCAATTATTTTTAAAAACTAACCCAACCTGAAATATCTCAAACCTGATTTCAAAAAAGAAAATCAAATCTTATCAGATTGGATTGAATCGGAAATTGTCGGTTTTGGATTTTTTTTTTTTTTAGGGTGATCCCTTCCCTGGCCCTAGACTAAGGGTATTATAATCTAATCCAAAGCTCTCTTGTTTGCTTAGGTTGTTTTCTGTTCTCTGACCCAAATATAGGAAAAAGGAAGCCCATGGCGGCAGCAGGTTCGTTTCTAATTTCTATGGATCAACAAATACCACCAATTTGGGTCCATTAACCGATCCCATAGTCGAAACACACAAACAAAAGAATCAAGATTATGATAGATAAATAGATAGAGATAAGGATGATACAAAATCATCGATTCTATTGCATACTCCACACGTACTCACTACTCTCACCCCCACCACCACCACCCTTGTCCCTTTCACATATCTGCTCTCTCTTGCTTCTGCCAAACAAAACTCTGTTACAAGGAAATTGGTTTAGCAATTAGGGAAGATGGAGGCAATGAGGGTTTCTTTCCTTTCAACCACACCTTCTTTAGTTTCTCTCGTCCCTGTCTCTGACCCCTCTCTCAATTCTCCCTCTATTGCTGCTACTAGATACCTCACTCGTCCTGTAAGTTCTTTTCTTTGAACTACATTCCCTTTGAAATGCTTACTAATGATCTGGGTTATTTGAATTTTTAGTGTTTGACCCAATGACTGCCTGCAACTCATTATTTCATGCACTGAAATTTTCAGGTTGCTATTCGTTGTAGTAATAATAATACCCAATCTGTTGATGTTTGTGGTGAATATGGTTTTCATCGTAGAGATGTTCTTAAGTGCATTGGAGCATCCGTTGGCATGGTAAGCTGGAAGAAGATGATATTATGTAATTTACAATTGATATATGCGTGTGTTTTTAATTTACCTTTTTAAACCATTTAAGCTTTACATAGGTGGATATAGTGTGCCATAGTGTGAATCATGAACATGTACTTCCCCTTGAATTAGAATATAATGTGGTGATAAGTTTTTGCCAGTTTTGATCTTTCTTTTAGGAATTACTTGCAAGTTCAGGATCAGGATCATGGGTTGAAATGGCAAGTGCTGCTGATTTGATACAACGAAGACAACGGTCCGAGTTTCTCTGTAAGTAACTCTTTACATACTAGTATAGTTTCGCCTCTAAATTGACTATGATGCAACTATTATGCTAAATTGTATTCCAACATTTTTCTTCTGCAGCAAGTATTAAGGAAACCTTGGCTAAAGCTATGAAGGTATGCTTACATATCCTGTTTAGAGCCTCGAAAGTGAAGACTAGCATTAGTGTCTGTTGACATAATTTACGGTTTAGCATTGAATTCGTTGTGCTCGTAATGGTCATTTTGTTAAGGCTTAACACCTATTGTGCCCCCTGTACTATAGTGAAATTCTTACTTTGGTCCTTTTACTATTTTTTTTTTATCACTTTGTCCCCTCTACTTCTATTCTGTGCCCCTTGACTATTTTTGTTAAAATAAAATATGGTGTGGCTGTTTAAGCCAATCAAATGCAAACACTTGGACAATGGTAAAAGGGCTAAAGTGAGAATTTCACTATAGTACAGGGCAAAAGTGAGAATTTCATCGCAGTACATGGGCCAAAACAAGTATCAAGCCTATTGTCAAGGGGCGAATTTGCAAACACGTGGGATTTTTTTAAAATGAAAATGGTCAAGGGGCTAACATGATGGATAGAATGAAAGTAGATAGGGCAAAGTGACCAAAGAAATAGTAAAAGGGTTGAAGTGAAAATTTCACTATAGTACAGGGGCCAATAAACATGTATTAAACCTTTTGTCAATGTTATCTTTCAATCATTAATTTCAGGGAAACCCAGATCTTATCCCATCCATGCTAACTTTGGCATTGAATGATGCTATGACTTATGACAAGGTTAGATAAATGATTTTTGTTGAAAGGTTTTGGGAATTTTATATGATGTATCTTCTTCACTTCGCTATATATGAAATGAAATAAAAATATAGTAACTTTCTGCTGCTTAAGTTTGTAGGCTACAAAATCTGGTGGCTCGAATGGATCAATTCGTTTTAGGTATGTCATGTTTTTACATGCTGAATATAAGTTTGTGCTTAGGAACTATGTGATATATGCCAATTTGTTCTCCATTATAGATGTCTAAAATGAAACTAGAGGGGTTAATTATGCAAACAAGCTACAAATGAAGTTTCTCACTTGAAGGCAAGTGATGTGTGCTGTTCTTAAGGTAGCCGTTTATTGTACTGACACTAAGGTCGATATTGTTTTACTATTGAGCTGTTTCTATCTTTTAAAATGTAGATAATAAAGGGATTTCCTTGACTTATCTAATGTATTGCCAACGAAAATGTTTTGCTAATAAACCTTCCTTAAGTGTGACTCGGAAGAACCGCTTGCTTTAGCTTCTCATTCGTGTTTTAATTTCTTTTGTTTCTTATCTTTTTTCTTGCTTAAAGCTCAGAGTTAAGCCGACCTGAAAATAAAGGGCTTGCTGCTGCTATGAGTTTGTTAGATGAAGCTAAGAAGGAAATTGATTCTTATTCCAAGGGAGGACCTATCTCGTATGCGGATCTCATCCAATATGCAGGTGATATGTTGTAAATGTTTGATATTTTAAGTTTTGTTGTAGCTATCTAGCAATGAGTTTACAATTGTACAAGAAGCAGATAATTAGTCTCACCGACACGGCATTTATTTATTTCTTAACAGCTCAAGCTGCTGTCAAGTCTACTTTTCTGGCAGCTGCTATTCGCAAATGTGGTGGGAATGAAGATAAAGGACGTACACTATATGCAGCATATGGTTCGAGTGGGCAGGTATTTTCTTTTCTATTAGCTTATACATTTCTTTAAGCCAAAATTCTATCAGCTCGCATCTAATCCGTTACCGGTGTTTCCTCCTTGAGTTTGTAGTCTTAAATACTGTAAATGTGATTGAAGTTGGTACTTCACTGTTATTGATACTGTTACTGTTATATTGTGCCTATAGTGGGGCTTGTTTGATAGGCAGTTCGGACGAAGTGATGCTGAAGAGCCAGACCCACAGGGAAGAGTGCCTATTTGGGAGAAAGCAAGTGTGCAGGAAATGAAAGATAAGTTCAAAGAAATTGGCTTTGGTCCCCGTCAGGTAGTTCCTCATTTGTGTTTTCCGGTCACAATCATGCATGCACCCTAATCGGAGTCTTTATTTTCCCTTCTTGGTTGATCAGCTTGCCGTGATGTCTGCATTCTTGGGTCCGGAACAAAGTGCTACAGAGGCTTTATTGGTCAATGATCCAGAAGTTACTCCTTGGGTTCAAAAATACCAACGGAGCCGAGAAACAGTGTCCCAGACAGATTACGAGGTTCGGTCATTATTTCTCCTTTTGTATTTCAATGTAGCAAGAGCTTAGTCCTTGCACGGTTGCCAAGTTTGATATAAGAAATCGTAATTACTTCCTGCTGAACATTAAACCTGGGTCTTGGTTTAAACTCGAGACTATGATTCTCCTGTTCCAGGTTGATCTGATAACCACACTCACAAAGCTAAGTTGCTTGGGGCAGCAAATCAATTATGAGGCTTACACATATCCAGTCAAAAAGATTGAACTGAGCAAACTCAAATTATAGGCTGAGGAAGAAGAGAAAGCAACGTAATGTGGTATTAGCTCCGACAAGAAGTTTTCCAAGTTGAATGTTCTTATCATCGCTTTAGCGTATTAAAAAGGAAGATATTTGTAACTATTAATCAATCAATACACACTTCAATTTCCATTTGAATGTTTATAACGCATTGTTGTTGCATTTTGTCAGCTTAATAAGTTCTTGGTCAATAGAAGTTTCATTAATAGAAACAGCTTTACAAGACAAAGCCCAATAGGCTAGAAAGAAAAGGAGCAATTCTGCTTGAATCTGATAAAGAGGAAGTGATGGTGGAAACACTCACCGGTTCAACATAATGCCTAAAGCTCTGTCAATGCCCGTTGCAATGAACACGTCTCTATTAACTTGATGCTATAAGTGTGAACAGCTCAAATTAAATCAGGCAATCCCATACAAGGACATACTCCACCATCGTCACAACGCGTAAACAATGGCCATGACACTCACACTGAAAGAAGACAACCACCATGGCATTTGGGGTGGCCAAGGATGATGCTAATGACAAGTAGACTGAGGCCAACGTATTATTATGTCAAAAAATGGAACAAATATAAAACGGAAAGGCCAAGAGGGGGAGAGGCCGAAGACCTTTGAGCCTCGCATTCTCACCCCATCCACAACCAAAAACTGACCAACAAAGCCACCAGCAAAGAGGTCAAAAAGGCCAACGAAGAGACCAAGGTAATAAACAAACGAGAAGCGGTGAAATGGGGAAGGGGAGGGAAATGAAGGATCGTTGCCAGAAAGAGATGCCATCAGGGGACTGTCGATAGTCTCATCATTGGCAACAGAGGAAGAGGGGGACAAAGAAGGAAAACAAAGATTTTACAGAAGAAACTGGAAGAGGAAGAGAGGAGAAGGAAGAGCAAAAGCAAGGGGAAGGGGAAGAGGATGAGGGAAAGAGAGGAAGAGAAGGAAGAGGGGGATGTTAAAATTAGGACTCGGAACATTAAGGTGCCAACATAGAGTATTAACCACTTGCTTCTTAAGGCTATAATGAATCTAATTGTGTTTAGAAAAGTGTTATCGAGAGAATAATAATAAGGAATAACCTCCAATAAGTGTGGGGTGTAATAGTAAGGCACATTGTACTCTTAAAAAGAGAACATTGTTTTGAACCTTAAAGATGACATTATATGAGAGGTAACCACGAACCTCGAACATGGAATATAAAACAGATGTGTACCAAAAAGATAATAAGGAAAAGTCATTTTAATAAATAATCTAAGAAGTTAAATAATAATTCAAATAAATTAAATTAATTTCAACTCATCTATTGCCTGCCTTGAAAAAATTACAATTATTGCGGATAGTAATCCATGCCATTTATTTCTCATTCATCCTTTTGCCAATTCACTCAAAAGTTCTTTCATGCAATCCGTTCATTGGTATAATGAGTTAGCAGAGTGATCAAATGAACATATTTAATTCTGAAAAAAATAATTTGTAATTAAGTTTTAACTTATAATAACAAAGATATTTAATGGAGTCAATGCACTAAAAGTGTGGTAGTGAACTTCCCATTATATACTATTATAGAAGTTACTTATATCAAGCTTTAGTCCAATGAGCTTGTAATATGTGTTACCTTCATATAATATTTATTATTCCTTAAAGTTAAATCCGTTCATTTAATTTGATCTCTCTTTTTATCTCATAGTCATTATCGTATCTTTCATAATCCATACAATTCTAATGAGAAGATAAATTTTAATCTTATTATCAGGCTATGATCCCATTATTGTTATTGAAGTCATATCACGCATAAGATATGTATTCAATATATCAACTTTTGACCCACTACCTCGAGAGCATAAATTTTCTATATATTAAACTATATGAGTCATACATATATGTGCATTCAATTACTAAGGATTTAGATAAGTTACACTATGAATGTCACAAGTGAATTAATCGACTATTTATTCATCTTAAGTCTTGTTCAATGTATTGTTAATTTAGATAATTATATTTATGTCTCTATTTCTAAAAGTCAATCGAGCTTCGATAATCAAGATAAATTATTTTTCCAATTGAACTTATAGACGACACGATAGTTCTAACATGAGTCATTTGCTTAATCCGATCTCATGATCTAAAGATAATTTAACTTACCTACTAATATAAATTGTCTTCTTATATTACAATTCCAATAAAAATGCAACTTAATCCTTAGTAATTGAAAAGTGCAATCAATTGGGTCCTTAATTCAAAAACAATAATCAATTAGGCTCTCCGACAGACTGTTAAAACTCCAAACAGACCGTTAAGTGTCGACGTGGTGGGTAACGTGACGACTGACAAGAAAATTTTGATGATGTGGCGGCTGATGTGGAAAAATGTTGATGTAGAGGGCTTAATTGATTTTTTATTAGTTTACGAGGGCTTAATTTATTTTTTAATTATTTTAGAAGGGCTTAATTGATTTTTAAGGATTATATAATTTTTTTTTCAAAATTTATAAAAATAATAAAAATTTATAAAAAGAGTAGTAAATTTTAAATTTTTTATAACATTTAATAATTTTTAAAATTTTTTAATAAAAATTACTACTTATTTTTTTTGCTTTCCCACAGATGATGTCCTACATCATAATGTAAACCATCCTTATCAACGCACATTGATCATCTTTCAACCAAAATCATTATTCAGCACCCACCTTAAACCACCAAACACTAAATCTATTATTTTTTGAACCTTTACTTGACATCTCATCCAAGTCTGATTACCCTCATACTTCAAGCTCCCCATTAAAATCTAATCCAAACCTTCAAATTTTTTTTAAAAATCTATAATTTTCTTATATATATTTTTTTTTATTTTTTACAACTTTTTATACTTTCAATAAGTTTTTATTTTTTTATATAATTTTTTTATCATTTCTAATTTTTATAATATTTATTTAATATTTTCATTATTTCATATCATATTAATAATATTTTATAAAATTAAATAGTTTTTATAATATTTAAAATTTTTATGATATTTGATAAATTTGGTAGATTTTCTATAATTTTCAAAAGTTTTATATTGTTTTAATCACTTTTAGCTAAAATTTTATAATAAATTTAATAATTTCGTTTTTCATTTTAGTTAATTTTCTATAATTTCTAAAATATTGTAATTTCCTAAGAACTTTTATATAATCCCTAAAATTTAATTAAGTCTTTGTAAAATAAAATAAAAAAACTAATTAATCCCTTCACGCCAGCCCTTTTCCACGTTAGCCGCCATGTCAACTATTACGTCATTAAAATTTTTATGTCACCTGCCAAGTCACTTGCTATGTCAACACTTAACAGTCCGTCAAGAGCTTTAATAAAATGGCAATGCAAAGGGTCCAATTGATTATAGTTTTCAACCATGGGCCCGTTTGATTTTCGAAATATTTTCAAGAGGCTTTTTTAATAGTTTAGCCTTCAAAAAAAACTAATCTCATTCTTTAAATTTAGTTAAATATCTTATTTATAATAAGATTAAAATATGCCATAACTCTATATTATTATTTTTAGGAGTTTAGTTTTTCTAATTTTCAGATTTTAAAAATTCAAGTCTAGTCGTTAACATAGTTAATTTTTTTTGTTAAATTTGTTAATATAACATTTTGAAATTAAAAAAAAAAATACTCACTTGACAACCATGCAACTAAAAAACAATATGGTAATGAACATAAATTTGACAAAATAGTTTTAGCAGTGTTATTTGTAGTTGGATTTAAATTTTAAAATCTAAAAAGTAAAAAAATTAAATTTCAGGAAATAAAAATACATGGACTAAACTCCAAATTTGTGAATAGTATAAATTTGCTTTAGCCCCTTAGGTTTTTATGAAATCATATATTAGTATAATGATAAAATTGCACTTTGACTCTCTAATAATTTATGATTTATCTTTGACCCCTAAAGCAATTTTCTATTCTAGCTTCGTTATGGACTTATAGCATATTTAACCCTTAAAATAACAACAATATTTGCATTAAACACCATAATTATTGTTTTTACCTCAAAATTCTCTTACCCGAAAGAGAAGTGTGAAAGCATATAGAAGACCGAAGACCAACACAAGGACCACTTTAACAGAATTCATCAATTTAACTTTAAGCTCTGTTCAGCATTTCCTCAATAAAAATATTTTAATGTTTTAGTTTTACGATAAAATTATCGGAATATAAGATTATTTAATGTACTATCAGTTATATTAGATTACTCTATTTAGTTCATTTAAAAATATTAGTCTAATTATTAATACTGTTAAATTTAAGTTCATTATAAAATCTATTTCGTGTTAACAAAATTATTTTAAATGTCAAACCAATAAATTTTAAAAAAAATTTAACGTAGTTAACAATTAAACATAAATTTTAAAATCAATAAAATATAAATAAAAGAAATAAATTTCAAATATAATATAATATATTTCTTCTTTTATGTAATTTTTTTTTCAAATATTTTCAATATTTTACAATATATTTCTGGTTTGTTCATCTGCGACCAACTTTCATGTTGGGTTTTAATATAATTTTCTTTTTTTGGCTATTTTGCAAGTCTTGTTCACATTAAATGTGGTTTCTAGGACTTCTATGTATAGTTTATAATTCATGGGTTGAATCGAAAAATCAAACATTGAATAATTTAATAATTGATAATTGACCCATAATGATGTTTACATTTTAAAATACATAAATAAATTTAATAATTTTAAATAAAAATTTAAAAATATAATTTTTTAATATATATATATAAAATTCATATTTTTAAAAAATAAAAATTATAAAAAATAAACTTTTTAAAATTCAAAAATATAAAAACATTCTAAAATTTCGAGATGACAAGCCATTGAGAACCCAAATCAACATGTCAGCTTGGGATTGCGTAGATTTTGTATCTCTCTCTAATATATCATTGCCTCGTAGTCATCCGAAATCATCAATTACCATGTTGATTTGAGGTTTCTATATATAACTTATATTATTCTGATAATTAAATTCTTTTTTGATAAATATTATTTTCCATATTATTCCAAAAAACCCCTAATAATTAACTAATAAAATGTATAAAAAAAAACCTAATAAAAGGTAAAATAATTGCAAGGTTAAGGTCCTGGGCACTTTAAGATATCAAGTTCGAGTTTCGTTTTAGATATATCATGTCTAAGTTTTCAATCTACATTTATTTTTGGTTTATATCCTACCATATGTAAGTTTAATTGCAAGGCTACGGCCTTGTGAACTCTAAGATCTAAAGTTCAAATACCACTTTGTGAAAAATCATATGCGAATTCTTAGTCTATATTTGATTTGATTCATGTCCCATTATTATATGTAGATTTGATATAAATATATCTAAGCATACCTTATGTGGGCTTTCTAAGTATTTATTATGATAAAAGTCTAGACATATTTCGATTATCAATTTAGTCTTACATGATTAATTCCAGAAAAACTTTTAAATAGTAATCCAACATGTTGTATTTCACATAATATTATATTATAACATAATACAATTTATAAATTAATTTAGTAATAAATAAAACATTTTTATAACTAATTATTTTATTGTTATTTTTATAAATAGAAGGATAATGTATTTCAATGCACTTGAATACAAGTCTTCTTGTATTGATAACAATAACTATGCCAATTAAACTAAAACACAATCAGCATATTATTATTATTATTATTATTATTATTATTATTATTATTATTATTAATTAAAACAATTAAATATAAAATATTGAAAATAAAAGTAAATTTTCCATTTTACCCTAGTGAAATAAGGGGTTATTTTCCATACAATATGAAAGCTCTTCCCATAAATTTTCAATGCACTTCTTAATTATAATATAAAATATGCTCTAAATGATATTTTTAGAATTTAATCCTCAAAACTTTTAAATATAAAAATACAAGCCCAATTGTTAATATTGCTAAATTTTTTTTATTAAACTCAAATTATTACAATATCAAATTTTCTTCTTTCAAAATATCTCACCAATAAATTTTTAAAAAATAAATATATTATCAATTAAATTTAAATATTAAAAAGTAATAAATAAATAAATTAAATTCTTGAAAATAAAATATATTAATTAAAAGTTTAAATTTAAGAAAACTACAAAAATTTATAGCATAATTCAACCTTTTTCTACCAACCAAGTTTTTTGTAAAAGCTTTTCCAAGCACTAAAATTAGCCATTTTGCCTCAACTTCAAGAAAAGTCTTCATCCTCACAGGAAACACCATTTGCTCTCCAAATCCAATAGCATTCATATTCAAAGTCAACAATTTTAGTGACTTTTAGCTTCCTTTCCCTCTCCACTATGTGATAAATATATATTATTAGAAAAACACAGTCAAAAGTTAAATCAGCTTCTTTTCTTTCCCTGCCAATTTGATTAAGTGAAATACAACTTCTATAAAGATTCCAAATCATATACATGCAATCACTAATATGTAAACCTAGAAACCAACTTACAACTACATCAACAGCATACTCAAAATCAATTATTATAAGCAAAGAAATCTCCATCAAACTCACACATGATTGGACTTAAAATTGTGCCCTTAAAATTCCCAAAGTCTTTTCTTTGCCGTTAAACCAAAACCTAGTTAACTTGATACCATTGATATTCACTACTAGTAGTCTAGTCATGTTTTTCGTATCTATAGTAGATGTTTCAATGACACGTGGCATGTCATGTGTACCTCATAATAATGTAAAATTTTCTTATTTTTAACCATAGAATTAGATGAAGTTTTGATCTAATATTCAAGAACTAATTTGCCCTTTCTTTAGTAGAAAAGCAAAATACAATCCGACTTCGAATTCGGGCAAAAAGGATTAACTTTAATTTTAAATATATAGCTTCTATACAATACTCATACTCAAGCACATATCCATATCCAATTTTCCTATCCTTACAACTCCTAAGCAAAATTTATATAAATTACTTCAAATCTATGGATAAATCCACATAGGATGACTAAAACAGGAACAAAGAGCTAATCCAATTATTACCCAACAGGATCGTATACTTCATATACTATTCCACTATGGGCTAAAAGAAGATTAGCAGAAAAAAAGCATAAACAGCACCAAATATAGGCAGATGAACATAGTTTTAAAGTATCTGTTTTACATGAAAAAGATTAAAGGGGAAAAAAAAAAAAGAACCCAGAAACAAGCTTCTAATTCTAACTGACCAGGGTGAGATTTTTTTTTTTGTTTCTTTATCCAACCACTGGTAATTGAATAAAATTATCCATCAACCCTAACCATGTACAAAAGGCCTAAAACCTTATATATATAATTTTTTTCTTTTGAAGAACTTACCAATTTATCAAAGACTTCGCCATTTTGGGATGGGCACTGTTGGTGAAAGAGGGAATCCTAGTTGACCCGAATTTGGAGAAAATAGCAAGCTTGGGGAAAGTAAAGCATAGGGTGACCGTGGGGAATTTAAGCAGCCGAATGGTAGTGGTGATGATACCTGTGGCTGTTGCTGCGATGGCGGCGGCGGAGGTTGTTGTTGTTGCTGTTGTTGTGGGGCGGTCAAGTTGTTCCAACGGGGTGAAACGAGTGGGGCTAATGGTGGGAACCCAGTGAATTGTTTTGGGTTAGGATCAACAGAGGTGGATAAGGAGTTTTGTAGGCAACGCATATAGGCAGAGACAGGGGATTCGGCCGCCGCGAGTACAGTCGGGAGTGGTGGGAGTGGTGAAAGAGGAGCGGTAGCAGGTGGCCTTTGATTCATGAAGCTATTAACAGTAGGGCCAACGACGGGAGGGTTAGATTGAGAGCAACCGGAAGGGTTCATATTCATCATGGGAGAAGGACGATTACTAACATGCGGCAAAGGAGGAGGTCGGATCCTTTGAAGCCGAGAGCTTTGTGGTTTGGGTTGATGGATTGGCTGCGGAGTAGAAAAGCGCTCGTGAGCCGGTGAACCGGTAAGTTTCTGCACCACATCCCTGAAGTCGTTTTTGTTGATGTTGTAAACAGGTGGCTGGTGTTGTTGAGCCTGGAGACTTTGGTTAGGATTCGGAGGCGGCGGAGGCGGAGGCGGAAGCTGAGCCTGTGTAAGATTCTGGGTCAGTTCAAAAGAAGACTTCCTGATGAGCGGACCAGCGGCGGAGGCAGCGACGGCGGCGGCGGCGGTGGTGGAAGAAGAGGGTTTAGAAATCTTATGGGAAAGCTTGTTAAGGTGTTTAAGGTAATGATCTCTATTGTTAGCAGTGGAGCTATTGCTAGTAATGGAGGATTCACCAGAAGATTGACAGCTTTTATCCATTTTTAAACCCTTCTTTCTCTATCTGTCGTCTATGGATCTAACAAACGATTTGTATATGTAAGCAAAACAATAAGTGAGATTTTGCAGACACAAATGGGGGGTTTAAGGGTCGGCGAGTAGGGACAAAGGCAAAGAGATGAAGAGGGAGATAATGGAGGTTTCTTTCATTTATTTATGGAACCATAAAAGATGATAGGAATGATGGGTCTAAAAGACTTTCACCCCTAACCATTTTTAAGCGAAGAAAAGAATATTACGTCTTTATCTATGCCACAGTGCCATTTCCCTGCTTATTCACTGCCTTTCCCTTTTCTTAAGGGTTAATTGCATCTTTTATACCTCAAATTTGTGTGCGTTTTAAGTTGATTGATATGCGATTAAAAAATTTAATTAAAACATTTTAGAATTTAAGAAATTGTCAATTAAGTTTAGCTCAATTGATATGAGTATTATTATCAATTGATAAGAAGTGGGTTTGAATATACTAAAATATATTATTATCCTATCCATGGGTCGAATCAAATATGAGAAAATTGCGAACTTGGTTGAAAAGAGAGAGTAATTAAATTTTATTGGGTGTTTGAAATTGAAGGCTCCTTAATTTGTGTAATTAATGGAGTGCTGATTTTTCCAACCAAGAAAAATAATTGCCCTTACTTTTCTTTCTCTTTGGTCTTGGAATTTACGGAATCTGGTCAAAGTTCCGTTTAAGATAGAATTTGAAACGGACCACAGTAATTTTTCAAATCCAATTTGGCCTTATTTCTTTATATTTGGTACTTCATTTGTGCTTTAAGACCCCCCAAAAACAAAGCTGCAAAAAGGGGTTTTTCAACATCCTCTGCCCACACAATCAGATCAATCTTTCACATTTTTCAGTGTAAGATTTTCCTTTCTTTCTCTTATTCAAAGTAACCCGGATTCAAAATTTAGGTTCGCAATCACGATAAATACGATGATATTAAATCGAGTAATTTGGGACCGAGTTCTGGTTTAGGAGAAAATGAACAAAACTTGGATGGTAAAACGTGGATGGATGGAATTGATTGAAATTTGCATGGATTTGAAGAGTGGTGCAAAGTGTGAGGGATTTTTAAGTAACTATTTGAGTCAAAAAAAGGACTAAAACCACAACCAGAAATGCATTGCCCGTTAGCACAACTTGTGGTAAAAGGGAGACAAAGAATCTGAAACAATTATTAATATAATGTGGGACACTTTAGAGAGGCAAAGACTGGCCCATAACTCCATACCCTTTTGCTCATTCATTTGTTTTTGATTAAAGGATGTTACTGTTCCAAGTCACCCTCTTCTAACTTGTTAGCTATGCATTTAAGCTAAGGTTTTAAAAACCGAGTTGTGGGATCGGTTACACCGTCAACTTTCATTTCAATCGGTTTGATTGTTGATCTAAGGTCTAACTATTGTTTTTTTTTTTTTTCTCAATTGTCAGCTTTTACTAATTTTGAATGGTTGGATATGAGGTCGATTTAATTTATTTGTTCATGTACTCTTTATAAATTTGAATTTTAGTTTATATATATATTTTTTATAAATTCAATCCCTCTATTTTCGAATTTAAAATTTTAGATCTAGTTATTAATGCCATTATATATTTTTTTTTGTTAAATTCACTTGTGTGGTATTTTAAAATTAAAAAAGAATTCAGTTTGTAGCCATGTGACAAAAAACAATCCAATGTAATGGACTTGAATTTAACAGAAAATTTTAACATTGGTAACACTTTAAAAATTCACATAAACATTTTAATCAGGATGAAATATTTAGACTAATCGATGACGTTATAAAAATTGAGATATCAAATTATGCCAAAAATTAAATATCAAATTTGAATATAATAGAGGGACTAAAACTATTATCCTATAATACATAAAAAAAAAAAAACAATGGACGTGTATAATGTAGGAAGGCTTTCCTTTTATATAATAGTAGCTTAGATATAAAAAATGCAATTAAATTAAGTTTTAATTCATTTGGTATGGGTATTGGTGTCAATATCGGAGGATATAGATTCGAGTGTGTTGAAACGTATTATCCTCTTATACATGAATTGATGAGGAGTTATGAGTAATTCTAAACTTTATGTAAAGGAACAACGGATATAATCGGAACCGAAAAAATAGGATTTATTACTATTAAAATTCAAATGAAATGCGATACCAGAAAGCAACATAGAGTTATGTCCGAATGTGAGACAAGTGTGGGCCTTAATCACCGTAAACTAAAGACAAAGAACATTAAACCTGTAAGTATAATAATATATGGTAGTATTAAATTCACATGTCATGTTCTATTGTCTTTGCTTTAGAGTCTTTGACCACTTGTTTAACTTGTTCGCCCATTCCTCCTCAAGGCTGAACAGTCCTTTTCTACTCCTTTTTTTAAATATATTTAGTTTCTATCTAGAATGTCATAAAAATAATATCTAATAAATAATAAAATATATAGCTTGAAATTATATATATATATATATATATATAGTATGCACGGAATTAGAATAAAATAAAATAATTTAAATTGTGAGAAAAAGAAATTTAAATAGGTAAATATATATTATGTACTTCAATTACTTTTCAACTCGTATTGTCATTTTTTTAGTACGTTAAAATGTTATAACTTATTTTGTATATAATAATATATTTTAAGCATTTCTTCAACCAAGTTTGTGCTAGGTTAGCTCGTGACATCAACTGAGTTGGGGGTTTAAAGTTAGTAGAGATATAACGATGTGGGTGAAAAAAATTTTAGTGTAGAAGTAGGATAAATTATATCAAAATCAAAATAAAGTTTTGATTTAAGTGGAAAAATGGAGGTTTTATTGATGTTGGTGTCATAGGTTCAAATATCATTATATTTGAGTTTTTTTAATTGATTTTATAAAAGGATAAAAAGAAAAGAGTATCACCATAATAATATAATTTATTTTGTATATGTAAAAACGAGGGGGTACTTGCTTGGTAAACAAAAACTGTGGGTAAAATGGTGTTTGGAATTGTGGCTATAATTTCAACTATGAAACAAAAAGTGTGAAAACAATAAAAAGAACATTAAGATTGTTTACGCAGATCAACCTCAATCTACGTCTACAGGGCGTAGTCCAAAGCAATGATCCACTATCTTTCTCATAGTACAACCAATGATTTAAGTCCTAACATTTACCAATTTAGCGGCCTCATTGTTATACAAAGGCTAGATCACTTTTCCACTAAGCTTCCCCATAGAAAGCTTAGTTTTGCAACTCAAGAGACTCTCTTGATTGCTTACAGAAATAATACGCGCGCACAAACGTTCCTAACTTGGAGAAATTTGTGCTCTATCAAACTATCAAAACTCTCAGGTGCTCTTAACCTAGGTAAACCTTAAGTTTGTATACTACTTGAGTTTTATTTACATAAGAATAATAATATAATCACTTCTCTATAAAGATGGCTAAAAATCAATATAAGATACTACTTCCATATGAGTTTCGATTTAATCCAATGCCTTCAAAACATTAAAAGTAACTTTCCTTATTCAACAAGTAATCTCCCTTGGGTTGTAAGAAACCAATCTTCAAGACTTCAATTTCAACTCAATTGGTCTTCAAGTTATGAGCTTTACATGTCCAAATATCTTTAAAATAAATAGCACAATGCTTTTGTACTAAAATCTGCTAATTCTTTAAAACATGCAAGTTAGGCAATGAAACAATTCTTTAAATTGTGGCCACTGTTTCAGGCCACAGAAGCAAACTTGCCTCTAAATATGTCAATAATATCCTTCTTTGGAAATTTTTGAACAAAACATATATAGGGAAAATAAAATCATCACAATTACATACTCTTCCCCTAAGTAATTCCCTTTAATCAAGCACTCTAATCTTCATTAAGGTAAGCATTAAGAACAAGCTTGTTAACATGATCCAAACATACAAGGTTAGGATTATAATATTACTAGATTGAGTGAACATTGGGGCAAAGAATTATCATAGAAAATGATCGAGAATTAGAACCCTAAGTTTGTGGTTATTGTTGCTACTACCATCATCACAATTACTCCTCCTTTTTGTTCAAGGATTGCCAAGGGATCACCGAAACTGCTTAGCCAAAATATCTAGCGTCTTGGCTAATAGCTTGTTGTTGTGAGCTTTGAGATCCTTGATCTGCCTCTCATTGACATTAATCTCATTAGAAAGTAACTTGATGAGCCTTTAATCAACAATAGTTGATGTGTTTGAGGAACCATGAACTGTGTCTGTATTTGTGCCAACAATTTTAGGCAATGTTATCTCTTCAGTAGGTGCTACTTCTTGCACATTCCTAAGGTTCAGGGAAGCATGTCTGCCTTCTAACCATTTGTGGGAGAACTTCATCTCATACTTCTCAGTAGCCTTGACAATCTTGTCATTTTGCAAGTATAGTATTTTGAAATATAAGAGATAGATAAGGGAAACTAAGGTTATTGTATACCTTCTCAGCATGTCTACATATCTTAGTGAATATTAAGTCTCCAATATCAAACTGGATCCTAACTTCCACCTTCCTTAATAAGGTGGCTATCTTCTTTATCACATTGTGCCTCTAGCTGTTGAGAAGCCAATTCCTCGTGGCTATGGCATATAAGGTAATGTATGTTAGTTCTAAGGCAGATGAGTGTAGTTTAGAACCAGTAAGCTAGGTAAGATGGATTCCATTTGTGATTTGAGCAATAATAGTGCCTTCTGATTCTCAAACCCCACATCCTTGGTACAGATATGGTGTAACAAGTGTTTAATATGTGCAGAGCTGAACCTGTACCATCTTCCTTACATTACACATAAACCATGTGATGTAACTTACTGGTTGGGTCATTTATACTTTGCAACAGGTTGGCGTGGAACTTAAGTACTATCTGCTTAACATAGGGTTTAACAAACTAGGCAAATATTAACAAATCTTTTTTCTCCAGGATTAAGTCAATGGCATGATCACCAAGAATTCTTTCATCAATGTTTTGCTCCTCTATGATGTTGTTCTTGGTGAGGAAGGCATGTCTTTTGGCACTAGCAGTGGTGATGAAAACTCGATCATAAGTTTAAAGCAACTCCTCTTTATATTACTTTCTTTCTTTCTTTGAAAGCTTTATAAGGTCTGCATCTCTCAAACTTTTGTAAAGAGAGGCACATCAGACCTTTTTATTCTTATAGATGGCTTAAAGCAAGAGTAAATTGATAAAATCAAAAGAGAATTTAAGCAAAAGAGTAAATGAGTTAAATGTTGTTAATAAACTTTAAACATTACTATTTATGGCTAAAAGCAAGAGTTAATGTCATGAACTAAATGTTTTGTAACTAAAAGAGATTAAAATAAGGTATATGAGTATGTAAGCAAAAGAGAATTTCACATGATAATAAACTTTAATAGTGTGTGGCTAGTGAACTTACCTTAAACGATATTAAAGAAATTGATGATTTAAGCATGTTATAATTCAAAGAAATGAAAATGATGTATATGGATCACTTAAAGATTAACGACTATAATTGGGAAATGTGAAAGAACGTGTCAAGATACTATGGAATCTACTTAAGAGTCTTGAATAGATATTTTCATTAAATGAATTAGTTAACAAACTGTTAATGTGTAAGTTGAGCCCTTACACTTTGGTAAATCAAAATAAAATAACGAATAATACTAAAACGTGGCTTGAATGAAACTAACATGAAATCCATAGGATGGGGCTCAACACTAATAAGAACTAAGATATGTAAGTTCATCCTTAGCTACTTAAGCTCACACGTAGGTTGGACTTACCCAGAAGTACTAGTGTTGGCTTGGGAGTATCGCATCATCCATCGTGCTTCCAAGGTTGCAATTCAAATGTTTAAATACCATTTGTATTTGATTATTAGCATGTATACAAAGACTTAGATTACTCAAGCAATTGTCAAGTTAAATGATTAACTTAAGCCTTTTTTGCGTTTCTCTTATTGTTTTAGATGTGTTCATGCTAAGTTTTTAAGCTTAAATGAGTTCAACTTTTGATTTACAATGACATGATTTATGTTGGAATGATATGGTGATGTTTGGGATATGTTTTGGAGTGATTTTTAAGTGTTTTGGGCAAACTTAGTGAGTCACGTTGCGACCTCTGTGCCCGACATCATGACTTCTCTTTTCTCATGTTGCAACCCTGTTAACTCAGTTAGTCACGTCGTGACGTCAAATATTCTTTGTTGCGACATTGCGCTTGTTTCAACATTGCACCATTTCAAGTCATTTTAACCTTTCGGAGCTCATTTTGAGTTCTGATCACCTTTGATTAACTACGAATGAACCGTAAATGATTTTAAGTTGTTTTTACAACTTTAAATCTTATTTAAAACATATTTTAATTATTTTATAAAAATATTTTAAACTTTAAATTCTTAAATAATCCAAGATTTCTTACTCATACATGCTTCGGTGGCATCTCCGATCCGTACTGATCGTTTGAAACAGGTAAGAGGTGTTACAAACTAAAATTATAAAACAAAGGAAAAGGTTAATTGCGGGAATAAATTTTAAATTGATCTTCAAATTTTAAAATATTGTTAATTGAGTTTTTAAAATATTAGTATCATATCAATCAACTCTTTTTGTTAACCGAGTCATCAGTTTGAGCATCAAATTCTAGTTTCGATATAACATGGGGCATCTTTAAAACACGTGAGTTAAATTTTAAACACATTTATACTTATTGCATAAACAATTTGGGTCTAACATGACAAAATACAGATAGTGCCATTAAATTTCAAACATGACTACTTTTTAACATGTCAAATTCTAATTGTTCTTGTGATAGATATACCATACACATGCACCTAAAATTTGATCGATGTCCTTTAATTACACTTAACAATTAATATAAAATTTGGATGATAATTTAACCACAACAATTAATGCCAAAAAGAAATGGTAAAAGATGGAGCCTGAATTCGATAGGGACAAATTACTTTAAATCCTATTGTTGTTCACGTGTAAACTAATTTGGGAGCTTGACTTGGTCATAGTCACCTATGCCTTTGTCTATTTGAGCCTAACAAGTTTCGACACATATTTTATGTTATCTTTAAAAAAACTATTTTTTAAAGCCCCCATTAAATTATTTATACTAGAATCTATCATGGTAAAAGTATCATAAGTCCCTGTTATAAGAGCCGGATTGCATTTTACCCCTCTCTATTGAAAAAATAACAAATTAATTCCTAAACATTAGATAAAAAAACAAACAGGTCCTCTTGTTAACATTTCCATCCATTTTTGTTGTTAAAAATTAGTCCCTACACGTCAGTATTAGTTTTTAACCGATGAAATTTTTAGTAAAAATGACTAATTTACCTTTTTTTGAGTAAATAGAGTGAAATATAATCTGAGCTTTCGTGATACTTTTATTATTTATCACACTAATAAAACTTAAAAAGTAAGAAAAAGTAGTTTTTTGAATTTATTTTTTTAGGTCTAGTTATTTATAGGACAACTATTTAATAAATAAGCCGTGGAATTTGTTAAACTAAAAAACCAAAAATAACTAAGACACATAAAATTTTTTAAATTTACTTATAAAGTTAAAAAATTTCAACGAGGATGTATCGTGCATTATTATTTTTATATTTTAGATTAAATAGCATGATATATTTTGTGAATTTATTAAAACGATTAGAATTTTTAATTAATTTTTCTTAAGAATATTTTTGTAATTTTATAAATTGAATTAACATCCGATTAGTTCGTACTTCGTAATTCCAAATCAATATAGATATAAAGAAGAGGTTGACTATAGTCCTCACGGGTCACTATTGGGCCATGTGGGCTCTCCAGGATGGGTCTAGCTGTGAAAGAAATAGATGTGGACCAAACCCACCACGCTTTTGATGCTTATCTTACAACTACCAATATTTTATGTTGAACATTGACTTTATCTGTCTTAATATGTTTTATGATAATAACAGATTAATTATACCAAAATTATTCCCTTCTAAAATTAAATAATACCAAATATATTAATATGATCAAAATATCAAAATTATTGAGGCCGAGCTGTGGGGCATCATAGATAGATTAATGCTTCTTTTAAAGCGGAGTTATGACAGTGCGATAATTCAGATTAATAGCATTGAGGTAGTCTTAGCAATCCAAATTTTTTTTTTATCAAGAACAGGATATTGAACATATTCTTAGAGAAGACAATGAAAATATTGGTGGATCAAAGAAAAATATTTTTAAATACTTGAGGTTTCCATTTAAAGATTTAGTTTTATTTTAATGAAGTTGTTTCAATTTTTTTTCACAGAAAAAAAAAGTCAGATCCAACATTAATTCAGTCAAACTTTCTATTTGGACCCATTCAATTAGTTGGATGAGCTCAAAGTAGTTTTATATTAAATTTGATGGTATCAATTTTTTATACAAAATCAAGGATTAAAATTTTAAATCCCATCGTATACAATAAAAAGTTTAGTGGTATAAAAATATTCAAATTCATATTATTTTTCGTGTTGATTTAAATTTTAATTTTATCAAGATGTTTATCAATTCAACTAATTTTTTAAGATGTTTGGTATAAAGAAAAATGATCACTGTTCGCCAATAAGGCCTTAGTTCGGTTAGTAAAGGTGGAGGCTCTAAGTCTTGAGTATTTAGATTCAAGACCTATCATGTGTAATTATTATGTATGTAACAACCCGATAGTTATGGGTGTCGGAAAATGTATTTCCGAGACTCCGTTTTCATAAATATTTACGAAGTTAGTTGTATGATTGATTAAGTTTTGGTTAGGTGAATTTGCATAAATTAAGAGTAATTAGGTAAAAGGACTAAATTGTGTAAAAGATAAAATTTGAATTATAGATTAAAAAAACCTAAAAGAGCTAAAGAAACAATTATGCCATTGCTCATAAATGAGGCGGCATAATTGTATATTATTATAAAATTTAAAGTTAAAAAATATATATTATAATATTAGGTAATATTAAATCTTAATGTTTAAGTATATATATTATATTATAATAATAAATAAAAGAAATAGAAATAGAAAAGAAAGAAAGAACAAACGTAACAGAAGGGAAAAAGAAAGAAAAAGAAAAGAAAAGAAGAAAGACCAAAGCTAAGGGTTTTAAAGTTTTAAGTTCAATTGGTTTGTCAATTTAGTCCCTTTTTCTTATAATTTTTATGTTTTTGGAATCCCGGTATTAAATATTACCTGACCCATATCAAAATTTTAGAAATTATTAAGTGTTTTTAGATGTTGTTAATGTTGAATAATTTTAGTATTAGGGGCTAAATTGATAGATTTTTAAGTTAGAAATGAAAAAGGATTAAATTGTATAACAAATAGTAAATTTTGTATAATAAGGACTAAATTGTGAAAAATTCAAAATGTGAAAATAAGGAGTTGAATTTAGTCTAAAGTGGAATTTGCATGAAAATAAAGAATTAAATGTGAAGAATAAAAGTTAGTCTCAGTTTAGGGACTAAATTGGAAATTAGACAATATTTGATTAAAAAAATTTGAAATATTCAACATGAAATTGAATTGTGTTGTATTGATTATTTTTAATTGTTTTAATTCCGTAGCTAACTTCGTACCGGAACCCTCGACTAAAAAGGAAAAAATAAAGTCGACGAGGAATAGCTTGAAATTTCTGGTTTATATTTCTATAATCCGAAACTAGTTATTATTTGTTATATTTTTTTTAATGCGTATTGAGGTGAGTATTTGACACTTTGTCATTAAATTGAATTTAAGTTGATTGAATGGACTGAATTGGTATATATATTGAATATATTGATTATTTGAATTGAAATGAATATTGGTTGTATTTGAAAAATGAATTGGAACCCTATTAACTATACCGGACTGAGTCGGATATAGATGGCATGCCACATGATTGGAAGAGTTCAGGGATTTCTTCGACTTTGAGTCGATGAGACACTGGGTGTCAATTTACTACTTCGGATTAATTCGATGAGGCACTGAGTGCCAATTTACTTCGGTTTAGCCAATGAGACACTGGGTGTTAAATTATTATTTCGAATTATCCGATGAGGCACTGGGTGCCAAATTGGTGTGTTTTGGTTGGATCCGTGTATCTGTTCGAGTCCGAGTCGTGTTAATAGGGGTAAATGAATAATAAAATTTTATGATTGATATTGAAATGGCATGGTATGAAAAATGGAAGTGAAATAGTGAATTGAAAATAGAATGTGAAATATGTTGCAAATATATGGAATATATGAGTTAGATACTCATGAAATGAATACGGAATAGATAATTCAATTGTATAATGAAATGTGAAACAAATGAAATATGATATGGTTGTTGTAATAATTAAATATTAATATGTGTTTATATTTCATTTGTATATTTGAAATTTCTAATCTTTAAATATTCGGATTATAGAAATACCACTGAGTTTTTACTCAGCGTACGTTTTTGTTTTCCGTGCATAGGTTAAGTACTTAATTTTGATTGCCGATTCAACATCCAACAACAGTCTCGAATTCAAACGTGGTGATGTTTATCCTTTTGTGTTGACATGTACCTAGGGTGTCTAATTAATAGTTATTTTGTGGATTGGATGTAAATGAGGTTATAAGTTTAATATTGGTTTGGTATATATATACATGTGTTTGTTTCTGAAGTTTTATTATGGAATATTAATTTGGTGTTTAAGTGTTCATAAGCTAAGTAAAATGGATTAAATTAGGTATGTTTATAATTTGGACTTGCATGATAGTTTGATGATATAATTGTGGTACCAATGAGGGTACATTGGTTAGGCACCTAGGATGATTGTTTTGACATGTTTTGGATGTATTTGATTGTGTTTTGAATTGGTTAAATGAATGATTTTTGAGTTGTTTATTGTCCAAGCTTGCAGAGAATGATAAACTTGTTATTTGAAGTACATTTTGAGTCCATACGGCTAGACACATGGGCGTGTGAATGGGCCGTGTGAGACACACGGCTAGCACATAGGTGTGCGAGGCCATTTCACGTGTGGCTTGGCCGTGTGACCCAAGTTAGAGAGTTACACGGGTATAGACATGGGCTGAGACACGATTATGTGTCCCTATTTTGAATGCCCACACGGCTTGAGACACTGGCATGTCTCCTGACCGTGTGAGTCACACGCCTGACCACACGACCATGTGAACCCTGCAGCTTTGAAAATTTTAATATTTTTCAAAAAAAATTGAGTTTCTGAATTAGTCCCGATTTGTTTATAACGCATATTTTGGGCCTCGAGGGCTCGAATAAGGGACAGTGTGTATGAGTTTAATTGGCTTTTGACCTGAATATAATAAGATAAGAAATGCTAGTAATTTATGTTTGTTTGATCAATAAGTTTCAGTACTACTCCCAAACCCTATTCTGACGACAAATGTGGGTTAAGGGTGTTACAACGTAGGTCTATAAGCCCCATGATGCATAGGAGTTTTAGTTCAGCTAGTTCCGGTTTGTTGGCTTTAGTTTGGATTGTATTAGTTCTTAGTTTGTTTGTGATTATCTACTTGGTGGTTACTCGAACAGTCTGTTTGTAATAATTTGATACTTATGGTTACTCGGATTTGTATTTGTAGTCCTATTGTACTTTTTACCCTTAAAAAAACCTACTGTGAATTGAGAAATGAATTGAAATATCCTATTAACTGTATCAGACTGAGTCGGATATAGTTGGCATGCCATAGGATTGGAAGTGTTGAGGGATACTTCGACCTTGAGTCGATGAGGCAATATAAGTGTCGTACTGTTACTTTGACTTCGAGTCAATAAGGCATCATATGTGTCGTACTGCTACTGTTACATCGGTTTAATCCGATGAGGTACTGAGTATCGTACTGTTACTGTTTACTTCGGCAAAGCCGATGAGGCACTAAGTGTCGTACTGGTGTGCTGGTTGGATCCGTGTATCCGTCAATGTCCGAGTCATGTTAATAGGGGTAAATAAAAGTACTGAATAACTGATTTCTCTAATGATTGATTGTTACTGAATAATAAAGATCAATTGATTGTTACCGAAAAATACTGACTGTTACTGAAATGAATAAGTATAGAATACTGATTGAGAAGTGAATAGTTGAATATTATTTACTAATATTGAACAGTGAACTGAAGTATGAGTGAGACATATGAATTATGTATCTCTGAATTTATCTATGAATGGAAAACATTATTGTTCAAATGATTTGTGAATTTATTTTGGAAAGCTAATAAGGTTAGTAGATGAGAAAAATTGAGTGAATTATAAAGGATTTATCTTTATAGTGAACAAATATATAATTGTGATTGTCATATGATTTTTAAGTGTATGTTATATTATTAAGTGTTCAGATTATAGAAATACCACTGAGTTCATACTCAGCGTACGGTTTGTTTCCGTGCGCAGGATAAATTAAAGTCAGATCGTTGAATCAACATCCTAGTTCAATCCCGAACTCAACGTGGTGAAGTATATTAATTGTTGGTAATGGCATGTACCTAAAATGTCTATGTGTGTCATTTTGGATTGTCAAGGTAAGGATGAAATAAGTAAATTTGGATTTGGTAATAGTATATGATAAGAATTGACTTATTTGGTAAGAAATTTGAACTATTTGATAATGTATGTGAAATACTTAAAAAGATTCATCATATAAGCACGTAAAATGTCTAATTTGACATGTTTTGAGTAGGTTTGAATGTGATTTAAAGTGATTGAACTGAATTGACTGGTAATGCGCCGTAATCCTGTTCCGGGGACGGATAAGGGTTAGGGGGTGTTACATTCCAAGTTCGAGTCGAGTTGAATTTTAAAGCTCAAATAATTCAAATAACAAATTGAAGTAAATAGTTCTTATATCCTTGACAGTTTCAATAGTGTGCAAAATTGATTCCTCACAAAAAATAACAAAAATTCAAAAATAAAAATATTTACAAAATATTTTTTTCCCAAAATTTTATAAATTATATTCAAAAAATTGAAAATATATATCAATTATTAAAAAATCTTTCAAATATATAAAATGTGAATTATAATTTTTTTTAAATTCCAAAATGAAAATTTTGAGGCCATAAATTAGAAGTGTGCATGGACCGGGCCAGGCCGGGCTCAACTAAAAATTTAGGCCCGTTTAATAGGCCCGACCAAAAAAATGGGCCTAAAATTTTGCCCAAGCCCGACCCAGATAAAAATGCTAAAACACGAGCTTGACCCGGCCCCCCATATTCATTTTTATATTATTTTTTATATAGTTTAAAAATATATATAATACATCAAAAATACTAAAAACATCAAAATAAATATTTCTTAACAAATTAAAAATAAATTTTAAAAAATATGTATACTTAAATAACACTAAGATAGATGCAACTTAACAAGCAAATGTCTCTAAAATAATAACAAAATTAACAAAAATCTTTAAAATAACAACAAAATTAATAATAAAATAAATTTTATACAATATCCAAACAATAACAACAAAATAGTAGCAACATAATAGTAAAATAGGGAGAAAACAACAAGAAAATAATGTCCAAGCCCATTTTTTGGGCCTATATTTTTACCTAAATTCTTTCACATTTCGGGCGGGCCTTCGAGCCAGGCCAGGTGGCTCAACCCATGAACAAATCTAGCCATAAACAAGTAAAGTACCAAATCAAATTTATCATACTAATTATCTTTTTTTTTCTCTTATTTTGCTTTTTTTTTTCTACTCATAACCCCTCCTCAACTTTAACCCATGTCTTCACACACTGGCAATAACGTTGATGCCAACAGAGCTAAGATTTAGTCGACTTCTTATTTTGTTTTAAAAGAGTTTTCAAATAGATATATGGTGTATGTTCTTTAACTTAGAATTTAGCCAATTATCAACAAGATTTTAATAAGTTCGATTTAATTTTTTTAATTTAATTTGAATAACTCTATTCGACTTGACTCGACTCAATTCGAAAAAAAAATTAAATCAAATTAGGATGATAAAATAAGACTCATCAACTAGACTAATTCAAATTTTTTTACTCGATTCGATCGAACACTCACCTCTATATTTGACTTCTACATAATATTTAAAACTTAGATCATATTTGATTTTTTTTAATTTATATTAATAATATTGATTAGTCATTATAAAGTTTAAAAATGTACATAATTTCCACTTAATTAAATTAAACAATTTAATGAGATAATATTTTAACTAATTTTTTTTTATTTCACTTAGGATAAAACTAATTTTATTAAATTTTAATAAAAGAGATTATAACAAAACAAAGTTGTTTGAACTGGCTGGGGTACCGATCTGAAGAGGACATTGAACTAGTTGGCCGGAACAAAAAACTAATTGAACCACATTTTAAATATTTCTTTTAATATTTATCAACTGGACGGATCAGCCAAACTGATTAAACTAACGAATTGACAACTTAACCAGTTCAACTACCGGTTTGATTTTGAAAACTTTATTATAAAAAATTAATTTAATAAAAAATCAATTCTACAATAAACTTATTTGTTGTAATGAAATATTATTATCTGCATTAGTTGATGATACCCACCGCGGCCGGTGCCACCACCATCAACATCAAGTACATCATCATCAATTCATCGATTTTGTGTTGATGAAAGATCAACCTTCCATCACGTTGTCTATCACGTAAAGGTTTAATTTTGCATGTATATGGAAATTGCAGGAAACCCATGCAGGGTTTTTGCCAATTATTGATTTATAGGAATCGGATTTGATGCTTTTTACTAAGTTCAATTTCGTCACCTACTATTGAAATAAATAATATTTTTGCTAAGTTGTTGTTTGCTTTCCTATATATCTCACTTTCTTGTGTTGGTTTTCGTACTTCAAAATATTTTAATTGAATCCTACACTTATTAGTATGATATAAAATTTTTTTGTTAACTAATTGTTTATTTAAACGTTAAATTTTAGTTTTGATTTGATATAAAATATATTTAAAATACATAAATCAATTCTTAACCTTTGTGTATCTTATATATAATATCTAAAATCGAAACATCGGAAATAATCCTATGTGGAGGCTTAATTTTGCTTAATTTTTGACACGAGTATAATCTTAAAATTCACCATGTGTCCTATATTTAATATTTAATATTTTAAATATCAAATTCTATGAAAGCAAAACTTAATTTAAATTTTAAAATCAAAGCAAAAATATTATAAATATTAATGCATCAATTATAAATATAAATAAACAAATTAAATCGATTTTATAGAAAAATTAATTATTTATATCATTTATAAAAATTTGTCCCTAAATAAAAGAGAGAGTTTAATTGGGGATTTAGAGGGCTCTTATATAATTTTTTTTAGGTATAAATCACGAGTGTCATTATCTATTTTACAATTTGAGTATAGTTTTATTCGGGCTGATTTAAATATTATAAATTAATTTAAATGTTAAACTATATGAAAGCAAAATTTAATTTCAAATTTCAATTTTAAGCAAAATTAATTATAAATATCAATGCATTAATTATAAATATAAATATACAAATTAAATTGATCTTGTAGAAAATTAATTATACCATTTATAAAATTTGTCCCCAAATGAAAGAGAGAGCTCAATTGGAGATTTAGAGGGCTTTATATGGTTTTTTTTTTCAAATCACAAGTGTCTTTATTGGTATTACAATTTATGTATAGTTCTACTTGGGCTTGTGGTGATATTCAAGTAAAGCTCTCCTAATAATGTCGATTCCAAAATTCAAACTTGATTCGAATGCCTGGGAAAGAAATCTACTTTCACTTCTTTCAACTACTTGTTAGTAGAGAGCTTTATATGATGACACCTAACCTTATATGTGACATCCCAAACGCTTGACCGGCAAATTGACCAAACGGGAATGCTACATTTCTGACAGAGCGCCAAAATTCCGTGAACCCCTTTGGGCTCTCCGTGGAGTAGGGAGACAAAAGCTCAAGGTTAAAACCAAATATAAACACTCCAAGACCAATACCTCTATCGTTCAAGATACGGGTCGATGTCCCAAAAGATAACATTTCAAAGACTTCTCCCAGTAAGGGAACTAATTCCCCTCAACAACTATATATTTTTTACTGATAACTTCTTCAGAAATACTCGGGGATCATTTTTACATTATTGAGAAAGAGAATAATGGGTTTTACCATGTGATAGATTTTATACTTAATAAATACATGTTAGGTTAAATAATAAAGAGTTAGGTATCTCTTAATAAGGTCTTAAACTTAAATTTTGTGAATAAAAAAACAATACCAAAAGAATTTTGTCCTGATTTATAATCCCACCTGACTAACTTCAAATTTAATCAACAGACAATATTTCATATACCTACCCCAAATGCTATAAAATGAATGGAGCTGACCAAGGGTGGAGCAAGGGGTAGGTTAGGGCTGTCCCCTAAAATAAAAAATTTTAATTTTAATCTTTTTATAATTTATAAAATTTTAAATTAATAATAATAAATTTACATATTAATCTTTAAAAATAATTAAAATTTAATTTAATTATTTAAAAATTATAAAAATATACAATTAAAATAATAAAATTATATTTTTAATATCATAAAAATATACAAGAAAAGATTCTCTGTGCAATAGTTGATAGCCTTTTAAAGTGGTTTGGAGCAAATGGTGCACATTGGGGACTTGAGAACAATGGTCACCATTCACCAACCAACAACATGGAAACTTCATTATCACTCAGATTTCCTTACCTTAGAAAGAGATTCTTAAGTGTCTTAGTCATTAAATTATTAATGAATTTACATTTTAGTCAATTAATTTAAAAAAGTTACAAAATGGTCATTAAATTATTTAAAACTATTCATTTGTGTCACTAAACTATTTAAAAATTTTTATTTACGTCACTAGACTGCTATTTTTTAAAGAAAAGTCTAGTTAGTTAGTTCCGAGCGATGATTTGGCTATCGGTACAGTGGATTAATACTCATCGACAAGTAAAAAGATATATCTTAAATTCAATTCGATCTAACAATCAGTGTCAGAGATAAAAAAAAATTGTTTGGATTTTAGTTTACAAATTCATAACATTCAAAACTATTTCATGAAAAAAATGAACTGTAGAAGAGAAGTAGAATAAGAACTTTCAATTGGTGTAGACGATGCAAATAGAGAATGTAATATAATAGTGATTTTAACAACTCAATGACTTAAATGAAAACTTTCGTATAATTCAATAACAGTTTTGTAACCTTTTGAAGTTAAGTGACTAGAATGTAAACTTATTAATAATTTAGTGTAGTTTACTCAATAATTATCTTTTTTTTTTTTGGAAGACTCAATAATTATCCATATTAGTCCTTATAAATATGGTAAGCGCTTACTTAATCGAAAATAGAAGCAAAAGATAGCAGAAAGAGTTGGGATACGCCAAGAAAAAACTGTCCCTATCTCTTCATCAAGGTTGAAGAAGAAGAAGAAGCCATGGAAAACCAAAACAGGTCGGGAACTGCAGGAAAAGCTATAAGATGCAAAGGTTGTTTTGCATTTCTGCTCTTTTCTGTTTTTCTATTACCTTGCCTGTCTGATTCGTTTTTTCTTTTTCATGATATAAACAGCTGCAGTTTGCAGAAATCCAGGGGAACCACTTGTGATAGAGGAAATTATGGTTGACCCACCTAAAGCTTGGGAGATTAGGATAAAAATTCTCTGTACTTCTCTTTGTCATTCTGACGTTACCTTCTGGAAAATATCCACTGTAATTCCCTTGCTAAATTTTATATCAAACTTTCATCCTTCTTTATACAAAAAATTGAAGATTACTGTATTGGTTTCCTGTAGGGACCATTTGCACTTTTTCCCAGAATTTTTGGGCATGAAGCTGTTGGGTAATTCAACTTTACCTTACACTGTTACACATGCTATAGTTCAAACCATTTTCAGACTGTAGTTTCTTATTTTTTTGGTGGGTTTCAAGTGTTGTTGAGAGTGTAGGGGAGCATGTGGAGGAATTTCAGGAAGGAGATATGGTGGTGCCTGTGTTTCATCCGAATTGTAGAGAATGTAGGGACTGCATGTCCCAAAAGGGAAATGGTTGTTCCATATTCGGTGACAAATTGGTCGCTGAAATGCCAAGGGATGGAACAAGTAGGTTCAAGGGGATGAATGGGGAGACTTTGCACCATTTCTTGTCTGTTTCCAGCTTCAGTGAGTACACAGTGGTTGATGAGGTCCATGTTGTGAAGATCTCATCGGAATTCCCAGCTGAGAAAGCTTGCCTCCTTAGCTGTGGAATATCCACCGGTAAGTTAATGGTTCACCCACGTCCAAATAAATCAATATTCTCATCAATGACCCTTTACCAAGTGGCATGGAGGTTCCGTTTAAAATTTATCTATTTCTCCAGAAAAAAACTGGCCTTATGGAACAATTAACAATTATACAATGATACATAATGTGTCGTATTTATCTTATACTAATATATAAGAATTAATTTTTAATTATAAAAATAGATAAAAATTTTAAAAGAATAATTAATTTATTTTTAATTTAATACATAAAAATTAAATTATATTTATTTTTAAATCCTTTGCTTTGGCCTGCTTCATGTTGGGCACTAGTCTGATGTTGATGTGGATGACAGGTATTGGAGCAGCATGGAAGGTGGCAGACATTGAAGAAGGCTCCACTGTCGCCATATTTGGCCTGGGTGCTGTTGGACTTGCGGTACTCATTCTAATAATCCATTTTTCTTTGATTTATATCAATGGATATCCTAAATCATTTGCAAATCCATTCATACATATCAGGTTGCAGAAGGGGCAAGGTTACGTGGAGCTTCGAAGATCATAGGTGTAGATTTAAACCAGGAAAAGTTTGAGATAGGTAAATAAAATAATTAGTGTTATTTTTTATAGGAGTATAATTTTTTATGCATATTTTAGAATGGAAAAGTATGGTATGAAATAAAAACGTTACATTATTCTATATTCTTTATTAATTATTTAATATTTTTTTAATATTTTTTTTCATGTTATTGACACGTTATTTTAATAATTTTTAAAATTGAACCTTAAATCTTAGATCTTATATTCTGAAAATTGATTTCTGTACCTTAAAATCTTGGATATTATATCCTGAAATTTCAGTCCCTGATTCTTGAATAAACTTTATTTATCTTAATTATGTTGATAAAGCATCAAAAAGTTTGTGCTCAAAGTATAAATGCTTTTCCATGATAGGGAAAAAGTTTGGAGTCAGTGATTTCATCAACCCCACAACATGCGGAGAGAAAAAAGTCAGTGAGGTTGGTTCCAAAATTCGAAAATATCGATTTAATTTAATTGATTCATGTAATTTTCTCTAACAAATATAGATTTGATTCATATAAAAAATTGTCACAAACAAGAATAATTAGGTGGGGATGATATTATATTCAAATCCAAATGCTCATTATTTCACATATACCAAACATATATTAAATTCAATGAAAAGAGAAACGTGAATGTTTAATTATGTAGTTATTAAATTGTTTAATATATAATTTATAGGTGATTAAGGAAATAACAGATGGGGGAGTTGACTACAGCTTTGAGTGCATTGGATTGGCTTCACTAATGGAAGATGCTTTCAATAGTAGTAGAGTGGTAAGTATATGTGAATTGTGAAGTGAAGCTCAAGCCAATGGCCTCTTTAACTTTTTCTTATTGGTTTAAATAAAAAAGCTAATTTAATTTCATGGTTGGTTTTTGGGGGAAATTTAACCAGAATTGGGGCAAGACAGTGATACTAGGAGTGGAGATGCATCGCACACCATTAGCCATCGACACTTATTTTCTTCTAAGAGGTAGAACTGTCACTGGGTGTTTTTTTGGAGGGCTTAAAGCCAAATCTGACATTCCCATCCTCGCTCAAAAATATCTACACAAGGTTTAATTTCATGCCCAGCTTTGCCTTGTACTTTCTGGATGTAAGTTTATAAATAATTTGATAAATTAAATGCTTTTTATATTATATTATTACATGCAGGAAATTAATCTGGATGGATTCATAACACACGAAGTGAATTTTCAAGATATCAACAAAGCTTTTGATTTACTGCTTGAAGGAAAGAGTCTTCGTTGCATCATATGGATGGATTAATTAATTTTTTTTTTAAAGTTTTCATCAATAAAAGAAATATTGATGTCAACAGCATAAGATAACGATGGATAAGCTCATTGTTGACATCACAAAGATCAAAGTTCAAAATTTGTTGTCCAATTATATGTACTAAAAAAAAAGAAGAAGAAATATTGATCATTACCTTCTTTATTATAACAAGTTGAATTGCATGCATACAACAATAGAAATTTGATTAAAAAAAAAAGTAAAATATATCTATGGTCACTATAAAATAGGGTTTGTTAAATTTTGGTCCCTCTATTTTTTTAAAAAAATTTAATCACTTTAATTAAAATAATTATTTAAACTAATCACTCGTGTTAAAATTATTTGTTATTGCTAACGTGAAACATTAACCCAACCTACATTTCAAAATTTTTTTGTTGACTTTTCTAAGCACCATTTCGTCCTTGAAAAAATCTCATCTTCTCTTTCGGACGTCCGTCACTTCCATGTCCTGCATTGCCCTTGCTACGTCGTTGCTCTCTCAACTCTCTTTCTCCTACCAGTCTCTTTCTTTAACAAAATGCCCCCATCTTCCCCATTAAACCCCTCATCTTCAATCTCCTCTACACCTACATGTTGGGGATCGACCCGTATAAACAACAAAATAAAAAAGGTAAAAGAACGAACACAAATATTTTACATGGAAAACCCTTAAAGAGGGAAAAAACACGGGCAAAAGAGGCATCGACTTATCATTAATATAGTAAACAGAACAAAAGTACAATATGGAGAAAATAAGCCTAAATGTACTAAACGTACATTACCCAAAACCTTGAAAACAAACCCTAAATTAGGAATAAAATTCTCCCCATAGTTACCACCAAAACTCTATATGCGACTACATCTCGTCACCCTCAAAGAAATCTCTAACTGATTGGTGTATCAAAACAGGGGTATAATGGCCCTTTTAAATAGACTTAAATTAGAGTTCCAATCATATTAAAATATCCTTGAAATAATCAAAGTTCAATTGGAAGAAGAAGTCCTGCTAGGAGTCTAAAATGCAACTGCATAACTTGGACAAATCGTCATGACGTCTCAAGCATGCTCATCACGACGTCACCGCCACATTCGTTTGGGGTTTCGTTGCGACGTTATTTGTCTTCACATCGCGACGTCGCCTCTGTTTTATCTCTTCTTCGGTAAATCATTGAAAGTTTTCCTAAGTGCTTACAAAACGTCTGATAAATGCGAGACACACCCCACAAATCTCCACCTTGACTTATATTTATCATTATCCTTTTTCATACCCCATCACGGGCCTAACTCAAATTTTGTAGAATACCAAACAAGCTCTAACAATGCTCAAACTTGTAAACTGAAAGGCACTTTGTCTTCAAATCAAAGTTATATAATGCACTAAGGGTCAGTAATACTCGAACAGGAGAGAAAATATCAACTTTCTCCACTTAACTGTAACCCTTTGCGACCAATCTTGTGTAACATCCCCACTTAAAAAAAATTAATAAAAAGAAGAGAGAAGAAAAATATTTATGATAGAAGTCCTCAAATAAGCAATCTATAAATAAATAGTAGTATAAGAAATTCTAGTCATTTTTAGAGGAAGTTGTCCGACATGAAAACACAGAAGATTATTAGTAAGGGCATGTGGTTAAGTTAAAAATTTGATATCGAGTTCAGGGATTAAATTGAATAAGTTAGAAAAGTATAGAGACTAAAGTGCAATTATCCTATTTTTGTTTTGATGGAAAAGACTTAATGAAAATTTTACCATTACTTAAAAAAAAATCAATAGTTTCATGATGGCTTTTAAATGATTTGTTATTAACTAATAATATTTTATTAATTAATATTATAATACATAAAAAAGAGAAAAAGAGAGGAAGATGCTCATCTTTCTCATCATCTTTCTTTCTTTTTCACGTAAAAAAAAAGGGGGGGGGGAAGAAAAAAAAATGTTTCCATTATTTTCCTTCAAATTCAAGTATATGGTATGGTTTTTCTTCAAAAAAATTTAGAAACTTTGACGCTTTATTTACATATATATATATCAATAGTTTTTTATTTTATGAAGTATTTCGAAAGTTGTCATTAAAAGACATTGATGGAAGCTTAGAAAACTTAAACGAAGTAGGTATATTCTTTAATAGGAAATGATTAAAAGATGAATTCTAGCTTGTTAGAAGTGTAAAAAAGAAATAAAAATGGGTGAAAAGTTTACTTAGTATATTTGGTCATGTTAAAGGGGAAATAGAGAACATTGGCCACTTTGTTTAATATTAGTGCTAAATGATAGCTTGTGAAGCAGTGAGTACTCTGGTGAAGATGGAATTGAAAACAGATAATCGAATCGAAAGATATGCGAATTTCAGACTAGGAAACTTAAGTTGCTAACTTGATTAACCATGCATATTTAAATTTGTTTTGATTAGTTTTAGTATTAGAATGGATAAATGACATTGTTTCGTATTGAACTGCTCTTATTGTAGCTAAAAACAAAGCGAGCATCTTAAAGGATAAAGGCGAAGAGAAGGAGTAACGCGATTGAAACTTCGGTTTGTGCCAATATCGTATTTTCATTACATAAAGCTTTAGAATATTTAGTTTAATATGACTAGTTATATTTATTTTATTTTTATGAGTTTTGGATGAGTTTGAATGATTTGGTTAGTATTTATAAAATCATGTTTCGAGATGAATACTATGTTTTTCATAAGATCAAATTAGCAAATTCATGGTTATGGTTTGGATTTGAGTATTATGATTTTAGATAATTAAGCAAAAAAATAGTTAATATGTTTCAAATTGGAAGCCTAATTTTACATTAGGTGATATATGATTTGAACATGAAATGAAATTGAAATGAGAATAATATAAAAATGGAATTGAATTGAAACGAATCATGAAACTTGGTTTTTACCTTGTTACACTATGTTAGACTAAATCAAATATAATTAGCATCTCATGGAGTTTTTATATTAGAGGATTTACAACTCCCTAATTCCTAAAAGGTCGAGGGAGGAAAGGTCAAATTTGTCAGATTTTATTATTATTAGCCACAATTCCCAGAGGGTCGTGGGCAGTCTCAATTCCCAGAGGGTTATGGACTACTCTGATAGCCATCATTGTCGAACAACTCGGGGTGACGGATTCCTTTATCTGGTTATGAGTCTAAACTTTAGTACGGTGTCTAAATTAAAAGAAAAGCAAAAGCAAAAACAAAAATTGAATTTATTTCTATTTTCATATTGTGTGAATTAAATTAATTACGCGATTTTGAATTTGATTAAAAAAAACTTATTTTCTTTATTCGGTTTGTCAATATCTAAATATTAAAGTTTATTAATTTTATAATTTTCTTTTATTGTGATGTTATTAATAATATTTATAATAATGTTTTAATTTTTTTCTATCATTTAATGATTCATATGATATTAGCACCACTAAGCACAAAAATTGCTTAGCGTATGGTTTGTCTATTTTTCTGTGCGCAGGTAGTTAGATTCGATAGGTTGTTCCAACAACATCCGAAGAATCGAAGATCAGATCAAACAATATTGGTGAAAAGTTTACTTTATAGTTGATATAAATGGCATGTACCTAGGCATGTATATGTATAATACCATGTTGTAAACTGAATTTAAATATTTTCGTTATGTTTTCTTTGCTAGTACTTTATAACTAATGTTTTGGATGAAATAGTAAAGCATAGAAATCTAGCTTATTGGTATGTTTTAAGAAATCAAAGCGTGGGAAATTGATTTGGGAGATGATTTGAATGTGATTATATTGTGAAATCTAAATTTTTGCAGGGAGTTTTACGTAAAATAGGCAGAAATGCTACCGAAATTTTTATAAAATAATTTTACCACTACGTTTCCTTTTCAAAAAATGGAAAAGTGAGTTGCTTCAAACATTCTACGAACCATCTGAGTCTTAAATACCAAAAAAGAGTATGGATTTCTTCTCTAAATCAGGCACATGCTTAACATCTGACACAACTCCACCTTCAACTAGATTATATGTGGAGAACAACGAATCATCACCTTGTCCTTGGCCGCATTAGCTACCTCTGTAATTATCTGGAACTGTCAGCAACTGAAATTTATGATCTTGTCAAACTTCTCGATGCCGAATCTCATTGTTGTTATCTTGAACGAGTTAATCTGCGAAAGCTGAACCAAACTTTGGTACCAGTTTGTTGGGGATCAACCCTTATAAACAACGAAATAGAAAAGCAGAGAAGATCGAACACAAATATTTATATGAAAAACTCATCCTAAAGGGATAAAAACCACAGAAAAAGGAGGCTTTGTCTTTTCACTAAACAAGTAAACAAACGAGAGTACAATATGGAAAAAATAAACCTAAATGTACTCAAACAAACGAGAGTACAATATGGAAAAAATAAACCTAAATGTACTCAATGTACAAACCCAAACCCTGAAAAATAAAGCCCTAACTTGATAACAGCATTCTCTTTATAGTTACACAAAAACTCTCATCAAAACTCATTTGCGACTACATCTTGTCGCCCTAAAAAAAGTCATGTAGTAATACATATTTAATTGCCTTTTAATTGGCCTTGACAACGCATCAAATTAGGGTTACATTGGCCCTTTAAATAGGCTCAAAACTAAGGGAGAAACATTTTAAAAAATCTTGCAGTAATCAGAGTTTGACTGAGAAAAGAAGTCCTACTTGGAGTAAAAAAAATGTGACTACTTATGTGGAGAACACGTCTTATCGTCGTGACGTCCCATGCATGCTCGTCATGACATTGCCACTACCTTAAGTTGGGAGTTCATCACGTTGTCATGACGTCCACGCTTCCCTCATCGTGACGTCGCTCCTCGTTACGAACTCAATGTTCTCTTTGTCGTGACGTCGCACTTGCTTTGGCTTTTCTTAGGTCAATCGTCGACCGTCTTTCTCAATACCTATAAAGTGCCTGGTAAATGCGAGGTACACGCCACACTACATCCTCTTCATCTCTTTCTTCGCTATCAGTTCCATCACTTACAGCATTTTCCATGGCTTTTACAGTCGACCCCTCAAGCTTTTATCCTCTATTAAGGCTACTTCCACTTCCTTCTTCCCTCTCCTCTTGACTTCTTTTGTAACCCAATTTATCATTTATGGAATCAACTTAGTTCTTGGTTTGATCTTTTTTGCATTAATCAAAGCAATTCAACTTTACTCTTCACCTTCTTTCATCTTCCTTATCCTTATTTATGTGATCATTCTCGTGTCTATTGTGACTTATCTCCAAGTGAATTTGATATCTACTTATGCTATCGCCGTAGTTGAATCAAGATGAAGACTTGAACCATTAAAGCAAAGTCAAAATTTAGTTAAAGGAATGAAATATGTTTCTTTTAAAATGATATTGGTTTTTGGCTTCTTCGGTTCGAATATTATTTGGCTCTCAATGATAAGATCGAGTTACTCAACTAGTGATAAATAGAAAAGTTAGACATTTGTTATGAATATTGTCTCTACTTCAATCTTCTACATAGGGCTTATGTTATATAATTTGGCTGCAAATACAATTTTTCTATATATATTGCAAGGCTTTATATGGAAAGCTTGATGAAGAATTTGCAACACAAAATTTGGTGGATTGCTGATTGTGTATTCCGCTAGAGGAAAATGGAAAATTTAACCCTAATGACTAATTACTGATTGAGTGAAAATAGGATTGTACTATTTTAGAATAATCATGGGTGTAAGTTACCCTAAAAAAAGTTTGAACCTACTTAATAAATTCTTAAACTTAAGATTTCAAAGTGTTTTTTTTTCTCAGTAAGAATTTGGAAAGGTTGTTGAATATGTACTATATAATTTGGGGTTAATTGCAACACACTTATGTAGTCTATCATCGAATTTTAAATTGGAAACTAAGCTTCAAAACATTCTAATTGAATTCTTAGAGTATTATAGTTGTATCAATCAAGTCTTCCAATCAGCTTAGCCATCAATTTAGACCTTAAATGTTAGTTTGGATCTAACATATGGTACTTTTAAAACAAGTGGATCAAATTGTAAATATGTATGTAATTATTGTATGAATCACTTGGATTTGACATGTTTTAAAATATATATTATTAAAGTCTAGGAGGACTATTTTTTTTACACTGACAAATCCAAGTTGTTTATGTGGTAAGTAAACAAAAGTTTACAAATTTGACTTATGTTTTTTAAAAATATCTCTATGTTAGATTTGAGTCGGCATTTAACTCTCAAGCTAATTATGAGGTCAAAGAAAGAATGCAATATTAATACTTTGATAATTCAATTATAACATTTTGAAATTTGTAACCAATTTAATATTTGAGTTATAATTTGAAAATACTTGGTGCAATTAACCTTATAACTAATAAAGAAAATAATAAAAGTTTATGCATGACAATGGAGCTTGGGATCAATGTTATAAAAACCAAATCGAAAATCGAACCGGTTTAACTTCTAAATTTCTATTCAACCTTTAAATAATTTTTTTATGAGGAAAAGAAGGCATTCAAACTGTCTTAATCAACAAACTCTTACATGAGAGGTACCTATTTTATCTTCTAATAATAGTTTCCTAACATGAAAATTAGGGAAATCAATAATTCTATGTTTAGCATCTTCACTAGTACAAGTTTTATATAGCCAATCTGCCACCATATTCCCTTCTCTTGGAACATATTGAAATTTTACCATTTGGATATGTCTTGCTGCTTCATTAATCTTCCTAATAAGAGTAATGGATGGATAATACGTGTTGCTCTCCTTCATAATTTCAATAGCCATCAAACAATCACTTCTCATGAGTACCTTGGTGTAGTTTCTAATCTGAACTATTTCTAGCCCACATAGAATAGCCCATAGTTTCGAATTAATCACATTTCCTTTACCATAAAATTTTTTTGAATTCTCCATTTGTTCACTTTAATGGCACAATTCACTAGCAATGCTTAGTTTTATTCCAATTACCATAAATAAAATCATTTTATCATCATCTCATCCATAAATACAATCCTAACTATGCGATCTTGTGTGGTGCAATCCACTGTGCGAACCATCCTCATTTGAACCATTGAATAGTTGGTGACAAATATAAAGTGCTCTAGTTTGCTGATAATGCCACGTGTGGAAAAATGATCCCTACAAAATTGCTTCAATTGGTTGCATTTTATAATCGGTGATAACAAAAGTTACATTTCAAAGCATTTGAAAATTTCCTCTTTTATTAAAGTATGGATGAAGTAGATCCTTAGAATGGTATCAACCAATGTAAAGGTAAAATTTCGAATATTATTAAAAATGGAAAAAAAAGGTAAGTGAAGGAAAAGAAAACTTGGCATTATCGTTTTTAGTGAAGTTTTTGCCTTTATTTCCTATTTGTATAATTAACTAGAAGTGGTTTAGAATTTGTGGTTGCTTAGGCCATTGAATTTAGAATATTTGGGGTTTATGGTTTTGGAAAATATAGTTTGAGAGTTGTTGTGAAATTGGAGAGAAGAAGAAATGGGTGAAAATGTAGACTTTGATTAGAACGACTAGCTGGCTGCGAGTGTTAGATCTATTGAGGTAAGATTGTCAATTCAATAATCATCCAAAAAAGAAAGACAAATTTGATGGGACACATGGTTTTGATGAAAATTTTAAGGGCAAATATGTAATGGACTTAACAACAGTAGATGTTGAAGGTATGGAGTTTGAAGTAATCTTATTTTACAAGACCTATGCACCCAAGGTTAGTTTCAATGTTGAATTGTGAAGCGATGAGAGAGACCATCACGCAAAGGAAATGAGTATAGAAAGGGATAAATAATGAGAAAAGGATCTAAAAGCTAAGAGTTATGAGTGCAAGACTCAAATTAGATTTTCACTTAATACGATTACACAAAGATAGGTAGTCACTAAATTTGAAAAGGATCACAATCATGAGATGGTAAAACCCTCACAAAAAAAGCTTATTAAATTGAATCCTTCTGTGAAGGTGCAAAAGTAGAAGCAACATTAATGAAAATATATGAAATCCTAAAATGATACATATGATTAGTTTCCTAAAATGCTTCTTCAAATTGCTATGGTATACATACATACACACATATATAATTATATTACAAGGTCCAAGTTAAAAATAAAAATAAACAATAATGTTTACATTATATTTTGACATTTGGCAATACATCATCTTGACACATGTCAAAAGATGATTATAATCAAAATTTTTATAATTGAATTGGTTGTTAAGCTAGTCAAGTCATCCATTTGTTAATCTAATCAATTTGATCAGTTCATTAGATTCGATTAATTAAATCATTATAAAAATTATAAAAAATAAAAAATTAATTCATTTTATTTTTAATCCGAATCAATCAATTTAATATTTCTCTTCAAACCAATATTCTAACCAATCAATCAATCATGATTCGTGGGCTTCCTCTCATTTCCATATACAAATGAAGTTGAAACCTGTGATAGACAACTCCATGAAATTGACCTTTCATTACAGAGAACCGATGATGATGGGTTTGATAAGTTAATATATTTTTCATATGCTAATGACTTCTTTGGTCAAAGCTCTTGCTTCCTAATTAAAAAGGACCTGCTATTAAGTGATCGTATTTACATGATTATGAAAGATGGTGATGATGGGTTTTACCGTTTGAGAGGTTTGATGTTTAATTCACATTGGATCTAATAGTAAGAACTCGAGTTTTATGAATAAAAAGAAAAGGATTAAAATATATTATAAATATTATTAAAAATTATGATATATTCATTAACATTATTAATTTGTTACATTTTAATCATTAAATCATTATATAATATTTTAAACAAAAATTGATGGTGAAATTCCGTAACTAAACCCTATACTATTTCTTTTTAAAAAACAATTAAAAAACTCATCATTAGTTGTATTAAATCATTATCCATGTTAGCTAAGCACTACTAACCGTAGAAAATATAAGCAAAAGATAGCAGAAAGATTTGGTATAAGCCAAGAAAAACTGCCCATATCTCTTCGTCTTGATTGAAGAAGAAGAAGAAGCTATGGAAAACCAAAACAGGTCGGGAACTGCAGGAAAAGCTATAAGATGCAAAGGTTGTTTTGCATTTCTGGTCTTTTCTATTACCTTGATTCTCTGTTTTTGTATTACCTGCCTGTCTGATTCGTTTGTTTTCATGATATAAACAGCTGCAGTTTGTAGAAATCCAGGGGAACCACTCATGATAGAGGAAATTGAGGTTGAGCCACCTAAGGCTTGGGAGATTAGAATAAAAATCCTCTGTACTTCTCTTTGTCATACTGACGTTACCTACTGGAAAATGTCCACTGTAATTATATAAAACTTTTATCTTTCTTTATATTGTTCTGAGCAACCAAAAAATTAAAGATTACTGTATCGGTTTCCTGTAGGGACCACTCGTATTTTTTCCCATGATTTTTGGGCATGAAGCTGTCGGGTAATTCAACTATACTTTACACATGCTCTTGTTTAAACCATTTTAGACTGTAATATCTTGGTGGGTTTCAAGTGTTGTTGAGAGTGTAGGGGAGCATGTGGAGGAATTTCAGGAAGGAGATATGGTGGTGCCTGTGTTTCGTCCGAATTGCAGAGAATGTAGAGACTGCAAGTCCCAAAAGGGAAATGGTTGCTCCATATTTGGTGGGGAATTGGTCCCTGCAATGCCGAGGGATAAAACAAGTAGGTTCAAGGGGATGAATGGGGAGACTTTGTACCATTTCTTGTCAGTTTCCAGCTTCAGTCAGTACACAGTGGTGGATGTGGTTAATGTTGTGAAGATCTCACCGGAATTCCCAGTTGATAAAGCTTGCCTCCTTAGCTGCGGAATATCCACCGGTAAGAACCATATAACTCAATGTTCCCATCAAGGACCCTTTGCTTTTTGCCTGCTAGTCTGATATCTTAATGTGGATGATAGGGATTGGAGCAGCATGGAAGGTGGCAGACATTGAAGAAGGCTCCACTGTCGCCATATTTGGCCTGGGAACCGTTGGACTTGCGGTACTCCATATAATAATTCATCTTTCTTTGAATTATGTCAATGAAATATGCTAAATCATTTGCAAATCCATTCATGTATATCAGGTTGCAGAAGGGGCAAGGTTACGTGGAGCTTCAAAGATCATAGGTGTAGATTTGAATCAGGAAAAAATTGAGATAGGTAACAATACTATTTATCTTAATTATGTTGATGAAACATCAAAATATTTTGCCGAAAAAATTGGTCTCTATAAATTATAAAATGTTATGGAAAGTGTTATTGTTTTTTATCCTAGGGAAACAGTTTGGAGTTACTGATTTCATCAATCCCACGACATGTGGAGAGAATAAAATCAGTGAGGTTAGTTCTCAAATCCCAAAATTTCAATCTAACCTGATAGATTCATATAATTTTTCTATATCTTAATATTTATAATCAGATGTGTCCAACAAGAATAAATTAGTTGGCAATGGTATTATATTCATATTAATAGTCAATTGAATGAAATTTTGTATTATCCACCAAATTTTTATTTTGATTCTTCTACATACCAAACCTTTGAAATCGAATCATATGACACTCTAATTTCACCTTATTCCTATTCTTTTCTAATATAAGAATGATAAATCAGATTTTTTTTTTCTTGATTTTCAGCTTTTTCTTCTTAAAAAAAATTCAAATCCAATTAAAAAATACTAAAAATCAGAAGGTAAAATCTAATTTGTCATTCTCCTATTAGAAAGCAATAGAAATGACATGTAATTAGAGTTTCATACAATTCTTTTTTAGCCTTATATTAAATTGAATGAAAAAATAAACATAATTATTTAATATTTATATACCATCTTCAATTTGAAAACCGTTAAAAGTGAAGGATCAAACTATCCTTTTAAATTAAATTTTTTTAATTTTTTAATATATTTATTTCTCTATTAAAATCTTTAATTATTAACTTCTTGAAATAATTTAATGTAATTACATATATAAATTTTTATTTTATTTATACTTAAATTAATAAATATGTTAAAATAGAGTTTACATAAACTAGTTTATGTTAAATTTAATAAAATTTAAATATATGATTTTTTTTAGTTTATTTAAATTTAAAATTATTGAACTTTTCTTTATTTGGTTATATAAATTTTTTAAAATTTTTAATTAATGTTTTTAATTAATATTTCTTTTATTTATATGAAAAAAATAGTTAATATGTAATTATATATTAATATATATTATTATGTTAAAAATATTTTTGATTAATAACTATTTTATTTATATATAATAAAAATTTATTTTAATTTTATAATATTAAAATTTACCCTATCAACTGCAAACCAAGCTCCTCCTTTTCCTCGTGCGAAAGAGTTATTAATATTATTATTAATTTTATAGTATTAATTTGATACATATTTACTGTTTTTGACACAATGATTAAAATTACTCGTAATCTCTTCACAACCCATAAATAGGAGGATGATGCACTTCAGAGCACTCAAATCACAACAATGCTCATGCCAATCAAGCTAAAACTCAATCGACAATAATATCACATATAATTTACAGGTGATTAAGGAAATGACAGATGGGGGAGCTGACTATTGCTTTGAGTGCATTGGATTGGCTTCACTAATGGAAGATGCTTTCAATAGCAGTAGAGTGGTAGGTATATGTGAATTGTGAAGTGAAGCTGAAGCCAATGGCCTCTTTAACTTTTTCTTATTGGTTTAAATAAAAAAGCTAATTTAATTTGATGGTTGGTTTTTGGGGGAAATTTAACCAGAATTGGGGCAAGACAGTGATATTAGGATTGGAGATGCATCGCACACCATTGGCTATCAACACTTCTTTACTTCTAAGAGGCAGAAGTGTGATTGGGTGTTTATTTGGAGGACTTAAACCCAAATCTGACATTCCCTTCCTTGCTCAAAAATACCTACACAAGGTATAATTTCATGCCCCTCTTTGCCTTGCAATTTCTTGGTGTAATTTTATAAATAATTTGACATTTGTATATTATATTGTTATATGCAGGAGCTTAATCTTGATGGATTCATAACGCATGAAGTGGGTTTTCGGGATATCAACAAGGCTTTTGATTTACTGCTTGAAGGAAAAAGTCTTCGTTGTATTATACGAATGGATTAACCAATGAATAGAATGGAAATTTGATAAAAATTTGAACCTACTTAATAAATTCCTATACTGTAACCGAATTATATTTCTAACTCCTTTACTGAAATAATACGTTTACTTTTTTAAATATTGAAATGAAAAATAATGATTTTTTTATGGTCAACTATAAAAAGTCACCCGATTATATTTCTCGTTCTATTTTGGTCACTCAATTATTATTTTTTTTTTATTTAGTCACTAAACTTTTCGAAATTAAATATTGCAATCATTTTGAGCTGACGTGGGCCTTTATTTATTGGTCTAATAACAAAATTAGCCCTATAATGTTTACACATTATATCAATTTGATCCTAAATATAAAAAATTTAATAATTTTAGCCCTTAATGTTTACAAAATTTTTCATTTTAGTTCTAATTCTAAAAATAAAAATAAATTTGGTCCTCAACATTTATAAAAATATCAATTTAGTCCTAATTCTAAAAATCATTTTTAGCCTTTTATAACTAATTGGCTAACCCTTGTGAGATATTAAAATAAGAAAAAGAGTTTTTCTTTTTTCAAATCACTTGCACCAATTGCTTTTACTATAATTTATGTTTCACATTGAACCAAACAAATTGATTTGGAACCTATCCGGAATAATTGGTTACATTACTTCACAAACATGCAACATTTTTACTGTCTTTATTTTCTTTTGGATTTTTTTTTTTGTGTGTGTTTTATCTCAACTTTTTAGAATTCTTTTGCAAGTGACTAGAAAGGGTACTCTTTTTCTTATTTTAATATCTCACATGAGTTTTTCGTTGCGATGGCAAAAAAACTCGAGTTTGATGGGTTTCAAGTCGATCTGACCAGATAGAGTCACGCGGTGGTTAATTTTTAATAATAGTTGGGCTTAGAATGAAACTGCCCCACCTCGCCACGAGATATTTATAAAATTACCTTTTATACATATTTAATATTAATTAAATTAAAAAATTCTTAAAATTTATCAGTACTAGTCTCATTCCACCGCCTCTATACTAGTTCCCCTTTCACCCCCTATAAGGTTATTTTTCCCATTTTCTATCTTCTTAATTTAATAATTTATTAAAAGAAACTTTGAGCCTTTTTTCTTTTGTGTTGTAATCACAACATGTGAATAAATATACATTAGCACACAACTCCAAAGATAAATCATTAAGCAAATCGACAAAAAAATGGTGCCAAAACCTCTCATTTCAGAAAAAAAAATCACAATGTTACAAAAAATTAAAGAAATAAATAAAATTGGGTCAGATCAATTCGAAGTTAGGTATACTATTAATTTTCGAGTTCGAGTTTGGAGCATGTTAAATTTTTTTAAAGTCAAGGTTGGGTTGGGTCAGGGTAGGGCATGGCGGTAGAGCATCGTGTCATTGTCAAGGCAAGTAAAAAACTGCCCTGCCCCATTACCATCACTAGTTAGCCAATGGGTTATAAAGGGCTAAAAATGATTTTTTTTAAATATTTTTAAAAGTTTTAGAGTTACAACTAAATTGAAAAATTTTGTAAATGTTGAGGGCCAAATTTATTTAATTTTTTAGAATTATAACTAAAATATTAAATTTTGTAAACATTGAAGGCTAAAAATTGTTAAATTTTTTATATTTAGGATCAAATTTATACAACGTGTAATCATTAGAGGAATAATTTTGTTATTAAACCAACAAACAAAAGCCCACATGAGCTAAAATTGACTAAAATATTTAAATTTAAAAAATTTAGTGACTAAATCAAAAAAATTAATAGTTAGGTGATTAAATAGAACGAAAGGTATAGTTATGTGACCATTTTCATAGTTTACTCATAAAAAAAATAATTTTCAGCATATTCCACGTTAAATAAAAAATCTAATGGATGGGCTAATTTACACGTTTCAAAATGTATAAATATTAATTTACTCATTTTTTTAGTAGAGAGACGAAATGTAACCCACCCTTAAATACAAGAGCTTATAAAACACATTGATCAAGTTGTAAATAAGAGAGAATGCGCTTCAGTACACTCAAACTCACATATTTTTACATTGACATTAATACTCTTACCAATGGCTTAAATTTCGCTTAGCTTCATTTATCTTTTTGAGTTCCAATGCTTCACTATCCACCCTTACACTTGTAACTTCATTTATCAGAAAATAAGTCTATATTAGTTAGGTATTGGTTATTATTAAGTAGATAGTTATTATATTCTAAAAAAAAAAAAAGTCTATAGTTATCAGAAAATAAATCAAATATTAATTATCCAAACCATTCAGCATGAAGCATTTCAATAGAACATGGAAGATTAAATGACAACAAAGATAAATATCAACTATAATAAGAAAACACATAAAAAGATACAAGTTTGGTTTGAATTGAAACCCTAACTTGGCAAATTATAATAGAAAGAGCCCACCAGAGACTGCTTGGACTATTGTTGTTCTTCTTCCTCGCGCTTCGCTGCTTCTTTAATCTCATCATCATCCTAATTAATGAAAGAATAACCAATTAATTTTTTTTAGAATTATCAATTTTGTTTTGGGCCAGAAGAAGAGGTGGAAATTTTATTGACCTGCATGTCGGAGGTCCACAGAGTGAGATTGTCACGTAGCAGTTGCATGATGAGGGTGCTGTCTTTGTATGATTCCTCCCCTAGTGTATCCAACTCAGCTATTGCTTCATCAAACGCCTGTTTTCCAATCACAATCCAACACGTCAGCTACTCTCCATTTCTGAACTTTAAAAAAAAAAAAAACCGAGTAGGTAACCCACCTGTTTAGCCAGTTCGCAAGCGCGATCAGGAGAATTGAGAATCTCGTAGTAGAAAACAGAGAAATTGAGGGCTAGACCGAGTCGGATCGGGTGAGTTGGAGCCAATTCGGCGTTGGCAATCTCCTAAGAAACAGAGAAAGAAGAAGGTTCAGCACGAACATTTTCATTAAAAAAAGTAGATCTCTAAGAAAATAAGGTTGGAAAGTGGAAACCTGAGCGGATTTATAGGCAGTGAGAGTACTCTCAGCAGCTTCCTTGCGTTCGGCGCTAGTTTTGAATTCAGCCAAATACCTGTGATAATCTCCCTTCATCTTAAGATAAAAGACCTTTGAATCTCCACCGGAAGCCGAAGGGATGAGTGTGGTGTCAAGGAGTTTCAAGATCCCGCCACAGATCGAGGAGAGCTCGGACTCGATCTTAGCCCGGTAATCACGTATAACGGCCACGTGATCCTCGTTACCACGGCTCTCCTCTTTCTGCTCGATGGAGGAGATGATGCGCCACGAAGCACGGCGTGCGCCGATCACGTTCTTGTAAGCGACGGAGAGGAGATTGCGTTCTTCGATGGTGAGTCCCTCGTTGTCGGCGGCGGAAGCGGAGACTTTCTCCATGAAGTCGACCATTTCCTCGTAGCGTTCGGCTTGCTCGGCGAGTTTCGCCATGTAGACATTTTCTTCGCGAGTGGCGGCGGCCATTGTGGATTTTCGAATCAAGTTAGAGGGAAGAGAAGGTTTTTTTGAAAATTTTAGAGGGTGAGAAATGTGGCAGTGATGGGGGAAGAAGAAATGTGGAGTGATAGATATAGGAGGCAAAAAGGACAGGGATTAAAAAGGACAAGTTGCCAAACACGGACTTTTCAGTTTTCTGAGCTGTTTTGAGCATATCAACAGCTGCTCTCTGTTACTTTCTTCTTCTTTTTTGTGTTCAAATATCTCATAAGTCCCTGTATTATTTATAAATTTCAAATTTAGTTATTATACTTTTATTTTTAGAATTTAATCTCTCTACTTTTCAGATTTAAAATTTAGGTCCAACAGTTAACAATGGTAAAATTATTTTGTTAAATTCAATTCCATTACATCATCATTTTTTTTCATTACATTGTTAACACGGGAGTTTTTTTTATTCTTTCAAAATATCACACAACCAAATTTAACAATAAAACTTTAAAAGTATTCACAATTATCAATTAGACCAAAATTTTAAAATTTAAAAAAAAAGTTAAATTCTTAAAATTAAAAGTATAAAGACTAAATTTTAAACTTATAAGTATAGAGAAGTATGAGATGTTTAATGTTTTAAATTTTTTTGTCTTTTTGCTTTTGACGGTGGAAAGATGAGTTTGAATTTTGAAACTACAATAATTATTACAACTGCACCGGATACTAGTGCTTAAAATAAATTCTTTTAGGAAGAAAATTTATGCTAAATAAATTATTTTTCGTTAAATTTTTTTGTTTTTTTAAAGTATTTTTAAAATCAGAAATTAGAGATTTAACCGATGGCATGATTGAAAACGTCTAAAATTGTTTCAAATTGATAAATAAAAAAAACAGAAATTAACAACAGGAAAATTTGGTTAAAATTTGAAAAAAAATGATTTTTTTTTAAATTTTAATAAAAAGGTTTTGTAATGCATAGTTTCAAAGACTTATTTCTCCTATTCCTTAACCCAATTTAAATTAACTTACAATTGATTAATCTTTTATTCACTAAAAATAGAAGTTGAAGATTGTAATTCAGTGAAATAACAATAGGAAAATAAAAACCGTATGTAAATTAAGGAATATTTTAATAAGGGATAGCAAATAACTATTATAGAAACCTAATTTAAATAAACTTACAATTGATTTCAACTTCCGCAAGTGGAAGACTATTAACATCCTAATTTAAGTGGAAAAATAAAACTTGAAGCCCATATAAGTGCAAGCTCTAAATTTAAAAATCTAATATTTGCATGCTCTAAATACCCATATAAGTGCTGAAAATACATAGTTTTGTCACCCTCTTATTTTATTTCCTGACCTGAATTATTTGCAGGGACCAAGCTACTACTGATTTTCTGAAGGAACAAGTATGGGGAGTTATGTGCCAGATTGGGAATATCTACCAGAGCTCTATCTTCTTACTGTTCTTAAGAAAATAGATGAACCCATTAGTTGGGTTCAATTTGGTGCTGTTAGCAAATATTGGTATTTATTATTCAATACTTTTCTCGACATCAAGAGGCGATCGTCCACAAATCTAGTTCCAATGTTGATGATTCCATCCAAAAAGAGCGCCACAAAGCGAAAAATATACAGCCTACAAGCCAAATCAAAAATCGCTGAGATTGAATTTCCCAAGCCTTATACATGGAGATACTGTGGTACTTGTTATGGTTATTAGCCACAGTGGATGGGAGCTTCAATATAACTCTTTCAAATCCTTTTGAAAATCTTAGAATTTATCTTCCTCAATTTGACAGTATGGCATATGATAGTGGGCACTACACATATAAAATTTTAAAGGTTGTGTTATCAGACGATCCCTGTAACAACCCCTACCCGTATCCGTCGCCGGAATAGAGTACGAGGCATTACCGAGAAGCACGAAACACTTATAGATAATTTAAATACATTTTCATAACAACTTGTCTCGATTTCATACTATTTCGTATTTAAGCTTTATTCACTAAAGTATTTGAAATATCATCTTTATACAAATAACTCACATGAGGTACATAATTCCGTAGTTATAAATGAACACTTTTATCAAACATATTCCATGTTCTTATGTATATCATAGTCTCAAATTTACATGTATCAATTACCATCACTTCCTCGTATTTCAGACAAATACGTGTAACAATTCATAAATATGCAATTCACTAACTTTTCCTGCCAATTACGATTTAAATTGCCAAATCACTTAATGAGCCCAATTTCAAAGTGTACACTAAGATCTATCATATAAATTTGGATGTACGTATTCATCAATAAATTCAATGTACGAGATATCATCATCTCTTATTTCCACATACATTTACTTTTCACATTTATGAATTCAAATAGCATATACAAGACATACCAATGTATTTCTGAGCACGTTTTCATGATATTTCATTTCAACTTAGATTCTTTCATACTAGAAGTTTTCTCATTAACTCATTTGGAATTCCAATTCATACGGATAATACACTCAAGGCGTAGAAATATATAATTACAAATGAACTCATTCATCAACCAAGTTTTATGCTCATGTCTCATCAACTCGTATTTCCTTATGTCACATAATTCTATGTAATAATTATCAAAATTCTTCAAATTAGTGAACATCTTATGGAATTGGTCTGCACTTGCATACACCGAATTTCACCGATAATCATCGATGCCATAGCATAGCTATGGTCTTTTCACTAGAATGCCATAGCTCAAATTATGGTCTTACATCTTATACACATATCACACCGATGTCATATCCCGGATATGGTCTTACACGAAATCACTTGTCACTTGTAGCCGAAGCTATCACTATTCATCGATCGGTGGCCGAGCTACCATTTTCACCGGTCAAGTAGCCGATGATCGTGTGGCCAAGCTAGCACTTTTCATTGATCGGTGGCGAAGCTACCACTTTTTACTTGCCATTTGTCCTTGATCAGATAAGTGTAGCCAAAGCTATCACTTATCACTTTCATTTGTCCTTGATCAGATAAGTGTAGCTGAAGCTATCACATATCACTTTCACTTATCCTTGATCAGATAAGTGTAGCCGAAGCTATCACTTATCACTTTCATTTATCCTTGATCAGATAAGTGTAGCCGAAGCTATCACTTATCACTTTTATTTGTCATTGATCAGATAAGTGTAGCCGAAGCTATCACTTATCACTTGTTGCCATGGTCCAACCATGGTCTTTTCCTTCAATTCATCTTGTCATTGAATTGTAATGTTCAATTTGATCATTTATTCAATTTTCATGTTTTTACATTATTCGCGATTTTATCATCAATACATATAAAATAACACATCATGAAATTCATAAAATTAACAAATGGTCACTAAAATTTAGTTATACAAACTCACAAGTACGATTTTTGTATTATAACGATATTCATAATTTCATAATAAATATATTCCAAATAAAACATTATATCATTTCTAATTCAACATTTATCGATTACAATCGGGCATGTGATCAATTTATACACGAGTCATTCATATATATATGTATATTTTCCTCCTCCTCCTCTCCATCCACATCCTTAATATAAACAACACACTTGCAAGTAACATCATCCATAATTTTCACTATTTACTTATGTGAATATTCAAGCTGTTCATCTGTGTCATAGTCACTAAATTATTTTTATCTTGAGCTACAGAACTCCAATTTAAGATCCATAAATTTTCCCAGAAACTAGACTCATATGTTTTCTTACCATAAAAATTTCATAATTTTTGGTTGGGCCAATTAATACAGTTTATTCATTGAAGTCTCCCCTGTTCTGCTGTCAGACAGTTCCGACCCTTCTTCACTAAAAATTAATTATCTCCTCCTACTAGATTCGAATGATGCTCCCGTTTGTTTCTTTTGAAAATAGACTCATTCAGGATTCTAGAAATATAAATTTAAGTCCCTAATTATTTTTCTTCAATTTTTTATGATTTTTCAAAGTCAGAACAGGGGAACCCGAAATCATTATGACCTTGTCTCACAAAATTTATCATATCTCATGATTTACAATTCCATTGCTTACATAATTTATTCTATAAGAAACTAGACTCAATAAGATTTAATTTCATATTTTATTCATCCTCTAATTATATTTCTACAATTTTTGGTGATTTTTCAAAGTTAGACTACTGCTGCTGTCCAAACTGTTTCAGTGCAAAATGTTGATTTCCATTTTGTCCCAAATTTCACAATTCATACAATTCAGTCCTTGGTCAATTAACCCTCAATTAAGATAATTTTCTCAATTAATACTTTTCCTATACATTAGAAGTTATTTCATAACTATTGAAATTCAGAATTTTCACATGAAACTTTAACTTCAAACTCTTTTACAATTAGGTCCTAAACATTCACTTTCTATTCAATTCTTTCAATAAAATCAGCATATAAACAATTTAAAGCTCTAATTCCATGCCAAATCATCATATAGTTCCGGCACATATTCATAGAAACTTTCAAATTCTCTCATAGAATTAAAAACTAATGAATTCAACAAGTGGACCTAGTTGTAAAAGTCACAAAAACACAAAAATTTCAAGAAATAATCAAGAATTGAACTTACTTGAAGCAAAAAATGAAAAACCAGCTTGAAGGAACTCTTCCATGGTGTTTTTGCTGATGAGAATGCAGAAAAATAAAGAGGAATCTAGATAATTCCACTTTAGTCCTAGCTTTATTATGTAAATTTTGCCCTTAATTCTCCTTATTTTCTTGCTGATTTCATGCCTTGCCGTCCAGCCCAAAGAGACTTTGGGTCTATTTGCCTTTTAAACCCTCTTTCTTTTATCATTTAAGCTATTTAATTATTTCCCATAATTTTGCATTTGATACAATTTTGTCCTTTTTGTTCAATTAACTATCAGAACTTTAAAATTTCTTGACGAAACTTTAATACTAACTTATTAACGCTCCATAAATATTTATAAAAATATTTATGGCTCGATTTAAAATTCTCGAGGTCTCAATACCTCGTTTTTTTTATTCTAATTATTTAATATTTATTTTTAGTACACTATTCACTATTTCAAAAAAAAAAAATTTTCCTAACTTCACATTTAACTTATACTCACTAAATTAATAATATTTCCTACTTATTTGTCGGATTTAGTGATCTCGAATCACTGTTCCGACACCACTGAAAATTAGGCTGTTACAACTCTCCTCCCCTTTAGGGATTTTCGTCCTCGAAAATCTTATTAGAAAAAGTTGCTTTCAACATTCATGAAACACTTTTACTAACTTCTCAAAATCACAATTCGGTTTAACCTCGAATTTTTTTTTTCCAGTCACCTTTGAACTCTGGAATAAATGTTGGAACTTATTGTCAAAATTCTAAATTACCCTCTTAGGAACACATATACTTGGCTGATCTGTCAAATAAAAAAAATTATGTACCTACTGAAATGATCATACAAATCTTTCTTTGTCAACTGATTAACCGTAAACTAAATAACATTTTCCTTTCTGATGTTAATGACAATCCCAATTCGAAATCTATAGCCATTCTATCTCATATCACACAAGTATTAACACTGACTGCAATAATCCTGAATGCTCTTGATATTTGGCTTACTTGCTAACAAATAGACATCTGAACTTGAACTCAAAAATATTATGTAGCGCTCTTGCAATCACTAGCACATCTAACACACAAGAAGATAATAAAGATCTTGATAATTCCTCAGAGAAAGCCAAAAGAAAAACACTTTGCTTCACAGACTGACTTCATCATAACAAAGATAATATATTTTCCGCATGTATAAAATAAAATCATAATCAGTAGAAACATAAGAATAGTCTCATATAAATTTTTACCATCGACTTCATTCCAACATATTAGAATAAAATTCCAAAGAGATGAAGAAATCTCGATCATAAATAGACCGGACCAACGTGGCTTTTCGTCTAACATCATAGTTAGCTAGCATTCTCACAACATAAGAACTCCATCAAAAACTAAACAACCAAACACATATATTTGAGGATAAAAGAATATATATAATACCCAGAAAAGATCATCATATTCATTTCAACTATAATTGTCACACACACAGACATCTTTACTAATCAATTATCATTTCTCTGACTAATTCTATCATCACGAACCTGCATCATTCCATTCACTAACGAAAAAACCAATTCGGGAAAAACTTCAGCAAACATATACTTTAGACATCATATCGGAATAAGTCGATTAGCCAAGGTTAACTTTTTCTTTAACCGTGACATTACGTGTCTGCATGATCTTTAGAATAATCTGATATCTTTTTCAAAACTGTATTCACTTGTCAAACTATTTTTAACTCCGTTTGCATTATTAATTATTTCACTATTGTACTCTTTAGTTTCACACTTGTGAACTATTCAACATAATTCTCGTGAATTTTCGTTATAAAATACCACATTGATAAGGGGTGAGGTCGTAAAGCCTCTAACTGGACTCTCATAAATACATACATATGATTTAGCATTTATCATCAACATCATATCCTTACAATTACATAATTCACTTCAAGCAAATTAACATACATAATTATGTTACATGAACTTTTCAATTATCATTTTTAAACAAGTGTACTTAAACATACATTCCATGAATTTTGAGTAAGTTCACTTATAGCATTTACTTAATCAAACAAGTCAGGCACATAATATCATATGAATGTCACAGAAACAGAAATGCGCTCATCACAAGATAAACTTTCATTTCATTTCACTTTTCCCATATTTCTCGATTTATGACTAGTTTATTTCGTACCTCATCACATCCATATCATGAACTCTTCTTCATACCTTTTCAAGTTTCGACTCATCATAAACACATTCTTACTCAGACACCTTAGTGTCACTTTCAACAATTTATGAAATAGCTCGATTGAAAAGTATTTCTGTCTATATGTAAAATAAAGATTAGACCGGATCATAGACATCACACTATCACAGATTTATATGGCATGTATTTCTAGACTTCACGTATGCTATGTTCGGTCCGAGAACCGACTAAACCGTAGCTCTGATACCACTAAATGTAACAACCCCTACCCGTATCCGTCGCCGAATAATAGTCACGAGGCATTACCGAGAAGCACGAAACACTTATAGATAATTTAAATACATTTTCATAACAACTTGTCTCGATTTCATACTATTTCAGATTTTAAGCTTTATTCACTAAAGTATTTGAAATATCATCTTTATGCAAATAACTCACATGAGGTACATAATTCCGTAGTTATAAATGAACACTTTTATCAAACATATTCCATGTTCTTATGTATATCATAGTCTCAAATTTACATGTATCAATTACCATCACTTCCTCGTATTTCAGACAAATATGTGTAACAATTCATAAATATGCAATTCACTAACTTTTCCTGCCAATTACGATTTAAATTGCCAAATCACTTAATGAGCCCAATTTCAGTGTACACTAAGATCTATCATATAAAATTAGATGTACGTATTCATCAATAAATTCAATGTACAGATATCATCATCTCTTATTTCCACATACATTTACTTTCCACATTTATGAATTCAAATAGCATATACAAGACATACCAATGTATTTCAGGCACGTTTTCATGATATTTCATTTCGAACTCAGATTATTTCACAGTAAAAGTTTTCTCATTAACTCATTTGGAATACCAATTCATACGGATAATACACTCAAGGCGTAGAAATATATAATTACAAATGAACTCATTCATCAACCAAGTTTTATGCTCATGTCTCATCAACTCGTATTTCCTTATGTCACATAATTCTATGTAATACTTATCAAACTTCTTCAAATTAGTGAACATCTTATGGAATTGGTCCGCACTTGCCGATATACCTTTTTTCACCGATAATCATCGATGCCATAGCATAGCTATGGTCTTTTCACTAGAATGCCATAGCTCAACTATGGTCTTACATCTTATACACATATCACACCGATGTCATATCCCGGATATGGTCTTACACGAAATCACTTGTCACTTGTAGCCGAAGCTATCACTATTCATCGATCGGTGGCCGAGCTACCATTTTTCACCGGTCAAGTAGCCGATGATCGGTAGCCGGCTAGCACTTTTCATTGATCGGTGGCGAAGCTACCACTTTTTACTGCCATTTGTCCTTGATCGGATAAGTGTAGCCAAAGCTATCACTTATCACTTTCATTTGTCCTTGATCGGATAAGTGTAGCTGAAGCTATCACATATCACTTTCACTTATCCTGATCGGATAAGTGTAGCCGAAACTATCACTTATCACTTTCATTTATCTTGATCGGATAAGTGTAGCCAAGCTATCACTTATCACTTTTATTTGTCATTGATCAGATAAGTGTAGCCGAAGCTATCACTTATCACTTGTTGCCATGGTCCAACCATGGTCTTTTCCTTCAATTCATCTTGTCATTGAATTGTAATGTTCAATTTGATCATTTATTCAATTTTCATGTTTTTACATTATTCGCGATTTTATCATCAATACATATAAAATAACACATCATGAAATTCATAAAATTAACAAATGGTCACTAAAATTTAGTTATACAAACTCACAAGTACGATTTTTGTATTATAACGACATTCATAATTTCATAATAAATATATTCCAAATAAAACATTATATCATTTCTAATTCAACATTTATCGATTACAATCGGGCATGTGATCAATTTATACACGAGTCATTTATATATATATGTATATTTTTCCTCCTCCTCCTCTCCATCCACATCCTTAATATAAACAACACACTTGCAAGTAACATCATCCATAATTTTCACTATTTACTTATGTGAATATTCAAGCTGTTCATCTGTGTCATAGTCACTAAATTATTTTTATCTTGAGCTACAGAACTCCAATTTAAGATCCATAAATTTTCCCAGAAACTAGACTCATATGTTTTCTTACCATAAAAATTTCATAATTTTTGGTTGGGCCAATTAATACAGTTTATTCATTGAAGTCTCCCCTGTTCTGCTGTCTGACAGTTCCGACCCTTCTTCACTAAAAATTAATTATCTCCTCCTACTAGATTCGAATGATGTTCCCGTTTGTTTCTTTTGAAAATAGACTCATTCAGGATTCTAGACATATAAATTTAAGTCCCTAATTATTTTTATTCAATTTTTTATGATTTTTCAAAGTCAGAACAGGGGAACCCGAAATCATTATGACCTTGTCTCACAAAATTTATCATATCTCATGATTTACAATTCCATTGCTTACATAATTTATTCTATAAGAAACTAGAGTCAATAAGATTTAATTTCATATTTTATTCATCCTCTAATTCTATTTCTACAATTTTTGGTGATTTTTCAAAGTTAGACTACTGCTGCTGTCCAAACTGTTTCAGTGCAAAATGTTGATTTCCATTTTGTCCCAAATTTCACAATTCATACAATTCAGTCCTTGGTCAATTAACCCCTCAATTAAGATAATTTTCTCAATTAATACTTTTCCTATACATTAGAAGTTATTTCATAACTATTGAAATTCAGAATTTTCACATGAAACTTTAACTTCAAACTCTTTTACAATTAGGTCCTAAACATTCACTTTCTATTCAATTCTTTCAATAAAATCAGCATATAAACAATTTAAAGCTCTAATTCCATGCCAAATCATCATATAGTTCCGGCACATATTCATAGAAACTTTCAAATTCTCTCATAGAATTAAAAACTAATGAATTCAACAAGTGGACCTAGTTGTAAAAGTCACAAAAACACAAAAATTTCAAGAAATAATCAAGAATTGAACTTACTTGAAGTAAAAATATGAAAAACCAGCTTGAAGGAACTCTTCCATGGTGTTTTTGCTGATGAGAATGCAGAAAAATAAAGAGGAATCTAGATAATTCCACTTTAGTCCTAGCTTTATTATGTAAATTTTGCCCTTAATTCTCCTTATTTTCTTGCTGATTTCATGCCTTGCCGTCCAGCCCAAAGAGACTTTGGGTCTATTTCCCTTTTAAACCCTCTTTCTTTTATCATTTAAGCTATTTAATTATTTCCCACAATTTTGCATTTGATACAATTTTGTCCTTTTTGTTCAATTAACTATCAGAACTTTAAAATTTCTTGACGAAACTTTAATACTAACTTATTAACGCTCCATAAATATTTATAAAAATATTTATGGCTCGATTTAAAATTCTCGAGGTCTCAATACCTCGTTTTTTTTATTCTAATTATTTTAATATTTATTTTTAGTACACTATTCACTATTTCAAATTTTTTTTTCCTAACTTCACATTTAACTTATACTCACTAAATTAATAATATTTCCTACTTATTTTTCGGATTTAGTGATCTCGAATCACTGTTCCGACACCACTGAAAATTAGGCTGTTACAATCCCTTTTTGCATCCGAATAATTTTGTAGTTGTCGTAATTTATAGTGTTTATGACAGATTAGCCTTATACAAACCTTGCCAAGAAAATTGGATATACATGGATGTCAATGAAGATCAATTTCTTTTCCTTGTTATTCTTTTCCATAAAGGTTTGGTTTATGCTATAGGGCACTACAACAATCTTGTATGGTTCGATGTTAATGGTGTAGAAGATGATGAAAGTTCAAAGCCACCAAAATTGAACACACTCGTGCCAAAAATTCGAAGGCTTGAGAATTATTCACATAGAGCATATCTTGTTAGGTCATCTATGGGAAATTTATACTCCATTCATAAACATTTAAAATTTGAAGAGGTTGGTGAAAGAAGTGTTCGTTCTACAAAAAATTTCATGGTTTTCAAGCTGATTTTAGATGATGAAAACAGTAGATTGTTAGAAAAGAAAGAGGTAGAGAGTGTAACACCCCCTAACCCCAAACCGTCGCCGAAACGAGGTTATGAGGCATTACCGGACATATCAGACAACTTACGAATAATTTACAATTAATATAACTTTTATGGTATAATATAATAATTAAGTCCCTATCTTGAATTCTCGGAGTTCAAACACGTATTAAAAGTAGAACGGGACTTGTTCGAATATTCTAATTTTTTTTTTATAAAAATTTCGGTAGCATTTCTGCTTATTTTTTTACCTAAAACCTCCTACAAATTCAAACTAAAACAACCAGCACCAATTTTTCACATTCATATAACTAATATTTATATCATTAACATAATTTCAACTTAATAACTATCATAGCATCATTTTAAAATTGATTAAAAACTTCTTTCATTTAACAACTTAATGTTCATGTATCAAAATATCATATACTTTCCTTACCATTTCATTTAACCATCTAAATCTTATAATTCAACCTTCACTACCCAAAGTAATATGCATATTCAAGTGACTATACAACACCTATGTACATGCCACCTTTACCCAAAAGAAAAATATACATCACCAAATTTGTGTTGGAGTCGGGAATGTTCGGATCTTTGAACCAGGACACTTGACTTCTACTAACCTGCGCACGGAAACAACCGTACGCTGAGTATGGATATACTCAGTGGTATTACCATAATTCAAATTGTATCAACAATAGTAAAAAAACATAAATATTAAAATACCTAACAATTAATGTCATATGTACTAATTCATAAATCAATGTATTTTCTCAAACTTAAATTTATATCACTTATGAACATACATTTCATACTTTTCTCTTACTATCACAATTCCAATTTCAATTAAGTAATTCAATTTATTTTTCTCGTTTCAATGCCTCAAATTCACATTTCAATTTTTCACCCTATTAACGTAACTTTCGAACTTTGGCGGATACACGGATCAACCAAACACACCAATATGGCACCCAATGCCTCATCGGATAGTTCAAGTAATAGTTAACACCCAAAGATCTCATCATCGGCCTAGCCAAGTAAAGTTGGTACCCAGTACCTCATCGAATCTATCCAAGAAATATAGTGACACCCGATTGTCTCATCGACTCGAGGTCAAAGTATCCCCGATCTCTTCCAATCCTATGGCATGCCAACTATATCCGACTCAAATTTCGACTAGTTAATAGGGTATTCAATTCACTTTCTCAATTCTATATCACTTTCAATTCACAATTCAAATCACCATTCATTTTTCAATCAATACACTTTTCAAATAATTACATATTCCATAATTCACTTATTCAATTCAATTTGATTCAATTTGCATCACTTTCATTTTCACTCAATATTCATATCAATTTCACATACTTACCTCAAGTCTTACTTACCATACATAACAAAAAAAAAAAATAAAAAATTCAGCAATCAATAATAATTAAAATTAAAATTATAGTAATACACACCGTAATTCTCCCGTTTTAGTCCTCGATGACTTTCTCCTTTCCTTTCGATGTTGATGCTTCAGTTTCTTTGTTGGCTACGAAAATAATAGTAATTTACATTATTATTTACAGCATTAATTATAATAAATAATTAAATTTCTAAACAATTCCTACCTTATTCCAATTTAATCCTAACTAAACTTAATTACTTCCATAATCCAATTCACTCTCTTTTTCTATTCAAATTTTGTCTAAACTTATATTTAACTATAAAATTTCCAGCATATTTCCCTAATTTCAAAATTTATTCAATTTAGTCCCTACAACATAAAACTTATGAATTACTTTACAATTCAATCCTTATTTCATTTCTAACTTGAATTCCTATCAATTTAACCCCTAATTCATCTTTTTATTCAACATGAACAATATTTAGAAATCTAATAACTTTCAAAATATCAACTTAATTTCATCAAAACTTTGTTCTAAAGCTTTTAAAACATCAAAATTAAGTAAAAAGGGCTAAATTGACTTACCTATTAAACTTCCAAGCTTTAAAATCCCTATTTCCCCTATTTCCTTTCTTTCCTTTCTTTTTCTCCTTCTTTCTCCCCTGTTTCGTTTCTTCTCTGTTTCTTTTGTTTTGTTTCTTTTGTTTTGTTTCTTTAATTTTTTTATGTTATATTTTATATTTAATTAATTTAATAAATATCTATTTTAATAACAAATACTAATATTACAATTGGATACATATTTAATTTTGCATTTGTACCAATAATTTTATTACAATTGTCATTATTTAATTTGTTTCTCAAACAAAAATCTCATAATTTAATAATTTAATAATTTAATTAATAAATATCTTTTTACTTAAATTATAAGTAATTTAGTATTTAAATTACAAATGTACCAATACAATTCTTACACATGTATATTTTATTATCATACAATTGTATTCTATTTAATTTATTTATAATATATTATCAATTAAGTAATCATAATAATTTAATATAAAACTATAATAATAATCAATAATATATATATATATAATTTAATATATAAAACCTAAATAAAATCTTTGATTTTATTTCAATATGTCGCCTCAATTTATGTAAATAGCTTAATTGCCATTTTGATCCTTTTTATTTTCTATTACTTTAGAATTAAACTTTTACCCCTTTTTCAATTTAGTTCTTTTTGCTAATTATTCTAAATTAAGCTAATTTCACCTAATTAAGTCCTAATTAGACACACCACTAGCCTCATAAATATTTTTAATAATTATTTTTGAACTTATTTCACTAAGACGGATGCCCTATACTCACTTTTCCGGTGCCCGTGAATTTCAGGTCATTACAGAGAGCATAGATGGAGATATAGTCTTTGTGGGTGATAATAGGACATTAGCAGTTTCAGCTTTGGATTTTCCTGAAGGCCGGCCTAATTCTATATATTTCGCGGATGAATTTATTGATACGGATACATATGAGCCATTTGGTCTTCGAGATATTGGTATTTTTCATTTGAAAGATGGAAGCTTGGAAAAATATTATCAATTCAATCCTCACACAAAGATCTTCCTCCTTACATTTGAATCTCGCCATCAAAAGAGTATAATTAGAGTTTAGGATTGATGTTTTACTTTATTGTTATCATCCTCTTCACAAATTTGTCATTCTTAAATTTTACTCAATTATTATACAATTGTTTTATGTATTTGCTAATATTAAGTTTACTCAATTTGTTTTATTTACAAAAATATTAATTAGAACTAGAATAAATGTTACAAAAGCAAATATCTATTATAAAACTTACAATTGATTTCAACTTCTAAAAGTGAAAGACTACTAACATCCTAATTTAAGTGGAATAATAACCCTTGAACTATTTCAAAAAAGGAAGACTATTGGCTTCATCTAATGTGGCCATTCTTTTCTCTTTGTGAGGCTTTTTGCTCTTCAGAAGTTATTGAAAATCCTGGAATCAAGAACAAAGACTAACTTTGTCGAGTTTCTGACTATTGACGGTTTTGAGTATCTCAAAGAAAACTGCCCATCACTGCAGTCAGAGCTACTCAATACCGTTGCAGGATGTGAGGAAGAATTCAGTGGTGGGAGAAAAAACCTAAGGCTTTTTCACTTGTTTGAAGGTATATTTTCCTGCTTGACAAATTTGGTAGAATAAGATGGCAGGGCTTTGGTTTGGCAAAGTAAGAAGTGTTGTCATCGCTTTTTTATTGCACGAAAGTTTTTCTGGAGGAAAAATAGGTAGCCTGGCATTTTTTAGGTACCGTATTATCTTAATGGGTTAATCTCTATTTTTGCATTTAAGGGATACTAGTGTCAAATGAAAATAATGATGTGCTTTGTTGGAAACATGGTCCCGTTTGCTGTTTTCTTTTAGATTTCTGCAACCAAGCAAAGCCTTAGGTTTTCCATTTTGGGAGAGCGAGTTAAAAGTAAATAAGTATCCTTATGCTAGTGTCAGTTTTATTTCAACTTCACTTTCTTATATTCTAGTTTTGTGTCAGGCTTAAGTTATATGGCTATCAATATCCCATTGATATTCCTTGCAGATACTTTTGGCTTGCCTGGAGTAGCTTAGTTCTTACACTAAAAGCCCGTTGGCTCAACAGGATGAACAAGTTCATAGTTTTGAGAGACCTCAATTTTGTTGCAGAAAACTTTGGTGTTGAGTAAGGTATTGTTGTGGTATAATAATCTTCCCATTACTGATGATGTGTAGAGTTGAATGAATTTTGTTTCATTTTCTTTGACAATTAGAATAAATTGTATTTATCTCTTGGATATCGAACTGGATGGCGAAGCTGTTGAAGGAGTATTGTTATGGAGCATTAGGATTTGGTGAACAAAGAAACTAAGCAGATAAATTGGCAATTCCAGGAAACTTAAATTGGAAGCAAAGCTTTTTTATTTTGAGTACATTGATGATGTCAATTTTTAATAAAATAAATCAAGCTTCATCCGAAAGAGAAGTATTTAACTTGTAACACCAAAAAAAAAGGGAGGGGGAGAAATGATGCACCTGCAACGAGAGAAAAGCCCCAACAATTAAAAAAGGCAGGAAAAAGAAAAGCCCCAACAAACATTTTTTATTTCTTTTAGTTGAAAAATAAAAAATAAAAAGATGCTCTTTTTCTTTTGGATGCTTTGTGACTTTTCTCTTTTTTTTTAATAAAAATTTTTTGTTTAATACAATTAATTAATTTTAGATTATAACACATGTAAAAAGTTTTATATAAAAATTATGTAAATAACAAATGATACTTTAGTTGAACTCATAAAATTGAGATAACTTGAGAAGCAATGCATTTAAATAATAGTGTACTATTTTAAAATATAGTAAATAAATTATTTTAATATTTTAATATAATTTAATATAAAAATAATTATATTAAGAATGTTATTAAATTATATTAAATTATAATTAAATTATTTATTTTTATTTTTATTTTTATTAAATAATATTTAATAATAATCTTATTAAAATTTAATACCCATATCTAAAAAAAATTCTGCTAAGGGTATTATGGTTATTTTAGTTTTTTTTCTTTATACTATTACATATTTATTCCATTCAACCAAACACAATAATACTATTGCAATTTTATCCCATTACATTCAGCCAAACAATTGAATTATTGATTACAACTCTATTTCATCCAAGCGAACCAAAAATGCCCTTAGGGTGGGCCCACGGAATAGGTTTGTAATGGCTATGTCATTACATTGAATCAAACATGGCCTTATACTTTATCAAATCTTCCAACATAATATGTGTACTTTCAATTTGCCGAATGTGATACTTGAAAAAAAATTAGGATCATACATTTTTAAGAGGTTCGGGTTTACCACTTGAAGATTTGAATGGTAGGGATGTAGAGGAGGTACAATGTCTTGAGCATGTAGTGGTCCAATGGTAGATGGTGACGAATGATATTTTTTTATTTTGAAACTTTGCTTGGATTTCTGTGAATTTTTTTTTGTTGTTTTTGAGGAAATTTAAATTAAGAAAGAGAAATGATAAGATATCTTGTACACTTGGTAGTCCAACGGTGGATGGCGCGAGATAATAGGTTGAAATTATAAAAAGTTAATGGAAGTTAGCATGTTAGTTTGAAAAATAATAGTTGAATGATTTATTATATATAAATTGTCAAGTTCATGTATCTTCGTAAATATTAATTTTAATAATAAAGTTTTTATTCATATTTTTTTATTTAATAGAAATCTGAACTTAAAATTCTTCACACACTTTAATATCTTTGTTGTAACATTGTTAACATGCGATGACGTGACATCGACAACTAATAGTATAACACTATCGGACATCCTAAAATTATGATACATGACAAATATTAATTAGTAAAATATAAAACTCTAAAAAATATTAAAATAAGTGGGTGTCTAAAATAATTAAAAATGGATTTATTTTTAGTAATTTTATCCATTTTAATTTTTTATAAAAATTTGATCTCACGAATATTGAAATATAAAGGTTATTGGGAACAGCTGGGGTTTAATAAAGGGAATAAACAGTGGGTTTTAAAGTGAAGTAAATACCTTTTACATTTTATAGTTGATTTTTTCAGGTTTTTTCTTTTTTAATTTATGACGTGCTTGATCGATTTGACCGTCGGCGTCCATTGCATCAATTACTTTAAGTTAGAATTATTTGTATTGCCACAACGGTAACGACCTACATAAATACTCGTGTATCACCATTCTATTTCCTTAACAGTTGAGAGTGTCGTATGACTGTAATGATCGTGAAAACATATTGGAGTCTCTTTTATCACCTACTTATCGGCAAATAAGCTGACTTGGTTTCGAATTGGATCAAATTTACCAATTTAAAATTTCTAAGTTCAGTCGTTAAAGATTAAAAGCATGCTTAAAAGCATTACAAGTTATTTGTTTGAATTATTTTAAATTTGAGTGATTTTTAAGTACATATAATTTAAATAGAGCGAATTAAAATAGTTAGGCAGTATTTAGAAAAGTAATGTAGTAATTGAATTTGAGCGTAATTATTTGTAATTACACAAAATGTAGCATGTTTAAGGCAATCATTGTAATTTGAAGGTCTCATTGAACTAGGTGCATTGGAGCATCTAATTACATTTTTTAATTCTTAAATGCGAGAATTAGAGTAATTACATAGGTAAGTATGCCCAAATTTAAATTTTTTTTAAAATATTATTATACAAGTTATAAAAATTACATTATACTCATAGACTTGTATGAGTGTTTGGGATAATTGTGGTAAAAAAAAATTCTTATATTATATATCCTAAAAAATCAATTATAACAATAATTTGTGTGTTTTATAAAGTTATAATAAAAAAAATTTTAAATCTTGATAAAATTTTAAAGTTATAGCAAAAAAGTTTATTGTAAAAAATAATTTACACGACCGAGAAATATAAATGTAACTTATTTATGTATCTATGCTATATATTATAAAAATAATATGCTTATTCATAAAAAAATTTCTTATAATTTTTTTATCATAATTTATTTATAAAAAAAGGTTTTCTAAATTTACCGTAAAAATTATTATTTATAAAAAATATTATGAAAGTTTTGGACAATTTATAATTTTTTTATAAAGATTATATGTTATTTTTACTTAATATATGTATTGTTAAAAGGGACATTTATTCAAATAGAGAGTTTTTTATTGCACCATATCGTAATGTATAATACCATTTGAGAAAATGAGGTCAGACACAATTACCATAAACAACTCACGAACTCTATAGTTTGAGACATTTAAAACTTCAAAATGTGGTTGAAAAGACATTTATTGTTCTAAAAAAATATTTTTCATATTAAGAAAATCACCTTAGTATAGCATAAAAAATGTTGAATCATACTAGCATGTTGCATGTTACACAATTTTATCATATGTGGAATTAAAATAATTCATACTTCGAATAGTACATGGAAGAAAGATATATTAATAATCTTAACGATGCAGATATAAATTTAAATTCAGATGATGATGAGTTCGACCAAGGACAACAAATGATGATAATGAGCATATGTTAAATATTGAAAAGAGAATAATCCAATAAAAACGCATTAAAATAATTAGATAAAATTACAAATGATGTTTATTTTTTTTGTTATTTTTATCCGTACTTATATTGTCAATTATCTTTTTAAACCAACATAATTACATATGATAATTTAATTTTAATTTTTATTACTTATTTAAAAATTATTTTTATCATACTAATAATTTTTAAATAATTAATATTTTTTAAAATATAAATTTTTGTAACTATATAATTACAATTCTCAAAAGTCAAAAGTCAGCCTACTATTCTTGTCCACGTGTACGGTAATGATATAAAGGAAAGAATCATTTCAATGATCCAGTGAAACACATTAAAGCTGCTCTCCCGTGGGGTTTAAATTAGAAAGAGGGAACTCGTTTTTGAAAACCCTAAGCAGAAGGAAGAAATCGAAGTGATTTGAGCCACCTCCTCTGCTCCACCGCCAGCCATGAAGGTTCTATCTCTCAACCATGAATGTATCTTGCTTACACAAAAAAAATAAGCTTTTCGAAGTTTAAAATTTAACCGTGCACCCTTTCTTTTTATTATTGTTTTTTTCCTCTTTGCAGTTCAATATCGCCAACCCAACTACGGGATGCCAGAAGAAGCTAGAAATCGACGATGACCAGAAACTGTAAGTTTCCTTGCTTATCTCTTTATATATTATATGCTTTCAATTTTCTTTAGCTTTATTTTGGAACTTGAAGTTGGCATGCTTTAAGTGAAGGTAGGTGTTGAACCAATAAAGACAATGAAGTAAATAAAGCAAAATTTGTATCTTGGACCTTGTTGGATTGCTTAAACTCTTTTTGCATAGGCATTTCTTTCCTGGATAATTGAAATGTTTTATTCCAAAATAATCAGCATTTGTAGCCAATTTTCTAGCATTCTAGTGTGTTAGGCTATTTCTGTAACTGATACAAAGAACTTTTTTTTCCCCACTTGATTTAATTACTATACGAGGAGAACTAGCTTGAACAGCAGAAGCAACTCGCCTAAAAAGCTCATTTGGGTTTCTTTATGCTTTCTAAAGTTCAATAGGTGGAATCATGCCGGGCATAGCTAACAGTTGTAACTCGTGATTTGTTAATTACAATGTTTGCGTTTGACCTGGGCAATGACATTTTGAATATAATTTATTATGAACTTGTAATTTGTGTTTAATGTGGTGTAATGGATAATGATATGGTGAGACTAAGATCATTGCAGGTTATGGGTTAAGCAGTTGGTCTTGTTTAAAGTACTTATGCCTCGTTTGGTTACTAGTGTAATTTGTGTTTAAAGTACTTATGCCTTGTTTGTTCACCATGGATTTCTTGTTTTTATACTGTACAGCCGAGCATTTTTTGACAAGAGAATCTCACAAGAGGTCAGCGGAGATGCTCTTGGAGAGGTATGCTTTTTCCAAAATTGGATTCAATGGAGTCTTATTGTTTGTTCTTAGTTTCATAGAAGATGTTTTACTTTTTTGGCAGGAATTCAAGGGCTATGTTTTCAAAATCAAGGGAGGATGTGACAAGCAGGGATTCCCAATGAAACAGGGAGTGTTAACTCCTGGTCGTGTCCGTCTCTTGCTCCACAGAGGTTGGTCCTTACTGTTTAAGGCTATCTGAAGGATTGAACTTGTCTGATGGTAGCAAATTTACTGGCATTTATGGTATGCATTACTAAGTCTGTAAGTCATAATTTTTCTCTCCAGGGACCCCTTGCTTCCGAGGATATGGTAGGCGCAACGGAGAGAGGAGGAGGAAGTCTGTTCGAGGATGCATTGTGAGTCAAGATCTCTCTGTTCTCAACTTGGTAATTGTGAAAAAGGGTGACAACGATCTTCCTGGGCTCACTGATACTGAGAAACCAAGAATGAGGGGTCCCAAGAGGGCATCAAAGATTCGTAAGCTCTTCAATCTCTCAAAGGAGGATGATGTCCGGAAGTACGTCAACACTTACCGTCGATCTTTCACGACAAAATCAGGTAGGGTTTCAAGTATTATCATCTCTTGTACGATTAATGTTGACCGTAGATCTTTAAAGGGGTCGAGCTATTTCAAGCTAAAAATGCATGCGTTGTTTACATTGCCTATTGCAGTGGTGTTTATGCCTATTAGATGATTATATATTTTTTCTCCCTGCAATACAGGAAAGAAAGCCAGTAAAGCTCCCAAGATCCAGAGATTGGTCACTCCATTAACTTTGCAGAGGAAGAGAGCAAGAATAGCTGAGAAAAAGAAGAGAGTTGCAAAGGCAAAGGCTGATGCTGCGGAGTACCAGAAGCTACTTGCCCAGAGATTGAAGGAACAGAGAGAACGACGTAGCGAAAGTTTAGCCAAGAAAAGATCCAGACTTTCTGCTGCATCTAAACCGTCAATTGCAGCTTAATTTCAGCCCACTTAAAACCCAGTCAGATTATGATATCAAGTTGAAAACAAATCAAAAGGAACATGTTTGATTTTAGATTTTTCATGTTTGAAAGGTTTAACAACTCTGTTTTGAAGTGTGCTTTGACATTGCTGAATTTATACTATTATTTGATTCAAAATTTGGCAATTCACTCAAAGCAGCGATTTACACTAATATTTGATTCAAATTTTAAGAGTTCAAATTCTTATTATTTTGAGATCCAAGTTTGAACTTTGGAGATAGGGCAGCCACGTACATGAAGAATATTAAAAAATAAAATTTCTTATTATTTGTCAAAATAATTGCATTTAACATTTATACTATATGTATTATTGAAAATCAAGGAAAATATTAGAATGAAACAACAAATTTCGTAGTGGTAAATAAAATAGAAACAAGCTCCACACGATCATCCCAATTATTCTTCTCTAGAATAGGTTCCCAAATCTTTAACTTGGGGCACTTTTGTTTAAGGAACTCATGATCAAGTTCCACACCAATGCAACCTACTATATCCAAAAACTCAACCTGGGGACACCCAGAAAGAATGCTTAGAACAATTTCAGTGCTCATAGGATGGAAAGCCAACTCGAGTAGGTGCTTTAGCCTAGGGATTGTTGTAGCTATTGCATCCGCCTGATCGTCGGTTGGGAAAGTGATAGCCGAATCCAGTAGGTGCTAGTTGCGGCAGAGTGACAAGAAGTTTACAGTGCTTTCCAATGGCCTTTATAGTATAGGCATCGATTTTGCGACAGTAACTCAAATCTAAGAAAGTGATTGTGGAGAGCCTTTGGGCGGTTTGGTCTACTATCCAACCACTCATTTCACTTCGTGGCAGCCGTAAAACCTGAAGGGAGCCAGCATTTGCAAATGCAAGGGCAACAAAGAAAAACACAATTTCACATCAAGGTTAATAATTTAATGGCGTAAAAGGGTGTCATTAATGAGCTGAGACTCACTACATTACTGAGAAAAGCAATTGTGAAAAAGGGTAAGAGCAAGTAAAACTTCTTTGTGATGAATGAGAAAATGGTATCATTCTGAAGACCTGAAACATGTAGGCTGCGGAGAGATCCATTGCTTCTTGTGATTAGCATTGGAAGCATCCGATCAAGATGGTGGGACAGGCAGCGACGGCTCCATTTAGCAAGGTCTATATCTTGACAACCATAGGGACCTGTGATTGCCTTTCTCCAGGATTTGCGGACGCAGGGAATGATTGTTGGTAACTCTTGTAAGGACAGGTAACTGAAGATCAACCCCAATACATCAGGAAGTAGTTCATCCCAGTATCGAAACTCGCTTTGCTCTTCTTCCATCTGATATTCATTCAAGCCATGAAGGTCATAATCAAATCACAAGAAGCAGCCTCAGTCTAAATATTCACACCATGCATTTATGTCTTCTTCAACTAAACGTTGACTGTGAGTTTAAGTCATCAGATGTTTTGTGTGCATTCAAGGAACAGAGTATTTGAAAGATCATCATGGATCATTGCTGAAGGTGAAAATGGAAAAGCTGATACGTTGGACATGAGTCATTTGGTATTTTGTGTTTAGAAGGAAAGGTCGAGCTTGGGTTTTTTTTAGAAGTTTGACAAATATAATACACCACAATTACAAGTACAGGTACAAATTATAAATACAAAACAATGGTATCTAAAATAAACCAATACAATTTAGAGGACAATGAATGCTAGACAAAACCTACCCATAGCATATGGGTATGGTGAGAGAGAGACCCACACATTGTAAATATAGATGGTGAGACTCAAATTTAAGTTTTCAACCTCAACCTCTGTCAACAATACCAAAGCCTCGATGATAGTTTAAATTATATATATATATATATATATATATATTTATCTTATAAAGCCTACAAAATTATCATGGGTTTAGGGTTATGAAAATATTTATAAAACAATGATGTAAAAAACAATTAAGGTGTTGGTTGAAATGAAAAGTAAAGTATTACAGAGGTTATTTGTATTAGGAGTTAGATTGCATTTTGTCATTTTTATTAAAAATGGGTAAATTAATTTTTGTACGTTAGATCAAAGAGTAATATAGTCATTTTATTAAAAATTTCATTCATTTCTATTGCCAACAACTAGTCCTTATACGTCAAAATGAGGTAAACGTGATACTATTTAATTATTTTGTTAGCTATGCTAGTTTTTTAAAACTAGAAATGAATGAAATTTTCAATAGAAAGACTAGTTTGCTCTTTGATCTAACATATATAGATTAATTTGCCTACTTATTGAGTAATGAGGGCGAAATGCAACTAGACTCCTAATACATGCGTCTCTATGGTACTTTTGCCTAAAATGGAGATATTGATAATTATAATGTTTTAGAGGTTCAAATTTGATTATGTACATGTATTTTTCTAGATTCTATATAAAATATGTCGTAACCATTTTTTTGAAAACGCGGGAATCGACTTTGTTTGAAAACGAAGATTAAAACGGGATTTCAAAAATTAAAACAAATAGAGGAGTCGCCACCAATCCTTTTTGATGAGGTGTGATCGGGTCACCTCAAATTAATCATTTTAATAAAAGTTAAAATTTACTAAAACGATAATTTTTGGTCTACGAAAATCAAAAAATGAGTTCGGGAGTCGGTTATGCACGAGGAAGGATTAACACCCTCGATACGCCCAAAAATTGGTACCTAGTTGATTAATTAGTGTCTTAGTGTCGAAGATTGAAAACTTGAAAGACTTTTGAAATACAATCCTTCTTTGTAAAAAAGCTCAAGTGTTAAAGACCTTCTCGTCTCAAAATATGAAATGTCACATCCAGTAAGTTAGGACACGACATCTTGAATTTTCGAGAGCGAGCTTGTCTTTTATATAAAATTTGCGTATTTTAATTTATTAAAAGGGTATTCGATTATTTAGAGTAAACGAGAGAAATTGAAACCCAGTAAGTTAGAGCACGTTTTCTCAAATTCTCAGACACCGAATATTGCCTTTTTATTTTTGTATATTTAAATAAATATTTATGCAATATTTAAAACCATGCATATCATTTAGATTTTAGTGTAAAGAATGAACATTTAACATGACTCATGATGTGATTGGAATAATAGAATGATAACACGAATAAATAACATAACGACATCTCTATAATAATAAAACAACGAGTATGCGATGGCAATTATCAATTAAATCTAATATAATTAAACCATGATATGCATAAAAAATAATAATGAAAGAAAGTGGAATATGCATAAAAATAAACATGAAAGTACCAAAAAAAAACAAATAAGTAACAAAGAAGGATTAAAATAATGTAAGGATGATAATAGTAAAATTTTACGTGAATAAGAGATTATGAACAATTATATTTTAAGAGAATAATAATAATAATAATAATAATAATAATAATAATAATAATAATAAAAATAATAGCAATAATAATGTAAATAAATAAAAAAAGAAAATATATAATGTGACAAAATCAATATAAAATCAATTAGTTTAATAAGATGATGGTAGCAATAGTAATAATATAATAATAAAGTAGAAAATAATAATAATACGTTAATAAGAATAATAATAGTATACTAATAATAACAATAATAGAAAGGAATGATAAAATAATAAAAAATAATAATAATAATAAAATAAAGAATAGTGCCAACAATAACATAAATAGTAATAGAAAAACAACAATAGAAACAGTAATAATAATAAAAGTATTAGTAATAATAAATGATTAAAATAAAAATGGAACATGCATGATGAAGAAAAATAAATAAAATATGAACGTATAAAAAATAAGTAAAGAAATAAATAAGCAACGAGAAAAAAATAAGAATAATGACAGATGATGAAATTTTGTACAAAAATAAAAACAAATATACATAACAGTAATGTTAAGTATTTTAGAAGTAAAAGAATATAAATAATATTAAACCTAGGTATTTAAAAGGATAATAAACAATAAAAAATATAAAGAAAATCAACATAAATAATCAAAGGACAGAATTGAAACTTAAACAGAATTAAAAAAGTAAATTGAAATTAAAATGAAATTTAAAATCTTAAATAGTAATAAATGAGACCATAAAAGGGATTGAATTGAAGGTTACACAAAATTAGAATATAACTCATAATAAATTAAATAAAGAAAAAGAAATAGGGACTAGAATTAAATACGCGCAATAAAATGAGGACTGATCGGGAAATTATCCCTTAATTTCCCTGCGCACCATTTTATGTGGGACTAAAATGGATCAGACATAAGAATCCTGGGGCAAAATTAAAGAGAAACAAAATAGAGGGGAGAAGGGATCTAATCGATAGTCGCAGAGAAATAGAAGGATCAAAGTGGCAAATAGCCCACCGATCTCCTTGATGCAAAACAATGTCGTTTTGCTTTGCCATTTAAATGAGTTTTATTTCTTTCTCTGCCATTTGTTCTCTTTAAAAAAAGAAAACAAGTCAAAGAAGAAACTTCATTTTTCCCACTTTTCTTTTCAGCTAGGGTTTGAAACCCATCATCGCCGACACAATTGCGATACCGCCGTGAGTGGTGGTTGAGGGCGCACAGATCCGACTCCCTTTTATGCCATTTTCAAACCTTTTCCCCTTCCTTTTTTAAAAAAAAAATCTAAAAGGAAAACTAGAACTAGAGAGTTTAAAACGGGATTAAGGGGAAAATGTGTGAATCATGGAGGAAACGCCTTCGTTTTCGTGGCCTTTTCCGACCTCGTCAGAACCCAAATGGGTTCCACAACGTTTGGGTTACCGGAGACCCCCCACCGACGACCGAAGACGCATTAAGGTAGGATTTTTATTGTTATTATTGCCTTTTTGTATTTCGAATAAACAAAGAAATGAACGAAAATACACCTTTTACTTTGAATCTGACTTTTTGATTGCTGTTGAAAGTGTTTTTTTTGTTCTTTGATTTCTCCAAAAAAACCCTCCCTTTTACAATCTGTTTTTGGTGGCTTTATAGCCAATTTTTACAATCTTTCTTGCTACTGTTCATGCTACTTTTTATTGCTAGGCTATTGTTTCCCTTTTTTATGTTTCTTTGCTGCTATATCTCCTCTTTTCTCGCTGTTTGCAGGTCTTTGGAAGCGATGGGACGAAGCCAGGGAGTGGTTGAGCCTCGAGCGTTGAACGCGCTGACCAGGCACGTGGGGAGCGGCGCATACTGCTGCTAGGTTTTTTTTTTTTTTCTGTTGCTGCCTTTTTTTTCTTTTTTGAGTTATGGGCTTGTAAAATTTTGGGCTAGGGTAGTGTTTGGTTTGATTTGGGCTTGTTGGTATTAAGGCCCGGTCAAATTTGGGCGTTTACAAAATACAAAACACCTTTATAATAATATTTGTTAATTTATTAATATATTTTTCTTTGTAATTTCTCAACTAAATTGGAGGGACAGGATTGATAGATGACACTAACTCTATCAACCACTTAAAGAATAATATATATATTGTTGAAACAAAATACAACACAGAAGAAGAATGAGGAGATTATAGTGGCCTAAATGAGGAGAAGGGAGAAGGCTGTGGGGATAGAGGAAGTTTTGTTGTAGAGAGTACTCAAGGACTGATTAAGGGCTAAAAAGATTTTCCTCATTGCTTGAGAGGATATTTATAGGAGATGATCTTTCGTCTACTAGTGTGAGGTGGCAAGTTGTTACAACGAAGATGATTGTCACGGAGTATGTGAAGGGTGTGCATAATGGGGCTCATTATGTTATTCCTTTAAAAAGTATGAGTTGGTTATGCCCAAGTGAATCACTTTAGTTGTTGAAAAAAGTGTTCACACTTGAGAATGTTTACAATAAAAAGCAAGTTGCTAACGTCAAAGGAAGAAGTGTCTCTCATATTAGCTGATGGTATGTAGTAGGTGATCAGACCAAGAGGTCACTCATTTGGAGGTAGTCGGATGATGAGGAGTATGAGTCACTCTTTCTTGTCTATGTTGAGTCTTTTAAGGTATATTACATGTCCAACCTGAATGGAAGGATAATTTTTTATCCACAATCATATCAAATTAACATAATTTAATTTTTGATCGAAAGAACAACAATTCAAAATATTTAAATTTAAATTTCTAAAAGTATTAAAAAGTGATTTTTGTTGTGTAGGTGAAAGTTTATTAGATGTGACATGATCAATAGACCATAGTTTTTAAACATTGGGATGAGACAATGCTGCACAAAAAAAGTCCATTCGTGTCTCTTAAATGCATTGTGTCAAACTACTTAATCATGATTTAAGAATAAAGATCCATTTCCATACTTATCATGCTATTTAATCACGAATAAAGCCACAGATTCAATCCATGCAAAGACGCAGTTCCTATATAGGTTAAAGGTTGATCACAATATGACGATGTTCAAAGCTGAATTACATATCTAAATACTCATCATCATCGGATTCATCAGATTCGAAGAGTATGACCAGATACAGCAGCAGAATCTCTAACTTTGGGTACTTTTCTTTAAGGAACTTACGATCAAGTTTCTCACTCAAGAATTCATCTATTTTCAAATGCACAAGCTGTGGACAGCAAGAGAGGAGGTTGAGAACACATTCAGTGCTGATACAACGATAAGCAAACTCAAGTTGCTTTAGCCTTGGCATTGTAGATGCTATTGCATTCGCCTCATCCTCCGCTTCGACCTTGCCTGCTGAATCCGGACAGTACATGTTGCGACACAGAACTACAAGATGTTTACAGTGCTTTCCAATGGCCTCTATAGCTTGGGCACCGATTTTGTGACAGTAACTCAAATCCAAGAAAGTGACCGTGGAAAGCCTTTGGGCAGTTTGTTTGACTATCGAATCACTTATTAAACTTCTTGGCAGTCGTAAAACCTGAAGAGAGCCAACACTTGCAAACGCAGGGAAACAAAAAAAACATCATTTTATATCAAGTTAATAATTTAATGACGTAAAAGAGTCTGATTAATGAGCTGAGACTCACTACATTACTCAGAAAGGCAATTGTGAAAAATGGTGATACCAAGTGGAGCTTACTTCTCTGTGATGAATGAGAAAATGGAATCATCCTGAAGACCTGAAACATGTAGGCTGCGGAGAGATCCATTGCTTCTTGTGATTAGCATTCGAAGCATCCGATCAAGTTGGTGGGACAGGCGGCGACAGCTCCGTTCATCAAGGTCTATATATTGCCAACAATGGGGACCCGTGACTACCTTACTCCAGGATTTGCAGACACAGGGAATGACTGTTAGTAACTCTTGTATGGGCAAGTTGGTGAAGATCAGCCCCAATACATCAGGAAGTAGTTCATCCCAGTATCGAAACTCGCTTTGCTCTTCTTCCATCTGATCTTCATTCAAGTCATGAAGGTCATAATTAAATCACAACAGGAAAGAAAAAAAAAAATCAAAGATTAGGGGTTACCTTATATCACTTTATTGCAACTTGGATTATTATGCAAAACCTAAACACAAAATCAAAGGCAACCAAAAAAGAAAACAGAAAGAGGTAATATAGAAAGAGAAAAGTAGGAATAGAATAAGACAACGTAAGTATCTATATATATATACACACGTAAAAGCATGGTGTTTAGTTGGAAAAAGAAGAAGACGAAAAGGCATGGAAGGCAGGGGTAGCTTTAATTGCGAAAACAGGGCTACTTAATGCGGTAATTAGATATTTTGTGTGAGTTATAAGGAACAGAGTATATGAAAGATCATGGAAAGGTTGAAAGGTTGGACATGAGTCATTCAGTTGTCCAAAATTAGGCTTTGAGTATCTAAAATCTGAACTTTACTCTTTAGTGTTTAGAATAAATTTTGAAAATTTTCTTTCATTCATATGAAGAGATATTTAATATGTTTTTCTTCCCAATAAAACTAACTTAATATGCATTGCTTAATTTATTTTGTTATGAAGGTTTTTTATAGGAGAAATCATTTTGTTTGCTAATATGATGTGGTGGGTTGTTATAAATGAGATTGTTATCATATAGTATATGAAGGGCGTGCATAGTAGGGCTCCTTCTTTTTTTTTTTTTTTAAAAAAGTTGAATCGCCAAGTGATATTGAACGGTTAAGTGAGTCCAAGGAGGAAGTGTCTCTCATATTAGTTGGTGGTATTTAGGAGGTGATCAGATTGAGAGGTCGCTCATTTGGGGACAGCCAAATGATCAGGGAGTATGAGTCGCTCTTTGTTGTCCATGTGGAGTCTCCATGGTATGCCATGTGTCTAGCCTCAATAATAGGTATATATATTTTGATTTTTTTTAATGTCACGTTTGACCATTGAAATTTAACTAAATGTTTAAAATGATGCTTATATTAAAAAAAAGTGATAAATGAACATTTAGAGTGTGTTTGATAAATTAAAAAGTTAGTGCTAAAAGATTTAGTATTAAAAATTTAAGTACTAAATTTAAATTACAAAATCTATTTGGTGTATAAATTAAAATTAAGTATGTAATTCATTATATAATTACTTCAATCTTATTAATATGGTGTTATTTATTTTATTTTGAATAATTTTGGATAAAGTTTAATATAAAATTAGAATATATTAATTTTTAATAAAATGAAAAAATTTTCAATTTTAAGAGAGGCCCGGACCTTACCAATTCCAAGAATTTGCCCTGAGCCTCAATTCAAGCCAAACCTCTTTACATAACTCCTCTATTTGAATTTAACTTTTTAGATAGATTGAGAGTTGGTTTATTCCTAGATATCCAGACATGCTAATTAATCACGAATAAAGCCACAGATTTAATCCATGCAAAGACGAAGTTCCTATAGAGGATAAAGGTTGCTCACAATATGAAGATATGTTGAAGGTTGAATTACATAGCAAAACACTCATCATCATCGGATTCATCATCTTTGCCAAATAAGGTAATCAAATATTTACAATTTAATTCCTGCCTTCAAAGATTAAATCTTCAGAATCTGTCACTGCTTATGCCCGGAATCATCCACGAAATCTCTAAATTTGGGTACTTTTCTGTTAAGGAAGTTACGATCAAGTTTCACACTCACGCATACATTTATAACCAAATGTTCAAGCTGATGACAGCGAGAGAGAATGTTGAGAACACATTCAGTGCTAATAAGATGAAAACCCAAATCAAGATGCTTTAGCCTTGGCATTGTAGCTGCTATTGCATTCGCCTCATCCTCCGCCTCGACTTTGCCTAATACATCCAGAAACATCATGTCGCGACACACAGTTTCAAGAACTTTTCAGTATTTTCCAATGGCCTCTAAAGCTTGGGCAGCGATTTTGGGACAGTAAGTCAAATCCAAGAAAGTGAGTGTGGAAAGCCTTTGTGCAGTTTGTTTGACTATCGAATCACTTATTAAACTTCCTGACAGTCATACAACCTGAAGGGAGCCAGCACTTGCATATGCAAGGGCAATAAAAAACACCATTTCATATCTACTTAATAATATAAAGACGTAAAAGAGTCTGATTAATGAGCTGACACTCACTACATTACTCAGAAAAATATTTGTTAAAAAGGATAAGAGAAAGTGAAACTTACTTCTCCGTGATGAATGAGAAAATGGAATCATTCCTGAGACCTGCAACATGTAAGCTGCAGAGAGATCCACTGCTTCTTGTGACTAGTATTCGAAGCATCCGATCGAGTTGATGGGGCTTCCAGCGAATGGTCCATTGAAAAAGATCTATATCTTGCCAACAATGGGAACCCCTAACTGCCTTAACTCCAGGATTTGCAGACAGGGGGAATGACTGTCAATAACTCTTGTAACGACAGGTTGATGAAGATCAGCCCCAGTACATCAGGAGGTAGTTGGTCCCAGCGTCGAAACTCGCTTTGCTCTTCTTCCATCTGATCCACATTCAAGTAATGAAGGTCATAATCAAATCACAACAGGAAAAAGCAAAAGTCAAAGATTGAGGGTTTCCTTATATCACTTTCCTTGTAACTTGGATTATAATGCAAAACATTAACAAAAAATCGAAGGCAACCAAAAAAGAAAACAGAACCCCCAAAACTAAAAAGAAAGATTTAATATAGGTAGAGAATAATATGAATGGAATAAGACTAGGTAACTATCTATATATACACGTAAAAAGCTGGAAAAAGAAGGAGACGAAAAGGCATGGAAGGCAGGGGGTAGCTTTAACTTCAATTGCCAAAACTGGGCTACTTAATGCGGGAATTAGATGATTTGTGTGCATTACAAGGAACAGAGTAAATTGAAAGGTTGAAAACATTTATTTCAATATAATTTATAAAATTATTTGACAATGAATTTCCAACTATTTTTTATTCATTAGTTTCCAAAAATACTTTTCTAAGCAAAATCATTATAAACATTAATAATTTAAAGCAATGCATATTAAAAAATTTATTTTAAAATGTCTCATCCAAATCAACACAAAAATGCAATATTTTCAATGGAAATAGTTAAAATAAAAATAATTATGACATTTAATCTTAAATTATTATTATAAAAATATTTTATTAATATTAAAAAAATTATATTTAAAACAATTAAAATTCAATGATACAAAAATTTTAAATAAAAATATATTGCTCTACATTTGCTCTATGAATATTCACATATTTATTATTCATCAACATTTTACGTTGTAAATTTTTTTATTAAGAATTTTTAACTGGATTAAGAGTATAAAAAAAAAAAAACCTTATTAAAAAATATATCAAAAAAAGCAATTAAGTCTTAAAAAGAAGAAATAGTTCATCTTATTACACTTTTAATGACAGAAAAAAATTAACTAAACTCTTTCGTTAATAGAAACCACCCGTTGATTAGAGATAAAACGGGATAAAAAGTAAAAAGATAAAAGAAAGACAAATAAAATAATAAGAAACGAGAATGAAATATTAAAAAAATAATTATTTTGGATTTATGATTATAAATTATGTGTGTTTTTATGAAACAAAATAAAAATGTAAAATCTAGACCTAATTAAGAAAATAATTTATATTAATATAAGAATAATATTGGTATCTATAAAATTGATTCGAAATTAAATTTAAGCCGGCAATTTCAATTTTTATCAAATAATATTTTTGAGTGGGTTGGGATAAATTTAAGATATTACGAGTCGTTGCCATGGGTTTCTTAGACTACTTTTTTTGGGTTAGTAGCATGACGTATATGAAAAAATATGAATCTATTTGCCTTTCGAGGTTTATCATGAAATTTAACAGAGACCATCAATATATTTATTATTTCCCATAAATCGTCTAAAGATTCAAACAAAAAGTCAGAACAAATCTAAGGAATAGTTGTCAAGTAAGTCGGTAGATTTAGGCTTTTGTATGTTTTTTTAGTTTAACTAGGTTTTTCAAAAATATAAATAACGAGCAAAAGAAGAATATTATATTAATGTAAAATATAAAACCATGTGAAATGCGATGATAAATGCAACTACATTGAAAGAAGAAATTGAAGAATATATGAAGGGCATGGAATGGCACATTCTATTACTGAAAGAGGTAATTTAATTTCTCCATTCAGCCAACATTCCACCCACATTCTCAAATAAGAGAATCCATATATCCAGTCAATGAATTCATGATAACCGATGTACGGTCCACCTACATTTCTCAAGCGCAGCTCCAGCAGATTCTTTAGCTTTGGGAACTTGTCTTTAAGGAACTGATGATCAAGTTCCACTTCCAGGCAACCCTTTATATCCAAATGCTCAAGATGAGGACAACCAGAAAGGATGTTGAGAACACATTCCGTGCTGATAAAATGACAACGCAACTCAAGATGCTTTAGCCTTGGCATTGTAGCTGCTATTGCATTCGCCTCATCCTCCAGTTGGACCTTGTCTGCTGAATCCAGAAAGTGCATGTTGCGGCAAAGAGTTACAAGAAATTTACAGTGCTTTCCAATGGCCTCTATAGCTTTGGCACCAATTTTGGGACAGTGACTCAAATCCAAGAAAGTGATTGTGGAAAGCCTTTGGGCGGTTTCTTCTACTATTGAACCACTTATTTCACTTCGGGGCAGTCGTAAAACCTGAAGGGAGCCAGCACTTGCAAAAGGAAAGGTCAAAAAAGCCGTTTCACATCAATGTTTCAATTGAACAATGATCCCTTATAGGAACTGGTTTCGGATCCAATAAAATCATGAAAGCAATTGTGAAAAAGCGTAAGAGCAAATGAAACTTACTTCTCTGTGATGAATGAGAAATTGGAATCACTCTGAAGACCTGCAACATGTAGGCTGCGGAGAGATCCACTGCTTCTTGTGACTAGCATTCGAAGCATCCGATCGAGTTGATGGGGCTGCCAGCGAATGCTCCATTGAAAAAGATCTATATATTGCCAACAAAGGGGACCCATGACTGCCTTACTCCAGGATTTGCAAACACAGGGAATGACTTTCAGTAACTCTTTTAAGGACAGGTAACTGAAGATCAGCCCCAATACATCAGGAAGTAGTTCATCCCAGTGTCGAAACTCACTTTGCTCTTCTTCCATCTGATCTTCATTCAAGTCATGAAGGTCATAATCAAATCACAACAGGAAATAAATAAATAAATAAATAAATCAAAGATTAGGGGTTACCTTGTATCACTTTCCTTGACACTATGCAAAACCTAAACACAAAATCAAAGGCAACAAAAAAGAAAAGAGAAAAGTAGGCACAGAATAAGACCAACTTAAGTATATATATATATATATACACGTAAAAACATGGTGTTTAGTTGGAAAAAGAAGACGAAAAGGCATGTAAGGGCGCTACTTAATGCGGTAATTAGATATTTTGTGTGCATTGTAAGGAACAGAGTATATGAAAGGTTGGAGGTGAGTGATTCCAATGTCCAAAATTAGTGTTTAGAATAAATTTTCAACATTTTTTTCTTTCATATGAAGAGATATTTAATATGATTTTCTTCCCAAAAAACCATACTTAATATTCATTGCCTAATTTATTAAACCACATTATTATTTTTCACAATTCCAATATAAATTAACATTTTTTCTACATAAATGAAAGTCTATTTCCAATATATCATGTGATTTATAAAATAATATGATGACGAATTTTAAAACTAATTTTTATTCAATAATTCCGAAAAGGTTCTCTTTTAAACAAATCTTAATAATGTAAAATAATACATATTAAAAAATGTTATTTTAAAATTTCTCATCGGGAACAACATAATAAGAGTGCAATATTTTCAATGAAAATAATTAAAATCCAATAAATATGACATTTAATCTTAGATTATTGTTATTATACAAATACTTTATTAATATTAAAAAAATTAAAATTCAATTGTAAATAATATTGAGAACACTTCTAGGAGATATTAAATTTGCCTGCTCCTCCATTGAGAGCTTGCCTACTGCATCCAGAAAGTAAATAATATTGCTTCCTAATTTGCTAAGAAAATTAGTATAACAGACTTGCATTTATATATGAAAAAAAATTTAGAAGAGAAATGAAAAAAAGAAGATGTCCAATTAGATTGAAATTGTGAAAAGTGGTTTACATAAAAAAGGAAATAAGATCATCAATGCATGTTTAAGTTTAAATGGGAAAGAAAACCTAATAAATATATAGAGAAAAAGGGTAATGATACCCTCACAATCCCAAAATACGGCCAAATCAGAGCTACTGAAAATAATTCTGCCATTCAACTTCAAATAAACATATATTGCAAAACTCAAATTCCATGCATGAAGCATTTTAATAGAATCTCCAAACCACAACAACTTCATATTGAAAAAAAGATGATAATGTAACATAAACATGGTTCAATAGTTGGAAGCATCTTTCTGTGTGAACTACAACAGGAAGATATAGCTGAAGCAGCATGGACACAAAGAAATATCCCCTAGCTATGTAGATGCAGCCAACTAACCAAACATTCCACCATTTTCACGTAGTCATTCAGCAACTTCTTCCATAACATCATCCATCATTGATTGGAAGAAATCATCATCGTATAAGAAGTCCTGATCAATAATTGTAAAGTTTAAGTTCTCAAACTCTTTAAACACCTCTACATGAGGTCCCACAATCTTTAACTTTGGGTACTTTTCTTTAAAGAACTTACGATCACGGTTCACACTCAAGCAACCATTTATATCCAAATGCTCAAGCTGAGGACAGCTAGAGATGATGTTGAGAACACATTCAGTGCTGATATTATGGAAACCCAACTCAAGATGCTTTAGCCTTGGCATTGTAGCTGCTATTGCATTCGCCTCATCCTCCGGTTCGTCCTTGCCTGCTGAATCCAGAAAGTTAATGTTGCGGCACAGAGTGACAAGAAGTTTACAGTGCTTTCCAATGGCCTCTATAGCTTGGGCACCAATTTTGGGGCAGTAACTCAAATCCAAGAAAGTGACGGTGAAAAGCCTTTGGGCGGTTTGTTCTACTATTGAATCACTTATTTTACTATGCGGCAATCGTAAAACCTGAAGGGAGCCAGCACTTGCAAAAGCAAAGGGCAAAAAATGCCATTTCACATCAAGGTTTCTATTGAACAAGGATTCCCTATAGGAACTGGTTTCGGATCCAATAAAATCATGAAAGCAATTGTGAAAAAGGGTAAGAGCAAGTGAAACTTACTTCTCTGTGATGAATGAGAAAAGGGAATCATTCAGAAGACCTGAAACATGTAGGTTGCGGAGAGATCCACTGCTTCTTGTGACTAGCATTCGAAGCATCCGATCGAGCTGGTGGGGCTGGCAGCGACAGCTCCATTCATCAAGATCTATATCTTGCCAACAATAGGGACCCGTGACTGCCTTACTCCAGGATTTGCAGACAGGGGGAATGACTGTCAGTAACTCTTGTAGCGACAGGTTGGTGAAGATCAACCCCAATACATCAGGAGGTAGTTGATCCCAGTGTCGAAACTCGCTTTGCTCTTCTTCCATCTGATCTTCATTCAAGTCATGAAGGTCATAATCAAGTCACAACAGAAAAAAGGAAAAGTCAAAGATTGAGGGTTACCTTATATAACTTTCCTTGCAACTTGGATTATTATGCAAAACCTAAACACAAAATCAAAGACAACCAAAAAGAAAAAAGAAAGAGGTAATTTAGGAAGAGAAAAGTAGGAATAGTATAAGACAACGTACGTATCTATTGTAGTAATCCAATTTTGCCTGGCCCAATACATAAACCCAAACAAAGATAAAATATAAACAAAATCCAAATTACAAGCCCAAACCAATACAAAACCCCTAAGCCCAATAGCTCACAACTTAAACTTTTTTTACAAAGATCGAAAACCCTAGATCCCCTATACGTCGCTGCTCCTGGCCATGTCAGCGGATGTGACGCCCGAGGACTGCCTTCCCTGCCATCGTTTCACCGAAATAGCAAGCGTGCGACTCCCATCGTCGTTGACCACCATCATGACCTGCAAAGAAGAAAGAAAAAGACAAAAGCAGAAAAAACAAAAACAGAAACAAATATTTGTAATCACTCGACTATAAAAGCTGAATAAATAGATTGTAATAGACACTAAGAAAAAGCAAAGAAATATAAAAATTTCCAATTCTAAAAAAGTATATTTTTACATCGTATACATATAAAAAAAACAATAAATAAAACACGAAACTTTTTTTACCTTTGTTGCCACTTTCGATATCCCATCTGGCTTGAAAGGCCGTCGAATCCTTAGGGATTCACCAAAAGGCCACTTTGGAGGAGGATCGGGACCTGAAAGGTCCTTTTTGCATTTTTGGATTATGGTCAGATTTTAGGGATTTCAGTCCTAGATTCGGGTTCATGAAAACGGAGATAAAAAAACGACTTTTTACAACTCCGCCATCAGAAGGTGATACCATCATCGCGCGATGACCGGTGGCCATGGCGGAGCACCGACGACCCAATGGCCGGATTCAATGGCAATTTCAGAGGAAAAAAAAAGAAAAGAAGCAAGCTTTTTTTTTTTTTTTAAAAAGGGTGTAGAAATGATTTTTTATATTTTTTACTTAAATAGGGCACATAAACAACATCGTTTCGTCGTGGCCCTAAATGCCCCAAAACGATATCGTTTTGGGGCCGACCTAATGACCCAACCCGAATTTTCTTAGGATCCGTGAGTTTTTAAAGGGAAGGGTCTAATTGCTGCTTTGGCCCTTTTGCTTTTTTTTTTTTCAATTTCATCCTATAGCTTAGTATTTTTTATTTTATTTTTTATTTTTTCCCTTTTATTTTGTTTTTGTGCAATTTAGTCCCTCGACCCACTGTGGACCCATTGAGGGAATGACACGTGTAACTGTGGGTGGGATAATTGCCTTTTGAGTCCCTGTACATTTTATCCTATTTTAATTTAATCCTTTTATGTCCTATTTCTTTATGATTTAGACTTTTAATTTTGTTATACTTTCAAGTTAGCCTTTTATTTCCTTTTTTCTTTATTTACCCACTTATCTATTTCCTTTTTTTTTTTTTTTTTGTTTTTGCAATACATACCTTAAATGTTGTTCAAATTTCGATTAAACCCCTCATTTATTTAATGTTGCCTCTTCATTTACTATATCTTTTATTTTAACATTTAAAATTTTTGTTATTTATTTATTTTTATTATTATGCATTTTTATTTTATCCCTTTTATTACTATTATTATTATTTCTATCATTCATATTAATATTATGATAGTAATCATGACATGATATCGCTGTTATTACCAAAAATTGATGTTTTTACTTTCATTATATTTGCATTATTATTACTCACTAGCATAACATTTTTTATTTTATCTTTTATTTTATTTATTTATTCATTTATTTATTTGTCTATCATGTTAATATTATCATTTTTTACCCGCTACTATGTTACCTCATTTTGCTAAAAATTCATGCCGTGTAAATCATCTTAAAATATATTTATCCATTTTATTACTAGGCCTAGACAAATTAAAATGCATATCGATTTAAAAGACTACATTCGTTCTACCTAAAAAAGTAAAAATTTAAAACCAAGGCAATATTATTTGTTTAGGGATTCGAGAAATAGTGCCCTAACTCACGGGGTATGACTTTCTCCTTTAACCAAGATAAACGACCATCCTTTTAAATTTTAAAATATATAATAGAGCAAATCGAGTTTCGCCACAAAAATGGGGATCGTATTTTCTTTGAATTTTAATTCTCGACACTAAGACATCAAGTAATCAATTAGGTACCAATTTTGGGCGTTATGAGGGTGCTAATCAGTAACAACCCGTTTTCAATGGTGTCGAAAACAAGATGATTTTAGGGCCCCAAATTTGATTTAGTAAGTTCGTAAATATTATTATTTAATATTTATGAGTCAAATTTGATTTTTAAAAAGGTTTTTGATTTGATAATTTATGTTATATAAGTGATTTATTAAGTTTAAGTGGTTTTAGAAAATGAGGTATCGGGACCTTATTTTTATAAATCGAGCCGTAAATATTTTTATAAATATTTACGGAGTGTCATTAAGGTGGTATTAAAGTTTCGTTGAAAAATTTTAACGTTTCGATAGTTAATTAATTAAAAAGCACCAAATTGAAAAAAAGAAAAAGTGCATTCTTGGGACTCTGTTCCCATAAATCGGACTCGTAAATATTTATCAAAAATATTTACGAAGCTAGTTGTGTAGTTAATTAGATTTCGATTAAGTAAATTTGCATAAATTAAAAGTAATTAGGTATAAGGACTAAATTGCATGTAGGATGAAAGTTGAATTATAGATTAAAGAATAATTAAAGGGACTAAAGAAGCAATTTTACCATTATTTTTTTAGTGGGACTGCATTAGGTAAGATATAATTTATTATATATATTGTAATAATTAAAGTTTTCTTAAGTATTAAGTATATATAAATATAAATATTATATAATTATAATAAAACAAAAGTAATAAAAAGAAAGACAAAACCAAAACCAAAATTTGAAAGAAAAGAAAGAAAGAAAAGGGAAAGAAAGAGACTCAAAGGCTTAGTGACTTCAAAGTTTTCAAATTCAATTGTTTAGTCAATTTAGTCCCATTTTCTTGTAATTTGTATGTTTTTGAAATCTCAGTGTTAAGTATTACCCAACTCATGTCAAAATTTTAGTAATTATTAAGTTTTTAAGTGTTGTTAATATTAAATAATTTTAGTATTAGGGATTAAGTTAATAGATTTCTAAGCTAGAAGTGAAAAAGGATTAAATTGTAGAATAAATTGTGAATTTTGAATAATATGGACTAAATTGTGAAAAATTTAAAATTTAAGGGTGTTACATTTAGTGGTATCAGAGCTTTTTAAGTTTAGCTAATTCTCGAACTAAATCGAGCTCAGAATTAAGTTTAGAGGTACATGCCATAATTGAGTCGAATTGAGTAGGGATTTGGATGTTGATATATTTGTTTTTATTTTATAGTTGAAATAGTCGAATGATTATAATGATTATGTTAATGGTAAATGTTATGTTATACGTGTGTATATATGAGAGTCAACTTTTGAGGCTTTACAACCTTCACCCCTTCACCTGTATAGTCTTATACAACGAAATTTACAAGATTTATATTCATTAAGGTTACAAGTGTGAAACTGAAGAGTTCAATAGCTGAATGAATAATAATGCGGCCAGAGCCGACGATGGGTTAGCAAGTAAAGAGAGTTCTAGAAGAGATATTAGATTTTTCTGAAGATTATTCGGGATACGCAATGTCGTTATTAAGGAAAAAGTTATTCACGAGTAATCGACTTATTTAGGTATGGTATTTAAAGAATGAGTTAACTAGAATTTCTTCTGAATTGATTTCTTTAGTGATTGGGATAATGTGGGATCGTTGATGACTATAGTAGTTAGTGGGATAGTGTTGAAATTGCAAAGAAATCTGAATGCAGCTGTTATAGTCTAGTATCTTGTAGTGATCTCTTCTGGGTATTTTATATGTTCATTTATTCTTAGAGGTATATGTAATAATTCATCTTCGGAGGTGATTCTTATCGTAAGATAACGTTAGCTAATCATAATGTTAGATAGAAGTATTGTTAGGCTGGTTGATTTCTGATAAGCATTACTCTATCTTTCTTTGGCATTCTATTCCATTATATTTGGTAGATAATTTGATGATAAAACTCATATGATGTTATTATTCTATTTCTACTAGTTGTTGCTTTGCTTTATATATGCGCAAATTATGTTGCTTCTATCACAACTAATTCCAGTGCGTATGAGTGGTGTTCTTCTTCTAGATTTTTCTGAGGAATTATCAAGCTCTTTATTATTCAATATGGGTTGTGCTCTTAGAAATTCAATATAGCTTCAAATATTGGATTTCATTATCTCAATTTTCTTATCATTCTTATTGTTTAATTTATCAAACATGGTTCATCTGTAAAAGATATTCATTGGCCAAAAGTAATTACATTTATTACTGTTATAAATCTTGGTTCGATCATGGGAGCTTGGTGATATGGATCTCAGATTATAGAAGTTGTATTACTGTATTGGTTGTTATTGGGGCTACTTTTGGTTTTCCTCTTCTATTTTGGAGTGCACTATTGATGTTGAGGTATTGTTCTATCTATACAATTGAAAAGTTGGTCCCATTATAGCACTATGGTTTTTAATCTATCTGATAGTTGTGGCTTCGGTATAGTTCAAAGCTTCGATGTTAATAATTGAAATAGCTTTATTATATATAATCCCTTTCTAGCTTTCGTGAAAGGGTTGACATCGGCAAAAAAGTAGACGGTGGAAGATTGAGGTCAAACTTGTATATTGGTTTTCATTCCTCAGGTAATCTTGATTAATGTTAACAAGTTAAAACGAAATGTTATGTTTAAGGATATTTGATTAATATTGTCGTAACCATTTTTTTTGAAAAATGGGAATCGACTTAAGTTTTGGAAACGAAAATGAAAAATAGGAGTCGCCACCAATCCTTTTTGATGAGGTGTGATCGGGCCACCTTAAATTAATCATTTTAATAAAAGTTGAGACTTACTAAAACGATAATTTTTGGTCTATGAAAATCAAAAAATGAGCTCGGGAGTCGGCTACGCACGAGGAAGGATTAGCACCCTCGATACGCCCAAAAATTGGTACCTAGTTGATTAATTAGTGTCTTAGTGTCGAAAATTTGAAAACTTGGAAGAATTTAAAATACGATCCCTCTTTTGTAAAAGATACCCAAATGTTAAAGACCTTTTCGTCTCGCAATAATGAAATACCACGTCCAGTAAGTTAGGACACGATATCTCGAACTTTGAGACTGAGCTTGTCTTTTGTTTAAAATTAAGGTATTTTAACTTCTTTTAAAAGGATATTCGATTAGTTAGGATGAACGAAGAAGATCGAAACCCAATAAGTTAGGGCACGTTTCCTCGAATTTTCGAGAACCGAATATTGCCTTTATTTGCAAAATAATCTTATTTTGAGGTAACGAAATGTCGTACCCGGTAAGTTAGGACACCACACCTCGTATTTTCGAAAATAAGCATTTTAAAACTCGTATAGTAATTTAAAAAGAATATTCCGTTATTTAGATAAAATAAGAAAAATCGAAACCCAGTAAGTTAGAGCACGATTATCTCGAATTTTCTAATGCCGGATATCGCTTTTATGAAAGAATTATTTTTTTAAAAAATGATTTATAGTAAAATATAAAAGCAAATTAGGGTATTAACAGAATATTAATAACAGAGGTAGTGACATAGACAATAATAATGACGGATAATGTAAATTTACAGATACATTGAGACACATGAATAAACGAATGAACATAATGTCTAAAGCATAATAATGACGAAAATATGAATAAGAAACGTAAATAACTAAGTAATGAGAAGATAAGTGAAAAAGATGATAATAATAATGCAATAATAGTAAAAAAGGGTGATAACAATAACATGTCAAATAGTAAAAATTAATAATAATAATAATAAATATAGTAATGATAATAGTAAGAATATACAATATGTGGTAGTAGTATATAGTTTAAAAATATAAACATAAAATATGAGAAATAAAAATATATAAATGATATAGTATTAAGGTATATGCATAACAATAAAAATACAATATTAAAAGATATAAAATGTATATATAACATAATGTTGAAATATTTACATAGTATATACGTAATAATAATAATAATAATAATAATAATAATAATAATAATAATAATAATAATAATAATAATAATAATAAAACTATCAATAATATTATATAAATATATACATATGCTCATTAAAGATGTATGAAGATGTATACATATAATAAAACACATGCTAATATTAATAACAAACGTAATAAGGGTAAAAGGATATAAATATAATAATACATATAACATAGTATTAAAATATACGTATAATATAGTATTTAAACATGTATATATATGTTTGTTCGGGATAATAATATATATATAAAAATAGCTATAAATATATATATACGAAATACAAATATGTAAGTATTAAATAAAATTACAAAATAATTCTAATAATAGTAAAACACTAATGATAATAATAATAATAATAATAATAATAATAATAATAATAATAAATAGAATGATAAACAGCACAAGAAAACAATAATATGAAAACTGAATTAGATCTAAAAAGGACTAAATTTGAAGAAAAGATGAAGTTCTGGGCCAATTTAGAAGGAAACGTAAATAATCGGACCTATTTGAACGCGCTTGAGACTACAAAGGGCAAAAAAGGCAATTTTCCCGAGCCTTTAAAACGACGTCGTTCGAATGGGGGCCAAAATGAAACTAAAAATAAATTTTAAGGTGAAATTGAAGAAAAGAAAAGGGCTTAATTGCGAGATCTGGAAAAAGCGAAGGGACTTGTTGGGAAAATATCCCATTAGGACAAAAACGCGTGGATCCCCTAGCGGGTCGGGTCACCTGCGCGGGTTGAGGGCCAAACTGCTCCGTTTCGAGGTCTTCAAAATCCCCCTAAAACTATGTCGTTTGATACTCCTATATAAACTAAATTTTTTCAACAAAAATTCATTCTTCCCTCTTTGTTTTAACAAAAACCCTTCTTTTTTTCTCTGTGCAGGTGCTCCGGGTTCGGTCTAGGCTCCGGCGAACCGCCACCGTGTCGTCCACCACGGTGGCCGAAAATCGCCCGAGGTAAAATTTTTCTTTTTTTCTTTTTTATAGTATATATATTTATGTAATATTTTTAGTAGAATAGGGATTATGTATAAACAAATTCGAAAAGAAAAGAATAAAAAGAACAAGAGTAAAAAGAAAAGTAAAATGACCTTTTATTCGATTTTTGAGATGTCTTACTGCTATGTTTGAGTTAATGTTTGAATCTCTTCTGTTGCTATTCCTCCTTTTGTATATTGAAAAAGGAGGGAGAAAAACCGACCCTTACATCTGATTTTTCGTGGCTTATATAGCCCGTTTTTACATGATTTCAAAATATAAAATGCATAACGTCTTTTCCTTTTTAATTTCTTGCAGGTGCAGAGGCGGTGGCATAGTGGCGGTGCTTATGTGCTATGGCGATCTTTGGATGGGACAAGGGCGGTGGGCTGCGCTATATGGGGGCTAGGCTTTTTAGTTTAGGTTTTTTTCTTTTGATTTTCTTTAATGTATTGGGCTGTGTTATTGGGCTTCTGTTGGGTTTTTGTTTAGTGGGTTTGGGTTTAGAAAATGGGTTTTGGGTTAGTTGGGTCTTGGTATTGGGCTTGTTTGTTTGTTGGGTTTGGGACCAAAATGGGTCTGTACAGCTGCCCCTCTTTGCTTGTTGTCGTGTAACAATAATAAAGCAAAGACTCTCAAGAAAGACCATTTTGGTCCAGCCCCGCCGAGTCTTAACTTTTTTGGTGCTCCTCTTCTTTAGGTAACATCGTTCAGCCTAGTGCACCTTTTAGCTTTAATCTACTCCATTGCTCCACTGCAGCTTTAGTGAGATAAGGTTTGTTTTGATCTGCTCTACTACAACTGCGGAGAGATGAGATCTGTAACTTCAACCTGTTCCACTGCAACTTCAGTGAAATAAGATTTGTTATCTTCGGTCTGCTCCACTGCAAGTTCGAGGAGACAAGGCTTGTGGCTTCAATTTACTCCGCTGAAACTTCAAGGAGATCTGCTGTGACTTCAAGCCGCTCCAATGTCATTTCAGGAAGATAGAATCTATAATTTTCAGCCTGTTACCCTACTGCTTAGGGGTCAAGGCTCATCGTCTTTGATTTGCTCCACTACTGCTTAAGGAGATAAGATTTGTAAATTCGGTCTGTTACCCTACTGCTTAGGGGTTTATGATCTGTAAATCTTTTGTCTACTCCACTGCGACTTCAGGGAAATGAGATTTGCTGGATTCGATCTGCTCCACTGCGACTTCAGGGAGACAAGATCTGTAATTTTCAGCCTATTACCCTACTGTTTAAGGGGTTAACATCTGTAAATTCAGCTTGTTACCCTACTGATTAGGGGGTTAAGATCTGTGAATTCAACCTGTTACCCTACTGCTTAGGGGTTTAAAGTCTGTAAATTCAATCTATTCCACTGTGACTTCAGGGAGATGAGACTTGTAACTTCAATCTGCTTCACTGTAATTTCAAGAAGATACGATTCGCTGGATTCGATCTGTTCCACTGTAACTTCAGGGAGACAAGATCTGTAATTTTTAGCCTATTACCCTACTACTTAGGGAGTTAAGGCTTGTGAATTCACCGATTCTAGGGACATGTCCTGTAGAATCAGTTCCATTTGTTTATGCTTATACCAAAAATTAGGATGCTTTGATCGAAATGAATCAAATGTTCTTAATTAGATGCGCCATGAATAACATATAAATGCATGAATGCAGCATGTTGTGATCATGAATCTCTTTTTAATGTTTAGGTTGTCATTGTCCTTTGTGTATCAAGGTTCTTTTGCTGAAACAGTACCCTGTCTTCTTGTTCAGTTTGGGTCTTTGAACAGAAAATCCGAAGAGGTAGTCCCAATTTAGACTCTTTCTTCTCAAATGTTTCCAGCCTTTAGGTTTGGTTAGTTCTAAATATTAGCCCTGTTTCAGGTTCCTGTACTATTTAGAAACTTTCAGAGTAATATGCAAAATTCTTTTGCGAAAATGGCTTTAGTCCATTAATCATCATTTCAATGCAAAAATGCTTGAAAAAGATCATAACAATGATAAAATTGAAATTTGTCAGAAACAAGATTTTAAGGGAATAGATTATTCATAGCCAACAGACATTGCTGGAATACCAAATGAATAAAAAGAAAACAGGTGCCCCAGATATCGCAGCATGAGCTTCTTTGCACGAACCTCTTGAGGATTCTTTTTTTTTTGCCCAACATGTGTTTAGGGGACCTGGAGTACCCTTGTAGATGCCCCAAGATGTAACATCTCTCCTCCTTGTTAATTTAGGTATTGTAAGACTGTCATATACCCCACCTTTGATCAAAATTTGAATCGCCCTTTACGGGTTTTCAATTCAAAATCCCTTTGGTCTCAAGGTGCCCTTTGCGAGTTTTTACCTTGGCCTCTCCCTTTTTTTTTTTAGGCGAAGTATTTCTTAACCGAATCCGAATTCACTGGATTAGGTAAAGTCTTGCCATCCATTTCGGCCAATATCAATGCTCCTCCAGAAAAGGCCTTCTTTACCACATAAGGTCCTTCCCAATTCGGCATCCATTTTCCTCTGAAGTCTTTTTGTATGGGCAGGATCTTTTTCAATACTAGGTCTCCCTCGTGGAATTCCCTAGGACGAACCTTTTTGTTGTAAGCTCGCATCATTCGCTTTTGGTACATCTGACCATGACGGATAGCCGTTAGCCTCTTTTCTTCAATCAAATCCAGCTGATCGTATCAGAACTAGATCCACTCTGCTTCATCTAGTTTTACCTATAACAAAACTCTAAGGGAAGGAATCTCGACCTCGATGGGTAAAACTGCCTCCATTCCGTAGACTAATGAGAAAGGGGTTGCCCCGGTAGAAGTCCTGACGGACGTCCGATAAGCATAAAGGGCGAATGGTAGCTTTTCATGCCAGTCTTTATAAGTCTCGGTCATTTTCCCCACAATCTTCTTAATGTTTTTATTAGCTGCCTCAACTGCACCGTTCATCTTCGGACGGTATGGTGATGAGTTGTGGTGTCTGATCTTGAACTGACTGCAGACATCTACTATCGTACTGTTGTTAAAATTCAATGCGTTGTCAGATATGATCCTTTCTGGCACTCCATATTGACAAATGATTTCCTTTTTTAGGAATTTTCTAACAGCCCTTCTACCCACTTGGTGAAATAGTCGATGACCACAAAGATGAATCGATGCCCATTTGAAGCTTTTGGCGAAACTGGCCCAATCACATCCATGCCCCACATCGAGAAAGGCCATGGAGAAGTCATGACATGCAGAGGTGAAGGAGGCACATTAATCTTGTCTCCATAGATTTGGCACTTATGACATCTTTTGGCGTAGTTAATACATTCTCCTTCCATGGTGGACCAATAATAACCGAACCTCATAATTTGTCTGGCCATTTTGAAGCCATTAGCGTGTGTTCCACAGACACCCTCATGGACTTCTTCCAAGATTTTCTTAGCCTCAATAGCGTCTACATATCTTAACAGCACTTGGTCCTTTCTCCTTTTGTATAGGATCTCCCCGTCCAATACATAGTCATTGGCCAGCCTTCTCAACGTTCTCTTGTCGTTTTCAGTAGCTTGGTCGGGATATTCACGATTCTTCACATATCTCAGGATATCGTGGTACCAAGGATGATCATCATTTTCAGCTTCTTCTTCGAGGTTGCAACAATGAACTAGAGCCTCATAAATACTCATTTGGATCGGTTTCACATCTTCTTGTTTGTTCGCCTTGATCATGGAAGCTAGAGTTGCTAGGGCGTCAGCCATCTGATTTTCTTCCCGAGGGAGATAGCAGAAAATGATATCCTCGAATTCTTTAATTAGTTCAAGGACCAGATTTCGATAATTGATCAACTTGGGATCTCTCGTCTCCCATTCGCCTTTAAGTTGATAAATCACTAGCGCAGAATCTCCATATACTTCTAGTGCTTTAATTTTGTGTTCAATGGCTGCACAGATCCCCATGATGCATGCTTCGTATTTCGCCATATTATTTGTACAGTTAAAATCCAATTTGCTAGTAAAGGGGTAATGATCTCCGTCTGGAGATACCAAGACTGCCCCAATTCCGTTACCCACAGCATTTGATGCTCCGTCGAAGTTTAGCTTCCATGGACGACCTTCTCGAGGGTCTTCTTCGGTAGTTGCCATGTACATCAGATCTTCATTTGGGAAATTAAAGTTCAGAGGCTCATAGTCTTCTAAAACTCTGCTGGCTAGAAAGTCTGCTATTGCACTCCCTTTTACAGCTTTCTGGTTTACATAGACAATATCAAATTCGGAGAGTAGAATTTACCATCGGACCATTCTTCCGTTAAAGCAATTGACTCCATCAAGTACTTCAAAGGATCCAGTTTAAAAATCAGCCAGGTCGTGTGATACAACATGTATTTTCTCAGTCTTCGGGTTGTCCAGATTAAGGCACAACACAACTTTTCAATTGGCGAGTATCTCATTTCACACTCAGTGAACTTCTTACTGAGGTACTATATCGCCCTTTCTTTCCTTCCTGATTCATCGTGTTGGCCGAGCACACATCCCATAGAATTTTCAAACACCGTTAAATACAGTATCAATGGCTTATCTGGACTAGGTGGTATCAACACTAGGGCATTAGACAAATATTGCTTAACCTTATCGAAAGTCCTCTGGTATTCCTCGTCCCAAACACCAGGGTTGTGTTTCTTGAGGAGACGGAATATGGGGTCACATTTCTCAGTCAGTTGTGAAATGAACCGAGTGATGTAATTTAGTCTTCCTAAGAATCCCCGAACTTCTTTTTGAGTACGCAGAGGAGGTAACTCTTGTATGGCTTTGACTTTGTCTAGGTCAATCTCGATCACTTTTTCACTAACTATGAATCCTAGCAATTTTTCTGACTTGGCCTCGAATGTGCATTTTGCTGGATTGAGTTTTAGCCGAAATTTTCTTAACCTCAAAAATAATTTCCTCAAAACTTGCACATGCTCTTATTCTGTCCGAGATTTGGCGATCATGTCGTCGACATAGACTTCAATTTCTTTATGTATCATATCATGGAACAGGGTTACCATGGCTCTCTGATATGTTGCTCCCACGTTTTTTAATCCGAACGGTATCACCTTATAGTAAAAGGTTCCCCACATGGTCACAAATGTGGTTTTATTCATGTCTTCAGGATGCATCTTGATCTAATTGTACCCTGAGAAACCATCCATGAAAGAGAAGAGTGAGTAACCTGCCGTGTTATCCACTAAGGTGTCAATTTGAGGCAACGGAAAATTATCTTTTGGGCTGGCCTTGTTCAAGTCTCTGTAGTCTACACACATCCGAACTTTTTCGTCTTTTTTAGGGACGGGGACGATGTTGGCTACCCATTCCGAATACTTGACTACTTGTAAGAAACCAGCGTCAAATTGCTTCTTAACCTCCTCTTTTATTTTCAACAAAACATCCGGCCTCATTCTTCGGAGCTTCTGTTGAGCTGGCTTGCAATCGTCTTTAATGGGGAGTCTGTGTACCACAATGTCAGTACTTAGCCCGGGCATATCTTGATACGACTATGCAAAAACATTTTTGAACTCTTGGAGTAACTCGATAAGGTCCTGCTTTGTTTCTGCGGTTATGCAAGCTCCGATCTTTACTTTTTTCTTTTTTAGTTCATCTTCCAAGTTCACGACTTCTACTGGCTCTTTGTGAGGTAGAATCTGCTTCTCCTCTTGCTCTACCATCCTTAACAAATCAGGGGATAAGTTACAGTCTTTATCATCTTCAAAGTCCTGAGATCCCTCTAGACACATATCCCGCTCGAAAGGAGATTCTGAGCTAGTAGCAATGTCGCTCACATCGTTGATATCTAGAGACCTGTTGTAGGCGCGAAAGAAGATATAAAGAATAAAAGAATCTAAGAACAATGATATGTATGGTATGATTATGAATGAAAGAATAAAAAATACTTGCACGGAATAAGACAAAATGATGCATTTCATTGAAATAACGATTTTAAACATAAGCCTATTTCACAAAAGGACACTTATTACTCCTAGGCCTAGAGTAATAAATGTGTTTTGGACATTACTCTGTATTAGTTCTAAAGACTACAGGAATCTCTTCCGCAATCCAGTTATCTAGAACACTTTCCGGTTCATAAGGGCGAATGCAGATAGATCTTCTACTCCAGTTCCTTCTTCGTATGTGGCGTTGATGTCTAAATTTTCCATCATTCTTTCCACGATTCTCTTTCCCGACATTTCCCGCTCGGGGTGAATGACTCCTCCAGACATAAAAGTCTTCGATATATGGGGAAAGATCATTGGTTCCCATTCGATTTCTCCCCTGCTTAATCGCACTTTCCTTCTCTTTTGCTTCTTCTCCATATCCTTCTTCCTTTGCCTCGTGTCTGGTTTGAATCCTAATCCAAAACGGTCTTGTTTTTCCTTCATCATTGGCATATCAATCCTTCCCTGAAGGTATTTCCCAAGTCCTCTTCCGGGTATGGCTCATTTTTCAACGGTTAGCCGTAGTCCCATTCTTGTGGTCTCAGATAATCTAAGCATTGGAATCCTATTTCCTTCGATGATGAATTTCGCGTTTACAAACTTCAAAGACCAAAAAGAACACTCGATTGCTTCGTCATCTATCCCTACATATGGTGCGTTACTGGTAACGGATGCAATGATATCCTCTTCAGCATTGATCGTTACTAACAGACCTTCGGTTACTAATTTCAGCTTCTGGTGTAGCGATGAAGGGACTGCCCCTGCTGAGTGTATACATGGTCTCCCCAATAGGCAGTTATACGAAGGCTTAATGTCCATAACTAGGAAATCTACCTCGTACGTACGTGGCCCGATCAAGAGGGGTATTTCAATTCTCCCCATTACCTTCCTTTCCGTGCCATCAAATGCTGTTACTATATTTTGGCATGTCTTCATATGGGAACTATCTACTGGCAACCTATTCAACGTAGTTAGGGGTAGGACATTTAGTGCAGACCCATTGTCGACCAATACCCCCGGTAATGTATACCCTTTACAGCGAGTCGTGATGTGCAAAGCTTTAGTCGATCCCCTGCCTCCTAGAGGTACTTCATCATCGTTGAAGAAAATAAAATTGTCGGCGCTTATATTGTTGACCAGATGGTCCAGTTTGTTGACAGAAATGTCATTAGCAACGTAAGTTTCATTCAGCACCTTCATCAATGCGCTGCGATGGGCTTCGCACCTTCATCAATGCGCTACGAGCTGGCTGTTTGTGCAACTATTTTACGACACTATATTCGCTGTGCTTTAAAAATTTCAAGAATTCATTTACTTCTTTTTCAGTCACTGATTCATTAACAGTTGGTTCAGGTCCTGTCGGCTTCTCCTTCCTTTGCTCAATTGCCAATGATTTTCCTTTAACCTGCTCGACTTTTATATTTGGGGTATAACGCCTTCTACTGCGCGTATAAAAACCCTCGTCTTAACTTTCCTCTGATGTATTAATCGGGATCTCCTCTCCCGGGATCGTCACGTTGCAGCTATAGTTCCATGGTACCCTTTTGCTATCTTTATAAGGGAAAGCAACGGGCTTCTGGATCACGACTTTTGGCGTAACTTGTACCCTGGCTTTGTTAATTCTCGGACGTGATATGATAACCACTAGGTGGCTGGCTTTGTAAACATCCTTCGTCGACCCTTCTTCTGATGCACACACTTATGTTTCTTCTGGGCTTTCAACATATTTGAAGAATTCTATCTCCTTATTATCCATTAATCCTTGTACCAAAGCCCTGAATTCGCTACATTTCTGAATCTCATGATTCTCTAGATTGTAGAATTCGCAATAAGTCATCCCTTCTCGGGGTCTAACCCATGAATTCTGTGGTATCAGCCCCATTTTCACGATTTTCTTCCATACTTCTTTCAGTGGAGTATTCATTTCTGCGATATTCGTCTTAATTTCTTTCCCCACGCTCTCGATTATCGCGTTTATTCCCTTGTCCCCATGGTTAGGTAACGGATTCTCTGCACTAGGTGTATCATCAAATTTCACGATGCCCATGTTGATGAGTCTCTCAACCAATTTCTTAAAAGTGGTACAGTTTTCTATCGAGTGTCCTGTGGCCCCCGCATGATACTCGCATTGGGCATTCGCGTTATGTAATGACCCAAATTTTACGGTTATCGGGAAAGTGAATTTTCGGGTCTCCATTTCTAAAAAAATAGATTCGTAAATATTTATTAAAAATATTTACGAAGTCAATTGAATGGTTAATTAGACTTTAATTAAGTAAATTTAGCTTAATTAAGAGTAATTAGTGGAAATGATTAAATTGAATTAAGTGTGAAAGTTTAATTATAGAATAAAGAAAAGTGAAGGGACTAAATAGGAAATAAGCCAAAAAGGGGTGACAAATGTATGGTTAAAATAAGTTAAATGTGTACAAATATAAATGGTACACATGTATTATACATGTGTATTTACTTATTATATAAGTAAAATAATAATAATTAAAGTATATTATATTAATATTATTTTATATTAATTAATTAAATAAATAAAAGTTATGACAAGTGTAAGGTGATAAATTAATACATGTGTATTAATAAATATACACATGTATAAATAATAAATATTATAATAGTTTAATAATAAAATAAAAAAATGAAAAAAAGAAATAAATGAAATAAAAGAAATGAAAAAGAAAAACAAAGCAAACGAAACAGAGAAGAACAGGGGAGAAAGAAAGGAAAGAAAGAAAGAAAGGGAGAAAAGAGAAAATCAAGGTTTTGAAGCTTTAAACTTTAATAGGTATGTCAATTTAGCCCTTTTTACTTAATTTTGATGTTTTAAAAGCTTTAGAACAAAGTTTTGATGAAATTAAGTTGATATTTTGAAAGTTATTAGATTTCTACATATTGTTCATGTTGAGTAAAATGATGAATTAAGGGCTAAATTGATAGAAATTCAAGTTAGAAATGAAATAAGGATTAAATTGTAAGGTGATTCATAAGTTTTATGCTTTAAGGACTAAATTGAAAGAATTTTGAAATTATGGTTTTATGATGAAAATAGATAATTATGTCTAAGTTTGGTTAAAAATTGAGTAGAAATTGGTTAAAAATTGAGTAGAAATAAAGTATGAATTAAGATAGAAAAGTAAGTGAATTTATTTAGGATTAAATTGAAATTAAAAGTAGAAAATCAACATTTAGCACTAAGACTATTTTGGACAGCAGCAGTAGTCTAAGTTTAAAAAATCACCAAAAATTGTAGAAATTGAATTAGAGGATGAATAAAATATATAATTAAATCTTATTGAGTCTAGTTTCTTATAAAAGAAACGATTTAAGCAATTGAATTGTAAATTAAGATATGTAATGAATTGTGTGAGACAAGGCCAGAATGAATTCAGGTTCCCCTATTCTGACTTTGGAAAATCACAAAAAATTGGAGAAAAATAATTAGAGGGTTAAAGTTATATGTTTAGAATCCCTAATGAGTCTATTTTTAGTAGAAATCAACGGTAATATTATCCGGGTTCTGTACTGTGAGATAATTAATTTTTAGTGAAGAAGGGTCAAAACTATCAGACAGCAGAATAGGGGTGAATTTAAAGAATAAACTGTACTTAATGGCTAAACCAAAAATTCTGAAAATTTTATGGTAAGAAGATTTGTGAGTCTAGCTTCAGGAAAAATTAACGGATCTTAATTTAGAATTCTGTAACTCAAGATATAAATTAGTAATGTATTAATGATTATGAATTGTATTAATTTCGTAGTCAATGTGGTACCGAAAATCTCGGCTAAGGAAGGACAAGACAAAGTCAACGGGAGTTAGCTCGAAAATTACGGTTTGTATTTCTATAATCCGAACTCAGTCATTATTTGTTATATTTATATACATATGACAATTGTTAGTGTTAGAATTATGATGTTTTACAATTGAAATGGATTGATTTTGGTATGTGATGAATTTATCAAATTTATATTGATTGAAATCATTTTGATTGAATTTATATTGATTGAAATATATATTATATATATGATTTATGTAAAAATTTGAATATTGAATGAAAGTTATATTGAAAAATTATATTGATTGGAATATGAGGGAATTGATATGATTATATGAGATTTGTGATAATTGAATATTTGATATTGAAAAGTGAATTGAGTTGTATTAAATTATGAATTAATGTGAATAATTGAAATATATTTGTTGAATTGAATGAAAATGTATGAAATTATGAAAATGTGTGAATATATGTGATTATTAGAATGGTATATTGATGAAAGATTTATTAAATTGAGAAAGTGAATCAAATACCCTATTAACAGTATCGGACCAGATTGGATACAAATGGCATGCCATTGGATTTATGATGTGATGAGGAGATTTGTAGATCGGCCGAGAAGATGTTTCTGTTATTATATACTTCGTTTTATCCGAAGAGGCATTTAATGCCTTATTGGTGTGTTTGGGAGGATATGATATACTGGTGTGTTATGGAGGATTTATAATATTCCGGGTGTGTTTGGGTTGGATATTTTGGTGTGTTTGGGTTGGATATTCGTGTGTTTGGGAGGAATCCACGTATCTATCGTAGTCCGAGTCTTGTTAATAGGGGTAAATAAGTGAAAAGATAAATCGAGTGAATTTGATTGATTGAGCTATTGGAATGAAATGAGAAATTGAATTGAGAATTGAAATTGAGATATGAGATTGAAAACATGAACCAAAAGGTTCATGAAATGAGTGAAGTTCAAATGGATGATGATTGATGTTAGAATGAATTAAAATAGTATATTGTTAAGAAGTAAAGTGTGAATACAAATGAATTGTGAATATATTGTAAAGAATTTATACGGTAAGCAAATGAAAAGAATTGAGCAAATATGTTGTTGTGTTTGTTATATGGCTTGTATAGAATTTTTATGGTAAGTAAATGAAACTTATCTATAAAATAAATAAATGAATAGTTATATTTGTTATTGTGATTTTAAGTTTAATTGTTATATTATCAAGTGTTCGGATTATAGAAATACCATCGAGTGTATACTCAGTGTGCAGTTTTTTTTCGCGCGAGTTAAGTTAAGGCTAGATCATTGAATCAAGCATTTCGAGACCGATCCCGAATTCAATGAGGTAAAGTATGTTGAGTATTGATAATGGCATGTACCTAGAATGTTTAATGGGAGTCATTTAAGTTGTAAAAGTATTGATGAAATAAGTAAATTATGGTTGACAACGGTATATAGTATGAATTTTGAAATATAAAAAAATTCGTATTGATTCTAAATTAGTTCCAAATTGAATTTATCATCCATATTGGACCGCGAGGGCCCATTAAAGGGACGACATCTTAAAACTAGGATGAGTATGAATATTTATTTTAATTAATGATCAAATTGGGTATCTTCGATGGTAATGTTTCGTAACCTGTTTCGACGACGGTATAGGGTTAGGGGCGTTACATTTAGTGGTATCGAGCTAACCAGTGTTTAGCCGATTCTAGGATTAAGTCAAATCTTGAAAAGATTCTCGAAGTACATGCCATGATTGAGTCGAAATTGAGTCGGGATCGGATCTTTGATATATTTGTTTGATCTTTTTTATAGTTGAAATGTTAGATGAACATATCGATGGCATTGATTACGAATTATATAATCGGAGATGAATAGTTTGGTGAATTAAATGAAAATCGAATCGGTAATATTGAGTATTAACTCAATAAGTAATTAATTATTGAATGTTGACTGATGAAATAATAGAGAAATAGATAATATATAACTGTTTAGAATTATAACTAATGCTGCACAGTGAATAAAAGAAATTGTATCTGCTACGACATCTACCCCTCCTGTTTCTCAATCGGTTCCCAAAGTGCTTCAAGGTACGGAGTTTGTCTAAACGGGTAAGTTATCTGTTGCTAATACTTCGTAAATATAGTGTGGATGAATTGAGAATTAAAGCTGAAAATGATTTTGAAAGAACTGAAATCTAGTTAGAGAATATTATCGGGATTGTAAATGAATTATTCTGTTCATCGATTAAATGTTAGAAAGGTATGATATTTACATTTAAAAGATTCACTTGCCAATGGAAAATATTGATTTCTGTTGTGATTCAGAAAGGGTTATTTGGAAATTTTCTGAGATGAGTTCTGAAAGATATATACATCAGTTGGAGATTTCTTATCAGAAATGTACAAAATTCTTGAAGCTTAAACAGGATCATATGATCGTAACTGTGTATGAAGGGATTTTGTTTGATTGAATAAGTATAGCATAGGGTGTATTCCGATAGAAACCGTATGATACAAATGGTTTAAAGATGGTTTAAATGAAGACAGAAGCTGGATAATATAGAATAATGAATGGAATATGTGTTAGACATGATTCTTCTTATTATTATTTTAGTGATTGCTCGAGGAAAGTTGAAAAGATATTATTCAGATTCGAGACCGAGTAACACGACTATCGAGAGCGATTACTCTGTAACTCCGGAAATATAGGTGATAGTCGAAGTGTGATAAAGGACTTCACTGAAAAATCTGGAGTATGAACATCAGCCACGGCATATGTTAATCGTATAAAAGAAGATATTTCTCTGTCGGATGTCATTACAAAGATCCATTAAATATTTGCTGTTGAGTTCATTGAATTTTTGGTTGAAGTATCAAATTTCCAGGTCAGTATTTATTGATTGATAGAATCTGTATAAACTATCTGATAATGATACTAAGGTACTATTTTCTGATCGATTTGATATTATTATTGTTCGATGTGATTCTGAGAGTGGAATGGTTAATTTTGCACGATGTTTGTGATAAATTATAAGCAGAAGTATAATATGTTGCAAGATCAAGATGATGAAATGTTTTGTTGAATCAGAGAAGATTGAACTAAATGTCTATTGTGATATTGAACATGCCGCCACAGATATATGCCAGAAAGGGGTCATGGTATTTACCTTGCTTATGTATTGAATATTAAAGTATTCAAGTTAAGGTTTAAATCATTGACAATAGTGTGAGAGAATTCGATGTGTTTCGAAATGAGTTGCTCGAACTCATCATTGATTGAAGAAGTTGTATATGCTATAGATTTTGTGATCAAATGATAGTGAAAAATATATTTGAAATCGAGAGGTTTTCTAAAACTAGTCGATTATTACGAAAGATGTGGAATTGGAATGATCGATAGAGCGTTAGCAAGGTTCGATTAGTTGAAAGCTCGATTAATCAAGCATTTGTTCAGTTTAGTTTGAAATCCAGTCAAGAAACTTGTGATTTACTGAGGATAGCAACGTTTTGATGCAAGAAAGAAAACTAATAAATTATATTTTGGAAAGTTAGAATTACATGAGAAAAGAATTATCGATACTTGATTTAGAAATGATAGTTATTGTTCTTGCATTAAAAGATCAAGAAATGATAATTGATTATCATCCAAAAAAGGTAAATGAAGGTATGTATATTTAGAATTGAAAGTTCGCATTGTGTTATAAGCTATGGACATCCGATCATATTACTTGATGATGGCTCAAGTGTAGTTGAGATAAAAGTTAAACCGACTTGTTTACAACAGTGCGCAAAGCTCAAAAATGTGATAACGAGTTATCGGTTAAATGGGTATAGTATACAAATGACCTTTGATTAAATATTTCGATTGAATCTAATGATTGCTGTTATGTAGAGATAGAAAGTCATGTACCAAAGAATTCAGAAACTTATATAGAAGATTTTTGTATAAAATTTATAGTAGTGACATGTCTATGCATTTTGGAAGAAATAAGTTGTACTATGATTCGAAGCAGATGTGGTGATGACTTGGAATGAAAAGCGGTGGTTTGAACTTGTATATAAATGTTTATATCGAATCTGAGATACTTTGAATCATTACAACTAATAATGATAATAGAATGGAAATGGAATAGAATTTATATGGGTTTGGATTGAAATCATCTCTATCTGCGAAAAGAAAGATGATATTTGAATGATCATTAAAGGTATGGTGAAGTCTGCATATTTTGTTCTGGTATGAATAAATTTCTTACTTAATAACTGTCTGAAATATAGGTTTTTGAGGTCGTCAGATTCATGGTATGGTAATTTTTATTATTTCTGATTGAAATACATGGTTTATATTCTGACTCTAGAACAAATATAAGAAGTTTGAGGTACGTAATAATAGTTTACCGCACTACATGAAGCTCTATATGATTGAAATGTAAAACTTCACAGTATCTGATTGAATATGGTGAGAAAATAAAAATACAAGGCTGTTTGATTTGTGAAATTGAATAAGTGTGGAAGAGATTGAAAAAGAGAGGTTGGATTCTCGTTCTGCTTGGGTACCTGAAATTATAGAAAAAGTTAGTCGGTAATGAATTGATTGGTTTCACCTCTGAAGCTACACAAAATTTGTGATGCTCAGAAAATGTAGGTCAAATCTCTTATATGTTAGCTTGACAAGGGATATTGAAATTTAAATTGATTCATTGTACGAAGAAGAAGAACCGATTGAGATACTAGATTGCAATGTGAAGTTACAATACTGATGAAGCAATATGGGAACCGAAGAAACAAAGTGAGACTTTTATACCCTACCTCTTTTTCAGTAAATTTCGAGGACGAAATTTATTAAAAGAGGGAGAATTGTAATGACCTAAATTTTACGGTTATCGGGAAAGTGAATTTTCGGGTCTCCATTTCTAAAAAAATAGATTCGTAAATATTTATTAAAAATATTTACGAAGTCAATTGAATGGTTAATTAGACTTTAATTAAGTAAATTTAGCTTAATTAAGAGTAATTAGTGGAAATGATTAAATTGAATTAAGTGTGAAAGTTTAATTATAGGATAAAGAAAAGTGAAGGGACTAAATAGGAAATAAGCCAAAAGGGGTGACAAATGTATGGTTAAAATAAGTTAAATGTGTACAAATATAAATGGTACACATGTATTATACATGTGTATTTACTTATTATATAAGTAAAATAATAATAATTAAAGTATATTATATTAATATTATTTTATATTAATTAATTAAATAAATAAAAGTTATGACAAGTGTAAGGTGATAAATTAATACATGTGTATTAATAAATATACACATGTATAAATAATAAATATTATAATAGTTTAATAATAAAATAAAGAAATGAAAAAAAGAAATAAATGAAATAAAAGAAATGAAAAAGAAAAACAAAGCAAACGAAACAGAGAAGAACAAGGGAGAAAGAAAGGAAAGAAAGAAAGAAAGGGAGAAAAGAGAAAATCAAGGTTTTGAAGCTTTAAACTTTAATAGGTATGTTAATTTAGCCCTTTTTACTTAATTTTGATGTTTTAAAAGCTTTAGAACAAAGTTTTGATGAAATTAAGTTGATATTTTGAAAGTTATTAGATTTCTACATATTGTTCATGTTGAGTAAAATGATGAATTAAGGGCTAAATTGATAGAAATTCAAGTTAGAAATGAAATAAGGATTGAATTGTAAAGTGATTCATAAGTTTTATGCTTTAAGGACTAAATTGAAAGAATTTTGAAATTATGGTTTTATGATGAAAAATAGATAATTATGTCTAAGTTTGGTTAAAAATTGAGTAGAAATAAAGTATGAATTAAGATAGAAAAGTAAGTGAAATTAGTTAGGATTAAATTGAAATTAAAAGTAGAAAATCAACATTTAGCACTAAGACTATTTTGGACAGCAGCAGTAGTCTAAGTTTGAAAAATCACCAAAAATTGTAGAAATTGAATTAGAGGATGAATAAAATATATAATTAAATCTTATTGAGTCTAGTTTCTTATAAATTTAAGCAATTGAATTGTAAATTATGATATGTAATGAATTGTGTGAGACAAGGTCAGAATGAATTCGGGTTCCCCTGTTCTAACTTTGGAAAATCACAAAAAATTGGATAAAAATAATTAGAGGGTTAAAGTTATATGTTTAGAATCCCTAATGAGTCTATTTTTAGTAGAAATCAACAGTAATATTATCCGGGTTCTGTACTATGAGATAATTAGTTTTTAGTGAAGAAGGGTCAAAACTATCGAGACATGTGCCAATAGGGGTGAATTTAAAGAATAAATCAGATTTAATGGCTAAACCAAAAATTCTGAAAATTTTATGGTAAGAATATTTGTGAGTCTAGTTTCAGGAAAAATTAACGGATCTTAATTTAGAATTCTGTAACTCAAGATATAAATTAGTAATGTATTAATGATTATGAATTGTATTAATTTCAGTAGTCAATGTGGTACCAAAATCTCGGCTAAGGAAGGACAAGACAAAGTCAACGCGGGAGTTAGCTCGAAAATTACGGTTTGTATTTCTATAATCCGAACTCAGTCATTATTTGTTATATTTATATACATATGACAATTGTTAGTGTTAGAATTATGATGATTTACAATTGAAATGGATTGATTTTGGTATGTGATGAATTTATCAAATTTATATTGATTGAAATCATTTTGATTGAATTTATATTGATTGAAATATATATTATATATATGATTTATGTAAAAATTTGAATATTGAATGAAAGTTATATTGAAAAATTATATTGATTGGAATATGAGGGAATTGATATGAATATATGAGATTTGTGATAATTGAATACTTGAATCAAAGCTTCACCCATGATGTAATCCCTGCCCCTGAATTGATCTTGGGATTGATGAAGTTGCTCATTCGATCGATCGCTATTTATCTCAAGAAATTCAAGCTGAAGTTCACGATCTTGCAATGCTACCTTAAGTTCTTCTATCTTTCCTTTTAATTCTTCAATTTTGATTTGACTGGCTTTCAATTCAATTACAGAATTATGAGCACGCTGCTGATACAAGGACTTTTCTAGTTCTGTCACCCGCATTTTTAATCCTTCTTTCTCGTTCTGGCTTTCTACCAAACTCTCTTTTAGAGTACCCTCTCGAGCTTGAGCATCTCGAAATCTTTCTTCCCATTGGCTAGCTTTATTTTTCTCTTCTTTAACTTCTTGCTGCCACTGTTCACATGTTTTCCCTAATCCAGCAGTTCTCATTGATCTTCGCAGCTTCTTATAGTCTGTTTTCAAACTGTCCAGATCCTCTTCAGTTTTGTTCTTTCCTTTTCTGAGTTTTTCAGCTTCTAACTTCTGGACATCGACATCTAACCCCAGCTACATTTTTTCTTCTTCCAACTGCTCGATCCTCTTTTCTAGTTCCAGGCTATTTCTCTCGAAATCTTGTCTGACGATTTCTAGATCAGACGGGATTACTCTCAAGCATTCTTCCATTGATCTAGGGTCTTCTTGAACTGACGTGGGGATGTTATCGTTAATCCTCTGAATCCACCACTGGTCGTACTTAAGGGTAGCCATGGGATTGGCAGCAAACTTTTTCATTCTACGAATCTGGTTCCAGGCATTCGATATTTCGTGAACTCTCTTTTTGTAGTTATTCCTAGTGAATACGAATTTACACTGAGCTAACCCGTATGTTGGTGGTGTGAACTGTCTGGACCTGTACTGTCTTAACACCAGCAGAGGAGCATACCCAAAGGCTCCCCATATTCCTAACAAGGGGACCCAATCGAAGTCTCCACATCAGTATAATATTTCGTCAGGAACCATCCACGGGGCTCTCCATTCGACGTTCTCTTCTTGTAATTTCTGAAGGATTGTCATCCAATTTTCTTCTGTAATATCGTCTCTTCTCGGCGTAGCCACTAATTCTTTCAGTGGAGAATAGGTTTCAGAGAAGACGCGATACGAGACCTTTTCCACTTTCTAAAAATGGCTGTGGAACCATGATAGCAAAAGCTGTGCGCATCCAATAAATCTTCCTTCATCCGCTCTTCGACAAGCATTCAATGATCTGAAAGTTTTAGCCAATATCGCAGGCACAGGTGTGGTCCCTTTACTAAGCCTATCAAAAAGATCAGAAACCGCCTCATCTATATGCCCTAAAGCTTTGGGAAAGATAACCAATCCATAAATGCTCAAGGCGAAGACATCTACCCTCTTCTTCATGTCAGGATGTGCTAAGATTAAATCTCTCAAATTCCTCCAAGGAATGCACCTACAACCCCCTTTTTATTTGATTCGGGCTGTGACCCACTGCTCGCTCATTCCTGTGATGTTCATAAACTTTTTTGAGAATGCTGGGCCATTGGCAGCCTTGGAATAAATTCTGTCGACCTGAATCTTTGGGCATCGGATCAAGGCTGTGTATTCTTCTATTGTGGGTACCAAATCTACCTTCCCAAAAGTGAAGCAACTGTAAGCAGAATTCCAATATTGAACGAGGGCTCGAAACAGGCGTTCGTCTATCTTGACGTCGAGCAAATAAGGTAAATCGCCATAATGACAATAGAATAGCCGTTTGGTCTCGTCATCCCACTGAGCCCAGATTTCTTTCATCTCTTGGAGATTATTCTGAGTTACGCTAACCCGAGTAAAATCCCATAACTCTGACACGTACCCCTCGGTTAGGCTATCACCTTTCTCTTGTTGTGTTGTCTCAGCCCATATCCGGACAGCAGCATTATCCTCTACTTTATCAAAAAACCCGTTTTCCATGATAAGCTATCTTCTTAGCAACCGAATGAAAATCAACACCTTTTATGATGAAAATGTCATGCAAATACAATCGAAACAAAACAAAACAAGTCAGTATTTCATATGAAAATTAAAGCAAATAAGGAATAACAAATATAACATTTGTTCGGGTGACCAGTAGGGTTTCAGAATGGCTCTACCTAGGGAGGGCTCTTAAGGCTCATTATATGGGGTTTGGTTCTAGAGTAAAAGGTACCTGAACCAGTAGATTCCTCGATCTTCACCCATTATAGGCTCATACAGACCGAGTTCGGTTCAAGGGAACACATTTCCCTATGGCTGCACGGAGATGAAAATCTCAGGAAGACATAGGTACGGATGTACTCCGAAAGCGATCCACTATCCTGCACGGAGGTGAAAACCTCATGAATGAGTAGTTTCTCGCTCCCACTTAGAGGGGTGTGATAACGGTCATGCAATGCAATATGCAAAATTATTTAAAAGCTCAAATCAACACCACAGGTATTATATCGCAACTAACAGATGAAATGTGATGAAGGGATCGTAATTCAAAACCAACTTTTTAATTTTCGATAAAAAGACAAAAGTTAATCAACTTGTGGCTTGACTCTCTTATCTGGTCTCCAGTGGAGTCGCCAAGCTGTCGTAACCATTTTTTTTGAAAAACGGGAATCGACTTAAGTTTTGGAAACGAAAATGAAAAATAAGAGTCGCCACCAATCCTTTTTGATGAGGTGTGATCGGGTCACCTTAAATTAATCATTTTAATAAAAGTTGAGACTTACTAAAACGATAATTTTTGGTCTACGAAAATCAGAAAATGAGCTCAGGAGTCGGTTACGCACGAGGAAGGATTAGCACCCTCGATACGCCCAAAAATTGGTACCTAGTTGATTAATTAGTGTCTTAGTGTCGAAAATTTGAAAACTTGGAAGAATTTAAAATATGATCCCTCTTTTGTAAAAGATACCCAAATGTTAAAGACCTTTTCGTCTCGCAATAATGAAATACCACGTCTAGTAAGTTAGGACACGATATCTCGAACTTTGAGACTGAGCTTGCCTTTTGTTTAAAATTAAGGTATTTTAACTTCTTTTAAAAGGATATTCGGTTAGTTAGGGTGAACGAAGAAGATCAAAACCCAGTAAGTTAGGGCACGTTTCCTCGAATTTTTGAGAACCGAATATTGCCTTTATTTGCAAAATAATCTTATTTTGAGGTAACGAAATGTCGTACCCGGTAAGTTAGGACACCACACCTCTTATTTTCGAAAATAAGCATTTTAAAACTCGTATAGTAATTTAAAAAGAATATTCCGTTATTTAGGTAAAATAAGAAAAATCGAAATCCAGTAAGTTAGGGCACGATTATCTCGAATTTCTTAATGTCGGATATCGCTTTTATGAAAGAATTATTTTTTAAAAAAGTGATTTATAGTAAAATATAAAAGCAAATTAGGGTATTAACAGAATATTAATAACAGAGGTAGTGACATAAACAATAATAATGACGGATAATGTAAATTTGCAGATACATTGAGACACATGAATAAACGAATGAGCATAATGTCTAAAGCATAATAATGACGAAAATATGAATAAGAAACTTAAATAACTAAGTAATGAGAAGATAAGTGAAAAAGATGATAATAATAATGCAATAATAGTAAAAAAGGGTGATAACTATGCGGCAATCGTAAAACCTGAAGGGAGCCAGCACTTGCAAAAGCAAAGGGCAAAAAATTCCATTTCACATCAAGGTTTCTATTGAACAAGGATTCCCTATAGGAACTGGTTTCGGATCCAATAAAATCATGAAAGCAATTGTGAAAAAGGGTAAGAGCAAGTGAAACTTACTTCTCTGTGATGAATCGAAAAGGGAATCATTCAAAAGACCCAAACATGTAGGTTGCGGAGAGGTCCACTCGCTTCTTGTGACTAGCATTCAAGCATCCGATCGAGCCGGTAGGGTCGGGCAATGACAGCTCCATTCATCGAGATCTATATCTTGCCAACAATAGGACCCGTGATCGCCTTACTCCGTGATTTGCAGGCGGGGGAATGACTGTCGAAGAACTCTTGTAGCGACAGTGGTGAAGATCAACCCCAATACATCGTGAGGTAGTTGATCCCAAAGGTCGAAACTCGCTTTGCTCTTCTTCCATCCGATCTTCATTCAAGTCATGAAGGTCATAATCAAGTCAAACAGAAAAAAGGAAAAGTCAAAGATTGAGGGTTACCTTATATAACTTTCCTCGCAACTTGGATTATTATGCAAAACCTAAACACAAAATCAAAGACAACCAAAAAGAAAAAAGAAAGAGGTAATTTAGGAAGAGAAAAGTAGGAATAGTATAAGACAACGTACGTATCTATTGTAGTAATCCAATTTTGCCTGGCCCAATACATAAACCCAAACAAAGATAAAATATAAACAAAATAAACAAAATCCAAATTACAAGCCCAAACCAATACAAAACCCCTAAGCCCAATAACTCACAACTTAAACTTTTTTTACAAAGATCGAAAACCCTAGATCCCCTATACGTCGCTGCTCCTGGCCATGTCAACGGATGTGATGCCCGAGGACTGCCTTCCCTGCCATCATTTCACCGAAATAGCAAGCGTGCGACTCCCATAGTCGTTGACCACCATCATGACCTGCAAAGAAGAAAGAAAAAGACAAAAGCAGAAAAAACAAAAACAGAAACAAATATTTGTAATCACTCGACTATAAAAGCTGAATAAATAGATTGTAATAGACACTAAGAAAAAGCAAAGAAATATAAAAATTTCCAATTCTAAAAAAGTATATTTTTACATCGTATACATATAAAAAAAACAATAAATAAAACACGAAACTTTTTTTACCTTTGTTGCCACTTTCGATATCCCCTCTGGCTTGAAAGGCCGTCGAATCCTTAGGGATTCACCAGAAGGCCACTTTGGAGGAGGATCGGGACCTGAAAGGTTCTTTTTGCATTTTTTGGATTATGGTCGGATTTTAGGGATTTCAGTCCTAGATTCGGGTTCCCCGCGAAACGGAGATAAAAAAATGGCTTTTTTTACAACTCCGGCCACCGAAGGTGACAGCCACTGTCGCTGATGACCGGTGGCCATGGCGGAGCACCGACGACCCAATGGCCGGATTCAATGGCAATTTCAGAGGAAAAAAAAAAAAAGAAGGAAGCTTTTTTTTTTTTTAAAAAAAAGGGTGTAGAAATGATTTTTTATATTTTTTACTTAAATAGGGCACATAAACAACATCGTTTCGTCGTGGCCCTAAATGCCCCAAAATGATATCGTTTTGGGGCCGACCTAATGACCCAACCCGAATTTTCTTAGGATCCGTGAGTTTTTAAAGGGAATGGTCTAATTGCTGCTTTGGCCCTTTTATTTTTTTTTTCAATTTCATCCTATAGCTTAGTATTTTTTATTTTATTTCTTATTTTTGCCCTTTTATTTTGTTTTTGTGCAATTTAGTCCCTCGACCCACTGTGGACCCATTGAGGGAATGACACGTGTAACTGTGGGTGGGATAATTGCCTTTTGAGTCCCTGTACATTTTATCCTATTTTAATTTAATCCTTTTATGTCCTATTTCTTTATGATTTAGACTTTTAATTTTGTTATACTTTCAAGTTAGCCTTTTATTTCCTTTTTTCTTTATTTACCCACTTATCTATTTCTTTTTTTTTTTTTTTGCAATACATACCTTAAATGTTGTTCAAATTTCGATTAAACCCCTCATTTATTTAATGTTGCCTCTTCATTTACTATATCTTTTATTTTAACATTTAAAATTTTTGTTATTTATTTATTTTTATTATTATGCATTTTTATTTTATCCCTTTTATTACTATTATTATTATTTCTATCATTCATATTAATATTATGATAGTAATCATGACATGATATCGCTGTTATTACCATAAATTGATGTTTTTACTTTCATTATATTTGCATTATTATTACTCACTAGCATAACATTTTTTATTTTATCTTTTATTTTATTTATTTATTCATTTATTTATTTATCTATCATGTTAATATTATCATTTTTTACCCGCTACTATGTTACCTCATTTTGCTAAAAATTCATGCCGTGTAAATCATCTTAAAATATATTTATCCATTTTATTACTAGGCCTAGACAAATTAAAATGCATATCGATTTAAAAGACTACATTCGTTCTACCTAAAAAAGTAAAATTTTAAAACCAAGGCAATATTATTTGTTTAGGGATTCGAGAAATAGTGCCCTAACTCATGGGGTATGACTTTCTCCTTTAACCAAGATAAACGAGCATCCTTTTAAATTTTAAAATATATAATAGAGCAAATCGAGTTTCGCCACAAAAATGGGGATCGTATTTTCTTTGAATTTTAATTCTCGACACTAAGACATCAAGTAATCAATTAGGTACCAATTTTGGGCGTTATGAGGGTGCTAATCTGTAACAACCCGTTTTTCAATGGTGTTAGAAACAGTGATTTTGGGGCCCCCAAATTTGACGAGTAAGTTCGTAAATATTATTATTTAATATTTATGAGTCAAATTTGATTTTTAAAAAGGTTTTTGATTTGATAATTTATGTTATATAAGTGATTTATTAAGTTTAAGTGGTTTTAGAAAATGAGGTATCGGGACCTTATTTTTATAAATCGAGCCGTAAATATTTTTATAAATATTTACGGAGTGTCACTAAGGTGGTATTAAAGTTTCATTGAAAAATTTTAACGTTTCGATAGTTAATTAATTAAAAAGCACCAAATTGAAAAAAAGAAAAAGTGCATTCTTGGGACTCTGTTCCCATAAATCGGACTCGTAAATATTTATTAAAAATATTTACGAAGCTAGTTGTGTAGTTAATTAGATTTCGATTAAGTAAATTTGCATAAATTAAAAGTAATTAGGTATAAGGACTAAATTGCATGTAGGATGAAAGTTGAATTATAGATTGAAGAATAATTAAAGGGACTAAAGAAGAAATTTTACCATTATTTTTTTAGTGGGACTGCATTAGGTAAGATATAATTTATTATATATATTGTAATAATTAAAGTTTTCTTAAGTATTAAGTATATATAAATATATATATTATATAATTATAATAAAACAAAAGTAATAAAAAGAAAGACAAAACCAAAACCAAAATTTGAAAGAAAAGAAAGAAAGAAAAGGGAAAAAAAGAGACTCAAAGGCTTAGTGACTTCAAAGTTTTCAAATTCAATTGTTTAGTCAATTTAGTCCTATTTTCTTGTAATTTGTATGTTTTTGAAATCTCAGTGTTAAGTATTACCCAACTCATGTCAAAATTTTAGTAATTATTAAGTTTTTAAGTGTTGTTAATATTAAATAATTTTAGTATTAGGGATTAAGTTAATAGATTTCTAAGCTAGAAGTGAAAAAGGATTAAATTGTAGAATAAATTGTGAATTTTGAATAATATGGACTAAATTGTGAAAAATTTAAAATTTAGGGGTGTTACATTTAGTGGTATCAGAGCTTTTTAAGTTTAGCTAATTCTCGAACTAAATCGAGCTCAGAATTAAGTTTAGAGGTACATGCCATAATTGAGTCGAATTGAGTAGGGATTTGGATGTTGATATATATTTTTTTATTTTATAGTTGAAATAGTCGAATGATTATAATGATTATGTTAATGGTAAATGTTATGTTATACGAGTGTATATATGAGAGTCAACTTTTGAGGCTTTACAACCTTCACCCCTTCACCTGTATAGTCTTATACAACGAAATTTACAAGATTTATATTCATTAAGCTTACAAGTGTGAAACTGAAGAGTTCAATAGCTGAATGAATAATAATGCGGCCAGAGCCGACGATGGGTTAGCAAGTAAAGAGAGTTCTAGAAGAGATATTAGATTTTTCTGAAGATTATTCGGGATACGCAATGTCGCTATTAAGGAAAACGTTATTCACGAGTAATCGACTTATTTAGGTATGGTATTTAAAGAATGAGTTAACTAGAATTTCTTCTGAATTGATTTCTTTAGTGATTGGGATAATGTGGGATCGTTGATGACTATAGTAGTTAGTGGGATAGTGTTGAAATTGCAAAGAAATCTGAATGCAGCTGTTATAGTCTAGTATCTTGTAGTGATCTCTTCTGGGTATTTTATATGTTCATTTATTCTTAGAGGTATATGTAATAATTCATCTTCGGAGGTGATTCTTATCGTAAGATAACGTTAGCTAATCATAATGTTAGATAGAAGTATTGTTAGGCTGGTTGATTTCTGATAAGCATTACTCTATCTTTCTTTGGCATTCTATTCCATTATATTTGGTAGATAATTTGATGATAAAACTCATATGATGTTATTATTCTATTTCTACTAGTTGTTGCTTTACTTTATATATACGCAAATTATGTTGTTTCTATCACAACTAATTCCAGTGCGTATGAGTGGTGTTCTTCTTCTAGATTTTTCTGAGGAATTATCAAGCTCTTTATTATTCAATATGGGTTGTGCTCTTAGAAATTCAATATAGCTTCAAATATTGGATTTCATTATCTCAATTTTCTTATCATTCTTATTGTTTAATTTATCAAACATGGTTCATCTGTAAAAGATATTCATTGGCCGAAAGTAATTACATTTATTACTGTTATAAATCTTGGTTCGATCATGGGAGCTTGGTGATATGGATCTCTGATTATAGAAGTTATATTACTGTATTGGTTGTTATTGGGGCTACTTTTGGTTTTCCTCTTCTATTTTGGAGTGCACTATTGATGTTGAGGTATTGTTCTATCTATACAATTGAAAAGTTGGTCCCATTATAGCACTATGGTTTTTAATCTATCTGATGGTTGTGGCTTCGGTATAGTTCAAAGCTTCGATGTTAATAATTGAAATAGCTTTATTATATATAATCCCTTTCTAGCTTTCGTGAAAGGGTTGACATCGGCAAAAAAGTAGACGGTGGAAGATTGAGCTCAAACTTGTATATTGGTTTTCATTCCTCAGGTAATCTTGATTAATGTTAACAAGTTAAAATGAAATGTTATGTTTAAGGATATTTGATTAATATTGTCGTAACCATTTTTTTTGAAAAATGGGAATCGACTTAAGTTTTGGAAACGAAAATGAAAAATAGGAGTCGCCACCAATCCTTTTTGATGAGGTGTGATCGGGTCACCTTAAATTAATCATTTTAATAAAAGTTGAGACTTACTAAAACGATAATTTTTGGTCTATGAAAATCAAAAAATGAGCTCGGGAGTCAGCTACGCACGAGGAATGATTAGCACCCACGATACACCCAAAAATTGGTACCTAGTTGATTAGTTAGTGTCTTAGTGTCGAAAATTTGAAAACTTGGAAGAATGTAAAATACGATCCCTCTTTTGTAAAAGATACCCAAATGTTAAAGACCTTTTCGTCTCGCAATAATGAAATACCACGTCCAGCAAGTTAGGACACGATATCTCGAACTTTGAGACTGAGCTTGTCTTTTGTTTAAAATTAAGGTATTTTAACTTCTTTTAAAAGGATATTCGATTAGTTAGGATGAACGAAGAAGATCGAAACCCAATAAGTTAGGGTACGTTTCCTCGAATTTTTGAGAACCGAATATTGCCTTTATTTGCAAAATAATCTTATTTTGAGGTAACGAAATGTCGTACCCGGTAAGTTAGGACACCACACCTCGTATTTTTGAAAATAAGCATTTTAAAACTCGTATAGTAATTTAAAAAGAATATTCCGTTATTTAGGTAAAATAAGAAAAATCAAAACCCAGTAAGTTAGGGCACGATTATCTCGAATTTTCTAATGCCGGATATCGCTTTTATGAAAGAATTATTTTTTAAAAAAATGATTTATAGTAAAATATAAAAGCAAATTAGGGTATTAACAGAATATTAATAACAGAGGTAGTGACATAAACAATAATAATGACGGATAATGTAAATTTGCAGATACATTGAGACACATGAATAAACGAATGAACATAATGTCTAAAGCATAATAATGACGAAAATATGAATAAGAAACGTAAATAACTAAGTAATGAGAAGATAAGTGAAAAAGATGATAATAATAATGCAATAATAGTAAAAAGGGTGATAACAATAACATGTCAAATAGTAAAAATTAATAATAATAATAATAAATATAGTAATGATAATAGTAAGAATATACAATATGTGGTAGTAGTATATAGTTTAAAAATATAAACATAAAATATGAGAAATAAAAATATATAAATGATATAGTATTAAGGTATATGCATAACAATAAAAATACAATATTAAAAGATATAAAATGTATATATAACATAATGTTAAAATATTTACATAGTATATAATAATAATAATAATAATAATAATAATAATAATAATAATAATAATAATAATAATAATAATAATAATAATAATAATAATAATAATAATATATAATAATATATATATATATACATATACTCATTAAAGATGTATACATATAATAAAACACATGCTAATATTAATAACAAATGTAATAAGGGTAAAAGGATATAAATATAATAATACATATAACGTAGTATTAAAATATACGTATAATATAGTATTTAAACATGTATATATATGTTTGTTCGGGATAATAATATATATATAAATAGCTATAAATATATATATACGAAATACAAATATGTAAGTATTAAATAAAATTACAAAATAATTCTAATAATAGTAAAACACTAATGATGATAATAATAATAATAATAATAATAATAATAATAATAATAATAATAATAATAATAATAATAATAATAATAATAATAATAGAATGATAAACAGCACAAGAAAACAATAATATGAAAACTGAATTAGATCTAAAAAGGACTAAATTTGAAGAAAAGATGAAGTTCTGGGCCAATTTAGAAGGAAACGTAAATAATCGGACCTATTTGAACGCGCTTGAGACTACAAAGGGCAAAAAGGGCAATTTTCCCGAGCCTTTAAAACGAAGTCGTTCGAATGGGGGCCAAAATGAAACTAAAAATAAATTTTAAGGTGAAATTGAAGAAAAGAAAAGGGCTTAATTGCGAGATCTGGAAAAAGCGGAGGGACTTGTTGGGAAAATATCCCATTAGGACAAAAACGCGCGGATCCCCTAGCGGGTCGGGTCGCCTGCGCGGGTTGAGGGCCAAACGGCGCCTTTTTGAGGTCTTCAAAATCCCCGTAAAACTATGTCGTTTTATACTCCTATATAAACTAAATTTTTTCAAAAAAAATTCATTCTTCCCTCTTGTTTTAACAAAAACCCTTCTTTTTTTCTCTGTGCAGGTGCTCCGGGTTCGGTCTAGCTCCGGCGAACCGCCACCGTATCGTCCACCACGGTGGCCGAAAATCGCCCGAGGTAAAATTTTTCTTTTTTTCTTTTTTATAGTATATATATTTATGTAATATTTTTAGTAGAATATGGATTATGTATAAACAAATTCAAAAAGAAAAGAATAAAAAGAACAAGAGTAAAAAGAAAAGTAAAATGACCTTTTATTCGGTCTTTGAGATGTCTTACTGCTATGTTTGAGTTAATGTTTGAATCTCTTCTGTTGCTATTCCTCCTTTTGTATATCGAAAAAGGAAGGAGAAAAACCGACCCTTACATCTGATTTTTCGTGGCTTATATAGCCCGTTTTTACATGATTTCAAAATATAAAATGCATAACATGTTTTCCTTTTTAATTTCTTGCAGGTGCAGAGGCGGTGGCACAGTGGCGGTGCTTGCGGTGCTATGGCGTATTGGATGGGACAAGGGCAGTGGTGGTGCTAGGCTATGGGGGCTAGGGTTTTTAGTTTAGGTTTTTTTCTTTTGATTTTCTTTAATGTATTGGGCTGTGTTATTGGACTTCTGTTGGGTTTTTGTTTAGTGGGTTTGGGTTTAGAAAATGGGTTTTGGGTTAGTTGGGTCTTGGTGTTGGGCTTGTTTGTTTGTTGGGTTTGGAGCCAAAATGGGTCTGTACAAATATTCTGTAGGAATTGTGATAGATTGTATGTCAAGGTTGTCTTGACAATAAGAAGAAGGGATTATTCTGAAATGTTATTATTTGATAGATAAAATTGACTCAGTTGTTTTAATCAGAGTGAGTATTTATTTAAAAATTTAATTGAATTATACGCATTCGAGTCTATCTTCAGGTCCGGGAATAAGTTTTGTGCATTAATGGGTAAATAGAAGGACAATTAGAATGAGAAATTTAGATTCTAGAAGACTTGATACAGAAATATATCTATTAGGTCAGTTCTAATCGGGAAATGTTATTATGAGTTAAAGTCATCCAGATTGTTGAAGTTATCGCACTTGTGTAAAATGATATTGCTTGACGCTTTCCTAGAAAAAAAAAAAGGGGAACAAATATCAGTTGCAAGATACAGATGCAACCACGTCAGAAGCATCAGTTAGAGTTTGATAATCCAGATTTCTCGGTTATGTTTCGATAGACAATTACAGAGAATTTCTCGGTAGTTATACTACTAATGATAAAGTGATGACAGGAGAACATTAGAGCTACTCAATTAAGTTCAGGTATAGTATTAATCTTTAAAATGAGTTTTGATATGAGTTCGAAAATGATATCAGTTATGATTGATTTTTATGGACTTCGATTGAAAAGGTGGAAGAAAGACTTGACTTAATAGTTCGTACCAGGTGAGAAATTCCGAGGACGAAATTTTTGTAAGGAGGGAAGAGTTGTAACAATTCGTTTTTCAGTGGTGTCAAAAACAGTGGTTTCGGGGCCACCAAATCCGACAAATAAGTTCATATATATTATTATTGAATATTTATGAGTCAAAAAAAGGTTTTTGATTTAATAGTTTATGTTAATAAGTTCAAAAAAAGGATTAGTGGCGACTCCATTTTTGTTTTTTAAAATAAAAAAATCGATTTTCAAAAATATTCGACATTTATATATATACATGTAAAAAATGGTGTTTAGTTGAAAAAAGAAGAAGACGAAAAGGCATGGAAGGCAGGCGTAGCTTTAACTTTAACTGCGAAAACTGGGCTACTTAATGCGAGAATTAGATAATTTGTGTGCGTTATAAGGGACAAAGTAATTTGAAAGGTTGAAACATTGGACATGGTTTACACCTTAGTGTTTAAAATAAATTTCCAACTTTGTTGTGTTTCATGTGAAGCTATTTTCCTTTCGTATGAAGAGAGATTTAATTGTATAGGGACCAATTGTATAATTTAATTTAAACTTTTCATTTGAAATGATTATTTAACATGTCACGTTAGCTTATCGTTATACTGTTAACGACAATTAATGCCCGGTGATTAAAATGTTACAGCACGATAACGTAAGTGACTAAAACATAAAATTTCAAACATAAGTGGCTAAAATGTAACCTGAAACAAACAAAATTGACTATTTTGATAGTTTACCCTTTATTCAATAGTTTCAAAAAATAGATTTCTAAACAAAATAATTAGAAATATTAATTATTTAAAATAATGCATATTAAAAAATTATTTTAAAGTTTCTCATCCAAGTGCAATATTTTCAATGAAAATAATTAAAAACATTTAAATATGACATTTAATCTTAAATTATTATTATAAAAATATTTTATTAATATTAAAAAAATGTCTATTTACAAAAATTAAAATTCAATGATACAAAAATTTTAAATAAAAATTTATTAGTGTAATTGTATTATTCCTAATAAATTATAGGTAAAACTAAAATATTATATAACAAAATAATACGATGTTAACAAAAAATAAAAATATTAAAATATTAACACGATCAAACATTATGCAAAATCCAACTCAATTTAAATATATATCATATATTAAATAAAAAGGAACTATACAAATATTGTTGAGTCAAGGATCACAAATTGGAAGTTGAAATCACCTCTTGAAACTTCGAGATCCACCTATGCATGCGCACAAAATAAATATGCCATATGTTGAGCGGTAAAGCTCAATGATACTTTATGATTCAAGATAATACAATATTAACATTAGCAAATGATCACAAGCAAATTGTGCTCAATATCTAACCAATTTACATCCTTTCATGCCAAGAATTCCGATTACCATTAAAAAATAATATATAATTTACTATCAACAATATAGTTTGAAGGTTTTCTTAATGTCATATTTGACCTTTGAAATTTAACAGTGGAATGGGATGTTTATATTAAAAATAAAGAATAAATAAACATTTAGGGTATATTTAATTAACTGAAAAATTAAAGTACTAAAAAACAAAAAATAAATCAACATTTAACCCCATGTCAAATGCTTCAATGGTGATAAATGCAGCTACATTGAAAGACAAAGTTCAAAATGTGTATGGGTTGAAGTGGCTCCTCTTAAGACTAAATTTTTTGTTGGTACCTAAATTAAGGACCACACATTGGAGTTGAAATCATTTTTCGTAATTTCGAGGTTCATCTATACCCTCACGTGGAATAAATATATTGTGCATTAAACGATAAAATTCAGTGATATTTTTATGATTTTAAATAATACAACATTAATATTAATAAATGATCATAAAAAAATCATGCTCAATGCCTAACCAATTTACATCCTTTCATGCCAAGTAATATCATTACCATTAAAGAATAGTTTATATATACACATTTATTTATTTATTTACTTTGAAGGGTTTTTCAATATCACAGTTGACTCTTGAAATTTAATAGAATGTGTAATGTGATGCTTATATTAAAAAAAAAAAAGAAAAGAAGAAAGATAAATTAACATTTAGGGTATGTTTGATAAATTAAAAAAATTAAAGCACTAAAAAACTAAGTGCTAAATTTTCTAAGCACTAAGTTCGTATTATAAAATTGTTTGATAAATTGAAAAATTAAGTACTAAATTAAAAAAAAAATCAAGTATTGGATTTAAATTATAAAATCTATTTAGTATATTAATTAAAATTAAGTACATGAATATAATTATTTTATTTGATAATAATAAATCTTGGTTTTTGAAAATTCATTAGTTCAATCTTATTAATATAGTTTGAATAGTTTAGGATAAAAGTTTAATATCAAATTTGAATATTTTAATTTTTAATAAAATGATGGAGAATAAGATTTGAAAAATCACTTATCATAATCAACACTTTTTATTTAGAGAATTTTATTATCATACATAATTAAAAATTAAATGTTAGAAAATGAAAATTTTCTGTTTTATTAAACATAGCCTTTGCCATTCAACTTGAAAAAATTTATTAACCTGGACCTTTTTTTGTGTCAATATTAGTCTCGTAACTTAGCAGCTTTTCCTACCAACCAAACATTCCACCATCGTCACAATTCTATCAATTTCGTCCATAGTGTTCCAGAAAAGAAGTCATTGAATGGGTACCGTTGAACTGTAAAGATGAAGCGCTTATCCGGTCTAGCCTTCACGAGATGAGGTCCCACTATCTTTAACTTTGGGTACTTTTCTTTAAGGAACTTACGATCAAGTTTTACCTGGGGGCAACCATCTATGACCAAATGCTCAAGCTGAGGACAGCTAGAGAGGATGTTGAGAACACATTCAGTGCTGATAAGATGAAAACCCAACTCAAGATGCTTTAGCCTTGGCATTGTAGCTGCTATTGCATTCGCCTCATCCTCCGGTTCGACCTTGCCTGCTGAATCCGGAGAGTACATGTTGCGGCACAGAGTTACAAGAAGCTTACAGTGCTTTCCAATGGCCTCTACAGCTTGGGCACCAATTTTGGGACAATTACTCAAATCCAAGAAAGTGACGGTGGAAAGCCTTGGGGCGGCTTGTTCTACTATTGAATCACTTATTTTACTATGCGGCAGTCGTAAAACCTGAAGGGAGCCAGCACTTGCAAAAGCAAAGGGCAAAAAATGCCATTTCACATCAAGGTTTCCATTGAACAGGGATCCCCTATAGGAACTGGTTTCGGATCCAATAAAATCATGAAAGCAATTGTGAAAAAGGGTAAGAGCAAGTGAACTTACTTCTCTGTGATGAACGAGAAAATGGAATCATTCTTAAGACCTGAAACATGTAGGTTGCGGAGAGATCCACTGCTTCTTGTGACTAGCATTCGAAGCATCCGATCGAGTTGGTGGGGCTGCCAGCGACAGCTCCATTCGTCAAGATCTATATCTTGCCAACAATGGGGATCCCTAACTGTCTTTCTCCAGGATTTGCAGACACAGGGAATGATTGTTAGTAACTCTTGTAACGAAAGGTTAGTGAAGATCAGCCCCAATACATCAGGAAGTAGTTCGTCCCAGTGTCGGATATCGCTTTGCTCTTCTTCCATCTGATCTTCGTTCAAGTCATGAAGGTCCTGATCAAATCACAACAGGAAAGAAGAAAAGTCAAAAGATTGAGGGTTACCTCATATCACTTTCTTCCAACTTGGATTATACTGCAAAACCTAAACAAAAAATCAAAGGCATCCAGAAAAAGATAAAAGAACTCCAAAGATTTAATATACTAAAAGAAAGATATGATACAAACAGATTATTATAAACAATGAGCTATTGTTAGCTTGGTATAGATTAAGTTATAAATAGATGAGATTGAAGCATATCTTCAGTTAAAAAGAGATTTGTGTAATCTCGTAGGTTATAATATCAAATCTTATGAGATTATATATTTTTTAAAATTATTATTTTTTATTTACTAAAATAACTTTAATTTTTCATAATTGTTTCATTAGGCTAACAATGCTTCAAATAGATAAGTTTTATCATTTGTTCTTTAAATCGTGCCAGAGTCTCATTTAATAGATTGACTTTCATGGAACGTTTTTTGTACAATGGTCATAGGATTCGAACCATGTAGCTAAAAAAATGACGTTGCAATGGACTTAAATTAATAAAATAACTTTAAAAGTATAAACAATTGAACTTAAATATTGAAATATGAAAACTAGATGGATCAAATTCTTTAAAAAAAACAATTAAAGATACTGAATTTCAAATTTATAAAGAATTCAATGAGTTATATGGTATATTTTAACTAAAACAACTATGGCTGAAAATTGGATTTGAAACAAGGACTTACATTGTATATTTTTATTAAATTCCATGCATGAAGCATTTTAATAGAATCTGCAAACCACAAACTTGATATCTAAACAAAGATGATAATGTAACAAAAACATGGTTCAATAGTTCCTACAAAATATGGACATGAACAATCCTTTAATGCGGGAATTAGATATTTTGTGTGAGTTCGTTTAATTTTTTACTAATGTGGCATGCCGTGTTAGTACCATTTGCTATGTTAATGTTTATTTTTTTTGTCATTAAGGTTTGATTGCTTTTCTATTTTTTTACTAAGGGATTTTTTGACTTTTATATCTTTTAAATTTATAAGATTTATATGATGTGTATGATATTAAATATAATTCATAATTTTATCTTAAATTTCTTTTAACAGATAAATTAGTCCAATTCATAACACTATTAAATCATTCTTATTAATTTGTTGATTTAGAAAATAACAATTCATCAATTTATTAGTAATGACTTAGCAAAAAATCAATATTTTGTTGAACATTCAGTGTTGATGTTACAAAAAAGCACTAAAATATTCGACAAAATAAAAGTTCAACTACCAACTTATGCAATATCAACAAAAATTGAAAACAGATCTTTTATCACTCAACCAGTAACTTTCATAATTTAACCAAACTCTTCATTTTCTTATGAAATTAAAAAGGAACAGTCGAAAACCAACATGTAAAAGTTTTGAGATGTCAGGTACTCAATCTATCCATTTCCATATTTATCATGCTAATGAATCACAAATAGGTTATTCGCAGTATGTAAGATATGCAGAAAGCTCAAAAGTATAGAGCAAAAACCTCACCTAAATCAATGCAAAGAGGCAGATAGTCAATAGAGAAGCCATGTTTGATGCAGGACATCTCCTAAATTATCCATTTTCCGGTTAGGTTCTGATTTTAATGGTATAGTATGGTGTCTAAATATCTTTAACTTTCCACAATAAAAAATTATGCACTACTACTTCCCATAAATATATATTGCAAAACATAAGTTCCATGCATTAAGCATTTTAATAAAACCCGTGGCCTTTCATCAAAAAAAAAAAACGGAAAGAAGGTGGGGGGTCAGTGACAACACCTGTATAGCTAATTAGAATGGGCAGAAACATCTAAATAAATTCATGGTACTATAGATGATAATAGGATAATTTTCTAATTCTACAACTGTTGATGAAATCAGGTGGAAAATAGTATTCTCTTGGTTCCACAGCCTGTGTCCATAAAGATGATACCAAAATCATTCCCTGCGAAAATTCATAAAAGAAATTAGTTACATGTTTAACATGGTTACCCTGTTAATTCTAACCATAATGTTATAGCAGGGAAATACCGTGTCACGAGAACAAATCTAATACCAATAGCACCTATCTTAAAGACAAGCAAAGCATAAACAACATGCCAGAATTATTTGATAGTAGTGGTGAACCCAAAATGAATGGAAGGTTTACTTGAAGGCAGCCCAAAGCTTTGATAAATCAGTTTAACAGAGTTCAACAGATAAGCTTTATCATGAATACTAATCATTTTATAGAGGTTCATGCATATCAGCTTCACCGCAATATGAAGGGCAAAAAGAAAGTATAAAGGAAACAAGAATTCCATCTTGAATAGCTTTAGATAAAGGCATCCCAAATGAAAATAAATAAATAAATAGGAAGATAGGTCTGAACCAATATTCATCATCTCTTGCATAAGTCTGAAAAGATTGTTTCATGTATCACTCTGAGAAAATCTTAAATGAGCTTTCCAAAGCACCTCAATTGAACGAAAAGATTGTGCAGAATTGAGTCTTCATCACCCATATCATATGGTAAAAATATGCTATATTATAGTGAGGAAATTTTAAGCTAATATACTATTTATATGGGTGAGAGTAAGGTTTAGTTGTATCACGATCCCAATAGATGGCAGATTCTTTTCTGGCCTCTCAACATAGTTCTACTAGGCATGTTAGAGTGCTCAGACAGCAATTCATACTACAGGTAACCGTTTATCATTTTCCTGAATACAGGGAATTTTTTGGCTTTCAGAACCCAAGAGTAGATGATCTCTATTCAGCATAAGTGCATCACGAGATGCATGACATTTTACATTCAACCATATGGCTTAATACATGATGTATATACAGACAAAAAGAACGGTATGAATAAACAAATGCATATTCCTGGATGAGGACAGAATTTTTTTTTACTAGAAGTGTTAAACATACTGTAAAATATTATTACTACAACAATCAAAGATTATCAGAATAATCCAAGCACAAAGTAATTTTGTAATCAATTATCAAAATGAACCATGCTAGTTACTTTGTTTGTGTTCCATCATACCCTACAGAAACTAAAGAGGAAAGACTGATCATTGGGCAAATTGTATGATATCAGTTAGTAATGGTATCAACTTGTGAACGGTTCTCTGAGGTGGCTCAAAATAGCTTAGCCATGTGGCCAAAATATTCACATTGCACAGACCCATACCAAGGCATGGCTTTTGTAAAACATGCAGCTATCAGTAATGCCATCTTTCAAAGTCACCAAAGATCGCATGACCTCTTTATAGTAACTTAGGTATTAACAAAGGCATATTAGACACAGAGGGTGTTCTGAGGTGCCATTTCCAAGTAATGGCACCATCGTCATGATAGCAGTCATCAATAGCATTTGTAAATGAAGGGGCATTTTTTCTATAAAGACTCATGTAAGTTAGCATAACTTAACATCAGACCGGTACTAAAAAACAGAGAATCGTTAACTATGATACTAGAAACCATGTCAAAGCTGGCACTGGTATGAATCTTGCATAAAAGGAACATGTCGCAAATTACTATTCTATAAATAAAACAATTAAACCCCCAAAAAACTTACCACTTAATGAGCCAGCCAAAGAGGAAGTGCTGCATAATAGGAACCTTTTCAAGCACCTCAGCTTTATACATTTTAAGCATCCCACTATTCACCTTCTTCCAATTAGGCACTGCGCTGATATCATCCAACAGTGGCGAATGCTCTGCAAACGGACCCTTTTTCACCTTCTTTATAAACCCAATACACGAAAGATACATATACTCACTCGAAAAGTTATCCAAAATATCCTCATTGTGAATCGATTTCGGCTTCATATACTTATGATCAATCAACTGCGAACTCCCAAATATAAATGGCAAGAAATGATAATCATCTAAACCCCATACCCCGTGAGACCCGGCCGGTTCCAAGCAATAAACAAGCTGAAGCTTCCTCATTAAGTCTAAATATTTGACAAAAACCCTAGCCACCACTGCTTGGTAATCTTCTTCCTTGATTATTCCCATTCTGGCTAAGCAATATAACCAGGCTGCGAAATTGGTTTCGTGTCCCGTTCCATAATCGATTCGGCTTGAGTTCCCAAAGCTGTCAGTGAAGTAAGGGACGATTTCAATAGTGGAGGGTTTGAGATCCTCGGGGAGGAACTGTAGCATGAAGGATTCGGCGTTTTCGGTTAAGCGTTCGTGCCAGGTTCGATAAGAGATGTTACCGTAACGAGAGGACTGTTGAACGGGTGGGATCTGATCGACCCAGAGACTTAGGTTTTCGATGATAGAGACGATATTGGACACAGTGGCAGATTCGTGGCAGGGATCGGAGATTTTACGGCCGCGGATAGATTCCGACAAGGCGACGATGAAACCCAGGAAGTTTTTAGAAGTAGGGGAGTCGTGGAATTTGCGGATATCGTCAGGGGAAGTGATTTTTTTGGATGGGATTTGGAAATGGAAAGGAGGAGTAATGGTGGGGACTTCTTGGGATTGAGGGACAGGAGTTAGGATTATGGCTTGGGTGTTGTTTGGAGGGAGGTTTAAAGCGGGGGCTCGGATCGGTCGGTATGCAGGGGGAGAGGAAAGGTCAGGCCAGGAAGTTGGGGATTGGGACGGTGGGGCGTGGGTCGTGGCACCACCGCACTTGCAGCAAGTACCAGTGGTGGGGATGGAGGTGGATGAATGAGAGTGAGTATGAGGGTGTTCGTCTCGAGGGGATTGCGGTGGCGGTGGTTCCATTGCGGCGGAGAAAACTGTGCGATGATCGTCAGATAATTACGCCTTTGGGGGTACACAAATCTTTGTTTCGAGATGAAAATGTATTGCTTGCGTTGCGATGGCAAGTTTTCTAGAGCAGAGGCGCGTGGATGATGTAGACATATTGGGCTCTTTTAGGTGGAGTTGACAATGGAACCATTTACGATTTTCTGAGCCCAAAAATCAAGTGTTGGATATTTAATTGGGCTTCGTAAGTAAAATCATCCATGACTATGAGTGCTAATTTGGAAGATTTCAAGCTTAGTTAATAGGAAGGAGAGGCTGTTAATCTGCGAAATTTGCGAAATTTTGCTGTTAATGATGAGTAGGGAAGAACCCACAAAGGATGGTAGTAATTTTATTCCTTCAAATAAAACACAAAAAGAAAAACTAAATAAAAAGGGGATTTTGTTAAACTAAAAATTAAAACCAAGATTTTGAAGAAAACTAAATTAATTTATTTCAAAGAAAACGATGATTAAAAGTTGCGAGAAAAATCAATGTGACGAAGCTTCCCGTTAAAGTAAAATCTCTGTTTGATTCATCTATATAATCATTGGTACAAAGATAAATTTCAATGTTCTTTAATAAATTGATTATAGTTACCGATGATTGCCTAGCAACTTAATCTCTTCTTATCTTCTTGATAACCAAGACAATCACCATTAATTACTTCCCTTGTTGACAAATTAATTCTATAACGATCACTTACAATTTAATTTATCAATAGCATTAAGGGTGAAAAGGACTCCATTCTAACCAACAAACACACAATTAGGGTTCATTTAAGTTCGACCGCATGCCTGCACTGCACAAACGACAATGTAGCTTGTCACAAATACTAGAAATCAATCAATTGACTAAATCTTTAATTGACAAAGCAATTGTTCTAAGTTATCAAATATTGGTCGAATATTTAACAAATCTGAAAACATTCAAATACTAAAGAGCAGTGAAAGATTAAAAACAATTTAATCTCACAAACTTTTTAGAATCAAAACTTTTTAAAAACCCTTTAAAAAATAAAACTAAGAGTGGCTATATCTCCGTCCACCGCCAAGTCTTAACTTAATAATATCTATTTATAGGGAAAAAAATAATATAATGGAGAAAATACAAAAGTGATATTAATTGCATAAAGCAAAATTTTTCTAGGCTTTTTGATCATTTTCATGTTGAACTTCTTGGCCATTTTTAGGTTTAATTCATAAATAAATTTATTTAGATACTTCAATTCTCTTCGAATTGATATATTATAGGCTTCAAACGGAGGTCTGTAGCTCAACTTATGACCAGAATACTAAAGCTGCACTGTATTGAAAGTTCAATATGCAAAAAAACTTGCCAAAAATAAACTTCAAGCTCACATACATACATTGTTGACTCATCAAATCCTAAGAAATTTGTTGGGCACCACTAGAACATGAAGATAAAGAGTCATAGAAGACTCCAGGCAGTTATACTCTCACAAGAGAGAGAATAGAAAAATGGACCCTACCAAGTAAAGGTCGATGGTGTTGAGTGACCATAAACATCCTTTGATTTACTTATGTTGGGAAAAAAAAAACTTAATTTTCTAAAGAAGAGAAAATAAAGGGATGAGATAAAAAAATAAAGGAAAAAAATAAAGGAGAAAGGAAAGGGGCTAGGATTTAAGTGAGGATGAAAAAGAAATAAGAGGCAATGTTAGAATTAAGTGACCCTAATTCTTATTTAAATAAAATACGATGGAAAATAAAATAAAAGTAAAATCCATATAGAACTAGACTTCTTTTATTTTATTTTAGAATAAGGTTTTTTAAACCTTATTAAACTCCATCTATTTTATATTTACTAGGATAAGGTGTTTCAATCCTACTAGAATATGGCTTTACAAGCCTATAAATAGACATAGTCTATTCCTTTTGTATTGATTCAAATTTTCGACATAGTGAATTTTCTTCTCCTCTGCACTGTGTGGTTTTTCCCCAAAGGGTTTCCACGTAAAATTTTGTGTTCTTTATTTTTTATTTTATTTTATTTTTTCACAATTGGTATCCGAGCTTCCGGTTGTTCATCTCGATCACGGTAATGGCGTCTTTGAAATATGAAATTCCGTTGTTGGATCGCAACACCGATTTGCGTTGTGGCGATTAAGATGCAAGCGCTTCTTGCAGATGGATCTAGAGGATGCCCCGCTAGGGATAGATAAGATGCCTTCGACATTAACAGATGAAGAGAAGAAGCGTAAGGATCGAAAGGCATTAACACAATTGCATCCGCATTTGTCCAATGAAATTTTGCAGGATGTGATGAAAGAGAAGACCGCATGCCGCATTATGGAAGAGGCTAGAACAAATATGTATGTCGAAAACTCTAACAAGCAAGTTGCATATGAAGCAGGCGTCTTTATGCTCATCGCTTGGAGGAAGGTGCGTCAGACACACGAACACTTAACAGTTGTTTAAAGAAATTCTCTCAAACTTGGAGGCCATGGAGGTTCAAGATGATAAGGAAGATCTAGGGTTGATTCTACTTTGTTCGTTGCCTCCGTCTTATTCAACCTTTAGAGACACGATTTTATATAGCCATGCGAGTCTCTCACGGTTGATGAGGTTTATGATTCTTTAACCTCGTATGATAAGATGAAACATCTTGTGGTTAAACTCGACTCTCGGGGAGAGGGTCTCATTGTTCGTGGGAGACAAGATCGAATACTGATGATGATCGTGGTAGGACACAGAAAGAAATCATCGTGGTAAATCTAAGGGTAGATCAAGTCTTCAAATAGAGGTAAAACTTGTAACTTCAGTAAGAAGAAAGGGCACATTAAATCTGAAAGTGCTATAAGCTACAAAATAAGATTAAAAGGGAGGCTCATGAATCAAAGGGGAAAACAACTGAAAATTACGGTGAAGTCGATGTTGTAGAAGACTACAAATGATGGTGAACTTCTAGTCGCTTCACAATGATTCTAAAGTAAGTGAGAGAGTGGATACTTGATTCAGCCGCACCTTCCATATGAGTCCCAATCGGGATTGGTTTACAACTTACGAAACGATTATCCAAGGTGTTGTTTTGATGGGAAATAATGCTTCGTGTAAGATCGCAGTGTTGGAACAATTAAAGTTAAGATGTTTGATGGAGTTGTCGTAACACTTAGTGACGCACGGTATGTTCCGTAATTGAAAAGAAATTTAATTTCATTGAGTACTCTTGATTCAAAAGGGCACAGATACAAAAATTACAAAAAGTGGGGTTTTAAAGATTTCCAAAGGGTCCTTGTTGTGATGAAAGGGCAAAGAAAAACTGCCAAGTTATATGTTTTGCGAGGTTTCTATCATTCTCGTGATGCAAATTGTCGCTTCCTCTTCCTTGTCGATGATGATATTACTAAACTTTGGCATATGCGCCTAGGGCATATGAGTGAGAATGGCATGGTAGAATTGAGCAAAGAGGACTTCTTGATGGGCAAGGAATTTGCAAACCGAATTTCGTGAGCACTGTGTTTTTGGGAAGCAAAAGAGAGTTCGATTCACTAGAGGAATCCATAACACGAAGGAAACGTTGGAGTATATTCATTCGATCTATGGGGACCATCCAGAGTGCCTTCGAGAGGTGGAGCTAATTATATGCTAACCTTTATTGATGATTTTTCCGAGAAAAGTTTGGGCGTTCTTCCGAAGCGCGAAGCGATGTGTTTTTCCGCATTTAAGTCTTGGAAAATTATGATTGAAAAACAGACGGAAAACAGATAAAATACCTCCGCATGCATACAATGGCTTAGAGTTCTGCTTACGATGAGTTTAATAGATTGTGCAAGTCGGAGGGATCGTGAGACACTTGATGATTCATCATACTCCACAAAGAAACGGCGTTGCGAGAACGAATGAACAAAACGATCATGGAGAAGGTTCGATGTATGTTGTCAAATGCCAACTTACCAAGTCGTTTTGGGCGTATAAGCCCTCATCGCATGTTTTTGATCAACCGATCTCCATCCGCTTGCCATTGAGAAAAGACTCCACAAGAGGTATGGTCCGTAATCCCGCTAATTATTCCGATTTAAAGATCTTTGGGTGTCTGCGTATGCTCATGTTAATAATGGAAAATTGGAACCGAGATCCATTAAATGTGTTTTTCTTGGTTATAAAGTCGTGTAAAAGGGTATAAGTTATGGTGTCCTGAAAATAGGAAAGTTGTGATTAGCAGATATATGTTGTTTTGATGAAACTGCTATGCTTCCTAACTTATCTCTTAAAGACTCTTCCAATAAAGAAAATCAAAAGCAGTGGAGCATCGATTAATACAGAGTCGACTCCTCAAGTCAAGACAAAAATTGAGAATAGAGTTGCTTCTTCGCCTCAATACTCTATCGCCAAAAACAGAACTAAAAGAGAAATTAAACCTCCAAAGAAGTATGCTTGTCGAGGTGATCTAGTTGCTTATGCTTTAAATGTGGCTGAAGATATAGATGCGAATCAAGAGCCATCAAATTATTCTGAGGCGATTAGCTGTGAAGACTCAAAAAAATGGATGTTTGCTATGCAAGAGGAGATGGAATCACTCCACAAAAACAAAACATGGGATCTTGTGAAACTTCCTAAAGGTAAGAAGACTGCTCGTTGTAAATGGGTGTTTAAAAGAAAGAAGGACTCCAGGAGTTGAAGAACCTAAATATAAAGCAAGGCTTGTTGCAAAGGGTTACAATCAAGTTCCCGTGGAGTGGACTTCACGAGATGTGTTCTCCCAGTTGTGAAGCATAGTTCGATTCGAGCTTTGCTTGGTATTGTGGCCATGCATGATTTAGAGCTTGAGCAGCTTAGATGTCAAAACGCATTTTTGCATGGAGAACTTGAGGAAGATATTTACATGCAACAACCAGAGGGTTTTACAGCCTCGAAAAAGAGGATTATGTTTGCTTGTCAAAAAGTCCCTTTACGGTTTGAAACAGATCACCAAGGCAAAGTGGTACAAGAGGTTTGATTCCTTTATGACTTCTCACGATTTCAAAAGAAGTAGTTTTGACAATTGTGTTTACTTTAAGAAAAACAATGATGGTTCTTTTGTGTATCTACTTTTTACGTTGATGACATGTTGATAGCAAAGAAAAGACAAAGGAGAGATAAGAAAGGTCAAAGCCCAACTAAGTGAAGAATTTGAGATGAAAGATTTGGGACCAAAGAAAGAAGATACTTGGTATGGAGATTCTTAGAGATAGAAAAACAAGTAAATTGTACCTAAGTCGAAGGGGTACATTGAGAAACTTCTTTGCAGTTCAATATGCGAGTGCTAAGCCCATTAGTACTCCTTTAGCAGCCATTTTAGACTTTCATCGACTTTGTCTCCACAATCGATGATGAGATTGAGTACATGTCACATGTTCCATACTCTAGTGCAAAGGGGATCTCTCATGTATGCTATGGTTTGTTCACGCCCAGATTTATCATATGCAATCAATGCGCTTAGCAGTATATATGGCGAATCCCGGTAAAGAACACCGAAAAAGCGCTTCAATGATTTTAAGATACTTACGAGGTACTATCGATGTTTGCTTACGCTTTGAAGAACTGAAGATGGAGTTATTGGGTATGTTGATGCTGATTTTGGCCGGAGACCTTGATAGAAGAAGATCTCTCACAAAGTTATGTCTTTACAATCGAGAGGTTGTGCAATAAGTTGGAAAGCCACTTTGCAAACTACAGTCGCTTTGTCTACCACTGAAGCTGAGTACATGGCGATTACTGAGGCTTGTAAAGAAGCTATTTGGTTGAAGGGACTCTTTAGTGAACTAAATGAAGACCTTCAAATCAGCACAGTATTTTGTGACAGTCAGAGTGCCATCTTTCTTACAAAAGATCAAATGTTTCATGAGAGAACAAAACACATTGATGTTCTAGATCATTTTGTTCGTGATATTATTGCTCGTGGTGATATTGTTGTGAGCAAAATTAGTACTCATGAAAATCCTGCAGATATGATGACCAAGTCACTTCCTATAACCAAGTTTGAGCATTGCTTAGACTTGGTTGGTGTTCATTGTTGAAGTTAAACCCTTAAGGGGTTTTATGGAAGAGGTGGAGAACTTGTTCGCGATTAAGAACTTGTTCATTGAGAATTTGTGTCAAGGTGGAGATTGTTAGAATTAAGTGACCCTAATTCTTATTTAAATAAAATACGATGGAAAATAAAATAAAAGTAAAATCCATATAGAACTAGACTTCTTTTATTTTATTTTAGAATAAGGTTTTTTAAACCTTATTAAACTCCATCTATTTTATATTTACTAGGATAAGGTGTTTCAATCCTACTAGAATATGGCTTTACAAGCCTATAAATAGACATAGTCTATTCCTTTTGTATTGATTCAAATTTTCGACATAGTGAATTTTCTTCTCCTCTGCCCGTGGTTTTTTCCCGAAAGGGTTTCCACGTAAAATTTTGTGTTCTTTATTTTTTATTTTATTTTATTTTTTTCACAGGCAAGAAATAAAGAGAATAGAGAAAATGGACATATTGTTATTACCTGCCATTAGGTCACTTTATAACTTGCTTCAAGCTTAAGGGAGATACATTGTTATATTGGTTAAAAGTAACGCCTCAAGCCCAAAATAATCAATTAATCTTACAACCAAAGCCTCAACAAGTTGACAAGTAGCATAAGGCAATTAGGCAACATGACTCTGAAAAAGATCAGACAACAGGGCTAGTAGAAAGATACATGCTAAGGACTGAAGTAAAGATGTGTCCAATTACTTGTAACACTTCAAAATAGATAGGGTTAGAATTAATAAAATCACCAAGAAATGAGCCTTAGAATCCAACCTCATATTCTGCCACAGACTTGTCTCATTGTTTTAGCTCAATAAACTCGAGCTTGCGGGTTTCCACATATCTAGTGCCCATATACTTCTTTTGAAATTACTCTCAGTTTATCCGATCAGGCTGTGTACCGCTTACAATAGTCTGCCACCAACGATAGACCTCCTCTTTGAGTAAGGACATAGTGCCCTTCATTTTTTGCTCCGAAGTACATTCTAAGTCCTCAAGAATCCTCTCAGTTGACTCTATCTAATATTCAACCATAGTGGGAGTTGTTCTGGCAATACCCTTGAACGTTTCTGCCCAATTTGATCGGAGTCTCTCTGCAATAGACCCATGACTTCTTGATCCAGTTTAGGCTCTAGCAACCATTTGCAACAATCTCAACATTACCTACATCACGGTATTATCGTTATTCTCATAGCTTTCACCACCATTGGTGGTAAAATTCTCAACATAGTCCTCCTCAGGGATCATGTTTTCTCCCTGGACAGTGGGCAGCTCTACAGGTGCAGCCCCTACGTGGCCTACCCTTACCATGTCTACCTTGGGTGTTCATAGCTAATCTTGCAAAAATTTTAGAGTCTAAAGTATATCTATAGTTTTCATACAAAAGTTTAGGCATTAGTGATCCTCCTAAATTTTCATGATCTAAATGTTATAGTCTATCTAAAGTTTCAAAAGTAATAATAACTAACGTAGGACCGACATCGAAGTCTCGGATTTAATTTCCTACAGAAAGTCTTTTTTTTTCAAAAACTTGTGGCATGGTTTTTTCCCAAAATACCCTTTTAATTCATGCATGCAAGTTTATTCAAATTTTTACGGTCCAAGTTTAAAAAACCTAAGCTTTGATACTATCAAATGTAACCTCCCCAACCTGTCCTAAAGGTTAGACTCGAATTCGAAAGATTACATTAGCCACCGAAGTGACCAAGTAAGCTATCGGTGTTTTGAAAACAATCATTTTAAAACATTTGTTTATCTTTGGAAGAAAACTTAGTTAATTACCGATTTATTTATTACTTGAAATCTTAATTACAATTTAGTAGCGAAAAAGTGATAACTATTTTTTTAATAAAAGCCAAGGTTCACACATAGTTAATTAATAATCATAACTTGATATCCTAAAATTTAAAATAAATGTCATACAAAATAAAAACAAACCCAAATCCTAAGACCTATGCCACAATTCAAAAAAAAAAAAAATACAACCTCTGAATGATAAAATATCAAATATTAAGTATAAATATTATAGAAAACAAGCTGATCCGAGACCCTTCGGATGACGTGATTACATCCTAACTTGGTGAGTTATCTGAAAAGATAGAAAACTAAAGGGAGTAAACTATGAAGGTCAATGTGAGTTCCATCACAAGATAATCAATGCAACCGAGCATACAAAATAACATTACATATAATAATTTACAATAGCAAATTCGAAATATCGGATTAACAGATCAACGTCATACACATATATACCATTTTAAAAATCTTCAAAATCATTTACACATACTTTGTGAATGCAATACAACTTCAAAATTTACAAAAAAGATCCTACCCACCACTACACACCATAATAAGAGTTTCGTAGAACTCGTCTATCCCTACACACCAGGTTATGTATAAACCATAAAGTTGCAGGATAATACGTTGCTAGATGGTTATGAATACATAACAAGTTTGCAGATAAGAGCTACCAGATAATGGATGGGCGAACCACCAGTGTTGCAGGTTAATATGCTACCAGATGGTTGTGAGTACATAACATAAATGCAGATGGAAGCTGCCAAATGTATATGGATAAACCACCAACATTGCAAATTTATATTTTGTTTGAACTTCCTCCTTTTCAAAGCGTCCTTCCCCATGTAATGCAATATAACATGCTTATAACAAATAAAATGGGAATAAACAATATGATTTTAACCGATCAATGTGGTAACAATAAATATGCTCTCATTTAATCACTACAACATCAAAACATGCTTATCATGGATTCGAATTAATGATAAGATTAAGGCATGTTGTATGCGTAATCACCAATACAAATACAATATGCATATATATATTTACATTATTCATAGTTCATGCATAATACTTTAATCAATAAGAGTATGGGTTCTAACATTATTCATATCATTAATGGCTCAATTGATTAAAATAAAACACTAAAAATAGTTCAAGAACCATTCAGGGACTAAACTAAACAAAACATAAAATTTTGGGCCAAAATTGTAAAATCTAAGAAACAAGGGACACACGACCGTGTGGAGGGTCCTAAGCCGACATGATTTGTCCCGATTCATTTGTAAAGAAACACACACCTGTCTCCGGGATCTCGAACGACGTTTCTCGCACTTAGATTTGGTCCGGGGTACGTAAATTGAGTCTTTCAAACGACATTACGTAATAATTAATAATGATTTTTAAGATTGATCAAGATTACTGGGAATTTTAGCAAGAATTAATAATGAACTTACCAATTCTTGGCAAGGTTAGAGATGAAATTGATGTTAGGGGGCTGCAAGGTAATTTCCCTTTCCTGTTGAAATTAAAAGGCATGGCTTGAACTTGGTTATGTTAGGGGAGAGAGTGGCACGTTAATCATTGGGCTACTACCCATTTCTTATTATGTTTTTACATAAATTAATGTTTATTTTGAAGTGGCTCTCATCCTATTTTGCTGAAAATAGAAAGAAAAGAAATGAGAGGGGTGAATAAAACCTAAGATCTCTAAGGAATGCACTAACTACATAATCATAAAGACTAAATCATTTCTTGGTTATTTATTTCATTCAACCTTATATATTTTGGGTGTTACATTTTGTCTATTTGCATAAGACCAAGATTCCAATGAAACCATCAAACGTATAATACACAGAGGGGGAATCTAAGGAGGCTAGCGGCCTCGACCCCTAAATCCTTTCATTCTTATTAAGCCTCTTTTTATATTTTACATTTTCGTTTCAATTTTGATATAACTAGTTTTCAGTGTCTTGTGCATTGCACATGATTTTTATATTTATTATTTTATTTTTAAAATTTTTAAACATTTTATACGGTATGTAATTAGATAATTTAAATGAGAATGAAAATGTAATTGAAATACATAGGGTAATATTTATTAAATTTCAAACTCATTTAAGTTTTTTTATTTAATTATTTTAATATGACAATAAAATACTAATATATGAAATGTATCCTATCTAAACACTTTCACTTTGAATAAAGTTGCAAGAGTAACCCTATCTTTATAATTCGTATAAATATCTTTAAAATAAAGAGTATTTTAAGCATTGAAAAGCTGATTTAATTTGTAATTCTTCATCAATAATAGATAAAATTAATTATGATTTTAATATATTAAAATTATCAAATTAAATATTAATATTTAAATTGAAAACATTAAATTTTTAGTCTTAATATTAAAAATATATTTTCTAATTTAAAATTATATATAAATTTTATTGAATAAGAATTTAATTTAAATTGAATCAAAAGTAAAAATTCAAGGTGTTTATATTTTGCAAACTAGAAATTATAGAAAATTATCTGATGCTGAATTAGAATCATCGATCGGATTTGATAAGGAGAAACACCACGATGATTAATTTCTCTTGACCTTTTTCATTTTAGTACACAAATCTTAAGTGACGGAGACTATAATTTTCCATTAATTTTGTATGTAACCCTAAACAATTATAAAATTATAATAATAAATAATAAATAATAAGAATTTATTATAAACTATAATTATAATATAAATTTAAAATAACCTAACATATCATTATAAATGGAAGTTTTCACATTATACAATGCAAATTGAAGTTTTCATGGAAATCATTTTCAAAAGTAACCTTCATCTCTTCAAGCAATTCTAACTTATTAATAATCTTTTTAACTTTTCCATTCCTTTGTTCTTTACAGTAGTAAAGATTATTTATATTACGTCTCAATTTTAATTTGTATGGTATAATTTTCTACTATTATTTAAGCTCCTAATTGAGTTGGTGTCACCCTCAATTGAATCACTAACTCGATTAAGAAGTTACAAAAATGCTCTTCCGTAATTAAAATAAGTAATATTATTTGAGAATATTTTAGTCTTTTCACATAAAAAAACTAATAAAAATATGCATGTGGTAGGATTTGAACCCATGTCAATAGTTGCAATAGTAAAAATTTTAGTTCATATCATTCAACTAAAGCTTTATTTTGATATTATTATACATTTTAATTTTATTATGCACATTTTATTAACTAGTATCAGTGTCATTAATATATACAACACTATGGTAAACAATTAATATAATATTTTCATTTTAATAACATACATATTTTATGTGTTATTATTAATTAGTTTTAAACCATATGTTTCATTATTTATTATATGTTCTTTTTAAACAGACATTTATATTCTAAATTTATGATTTTTACACGCTTAAGTGTGGGACAGGATTTCTAGTATTTTTTTAATGTCAATTTAGTAATATAATAAAGAATAAAGAATATTTTTATTTATTTAAAAAAAATTCAAACTCATAATTATATATATATATATATTATAGATTATAAATTCGTTTTGACTCTTCAACCAAATTTAACCTTGTTTATTTGTCTATATTATATTTAAATTCTTATCTAAATTAGTGTCACAAGTAAACTAAACACTAACTCAATTATAAAATAATTAAAAAAAATCCACTTATACGTACCAACATCCTCAAAGCAACTTCAACCAAAGTTTAATTTAGTTTTTACATAATTTTTTTTATAAATATATTTAATTTTTACATAAATTTGTTTACTTAGATAAGTGTGACATAATCTAATACACATTATATCTTTACTTAAATTTTGAAAAAAAATACTCTTCCCTCCTATCTCTCATAAAATCTTTTTCTTTTTTAATTTGATATCAATTTTAATTTAGGATTAGCATTTAGTACATTGGTAATGTATTTTTTCATTCTACAATCAATCTTAAAATATTGTCATATGACTCTCTTTTTTTTTAAATATTTATTTTTTAATACTATACTACATCCTATAGGACATGTATCAACTCCCTGGCCTGCAATGTACCAAATATTAATCCTTTAATTTAAGGGTAGATATTTGGTACATTGACAATGTATTTTTTAATTTCACAAATACTTAAATATTTATTTTTTTAATATTTTACTATATCCCTACAGTACACTTGTCAACTCCTTAAAATTGTGAAGTCTAAAGTACACAAACTTAGGAGATTGATAAACATTTTATAGATGTATAATAAAATATTTTAAAAAGCAAATGTCAATTTTCTAAGACTATTTGTAAAATAAAATAAATATATTGCATGTGTACCAAATATTAACCCTTGTTCATAAATGGAAAACAAATTAAGGTAGGTTTTGCAATATTAATTTGATGACTCGACCCAACTTGTTGGGCATGGGTCTTGCCTTCAACAATAGGGGTGAAATTAATTTTTTAGTTCGAATTTAAATAATAAATTTTCAAGAGAGTTAAAAGTGAAATTGTGTAGTTGTATTAGTGTAAAAATATACAATTTTTTAAAGAATTAAATTATAAAATTTTTATTTTTGGAGAAATTATAATTAAATTTTAAATTCAGGAAGGTCAAAATACAATTTCATCATTGAATTAACATAAGACCTTACTAATTTTAAAGGGATTAAAGGGGCAAATTTTCTTTTTAGGCCCTACCTACCCCTCGAGCTTCACCCCTATTTGGGAGTATCAGTCAAAGTTGTCCTCTTTAAACATCCATAAGTCTCTAGAGATGCACTTGAACGTAAAACTCAGAGTTAATTTCTTTAAATATCTATAAATCTCTTAAAATATTGTCACTCTCGAGTGCACCTCCATAGATTCAAACCTACCTCACAACACACAAATGAGTGTATTGTGAAGAACAAATATCAATTTTTATAGTTGTACAAACTGCATGAATATGAATTTGTGTGTTGTATTGTATTGTGAATTAGAATCTCTAGCGACAAATATGAGCATGGCAAAACCTTAAGAGATATGTGGAGCCCAAGAAAATAACAATTTTAAATTATATTCACACAACAAGGTTCATGCCTTGCGAATTAGATTGAGTTGTGACAATTAATACAATATATAATATATAAATTCAAATATTTTCAAACTATGCTATTTATTGTCCGATCATGCTAAACTTGGCTCCAAAATATGATGTAAACCATGCAACTTTTGAAACATTTTTTAATATGCTTTTAAATAAAATTGTTGATACATAGTATCAATAAGAGTGGAGAGAGTGGAGAAACGAGATGGTACCAAGGAATGCCGATTCACCGTTGTTAGGGATGAGAGCCGAAAAAGTAGGGGAATCAGGCGGAGGTAAAAGAGAGCTTATCACATTAGAGTTTTAAGAGATGAGAAGAGTAGAAAGAAGACCCTTACTATGTTCAAAGGTGAAAGAGAGCTTATCCCATTAGGGTTTTAAGAGACTGAGAAGAGTGAAAAGAAGACCCTTACTATGTTGATACCTTAAGGTAGTTATAGGAAAGTGATAGTTCGTGGGTGATCTCTTCGTGAGAAGAAGATACTTATTAATAGCAAGTGACCTAACAGAGGCATGCAAGTAGTTGATCACTGAGTGACTATAGAAATGATATAAGGCAAAAGATCACTCATGGGTATTTCCACATGTCCCAGTCAAATAAAGATATAACAAAAATTAAATAAAATATTTTTAAGTGTTTCTCAATTTTTTTTTTATGTTAAAACTTTTTTATTCATAACCTTCCTCTCTTTAATAGTACTTTTTGGCTTTTCTTTTGTCTTTTATCAAGGATCCATCTCATTACAAATTTTAAAACTATAAATTAATATAATGGTTAAAAGCATGCAATATTTATATATAATTTAATTTTAGCCTTAAAAGTTTTTTTTTTCTTACCTTCGGCATATATGTGCTAGAAATATAGGACTTTCCTTCTTCAAAATATTAAATTTATCAAGTACAAATAAAAAATTTCAACAAAACTAGGATTATATTGGGCGTATGTATATAATTTTCAATAAGAATCCTAGACCCACTTCTGCAACAACTGGAATAACAGCCGCACACATAAGACCACAGTGTTTTTGCCAGTTTGTGTTTGAAGGGGCAGTGAATGTCTTACACTTCATGATGCTTTTTGTTACGTCAAGAATCCAATGTTTTTTTGGCTTACAAGATGATATCCTATTGTTCTTGTTTTGTTACCTAATCATAGCACCCTTCCTATACATATCATTGTCTGTAGTTTATGTCTCAGTTCTCCTTCAACATTAGATACCCTAATAATGTTACCCTATATGTTTTCATCTTTACGTTCTTGTTCTCTTCCCCCTTTCTTGGATGTTTATATTTTGGACTCATTGCAAATGAATAAGCAAATCATCATTTTGTGTTTGAAAAATAATGAGGCCGAGGTTTTGTTACTTTTAGTGCTCAAGTTCGAGTCACATTATTAATGTTTGAAATACGATTAGGGAAAAGAAGTAGTAGGATGATATATATATTTTATTAGAAGTTTGAAAATGAGGGAAGTTTTCAGACATGTAGGGAAGAAGCAGTATCTTCAAGTACCTCAACCCCATCAAATGATGGAGGAAAAGGACCATGACCAGACCCAAATGCCTTGATATGGTCTTTGAGTGATCTCTTATGCTTGAAATCGGAACCACAAACACAAAGCCAACGCTTGCCACAGTTCTTTTCATGGGTTCTCCAGTCACCTTTCACCGCCAAGAACTTCCCACACTTGCGGCACATGAAGGGTTTCAGCCCATGTTTCCTCTTATAATGTGTTTGCAATGTTCTGAAATCTTTTAATGGCTTTGCCCTTGGGTGTTCTATGTTGTTCTTGCACCCTTCAGCACAGCAGTAGCATGGAATGCCTAACATGGCTCGAGGTTGAGTTCCTTTGAGTGACTCTGGTCCTTTACGATATTGAGAACCATGTCCCCACATGTGCATCTACCGTTGAAATCATTGAATAATATCAGTCAAACACACACACACATACATACATAAAATAACATGATATATAGAGTGATTGCATTGCACCTGAAGATTATTGTACCGGTTGAATGTTTTAAAGCAGACATGGCAAGAGAAATTTGTGAAACCAATGAGGATTTGTTCAGGAGTTGGGATCCAATACTGTTTACCACCTCCATTTGCAATGTTTTCCTTGCTGCCGTTGGTATTAGAGCCATTGGAAGGGTCAGGGAGACCAATATGCAAGGCCACAGTGACATCCTCTTTGTCTTCTTCACTGCATGGTTTAGGGTTTTCATAACTCAGCAATGGCATAGGCTCAAGTGACTCATGCATTGCACCTGGAAACAGATCAAGTGGCTCCATATCAGTATGGTAATTGGTACTAGAAACAAGATCAGAATCACATGAAACATCTGAAGGTTCCATGAGAAAAAAGAGCACAAGGAAGAATGTGGGTTAAATTTTAATAAGCTTTTGGAAAGGCTTTATAATTGGATTTCCAAGGCCAATTGAGAGAATATTGAGGGAAAAGAGGTAGGGTGGCTGGAGAATAATGCAGTTGAATGAAAACAACATTTGTTGAGGGGCTCATAAATATCTGCTGCTTTTTATGTTTATCTACTCTTGGGATGGAAAGGCAAATACCTTAAATCCTGTGGCCCAAGGCTTCTGACTTTAGCAAGAATTGCACTACAGAAGGTTCAAATTCTATGGCAATGTATTATATAGTCTGGTTTGCTCTCTCACCACTAGTCAACACCGCACAACACACCCTTTGGCTATTAGATTCACAATTCCTTGTAGGGATCAATTGTTTCTATTTTTACTGGGGGACTATGACTTCTGAAAACTCCATTTTTTTTTTTTTCATTTTTCTCTTTATGTATACATAAAAATTACAAACATTTATTTCGAGTTTTAATCCAATTAGAAAAATAGTATAAAACAAGTTTTGAGTTAGAATCCTAACATATACAAATCTTTTATCCATCATTTGTAAGATAAGAAAAACAGGAAAAAAAGTAGGTTTGACAGTGAATTAAGGTATAGCCTTACTTTAAAAACAGGTTTTCCTGTGTGGACTGATGTGCCTGGTATGCTTATATACAAGGACTTAGACAAATGATGACTAGTCAAGTCCACTTAGCATGAATTCAAGCTAGCTAGCTATGAGCTACCTGTTACAGGCAATGTCATATTGCCATTGTCAGGAAAGTATTTAACTCTAAACCTTAAATTCTAAATTCTAAATTCTAAACTAGAAAATCCGGATAATATCGAATATTGATAGCCCTTCGTTAGATATGTCTATGATCTAATTATTGTCATTCTATTCAACATATTGTTATGCAATGCATCAATGCTCTTGCCTATAAGCATGGTTGTAACTGCGACATCCAATCTAAGGTTCGAATGTGTAATATTTTCTTTTATCGTAAGGGCTTTGGACTCCATTGTACTAAAATATAAAAGCATGCTGTATTTGAAGACATTTCATCAAATGTGTGTAGTCCTAACAATAGAGTGATGGATATATAAAACTGAGCCAGTGTGCTATGAACTCTCATAAGTCATAACAGATATAGTTGATTAATGGACTATATAACTAACCTCCATTAAAGCATTGTTATGTAAATTGAACAAGTTTGATAAAAGTATAGGCCATCATCCTCCAAGGAAGATAGCTTTTCCATAACCATAGTATGAATATGACTTTTATGTTGAAACTCTGGTATTTCATTTCCCTAAACATATGAAATATTGAAAAAGTGGAAAAAGAAATGCCTTGCAAACTAACACTAACTAGATAATTTCTGAAAAAAAGGACTCATTTCCTTTTCCCCCTATTTGTATTAGATCCTATCAAGGGGCATATATTTGTTGAATAATGCCACCATGCAAAGGAGGGCCTGTCTTTGAAGTGTTATAAACCAAATCTTCTCCTTATATTTTCTGGACATTAACACCATGCAAAGAAACCATAAATGGAAAGAGGTAGTATGGATTTCCCAGATTTACAGTTTCTTGAAATCCTTGATAAAAAGGAAACAAAATGATGTTGACAGACGAATTTTTAATCAAAATTTTGTTTATTGGGGATGTGCTTCCCTCCTTTTGTTCATAATTCATACAATTCAGTAATGGATGTTAAACTCTTAATGAATGAATCACTTGAATGAAAATTTTTGAGAAAAAAGAAGAAGAATGTTTCTTTTTTTCCTTAAGAATTAAAGAGGAAAAAAGAAAATCAGCATAAGGTGGTTGATTAGTCCCTCCTTTTTCCTGCCATAGGTAACCCACCTATTGCTAAATTGTAGAGAATATAAGAGTGAAATAAGGTGATAAGAACATAATCTTATCAAGATTATACAATTTGAAGTTTTTGGCAGGGGATGTGTTCTTCCCTTTAGGTTTTTGGACTTTCAGAAGTAATGGCCCCAGCTTCTGTTTCTGTGGAGGTATGCTGTGGAGTCTGTGAATCTGAGATGGAAATCAGTAAAAAGATTTCTGATGAGCATAGAGATATACAAACATATATATATATATATGTATATGTATGTACGTGAAAGAAAAAAAATCAATTTAATGAGATACATGCAGGAGCTTTAAGTTAAAAAGTGTGTGTATGCATATAAAAAATATATATATTTCCATAGTTACAGAAACAACACCCCTGGAAGTGATGTTTCACTGAGAAAAACAGGGGCCCTCTGCCCGCCTAGCTTCCATGTGAAGTCCTTATACATCAGCATTGGACTTGAGGCATTGTAAGTTTTGAAATCCAATAGATATGCAACAATTACAGTGATAGTTACTCTTTTACCAAACAATGATAAAGCTCTCAATTATCAGTATCTCAGCATATAAAATGAAGATAATTTTGGTTGATAAAGTTAAACTTAACGTGTTAGTTTCTTCCTCAAATTACTTAGCCATAGTTGCAAAGTCATTCTGTAATTACTTTTAACCAGTCCAAGTAGAAATATAAAACAGTGGCAGTGGATAGTATGGTTAGTGGGCCTCAATGATCAGAATCAACCATCATCCTTGATACTGAAACCACATGGAGTCACTATTAGTTTACACTATGCACCCCTGTCATGATTTTCTATTGATCCATCATTTTGGACATTGCAATAATCATTCACATGTTTGAGGTAGCCCATGTGCCCTCCCCCGCCCATTTGGCGCATGCTACACTAAACCCAAATACTATAAATTATCTGTGTCAGAAAGTTTATATGAACATAGAGGAGGAACAAAAGCACTATAACATTTGGCTTAATGACTGATACATTCCTTCTGTGGTCTTGAAAAAATCATCTTACTTATAGCATTGGTAATGTAGAATGAAAGGTAAAAAGAGAGTAAAAGTTATTTACCTGTGGAAGAAGGAAAGAGATGCCTAGTGAATTGAAAAGGTGGGGAAGGATACATGGAGAAGGACCCCTCCATTTGAGTAGGGTAGTAAAGGAAGGACGGTCCGGGGATACGTTGAGCCTGGGGTGCAGAAAATGCTCCCCTAGGAGCCTGCAAAGAATAGCCATAATAATATGGAGACCCCATTGTGGTAGATGATGATCCATATAGTTGATGATAGTATTGTTGCTGCTGAAGTTGTGGATTATAGACAGCCTGCATACCAATTCAATAACATTCCTCACTAAATATTGCTGCCTTTAATTTGAACTATTTGCTTAACATTGAACAAAATGAAACTTACTTGGTGAAACCCATATTCAGGACTGTAAGTAGGGTACCTGTAAAGGTAGAAAATTCATCATTAAAGAAAAAAAGAACTTTCCCTTGGAAGTAATTGCAAGAAACAGCATCCTTGTATAGAAAAAGGAATCAATGATAGCTAAGGTAGGGGACTTATTTCAACATGATCATAAGGTCCTACATTGATAACACTTGTTAGTACCAAGGACAACATTCGCTTAGGTAGGTACTGGAAATTTATTTAAGCTATCCATCTAAATCTAATAATCAAGTTTTAATACTCCAAATTATCGAGGTTTGATTTCGGGGTCATTAAAACTAAGAGTCGGACACTATCAACGAACTATATTACTAATGGTGCAGCTAGCTATAGTTAAACATAGGTGAAAAGATGGGTATGCATTACCATGATCTTAAATAGATGTAAGTGAAAAGGTAGCTGAAGGTCTACAGATAATAAAAATACAATCACATAAATGTTAGCTGTAAATGAGCTGGATCCTTGAAATTATCTTGGCAGATGAGGCCATTGATCAATAATTTAATTACTATAACTTTATTTTTATTTCTAATTTACTTTTTTTTCTTTACTCTGAGTTGCCTGGGATTATAAGAGAATAGAAATAATATAATACAGAACATACTAATTAGCTGCCTAAAAATGGAACCCTTTGCTTAAAACTCATATATCAATATCATATCTGGGACCACTTTGAGATATATATACACAAGGGCACTACAAGGCATTGCCATAGTTTCTACTAATCTTACTGGATCCCAATTTGATTAGCTGGCTTAATCTTCACATACCATAAGAATTAATTAAACTTGAAGATATGATTATTCATTATAAGAGATTACAAGCACAAATGTATATCAGGATCAGTAAGGAATCTGCTCCTCTGGTTAACCTTTTTCATTTGTTTTTATTATTATTTTTTCCCTAGCTACAGCAATGTATGCCACGTTATATCATTGACTGCATAGGTATTGTAAAGGTTTCTTTTTATTTTCCAATAATATTATTTTGGTAATGACAATGTTGTATGGTCAAATGCATTATTGAGTTACAATATATAATCTGATATACCAACTGTATTGAGAAATGGAGTGAAAACAATAGAGGATACTCACCCATAAGGTGGTGGATACATGACAGGAGGTGGTGGCGGCGGAGGCGGATGTGGATGCACTGGTGCTGCAACTCCACTATATGGTGCACCTTGCTGTGCAACTCCTTGATAAGGACTGTTATTACCTCCTGCATTAAAATCCACCATATCCAATATCCATTATTATCATCATCTTCTCTTTTATTTCAATAATTGAATGGTGAAAAGTGTAGCTCGTATCAAAGAGTATGGGGGGGACCTCGTGGCTGTAAAGGCCTAGGCCTTCCAAATGAAGCAATGTTACAATTTGCTCTTCTTCCACCAATTACAGGATTCGGATCAACACAAGCTCTCCTAGCTGAATCAGGATCACGGAAAGTAACCTATACAAAACATTTGAGATATTTTTACAAACACATTCATGAACAAAAAACTTTAAACATTCATAATAAGATGAAAAAAAAAAGAACTTACAAAGCCATATCCTTTAGATTTGCCAGTGACTTTATCAGTGATGATAACAGCTTCAAGAATCTCTCCAAATTGCTCAAAATATCGACGCATTTCCTCTGTTGGTGTCTCCCAAGGTAATCCCCCAACGAACACTTTTGTAAACGTTGTGTCACCGAATGGTGATCGATAATGTGGATAAGCCATGGCATCTAAACAAACAAAAAGAAGAAAAACTGGGGTTTATCTATCCTTTTGCATGAAACTTGAAACTTGTATAACATCCACAACCCTTTTGGCCATTGCTTTCATTGCTCTACTATATATGATTGTGTCTAATATACATTCCCAAGGCACCCTTCACACATTACCACAAAGGAATCATTGAAAGAGTGACAGAGAGTGAGATGCAGGCTTGTTTATGATGTCATGGAAGTTGTTGCTTGTTGGCTGTTGTTAATTATTTGATCGGTTGGTTAATAAAAGAAAAGCCAGAAAAAAAAGCAACAAAAAAAAAAAAAAAAGACCCGACAGCTGCAAACTCTAATTTGCTGTCTATTGAGAGAGAGAGAGAGAGAGAAAGGGCCAAATAGCAAAGAGAGGGAGTTGGGTTTTTGTAATATCGAATGACAGCTCCGCGAGTGAACGCACTTGAGCTTGTCTTCCCTGTCTTTGCATTAATATAGTCTCCCAAGTCCCAGGTCCTTGTGTTTTCTTATGTGTGTTGTCTTTTGAGTTTTGCCTCAAATAAAAAAAATGTTAGCTTTGTAATGTTTATTTATGCTTTGACTGGTAGTATTAGTTGTTTTTTTTTTTTTTTATATAGTTTTTTTATATTCAAATGAATGTTTTGCTAGTGTGGGTGTGTATCTGCATGTTAATCAAAACCAACTGGCAGATAATTTTATTTTGATGTTAATTAATTTGGGTTTATAGAAAGAAATTATTTAATGTGATTGGTGTGTCTTCAACCAAACATGGAACAAATTAAATTTTTGAATGGGGACTTAAAAAGGGGAAAAAAGAACCCCCAAGTGTTTTAGCCAATGTAAAAGAATTATTACAGTATGCAAATTGTGCGGATACTCGTTTTAATAAAACAAATTGATTATTACTTTAAAAAAACCAAATTGATTATATTAGCAATAAATATTTGTTGATACAAATATATAACAAGAGAGGAGATAGGAGGAAAAGCTAGTGATGATAAGAAGGCTGGTTCATCTAGATAGGCAGAGAGCTAAAAAAGGAAGAGAGTAGGAGAGGAATAAGGTAACTGTGAAGGCAAAGGAGACCGAGTGTTATGTATAAGTGCTTAGGGTTGCTGAGAGGGTGAAGATCTTTTCTTCATCATTCTCTAGGATATTTATAGAAGGGAGGTCTCGTGCCTGGTAGTGCCAATTCACTGACAGTATGGGTGATGGTCCTCTCATGGGGTCGACCAGGTGGCAAATCGATTGTTCCCAAGTGTGGTACCACTATGACATTCCTTTAACTAAGGTAGTACTAGGTTGTTACACTTCAGTGGTCCACTCTTGGTGGTAAGTGTGTTTTTGCTAAAAAGCGGGTGACCTGATGGCGAGTAGAGGGCACGAGTGGTTGGTCACCCAATGATTGACCGTGCGATGTAAGGTGGAAGACCATCCAGGCGATGCGAGGCAGAGAACCATCCACGGGTGCTTCTCAAGTAGCCTCGCGAGGTGCCATATGTCCAAGAGGTGTAGGGGTATAACAATTATTCCCCTAGTCGAAAGGAAGGTTATAAAATGACTTGCCTCGAAACCATCTATAAGTAGCCTGAACAGGGTGGTAGTTATCATAAGAGAAGTAACGAGTGGCTCAGAATATTGAAGATTGCTCATTATGCACGTTAAGGATGCTTCTAAAGGTAAATAGTTGCTTTGAAGATTTTGGAATGTTAGCATTAAATGCAAAGCTGAATTAAAATTCTTGGACACGTGTCCAGATGACATTGGCTCTAGTGTTGAGGCAACTATGTAGTAAAATGCACCATTTTCAAAAGTGTCTATATATAGCCATGGTCGTCTTTTGTTCTACTATTTTACTTTTTCAAGTTTTTTCTAGGTTGTCTTTTGAATTTTTGTAGATTTTTTACTAATTTAGCGATTCTTTGGTCTCTATTAGTTCGTTTACTACCAAATATTCATTGTTTGTCTACACAAGTTTTGTTTTGAAGGGTTTTTTATTTTTATTTTTTGCAAGAAAGCTTCATTTTTCTGCAATTTTTTGTGCCAAATTCTACATTTTTTTCCAATAATACCAGTCAAGAACCATCGTGTTTAGATTAAACTAAGGAAGTGTTTAGGTTATATATTGATATTAAATTGCCTTTTTGCGTTACGATCCGACCACGTAATGTCGTTTAATATTAATTAAACGTTAGATAAACAGTAAGATAATATTAGTTTTCAAAACATGTATCGACTAGTTGAGGGATCAAATACGGAGCAACCAAATTTACTATATGTTTCAAAAATCCCTCATACCCTTAAGTTGAGGAAATGCTCTACAAGAAGGTTAACCATCTGAGCCTTGACTTTTGTAAGTGCACTTTATTAGAGTTGAAGTTTGATGACGATTTTGACTTCTTGATCAAATGAAGTTTACCTTCCATGGAGTTGTGCGAGTACAAACCATCTGAACCAAGTCGACATACTTGTTGTGCCTCAAGACATCACTCTCCAAAGCATTGTTTGCTTGAAAATGGTTTGTGAAATGTCCCAGTCGTCGTAGGATATTTTGATAGGCTTGTCTCATTCTTTACCAATTATCCCTCGACTCCAAAGACATGACCCACTGGCGCCTAGTATACCGATACTATTGCTGGTGGTGGGTCAATTCAATCTGCTGGTTTACGCGGTCAAGCTCATGTACCAGGTGAGGAGGCTTTTATCTATGTTTTAAAGTTTGCCCATTTTTCTAGAAGGTGTTTTTATATGTAATGCTTGTTGATTGATTGGATTTTTTTCTAATACAACCATTGTAAATGCAACCACTATGGCAACTACTGTTAGGAGAAAAAGGCTTCCACCTTGTATCATTCAATCGATCATTGGGTAACCAACCACTCTCATACTCCACTCGCCATTAGGCCACCCGCTTTTTAATGGGAATGCACTTACCACCAAGAGGGGACCATTGAGGCACAACAACCTCGTACTATCTCATCTAAGAGAATTTTAGAGCAATACCACACTTAAGGACAATCGACTAGGCATCTAACCGACTACATAGGAGGGCCACCAATCGTACTTTTAGTGTAACAGCCCGGATTTAGCTAAATCAGAACTGTGGTTTTGGAACCATAAATCCGAGGTCGTAAATTATTTTTAATATTATTTTATGTGTTTACAGCATTATATCAATTATGTGTGAAAATTTCATGTTTTAATTTTATTGATTGGATCGCGGAAAATGCAAAAGTTACATTCTATTTGATAAAGGTGTCTAATTGCTATGATTTATTAAATGAAAGGTCCTTATGTTGATATTAGACCATTGATAGTGGAATTTGACATAAATGGCCATTAAATGAATGCTTTTAAATGGTTTTAATTAAGTTTAAAATTGTAAAATGGTTATTAATGTTAATATTAATAAAACAAAACAAAAATTAGCTCCATTATCATCATCCATAACCTAATATCTAGAGAAAAAGAAGAAGAAAATGTTGTTTTAGGGTTTGGCTAACATATAGCTTGATTAAGGTATGTTTTGAGCTTGATTTTTTAATGATTTCTATGTTTTTATGACTGTTGCTTCATGTTCTAGCTAGCCCATGCCCTAATTTTTGAAATTTTTGATGATTTCATGAAACGCCATTGATGAATGCTTGAGCTTTTGAATGTTTGAAGATGAAAATGAATATTTTTTGATAGATTTTCATGTTTGGTAAAGGAATTTTTGATGAAAATGCCTAAATAGGACTAAATGGTGAAATTTGTAAATTGAGGGGTTAAAATGTGAAATAAATGAAAATATGGGCTGCTAGAGGCACTATGGTAATTCAGCCAAGCATGGGTCTTGATGAATTGTGTGAATTTTGTGTATTTATGAAATAGGGACTAAATTGTAAAAAAATATTGAATTTTAGGGGCTAAAGTGTAAAAATGCCCAAATATGTGTTTGTGGACTGAATTGAATGATTTTATGAATAAATGAGTTAATTTTGAATGTATATAGATCAAGAACGAAAGAAATCGAATTTAGAACGGGGAAAATCAAAGGTTATCGAATAGTCGATCCATTCCGTTTATCCCAAAAATAAGGTAAGTTCATATGCAAATAAATACCTTTAAATTGATTTATAAATGTTTATTTGTCATTGAATTGCTATGAATGTTGAACAAGCAAATGCAAGCAAGAATTGACGAAGTTACGACATCCGAAAGTCCTGTACGAACCTTAGAAATAGTATAGGATACGAATGTCATGACATTAGGATTAACGAGATGAGATTATGTGTAAGACCATGTCTGAGACATTGGCATCGATATGTGATAACATGTAAGATCATATATGGGATATGGCATTGAACGAGCTATATGTGATTTCTAAGTATCCTTAACGATTCTGATAGGTTCAACGGACAAAGTCAAGTCGAGAAAGAATGTGTGAATGAGTTAAGTGACTCAAGCACGTACGAGATTCATACAAGTATTGAAAAGGGAAGTATGTGATGAATTCAATTATGATATTGAATATGTATACATTGCGAAAGATTTGTGAGCTTATATGAGCTTACTCATAGTTTGCCTATTGATGGAAATGATGTTAATTAATGTGGTAATTTTATTTGTATATGGCTTACTAAGCTTTTAAAGCTTACTTTGTGTGTTCTTTCCCTGCTTTATAAATTATCGAAGCTAGCTCGGACATCGGGGACCATTAAGAACCATCATCACACTATTGACTACTTGTTGGTATTTTTGGATGCTTTGTAATTATGGTATATGGCATGTATAGGCTAGTGAGTTGATTTGAATTATGATATTAGCCATGTGTGTTGGCTTGTGAAATGATGTAATGTTGGTGTGTATTTAGCCATTTAAGTTGGCTTGATTTATGAGTTTGATAAGTGATATATATGATAATAGTTGCCTTGTGTTTTGACATATTTGTTATGGTTCTTGTGATGGTTATGAGTTGCTTAACTAGCTAGATGTTAATTGGTGTATTATTGCTTGGAAGATGGCATGTTGTGGATTGATTTTGAGATGATGAAATGATATGTTTTGTGGCATGAATTAGTTGATAATATGATGAGAATATGCATAAGTAAGTTAGGTGAAAAATGTTGGTTACGACATATTGATGTTGTATGTTTTTGGTTATGATTTTAAGGGTTAAATGAACGGTTTATAAATGGCATGAAATGTGTATAAAATAGCATGCTTTGGTTGCCTTTGAATGTATTGAAATGGTATAAAATGATGTCGTATAGGTATGCTTGAGGAGGATGAGAAATGTGGCTTAAACCAAGCCTAATTTCGCCCTACACGGTTGAGCACACGAGCATGTGTCTCGACCGTGTGCCTGCTGTAACTTAGTTAAACAAGTCAGTGAGTTACACGACTTAGACACATGGGTGTGTCTACTGGTCATGTGTGACACACGGGCTGGCACATGGGCGTGTGGCCGGCCGTGTAACCCAAGTCAATATACCCTCCAATTTTCCCACGGCCATGGCACATGAGTGTGTCTTCGGCCGTGTGGTACAAGTCAGTATGTATGCCCTATTTTCACATGGTCTGTGACACGGGTGTGTCTGGTGGCCGTGTGAGGCACACGGTCTGTTCACACGGGTATGTGATCCCTATATGCATGAAAATTTTCTAAGTTTCCCAAAGTTTTCAAATGTTATCGATTTAGTCCCGAACCTCTTTCAAGCATGTTTTAAGGTCTCGTAGAGCCTTATAAGGGACATTGTGATTATATTTTATTTATGTTTATGTGAAAATGGATTTATGTGTGAGAAATGAATGATTTTTGTTGTGATTGATCGGTAATGCCTCGTAACCCTATTTCGACGACGGATACGGGTTAGGGGTGTTACAGTTAGTGATGTGGCACTATTAGGCACGAGACGTCTCTTTCTGTAAATACCTTAGAGAATGATGAAGAAATTATCTTTTCCTTCTCGGCAACCCTAAGCATTTACACAAAACATTCAGTCTCCTTTGCCTTCATAGTTACCTTACCCATTTCCTACTCCCTTCCTTTTTCGGCTTTCCGCCTATCTGAGTGAACCGACCTCCTTATCACCATCACCGTCTCCTCGTATCTCTACTTTTTTTGTACACTTGTATCAAGAATACTTATTGTTAATACTATCAGTCACATCGTTAGTTGCAATTGAACATAGGGGTGTTTATAGTTTGCTTAGACCGAATTAATCAACCGAATCGATCTAATTCGGTTAATCTGTTGATGATCGAATTTAGTTCAGTCAAAGGTCGGTTAATAATTTTTTGAAATTTCAATTATCTGAAATAAATAATATATAATATATAATATATAATTATATTTTTTATATTAGCAATGTATTTTTTGAACTATTATTTTTTATATTAATCTAAATAAATAATATATATTATATATGTTTTTGAACTATTAAAAAAAGAAAAAATAAACATTAGCAATGTATTATTTTATATGTTTTATACTTATTTTAACCAAAAAACAAAAACATATAAACTTCGGTTAACTGTCCAGATTAATCGAAATATTTCAGTTCAGTTAATGTATTTGAAAAAATTTCGGTTCGGTTAACGGTTAAAGATTTTTACATTTCGGGTAATTTAGTTAATAGTAATTTGGTTAAGTTAATAATTGAACCGACCGTTTGAAAACCCCTAATTGAACATTGTGCAACTGAATGTTGTGTCACTTGCCATATTTTTTGGCATATTTTTTATCGAAAAATCCTGGTTAATCACTTACATCTTCTAGAAGATTTTGAGAATCAATGTAGGGGATTGTAATTAGTGAAGATGTTTGGTTAAGTAAGGATACATGCCAAGAGTCCTAGTGTACTCCACTTACCTTCTTTGGAGACATTGTTTTTATAGATGTTCAAACAATAAATATCTATGAAAGGATTAGTGGCTACAGAATTAGAGGCTAGGCCATGTACATTTCAGACAATTGCAAACGCTAGTGAGATACAATACTATGAAAGAATTGCCAAACCCAAAAGTGCAATTCCTAAAGTGTATGTTAGATCTTCGAAGAGAAAACAACAGGGTGAGTTCCAACCTCAATTGCAATTGATCCAAACAACTGGACCACTTGAACTATTGCACATAGACTTGAAGGGACTGATAGAGATTGAAATCTTAGGAGGTAATGATTATTTCAATTTCACTAAGATAAAATTCTTGTAAAAGAAATTAGACACCTTTGATGCCTTTAAAAAACTATGGAAGAAGCTGATAAATGAGAAATGACAATTTTTTAGGAAAATATTCAAAATAAGAGTGGTCATGGAAGGGAATTTAAAATGAAAAATTCTTTTAGTTTTATGATCATACTGTGGAGTGTGGCTTGAATTTTGGAAGAAATAGGGTTTGATGTCGGGATGAGGAAAAGCCGACAATGACATTCCAACAAGAAGAATTGCCATGTCCCGACAAGATGAACTACCATGTCCCGACGATACAAAATAGGACGTCCCGAAGAGAAAATATGGCATGTCATGGCGTGGCGACGTGTTCCTTACTAAACCGAGTTTCTTCACCTAATTAAACTTTGTTATCTTTTCCCAGTAGCAACCCTAAAAAGATTTATTTAACAACACAATTTAGAGGGAGTTTTGTGGGAATTTCAAGAAAACTTTGTATTTTGGGTTCAAGTTTGTTTTATTTCTCAATCTTGTACTCCTCTTCAATTATTCGGGTTTATCCCTACAAATTGGTTTTAGAGCTTGGTTCAATTTTCACTTTCAATTCATTTAGAGATGATAATGAGGTACAATATTGAAAAGTTCAATGGGATCACAAATTTCAGTTTATGGCAAGCTCGAATGACGACAATTCTGGTTCAGAATGGTCTGAAAAATGTTATTACAAGGCAAAAACCCGCGGATGCGAACCAGATAGAATAGGAGGAGCTTAATGAGAAGGCTCTATCAACAATTCAATTGTGCCTCACAAATAATGTGTTGCATGAGGTACTTACAGAGAAAACGACAAGAACCTTACGGAGGAAATTAGAAGCCCTTTATATGGAAAAATTTCTTGCAAATCACTTGGTATTGAAACAGTGATTATACACATTCCGTATGGTCGAAGATGAGTTTATTAGGGCTTACATCAGTGAATTTGTTACTCTCCTTAATGACCTAAATAATGTCGATGCCAACATCGATGATGAAGATCAAGCTACGTTGTTGCTTAGTTCTTTGTCCCCTTCAAATAAAACATCGATAATAAAGATTAGGATAAACTTGACAATGATTTAGGTTCAAAGAACAAGTCTGATGGGCAAGCCTCGATATTGGTTACAAAAGGAAGGCAACAGTCTAAAGATTTGAGTAGGGGTGAGCAAAATTTAATTCGATTCAAAAAATTTTGAATTTCGAATTATCTAAATCAAGTTAATTGAGTCAACTCAAATTTTTTTTTTTTTTTTTACTTTCGAGTTCGAGTCAAGTTGAGTTTTCAAATTCGAATAACTCGAATAAACCAAATAGCAACCCCCGATCTGTCCCACTAACACTTTACCCCTTCTTCTCTTCAATTTTTTTTTTTACTTTCCTTTCCCTCTTTTACCCCTAAAAATCAAAATCCCCCACAAATATTTTATTCCCCCCATTGACCCCTTAAAATCTTTACTTTTCTTCCCGCTTTACACCCCAAAATCAAAATCCCCCAAAATTAATTTATTTCCTCATTTCTTCTTCATTGGTTGCTTTTATTTGTTCACTTATTCACTTCAATTTTCCCTTATATGATCATGTTTAAAAATTTTAAAGAAAAATATTTTTAAAAAAGATTACATAAAAATAAAAACACCAGTTATTTTTTAATTTAACTTGAACAAATATGTTCGATTCAAATTCCATCTCACTCGAGTTGATTCGAGAAAATTTTAAATCGAGTTAGGATGATAAGATAGGATTTGTTAACTCAATTAACTCGAAACTTGTTCATTTGATTCGATTCGATCAAACACTCACCCCTAGATTCAGGTTAAAGAAGATCTAGGGCAATATTGAAATCAAGAAATCATGACAAGCAATGTGACTACTGCAAAAAGATGGGTCACATCAAAGCAAAATGCTATAAACTTCAAACTAAAAATAAGAGGGTCACCGAAAACAACAAGAAAGGGAAGTAGAAAGCTAATGTAGTCGATGTTAGTGTAGTCGAGGACAAATATGATGATTTATTGTTGGTGTCAACAACCAAAAGGTCTAAGTTCACATCCGAGTGGATATTTGATTTAGGATGTTCCTACCATATGTGTCCAAACAGGGACTAGATCTCCACATACAGTTCGGTTAAAGGTGGAATTATACTTATGAGAAATAACTCACCTTACAAAATAACCAACATTTGTACCATTCAAATTGGATGCATGACGGGATAATCAAAACATTATCAAATGTCAGGCATGTGTTTGATTTAAAAAATAATCTCATCTCTTTGGGCACTCTAAATTCAAATGGTTGCAAGATCGTCATCGAGTCAAATGGTTTAAAAGTATATCGTAAAGCTCTTGTTTTGATGAGAGGACAAAAATTCGGCAGCCTATACATTCTGTAAGATTCAACGGTGATTAGTGCGACAGTAATTTCAGAAGAAGAGTCAAAATTGTTGCCACATCACGACGAGGACTACTATGACGTCACAACGATGCGACAAAATTCATTTTTTTACAAATTTTGAATCAATCCAGTTGTGGCACATGCGACTCGATTATATGAGTGAAAAATGTATGACCGTTTTGAGTAAAAGAGGTCTTCTCACAGGTACTGGAGTTGGAAAATTAGATTTCTGCGAGTATTGCATTTATGGGAAACATACTCGAGCCAGCTTAGATTCGGTAATGTACAAGACAAAAGGGACTCTCGACTATATTCATTTTGATTTATGGGGTCCAAATCCAATAATCTCCAAAAAAAGGTAACAAATATCTTTTAACTTTTATTGATAACCACTCCAGAAAAGTTTGGGTTTATTGCCCGAAACACAAGAATGAAGCCTTTGGGATCTTTAAGCAGTGAAAAACCTTACTAGAAAAGTAGACTAGAAAGTCTGCAAAGCGGTTGAGAACAGATGATGGTCTCAAGTTCTATTCAGTTGAATTTAATTATTTCTGCAAACGGGAAGGAATCGAAAAACATCGCACAGTTGTTGGTATGCTACTGCAGAATGGTGTTGTTGAAAAAATGAATAGAACATCACTAGAGAAAGCTCGATGTATGTTTCCAATGCAAGCTTAGAAGAGGGGTTTGGGGCCAAAACAGTTAACTTGACAATTTTTTTAGTGAACCGGTACTCACATCAAGCATTGAATGGAAAAGTTCCTAAAGAGATTTGGTCAGATAATCCTCCTAATTACTCTAACCTTAGAGTATTCAATTGTCCTGGTTATGCACGAGTCAATTAGGGAAAGCTTGAACCAAAAACTGTAAAATGCATCTTTATGAGTTTTACTACCGGGATAAAATACTATAAATTATGGTATTCAGAAACTAGTAAGATAATCATTAGTAGAGATGTTAGGTTTGATGAAATATCAATGATTCTTTCAAAAAAAAGGGGTCATCGGGCCAAAATAACACAAAAAAGCTAAGTGTTTCAAGAAAGGTAAAGCTGGAAACAAAAATAGATGGTGATGTCATGAAGCTCGGCATTGCAACGACACGACAAATAAAGACGGCATCCCAATAAGGAGAATCGCCACGTCGTGATGTCATGAATAAATCATGAAACCGATGTCTCATCGATGCAACAGAAGGTTTTCGAAACCACTCCATCCGAATCAAAGACCTCTGCCTCTAAACTTAATGATTATAAGTTAGCCCAAGACAGAAAAATGAGAGAGATCAAACCACCACAAAGATACTATGAATGAAATCTAGTGGCATATGCTCTAAATGTTGCAGAGAGCATCGATTCAGCTGGCCCTTTGAATTATTCAAAGACAGTTTAGACTCTTGATTCTAGCAAGTGGCATGTTGCTATGGAAGAGGAGGTGGAATCATTTCAAAAGAACAAGACTTGGAAACTCGTTAAACTACCCACCGAAAAGAAAATAGTAGGTTGCAAGTGGATGTTCAAAAAGAAAAAAATGATCTCATCAAGATGATACTAGGTATAAGGCAAGGTTGGTTGTAAAGAGCTATAGCCAAGTGAAAGGAGTTGATTTCCATGATGTTTTCTCTCCAGTTGTTAAGCATACGCCCATTCGGGCATTATTAGCCCTTATTGCATCATACAACTTTGAATTGGAACAACTGGATGTAAAGACTTCATTCCTTCACGTGGATTTGGATGAGGCCATTTATATGCAACAACCTGAAGCTTCAAGGTTGAAGGTAAGAAAGATCAGGTTTGTCTTCTTTAAAAGTCATTATACAGCCTGAAGCAGTCTCCTCGACAATGATATAAAAAGTTCGATTCATTCATGTTAAATATTGGTTTCGTTCGGAGCAAGTATGACAGTTATGTGTATTTACAACATTTAAATGATAGATCATTTTTTTATTTGTTGCTTTATGTTGATGATATGTTGCTTACGGCTAAGGATCCAAAAAAAATAAATCGACTTAAAACCATGTTTAACTCTAAGTTCGAGATGAAAGATCTTGGTACAACCAAAAAAAATTTTAGGGATGAAAATTTCGAAAGATAGACACTCTGGGAAGCTATTTCTGTCATGGTAGATATACATTGAAAAAATTCTCGAGTAGTTTGGAATGCAATATTCTAAATTAGTTAGTACTCCCTTAATTGCACACATCAGACTTTTGACTTCAGAATCACCACAAACTGAATATGAAGAAATGTACATGTCTTCAGTTCCTTATTCTAGTGAAGTCAAAAGTTTAATGTATGTAATGGTTTGTACTCGTCCTGATATTTCACATGTTGTTAGTGTAGTAAGTAGATACATGTCCAAACCCGGTAAATTACACTGTTAAGTTGTTAAGTGGATTCTTAGATATTTAAAGGGGACATCCAATACTTGATTAGAAATCGGAAGATGCTCAGAAGGTCTAGTCGACTATGCAGACTCGAATTATATAGGAGACTTAAACAAAAGAAGATCTCTCACAGGTTATCTGTTTGCTTTCAGTAATTGCACTGTTAGCTGGAAAGCCACCCTACAGGCTACTATGGCATTATTAACTACAGAGGCAGAATATATGGCTATCACAGAGGCTGTAGAATGGGCCGTTTGGCTGAGAGGTCTATTCGGGATCTAGTTAAGAAAAACGACAAGACTATTGTATATTGCAATAGTCAAAGTGTCGTACATCTCACTAAGGATCAAATACATCACGAAAGAACAATGCACATAGACATTCAGTATCACTTTGTTCAGGAAGTGGTTGCTCAAGGAGATGTTCAGATTCGCAAGATTTCCAGAGAAAACAACCCAACTGATATAATGAAAAAAAGTCCTTCAATCTCCAAGTTCAAGCACTGTCTAGACTTGGCAAGTATTCGACATAGATCAAGTAAGCCTTTGATGGGGCTCGACAAAGAAAACATTGCGAAAATACGAGTCAATATGGAGATTTGTGGAGTGTGCCTCTTATTTTGGATGAAACAATGTTTGATGTTGGGATGAGAAAGAGTTAATGTCTCGACGAGAAGAACTATCATGTCCTAATGATGCGAAGAAGGACATCTCGACGAAACAATATGCCATGTCACAACATGACAACGTGTTCCATACTAAACCGGGTTTCTTCTCCTAGTTAAACTCTGCTATCTTTTCCCAGTCTAACTCTTATTATTCTAGGGATGTTCTAGTCATATTTTCATACAAATTTCAGCAGATAAATTGGGCTTTTAGAAACCTTAGAGAGATTGATTGAACAACACAATTTAGAGAGAGTTTTGTGGGAATTTTAGGAAAACTTTGTATTTTGGGTCCAGGTTTGTTTTATTTCTCCATCTTGCACTCATCTTTGATTATTTGTTGTTTTGGTGAAGTTTTCTTTACTCATGGTTTTTGTCCTCACAAGATGAGTTTTTCCACGTCAATATTTGTGTCCAATTTTTCTCATTTTTCGTTTTTGGTCGTTACTTAATTTGGGTTTATCCCTACAAATACAAGCATCCAACGTAAGTTTCTACCCCAAAGACTCCATAATATAACATAGTTATTGAAAGGAAGAATCAGACTATGTAAGTCATGATGAAGGTCATGCTTAATGCTAATGTTGTTTCACACATGTTTTAGGGGATGGCTATTAAGGTAGCTTGCCATGAGATCATTAAGGTCTTGTTGAGGCCTAGGAAAACGATTACAACCTATGAGATATGAAAAGGAAAGAAGCCAAATGTAGGATACTTTTATGTACTTAGAATTGTATGTTACATACTCAAATATAAAAGTTATCGAGGAAGTTTTGATATACGTAGTGTTAAAGGTATATTTCTTAGGTATTCTACAAATAACAAGGCATATAAAATGGTTAACAAGTTCACCAAAACAATAACAGAGTCTTTCAATATTGTTAAATACGAACATAAAAGTCCCTTAACTGAATATATAGAAAAAGGCACGGTTGAGCTAGTTGTAAAGGAAGGTTGCAACTAAACATGCAACTAAGTAGACTGGCAGTATTGATCAACCTACAAATGAACTTTATCAGCCATAACCATCTTAAAGGGTACACAAAGTTCATGAATTGGATAATGTAATTGGTACTATTAAGGGTAGAATCAAGAGCAGGGACAAGCCTAAAACAACATATCGTGACATGGTTAGGTTAACTATTACACTTTCTTTTGTGGAGCCTAAAAAGGTTGAAAAGCTTTCAAGGATGGTATGACATTTGGACCCCATACTTGAAGACTACAATGTAATTGGAAAAAAATGGATTTTTAACAATAAGATAAACATGCATTAGAACACCACTAGAAATAAAGCCAAAATTGATGCTCAAGTTACACAAATAGAGAGTTTATTTTTATGAAACCTGTACACCTATAGCTCATTTGGAGGCCATCAGATTATTGTTGGTAGTTTCAAATTTCTTCAATATCAAGCTGTTCGAAATGGATGTAAATAATGTGTTCTTAAATGGCTTCATCAGTGAAAAAATATTTATGGAGTAACGTTAAGGATTTGAAAACCATAGACATCTCAATCATGTCTACAAAATTATTAAGGCACTATACTGGTTGAAGCCAGCCCCAAGGGCATGGTATAAGAGGCTCTCTAAATTCTTTCTCAAGTAAGGCTATATAAGGGGAAATATAGACAATGAATTTTTCATCAAGAAAAAATTAGTGATTATAGTAACCTAGATTTTTGTAAACAATATCATCTTTGGATTAACTTCTCAACAAGCCAAAGAAGCTTTTGAAGACGACACAATCTAAGTTCAAGATGAGAATGGTGAGAGAAGTGTCATACTTATTAGGATTTCAGATCAAACAACTAAAATATGGGATCTTCATATCTCAAGAGAAGTATCGTCGCTATTTAGTGAATTAATTTGGCTTGAATAGATCAAAACCATTAAAGACATTAAGGGAAATTTCTAATAAAATATGCTTAGATACAGGAGTAGTTGCAACTAACCTAAGCAACTATCGTAGTATGATTGTTGGCCTATTATACCTTCATAGTTAGTATATCAGACTTGTGGTATAGTGTTGTTGTGTGTGCCATGTATTAATTTAATCCTGTTAAGTCTCATTTAAAGGTTATTAAAAGGATTATTTGATATGTTAATGGCACTCTTGATCTTGCCATTTGGCTTTTGAAGAACACAGTTAAATCTAGTGGATTTAGTGATGGGATTGGGTTGGCAATGTGTGACAAGAATAGTAGTTCATAAGGATGTTTCTATCATAGAACAAACCTAATGTCATGGTACAACAAGAAGCAATCATGAATCTCTTTTTAAACAATCGAGGCTAAGTACATGGTTGCTAGAAATTGTAATATAAAACTATTATGGATGAGGTCGATGTTTGAAAACTTTGGAGTTGCATCTGCACTTACAATTGTCTATTGTGACAATTCTAGTGCCATCTATTGGAGTATGCCCAAAGATTAATCATGAGATGATTATAATAGCATGCTTATTTACCTTATTTATTAAGAAAGACATTGTCTTTATTATTTTCAGTTTTTATTTCTATGTATTAAATAAACTGATTAATAATAAAGTTTTGAAGATAATATGATTATTCTTAAACTATCCTTAGTCAAGAATTATTATTGGCTAAGACAATAATATTATGTTAAAACTAATGTGATGCTAATTGATGATAAGATGTTGTCAAGGATATATGGTATCAAGTTGATAAACAGTAATTTATACATATTATTATCCCATGCTTAACACATTTATGAATGATTTCTCCTTAGATTTAGTGAATTCGATGCTCCTAATCCTTTAATTTCATGTTTTATACTTAGGTGAGCACAAGAAAGTAAAAAGAATGAGAAACAGGCCGAAAACGGAAAAAATGGGCCAACATGGGAAATCAACACGGTCTGGACTTCCTCACACGGGTAGACCACATGCCCGTGCCTATTTAAGAACCTTGACCACAGCCTGAAGTAATCGCACACGGGCGTGTCACACGGGCGTGTCCCTGTCGAGTCCAAGTATAGTCCTATTCGGAAAAGGCCACTCTTGAGGGCTTTTAGGCATTCTAAAGCCTATTTAAACACCCTGGAGGAGGATTAAAACAAAGACAGAGAGGAGGAAGCAAGGAATTACTCGAAGAATGCCGATTGATCCATCTCGGAAGCCGGATTCACCTTCAAGACTGAAGATCTCCCTTCAATTTCCTTCAGGGTTTTTGGGTTTTCTTTATGTTTTGTCATTATTATTCTTCTGAGATGTTTTCTTTTAGTATTATGAACTAAATCCCCTAAATACCTAAGGAGGATGAAACCTAAGACGGATCTTGTTAATATTTTCTGAACTATATGATAAATACGATTTGTTCTTAATTATGTTTTTTAACTCTTGTTTGAATATTCTAGGATATTGATTCAAGTATTGATGTGCTTATTCAGAGGATGAATAGTCCCTGTCTAAGATAAGATCATTCATAATTAAGCGGAGTTGCATGCAATCCTAGAGATAAGACGACATATATCTGCCGGATTAGAGTCAAATCTAATAAGGGAATCCATAGATCGAGTTAATGCAACACTAGGGGTTTTAATTAGAAAGAGATTTCAATTAATCAACCTAAGGTTAGATGTTATTAGTCTTGAATAGGGATAATAATATAAATCAGGGATTTCTACGGATCAAGTCAAGTGAATAAATCGTCTGGTCCAGAGTCAATTAACAAGAGAAGTCTAGGTGGATTCTTCCTTGGGTGTTGTCTAAATCAATCAATTTTCCCAAAAGTATTTCCCTAATTTATTTTATGTGCATTCTTAGGTTAGTTAATTAGTTTAGATAAAACAACCTCCATTATTCTTAGGCTAGATAATAAAAAGAAAGTTAATACTAGTACTTTTAGTTCATTTGGGTTCGACATCCGGTCTTGCTAAAACTATACTACTGTTCGATAGGTACGTTTGCCTTCATCATGATAATAGTTAGTTCAAGTACGATCAATTATAAATTTTAAAACTTATCACGAGTGATAATCACAAGTCAACTCATGGGTACATGTTAACAAAACAGAGTACTGGACTGACCCACCCTAAGAATATTTCTTAGATTATTATATAATAGCCGCAACAATTCTCATAGTGATAATGGTGTATGTAATCTTTTGGCTTAAGATCATCATAGTTCTAATATTGTGTCATATACTTTGACATAGTTAAACGTCTTCCATAACTAGTTGTGCTATAAAAATTGTTGTTGGATATACCACAAACTATGTAGTAGGATATGAACGATCAAGGCAAAATTTCTTACTCTTACATAATGGGAGAGATACTATGGGCCCTTTAATCGAGTGAGACTAAAAATACATGGTTGTACTTAAATGAGTTGATATGAGATATCAAACTCATTTATTTATCTTATCTACTCGAGATTCAAGAAATAAAAGATTGGACCATACAAGGTTATGTTGGACCACAACTTCCTACAACTTAAGTAGTAGCAATGCATTGCTAGATGCTTATTTGTAATATTAGAAATGTTTTAATATTACTGTCAATATTACAAAATCCTACAGGATTGCACCTTATGGTTGAAACGATTGGAATTCAAAGAAAGGCAAGATTATGTTTAACATGTCTCACAAGTTAAATTAACTATAGAAATATTTGATCAAGTAATGATAGTTTCCAAGAGTGCTAATGTGATCCTCTTACCTTATTTGAAGAGATATCTTATCAAAAACCAATTTGGACATAATCATAATGACACATTTCAGTCAAACTAGTAGAAGATTACAGATCTAGTTATACATTGAAAACTTGTTATTAGTACAAGGGGTTGAAATTAGAAAGTGCACGTATTTGCTTGTTAGAGAAACTTATATCAAGTGCAAATTGATCGCATGCAAATTATTTTCATGTTTAGTTTGTAACTACGCTTTAAAGAAGAAAGTGATTTTAGTTGAATGTATAATATTATAAGGTCATGATTTGGTGAGCGAGTTGAACTTACATCGCAACTTTTATTATTAATTCTTAATAAATTACTCTTTAAATAACACCTCGCAATAAAAAAACATTTTGAACTATGTGCACCATTATTATTCTACTCTTTTAGTTGTTTCCTTAATTTCAAAAGCAAGACAACATTAATTCATATAATTTATGTTAGAATAATTATTTTTTATTATTATAAATTCAAACTTTGGTGTAAATGTCAGCTCTTAGCACTCGTGAATGATGTTTAGTTGAAATGAAAACATGGAGATTTCCAAATTCCAATTAGTTCACGTTGATGTTCATGTTCAACCACTAACAATGTATGTGCTTAGAAATCATACTAAATCTAAGTTCACAACAACACATGATTTTTCTCCCCCCAATATACAATAATTCACGATTATCATGAGATTAAGATAATTAATTAATCCCTTAGTGATAATATAAATAATCGTGTTCGTGTTCATAGGGATTAACCCATTAAAGCATTATTTAAAAGGATAAAAAAATTGTAAATGGATGACCATTATATTGTCCACAACCCCCCATTGCGAGAAGCTCAATGTCTCTTCCCTTCAGTTCCCCTTGGGGTTTTCGGGTTTATTTTTGAAGGATTCTTCCACATTTTCCCATTTGGAAATGCATGCTTGTCATAACTCGTAACCCTTCATGTAAAATAGCACCAAATTAGAATTTTGATATATTTAATGTATTTGGTATAAATTGATTGGTATATTTAAGTTAAACTATGTTTATGTAATTTGATAAATTTGAGATTTAATTTATGCATGTAAAATATTAAAAATTAAATCTTTTTTCATTTAAAAATTTAAGTCTCGCCATTAAAATTGTAAGTATTTTTTTGTTAAATTTTATCAATTTAGAATTTTGATTAGGCTATCCTCATATAACCTAACATATGATTGAAAGAAAATAAACATATTAAATTGTCAAATTTTGACAAAAATTACCAATGACGATAATGATTGAACTAAGGTTTTAAACAGAAAAAAGTAAAAAGATTGAATTTTTAACTTTTAAAGTACAAAATTCAAATATCATGTTTATCATTGAAGTCGAAAATTGCATTTCAAACAAGGAGCTTTTGAATTTAAACCATGTTTTTAAATTGAGATTTTAACCCAAACTAAAAAAGAAAAAAAATTAGATTTTAACTTTTTGCACAAACAATTTTGGCTGAAATTATATTCTTATTATCATTAAAAAAAACCTAACATATGGTCAACTTTAAGATATCATTTTTAAAATGGATAATTTATTTTTTCAAAAACACTTTTTGACAGCAACTTTAAAAACTATTGAACTTTTCAGATATACTTTTCCACAATACTTTTTAAAAACATTGTTCAACCATATTTGAATGGATGACGAAAAATCTTCAAAATAATCACCCTTTTAGTTTGAGTGGAGCAGATTGGTCGTGTCTCTTTAAAATTATTTTTTGGCACATTTAGAAAAAAAACAACATATTCACAGTTAAGGTATCTCTTAACTGGGGTCACTTGAACACAGACGGTTCGGTTAGAACTGGAGAAGGTTTTACTGCAACTGGAGGATTGGTGAGTGATCATAATGGTGGATGGATACATGGCTTTAGCAGATACTTGGGAAGTTGCACAGTGCTTTGGGTATCTTGGATGGGTTGAACCTTATTTCTAACCGAAGTTTTGAAAGGGTCTTAATACAAATGGACAGCCTTGAAGCTATTAACGCTATCTAGGAGAGACTTTTCGAAGATTCCAATTCTGCCTTAGTCAGAAGAATTCATCAACTCTTGAAAATGGTAAAACATTAGAAGATTCAACATATCCCTCGAAAATAAAATTTAATCGCAGATAGTCTTATCAAGATGGTTCATGACAGAAAAACAAGATAAGATTATTTGAAGACTCTCTCTTGGAGGAGTTAGATTAATTTATTTCGTGTACGTTGTTCAACCTCAATAGCAAACTGATCCTTAAAGAATTTCAAATTATGTAAGTCTTGAGATTACTATTTATCAACCTAGAAGCAGAATATAACCAAATTAGGGGCCTTAAACCCTTGATTAAATGATGTAATTACCTTTATAATAATTCAAATTAATCCCTTTTTAACTCCTTAATACTTTGATTTTCCCAAGAAAACATATTAAAATCCAATAAATTTGATATTGGAAGGAAACAGCTATAAGAAAGTATAATTGTTGGAGAATAATGAGCTGGATTATTTCATCTTCTTTCTTTTTACACTCACAAAGAAGAAAGAAAGAAAAAAAGATTTGATTTCTTCCTTTTGGTTGTGGTCATAGATGACCCACCTCCACCCATCTAACAAACCCCAATCAATGGCTATTTAAAAGTTGCAGTCTCTTTGCATATTTTCAGCCCATGTTGACAATTTTAATGCTTCTTTTTTTTCTTCCAACAATATTCTTCCCTCACAGTCTGCCACTTATTATGGAAGTCATCCTTCATTTCCCCCACCAAAAAGATTTGCCTCCCCCCTTCTTTTTTCCTTGTTGATTTTTTTGATATAATACCAAATTTAGTCCTCAATATTTACATCTTTTATCAATTTGATCTTTATTCTGATTCACAGATTGAATTGCCAAAAAAACACTATTTCATTACCAGATATACAAAACCCTGAATTTGGTTTTGCATAATATTTTTGTAGGTAATGCTCATGAATGCGAATATTGACAGCAAAGATTCGGTCTTGGTTATGGGCTTATAAAAAATAGTTTCAAATAATTCAATACTTTGCAGCTTTATTTATCAGCTCATGCAATATGTTCAATGCTTCTTCTTTTTTAATGTGTGAATTTCCCATTATCATATTTAACCAAATATGGGATAACAGTACATGAACAATTGCAATTGGTCTTAACAAAATCTTGCTTCTGTTTTAAAGCAAAAAAAAAAAAAAAAAAAAGTTCTAGACCCATGGAAAGGGACTTTTGTCTGAAAATATAAAGGCTGACACAAAACATTAATTTTAAAATTTTAGTTGTTTCAATGATTCTGGTAAGTTTATAATGTCACCGTGCAATTAAGCTTGAAGGTGTGGAATTTAACAGCTATATTAGAAAGTTGAAATCCTTAATTTAAGAGAAAATTTGAGTTTAGTTTTTTAAGATGTTACAAACCCGAAAATAATTAAATTTTATAAATCAAACAAAAACTAATAAAGATTGAAAGTTGAAACCCTAAATTGCTGACTTTTTTGTAGTATTAATTTAAGGAGATTGATGATTAGATGGTGGCCTATGATGATGATGAATATAACTAACATCTGGCTTTAAAAATAGATCACCAAACTGTACGCTTCATATTTATTTATAGATTCCGCCTGAAAATGAAATGCAAAAGGAAAAACAATATTGACTTTTGCCGCCGGAAGGAAGGATTGGTGGCCAATGTAGAATATTTACTAGACTGGTTAAAGTATTTATCAAATACCCATTTGACATAAATTCAAATTATAGTACTTACATTCCTCACTCTAATATATATATATATATAATTAAAAATACGAAACAAGTGTAATATAATATTATAATCAGGTGTGTTTATGGGTCGGGCATTTTAAACTATGGGTATTGGAGACATGTTTAGGGTGTATGTATATTTTTAAAAATTATTAACACATTCATATTCATGATATCTAAATAAGAATTTCTAGAATATAGGGTAAAGAATACTTTAAAATAAGGTTTGTCCTATTTTGATTACTTTTAAAAAAATTCTCAATTTAGTCACTTTAATTAAGATAATTGTTCGAATTAGTCACTGCTATTAAAATTTTTATTAATTGACGAACAAATTGTTGATGTGGCATATTAGTCTATAAAGTGATTAACATATTACATTTCTTTTTACTTTTGAATAAAATTATAGAGACCTCTCTATAATTAATTCAAAACACTTTCTTTTAGTTTATTTTGCAACATTTTAATGTTGATGGATACTTAACATCAGCTGCATCATGACATAATTTGCCGTTGAACTTGGGTTTATCACCACTTAAATTCATGTCCTCACCAAAGCATTCATCGTTAAAATTCGTGTCCACTTAAAATTTGCAGGAGGGGAACTTTCTGGTGAAGGGAGATTATCTTCTAATCCTTGATTTCTAGGGACAATGAGATCCTCCATAACATTACAAAGATACCAATCCATGGGAAATTTTTTTACCAAAAGTAGAAAAGAAAATCATAGAAAAGCCCACAAAATAAAACAAACTCTCTAAACCCCCCATCAAGCTTTTATGCTCTCCAAGACCAAATAATTTCATGGGAAATTATATATAATAAAAAATTGCTTGCCTTTTTAATCACTAAACAAGCAATATTCAGAGCATATTGATATGAAGAATCAAGATGTTCTTATCTCTAATATGTGTGCTTACTGCTGAAATTTCCATATCCTTCCAACAAAGAAGAACCCAAGTGCTTTTTTTAATATATATTCTAAAAGTTTTCCTTTAATGCAGTTCACATGGATGAGAACTGAAGCCTTCCAAAGGCTTTGGGGTCTATTCAGTGCTAGTTCAACAATCAACGATCTTAACAAAAATCCCATAGGTAACAAACAAGGTGGCCAGCTATGGTCGAGAATACCCTAGCCAAAAGTTGCTGTCTCTCAAATAATCCAATTAGACTTTGGTTGATTCCGATTTGCAATCTACTCCAATTTGATTAAACCGAGACTAGTTAAAATAAGAAATATATCTACATGGAGAAGTAAATTGTCATACAACATAAAGAGAAGAACTAGAGTAGTGGTTTTAGGATTTTTTGCAAAAACTAAAACTCTCCTCTTTCCTTATTCCCTAATTAGGCTTGTGTATGATCTTTCAATACAAAACATGCTACACAATGCATGGGCTCCAAGTAAGAGCTAGTTTTTTAATTAAATATTGGGCTCTTACTAAAATAGGCCTAATTGATTTAATTTTAATTAACTTGGACTTAATTAAATTGTCTAGTAATAAAATTAATTCAGTAAAATAATTTTTAATACCCAAATGGTTCGATTAAAATCATTTTTACCCAATGCCTACATGTTTGCTAATTTTCTTAGAGGGTCACCGGATAAATTTTGATCACACCTTTGGTCATCCAAATCACATTTGTATGAACTCAAATTTTGATAGATTGATCAAAATTACCTTCTTAGTAATTAAGAACCATCAATTTGCTAACTTAATTTGCCTTGGATTAAACCTTTCATTCAATTAGGTCATATTTAATTGAAACCGAAGTTTAACCCTTATACCTCGTCTTATCATGTGTAACCCATTAGGTTCTCAAAAGTGGTAATAGACATAAAGTTACTTGGTTAATAACAAACCATGCTTAAAGCTTAAGAGTAGGATCTAACAATCCATCATGACACCTAAATTGTTGTTAGGTTAAGATAATTTCAATGAAACCTTTTCGTGACTAGCTTTCTAGCGTAATATGGACCTACCAAACTATCGCTTATAGTGGTAGATCAAATGACATGTCTTTGATATCACTTATAGTGGTAGATCTTCACTAGAGTACACATTTATATCTTCATATGATTCGTGTTATGGCTAGACATCCTACCTTAAACATCTATCAATATAGAGCTCGTTTCATGATGAGTCAAAACATAACATTCCTCATATAATATGACATAGCATCTGAAGTCAAAGGATTAATTTGCATGGCGGCCATATGAAAACTTGTTCTAAGACACTTAAGTGATTCTATCAAATGGAGTTCTCGTTATTAGGAATTTTATGCCCTTAGTGTAGTAATTCTATCATATTTGATAAAATATTAAAATGGTCAAACTGATTATTCATAGAAATAAACAAATGTTATTTATTATCTCTATGCTAGTTTGTCATCAATGGTTTTTGTATGCAAAGCAAAATGAATAAGAAAATATTGACTGATTGATTACCTAAGGTTTAACTAATACTAAATTACATTCTATGGACGAATTATAATATGAGAAGACAACTTATATTATTAGGTAATCTAAATCATCCATAGAATGCAAAATCAAATTGAGAAAATACTTTAAATAATAGAGGACTATTATGTTGTCTATAAGGCCAATTTGGGAGATAGCTTGTCTTGTCTTGGCTATCGGAGCTAGAATGACTCCCAGAAATAAAGACATAAATGTGATTGTCTGTACTGGCAATACAATAGATAAGTCTCAAGTTGAATTTATCTTAGATTTGCTTATGGGTTTATTCGCTTGTGGCGTTTATGGTGAGACTTATCTAAATCTTGAGTAAGTGAATAACCATGTGCACGTAATTCATGTGCTTTATATATTGAAAACTTGTTCTCACATGATAGTTGGATGAAAGTTGGTATGTAAGTATATGACTTACACATGATATAGTTTCACTCATAATAGTGGATCATAGCTTGATAAAAGTAAATGATATCATTTCATTTACATTGCATGGATTATGAAAATGAAATCTCGCCAGGGGTCATTTTTTAAAAGATAAATTATTTCACCATTGTTAATTTGAGTAACGATCATTTTCATTACAAAAGATACAATGGTAACCATGAGATAAAATTAATCGCATCAGGTGAAAGGATTTAAGGTATCATAGATATCCTTTGAGGGTAACACACATATGATGAGGTTATTGGACTAAAGCTTGAAATCAATAGCTTTTGTGATGGTATACAATAAGGAGTCATGATATTCTTTAATTTTCAATTGAGAAAGAGGTGGCACTTTCAAATGGAGTTGATCATAACATGAAGATCTTTCATCTTCGAATACGTATAAGGTGGTTATGAAAGCTAATTAGTGAAAGAAGGATTTGACGTAGGAATTAATTTGAAAGTGTGAGGTATCTGAAAAGGTGAAGCAATTTATCTGGCTTGTCTTTTAGGAGCAATTGTTGATAAACAATGAGAGGTTTAAAAGGCACATTAATGATATTGAACAATGTCATTGTAGTGTTGATGTAGAACTGTGCATTCATGTATTAAGGAACTACGATTTTTCTAGGGGCATTTGGCAAGTTGTTGTCCCTGTGAATATTTTGGAGACATTTTTCTATTTGGAATTACAATAGTGATTGTTATGGAACATCAATAATGCAGGAAAGTGTGAGATTAATGAAGCAAGATGGTGCTTATTTTTTTTATATTATTCTTAACTAGATGATTTGGTAAATTGTAATGAGCTTGTAGTTAATAAAGGCTAATACAACAACAAAGACTTCATGGTTTAGCGTCTTTCTTGGGTGTGTAGTCTACAAGTTAAGGTTTCATAACATAATGTGACTATCTAGTATGATATTACAATTTACGGTCTCATTGTAAGATGGTTGGATCAAACTCAATCTGGATGCATCTATGGATATTAACTCGAAATTTGCAATAATATATGGAGTTCTACAATATCTAAAACTTCGATTGCTCGTTACACTAAATGTCTGGGATTTGTTGGTATATTTCAAGTAGAAGTGAGATGTTTACTTGATGAATTACTCCCAGCTTGTAGCAGAGGATTCCAAAAAATTGAAGTCAAATGTGATAATGCGCTACTAATTAGTATGATGAACAGCAGTCATTCTGACCCTTACGTGATTTATACAAGCAATATTGGCAACTTATTTTCTCTCACATTTGAAAGAACCTTAAAACGTGTGTTGATTTCTTGGCTAAAATGGGCAATACTCTAGAGTATAATTTGGGAATTCTTGATTGGCCTCCAAAAAGGGTATTACAATTGTTGCATCAAGATAATAGTGATAGATCCACTATGCTAAGTAATGTTTGCTATTCTTTGTTAAGATTCTATTAAATTTCTTTTGGGTAAACTACACCCAAGTTTACTAAACTATCAATAAGTTTATATTTTGGTCACTCAACTTCAAAAAGTTACAAAATGGTTGCTAAATTATTTAAAAGTTTTCATTTAAGTAAGTCACATAACTATTCGATAGTTTTTATTTAAGTCACTGGGTTGTTAAGTTTTTATTTTCAAAAGTTTAGCTAGGGAGCTCGAAGTGAAGCTTTGACGATCAGTACAGTGGATCAGTACCCATCAATGAGTAGAAGAACATACCTTAGATCCATTATGATCTAACTATCAGTGTTGAAGATCAAAGGAGAAACATGTTTAGGTTTTTGTTTGCATTTATGACATTCAAAGTTATTTCATGAAAAAAAATTAGACTATAGAAATGAAGGAAATGAGAGCTTTCTATTGGTGCAGGTAATGCAAGCAAAAAAGGCCATACATGATATAACAACAATTTTAGTAACCTTGAGTGTAGTTTATCCATCTCTTTTATGTATAAAAAAAACCAATTAAAATTAGGAAATAATTATAACAGCAAACACCATTGGACCCTAATTGAATTGGGTGCAAAAACCAATTAAGAATTCCAAATATTTGCCAACTTTATATCAAACCTTAAAAACCCAACAAACAAAAGAGGATGGGCCAATTAAGTTAAATTGTTCTCAAAGCTTTGTAAATTGGTATTAGAAAACCCAAGTAAAATTCTCTACACAAGCTAGCACTTATTACATATTCCTAGTAGATTGAGTGAATTAAGATGTGTAATTTCCTCTTGAGGAAGGTATAATTAACTAGGGGTTGAAGGGACTCAAGGCTTTGGGTGGATTTTGTATCTCTATTGTCTTTGGACCAAACAAAGGCTTAATGGATTTTTAAGGCTGAGCCTATGTTTGGGCATTTTGAAAGCTCAGCAAAGCTTCAATACTTGAACTTATATTATTAGTACTAGACTTATGGTACAAAACTAACAACATTTTCAAAAATTATCTAATGATTAGCAATTAAAAATTTATGGGTTTAAGGAGCATATTTGGTTTTCAGAAACCTATATCACTATTATAATTCTTGAATTCACCTATGGAGTTATCTTAATATATTAGAAACAAGTAGCATGTCTTAGGTTTCTAAATCAAAATAAGCTTTCATATATATATATATATATATATATATATATATATCATGACTTACCAATTTTTTTTTTTAATATTGCGGAAAATAGAAAATTTCTGAGTAAGGGTGAGCAGCCAATGGGTAAGAAAGCATGGGGCTTTTTGCCTTTTTCACACATTCCAAAGCATGTGAAAACCCTGGCACTTCACTCAACTTTTTTTTTTTTTTTAATAAAAGAAAACAAAATGGAAAGTTACAGGACATTCATTTTTCAAAGGATGGATTTGACCCAAAAAATGCACCTCTTGTCTTTTACTTTTGTCAGGCTGAGCTCAGGCCGCTATAGCCTATCATCATATATATACAAGTTAAGAGAGATGACATCAGGGGGTGGTGGCGCAGTTGGCTAGCGCGTAGGTCTCATAGCTTCTGAGTTATCCTGAGGTCGAGAGTTCGAGCCTCTCTCACCCCACTTTTTTTTTTTTTTACCCCCACGTCACGTTAGGCTAACGCTATTTTGCGTCATGCATGGCATATGCCTATTATTCTGCAACTTTCAAAGCTTTGTCTTTACCCTAATGTTTTGTAAATCCAAATGGGAATCAACCAGACACCCATCTGCAATAACTTGTCTGTCGGTGTCAATGTCCAAACTTGGAGTCATCCTAGTTACCCCGTGAATGTGAATGAATCCATTCCCTTTTGTTTGTTGTGATAGTAAAACCCCAGCGTCTATTTCCGAAAGTTCCACTCACACCCTGCCCCAGCACCACCTAATCCACCCTTACCAACACTTGGCCTCCCACTCTGCAGTACCAGTTTAGGGTTTTATTATGGCCCATTTTTTGAATGGCTTTTCCATATATCCATTCTGTTTAACAAAACCCCCCTTTTCTTGTTGTTGCCTTGTTTTCATTTCCCTTTCGCAATCTATCACAATTTAATCACTTAAGCTGTCAAAACATACACAGGAAACGTTGTTTTTAACTTGGGCTGTGCCTTTTAAGTACTTGCACTTCCCCTCAAACCTTAGGGCGGCCCCATGAATATTATTGAGAATTGGGGTATCACAACATGGACAATGTGAGGAATATGGTTGCCATAATATCTGATCTTCAAACAAATTTGAGATCAGGGTACTGTCTTTTTTATCATCATCATGAATAAGTCAATAAACCAAAGTTTGGGGCATGAAGGATTGAGAGATTTACACCAGCTTTATTCTTCTGAAAATAAATTACCACATCACAAGTCTAGTGGTCCTCATTTTGCGTATTTCATTTACTTCCCCCTATCCCTCATTGATGATGTTAGATCTGGTTGTTGCAAATATAATGGATAGTTGCTTTCATGGTCATGATTTTGTTAATTACACAATGTTAGTTGTTGTTTCTCCCCCATGGATCATTTCCAAGTCTCGGTGCAACCCCCCATATTAGAAACTTAGATCGGTTAAATCTCGGCTCCTTTAATTAATTTTCACATAATATCAAATTTAGTCCTCAATGTTTAGATATTTTTTCCAATTTGGTCCTTATTCTTTATTTTTGTTGAACTTGACCCTCAACCTTTTTTTTTTTAAAATCGAATTTGACCATCAACTAAAAAAAAGATGAATTAACAGAAATGTTGTCTAAAATATTAAACTTTTAAGCATAGTTGTCCGCATGACAATTCATTTGTACTTTATGTTAATTTTTGAATTTTTATGAACTTGTTACAACTTCTTTTGAATTTTGAAGCTTTTGAATATTTTTATAGTTTTTAATTTAATTGTTGACATGTCATATAAGAAAAATAGTGTCATATCATCATGAAGTACACGTGAACTGTCACGTGATTTGCCATGCCAACATCATAAAAAAAAATTAATGTTTTAATCAAGATTTCTGTTTAAAAATACTATTAAACTCTTTTTGAAAGACTAATGATCAACATAGCTTGAAAAAAATAAGAATCAAATTGATAAAGATGTAAATATTGAAGATTAATTTTGACATTTTACCTTAAATTTATGATCTTATTACCATTTAGTAAACCCTATAGGAGAAGTGTGTGAAGAAAGACTAGTAGCATAGTTTAGTAGAGGGGATAAGAACCACTTAAGTCAATTTCAAAAATTGAAAACCCCTTTTCAATTTGATAGGATAATAGAAGAACTCAGTCCATAAAATTGTTTGCCTTTTAAGAGTTTACAAGATAGGGACTGACAACAAGGTGTGAAATGTGCAAAGCCTTGGCAAGTTGTTGGTCCTCTAAAAGAAAGATAATGGAAAATGTCATAATCAATGAATGATAAGCATAAAAGCTTAAGTGGGGGGTGGTTAAACAATTCCACCACCCCATGTTAAATCAAATCTATGTAAACCGCTTAATTATTTGTCAGTCACACTCATTTTTAACAATAAAAATAAATAAAAATTTTAATATAAAGAACTAATTTACTTATTTATCTAACAAATTAATTTACCTATTTTTATCTTTATACAAATAATATTCCTTTAAAAAATTTCCATTAATTGATATAGTTATCAGTTTTATTCAAGAACTTTCAATCAGGCTTCAGTGCTATGAAAAGTGCTCCCTCATCTTGGAAAGTGGGAAATCATCCTTATCTTCAAAACTATCCAATGAACCCATCATGTCTCTAGTTCTAAACCAAACCCAGGCTTCGTAGGATGCTGGTCTCTACAGCTCAACCAACCTACCGCAGTTTAGTGAATACTAGGTTCAGACTATGGTGGTGAAAGGCTCCGGCTCCCGTTATTTCAACTACTATATCCATATAGGGGTGCTTGCTTGCTCACCATTATTACTTCACTTATTCGAATTTAAACATCCCATCAGTAAACTGTTGAGGCTTGAATAATCAGTCTGCACGCAGTAAATTGTTAAAATGATCTCAAATCACCACAGTCTCATTCCTTGTCTTATCATATGCTGAAAATTTTCACCCCATTTTGGAACCTTCTGGTTTATAGGATATTTCGGTATTGCAGGGTCTGTGTGGTATGGTGACAAGGAACCAATTGATGTAAGAGACCTCACATGCATGCAAAAAAACATTTAAGATCATTGCTATATAAGAAATAGGAATGAGGCATTGAAATTTATGACGTTTTGCCTAATCACCCCCAAAGTTGGAATAAGGGGTCGCCCCACTTTGTAGAACACATCACATGTTTAGTGAGGCTGCTTAACATGAACCATAATGGTAGTGGAGTGGGCCTTATGGTTTCTTTTTTTTTTTTTTTTTCTCAATTATTATTTATTTGTATTTGGTTGAAGACATTTTGCTTCTTTACGTAGTTTTATAGCTTGACTTGATGTTCCATAACAAGGGATCATGGTCCGGGTCATTTGCCTAATGATAGCTATTGTTTTTCCACTAAGTATGTGGAGTGTGGGCTCCCATTTCGTCGACTTTGTCCATGGTTGGTGTCGGAATCTATCAAATTATGAGAAAACTATGGGTTTATTCAGACTATTAGGGGCAACTAAATCAACCTAAATTTGTCTCATTAGTTACTAAGTTCAATCACTCCAATAATGTATGTACCATTGCAAACTATAGTTTAAGATAAATGTTCTTATCTAGTTCTTTAGAATAAATTTACTATACCTCCTCTATGACCTAAATTTTAAATTTGCCCTTGAATTTCAAAATGTTCTTTGTAAGTCCTCATAATGTGAAGCGTATTCAAAATGCATGTTTCGACTTGTAAATATGTGTATAACTATTTTATGAACAACTTGGATATGTTGTGTTAAATTAAAAAAAAAAAAAAAAGGATAGTTTTCTTAATTTTTAATCATATTATCTGTTTTTTAAACATGTTAAATCCAAACTATCAATGTAGTAGGTATACATGTGTGTTTGAGTTTGATCACTTGTTTTAAATACAATTACATGTTCTAAATGAGTCCTTAAATTTCGAAATGCTTTAAGTGAGTCCTTAGAATATCAATGTTGTATCAATCATGTCTTTTCATCAACCTACTATTAGCTTAATTGAGTGTTAAATGACATCTCAAATATAACACGGAGCATATTTAAAATGTATGGTTCAAATTGTAAACATATGTATACTTATTATATGAACAACTTAGATATGCCGTGTTAAAAAAAATAACCCTCTTAAATGTTAATGACATTATTTAACATGTTAGATCTAAGATATAAGTGTAGTAGGTATACATAATAACACTATCTATTCTTTCAACACGTTAAATACAAGTTATGAAAGCAGTCAGTTTACATGTTTTTTTAAGTTTGATCACTTATTTTGATTGTGGATTACAATTCTGAAAATTTAATTAAAATATCTTAAAATTTAAGCAGAGCATAATTTTGAGCTAGATTTAGCCTTTTGAGTAAACGTTAAGTCATCACTTGAAATTTGTTTTAAGGGTGAGGTTAGCAAAAAAAAACCATGTGGCTGCACCAGCTCACCCCTTGGGTCCACGCCATCTTCCTTTGTCTATTCTAATGCTAACTAAATTATTAATAACTGCACATGTTCTTGTATTTCATGGATAAAATGTCTTTTGGCTCTCTTTTTTTTTTTTTTTTCTCTTTCGAGAAAAATCTTGAATTCATATTTGTATAAATGAATATTAAATTATGGTATACGTAAAAAATTTATATAATAAATATATTTTTAAGAGTTTTATTTTAAAAATAAATGAGAATCTAATTGAATTGAATCTATCAATATAGCTTTGTATGTATAAATGTGAAAATGTCAGTTTGCACGAGAGGTAGCTCAAACAGCGACTGGATGTGCATGGATCTTCCCTTTAACAGGATGCTAGTCAGCGAAGGGAACATCAGTCGTTATCTTCTTATAAAAGACAAATGGTGAAAAGTATCCGCGGAGGTCATGTGGTGGATGGGTCAGACCTGAAGGTGATGGTGGCGAGAGACGGAGGATTGAAATAGATCTCAATAGTCGAGATGCTTACCATTAACTTGTTTACTACCGGATGCTTATGCCACTGTTTGCAAATAGCAACGGACGTTGACAGAGATGAATTTGGGAGTTTTTCAATTTCTTGATATTCTGGTTTTTAGATGAGGGAAGCTCAAGTGCGATTGGAATCTATGTTTTTTTTTTTTTTTTTCTTTTTAAGTCCTAGGGTTTGTATTTTATTTGATTTTTTTTATTTTTTATTCTCATTTGTAAATTGTTTGTTTTTATTGTCAAGTGAGAAAAATCCGTTTGTTTCATAGATGAACGAACTAAATTCGTATAACTTATATTTATTTTTTTTTACACAATACTTAGGATTACTAATAGTTCCTCTCTAATCTATAAATAGGAGGATAATGCACTTCAACGTACTCAGACTCATATAATCCTACATTGCTAATAATGTCCATATCAATCGAGCTAAGACTTAATTGACTTTTTTTATTAATCTTTTAAACATAAATAATTTAATATATTTTAAATATTTACATTATATTAACTAAAACCTGACTTATAATACAAATTGTATAATTTTTTGTTTCTGAAATTCATTTAATATTTTGATCCACTATAGTAAGTCCCATAGACAAATTTAGAGTAAACATAGGGCAAGGAAGGGGCAGACAGCATGTGATGTGGTTTTTTGCGGCACCGACGAATACACACATCATGGGTTTGCCCTGCCATCAATGGTAGATTTTAGTCCCCATAAGCTTTACGAATTTCTTTTCTTTTGGAAAAAGGGGAAATGTCCAAATGCCCACTGTCGGCGTATACATACAAATCAATGGAAATTATATGATACGTATTCTTCACACTTTCGTATCAATTTCATACAGTGAAGAAGCATGGCACGCACTCAATGAATAGCCAACGTAGGTGTTATATTTTGAGGGAAGGCAGCGTAGGTGTTGAAGTAAAGGATTAGGCGGTGACTTTTCCATTATTGTAATTGCCTGTAAACTTGCATTCTAAGTTCTTTTTCTTTTGGTTTTATTTTTCAAAAAAAATTTATATCTATCCATTTTAAATACTGTTTAAGATTCATTAGAAAAATATAAAAAATTAAGTAATAAAAATTATATCTATCCATTTTTTGGGGTCGGGATTAAGTTGTTTAATTTAATGTAAGTTAAAATATAATTTAATTATTTTAATAGTTTATATTTTTATAATTTTAAAAAAATTAAATCAATTTCTTACTATACACTAATTTAAAATCTCATAATTTTTTTTCAAATTTAAGGGGTTGCCGCCCTTGAGTGATGGAGATGGATGATTCACCCTATTTTGAACATGACAAAGAGTCAATTTAGTAAGGAGATCAGAGTAAGAGATAAGAAGGAGAAGGTTAGAGTTAGAATGTGAGATAGTACGAGAGGAGAGATAGGTTGCTTCTTCAACCTTAGGCCTTGAGCCTTATGTACATGTTGTCTCTTGTTTTGAGGTGTCACGTGTCGAGTTGTTATTAGTGGATCAGGGACAGGTGATCTAGTGCCATAAACTTAGGTAGAGTGACGCTATTATGTGTCTTAGGTCATCTTTAATAGGACATGGTAATTAAGTTTTAGTGTGATGGTTAATAAATGAGTTTACTTATTAAGTAAATTGTGTTTTTACGACATACCATTTATGGAAATTTACTTCTACTGCTCATGGATATAACCATTTAAGCCATGTGAGAAATTTGATTTTATATCTTGAAATAAACTTTGAACGTTGAAAATTTTATACCGTCAACCTTTTATTATTATTATTATTTCATTCATTAATTAATGAGAAAAAGATTCTGCTTAGCGACTATTTTAACTTTATACGTGTAAAGTAAAGGGCTTGAATTTATGATGTACGTATAGACTATTAGAGGGGTAGACTTTGTAAAGATTCGCTGGCCATTTTATAGAATTAGATCCTAGGGACAACGGTGTTCCTGATTCCAGCTGATGATTTCTCCTAAGCTCACTTATTTTAGGCTGTAATTACGGCAAAATAAAGGGGGTTTTTCAAAGGGTTCAAAATAATACGAGAAGAAGGATCACCGACGTCGTTTTCATTGGGAAACGTACATGAAATCGTTTTGACCTCTTTAAGGAATCCTTTCCTGGAATTATATTTTTATAATAATGGTAAAAAAACAATATACATACAAAAATTCTTGGTTTAATCTCCAACCTATAAATAAAAAAATAACGAATTTTAATGCATTCCAACTATGTTCTCCTACAATAACAATAATAATCATACTAATTAAATTAATATACAAGTAATTAATTAAATTAATCACATTCAAAGTCAAATGAGGATCAAAATCCACTTAGGTAAGGTATGGTGGAATGTGATTTAGCCTTTGAATTAGTGTATTTATATATGCACTTGCTTTTTAAAATTTCTGTAGATTAGTTGTGCCTATTAACGTTATATTATGATATATTAAAGTTGCATACCTAAAATTTTATGAGAATTATAGTGAAATTTTGACTTGGTTTCATTTTCGTATAATTGAGAAAGTAATTCATATCTTTTCTTTTTTTTTTACGGAATTAATAAAAAAAAGTTGGTCCAAAATTGAGAATATATATTTCGAAAATTAAAAATAATCAATTTTTATTAAAAACACTAAATCCATTAGGGACCTTGTGTAAATTTTGACATTATTATTTTAGTATAGCTATTGGTTAGAGATGTACAAAAAAAAAAAAAAAAAAGGGAATAATAGAAAAGGTTAAAATATTTTCATAAATTTGAAATTTAGGCTCTATACTTTTTTTTTTATAAATTTAATCCCTTTATTTTTTAAATTTCAAAATTTAAGTTCAATTGTTAATACTATTTTTTTTTAAAATTAGTTGGTGTAACATTTTGAAATAAAAAAAAATATTCAATTGTAGGTAGCAGTGTAACAAAAAAATTACTTTGTAATGAAATTAAATTTAACAGTATTAAATATTAGACCTGAATTTTAAAATTTAAAAAGTAAATAGACTAAATTATAGATTTAGAAAAGAAATACAATGACTTATAGAATATTTTAACCGAAATGAAATGCAGGCAGAGGAGCAAAACAAACCCCACAAATGGCAGCTTTTATAAGCTTAGAACAGGCAGAGGCAAAATCAGAATATCATTGCAATCCAAATGCAGAATTTATATATTTTTTAAAGTACGGTGATAAAGTCTGACCGTTTTTTTATGTATGAGATCTTGTGGGGGCATCATTTTAAATATATAAAGCCTTTTTATTACATATTTTATATAAGTTACACGTAATTTTTTTTCTTTTATTTTTTTAAAAATTGTTAACAAATTTGCACGGATAATCCTTTTTTTATTAATTTTTAAATATATATATATATATTTAATATGTTTATGTGAATCTCGTGAAGAACAATCTTTTTGGTTCCTGTTGAAGTTTCATTATCGGATTGACATAATCAAATTGTTATAATTCACTAAAGAAAAAACAAAGAAAGAAAGGGACATACTTGGCTTTGATGTGTGAAAAAACATATTATATGACATGTTAACCTCTGAATTTAGAGTTTGGTCTGATTTTATTATACTTCAGATAAAAACAATTATCAATGATTTTGGAGGTTAAATATTCTTATTATGATAAATTGGTATTTTATATCAAGGGTTGATTATTCTTTTCAATTTTGAAAAGATGTTTTTTTTTTTCCCTCTCAATTATACCAATAAAATTGACATATTAATATAGAAATAACAACTAGGGTTTGAATATTTTTCTCCTTTAAATAGGACATGTTTGTTTTTTTAGTAAGAAACAAATTAAACAAGACGAAATTTTTAAAAAATTAAAATTAGGTTGGGTTGGTTGAAGCTTCAAGCTTACAAACAAAAATCCCAAAACAGCTATTGTCTCCTTTTATATCTCGAATTTCGAAAATGATGTTATTTCACGGACCAAAGCGGTTAGAAATGAAATATAAACTTTTGGAGAGGTAAAGTATTAACTTGTGATTTCATAAAATTTGGATGATGTCTATAGTGAATTTATCATTTTAACGGTACAAAATAATTAGGGTAAAATATATCATTAGTTATTAAATTATCAATAAGTTTTTTTTTATTTTAGTTATTTAATTAAAAAAGTTACAATTTGGTCATTAAACAATTCAAAAATTTTCATGCTATATGGCTTTCTTTGTTCCAATCGAAAGTTTTTTTTCTCTTTTTTCTTTTATAACTTAATTTTTTTCATGAAAAAACTTTGAACGTCACAAATTGGTGAATCAAAATTTAAACAATTTTTTTCTTCGATCTTTGGCATTAACCATCAAACTGACTTGGATCTAAGGTATTCGATAGGTACTAATTTATTTTTGGTAATTTGTTTATCTGGTTCTAAAGTTTAATATATTTGTTTAATTTTTAAAATGGTTAATTTTGTTTTTGAATTTATAATAAAAAAAAGTAGAGGGTGGGTCGAAGTACTAATAGTACATTTATTAAATAATAAATTAAAACATATTGATTCCAAGGGTAACTCACAAGTCTTGCCATTATTAGGAATTAGGAGTATATTTTTCTTAGTTGATGGAAAAAGAATATTGTGATCATAATTAAAAAAAATTAAATAATAGTCGATTAAATTTTAGTTCGATTAACATTGGTATTGTTGTTAGTGTAGGAGAACGTGGTTTCGAATGCGTTCAAACGCATTATCCTCCTATTTAACGGTTGGGAGAGGCTATAGATGGTTCTAGACATTGTATCAAAAAATATATGATAAAAACTTATAATAAGATTAATATTTAAAAAAATCAAATAAAAAGGATTAATATTTTTATTTTCTTTATTTATGTAATTGAGAAGACAAAATAAAATAAATAAAAATGTATATTATTCTTATTCATAGGTTGAATATATAAAAACGTATCATATTTTCATCAAAATTCAAGGATTTTTAAATGAATTATATGAAGATATTAAACTATCAATAATTTTTTTTATTTATAAAATATAATGTAACAGTCAAATTTTATTTTATATTAAAATATAGGACACTCCTGCTAAAAAAACCAAAAAGAAAATACCTAATCCATTAACATGTAGATGTAGGCACAAACAAGACTCGTTTTGGTTCTATTTACTGCACGTGTCCAAAAGCGGACAATAGAAATCCGAACCAATGTGGTAAGAACTAGGGACACAATCTAATCCATCAAACCAATTTTCATAAAATTTCAAAAATAAATAAATTATAATACAAATATAAAAAATTATAATAAAATAGGTTAAATTTGGTTCAAACGATATTTTAACCGCTTTTTACTCGTTTCAATTGATTTTTCAACTGTTCAACTAATTTTGTACTAGTTTAATCTTAATACCGGTTGAATCATTCATTCTAAATTCGACAGACTAATCCAATTCGGTTCTAATAATCCTACTCCAAATTAATCCATTATCTGAATTTGTTTACTTTTACAGATAACATATTCATATATTTAAATCTATTATTTTATTTGCTTTTTCTAGTTTTTGTAAAAAAAATATATTTTTATACTCACTAAACGAAAATATTTAATTGATTATGGTATTCGATAGATAATTAATTAAATTAATATTTTGTTAGTAATAATAAAATTTAATGCATATAATTAGATTTGATTATAGGTCGAATCAGGTTGATACAAAATTTTAGGCTTGTTTTTTAAGTTAAGCTTGACCTTACTTGAAAAATAGGCCTAAAGTTATGCCCAAGTTCAACCCAAATTAAAAATTTTAAACCGAGCTCAACTTGGCTCGGCCATGTTAAATTCTTTTAGATTATATTTTTATATAAAAAATTTTAAAAATATAATACATCACATACACTAAAAATATTAAAATAAATATTTCTCAAAAAATTAAAAATACATTAAAACAAATATTTATATTTAAATAACAATAAAATAATTGCAACTTGGCAAGAAAAAGCCTCTAAAATAATAACAAAATGAAAAATGAAACAATAGTTATACAATATCCAAACAATAACAACAAAATAGTAGTAAAACAACGGATTCGCGTCGAGCCAAGATTGAGAAAAAAAAATTGCTCGAGACTTGACCCGTTTAGAAAATAAGCCTTATTTTTTTGTCAAAACCTATTTTCCGAATCTGTATTTTTTTCTCAAATACTCTCACTTTTTAAATTGACATTCTGACCTCAGTGAATAACCTAATCATCTGACCTATGATCAGGTCCACATATAATATACAAATTTAAATTGTATAGCAAGATCACAAATTTAGATTTAAATATTTAACAAAAATTACTGATACATTTTCTTTCTTAACATTAATATGATTCAATCTCCAAAAAATTCCAAACAGAAACATTCAAAAAATAAATCCTAGTGACAAATTCAGAATTATTATTATTATTATTATTATTATTATGTACTAAAATGGTGTAATTTGATAAAAATGAAACGAAAGAAATCCCGTGAATCACTTTACGAAGTCCAAAATTTTCAATTTCCGTGTTTACGCCATTACCGCACTACCAAACAAAACCAACTCACAACATTAAATAAATAGCTCCAATCCACTGCATCCCATTCCCATTGTATCCTTTTAGACGGCGCCTCCTTATTTGACACGTCACTATTTTTTCTCACCGACAGAGGAACGCGTTACACTGGGCCCCGCATTTTGTTCCCCCCTTTTTTTTTTTTTTTTTTTCACTTTGAAAAACTCAAAAATCTACTATGGTTGCATGTGAAGTGATGTTTTATTATTACAACCAGAAATTCTCCAAATAAATAATATGAGTAAATGTGGTATGACATTTTTTGGGGATACATTATTTGAATCAAATTTCATGAATTTGGATCTTGATCCAATGCATATATCTATTCGTCCTGTCACATTATCCAATGTGATGTGAGTATATTTATAATTATCGATATTATGTAATAAATACAAAAGTTTTTACATTATTGATTCAGAGCAAGACATAGTTCAACCCATAAAATTTTTGTTTTCTATCCTATATTCAAACTTTTGTATTTCAGTCCTTTTTATGTATAATTTTTGTTTATGAGAAATCATTCGTCTTAAACCAGAAATCTTAGAATAATGAGTGCTTGGATGATGGCTGGTGGGGTTGTTTGTGTTTGGAACATGGAAACTTGTCTAAAGTTTAAAAGTCAAAAGAAATATATGGTGGACATTGAATCTTTAACTCAATTGGTATGGACATTGTTGTCAATACAAGAAAACATTGATTCGTGTATATTAAAACACATTATTCTTCTATTTCTGAATTGGGAGAGACTCATAAAATCCGAGTTTTGCTCCATTACACTAAACCTATACATCATTTGACATAGAAAAAGGTATTCTGTTTTTTACCTGCAGGCAATAACAAAAGTTGAATCTTGTATTTCTTTTTTTTTTTGATAAATATATAAATGTATTGTGTTTTTTACTCTACCTGTAACTAGTAACTATTGTTGAAAATCATCCTCCAAAAATTCCTGTATATGAATCAATTGGTCAATTACGTCACCATCTATCTTTTCGATGCAATATACAACTCTGTTAGCTTTCTTCTGAATATGTTTGGACTTAACTTCGCACGATTTCAAATATCACCTATGAATGCCTTTAATTTATTAACATTACTCAGTACTATCCAACCGTTTCGAATGAATTCAATCAACACAGCATTACCACGTTCTAATATTGTATTTCAAATTCGTCACTTTTTAATTATATATATATAACTAATGCTAAAAAGGAAATTAAATTAGTGTTAAAAACAAGGGTAAACGATGCCTAAAACCAGTGATGCAAAGTCAATCTGAATTCTAAGTAGATTATTCTTATGAGGTATAAAAAAAAAAAGACAAAGGAAGGGGTTGCCAAATGCCAGAGTGTAGCCTTTCCAGCACAAGTAGAATACCATGTTTTAATAAAAACACAAGTTCAAAGTCTTCCAGTTTTTATTAGGTCTAAACAACATCATCTTATGAGATCTACGTTCATATAGTATTGACAAAGTCAGCTGTCGGTTTAATTCACTTTCTCTAACCTAAATTTTACACTCTTACGCTCGATAAAAATATTATAGAAGTCTCCATATTAAGAATTGAATTTACTAAATGCTAAAACAGGTTTTACTGCAAAAGTAATCTGGCGAGAGTTTCTTTTCCAGACAACTTTTCTTTTCAAGATTATATATTTATTCAATTCTTCACTCTAAAGTCTTAAATAATCAAATAAATTATTAGTGATTTGAGATTTGATTAATAAAAATATATTAAAATAAAATAAATTGAAAGTTACAGTTGGAATCGAACACTACTGATGGCTGTTTAGCGCGTTTATCATAGAGAAAATAATAGTGTCTGAAGATTAAAAAGAAAAAAAAAAAAAAGCAACTTGTTTATCATCATTTATTAATAGCTTTTTGCATGTATCTAATTCATACAATTTTTCATTTGATTAGTTTTTTTTTTTTTTGTTCAGCTTTTTCACGAGCAGTGTCGTGATTGGGTCGATACAAAAACCGCCTACACACTCTTTACAGTATATCAAAGAGAGCTCGCCATTATCAAGAGCAAATAAAAAGAGGGATTTTTTTTTTTTAGTTTAAAATTAATGGAAAGTGCTTCTTATTAGATCATAATTTGATGAAATCTCGCGTACTTTAAGCTGGTTTTGCGCTATCTTTCTATTTGCAGCTCTGCTCCTACAAACAAGGTACTGTTTTTGCTTCTCTAAAAAAAATTTTCTTACTGTTTTTGGATTTGTTAGATTCGATACCATTTCGATTTTCTAATGATTGATCCAAAATGGGTTTTCTTCATTTTAATCTGGGTTTTCATTAAATTCTTCGTATTGGGCAGCTAACAGAAGTGAATTTTAATGGGAAATTAATGATTTTTGAATGCAAATGAGCTTACCCTTTAATGCTTTCAGGTGGCGGAACTCACTCTAAGTTTATTGTATGGAAATGTATTTACTTCACTTTCCTTTATTTCCTTCGAATCTTACATTTTTCCCTTGTCTAATTTTTCCCCCCCTTTTGCTGTTTCAGTCTTTGGAATCGTTCAAAAAAAAAAGCCGCTTCTTCATATTTTTTTCCTTTCACTGTTTAAAATTTGCTTTTGTAAGAGGTTCAGTTTTCAGCAGGGTTTATGAATCTAGTATCTTAAAATTGGGGAAAATATGTCATTTGTTCTTGTTTCAGTGCAGAGTTTCTTTACTTAAGTTAAACCATGTCAGGGTTATCCTTATTAAGATTTAACATTTTTGAGAGTAGTATTACTAGCTTGGCTTGTTTCATGAGTGATTTGAGTAGAATATATATTTACTTGTTTCAACTTTAACAGCTCCTCTTGAGTTATGTTTGCATATTTATTTTCCTGTGGCTAACTGTTGGGGATTTCCAGGTTTGAACGATGTCCCGGCCTCTGCCTCTGCATCGAGGTGTATCCGGAATGCGGAACTTGAGTAACAGCAATGATTTTTGGGATTCTGAAGTGAAAGATAAAACGGAAAAGGAAGATTTGGATAGAAATCGTGCTTCTGATCAGAGCTATTTATCTCTCAGGTTTCCTTTTCATTTACTTTGTCCGGATAATTCTCCTTCCAAATATGGTGTCACTGAGAATGGTTTTGCATCTGATCCCTTCAGCGTTGGGAGTCCGAGAAGCCGTCATAAGTTAACAGTGCTGTTTTTGAAGTTAAGTTTAGTTGTGATTGTGATTCTTGCTCTCAGTGGATCCTTTTGGTGGACACTCTCCATTTCGACATTGTCTAGGGGTCATATATTTCATGGTTATAGGCGACTTCAAGAGCAGCTTGTTTTGGATTTGTGGGATATAGGGGAACTTTCACTTGGTGCTTCAAGGATGAAAGAAATCGACTTCTGTCCCGAGGAGTCTGAGAATCATATTCCTTGCTTTAACATTTCGAAGAATCTTGCTTTGGGTTATTCTGACGGTAGCGCCTATGATCGGCAATGTGGACAAGGCTCAAGGCAAGGTTGTTTAGTTCTTCCACCCGTGAACTATAAAATTCCACTTAGATGGCCAACTGGGAGAGATGTCATTTGGGTTGCAAATGTCAAAATTACTGGTCAAGAGGTGTTCACCTCTGGCAGTTTAACCAAGAGGTAAGTGGACGTTTCTTTTGCAAGTCTACTTTCTTGTCCGACTGCCTTCATTTCCCCACTCCTCGATTTATTTCTTATGGAAATGTATTTCTTTAATTCCTCGATTTACACAATTGCAGAATGATGATGCTGGAGGAAGAGCAGATTTCATTCCGATCAGCATCGCTTATGTTTGATGGTGTGGAAGACTATTCCCATCAGATTGCTGAAATGATTGGATTGAGAAATGAATCTAACTTCATACAAGCTGGGGTAAGTGGGACTTTTCCTAACTCGGATCATACTTGTACACTGTTCCATCGTTCATGGATTCTTTTTTACTGTGTATCTTATTCTAGTAAGGTTGTAGTTGTTATTACCTTTATCACTTGACACTTGACAGCATGGACAATTTTTTATTATTTTTTTGGGTCAAGTACGAGTAACTTGTTTATGATACATTTAATTGCCACCCTTGGTTTGCACATTGCAATCTTGGTAATATGGGCTAAATTAGCTTAAAACCTTCCTAGTATCTACCATGAAGAAGACTGGTATTTCGCAGTGCCATCATTTCATTAGTTTCTTCTGCATTAAAAATAATAATAGTTAGTGTTTCTAGTCCCCTTGCGCTGTATGAGTTTAAAGCTACTGTTGCAGGTCAGAACCATCTTGGATATAGGATGTGGTTATGGAAGCTTTGGAGCACATCTTTTTTCCAAACAGCTCTTAACCATGTGCATTGCAAATTATGAGTCATCAGGCAGTCAAGTCCAACTCACTCTAGAAAGGGGCCTTCCTGCAATGATCGGTTCTTTCAATTCAAAACAATTGCCATATCCATCTCTTTCGTTTGATATGCTGCATTGTGCACGCTGCGGTATTGACTGGGATGAAAAAGGTATCAGTTAACTGTTTAAAACTTGCTTATATAGAATATGCTGCTTCTTTCCCCATCTTTTCATCCCTCTCCCCCTACCCAAGCATGTTCATCGTTCTATATATGATAACCCCTAGCTGAAATGAAAGGTTCTACAAATTTGCCTCACCTTTATCAACTTGTGTTTTCTTAGTTTTGATCTGTGACCATATTTTCACGTCTATATGCTACTTCTGCCAATGTTTTTGTATTTGAGCCTTTGGTAATTAACATTTAATGCTAAATGTGTGCTACAGATGGTATTTTCTTGATTGAAGTTGATAGAGTTCTAAAGCCTGGTGGATACTTTGTATGGACTTCACCTCTTACCAATGTTCAGAGTTTTCTTCGTAACAAAGAGAAGCAGAAAAGGTGGAACTTTGTTCGTGATTTTGCAGAAAATCTCTGCTGGGAGTTGATGTCACAACAAGAGGAAACTGTGTTGTGGAAAAAAACCAGTAAAAAAAATTGTTACAATTCCAGGTAAGGCAATTTTCTTTTGATTTTCATTCATTTTCTTCAAAAGTGAATGTATTTTGACCAAATGAATTATTGGAACAATCCTAATAACCTAACTATTTGTGTCCAGGAAGCCTGGTTCTGGTCCTCCTATCTGTAGCAAAGGACAAGACGTTGAATCTCCAAACTATCGACCTCTGCAGAACTGTATAGGTGGTACGCATAGCCGCCGATGGCTTCCTATTGAGGAGAGACCCACCTGGCCTTCTAGGTCTAACTTGAACAAGAATGAACTTGTTCTTTATGGTAATTTGATGCTCTTTGCATGCTAGGCACCAATATAAGAAATTTCGGTCTGTTACTTTTATTTATTTATCTGTTTGCTTATATTTTGGCAGGATTACACTCTGAAGAACTCAATGAGGATACTGCAAACTCTAGAACAGCTGTTCGTAATTACTGGTCCCTGCTGTCACCCCTAATATTCTCGGATCATCCAAAGAGACCTGGTGACGAGGATCCTTCTCCACCTTATAACATGCTCAGAAATGTTCTAGATATGAATGCTCGTTATGGTGGTTTAAATGCTGCATTACTGGAAGCAGGGAAGTCTGTCTGGGTTATGAATGTAGTCCCAACAAGTGGACCTAACTTCCTTCCCCTCATTCTTGACAGGGGCTATGTTGGTGTATTACATGATTGGTATGTCTCTTCTCTAGCTAAACCTTTTAAGGTTTTGTTCTATTGTCGTAATATACCCTTATCATAATTGTATGCATCCTGCATTACTCATAAGACTTAAATTGAGCAACTCTATTTGAGGATGTCTATTCTGTTTATGGTTTGGTGTCAATGAAACATGAATGAAGTTAGGACATAGTGTTACTTCTATTTCACAGTTGATTAACTGCTCTTACTTTTAGAGATGTGATATGCTTTGCCATTGAAGCATTTTCCAGCAACATATGTGTTTCACTTTTCATGTTTTCATGTCTTATGATCCATCTGTATCACTTTCAGGTGTGAAGCATTTCCAACGTATCCTAGAACTTATGACATGGTCCACGCAGATGGACTTCTATCCCTTGAGACTAGTCAACATCGGAGATGCACCATGCTTGATCTATTCACTGAGATAGATCGGTTGCTTCGTCCTGAGGTACTACAACTAAGCTATCAATTATCAATCCAGGCCTACTTTAGCTCCTTTTATGGTTACCTTACTGTTTCTAAACCCATTCTATCAAATGACTAGACCTTTCAAATGGTTCCTATCGTTTTGTCAGCTACTGCTATGTTCTAATATGTGATGCATGTGATGGTTGGTGCAGGGTTGGATACTGATCCGTGACGCCGCTCCTCTTGTTGAATCAGCCAGAGCTCTAACGACACGGTTGAAGTGGGATGCCAGAATCATAGAAATTGAAAGTAACAGCGATGAGAGGCTCCTTATTTGTCAGAAACCTTTCTTTAAGAAGCAAGCAATGTGAGAACAATTTCTCCATTAAACCCTAGTTTATGTCTTGGTATTCAAACTCCTTCTGTGCAAGTTACCTAATCATCATAAAGCTCCACCATGGAAAGAGGAATACCATATATTTTGAACAGAAAGAAGCAAGAAAAAAACGAATCAATGGTGACAACAACTCCTATGGAGCCGTAAGGCGAACATAGGGCCTTGTAATTACTCGATTGAGGTACCATTGCAAGTGAGAACTATAGGGTGAGATTTTAAAAATTTTCATGTTTATGTCTCATTATGATTATACAAACACATGATTAAGATTGTGAAAGATGATTTACAGAATAAGCAAGTGCTATTAGCTGTGCCGTATAGAAAACAAAAAACAAAAAAAAAAAAAAAAAAAAGGATTTCTTGACAGTGTCATTTATGATGAAGTTTTTTATTCTTCATTTGATTATTCTCTATGATACCATTTATATTCAATGAAGGAAACTCATACTGAATAGTTTTTATTCATTGAACTTGTGCTTTTGTCAGATGTAGTTGAATGTTGTGTATGCAGTACCGTATATATATGGAAAGCATATAGCAGATCATTAAAGTTGCGGAAATGAATGCATGTGATTCACAGTTATGGTGCATGGATGTGAATATGCAGTGTTTTATGGTGGGGGGCTTGGACCTACCATATCTAATGCAGTGTTATATTGGAATTTAATTTGAGCGTTGAGTATTGTACTGGATTGAGAAGTATACTTAACAAATGGTAGAATCTGCAGGGATCAAATGATAAGGATAGGTATGGTACATTTTGGTTGGTTGATGAAAATGCTTGCATTCAATGTCCCTTCATTAAGCTAATGACGTCAAAGTATTGCACTAATCTTTGGTACCATCATTCAAGCTTTCTATGATTCAATGCTATATATCTACTTTTGATAACTTATTAAATTAATTTTTGTTTTTAATGTTAAGTTAATAAAATATTCATTATTTTTAAACATTGTTTAGTAAAAACTTTCAACTGTTAGAACCATTTGATATATTTCTCCACTCAACTTTATATGATTCAAGTTGCTTTTGGCCAACTATATTTTAAAAGGTTAAATTCTACTTTTAGTCCCATATGTTATGGATTCAATATTAATATTTTATTTTGGTCATTTTCAGGTCTTGTAACCAAATAGTAGCTAAATTTATTAAGTTACGTTATGCTATTTTTAAAACTTGATGCATAACGTCATGTCGATTTGTTATCTTCACATATTACTCGTAAAAAACCAATTAATAGATTTAACGAGTGTCGTTTGCATTAAAATTGAAATTTTGAAATGTGAAATAAGAATGATCTAATCGGATAACATAGATTAAAATTACAACTTTACGCGTAATAGAGGACTAATAATAAAATTTAACCATATATATTAAATTGCTAATGTTTGGTCAGGACTGAAATTTATCAAATTAAAGTACCAAGTATTAAATCCACAACTTATACAAAATAAAAGGTCTAATGGCAGAATTTTACCTTTTTAAAACAACATGAAACATGGCAAAGAACATTATTCCCTCACATATATTAACATAAAACTTAAAAAAGAGTATCAATTCATTATAGTTTTCCCATGCCTCTCAACCTTAACACATTTCAATCCAACTGAGAAAAAAACAGACAACACTCCTTGAACCGGCTTCCAGTCCCTCAAATTTAGCAGACAGCAGGTGAGACCAGATGGTAAGCAGAAACCTATGTATTTGGTCTACCATTCAACGTTTTACATGTTTGGTTTTTCCATATGTATGGTAGCTGTTCATATTGTAGCAAAATTCAAGAGGAAAGAGAGGTGATATTAAAGGTATCATATCAGTAGAGCTGTATGACATGTTTTTGTGCTTTCAGATCCTATGGTATACGTAGGGGAGCTTTGCATTTTTATTCAACTTTGGACTTTAGATGTTTGGTGTGTGGGAGCAATGTTAACATCATTGAGTTGGAACCATGTCATCAAAATCAAAGTTGATTTCAAAATAAGAATCTATTATTAAAGTACTAAATTGAATAATTGAGTTAATATGAACTACCTTCACTGAAATTAATTCACCTACATATACAAATTGCAAATGGAACCTACAAAACTCAAAATTCACATCTCAAGGAAAAGACTGTCAGTGGAAAGCCAAAATCTTTAAATTGATTGACATAGCTTTTTGTTGCTTAACATGATGTCTGACTGGTTTAATTATTGGTGATTTGTTTCTTTGCTTTAAAATGAAATCTAATTATTGCTGTTGTTTGTGAGATTTGTTTTTGAAGTGATTGTGGAAGTGCCAATGTTAGTGGTTATTGCAATCGAAATAAAATTTTTGAGTTTTAAATGATATTAATATTGTAGAAGTATGTAAGTCCAATTATGAAATCAATTCATCTGAAGAAATTTACCCAAGATTGGATTAGACTGAGTCAAACAATCGGATCTTTTCAATTGTGAAAATTAAATCGGAATAGCATTGATTTTTTATTTCCGTAAATAAAATAGGAAATAGGCCACTTTTTTTATTATTTATCGGAATGGACCGAAAATACTAAAACGTGTCCACGTAGGAGCGTTTTAAGAGAAAATTCCAAAAAAACGCGTCCTGAGGGAGCGTTTTCCCATGTCAGTACAAAACGTACTGACGTGGACATGCTTTGTTGACATGGCAAAACTCTAAACCCTAAAACTATAGGCACTAAACATGCAAATAGCCCTAACCCTAGAAAAACACAGGCTAAAACGCGTCCCTGAAGGAGTGTTTTGCCACGTCAGCAAAGCACGTCCATGTAAGAGCGTTTTTGTGCTGACATGGCAAAACACTCCCTCAAGGATGCGTTTTTTTGAAATTTCCCCTTAAAACGTTCCTACATGGACGCGTTTTAGTGTTTTCGGCCCATTCCGGTAAATAATGAAAAAAGTGACCTATTTCTGTAAATAAAGTAGGAAATGGGCTTTTATTGGTAAAATGTTCATTAAAACTTTAAGATAATAATGTTAAGACAATATATGCTTTTATTTATATAAATATATACTTTCATTAAATGTATAATAAAAAGTTAAATATCCAACACCATTAGATCAATTATTTTTTGGATTTACATATTACATATTCAAATATAAAAAAGGAAGGCGTTAAAAGGTATTTCACAATCGGCACCTGTCCATTCCCATTCCCATTCCCCCCTCGGTTTATAGAAGAATATTATGGGTAAATTTCAATTTTAGATTATAAAAACGACTAAATTTTAATTTAATTTAATTTCTATATTTTATTTAAATTTGAGATTTAATATATATACTTTAATTTTAACATAATTTAATATCTCAACTTTTATAATGTCATTAGTTAGTCTAAATACTTTATCCTAACTAAAATGATGATGTGAACTTTTATAAATTGTTAGCACCGTTAAAATTCTTTTTTAAGTTCAGATTCAATACAATATTATTTTTTTGTTACGCGAATATCAGGTTTATTTTATTTTTTCAAAATGCCACAGTAACATAAAAGAATTCTAACTGTGTTAATAAATAAACTTAAAATTTTAAATTCGAAAAGTAGAGAAACTAAATTCATTCTGTGCGGAAATTAAATTTCAAATATAAGATAATAAAAATTTTAAGCAAATTGTAATTTTTAAATTTTTACATTTAATAAATATAATTTTAAAATTTTTACATTTAATAAATAAATAATTAACCAAAGTGAAAGGTGGGTAGAAATTATATTAGTTTAAAGAATAAAATATCTCATTAAAATATTACATATTTTTTAAAAATAATACCAATCAACGATTTGCCTAATTTACCAACCAAAAGAAAACAAGGAAAAAAAACCCTAAAAAATTCAAAGGATAAGAGCACTTGGTTAAGACAAAAAGAATAGTTAAAATATTTGTACTTCGATAAAAATTGAGATTTAGTCCTTATATTTAAAAAATTAAAAATTAAATCTTCATACTTTTATAATTTAAAAATCTCAATTCAACCATCAACATTATTAATAATTTTTTTGTCAAAATTTATCAACTTGGTATATTAATTAGACTACCTTCAGAGGCGAATCTAGGGGGAATAGCAGGGCCTCAGCCTCCTAAATTGGAAAATTATTATTTTGACCTTTTAGAAAATTTTAAAATTTTAAATTAGTAAAATTAAAATTACACTTTGGCCCTTCTTAAAATTATGAAAATTTAATTTAAACCTTTAAAAATTATAAATATATATACTATTAAAATTTAATATTTCATTTCAGCCCCTAAAAAAATTTTCTAGATTCACCCCTATCTTCATATGACATAGTACATGATTGACAGACAATAAACATGTTAAGTTAACAAAATCTAACGGAAGCTACCAACAACGATAATGATTGGATTTGAAAAAGTAGGAGGACTTGATTTAGCTTTTAAAGTATATTGATTAAATCTCAAATTTTGTAAAAGTATAGGGACTAATGGCACATTTTAACCAAGAAAAAAAAGGATCAATTAGGTTAAAATATACCATAGGTCCCTATACTAATTACAAATTTAAAATTCAATCCATGTACTTTTATTTTTAGAAATTTATTCCGTCTACTTTCCAAATTTCAAAATCAAAGACTAGATGTTAACACTATTAAATTTATTGGTATGACATTTTGAAATAAAAAAAATTCACTCAGTAGAAATATAACTAAAAAATAACTTTTTCATGAACTTGAATAGAACAAAACGAGAAAAAGTATATGGACTAAATTATAAATTTATAAAAAGAAGAGATACTTATAATATATTTTAATCGCCCAATTGAAAATATCAAATCCGGGAAAAAGAATATAAAAGGAAAACACCATCGTGGCGCAACAAATCATTGGATCATCATCTTTTCATCCTTTCCATCTTTTCTCTGTGTCTGAGCTTTGCTGTTTCCCTTCTCTCTCTTTTTTTCCACATATTTTCCAAACATAAGATTTTACTAATTAAAGAAAATAAAATACTACTAATATTTTTTTTATTTGCTCCATTTTTTTTTAAATAATATACCATCTAAATTTTATTTTATTATTGTTGTTGTTGTTGTTACCATGATAATTCATCTCATCTGTTAAAATGCAACTGTTTTTAATCCCTATTTTCTCTGCAGTTTCAATTTTGGAAATACCTTTATAGGGTATTTATTTTATAAAAATAATTGGCGATCTCTTGTTTTTTTTTTTTTTTTTGTGTGTGAATCAGTAATCCGTTGCCGGTCGTTGATGGGTAAGGAGGCATGGCAAACGGGGACCCTAATTTTGCTTTTGTGGTGGATGATGCTACCATGCGCCGTCTCCGTTCCCGTTAGGGTTCCATTTTGTCTCAAGGAATCAATTTCCGACGCGATCTTTGACTTCCGAGACTCCTACTGTCCCGTTAACTCTGATTTCACTGAATCTATCGATTTCGTTGGTGTTACCGAGGTACCTAGGCATAATTTGTTCAATTTTATACATTTTTTTCTTTTCAGGGGAAAATTTATTATTTTTATTGGCTGATTTGATGCTGTATTGTGTCTATTTTGTTCTAGGCTTAGAAAATATTGTTTATTTTTTTAATTTGAAGCTATAAGCTGATAAATATGTCTTCAAGATATTGTTATTCGGAACGGATTTAGGGTTTTTCATTTTGGCTACTTTGAGGAGTAAACTTCGCTTTAGAAACCTACAATCTTAACGTTTCTGGTAGGTTTTTAGGAAATTCCCTATTATTATGAGCTGATAAATACGTTGATTGGTTTTTTTTTTTTTTCTTTTTTAAAATTTTATTCGTCCATATTCTGCATTTGGATATAAATTGTCTACATAAGTAATGATCCTACTGGAAATGGAGCTATGCCTACCATTAAATTTCATCAATGTTTTATTTATTTATTTATTTATCTTGCATTTGGTCTAATGGTACTAACATTTTAAATTTCATCAAGGTTTTATTTATTTATTTATTTATCTTGCATTTGGTCTAATGGTACTAACATTTCTGAAATGTCAATATTAGGATTGCATTGAATTCCGAGTATTATTCTTTTTGTTTGTACAATTACTAATCACTTGCTCTTTGTCACTGCGAAGGGAGATGAGGTTTCGTTGCAAAAGGTGCTTAACATGGTCCACAAGAACAGTCATGATTATGTAGCAGTGCTTTTCTATGCGTCTTGGTGCCCGTTTTCCAGGTCTTTTAGACCGACCTTCTCTATCCTTTCTTCCTCCTATCCTTCCATCCCTCATTTTGCCATCGAAGAATCGGCTGTCAGGCCAAGGTTTGTGAACAAATATTTGTCATTTGCTATTTACTTGTTATGATTGCGTGTGTATATATATATCATTATATCTTGTTAAACTAACTAGTGGTGCTTGTGATTCTTCAGCATACTCTCCAAGTATGGAGTTCATGGGTTTCCTACTCTTTTCCTTTTAAATTCTACAATGCACGTGCGCTATCTTGGAAACCGGACTTTTGAATCTCTAGGTGCATTCTATGGTGATGTCACTGGTAAGGCCTTTGTTCTGCAACTTTTGAATAATTGAATTTCCATATGTTATGTTGAATTGATTCATTTAGAAGTCTGAATAGAGATAATTTTATCCTTATGTTTTGTCTAATGGCAATATGGCATACTTTTATTTTGTTTATCACTCATCATTTTCTTTCTTTTTATGTTATTTCTTGAAGTCTGGTGATTGACTTGTCTGATGCTCAATTGATCATGCATTTGGTTGTTTTCAGTGCATAAGACCATGAATTTTCTAGGATAAAAGTGAGAAGACATTTTTGAACTGTAAACTGTATTCAGTTTTTCTTATTTTTGGTGCATGTAAAAGCTAGAATGTACCCATCTCATCCCCCATAGTTTTATCGCATGGGACTATTGTAGTCCTACTTCTATTCATAGATTGCGTGATCCTACTTGGATAGGATGACAGGAAATTAGGTAAAATAAGTTCAATGAAGACAACTAACTCATCAATTTTGTATTATCCTATTACCTATACTATTATCTGTGAATCCCACAAGCCAAAGTTCGGACATTGCCTGAAGTTGTTTTTTGTTCTCTGCACCGGCGGTAATGAATTTTCAACTTCTCCCCTTCTCTCCCCCACATTGGTTGCCAATAAAACGATGTAACAATTTCCCCACCAAGTAATAATGATTTGTGATGCTTTCATATGATGTTTTTTTATTAATATTCTATATCTGCAGGCTATGAAAAACTTGCATTACCTGTTTGCTTTACCATTTACTTTAGAGTGTTTCTTTTTTCTTCTTCTTGATTATTATTGCCCGATTTTAATTTTCTGATGAGTATGTTACATGGTTCTAGGCATTAAGAAGAAGTCTCTGGATAAAGCATCAATGAACAAAATTGGACATTTGTCAAATCATGAGAAGCATAATAGCACTGAGCCGGAAAGTTGCCCATTCCCATGGGCAAGATCTCCTGAAAATTTACTTCGACAAGAGACCTATTTAGCGCTCGCTACCACTTTTGTGCTGCTTAGATTGCTTTACCTATTGTATCCAACATTGCTTGTATTTGCTCATTTCACCTGGAGATTGCTTATTCGAAATTTGAAGTTAGGGAGTTTGTTGGAACATCCTTTGGCCTATCTAAAACGAGCAATTCAGTTGTTTAATTCCCTGAAGGAACCTTGCAAGAGAAGCAATTTGCAAGGTGCAATGAATGCAAGAGCATGGGCCTCTAAATCCCTTGCAACTGTTTCAATCGGTGATGCCAACACAAGCCGTGCTGTGCCGGTAACTGGATGCCGCTGACTCATTAGCTGGTATGGATAGGTATTTGTTTTCCCTGAAAAAGTTTGCCTGGGGCCTCTTGAAAGCAGGAGCTTTTTTTTGTTTCATATTTTCTCAAACACCAACTTTGGTGTTTTGTTTAAATCTTTGAATCATGTTATTGTATCTTGGCTCAGTAGCTGTTAAATTGCATTTGTTAATATGATTTTAGATTACATCTTTTGCAATAAGCGGCACTGCCGCTTGTGAATAGGTCACAGAGTAGAACCAGACTGAGAACTGCAATGTATCAACTATTGGTGTAGCCTTTGTCTCTATTAAAAGCAAATTTGCATACCAAAGTAGACTTTTTCATATGGCATATTATTATTTGAAGTACAAAATGTTTTCAGGCAGTACATAGAAACCCTTATCTACCTAAAGCATAAGAATTCAAACAAAGGAGCTGAGCTTCACTGAGTGATGGGCTAGCATGGAATATGTCCCCATGGGGAATATTGTTCTTCATGATCTGTGAACGGAAGAATTTTCCAGAGGTAAGTACCATCAATGATGATAATGTAACCTTTAGTTTGCATTGCAAGTGACACAGAAAAGTCAAGCAATTATGAAAATGCTTTATAGAAAGTTCATGGTTCCATTACAGGTCACCTGTCAACAAATATCCATGGTGGACAAGAGCAGCAGAATGCAGAGTCTATGGAACTGGCTGGTATCTTGGTCGTGTACAGATAGCTATATTTCCCTAAAAATAGAAAAAGGATCGCAGATTTTCTGGAACTGGAAGTACACACAGGGACATATAACTACATACAGGTTTGCTGTTGTCAATGAAGTGGAAAAGCTTTTTAGCAAACTGCATTCATGCACAGTGACTGAAACCCCATTTGCTTCAAATGATGCCAAATACTTTCTGCCCAAGAAATTGTATTAGAAAAACTACTAATTAACCCCATAGTTTATCAAGAGCCGCTATTTTAGAAACCTGAATAGATAATGACACTTGAGCTATACATAATTTCACTTAAAACATGTCAGCCTGATAGGTCTATGGTTGACAAAATATACAACAAAACAAAGATAAGGCAGATTTCAATATATCCCAAATTTTCAAAGTTAATATAGATAGAATAATAGTGTGTACCTTTCGCCGGCAACATGTACAATACTAATCACTAAAATCTATCCTGATTGAATTTTAATTATATTTTTTTCATAAATCAAAATATAAGTTTATTATGTATTAATTTATAATTTTATTATTTTTGTATGGATTAAACAATTTTTATTTTTTATTTTTAAGGGTTAAAGTGTAATTAAAAATTTTTCATTTTGGGGTAAAGTGTAATTTCACTATATACCATATAGTTTGTTTATTTATAAGAGGACTATGTCAATTTTTTTTATTTTTTGGGCCCAAGGTCCTTGTCTCCTCCCTTAGATTTGTCTCTATACTGAGATGATAAGATTTATTTATCATTCACATATTATTTCTGTTACACCTCGAGACAGAAAATTTTCACTAAGTCTAATAGTAGATTCATTGCTAAGCCTCTTAAATCACTTAGTTAAAATTTATAAAGTTACAAAAAAGGTACCCCAAAGTGCATATTGCTCGATAATTATATTTCTATACTTTCAACAATACTAAATATAGGTAATTTGACAATTGGCCCTCGCTTCTCAAAAAAAAAAAAATAGCGTACAAAATAGAAGCTTCGCTCATACTTTTATCTTAAATACGATTAATTATAACCTCTCCTTCAATTAGAGAAGTAATTGTTATACATATAAAATTTTATCAAGTCTTATTAAGAGATCCGTTAGTCACATCTGCATTCCCTATGACAACCTAAATATATAAGGCTATCATTAACAAGCCCTATATATAAAATAAGACAAGAAAACAGCAGAGGGACTGCTTCTCCTCTCTTCCTCCATTATCTGGCCACCAAAACAATCGGCTCCTTCTTCCGTCCTAAATAAGGTGAACTGACCAACACCATCGCGAGCGCTGCCTTGTTTAATCTATACATCGACACAATACAATGCACAATAGATAAAGAATTAGGCAAAATTCAAAAAGAAATTGGACAAAATTCAAATATATTATTTTAGATTATCTTAACATCAATCAGTGTCAAATTTAGTTAAGTATTGTACTATCTAGTTTTCTGATCCCACTGGAATCAATGTAATAATCATGAAATGATTAATAAAACCATGAGTATTGAACTTTTTGTAAAATATTTAAAATTTAAATTGTATCCGCTTATATATTTTAAAACGACTCTGGATAATATTTAACTAGACCTTTATATCCTTGGGTATCGAGATTAGGAGTGGCAGCATGTCGAATATCCATATTTTTTTATAATAATTTGAATCCATTTATTATTCATAGTTTATTCGAGTATTACTATCAAAATTAAAAAAAAAAACTAATTTAAAAAAATTCAATCATTTTTCGATTTCCATATCCACAAAAATTGGAATTCAAATAAACTAAAACTCTTTCATATGTACAATATATTGTTATAAAAATGTAATTGTTGTAAACTTAAAATAAAATTAATATCGTGAATTTTGATCAAATAAAGAAAGTAAGATTATATTAAAAAAAATAAAGTGGAAATTAAATCAACAAAATTTAAAAACATATAGCAGTGATTGTATTACTTTTATGTATATTTTATTTTACATTCTTTCACATTATTAATTATGAAGTTTATAAATATAACAAGTTCAATTAATCGGTATTAGTTATCAAATTCAAGTAATCAATTTATAGTTTATGATGTTCCAAATTCATAGTAGAATATTTGATTAGGGAATTTAATGATTTATTGAATTGATATTCTTTAATCCTACTCATTGAAGAATTTTTTTATTTAATAAAATATAATCAATAATTTTTTTTTTGAAATTTAACCATTTTATTAAAATAACATTTTAATTTAATAAATTATAATTAATAGGCTTATATGAAATAACTATAATTTTACTTAAAATTTAAGGCAATGTGCTGTTACAAAGAACTAATTTAATAAAGAATGTACTTCATAATTATGATTGTTGTTATTATAAGTTAAAAGTTGTTATAGAGGGTTAAAATAAAACATAAAAAAGTCAGTTCTACTAGAAACTTGATTGTTATAGTGAAACAATGCTATAGCGGGTGGTTGTTATAGAGAGATTGACTATATATATAAAATATATGCGCATTTTTATCTAATGAATTTGGATATTTTGAATCCGAATTTACATCTATTATTTGTATAAATAATATGGATTTGAGTAATGGATATTTGCATTTTTTTTTAATCTGTGCAACAGATAATAATTTTAAATTTTGGAATAAAATATAATCTAAACATGCAATATTCAAACCAACAAAAAAATAGATCGAATATCTACAAATATTCTAATTTGCAATTGGAATTGTCATCTCTAGTTGAGGTCTTTGTAAAATTTTCAAAGGAATCTAATTGTAACCTACAACTGGTTTTTTTCGAAAAGGAGAATAATAATTTAAATTGAGCTTGCCACTTATGAGTGTAGAGGTCTTATTAAAAGCTTTCATAGAACCTCAACCCTAAAACTTATAAATGGGTCATCCCATTTGTTATTTTTTTTTTATAGAAAACTCGAACCCTTCCTCCTCTACATTCTTTCATATCATACATGCTCAAGAGTTTTTAAATCCAAACTTTGAAGCATACTATAATGGTCGTCCCTTATTAGGATCGAAATGACATGTTGCTTAAAATACAACAATAAAGTATTCTCTAATGGCTCAATGTCATAGTAATATGGAGATGGATGCACTTGATGACAGAACCAATCATCTATTAAGTGATGTCAGTTTCTATCACGCTAGTCAAATTGGCAATTTTACTTCCACACCCTCATTCATCTACGCCTTGATTGAATAATGAAGACTAATATGTTTCATCTCCCATGCGATGAAATGACAAAAATGCTAGAAGATGAAGCCTTATTTAAGGACTTTCTAATGGACGAGTGTCTAGTAATGAGAATTATTTTATTCCAATTCAGTTGGGGTCTTTGTTGCAGCATTCAAAACATATACCGACCATAAGTCTGATTTCAATGGGCTTCAAATTAAGTTAATATGATTAAAAAGTCGCTTCGAGCATCTTCTAGAGAATCCAATACTGAAAGATATTCAACATCATGTTAGAACTTACATTCTTTGGATAATTGGAGGTATGCTGATGCCAAAAAAAGTCTGACAACTCAATTCAAAGCCATGTATCTCCTATTGTTATCTAATTTAAAATTGATTAGAACGTATAGTTGGAGCTTGCAGTTTTGGCTACGTAAGGCATATAAAATGAGAAACAAGGAAGTAAATGGTTTCATTGTGATTTTATAATTATGAGAGTTTGGTGGACTTCGCTTTTACCTTTAAAGAATCTCAATTTTCCTCTTGCTAAAAAGTAAAATTACAAGCATATGTTATAAAATATTATACATTCTTATATTGGTGCTAACAATTGACATTTTAATATGTGGTTCAATCATGACTATACATGTTACTGGAAAGATAATATAGTAAGATAAGAGCATTTATTGATGTTGAACCAAATAATTTGGTAATTTGCGTGTCATAATAACTTTTATTTATGAAAATAAAGTTTGTTCATGATTTTGAATTTTGTATAATTATGGTGTCTTGACAAGTTTAGTACAATGTCGACTTTAAGAAGTTTAACTATGTTGTAGCTAAAGGATTTGTGTGTTTAACTAGATTTGCAAGCTGTTGTACTTATTGTCAAGGAAATGGTTGTAGAACTATTATTTTAATCATACCTCTTTGCTTAATTTGGTTGTTAATTATGGAGAATGAGTTAAGTTGATAATTTTGGCAAGTTTTGGATAATGAATATATGAATGCTAAGTGGGGTAGTTTGTACTTAACTTGGATAATTTTGGCAATACATGAAATGTGTATCAAGTTGATAATTTGGGGATTATTTCGAGTACTTAATCATTATGGGGATTATTTAATTTAAATAAACCGCACAATTTGGTTTGTTTATTAGAGTTAAGTCTTTTTAATTCATAAAATTATTGATGAATTAAATTCTAAGAGTTTTTTGGGATTGTTTGACTGGTAATAGTTAATTGTCAAACTGTTCTTACACTCAACTAACAACCAGAAGAAAGATGGGTGATTTGAAGTTATTCGTTGATTACTATAACTCATTTATCATTAAATAAGAAGATATCATGATTAATCTCAATATCGAAATTGATATTACACCAAATCACACTCGAAATTATTCCTTTTTATCCAAATTTTTCGGGGTTAGATCCTATTAGACTTAGGAAAATTAGATACCTAAGTGAAAGATGGTATAATTTAGGAGCTAATTTTGTAGTTAATCAAAAAATAATTAAATTATTATTTTGCATTTTTCAGAGTAAAAAAAAAAAAAAAAAAAAAGAAGGGTAAAAATGTTTACAGTTTTGTATTCAAACGAACATTTATTAATTATGCCTAGAAATTATAAAAAGTCATTGGTCGTCGTCCCAGTCAACATCCTCATCATCATGCGATTCACAATCGCGAATCCAACGGTCCAAACTTCATCACATGCACCCGCTCTTATTTTAGTATTACGCCCTCACCCCTTCACCAAACATTTCTACTTTTCCAAGTGTTTTTTTTGTTTTTGTTTTTTTTTTGTTTTTTCCAAGTCCTCACCAGAGAACTCAATCTGAGGCGTCGATTTAATTCCCCCCATCAAACCACATCCAACGGTCAGATTCATCCCTAAAAGGCAGTTTTATTTACCTTCCTTACCCTCATCTTCTCTTCCAAAAACCGCAAAACCTAAAAGAACGAAGAGAGACAACAGAGAAAAAGTAGCGACGAACATGGAAAGAGAGCAACAAGTTTACTTGGCAAGGCTTGCTGAGCAAGCTGAACGATATGACGGTAAATCTTTTTTTTAATACTTAAATATTCATAATAAACCTTTTGTTCTTTGTATTACCTTTTGATTTTACTTTATTTTAGGTGATCTACCTGTTTGTTAATGAAATTTGATATTTTGTTTCCAATGCATGAAGGCGGACTTTTTTTTTCATTTATTTTGTTTTTTAGCTTAAAGATCTGTATTCTTGGGGACAAGAAGAGCTTTACTTTTGTTTTGATGATATACTGAAAAAAAGGTTATGTTTTTAGGCAGTAGATAGATAGTAAAGATAACGAGGTTAGCTTATTTAGGAGCAAAAAAGTTGGATTTGGACTAACAAGAATGTATGATTTTACTTTCGTCTGAAAGTTTATGTTTGGACTGTGCTTAGACGCTGCTGTTGAATCATACTCGTTTACATCTGTGGGACTCATCTTATGTTTTGTTGAAATTTTAGCTCATTTGAAATCTGGTTTGTGTTGTTAAAAACCTTTTTAATGCAGAAATGGTCGAGGCCATGAAGAATGTTGCCAAGTTGGATGTTGAACTGACTGTAGAAGAGAGGAATCTGTTATCTGTGGGGTATAAGAATGTGATTGGAGCAAGAAGGGCATCATGGCGGATACTGTCTTCGATCGAACAGAAGGAGGAAGCTAAGGGTAATGAACAAAATGTGAAGAGGATAAAGGAGTATAGGCAGAGGGTTGAAGATGAGCTTGCAAAGATCTGTGATGATATACTATCCGTCATCGATAAGCATCTCATTCCATCTTCCTCGACAGGGGAATCAACTGTTTTCTATTACAAGATGTGAGGATTATCTTCCCTGTATGTTTTTGTAGGCAATAGTTGTGATTATGTCCTTATTCCTTCCCTTTTATTGTTAACAGGAAAGGAGATTATTTTCGTTATTTGGCAGAATTTAAAGCAGGAGAGGATCGTAAAGAAGCTGCTGATCAGTCACTTAAGGCTTATGAGGTGTGTGCAACTTACCACCCCAGTTTTCCTTGTTGTTTTTTTCTCTCTTCTTACCCTTTATCAAACCGTCTATTTTGATATCTGTGTTGGTTATTGTTTATACTGTAGGCTGCCACCACTACTGCAAATTCAGATTTGCCTCCAACTCACCCAATTAGACTTGGCCTGGCTTTGAACTTCTCTGTTTTCTACTATGAGATATTAAATTCTGCTGAGAGGTTAGAGTGCTATATATACACACGCTCATACATGTGGTATCTTTGAAAATTTTCTCTTCATTGGGGACAATGATGGTAATGGTTCATTTACTGCTAATTTGAGGAATAGTTTTGTGATAGCCATTGTTTCTTGAAGTTACTGATGTAAGTTCCACTTTAGCAGCTTGTTTATATCTAATGTGATGCAATGGTTTGAGCAGGGCTTGCCATCTGGCTAAACAAGCTTTTGATGAGGCCATTGCTGAGCTTGATAGCCTTAATGAAGAATCTTACAAGGATAGCACCCTAATTATGCAGCTTCTCAGGGATAATCTCACCTTGTGGACCTCAGATCTGCCGGAGGAAGGAGGTAAATGCTTTGCATGTGTATTTATCTGTGATTTATTAAGCGAATATAGGTTTATCTCATTGAATTTTATATATTTATGCCTTCTGGAATTAGCAACTTCTATTGTCGACTACCACTGATATTTTCCTTTTTGCAAACGATATTCTAGGTGAGCAATCGAAAGGAGATGAGCCTCAGGCAGAGGTGAGAAAAAGTTAAAATTTGAGCTTTTCTCGTTCTTTCCTTTTGCTTTCAACAAATAAAACTTCTTTCTTTGGCTTACTAAATTTTGTTTGTTCCTATCTTTGCAGAGTTAATTCGATGGAAGAGCATTGTTCTAAGACTGGTTTGTCGAGGTAGGAAAGAGTTTGCCGTTAGAGTGCCTTACTTTCAACTCGTAGTAATACCCAGATTTGTGACCTATGGCTTGTATCCATTTTGTTGGCCAAAATGTTTGCAGACTGTGACCCTGCTTTCTCTTATGCTTAAACACGATTGAATATGTTTTTTTCTCATATTGTGTTTTCAGTTTTTGTGTTGTCTTTTAGCGATGTGTGATTATTTGCTTTCACTTCTTCAATCACCCACTTGTGCTTGAGCCTTTGCTTGGAATTTGGGTCATAGCGATAGCATGAAGGTCCAATTTTTCTTTTTAATGCAGCTCCCTAGTGTGGGAGTTGGTTTATTTATGCATCCAGAACGAAGTCTTCAAGAAATCCATACTTAGATCTCAAACCCATGGTATCTAAAGGAGAGGCAACTTCCAAATCCAATACTGTAGTTACTGTTTAGCCAATTGTTGCTAAAACAAAACAACTCTGATCAAATTCATGCGGGCTGGGTCAAATTTTATATAAATATTCCGACCCTTCTATCAACAATCTGGCTTTGCCTCTATGTGCATAACTTGATGGTTTTTCTCTTGCTCCATCACGTACCTCCACGGCTGGAGATCCACAAATTGAGAATCTTGATTATGTTGTTTGGTTTTTGTCAAGACCAATTAATACAGCATGCAATCATGCCTTTTGTGATCCGACGTTTGTCGTCGTAGCTCCCACCACCAAACTTGCATGGGACTCTCTCCGCACCACTTATGCAAATACAATAGCCGCCCCGCTACTCCATGGCATTTCACAACCAACAACAATAGTTTCGTCTGCCATCAAGTATGCAAACAAATTAGGTCAGACAACTAATGTTTGGCGACCCCAATCTCACAATCATTTTGTGTTCAAGACCAATTTTATCTCTGCTACACCTGCTATAGCCAACCAAGGTGCTTCTCATCATGTAAAATTACTTAAAAAGTATATTTTCTTATTTTGTCTCCGTAAATTTTTTTTTTTACTACATAAAGGTTAAGTGTTTATAGCATTTTCTTTTACTGATAAATGAATGAAATTTTCTATTAAATTATTTTAATCTCTTTTCTCAAATAATAAACTAAAACTAGGGAAGAGAAGCAAGGCCTCTCTTTCCATCAAAGTGATAAAAAGGAAAAAAAAATTAATTGTTATAGTTTAAAGGCAAACTTGACCAAAATAATGAAAAAAATGATAAAATTATTATAAAAGTAATATTCTCTCTATATATAATGTAATAGACAAAATGTTGGTCCAATAACTCAAATTTTGTGTCAACAATTCTCTTCACCTAAATATTAAAAAATTGAAGAATTTAACTAATTAATTTTATTATTATTTTATTTTGGTTTACGTAAAATATATTAATCATTAAAAATGAAATAAAATTGGCAAACTACATATAAGATTAGCTAAGGAATAAGTGGTATAGACATTTCCCCTACATTACCAAATCTTGGCCCTATTGGTACCAGCTCAAGGTTAACCAACCAACCCCCAAACCCCTACATCTCATCCTTCTAATCTTGTTTAGAACATACGTTACACTCTAAGAACATGTTTATGAAATCTGAAAATTTGACCAAGAGAGTACTAAACAACTTTTTTTTTTTAATTACTATATTTAGGTAAAGGGAATTGTTACACAAAATTTGAGTTGTTCAATAACTTTGCACTCCAATTATGACTATTATTATTTTTATTACCGTTGCTTCATGAGTTTTAGCCCTCCTATCATGGAAATGAAGGCAATTTCTTTGCAAATTCAATGGGTCTACCAATAAATGTAGTTATGTCCAATTCCTTCCTATAATTATCCTTACCCCTAGTGAAGATAATAACCATTGAATTCAATAATGAATGCCTTGAATAACCGAGTGAAGGTAGAATTGAAGCAAAGGAACCAACATTGCAGATAAAAATATCTTAATTCAGGTAATACTAAGAGCCAAACTTGACAAAATATCTCGAGATCTATTTCCCAATCGGGGTGTTTCATGGTAACTACATTGAACCACAGTATGGAAATTCCGCTGGTCACGATCAAAGCCAACTTCATCTATACACCACATAACAATATACATTCAATTCCTAATCACCTTCATAAAGAAATCAAACAATATCAAACATCTGAACCTAATCGATAAAAACGAATTTACATGGGGTGATAATCCTATATTTTGTTCTTTTTGTGAAGTGCAACCCTTAATCCCCATAGTGCTTGGTATGTATTTTCATGTTGGTTTGATTCACAAATTGACCCTGTGTAAACAAACTCTTATTTCAGGTATATACTGCAAATCTCATCTAAACAGTTCTATCCTCTAAATCTAACGACAACACAAGATATGTCATCTTTACTGTCTCTTTTAACCGCTTCCGCAATTAGTTGTTTCGAAGCCTTCTGTGGGTCCTTAAACTTTTTTGCAATATCAACGGCCTCTTGATTACTCATCACCTGGATTAAGCATATGCAAAAGGAAAAATAAATCCTATAAAACTATTTCCAGCTCAATAAGGAGACATCAAAGAAAAATGTTTTACCTTCCAAAGACCATCACTTGCAAGAATTAAAATATCTGTATTGTTATCTATGTTGGTCCATTGAATGTCGGGATCTGATCGTAGATGTGATTTAAGGCTCTTGTCACCGAAAGCACGTGAAACTGCCAGCTGTCCATTAACTCTAGGAACATCTCCTGATAGCATGCACAAATAGCAAATTTAACAATCTCATCATATTAGCAAAGTAGAAATGCAGGGTTGTACTTTACGCAAGGAATATGATGCATATAAATCAACCAAATTAGAACCAAGACCTTAGTAACACTCAATAGTAGAAACCTGAAGTTTTCAGGCATTGATTTCTTTCTTAGTATCTTCACCATACAGGGCCAACAAACAAGAATCAAAATGATAAACCATATACAACATAATGGCGATTGGCAGTTTCCTTTTTGGTTGGCAATACCTAGATTCTGAATGCAATGGAACAGGGCATTTCAAATTTGTAGTGGCTTTAACATGACTGATGCATTTGTACTTCATAACCAACATAAAGACACAACAAGAAACAGAAACATAAAACAGAGTGCAGAACTTCACCAGTGATTGATATGTGAAAAAGGAAAGACAAAACACTTTATAGTTTACTACAAGGTTAGAAAAGCTGACAGAGATTATCTCTTCCTATGATTGCAAAGAGGCTAAGAGCTAAATACAAGTATTAAGTATTAGAAGCTGCAAGACCACTTAAAAACACTCAGCAGATTTGACCAAAAACATTCATTGAGTTAGTAACATATATGAGTAGATGTGAACGAGCTCAAAGAATTAACTTCTAAAAATTGGAAGCAGTAGAAGACCTGGCATATTTGAGACGAATCCACCTCTATTCTCAATGCTGCCTCGTTCAATGTTGGGTTCATGATCTGTTGTCATCTGTATTGCCTGACCCCCTCTAGAAAGAACAGCACGTGAATCTCCTACGTTTGCCACCCATAGTTTTATTCCGTTTATCAATATTGCAGTTACAGCTGTGGATCCACCACGGCCCAAGTCTGAGCTTTGTGAAAGAATTGCCTGATCTGTTTTCTCATAAGCTTTGGAGATGGCTCTAGAGGGGTCAACCCAAAACTCTTCCTATAATAAGTGAGAAAATGTAAGCCTGTGATGTCTTAAAAATAATAAAAGCAAACTATTTGAAAACGATGTGGCACATCCGACCTCCTTTAGGATATTGGCAAATAAATGCTTCTGTAGATAGGATGGTATAGTATCTCCCAAATGACCATCGTAGATAGCAAAAAGCCCTAACTCGTGCTGTTGAATCTGCATGAACTTAGCCACATGATAATCCTCCATAGGATGATTAGCTTTCCCTTTTACTAGGCTGAAACCAAACTTTATCATACCCTCATGGCTTTTCCCCTTACCAGAACTCGAATACGAACGCCCTTCTCCAAGCTAAAATGACAAAATGAGAACAATAAATCTCATTGTGAACCACACATAGCCACATTGCATAAAAGCAACCTCATACTAATCCAGTTTTCAAAACCTTCAGCAATATTATCTTACAGAGAAAAAACATATTGATGACTCAAATCTAAGATGAATAACCAAATCTTCATAATAAGCAGAAGAAATATTCAATTCTAATTATAGTAGAAACTTGGTATCAACCCATATTCATAAACTCCTAATTAGCACACACAAGAAACCTATTGAAATCAAGCAAGGAAACATAAAAACTAACCACACAACCAAAATCCATAAACAACTAAAAGCTTGGTCACAATTAATTTAAGTTTTATTTACCAAAAAAAAAAAACACGGGATCATCATGAAAACTCTTAAAAACAGAAATATGGTTTACCTGAGATGAACTAAAGCAGCACAGTCGATCCATAGAAAATAAAATTCTACAAAACCTCTAATTTGGCTTCACTAATTTCTCTTCAGCAACAAATTCTCGGTCACCTCTTTTTCCAAACTCAAACTCTGAAGCATCAAAAACCCCAAAAAACATATCTATCATTAAAGAAAAAACCCATTTAAACCACAACCCTAAACTCTAAAACCCTGACAGCCACAAAAAAACAGAAACAAAAAAACAAAATCTGGGTATTAAAGAATCACCGTGAAAAAGATCAATTCAAAGGCCAAAATATGGCCTTGCTTCTTCTGCTTCTAGATGAAGCTGCTTGTATCATCTAAAAAAGCTCTGTTTTTTTTTTTTTCCTTCTTTTCTTCTTCCACTTGTTTGTAGTTCTTCTTCTTCCTCTTTTTCTTGTTATAAGGAGCTTTTATTAGTTTGCACAAGCAATTGAATAAACAAAAAAAGGAAGGGAAAAAAAAAAAAGCAAGAGAGAGAGAGGGTGGGTGGACTCAAGAGGGGAACATTTTTGAAGCTTTTTTTGTGAAAGGGTAAAAATAATACTACCTTTTTAATATTATAAATGAACAAAGCTTGGCAAGATGGAATCAAGCTTTTGGATATGTGATTATATGTATTAGTTTAAGGAGTCTTCTTCTTCTTCTTCTTCTTCTTCTTCTTCTTCTTCTTCTTCTTCTTCTTCTATGACACCAAATAGTTTTCTGAGATATTAAAGTAAAGAAATTTTTTAATTAGTATTAAAGAAGTTTTTATTTTATCTAAGAATTTGATTTAATTTGGTTGAAATTTTAATTTAATTGATATTTCTATTGTAATAATATTTTTTAAATTCGAATATGTTTTAGGATTATGGATGTAATAATAATTTTTATGAAAAGGCATTGTTAGCACTAAAAAGAAGGCTGCCAATAAAACCAGACTTCTTTGTGTTTGACTTTGCTGTTTTAGTCTGGTTTTCCACTTTTCCTTGTTTGGCACTTCCTTTGTCTCTGCCCCATCTTTTCTCTTTCTTCCGCGTTTCTTTTTTACCACTGCCAAACAGGGGATAAGTATATACCCTTTGTAGATTATTAGCCTGCCAAATGGTCTACCTCTGAACTTACTCCCTGTACTTTTCAGAATTTTAAAATTTAGTCCTTCTATGTATCCAATTAGAATTAAATTTTTGAATCAATATTAAAATGCAACAGATGGAAACTTAATAGAATCCCATTTAAAGTAGGGTAAACTACAAAATAGTCACTTTTGTTTGCCTCAGATTATATTTTAGTCACTTATGATTGAAATGTTATGTTTTAATCACTTACGTTATCGTTTTGTTATGAAGTAGTCATTTTGCCGTTAAGCTCCGTTACCTCCATAACAAAAATCCTACGTGGCAGTCCAAATGAGTTTTAAATGCCAACTTGGATGTCCAACTGGGATGAGAATAGTTTTTCAGTCAAAATGGAAAACAAAACTAAAAGAAAGAGGAGACGAACGATTTTTCTTTTCAAGTTCAAAGTGTAATTAGTTTAAAATTTTTAATTAATTAAAAACCTATTCTTGTCCCAATTGGACATCAAAGTTGGCATTTAAAACTAATTTGGATTGCCACATAGGATTATCGTTAGGGAGGTAACGGAGCTTAACGGCGAAGTGACTACTTCGTAACAAAATAATAATATAAGTGACTAAAACGTAACATTTCAAACATAAGTGACTAAAATGTAATCTAAGGAAAACAAAAGTGACTATTTTTATAGTTTGCCCTTTAAAGTATTATCAATGAATTTTAAATTTTTAGTAGAAGGATTAAATTTCAAAAATTCAAAGAGTATAAGGATAAGATGCCGAATTAAACCTTTCTTAATTAATTACATGTGTAACAAATTTTTCAAATATAATTAAAAATAAGTTGTTGACTGAATATTTACACAGTAAGATTATATAAAAAATAAATAAATTATTTATTGTAGTATTAAAAACTTTATTCATATAGCAAAAGAAAGAAAGAAAGTCAAATTGCGATGTCCCACTTGAAGTGATGTATAAAGGAGAACTAAAATCTTACGCGTAAATGCTTTATAAAAAGCTATTCCATATATTTACATATACGTCCTCATCTTAAATTAATATTATCAACCTTTACTAATTTTGTTATATACTCCTCATACAATATCTTGACTTAACGGTTTTTATAATCAAAATTAATTTTTCCTATCATAATTTATAGAATAATCAGATAATTATATTTACTATACCATATTTGTACGTTTAATAGTAAAAAATCGATGATGTTCATAATTGATGGCGAATTTAATGATGCAAATCAACCTGTTTTAAAAGTAATAATTCTTTGTTTGAAATGTTTGTTTTTACAAAACAAAGATTAAGGAATTTGGGTAAATGGGAATAAAGATTTGAGACATGTTGTTAGTGTATTATTTACAATATATTAATGTCGTGTTATAGTTGGTTAGACATTAAAAGTGGAAGGAGGAAGGTGAGAGGAAGGATATTTGGTAATGCCAAATGCCAATGGAAGCATTGGTTGGGTTAAAAGTTACAAACTGTCCTTTCCTCCGCCGTCCACACGCCCTGCCCAAGTGGCCATTGTTTATATGACTCTTAAGGTTGTATCACATGTGATAAAGTCGACCGAAGGGGTTACCTTTTTTTTTTTTTTTCCTTTTCCTATTGAAATCAAACCAACCCATACTTTAAAGCTAGCATGCTTTTTTAACTCAAAAGTTGTGAAAAGAAATGCCACCCGGAAAGGAATCTTATTGCATTCTATCTACCCCCATTTATTGGGTGCAATAGATGAATTTCTTTTAGTATTTTTCGTATCGTTTTGATTACAAGTGTTTCTTTTAATAATGTTATTTACAAAATTTAAGTTTATGTTGTTATTTGAAAATGTAATATACATTGCTATTACATTCAACACTGATTGATGATACAGTAGATATATTGTTTTCAAACAATAATAACAAATATAATGAATTTCAAACTTAATCAAATTTGTTACTACAATTAAAATTTTGATGTGGAATAGAATTTTTTTTAAAAAAAAAGGATAAATATCAAATTTATACATTAATTTTGTTGTAATGTGCAATTTGTTACATAAATTTTGATTTGGTACAATTATATATATGAAACTTGAATTGCAATTTATATATATACTTGAAACTTTAATTTTGATTTAATTGTACATAATTAAAGAAATGAAAACAAATAGTTATCAACGTAAAAAATTATGCTAATTCGATGATGTTTTTAATAATTTGTGAAAATTGAATCAAATCAAAATTTTATGTATAAAATTGCACAAAATCAAAGTTTATATATAATATTGTACATTTGATCAAAGTTAATATATAATTTTAATATTTATCCCAATATATATATATATATATAATCTAGGTTTGTATTTTTTTTGGGGGGGGGGGGTAAAATGTCCTAAAAGTCCTTAGTAAAAACTATAAAAAATTGAACTATTAGGAAAAAAGTCTTTTGTTCTTCCTTCAATAGTAGGCGTAGATATTTAGTTTTGGTTATTAATATTTTATCTCTTCTTGAGATAAATAAAATTATGTTTTAGGAAATTGCGATTTTGAGGACAATAAAAAAGTTAACCTAGAACAAGTGGTAGCATTGCTTCACTTGATTTTTCTCTTTAGAAAAAGCAATTTTTGTTTAGAATAGTTGTTGTTTAAAATAATCGTTATTAAAAAATAACTATATCTAAAACAACTATTCTCAGAACAAGGCTTTAATTTAGAATAGTTGCCATCCAGTGTAGCTTTCAGTTAGGAGCAACTCTTGTTCGAAACAACTAAGGTTCAGAACAAATATTGTTTAAAATAATTGCGTTTTAAGAATAGCAATATTTGGAACAATTGTTTTGAACAACTTCTATTTAGAATAATTGTATTTTTTAAAGAAGAACCATGATGCAAAACAAGTTCCTTCAAGAAAAGCATCACCACAGAACAATTATGTTGAGAATTACTCATGTTTGGAGTAAGTTAGAATAACCTTTGTTTAGGAACAACCATTGTCTTGTGACTGCCTTGCCAACCCTTGGCGCTCGCGAGCACCGTGATTGAGCGAGAATCAACACTAAAACAATATTTAAATCAAACAATTATGTACAGTATCTGTAAGTGTGACAAGTCAGTTGTAATATAAATTTTATAACGGGGTATAAGAGTGCTTCGAGGATAAAACCCAAAGAAGTCGGCGATATTAAGTGAATTCTAGCTACAAACATGCAAATAAAAAGTCTAACCAACTACTCATTCGAGGCTATAGTACGACAACCATTCAAGAGTGTGATGATACTAATTAATGACTTAAAAATTACAAAGGACTAAATTGTGAAGAGAACAAACTACAACCCTATCAAATATGAATAAATATGAATATTTTATTTTTAAAAAAACAAATTAAAAATTTATTATTGATATAATAATATTGGACTTGATTTAAGTTAAATTTTGCTGGGCTATTTTGTGAAAATTGTCTTGTGCTTTTCAAAAAGAGAAGAAAAATTTAAGAAAAGAAGAGTTTATTTTCTATTAACTAGTAAGTCATATATTGCTGGGGAAGTTATTTTTTTTAGAGATAAACATATGAAAAAAGTGAAAAATATTTGTTGTAAATAATTTTTTATGAAGAAAACGCACATAGTATTAAAAATATCCTTCTAAAAATATTTATCCAAATAATGCAATTACAATTGTTAGCATTTTAAAGAACTTTGGATGAGAGATTTAATCCATAATATTTTCAAAATTTTAAATATAAATTTATTTGTTTGGGTCAAAATAACGAAGAATTTCAAATTTTGTAAAAAACTTTAAGTAGTTTGTTTTCTTTTTTCAAATTCCCCCTTTTTTTTTAAAATTTCTCATAATTTTATTTTGTTTAATACATACGATACTATAACAAAATAATAAACTTCAAAACTCATTTTTATTAAAATTTGATATATATTTTTAAATTTTATTTTATTAAAAATATTTATAAAAATTTTACAAATCTAATTAAATTTTTTTATATTATTTATTTTTTATAATAACTTGTAAAGTTGTAATAATATAAAATTTCCTACAACAATTATATTGATCCAAATAAATGATTAATTTTAGAGTTCTAGCGTTTTTAAAATCAGAATTTTCCATCCAAACACATTGTAAAAGTTTAAAATTCCTCGTATTGTCAAGGACAAAAACATCAAACCGTAACATATAAGAGTTTTAAGTTGAATCCCCAAAATCTAATTTTCACCCTCAATTATAGAAAAGAAAAAAAAAATAATGATGTGATTCATTGATATTCATTCTAGGGTTGAGATTGATTGGGGATCATAAAATGGGTTCCATTTGTTTGTTGTTATTATTGGATTGGTGAGGTATAGTTGACTAATCTGTCCATTATCTATTTACTAGGTTCTTTTTTCATTGCATAATAAACTAACATTATCAATCCACAAGCATTTTGGAGAAATTAAGGAACAGAGCTCAGCCCCTAACATTGACAAATACTTTTCAACTGCTGCATAACATTACATGTTTTTTTTGAACTGAAAACAGGGCAGGGGAATTGGTCCTAAAATACCAACCAATTTTATATAAATAGACAAAACGGGGAATTGGTCCAAAATTCATGACTGTTCCAGCTGCATTTATGGAGCTCAACAACATATTTATGTGATTGTTGTAAGAAAATTCCAACCAGAAGTCACTTATTTCACCTCTTAATTGTCAACGTAATTATGTCTACTTATACATACATATATATATATATATTTTCATTTTTGTATTTGTTTGACTATTTTGTTCCAATATGAAGAGCTTACGTTTAAAGCAATAATATTTATTTATCCACGAATGAAGGGCTGTTAAAAATATCGTAAATTTTATTAAAAGTTAGAACAAAAAATATAAATTAAATAATAATTCTTGATATGATTTGGTATGTTTTGCTTGAAAATTGGCAGGTTTCAAGCTTTTAAATTAAATAATAAAATGAGTGGTTAAAATACGTTATTAGTCCTTATACTTTTATATAATTTAATATTTAGTCCCAATCTACTTTTTTAATTTAGAATCTTAGTCCAAGTATTACCATCATGGTAGTTTCTGTTAAAACTTGTCAATATAATATGTTTATTTTTTGTCAATCAAATGACACGTCGCATGAAGTCAGCTTAATCATATCAATTTGGCAGAAAATACTTACGATTTTAATAATTGGATTGCGATTTTTTAAATCAAAATAATTGGAGGACTTAATTTCTAACCTTTTAAATATAATGACTAAATCTCATATTTTGTCAAAGCAAAGGGACTAACAGCATAGTTTAAACTAAAATGAGGTGTCATAAAAGGAGAATTGTGGGGGAAAATAAGACTTTAATTTGTTTTCCATTTTAAAAAGGAGTGGAAAAGAGAGATATAGAAAAGAAAATGGGAATAATTAAACAGGGAAAAAAGAATTTGAATAATAGTGTTAAAATTAAATCAGATGGAACAAATTACTGATTGTCAATTTCAAACAATAGAAAATCTTAGTACTATTCTTTTTATTATTATTTAATGCTTCGTAAAGCCTTATACTTCATAGTGAAAGTATTATGGAAGTCTTTGTATTTGGAGTCGAATTATATTTTGGTCTCTCTACTCAAAAAATGGATAAATTGATTCTTATACATTAGATCAAAGAGCGAACTGGTCATTCTATTAAAAAATTCATCCATTTCCACTTGAGATACACGTGGCATGCCATATGTCACTATCTAATTATTTTGTCAGCCACGCTAGTTTTTAACAGAAAGGAATAATTTGCTCTTTGACTTAACGTACATAGACTAATTTATCTATTTTTTAGTAGAGAAATCAAAATACAATTCGACTCCTAATACAAGGACTTCAATGATACTTTTACTAACAACTCATCGATGTTAAATTTGAAATTATGTTGTTAAAAAAAATAAAAAAATATGGTGATGAGGGAATGAAATATTTGTTAGTGGAACACATCATATTGTAAATTTATTAGATTATCCCAAAATTATGATTCCCTTTCAAAAATAATAATTTAATAATGGGTTTGGATATGTTTCAATGGTGCTATAGATATAACCAAAAGGCATATTCATGAACAACTTATCAAACATCGTTTGAATCTAATTTCAACCGATAGTTATCTCACTTTGGTTTTAAAAGTGGTGTTGACTTAAACTGTGCCATGGAACCGAATCCAATGCTTAGAATTTTTTTTTATTCATTTGATTAAATGAATTGTAGTACCGTTTGATGCTTTTATGCGAAAGAAAAGGAACCCCATAATAAAATTGTTCGATGGCTTATGAAATTATGAACCCTAGCTATCTAGGGTTTTATGGTTTACATATGCCCTACGAGATAAAAAGAGGTACGATTTCCATGATTCTTGTGATAGTTGCTTCTTAGTATTATGACACATGAAACATCCATTGTTATTTCTTTTAAAAAAATCAAAGGGTCTGTAAACTAACTATTGGTATAATGATTGTTGATGTCGAGAGGTGGTGAAGATTGAAAACGGTTCACCTTGTTCGGATACTATTTTTGGTGGTTGAAGGATTGAAGGAGAGAATTGCAGAGTGAAAGTTGAGTGAAAATGTTAAATCCTTGGGTTGAGAGGTATTTATATGGGTTGATCTTAAAAAACATGTATCTCTTTTTGATAGGTTATTCGATCTCTTTCAAGATTCTTGTTAGGTGAGTAATATGACATTATCTGAGTTATAAAATATGAGTGACAAGTGATGATTGTCTTGTCAGAGTGACTTAGTTTTTAATAGCGTGTTTTTTAGAATCTAGTGAAATAGTGCTCATGGTGGAGGAATTATGATTAATGAAGCAAGGTGGGTAGAAACCATATGGGTTTTATGATACTATGGCGAAAGTCGTTGGATGGCAGATATATATATATATATATATATATATATATATAATTATGATGAAATAATTATATTGTTAAGTTGATACTTTGATTTAGGGTTCAAATTACAAATTATACAAAGCCTATATTTATTACTCATGATTTTAATGTTAAGACCTCTATTTAAACAAATTTTTGTTAGAAATGTTATACATTCCAAAATCTCAAACAATTAAACATTTTTTCCTTTCACGTAGCTAAAAGAAAAAAGGGTTTTCATCTATAACGTTAAAATAGATCTTAACCATTTACTTCATGTCATAGACAATATGTATGGCTTAATTGGCTAGTTTAAACATATTTGGGTCAATCGTAGAAATATGTAACAACATAACACCTGTCCTATTGTTAGGCAGGTCTTTAATTTCTTTTGTGGTAGCTTTTCACTAACATTATTAGATGAATCCCTAGAGAGATATGTTTGTGTCTCATGCCATGTCATGATGTTTGGCGTGAAGATTAACTTAGTGTTGGAAAACAAGTCATAAGGTTTGCGGCCCCTCTTCCTGCACAATTTGTCTAACCCAAAATCTTTATGTTATAACTGTGGAGACTCATTCATGTACCCATGAAATGTACAATATCTACTAGATCTTTTATCCAAATAAGGAAAATGCAATAAAGTTGATTAAATCTTGAAATTTTGGTCTCTGATATTAAAAAAATCAGTATCATATTTGTCAAAACCATTTTTTATTTTGAAAAACGGGGATAAACTTTTAAACAAGGTATGGAGTAGCCACCAATCCTTTTTGTTTAGGTGTGATCGGGTCACCCTATGGTCGATCATTTTAATAAACCAAACATTTTAATAAAGCATTTTGGTTTATTAAAACAACGTTTTTGGTCTACGAGAAAAAACTAGAAGACGGACTCGGGAGTCGGTTACGTGTGAGGAAGGATTAGTATCCTCGCAACGCCCAAAATTGGTACCGTATTGATAAATTATTGTCCTAATGTCGAAAATTTAAAAAAGATTTTGAAATTCAATTCCTTTAAAAACATTTAAATAACTTGAATAGGATGCCGAGATTCTCTTGTTTGGAAGGAATAAAATATCATGTCCAGCACGATTGGATACAATATTTCAAATCCTCAATACAAGATCATTTCGTAACTTCCAGAACTCATGCATTTGAAATTTCAAAAGGATATTTGGATATTTGGCCAAACGGTAAATCGCAACCCAGCACGATTGGGCACGATTTATCGAATTTCTTAAATACGAAATATTACCTCATTTTAATTTAAGAAAACATGGATGAAATGTCAAAAGGATATTCTGTGTCTCAGTCGAATGAAAAAATCTAGACCCAGCACGATTGGGCACGATCTCTCAAACTTCCAAACACGAAATATTGCCTCGTTTTAGTTTAAGAAAACACGGATCAAATTTCAAAAAGGATATTCCGCATTTTAGTCGAATGAAAAATAGAAACCCAGCACGATTGGGCACGATCTCTCAAACTCCCCAAACACAAAATATTGCCTCCATTTAATTTAAGTAAACATGGATGAATAAAACGTGGGAAATAACCTTTTGAACCTCGAATCCGATCTTTAATTCTGATTGAATCTTTGTTTGTATTTTTCAATTATACTCGCTTGACTAATTTCTATTGATTTTTCGTGTGTTTTTTGTATTCCGAAAAAAAAATCTCCCTCTTTACATTCGTTTTTGAAGGCTTTTATAACCTTTTTTACAACTGATTTTTGCTTGTTTGCAGGTGCGTGATCGAGCACGTCTCTGATGTGGCCTAATAGAGGAGCACACGACGCGAAGGGACGCGCGATGTACGGTGCTTGGGGACCTCCACAGTTGCGGCGGCTGAGGCTCGAGGCAAATGAAACCCTAAGGTTTGCAAAACTCCAAAACCTAGGCTATTGTAAAATTTGGGCTTTTAAATTTATTCTTGGGCCTAGTGTAACCGGACTTGGATTGTTTCAATTTTGTTTTTGTTTTTTTGTACGTGTATGGGCCCGGGCTAAAAATTGGGTCTATAGCTGCCCCTCTTTGTTCATTGTCGTGTAATGAGAATAGAGCAAAGACTTCAAATAGGGCCAATTTTGCCCGGTCTTGCTAGATCTTTGACTTCTTTGGTGCTCCTCTTTTTCAAGTAATCTTACAGCAACTTCAAGAAGATAATGTTTGTAACTTCAACCTGCTCCACTGCAACTTCAGGGAGATAAGGTTAATGGCTAAAATCTGCCCCATAGTCGGTACATGAAGATAAGACTCGCCATTTTTTATCTGCTCCATAGCCGATACATGAAGATAAGATCTATAATCTTCAGTCTGCTTCCTGCAACTTCAGGAAGATAAGACTTGTATCCTCAACCTGCTCTCCTGCTTCCTCAGAGAGATAAGGCTGGTGGCTAAAATCTGTTCCCTAACCGATACATGGAGATAAGACTCGCCATTTTTGATCTACTCCATAGCCGATACATGGATATAATACCTGTAATTTTCTGCCTGTTACCCTACTACTTAGGGGGTTAAGGCTCGTATCTTTAACCTGCTCTCTTGCTACCTCAGAGATAAGACTGGTGGCTAAAATTTACTCCATAGCCGATATATGGAGATAAGACTCGCCACTTTTGATCTGTTCCATAGCTGACACATGGAGATAAGATCTGTAATTTTCAGTCTGCTTCCTTGATACCTCAAGAAGATAAGACTTGTATCTTCAACTTGCTCTCTTGCTACATCAGAGAGATAAGGCTGGTGGCTAAAATCTGCTCCATAGTCGATACATAGAGATAAGACTCGCCATTTTTGATCTGCTCCATAGCCGATATATGGAGATAAGATCTATAATTTCCAGCTTACTACTCTCCTGCTTAGGGGGTTAAGGCTCGTGAATTCACTGATGCCACTGCATTGTCCCCTGAGGAACATGATCTGTAAGATCGGTTTTATGTATCTATGCTTATGCCAAATAATTAGGATGCTATGATTAAAATGAATTAAATGCTCCTAATTAGATATGATGCTTATGTCAGATAATTAGGATGCTATGATCAACATGAATCAAATACTCCTAACTAGATGTACTATGGATGACATTGGTATGAATTTAGAATGTCATGAGAAGTGCTTTTTAACGTTTACTATTATTGCTCGCTGTTTGTCATTGACGTATTTCTTCTCGTTCAATAGACATCTAGAGCGATAGTCTTAACTTAAGCCTTTTAACTTCTCAAGTAACTCTAACTTTTAAGCTTGGTAGGTTCTGCATAATTGACCTGTTTCGGGTTCTTGTACTACTTAGAAGCTTCTAGAGTAATATGCAGAACTCCTTTTATGAGAGTGTTATTAGTCCATTAATCAATATTTCAATAAGAAATGCTTTGAAGAAGATTATAAAAATGAGCAAGATGAAGCTTTATTGAGAACGAAGCTCGAGATAGAAAATCAATTAAGATAACAAATTTTTACTAAGGTACAAAAGATGTATAAGATAGAAAATTGGTGCCCCAGATATCGCAGCGTGAGCTTCTCTATTCGGACTATTCCAAAACCCTTTAGGAGCCAGCTGTGTGTTTAGGAGGTCCGAAGTATTTTGTTGATGCCCTAAGATGTAATGTCCATCTTTCTTGTTAATTTTGGTAGAACAAGGCCACCACATGCCCCATCTTTGATCGCAATTTGAGCTGCCCTTATTAAGGTTTTCAACTCAAAACCCATTTGGTCTCAAGGCGCCCTTTGCGGGTTTTCACCTTGGCCTCTCCATTTCCTTTTCTCTTTTTTTTTAAAGCACCATTTACGGGTTTTCGCTTTGGCCTCTTCTTTTTCAGGTGAAGTACTTCTTGACCGAATCTGAATTTATCGGGTTGGGGAAACTTTTGCAGTCCATTTCTGCTAATATCAGTGCCCCTCCAGAAAAAGCCTTCTTCACTACATAAGGTCCTTCCCAGTTTAGCATCCATTTCCCTCTGAAATTTTTTTGCATAGGGAGAATCTTTTTCAATACCAAGTCCCTTCCTGGAATACCCTTGGGCGAACTTTCCTATTGTAAGCTTACATCATTCATTTCTAGTACATTTGACCATGATGGATAGCCTTCAGCCTCTTTTCTTCAATCAAGTTCAGCTGGTCGTACCGGGATTGGACCCATTCTGCTTTATCTAGCTTCAATTCAGATAAAACCCTGAGAGAAAGAATCTCGACTTCAATAAGCAAAACTGCCTCCATCCCATAAACCAACGAGAAATGTGTTGCCCTGGTAAAAGTTTTGACCGACGTTCGATAGGCATAGAGAGCAAATGGTAGCTTTTCATGCCAATCCTTGTAGGTCTCAGCCATTTTCCCCACGATCTTTTTTATATTTTTATTAGCCGCCTCAACTGCCCCATTCATTTTCGGGCGATATGGTGATGAGTTGTGGTGCTTAATTTTGAAGTGACTGCAGACTTCCACTATCACGCTGTTGTTCAAATTTAAAGCGTTGTCAGATATGATTCTCTTTGGCATGCCATATCGACATATGATTTTCTTTTTCAAGAACTTACTGACCGCCGACTTTGTGACGTTGGCGTATGAAGCAGCCTCCACCCACTTAGTGAAATAATCGATGACCACAAAAATAAAATGATAACCGTTAGAAGCTTTCGGTAAAATCGACCCAATGACATCCATGCCCCACATTGAGAAAGGCCATGGGAAAGTCATAACATAAAGAGGTGAAGGAGGCACATGGATCTTGTCACCATAAATTTGGCACTTTTGGTATTTATTAGCATAATTGATGCAATCTCCTTTCATTATAGACCAGTAATACCCAAATTTCATGATTTGTCTGGCTATTGTAAACCCATTGGCATGCGTCTCACAAACACCTTCATGGACTTCTTCCAGGATTTTCTTTGCTTCAACAGCATTAACACATCTTAGCAGCACTTGGTCTTTCATTCTTTTATACAGGATTTCACCGTTCAAGACATAGTCACCGGTCAGCCTCCTTAACGTTCTTTTATCATTTTCAGTTGCCTGATCAGGATATACACAATTTTTTACATATCGTAGAATATCCTGATACCAAGGATGATCATCCCTCTCTTCCTCTTCGTCGATATTGCAACAATGAGCTGGAGCATCACAAATACTCATCTGGATCGGCTTCATATCCTCTTGTTTATTTGCTCTGATTATGGAAGCTAACGTAGCCAGGGCATCAGCCATCTGATTTTCATCACGCGGGAGATAATGGAAAGTGATATTATCAAACACCTTGATTAAGTCCAGAACCAGCACTCGGTAATTGATTAACTTTGAATCTCTTATTTCCCATTCACCCATGAGCTGATAGATCACAAATCCGGAATCCCCATACACCTCTAACACCTTGATTTTGTGCTCTACAGCTGCATGAATGCCCATGCTCTGCCATATTATTTGTGTAATCAAAATCTAATTTGCAAGTGAATGGATAGTGATCTCCATTTAGGGATATCAAAACTGCCCCAATTCTATTTCCGGCGGCGTTTGATGCTCCGTTAAAATTCAGTTTCCAGGGACGATCTTTTGGAGTATCTTCTTAAGTGGCTGCCACATACATTAGATCTTCATTGGGAAAATCAAAGTTCAAGGGCTCGTAATCTTCTAAAGCTCTACTGGCCAGAAAATTTGCTATCGCACTCCCTTTTACAGCCTTCTGGCTCACGTAAATTATGTCGAATTCTGAAAACAGAATTTGCCATCGGGCTATCCTTCTATTCAGAGCAGCTACCTCCATCATGAACTTAAGAGGATCTAATTTCGAGATTAACCAAGTCGTATGGTATAACATGTACTGCCTCAATCTCCGAGTTGTCCAGACCAAAGCACAACATAGCTTCTCAATTGACGGATATCTCATCTTACACTTAGTGAATTTCTTACTGAGGTAATATATCCCTTTTTCTTTCTTTCCTGTCTTATCGTGTTGACCAAGCACACATCCCATTGAGTGGTTAAATACTGTTAAATACAATATTAATGGTCTACCCGGGCTAGGAGGTGTTAACACTGGGGGATTGGACAAATATTGTTTAACTCTGTCAAAGGTCTTCTGACACTCTTCATCCCATATGCCTAGATTGTGTTTCTTGAGAAGACGAAATATGGGGTCACATTTCTCAGTTAGTTGCGAAATAAACTGAGCGATGTAATTTAGTCTTCTCAGAAAACCTCGAACTTCCTTCTGAGTGCGTGGCGGGGGCAATTGCTGTATAGCCTTGACTTTGTCAGGGTCAACCTCGATTCCTTTTTCACTGATGACGAAACCGAGTAACTTTACTGATCTAGCCCCAAAAGTACACTTTGTTGGATTGAGCTTTAGCTAGAACTTCCTCAGCCTTAAGAATAATTTCCTCAAAACCTGTATGTGTTCTTTCTCTGTTCGGGATTTTGCGATCATATCGTCGACGTAAACCTCAATCTCCTTATGCATCATATCGTGAAACAAGGTCACCATGGCTCTTTAATACGTTGCTCCCGCATTTTTTAACCAGAATGACATCATCTTATAGCAAAATGTTCCCCACAAGGTTATGAATGTGGTCTTTTCCATGTCTGCAGGATGCATCTTTATCTGATTGTATCCAGAAAAACCATCTATGAAAGAGAATAACGAGTAACTCACCGTGTTATCCACCAGCGTGTCGATATGGGGCAACGAGAAATTGTCCTTTGGGTTGGCCTTGTTTAGGTCTCTGTAATCCACATACATCTGTACTTTTCCATCCTTCTTAGGGATAGGGACGACATTGACAACCCATTCCGAGTAATTCACCACTTGCAAGAACCCAGCGTCGAATTACTTCCTAACTTCTTCTCTTATTTTTACTACAATATCAGGTCTCATCCTTCGAAGCTTCTGTTGAACAGGCTTGTACTCTTCTTTTATAGGGACTTGATGTACCACAATGTCAGCGTTTAACCCAAGCATGTCTTGATACGACCATGCGAATACATCTTTGAACTCTTATAACAGCTTAACGAGGTCTCGCCTTGCTTCCTCAGTTATGCAAGTTTCGATTTTCACTTCTTTCCCTTCTTCTAAAGTCACATTCTCGGTTGTCTCTTTATAGGGTAGAATTTGTTTCTCTTCCCGTTTTACCATCCTTAACAAATCTAGAGATAACCCACAATCTTTGTCATCCTCAAAATCTTGAGATCCCTCTAAACACATATCTCGTTCAAAAGGAGATTCTGAGTCCGTAACAGTGTGGCCCGTGACGTTGATATCTGAAGACATATTATAACACAAAAAAAATCCAAAGAATAAATCTAAGGGTGGCTTATTTGTATGGCATGATTATGAATGTGATGAGAATATGCAAAAAGATTTGGCCAGAATGAGACACAAAAAATGTATTTCTTATTGAAAATAAAGGTGTTTGAACATGAACCTATTTCACAAAAGATTTTTATTGTTTCTAGGTTTAAACAATAAGTGTGTTCTGAACATTACTCTGTATTAGCTCTAAAAACTATAGGAATTTCCTCTGCAGTCCAGTTATTTAAGATACTTCCAAGCTCATGAGGGCGGATGCCTGATAAGTTTCCTTCCATCGCCCTCTCCTCCGATATGGCGTTAATTCTTAAACTTCTCATCAAATCTTCAGCTGTCTCTTCTCTTGTCATCTCTAATTCAAAATGAATAATTCCTCCTGACACAAATGTATTGGAGATATGGGGAAAGGTCATTGGCTCCCACTTGACCTCTACCCCACTTAGTCGTGCCCTTCGTCTCTCCTATTTCCTCTCTAACTCTTTCTTCTTCTGTTTGGCATCTAGCTTATGTCCCAAGCCAAAACGATCCAGTTTGCTAACCAAAACTGGCACTTCGACTCGTCCATGGAGGTATTTTTCAAGCCCCCTTCCGGGTAATGCTTCTTTTCCTAGCATCAGTTGTAAGCTCATCTTTGTAGCTTCAGATATCTCTGGCATTCGAATCTTGCCTTCTTCAATGATGAAAGTTGCATTTACGAACTCCAATGATCGGAAGGAGCATTCAATTGCTTCATCATCACTCTCAATGTATGGCGTATAACTAGCAACGGATGCGATAATGTCTTCCTCTGTATTTATGGTTATCAACCGGCCCTTCGTCACTAACTTCAGCTTTTGGTGCAATGATGACGGTTCTGCTCCTGCTGAATGAATCCAAGGCCTCCCCAGTAAACAATTATAAGAGGGTCTGATGTCCATCAAGAGAAAGTCTACCTCATACGTGTTGGGTCCGATCAGAAGGGGGATCTCGATCCTACCCATTACTTTCCTCTCGATGCCATCAAATGCTCTCACTATGTTTTGACATGTCTTCATATGCGAGCTATTTATGGGTAACCTGTTCAATGTGGATAGGGGCAAGACATTTAGCGCTGACTCGTTGTCAATCAATACCTCCAGTAGTGTATACCATTTGCACCGGGTAGTGATGTACAGAGCCTTGGTGGACCCCATGTCACCTGGCGGTATCTCATTATCGCTGAAAGAAATTAAGTTATTAACACTAATATTGTTGACGAGACGGTCTAGTTTGTTCACCGAAATGTCTTTAGCGACATAGGTTTCATTCAACACCTTCATCAACGCATTACAGTGTGCCTCCAAATTTTGGAGCAAAGCTAATACCGAGGTGCGAGCTGGCTGCTTGTGCAACTGCTCCACAACACTATACTCACTGTATTTTAGGAACTTCAAAAATTCTTTAGCTTTATCCGCTGTTACCGGTTCATTAACCAGTGGTTTTGTCATCTCTTCCCCTTGTTCAAACATCAAAGATTTCTCTTTTACAGGCTTGGCTTTCATATCTGGCGTGCTGACCAGCCTCCCCTCTTCTAGTGACGTCAAATTACAACTATAATTCCAAAGTACCCTTTTTTTATCCTTGTAAGGAAAAGCCACCGGTTTTTGAATCATCACTTTTGGCTTCGTTCTTACTCCAACTTCATTTATTCTCGGTCGTGAAATGATCACCATTGGGTGATTGACTTCACAGACCTTCTTTATTAGCCCCTCCTCCAAGGTACACACATCTTTTTGCTCAGTGAACTCAAAGAACTTCAGCTCTTTGTTGTCTATTAGACCCTGTACCAGGGCCCTGAATTCATCGCATGTTTCAATCTCATGGTCCTCCTCTCCATGGAACTCACAATAGTTCCCTACTTCTTGGGATTTGCTCCTAAAGTCTTGCATGATTAGACCTCTCTCTACCATCTTCTTCAAAGCTTCCCTCATCGGGGTTTTCACTTCCGTTACATCTAACTTAATTCTCCTTCCCGTATCTTCGACTACCGCGTTTACCCCATTAGCAATATGATTGGGTAATAGGTTTCCTATCCCAGGTGCATCATCGAACTTTACAACACCCATGTTGATGAGCCTTTCGACTATTCTTTTGAAAGAGGTGTAGTTCTCTATCGAGTGTCTCGCGATCCCCGCATGATATTCACACTTGGTACTTGCATCGTACTACTTGGGGTATGGGGGTTGCAACAGTTTTAAGTAAAACAGGGATACAACGTGTGCATCAAATAAATTTTTGTACAGCTTTTGATACGTTATTGGAATGGGAGTAAATTGGGGCCTTTCCGTATTCTGCTTTGTATTGAGCTTTTGCCTTACCGACGCTTGCTAACCCGTGGCTACTGCCTTCGGTTGGTTTACCGTGATTGGTTTCGTATAACCTGTGTTTACATTGCTGACTTCATTTTCTCTCTTTTTCGGGGCTGTCCTTCTGGTGCCTTCTCCAGCCTCTATCTTTTCGCACCTTATTGCGTTCTCTATCATTTTTCCAGACATAACTATGTCCGTAAAACTCTTAGTTGCGCTTCCCAACATGTGATTAATAAAAGGTGCTTTCAAGGTATTGATGAAAAGCATAGTTGTTTCTTTTTCCAACAGTGGGGGTTGGACTTGTGTAGCAACTTCTCTCCACGTCCGAGCATATTCCCTGAAACCCTCATTTGACTTCTTCTCCAAGTTCTGTAATGTAATCCTATCAGGTGCTATGTCGGTCATATGGCCATATTGCTTCATGAAGGCCTTTGCTAAGTTTTTCCATGATTTAACTTGGGTAGGACTCAACTGATTATACTATTTGGCCGCAGCCCCAGCCAAACTGTCTGAAAATAGTGAATGAATAACTGATCATTATAGACATGACCAATTATCCTCCTACAAAACATCGTGATGTGAGCCTCAGAGTAACTAGTTCCGTTGTATTTTTCAAATTCTGGCATTCTGAACTTGGGAGGGAGTACCAAATCTGGGACCAGGCTAAACTCTTTAACATCCATTTCGCAGTAATTATCAACACTTTCCAACGCCTTGAATTTCCCCACTAACCATTTATATTGGTCCTCCAGTTGCTTGAGAAATTACACTTTTGCTTTTTCTGCCTCTGCTACCTCGTCGAAGTCAGGGACTGTAGGATTTACATGATTTTCTTAGAGTTAGAACACGAACTCGTCTGGAAATTCATCGGTGTTGAGATACCAACCTAATTTTGGGGTTTGATGCTGATAAATACCCTTTGTGGTGGGGTATTTTCTGGGGTGAAGCCTGGAGGGCAAGTAAGGATCTCGCTATCATCCTTAGCATTGATTATGGGACTCTTTCCTTTTTTCGGCCTTCCCGCTAATAACCAGGTCAATTGGCTCATCATATCCTTTTAAGATTCTATCATTTGATACTTCATATTTTGCTGAATCTTGGCCAATTGCTCTTGCATCTGTGCTTGCATCTGTTCCTGCATCTCTTTCTGCATTTGTTCCAACTTCTCTAGCCTTTGATCCATAACTTTAGTTTTTTGCGCGTATAGTATTGATGTTCCAGGGTAACTATAATATAATTACTAGTTAATTAGGGTTGTTTTGTGAAGTTCAATGCACATAATACAATATAATGCAAATACATGGGATGAATACAAGGTTAAAGAGGCGTCGATTCTGGTTCAATTTCATTTAGAAAGCTTTATTAGAAAATAAAAAACTTTACATAAAATAGATCATATATACGGCTCGGCCTTAATGTTCAAAGTTTTAATTCTCTTAAGGAGACAAGCCAGCTCACGACCCCAGTCTAACTCTAACTCATACTTTACACTTAACACATCAGCCTCAACCGCTAAAGTCTGTAAATGATCGACCACTTCTTTTATCTGAGTTATAGCTTTACCCATGACGTAATCCCTATCCTTCCACTGTTCATTATTCAACTCAAGGAATTCAATTCGAAGCTCACAGTGCTGTAGCGCAGCCTTAAGTTTTTCTACCTTGCCTTCCAAATCTTCGATTCTGCTCAGGCTAGCCTCTAATTCAATATCAAAGTTTTGACAATGACTCTGGTGCAGTGCCTTTTCTAACCCCGCTACCCGAGCTGCTAGCTTCTCATCTTGGCCCTTGACCAAGCTCTTCTTCAAGGCATTTTCGCGTGCTCGAGCATCATGGAATCTCTTCTCTCACTAATCAGCTCTGGTCTTCCATTCTTGAACTTCTTGTCGCCATTGTTCCGATGTCTTTCCCAATCCTACTGTTCTCATCGACATACGTAGCTTCTTGTAGTCAGCCTTCAAACTGTCCAAGTCCTCTTCGGCCTTCCTCTTCCCCTTTATTAATTTCTCGGCCTCAAGTTTCTACACATTGGCATCTAACCTCAAGTGTATCTTTTCCTCCTCCAATTGTTCTATCTTTTTCTCTAACTCTAAATTTCTCTTTTCGAAGTCCTATTTTATGATTTCTAACTCGGAAGGGACTACTTGCAGGTATTCTTGCATCGATCGTGTGCCTTCTTGCCCTGGTTTAAGGATATTATCATTAACTCTCCTACCTCGCCAACCGTCATATTCGGGGGTCGTCATTGGTCCTACAGCAACTCTTTTCATTTGACGAATTTGGCTCCAAGCACTAAAAATTTCCTTAATCTTTTTCTTGTAGTTAACTCCTCAATACGTAAATTCAAATTGAGCTAACCCATGCTTGCCGGTATGAACTGTCTCGATCTGTATTGCCTCAGTACGAGCAAAGAAGCATATCTAACGGCTCCCTAAATTTCAGGTAGAGGTACCCAATCAAAACTCCCACATCGATAGAGGATTTCATCGGGAACTAACCAAGGAGCTCTCCACTCAACATCCTCCTCTTGGAGATTTCGAAGGAGTGTAATCCAATTCTCCTCCGATATGTCATCTCTCCTGGGTGTAACCGCTATCTCCCTTAACGGGAAGTAATTCTCGGAGAAAACCCGATAAGAAACTTTACCCACCTTCCAGAAATGATTATAGAACCAAGCTAATAATAACTGCGCGCCCCCTACAAATCTGCCTTCTCCAGCTCTCCTGCATGCATTCAAAGATCTAAATGTCTCAACCAAGATTGCCGGAACAGGTGTGACTCCTTTGTCAAGTCGGTCAAAGAGATCCGAGACCGCCTCATCTACATACTCTAATACCCTAGGGAAAATCATTAAACCATAGATGCTCAAAGCAAAAACGTCAACCCTCGTCTTCGTATCAGGATGCACTAGGATCATCTCCCTCAAACTCCTCCATGGGATGCACTTACATTCCCCCTTCTGCTTGACCCTTGCCACAATCCACTGCTTAATCATCCTTGTAACATTCGTCAATTTCTTTACTAAAGACAATGCATTAGTAGCCTTAGAATAAGCTCTATCGACTTGAACCTTCGGACAGTGAAGTAGAGCTGTATATTCTTCTATGGTAGGTACCAAGTCTACCTTCCCAAAAGTGAAACAACTGTAGGCAGGATTCCAATACTAAGCGAGGGCCCGGAATAAATGTTCGTCTACCTTAATGTCAAGTAAGTAAGGCAGATCCCCATAACTACCATAAAACAACCGTTTGGTCTTTTCATCCCACTGGTCTCATATCTCCTTTAATTCTTGAAGATCATTTTGCGTCACACTAACGCAGGTGTACTCACACAATTCTAATGTATACCCCTCGATCAGACTGTCCCCTTTCTCTAATTGTGTTTTCTCTGACCATATACGGATAGCCGCATTATCTTCGACTTTATCAAGAAATTCGTTCTCCATGACAAGCTCCCTAAATTAGTAATCGAACGTGAATCGACACCTCTCTAAAATGAAATTACATGCAATCATAGCCAAAGTAAAACACAACAAGTCAGTGTCATATACCAAATATAAAAGTCAAAGTAAATGAAAAAAAAATCAAGCACCAATTTAGGTGATTGCTAGGGTTTGACGTAATTCTACCTAGGATAAACTCTAAGGCTCACTATATGTGATTTGGTTCTGAAGAAAGGGTACCTGAACCAGCAGATTCCTCGATCCTCACCCATTATAGGCTCATATAGACCGAGTTCAGTTTAGGGGAATACATTTCCCTATGGCTGCACGGAGGTGAAAACCTCACGAAGACATAGGTACGGATGTATCCCGAAAGCAATCCACTATCCTGCACAGAGGTGAAAACCTCACGAAGGAAATAGTTTCTTACTCCCACTTAAAAGGTGTGACCACAATGGTCATGCAAGATGATGCAAGGGGATATAAAAATTCAAAATACAAAACATGATGAACCATAAAACCAATAACATGCAATGGAAGGATCGTATGTTAAAACCAAATTTTAAATTTTTGACAAAAGGATAGAAAATAATAAATTTTACGGCTTGACCTTCTTAATGTCTCCAGTGGAGTCGCCAAGCTGTCGAAACTATTTTTATTTTGAAAAACGGGGATCGACTTTTAAACGAGGTATAGAGTCGCCACCAATCCTTTTTGTTTAGGTGTGGTCGGGTCACCCCGTGGTCGATCATTTTAATAAAGCATTTTGATTTATTAAAACAACGTTTTTGGTCTACGAAAAACTAGAAGACGGATTTGGGAGTCGGTTACGAGCGAGGAAGGATTAGCACCCTCGCAACGCCCAAAATTGGTACCATATTAATCGATTAACGTCCTAATGTTGAAAATTTGAAAAGATTTTAAAATACAATCTTTGAAAACGTTTGGAAATCTTGAATTGGATATTGAGATTCTCTTATTCAGAAAGAATAAAATATCATATCCAGCACGATAGGACACAACATTTCAAACCTTCAATACAAGATTATCTCATGCTTCCCAAAATTCATGCATTTAAAAAATTAAAAGGATATTTGGCTCTTTGGTAAAACGGTGAGCCGAAACCCAGCACGATTGGGCACGATCCCTCGAGTTTCTAAACACGAAATATTGCTTGATTTTAATTTTAAGAAAAAAACATGGATGAAATTTCAAAAGGATATTTCGCATTTTAGTTGAACGAAAAATCGAAACCCAGCACGATAGGGCACGATTCCTCGAACTCCCAAACACGAAATATTTCCTTATGTTGAGAGGGTTCTTTGAAACGCGAGTGGTTATAAAAGCGATCTAAAGTATATAAAATAATTTTTTTTAAAATAGTATCCATTCAAGATAAAATAATATATAAAACTCTTTAAAAATAATATATAAACAATTTAAAATATATAATGTGTAAAAAAAGTAATTAATGTATAAAAATTTGAAATGAGCGTTATATAAAAAGTTAAAATAGATAATAACAAAAAATGTAAAATAAATAAATAAATAAATAAATAAATAAATAGAATGTTAATAACAAGAGTAAAAAACATATATAAGAAAAATAATAATGAAAATAATATTAGTATATAAATAGAAATAAAAATATAATAAATAGAAATATAATAATAGTAGAAATATAATTAGATAAATAAAAATTAGATAAATAATAATAGTATTAGAATAACAAAATAAATATAAATAGAAACATAATAATAGTAATAAAATATTAAATTAGCTAATTTGATAATAAAATAGCGATAATAAAAAAGGATTAAATCGAACCTTAAAGCAAAATTCTGGGGCAAATCAAAGATAAATAAAAGAAAATGGACCAATTTGAACGTGCGAATAACAAGGAGGGACCAAAAGGGAAATAATCCCCACCCTCCAAAACACACAGCTTCAAGGAAGACCAAAATGTAGTCAAAACAAATTTTAGGGCCAAAATTAAGAATAATAAAAACTTAATTGCAAAATAAAAAAAAAAAGAAGGGCTAAAAGCAATTGGACGAATTTAGAAAAAACAAAGAAATTGAAATGAAATGGACAAAATTCCCACTAATTGAAAGAAAAAAGAAAATAGTTCAATTTCAATGAAAATAGGAAAATAGAGAATAATCCAATTCCAAATTAAAGTAGGAATACCAAAAGTAATCGATTCAAAGAACAAAATACCCCTATTCAGAGAACAAAATACCCCTATTTATATACATGGGGTTTACTAAAAATAGCCTAACTAATTTAATAATAAAATAAAATAAAATAAAATCTTCCTATTTTTAACCTTTTACCAAGTCAACAAAATTTGATAACCCCTTGGCTTTCTCCATCTTTTTTATTTGGCCACAATTTAATGATTGTCTTTTAATTTGGCCCCTTTTGGCTTGTTTTCAACCGATTGCATCATTTGGCTTCGGTTATTATTTTTTCGGGCCCAAGCCAAAATTGGTCTATTACAATATTGATAGATGTATTTTTATTATTCAAAATTTATATGATTTATCAACATTATGGTTGTGTTTGGTTGGTAGAAAAGTCGAAGAATGGAAGTAGGGGTGTTCAATCGGTTAACCGACCCAAAATAACATTAACCGAATTAACCGACCCTTCAAAATTTTTTACCGTTAACCGAACCGAAATATTTTCAAAAAAATTAACCGAACCGAAATTTTTCGGTTAATTCGGTCGGTTAACCGAATTAACCGAAAATTATATATTTTTTATTTTTGGTTAAAATAAGTATAAAATTAACTGAATTAATAGAATTAACCGAATTACCCGAATTATCCAAATTAACCGAATTAACCAAATTATTTGTATAAAATTATATGTTTTTTATTTTTATTTTTATTTTTAGTTTTAGATTTTTATTTTTATTTATTAAATTATTTGTAATTTTTATGATTGGGTTGGGTACTTGGGTTAATATATATTAGATTGGGTATTTGGGTTTATGTTGGATTGGGTTTGAGTGAATAGTGAGCTATTAATATATTATAATTTTAATTTATTATTTTTTCGGTTAAACCGAAAAAATTCGGTTAACCGACCGGTTTCGAACCGAATTAACCGTTAACCGAAAACTCAAAAAATTATTAACCGACCCCGACCGAATTAATTCGGTTAACCGACTGATTAACCGAATTCGGATGGTTAACCGAATTTTTTCGGTTTTACCCGAATTTTGCACACCCATAGATGGAAGGAAAGGTGGAAAGGTGAAAAGAAAATAAATTTTGAGTGTACTTGGTAAAGAAAGAAGGGTGGGAGGAAAGAAAATAGGAGAGGTGATTATTTTCCATCCTAATAGATAAAAACTAATCATTTCAAATTGAAATAATGAGAGGAGAGAAAATGTGGGAGAGACGTATGTTAGTTCAAGATTATATATTTCTCAAATGTTTTATTTTATTTCGTTTCATTTTTCAATTCTAACAAGTAATGGTGGAAGAAGCTTAGTTTTAATACAACCAACGGGACAAAAGCGAAAACCCAAATGAAAAACATCCGCGACCCAAATAACTGCTTTCCATTCCAGCAGATTGATTCCTTCCCTATAAACATGCTTCATGATCCTTTGTTGAAATCTATTGACAAGTGTATTACAATCGAAAATCAAAGTAAACAACACTAGATTATTAGAAAATTCATCATAGGCAGAATTAATAATAGTAGTAGAATCAAGCTTAATTTCCAAGAAATCAATATAAGAGTTCTAGCAAGTTGTAAGACATCCCGAAGATCTCATAGTTCCACCTCAACATTAGAAGCCTCAGAATACGCCTAATTGAACCATTGCCACTCATGATCTCAAATTATTCTCCCTGCACTTACTTTTCCCAAATTAACCACCAAAGGTTCGTTTGTATTCAATTTGAACCATCCAATCAGTGGAAGCTACCACAACGGAAACACATGAGTTTTTTTATTATTGAAGCTGAGAGAGCAAAGTACCCTAACTCATGTATATATTACCAGCATTATCTCCAGAAATAATGTCATTTCTATTCAACCAAACCTGCCACAAGAAAAAAAAGATACAATATTCCGAGGTATTTTATGATTAATCAACCACATTTAAGAGCAAATATTTTGTTCCAACCAACCTTTTTAGTCAAGAGTAGTATTTTCCGTACCTAAACTTGGTGGATACGGCTCATCCCAACATTTACCCACAACAACAAGACACTTACACAACATATTTCTCAAGGTTTCTTAGTAACTTTGGCAAAAGGAGCACTCCTCACTAATCAAAATGTCTCTCTTAACAAGAAAGGATCTTGTAGAAACAATATCATGGAAACATTCCCAACTAAAACAAAAATAATTTTGGGTGGAATTTAATTTTCCAAATAAGGTCCCAAGGGATACCATTATGACTAATCTTATCCAATATATGAAGCATAAGGTCATAAGTACTCATGGGGGTGAATTGGCCATTTAGGGATAGACCCCAAATGGTAGTATCTCTACCATCAAGGGTCAAAGACTCGAAAGTACCGTATTAAATTTAGTGAGATACCTACTGAAAATTATTTTATTTTATTTTTTAAATAAAAAATTTAAAAATATAATAATATACAATAGAAGAATGCCAAAAGGTCTTGTAACCACTTGGATAATGATGATATACTCTAGAAAGCACCAAATCCTTACACACCTTCGTCCACCATTCATCCAAATAAAACACTCGTTTTAGTCGATGCTCAAACTCTACTGGGTCAATCCATTTACTCTTCAGGAGGTGGTCCAAATTTAAAATGAAGCAGAACTTTTCAGCGTATCCCCAAACAAAGAGAGGATCCAGTAAAAACTTGAGACTCACGTGTTTCCTAAGAAAAGATATAGTTCAGTTGGCATACTGAAATTCTTATAATCTTGGATAGCAGATTTGAACGGCAAATTGATGATGTAGTCCATCAAAACTTTTAGCTCGTCAATATCATCTCTCGTTTTGCTATTACGTGCATCTAAATTGGGTAAGATTTTTACCCGACCATCGATATTCGTAATGAATATACACTTTTTCAGATATTGCGTTAAATGCTTTTGCATTTCCTTTGATTACTTTTTTTGGCCCTGTTGAAAGCCAATGCAATTTTTAAATAAAATCCAAACTTATCATATTAAGAGATATTTCCTTGGGAAGATTCTAGAATATAAGAAATAAAATATTATCTAGAAGACTAGATATGCTAGATGAACATTCTAGCTATTAGATATTTGTAAAATCAATGGCAAGGATGTTGACATATATCAACAATCTAACAGCCACTAAACTCTATAAATAGAGGTGGGAGCTTTCATTCTTGCTATGGTATAAGAGAGAGCCTTAAGCAAGAGAGTGTGAGAGGTAGAGATAGAGAAGAGAAGAGTAGTGAGGTAACTGTGAGTCGTGTTGTAATTGTATTGTGTTTTAATAAAAATGTTCTCTTCTCTTATAATTGTAAGTCTCGGTTAAGCCTTAGGTTTCTAAATACTTAGTGCACTCGGGTTGGCTTTAATATATGGTCGACTCTGCCACCTGAATGATATTTGGTTGGCAGAGCCGACCTGAATGATATAGTGCACTAAGAAGTTAAAAAATAAAAGGTTAATTGACTTCAAAAAGTTGTGTAGTATTAGTTGTATATCCTAGGTCCTTTATAGTGGGTGTTAGACTCTTCAAATTTCCAATAGGCCTAAATACGAGTAGCATCGTGAAAGATCTTACAAAAGTTTTCTCTAATGTAACTAAACCACATATCCTCACTCCGATTTGAATAACTATCTTTCCACTTCTTCATCTTTTCGCTAAAATACATTACTACTTTTTTAAAACATTCTAACGCAAGTAACCATTCATCTTGATAGTATACAAGATGATGGCAACATAATATCCGATCATCGTGATGCTCCACTAAATGTGTGTATAGTTCCAAAGCTTTCTATTCGTCTTTAAATGGCAAGAAAGTGGAGCTAATTTATTTTCCTGAAATCTTTAGCACTCCATAATACACACTATCCCGTTCTATAATAGCACAATCTGCTTCCAACATAGCTGTTGGAAACAAAAAATAAAAATTAAAACTAACAAAGGAGATGATGATCAAATGAAGAATTAACCATGGGAACATCCTATAGCCAAACGCGGACAAGGCAACTGTTAAAGTAAATAAGTCTAAACATGGTGGTTGCTAAAGTAAATTGCAATAGACTGTTACAACTTATTACCAACACATTATAATGTCTAAATACGATTTCATGTTTTATATTTTATAAAGAATCAAACACTAATTCATATAGTTTGAGATTGTCAAGAGATAAAAAAATAAAATAAATGTTCTACAATATCCAAACAATATTAAAAGCGACAGCGGAACAACATTAAAAGCAGAAAAAGAATTAAAACTTTAAGTTGCCCCAAATGTAATAAAAAATAAAAAACACTTCTAATTTAAGAATACAACTTATTATGTGCTTATCATGCTTTCTCCTATAGTTCGACTATCTTTCTTCGACATTGTGTCATTCGGGTTCTTTTTAATGCTAACAATCAATCTAGCTAACATAGTTTGGTATAAGGCTAAATAATTTAAGCTGAAAATTAAAGTTACAAAGCTCGAGTCTTGAGAACTAGGATAATCCCATTCTGACCTTTAACAATTACCCATTTTTCTAAAAACTTAAATCACATGTAAATTAGTATGAATCTCCAACACCCTAGATCAATGGCAAAAAAAAAAAAAAAGTTAATAGCTTTTGAGACACTTTAGCAGTGAATTCAAGCTTTAAATAATTGGGAACCTTTAAACAGTGAATTCCAACACCCTATATCAATGAAAAAAAAGAGTTCAAGCTTTAAAAAAAAATTGTTAACTCTAGTAAAGTTGAAGAACCTTTAATTTGGGACACTTTAACAATAAATTCAAAACTTAAGGTATAAAGCAGTCTGCTTTTTACTTTTAAATTATTGATTTTCCATACTCGATAAAGATATTTTAAATTAGAGTTTCTTCTTATATGAATTCATTCTATTATTTAGATGGGGTTTTTTTTAATCTTGTCTTGAATGTGTACTACATAATTGGGATTGCATACTACAGAAATTCTTAGGCTGTGATTTTCTTCTATATTGACTACAGTATAGAAAAGTTTATGCCACTGCTTCTTCTGCCATTGCTATCATTACTATTGTAATAATGGCCTATATGGCGTGTTCCAATAGTTACCAATTTGTTAGGACTTTCAATAAATACATATCTGGTTTACATTTGGTCTAATGGTATCTCCATGTATTATATCCTGTGTTGCAGTTTACCAATACAATAGCATAGGAGATCCTTACGGACATTCATACCAGTTCAAAACAAGATTGCTGCAATCTTATGCTAATACTACTAAAGCAGAATAATCTTATATCCTGTGTTGCAGTTTACCAATACAATAGCGTAGGAGATCCTTACGAACATTCATACCAGTTCAAAGCAAGATTGCTGCAATCTTATGCTAATACTACTAAAGCAGAATATCTTGTAAAAAAAAAAGTTCAAGCTTTAAAAAAAATTGTTAACTCTAATAAAGTTGAAGAACCTTTAAATAACTGGGAATTCAAACTTTTGAGACACTTTAACAGTGAATTCAAAACTTAAGGTATAATGCAGCCTGGCTATTTACTTTTAAATTAGGATTTTCCATATTCGATAAAGAAATTTTAAACTAGAGTTTCTTCTCATATGAATTCATTCTATTATTTGAATGGGGCTTTTTTTAAATCCTGTCTTGAAAGTGTACTATAATTGGGGTCGCATACTACAAAAATCCTTGGGCTGTAACAACATAAGATCCAATCATCGTGATGCTCAACTAGATATTTGTACATCTCCAAAGCTGCCCTTTTGTCTTTATAAGGCAGGAAAGTCGAGCTAATTTTTATAAAGATAATGACAACATAAGATCCAATCATAGTGATGCTCAGCTAGATATTTGTACATCTCCAAAGCTACCTTTTTATCTTTATAAGGCAGGAAAGTCGAGCTAATTTTTATCTCATCCCTTAATATCACAATTCAGTTTCACCATAACTATTGCAAATGAAAAATAAAAATTAGACTAGATCATATAACCAAGAATATGCTAAACATTGGAATTAAAAAGATGCAACATAATCTGACCACATTTAAAGACTATCGTTAGAAAATATAAACAAACAGAGCCTAAAAGCAAAAATATTGAGTGTCGAAACCATTTTTTTAAAAAAAAAGGGGAAATCGACGTTGGATTAAAGATGAAAAATAGGGAGTCGCCACCAATCTTTGTGTTTAGGTATGATCGGATCACCTAAGAATTTGGTTATTTTAATAAAACACTTTTGATTTACTAAAACAACGATTTTGGTCTACGAAAATATGAGAAAATGGGCTCGGGAGTCAGTTACGTATGAGGAAGGATTAGCACCCTCACTACGCCCAAAATTGGTACCAAATCGATTGAATACTGTCCTTTTGTCTAGAATTAAAAATGTTTTTGAAGTGTGGTTCCTTTTTTAATAATATTTGAATAACCCGAGTTGGTTGCCAAGAATCTTCTTGTTTCGATGTCCGAAAATTTATAATTTAAAAAATCACAAAAGGATGCTCAACTATTTAATTCAACGAAAAACCGAAACCCAGCACAGTAGGGTACGATTCCTCGAATTTCCAAACATTGACCATTGCCTTATCTTAAAAAACACGAGTGAAATTCCAAAGGGATCTTCGATTGTTTTGAACAAATGAAAAAGCGCAACCCAACACGATAGGGCATGATTCTCAAATTGCCAAACATCTAACATCGCCTTCGTTTTGAAAGGTTTTTAATAAACACGAGTAAAAACCTAAAGGAATATTCGATTCTTTTGAACAAACGAGAGATTACAACCCAGCACGATAGGGCATGATTCCCAAATTGTCAATTACCGAGTATTACCTTTGTTTTAAATAATTGCGAAACTAGCTTAAAACGTATTAATTGGATTTGAAATAAGACGAAATTAATCATAAATTTGGATTTGATAAAACCACATTTCAAAGGCAAGTAGAAAACGATGAATGGGGTAATATGTGTACGCATAAAACACGACAATGGAAGAGTGGAGGCAATGCAATTTATTTAATCAACTAACAAACACTATAGCTCAATCTCAATCATACATGAGGAATAGTTAACATGACAAATAAAACAATGAATACAAATGATATGCTACAACAATATGCATGATATAACATAAAATGATTACTATTAGATGCGCAAAATGACATGTAAATCGAAGAAGCGATATGGAATCAAATCATCTTGGAACAATGATAAGTATACGACACATACTATATGAATTGATGAAAATAAAAATTTTGTAAAGACAAGCTTAACAAACACACGCAATTATTAAAATATATATCGTAGAATGAACATTTTTTTTTTAAATATGAGCAGATTTGCGTAGAAACTAAGAATATATATAATTATTGAAAGAAATATCATAGAATCAAAGTAAATGTAAATGTTTTAAGCACAAATTCACTTGAAGGTTTACAAAATACATGATAATAAAAAATATATATGATGCAAAAGAACAATAGAAATGCATGACAAAACATAACGCCCAAAATGGATTTAAAAAAAGCATACATATAAATTTACAAAAAGGATGAGATTAATGATAATATATAATTTCAAGTTGGTCTAAAAATCATACATATCCTTATATCAAAACATTTAAAACAATAGACTATATAAACACAAAAACAGTCTAATACAAAGATATACGAAGATAATTTTGTAATTAAAAAGTGAAGTTTCAAAAATTATTTCATATATACATAAAGAAAATACTTAACACATTATAAAACAAAAAAAGTATTTTAAATAGAAAAATCTATTAAGGTAATAAGTGTATTAACATATATATGTAAATTTAAAAGTAAGTATATGTAAGATAATGTAAAAATGATAATATGTATAGGGCTGAATTAATTTTATTATAAATTACACAATGGATTTAAGAACATGCACATATACATAGATTAAATACGGGTGCCCACAAATATATGTACATATAATGATAGTTAAAAATATTACATAGGATTATACGATACGATACGAGGGTAAGTTTAAAAGAAATCATAAACGTAAAATGATGTAAGGTTAATAATGTATATAATAGAGCTAAGTTTGATGCGAAGAATACATATATATGTATATTAATAATTAATCGAGGGATTATAAGAATATTAAAATAGCTTTAATGCAAAAAAAGAATTCAAAATAATGACTTAAAAAAAATCATGTCCATGCAAATATTATATATGTATATAGAAAATAAAATACATGAAAGAATAACAAAATATCAACCCAATAAAACTCTTCAAAACAATTGCATAAATAAGCAATAAGATCGGAAGTTATAGATTAAAAGGACTTAAGTAAAATCAATTTAGAACCTAAGGGATAATCTGAAAATATAGTAATAATAACAAAAATGACCGATAAATAAAATGCGCAAATGCAGAGGGGCTCAAATTGGAAATAATCCAGGCCCTAAAGTGCTGCACTTAAATGCGGGTCCAGTTGCAAACATGTGTAAACCGAAGGGCTAGATTAATAAAAGAACGAAACAAGGATACAGGCTTATTTGAATACGGTGCGAAAAGGGAGGGGTTAAACGTGCAAATTTCCCACTTGAAGCAGAGACGCACGGATTCGGGTCTGGGATCGGGTTGACACGCGGGTTAGCCTACCCCTAAACGCCACCGTTTTAACAAAACAGAATTAAAAGAAAATCCTAAGAATAACATCAGCCTTCCTAAAATACAACCAAAGATGAATAGACACCAACCAAAACCCCTCTTTTCCATCTTCTTCGCGAACCTCAGAACCCTATCTCGATCGCCGTCGACCTCATATCGGTCACCGGTTATCACGTGAAGGCCAGATCCGGCCCCATCCAACCGTGGGTTTTCGGTTCAGTTCGAAGTCTTAGTATCCTCACCCCAAGCTCTGATTGCGACGAAGTAGGTGAGGATTCGAGGGAAATCGAAACGGAGGTGAGTCTCTTTTCTTTATTTCTTTTATTATTCTCACTATACTACAGACTTTGCTATATCTAGAAAATCAAAACAGAAAAACAGATTCAAGAAAATAAGAGCATTCGAGAAAAAGACCTTTTGATTTTTTGTTTTCCTTTTTGTATTCCAAAAAATCCGTGTATTTGCCTCTTTTTTTTGTATTTTCCAATCCGTTCTATACAATGAGTTTTACTTCGGGCTTTATAGCCGAAAATGAGAAATGATTTGCTATTGCCTATGCCCTTTGTTTCTTTGTTTCCATTTTTGCTCTGTTTGCAGGTGCCCCCAAGTCAACGGGGCCGTTTTGGCGCAAGAAGACAACGGGGAGCCGAACCTCGGGCGTTGCTCTCGCCGACGCAGCACATGGAAGGTACGATGCTAGAGCCGACCTAGGGTTTTCGTTTTTTTAGAATGTGAGTTTAGGTCTTGGGCTAACGGGCCTATTCTGTAATGGGTTAGGATTTGGGCCATAAGGACTTTTGTAAATGGACTGCTTAAAAATTAGACTTTAATAGTTTTGGATGTTGTTTTATTTTTCTGTTCTTATTGGTTTGGGCTCGGGCCGGGCAAAATGGGCCTATTACATTGAGAATATATAAAAATATTGATTACTTTTTATTGTTAAGTCGTTATAACCAAAAACAAATAAACTACTTAACACCAAAGCGAAAAGAAATGTATTTTGTTAAGTACGAAAATCAAAATTTTCAAAAGAAGAGAAATATAATAGAGAATGTGATAGCTTGTTCATTTTGCATACAGGGATCGAATCGTAAATTTGGGCTATTTGAGGGACTAATCAGATTTTGACATTGTAAAAGCCAAAATTAGAAAAGAAATCTGAAATTAATTTATGTAGTTAGTGGTAGGTAGAACGAACCTAAAATTAGCATATAGTTTATGTATAAATAGGTGGTGTGGTACACTTGAAAAAACACACATTGATTTGACTGGCAATTAAATAGAAATCAATTTATTTTTCTTTTAAAAAAATTGGATCACCATTTCTTTTTTTATTTTTTTAACTCATTGAGTACCATAATATTTCATTGCATGGTGTATAGGAAATTAACTTGGGAGAACATAATGGAAATGGAACTTTGGTGGTCAATAATGTCTGTTTCTGGGCAGGGTATATGGCCTACCCCAGCCAATGAGAGTAAGGGGACTAAAAACGAAATTTGCCCATCTAGCTAAAGAAGTTTAGTCCTTTCTTACGTGGCTTCATCCCTGAACCCTTTCCATCACTTGAGTTGAATCATGAGCTATGCCTAATTTATAAGGTTGGGCTAACATAGCCCAAATCAAAATTGGGCCTACAATTGACTATATTACCCCCCAAAAATTGGCCACACAAGGAGGACAGATTCGTCCTTTAAACGATACAAAACCCATCACAAGAGACAAGGAACTTTACAAAACCCCAAGGAACAAGCTAAGCATAAACCAGCCTAGTGCTTTTTGAGCTTAATATAACGGCAAAGCCCGAAACGAAGAAAGCAAAGGGGAAAACAGAGCAAAGAGATGAGGTTGCTAACTCACAACATGTTGTCGTCAAACATCAAGGGGGTAACCAAGGGCTTCCCTCTCAAGATTGAAGTGGAGAAAGTGGTGGAGAAGCAAGTCGAAATCAACCACGATTTCCTCAGGAATATATTTCCCAAGATCGATTGGAAAGCGTTTTCCGATGCTGCCAGAACTATGGGCTACGTCGAGCTTCCTGAGCAGGCACCTGATCCGTCGGTGCTAGAGTCGGATTTGGACTTCTTGACGAAGTTCCACCATGCCCTCTTGGAGCTTCATCTTGAGGAAGGTGCTCTTGTTTGTCCCGAGACTGGCAGGAAGTTTCCGGTTAATAAGGGAATCCCCAATATGCTTCTGCATGAAGATGAGATTTAAGGGAATGATGGTTGATACGGCTGCGCCACTGGGCCTCACCGGTTTTTAATTAGGGTTTATACTCTCTTTCATTTTCTTTTTGTGTGTGTTGTTTTAATTATAATGTCAATGATTTTAATTTATTAAATAATGCATTTTAATGAATCCAAGTTGCGATGCATTTATCAGTATTCATAGAAAAGCTTGTGATCGAAATAATAATAATGCAATTTTAATTTTATATGATTAGTGTAACATCATATCATTTAAATTATTAAATATAATTATTTTTATATTAAATTGTTATCGATAATGATGAAATTTAACAATTTTTTTAGTTATTTTTAAATGAAACTATAAAAGGGTTAAAGCACAATTATGCTAGTGAATATTGAATTGAATTATAATTTATTTTGACGGATAATTTTTTGTTTTATGAAAAAGCTTTCATTAGGTAAGAGAAGTAGTTGAATGTAAAATTAAAGTATTTTATTTAAAAAATACAATGATAAATATGAATTGAATTGAGATAAAATGGTAAATTCTAATTTTAAAATGGAAATGTATGAAATCTATCAATTTTGAAGTTATAGATCTTAAGTCTATATTATCAAAACATCAGTAAAAACACAAAGTCAAAATTGAATGAATAAAACAAAAGTATAATTCAACATAAAAATATATATAATTTCAAATTTAATAAAATAGTTTTTAAATAAAATATTATTCAAATATTATTAAACAATATAATAAATAATCAAAGATAATTTTAATCAAACTTTAGGGGTCGTTTAGTGCTTTCCATATTATGATTGAAATGTGATTATCAGCAATGTTGATTATTAAAATTATTAATATGATTTCTGAAATATAATTGTCTGGAATGTGATGATCCTTACATGAATACATTTAGAAAATAACTTACATATTACTAAGATTGTGAAGATGTAAATACGCAAAATATTCACCATTACATTGTAAGTATAAATTTAAGTGTATTTATTTATTTCATTTATGGCTTGAAATTATCTTGGTACTAAAATTTAATATCGAGAAAAATATATTTTAAAACATATTTATAACTAAAAGATATATAATCATTTGTTTCTTGACTCTAAACATGAATAAAAGAAAAGCTAATTTAATCTTAACAAATTCTTTTTACTTTCCCTGCGAAAGTAACTTTCTCAATAATTATAAAAAAAATTAACTTTCAAAGAATCTTAAGACTTTTATATGCTAAACATTAGATTTACACCCTCAACCCATAAGCATGATTGACAATGTGACCCATTTGTTTATATACTATGGGACACATATTACATCCTCCACCCACTTCAACTCTACATGCTTTGGATGAGTTGATTTTTCAATATATGTGAAAAATTATTTGGTACGTTGTTAATGTAGGCAAAATTAAATAAAGTAACATTTGCCAATTTTATTAATATTATATAAGAACAAATAACTTCTAACCCTTGTGGTATTTTAAAAAAAAAAAAAAACCTTAACTAGCTATGTACATGATAATAAACACTGAGGGTTCAAAAAACTTGGAATAAATAGCTTATTTCTAATATCTATCTCTTGGAAACTAGAAACTCCATGAAAAGAATATAAATTCCACGGAATCTATTAATCAAAATCCTGTTTACACTCTTTTGTTTCTATAAAAAATCAACAGAAATTTAAAAACCTCAGCAGGGGAATAATTTACTAACCTGCGTGCTGCCTGTCCTATGGTGTAAAAAAATGCTGTTGACCTTTCAGAAGAGAATACTCAGGTATAAACCTATCTAAAACACCAAAGCCTGCAAATCAAACTGCAGAAATGTTTTTGCAACGAGGGGTTTCACACGGAGGAGGAGGCACACCAAATACCCAATCAAGAACGTTTAAATACTTGGAGCGAAACACTTCCCTCTCCTGTGCGTAGCAGTGCATTATGATTGATGTTGACAAACTAAAAATTACCACATCAGCTCTCTTTAGATTCGTCGATTGTGGCAAGTACCCAATATCGGCCATGCATGTAAAGAAGCTCTCTATGGCTCGTGCAAGGCAGTAGAGTGATATCTCAATCCGTCTACTTTTCTTCTCAATTGCCAAGGCCAGACCCGTCGGAAACTGCCCAATAACACATGCAACATTAGGAACAAAAACAAAACTTTGGCTTATAACTTGCATATAAATTAGTAACACTCTTTTACCGTTCCCATTGCTACCATCGGTATGTTACATCTTCTGAAAAGCCTAAACAGCAGGCAAGTCCACAACCTGTTTAAAAGTTAAAGGTTAGTTCAATGTCAAAGGTCAATAATTTAAATGGAACATAACTCAAATAGCACAAGGTACAAAAGAATTTGATTTAGCAATATGTACAAGTTTGAATGGCAATCAGCTTTTTGTTGACGCCAAGCAAAATGGAAAGCATCATCATAATAATAATAATAATAACAACAAAAACACCAAATAATGCCAAAACTCATCTTACCTGCTATAAGTAAACCCATCTAGTTATTCAATGTGTATATAGTATCTGTTGACTATCTTGCTGAATATTTTTCATGTTTGGTAAACAGAGTAGGAGAATAATTGCTCTTCTCATATACACAGCTCACCATTCTTATTTTGTTTAATGATATTGTAACCTCTTCTCAGCTAGGGGATTCATCCAACATATATCGGTCTCTCATTTTCTATTGAAACATAAAACATCTTCCTAAACTAACTGTTATATTGCCATTATAATAAAACCTATTATCCTATTCAAAACTTACCATGCAGGATTCACCTCCAGCACTGCCAACTTACACAACTTCACACATGACTTCAAATAATGCACATAACTAGCAAAGCCACTACAAACTTTCATCTATTACTTATTTCCTTCCAACAGCCAAAATTCACTTCTAGCTAGGAAAATATCTCTTATAGCTTGGAATTATGACAACTGCGTTTTATTTATATTATGTAACTATTATCTTAAAACATATATCAAATTGCTAAAATTACTACCAGCTGCATTGGTGGAGTAAGTTGCAATTTAGAACTTCAACAGAATCCAACTTAAGTTCTGTATCACCATTTCATGAAAACTTTCTCCCTCTTTTAGTCTTTTACAGGAAATTATGCTATGGTGTTGACTATCCTTGTCAAAGCCAACAATTCTGATGTCCTGACAATCACAGTAGGCTTCGGAACAAAAAGAAAAAGACATTCAAACTAGACTTGCCACAATAGAAGTGTAGAACCACCAAGGGAGCTAAGAAATCTCTAAAAGCCATAAATGGCATGTGAATATATGAAATAATGATTGCTCAACACTGATAAAGATTGTTGGCCAGTATAAGGTCCATCTGCATAATAATAACCAATGTAACCAAAAAATAACAAAACAAGGAAAAGATCAGATGAAATTTTGACCAAAAAATTTCACGGCAACATAAACTCTCAGTGACAGCTAAGTACCAAGAAAAGAAAACTTCAAAAAGGGAGGCACCTCAAAATTGAAGTTGAAATACATTAGAAATAGTAGAACACTAACCAAGCAGATGTGCAATAAGCAGACAAAAATAAGCTTGATCTGGCAGTACCAACAATACCCTTTCTTAATATTGTGGAAGGCCTGTATTAAGGTCAAAAAGAACTTTGTCAGACAGATATGTTATAGAGCATCTGTGTGTATAAAGACAATAACGACAACAACATTGTTCTTAGTTATAGCTGGGAATTTTTTTTTTTTTTTTTTTGGGGGGGGGTGGGGGAAGAGAGAGAATGAATAAAAAGGAAGCAAAAGACCAGCACAAGTAGGTTTTACTAGAAACTTATGATGTGCTTAAAACCAAATTGCACATATAATTCTTTGTCCACCTCAATATGCATGAAGCAAAGCATGCTGGCAACAACAGTATCCATATTTTATAACAACTTCAATTGCACATCAAATTTTAAAGGGCATCTACCTACTGTGGTTACACGAAGGACTCAAAGTAAAGGTTATAATCTAAAATCTAAAACATATGAAGTAAAAAAGTTTCCTTTTCATTTGATAATAAGTAGCTAATTCTAAGTGAAAAATTCACCAATTTTCAGCTAAACAGCCTTCAAGAAAGAGAAAGACGTCTAACTGCATTACCTTTTTAAGAGGTCTTGACGATGAACTATTAACGCAGGAATTAAATAAACTGGAAGATATACTGGTAATGCCCTTTTATATCCTTCAGTGAAAAAAGAAATAACATGTGCACTGCATGATTGATTCCCATGTATCATCTGCAAATAACTTGAGGGTTTAAGCTTCTCAAAAGTAACAATATACTTTTTTCCAGCAAACTTCAAGCAATAGTAGCTTGAGTACTTAAATTCAAAGTCTATTCTGAACTTCCTAAATGTATCTGAGTAAATTAAACAGAAAACACAAACAAAATAATTCCAGAAAGACACTCATTTTATTTCAGCAATCAAGCATCTTGCTTAAAGCAATCATTATAAGGATCTTATCACAAAGGGATCAATTAAACACAATACAGTGGTTAAACTACACCAATATCCACTATCCATATCCAAATAACTTATATTTTGGAAGAAGTTTTGGACTGATGATTGCAAGATTTATAGGGACTGCAAAAGAACAATAAAGCGCTTTACATGGAAATGGATAACCGCGGATAATAACTGCATGATCTTAATATTTCAAAAATGCCTTCATTAGGAACTTTAACATGAAAAGTCAGCATTAAATACCAAGAAGAAGAAAAAAAAGCATTAAATTAGTTCTCAAAATCACAGAGCAACAAAATAAAAACTGTGCATTCAAGTTCAGACATGCACTTTTTCTATTCAAATCTATTCATACCCTCTCATTTAGTTTTCAGGCTTTCCTGTTGAATTTTCTGATAAAGCAGCATGAATGGGAGCTTTTATCTCTCCTAAGACTGAGCTTTATTAGATAGAACAGAATGACGGGAAGCCAAAAAGCTTAAGTCATTTTGCATTTCTTAACCAAGACCTTACTTATTTTCTTCAAATTCTTCCAAACACTTCTATGCAATAAGCAGCTAACTTAATAGTCATGATGACATTATATGCCTCCATCTCTGTCCTGTATGGAAAAAGCACCCGTCTCTAGCGATCTTACTCAAGACATGGTTCAAGATAATTAAAGCACAAAGGTAAAGTCTTATTCATTTTGTGGAAACTGCGCAGGGGGAAAGGACTTTGCTGTTGTTGGTTTAGTCCCAAAGGAAGAACGACAGGCAACTAAAGAAGGAACAAATACAAAAAGATATACGCATTAATGCTACTAGGCAGAACAACATAAATGGAGAAACAAAGATCGTACCGAGCAAGGGATTTTCATGTTTGGATCTAATTTAACATCTACTCCTGATGCCTTGTAAAGTTTCTCTATTGCTTCCAAATTAGTGAATGGAAGACCACTGGCAATCTCTTTTACACCTTGCAAGATGACAAGATCCTTTCCACCATGTTTATTGAGAAAGGACCTATATGATGGGGGCAAACTGTCTTGCTTCAAAATGTAAGATGACCTGAAAAAACGAATGATTTCACTTCCAAGTTATTCTCCCCAAAAAATAATAATACATACATAAATACATACTTGTCTTTCCTAGAAAATATATTAAGCTTTCCCCATACTGTGCTTATCGGAATCCATTACATATACAACTTGTAAAGCTACACAATATCTAAGCTACATAATGCCCTTTCCAAATGTGCAAAAAAAAAGTGTGATCACTTGTAATTCAACCAAATCTTTTTACACTTTCTTTTCACATATGCTATGACATACTTAGGCTTTGAACAATTTTTAGATTTAAGCATCAAAGTTCCTGCAATGAAACCAAGATCGAATGAACTTTTAACTACAGAGCTGACAAGGCAGCAGGCAAACATTTGAATTACAGCTTTAACAGGATGAATGGTAGTTAAAAAAGACAAAGAAATGGAATAATGGAGTCCCCTGGCCTGCTGATTAGACTCATTTGTATATAGACTGATATATTTCGGAATGCATACAAAATGTTACAGTACAAAGTTTTCTTTTTCTCGTAAATCTTCCTACAAGGAAATTAAAAAGAGTTTACTGACTTGAATGGAAAGACTGGGCTCATAATCCAGAAGACTAGAATTCCAGGAGGCTTAGGCTTTGCTTGGTATGAAGGATCAAAAAGGGTGAGGATGGAAAATTTATTAGTCACCCTAACTTCTACGACCCGTAATAATCATGATTCAACAAAAACAATTGCAAGAAAGTTTGATAGTAGGGGAACAAAAGAAAAAAAATACAGAAAACAAAAATAATTTAACAATAGAAACATACAAAATTTGCGAAGAGGAGAGACACATAAGGAATATGTCACCATGTTTCCAGGTAAGGGGTTTACACAGCTTCCCAAACCGTTTGCTCTTGATTCCACAGCGTGATGCCAACACAGCAGCTCGCATGAGTATGTATATGGCTAAACTTTTATGCTGCGTGTTATGCCCAGTTAGAAGCATGGAAGGCCCTGCAACCAGTCCTGCTACTAATGCCCTCCATTTCGCAGTCCTTTTGCAAAATTTAACAATCCACTAAAATCAAAATTAAGTTCATAAAAACTTTCATTTCAACTAAAGAGAGGAATATTAAGATAAGAGCATTGCCTGTTATGTCCTCCAAGTTCACCAATAATTTCATCTACCGAAACAAATGTACCAGCAAAAGTTCCAAGAAAGAGACCGTATCTAAGTGTCTCCTTAATAGCCAAAGAAATAGCTTCTTTATTAGTAAACGCCTCAACTTTCCTAAATCAAGAAATTACTGTTCTGTCATTCTCAAATCAAATTAAAGAACAAGAGACAAAAGATTTATCACATAACAATTAACAAAATACCGTGATTTTTTGCGCAGCAAGCGTGCAAGAATTGAGAAGAGAGCTAAGCCACCTTTAAGACCGGCTCCAATTGAGAAGCCTTTAGCGGAAGCAACGAAAATTCTCCGCAACTTATTCGAGTCCACTAAGAGAACAGAATCAGGGCCAAGAGCAGAGGGAGAAGATGACAAAGATTGGGATCTTGTGCAGTGCTTACAAGTGTCGTCGTGGGATCCGGGGATACCATTCTCGCCGGAGGAAAAGGAGAAAGGGCAACAGCCATTGATGGCTCCATCACCGTCCGGCGACATGGTGGTGTGAGCTAGGGATTTGAGGGGGCGCATGTAACCAAGTTGATTGGGGAAGAAAGGAGGAGGAAGACAGTAAGTGTAGAATTGATTAATTGGGGAACCGATGGGAAATTAGGAATTGAAATTTCAAAGTAGGAGAGAAATTGGACAATTTTTTCTGCTCGTTTATCAAGAGAACACCGGCACGTGTCACGTAACAGTTTTTGCGGTTGCTTTCAGTTTCCTTCCAACCAAAATCCATCTTTACTTCTCTTTCATCAAAAGATGGCCTAAGGATAAAAGAAATTAACCCCTTTTTTCATACCTATCAAACACATCAATTTACCTTATTAAAAAAATCAAAATAATTTAATTTCTGTTAATTTTGAAAGTGACAATTAATTTTAACTTAAATATTTTTTATCAATTATACATAATTTTGATTAGTATAGTAATAAATTTAGCCCTTAAAATTTATACATTTTATAAATTTGGTCCTAATTTAATAAATTTATCTCACAATATTTGTGTAAAGATTGAGGCTAATTTTTTTTTTTAGAATTAAGGCCAATATGAATATATATATATATATATATATATATATATATATATATATATTGAAGGTTAAATTTGTTATTATACTAATCAAAATTATGTACAATTGATGGAAGATATTAACATTGTGATTAATTGTCCTTAGCTGCTCACTTTTGAAATTGATAAGGATCAAATTGCTTTATTTTATTTAGAGAGACTAATTTACTCAATTTTGAAATTAAGAGAAACAAGAGAAATCTTTTTACCTAAATTATTTAATGATTTTATTTTGTCTATGCCATTTTTGAGTGTTCACTAAATTCAAATTTGAGTCAAATTGAATTTTTAAATAAGTAAATTTTTCAATACTCATTTTTTTGGTTCACAAGACTTAAAACACATATATTATTCAAAGACATTGAACTTGTCAATGAAACCTTGACATAGTTGGTAAAAGCAAAGCTCGAGTCCTAAATATCTAAATTCGACTCGCTGTACATAATTATGTATGGGTCTCTGAGTCTTATCATATACTATTGTCATGTATAGATTTTAATTTGATTAATCAATCTTTTTTTTTCTGCTTTTTTTGACACAATATCTAGAATTACCCATAGTTCCTCAACTCATAAATAGAAAGATAATACAATTAAGCGCACTTGAACCCACGTCCTCCTGCATTGACAATAAAACCCATACCAATAAAATTAAAACTTTGTCAGCAATTTAAATAATCAATCTTGGAATGGAATAATCTATAAACTTTGAAGAAAAACTATAACATTGCACTTCACATTTCACCTAACAAACGTCCATTATTTAATGGGTCATATAGGTGTTTATAAGAAAACTCCATTTGTAAGTATGGCGTTTTGTGAAAACGTCACCTTGAGAGAGGTGTTTTTAGGCAAAAAGAAATACGGATTAGGTGGTCTACATTAGGTCCCAAAATTATAAATGGAATAATATCATAATAGCCCTTAAACCTTTATCGAAATTTTCAATATAATCTTTATACTTTAAAATTGTACTTAAAATAATATTTTTTTTAAAATTAAAAATTATTATAAAAATTAAAACATATTATTTATTGATTAATCATTTTTTATTAAATTTTAAATATAACTATAATAATAAAATATCTTAAATTGTCTTTTTTATTTTTGTTAAAAGATAACATACTATTTTTAAATTATAAATTTAAAATAGAGAGACCATATCCAATAAATTTAATATAAGTTTAATAGCTAGCAACAAGTGTGCGGTATAATGATAAAGCACATTATATTTTTAAAGAAGAACGAAATTTGAACCTTAAAAATAATATTATTAAAAAGAATAGATAGTCACAAATCTTAAATATAAACCGTAAAATGGCATGAAAAATTATATAGATATATATATATATATATATAAAAAGATAGTATAGCGACTTTCAAAAGATAAATAAGGCGTTTTCAACGATTTTTGCCTAAAACGACATTTGTACAAAACTCGTGTATAATGCTTTTCTTATATAAACATAGTTGATAGTTCCTTTCAATCTAGCTTACTAGATAACGCTGGCATTTGATCTAAGTCTTCAAATAGAATTTGTGTTCCCTGTATATGAAAAATGTAAATCAACCTTAAATTCTAGTTTTTTTTATTGGTTAAATGTTGCTATTAGTCCTTATACTTTATGAAAGTTATGAATTTAGCCTTTATATTTTCATTTAGTCGTTTTAATCGTGTACTTTTCAATTTTTAAAATTTTCATCCTCACCAAATAATAACTGTTAAATTCATTAAGTTATATTATTTCCAAAATTTGATGCTACAAACATACTATCATACATGAAATATCATGTTAGCTTATTAGTTTTACATATTACTTACTAAAAATTCAGCTAATGAATTAACGATTTCAATTTACGGAAATGCATCATCCTATTCCATCAGTTTGTTTGAAGGATATCGATAATTTTGGATACTAACAAAAATTCATTTCACTTAAAATAAAATTAATTTAAAATAAATTATGATTTCAGGAATTATTTATTAAATATTAATATTAAAATTCATTCTTTCAAAATTTCAATAACACATGATTACTTGTTATCATTTTAAAAACAATTGCGGTGTGAATAATTAGATCCAATACAAATACAAGTTGTGATTTATTAGTCGGACGTTGTTTTTTTAGGAATAATTTAAATTCTAACGATTGTTGTACCTTGTTATGTATAATATTCTAATTTTGATTTTGGTTCAATGTTGATGGTAAATATTAAAAAAATAAACAATATTTTTTATATTTAATAAATATAATTATTTTCATACATAGAAATAAAATAAAAAATGATGTTATGTCGATAATAAATTTGTAAAATAAAATTCCAATTAAAATATTTTATATATAATTACACAATGCTCATCCATTAAATTTCATATTGGGTTAAAAGTTAATTCGTGGTTTTATGATTTTTTTTATTTTTTTTCCCATTTTATAAAGCTTATGTTGATGGAAAAGGGGAAAGATTTCAAATATTTCTGTAATTTGAAATCTTTCTTTTCTTTAACAAATTATAATAAAAGGTAAAATTCAAATAATCAACGCGACTCGATGATTTGAAATCATTTAAATATTTAAAACCATTTGAAGCATCAAAAGTGTAACATTCATAAAATAAAAAAATTAAAAAAAAAAGAAAGAAAGAAAAGAAAACATCACCAAAACATGTCACTGTACATGCAACCACCAACTAACAAATATTTAATGCATCATCATCAAAACCATTAAATTATTAGAAAATTTATATTTTAATCGATTAATTTTAAAAAGTTATAATATGATTATTGAATCATTTAAAATTTTTTTATTAAAGTCACCAAGTTGTTAAAGCTTTTTTTTACATTCAACTAGTAAGCTCCAAGCAACGATTTGACGGTCAATATGGTTGATCAGTACCTATCGATGAGTTTAATAACATACTTTAGATTCAAGTCGATATGACAATAATTATTGGAGATCAAAGAAGAAAATTGTTTGGATTATGGTTTGCAGTTTCGTGACGTTCAAAGTTATTTCATAAAAAAAAATTGAACTATAGAAAAAAGAGCAAGAAAGAACTTTTCATTAGCGTAGAGAGTACAAACAAAAAATGTCGTACATCAACAAATTTAATAACCCAATAACTTAAATAAAATTTTTGAATAATTAAATAATTATTTTGTAACTTTCTGAAATTAAATCACCAACCTGTAAAAGTTTAATTACGTTAGATAGAGTTTACCCTAAATTATATCCTAATTAAAGCCAAGCTTCTAAGCTATGAAAGTCAAAATTCTGATGGCAGTTGGATAACATCAAAAACACCTATATGTTATGTTTAATTTTATAATATATATTTCATTTATTTTATAATATGTAACTTTTAAATATAATATACTATAATATATTTTAAAAAAAAATATTAAGTTATTCCTGTTTTAAAAATTTTAAAAAGATAATGATAATATATTTAATAAATATTAAATAAAATTTATTATTAGTTTTAAATAAAAATAGTATAGGAGAACTTAAACAAGTTTGGATTAGGAATATACAAATATAAATGGACATTGAAAAAACTTAAGACCCATGTTCCTAATTAGGCCGAATTTGGATAACTATATATGATATTGATACTATTTAGAAGCTTGATTTAATCTATGAATATCTCTAGTCATGAGTTCAAATTAATATCAAGAACAATATTTATATCATAATAAAATTTATCATAAATATTAAAAAAAATAAATTGTTTATATTTGAAATTTTAATACTAGAATATCTACAAAGAAGTATATAATTAATAAATATTAAATAAAAATAATTATATTTTTAAAAATAAAAATATGAAAGAGGTATATAATTAATAAATATTAAATAAAAATAATTATATTTTTAAAAATAAAAATATGAACGAGCTTAAACTAATTTGTGTTAATTATATATTGATATGGATAAATTTAGTATAATTTGAGGTTTATAGAACCAATTATTTTTAAATAATTACATATAATACTAATATATACCACGTATAAAATCGACCCAAACTCCAACGAATCTAGCCCCACCCATTACAATCATATGTAGTATTTAGCTCAATGAGTCTGATAGCTGGAGGCAACCACCATTCCTTACCCATAATCACACTCAATTAAACCTTCGAACAGAATAGAAAAATAAATGTGAGATGAACTCCCCATGTTCTGGTGTTGCTTCCCATGTCACAATTAAAAAACCATTAAATTTTTGAGAAACAACTTTGAGGATTTTATTAAAAGCTTTATATCCACTTAGTTGTAGCAATCTGGGAATTAGCCCAGCCTAGTGTGCTGGAACTCAATTGCAATGGTCTTCTCACAACTTCAAATGGGTAAGTAGCTATTAGTAGGGTGGACGTTCAATTGAATTAAGTCGAATCGAGTCAAAATTTTTTGAGCTAATTGAGTTTACGAGTCCTATTTTATCATCTTAACTTAATTTGAAATTTTTTTGAATCGAATCGAATCGAATGAAATTGTTCGAGTTAAATTAAAAAAATTAAACATGTCAAATAAAAATATTGTTATAGTATAACTAATTCCATGTTAAAGCACATAAATTTGAAACCTATATATTTGAAAAAAATTCAAATAAAAATATTAAAAAAAGATAATTGAGTATGATAAATTTGAATCATTAATTAGGTCCCGAAATTATCATTTAATTTTTTTTTAAATTTTAACTTTTTTTTATATATTTTTAGAATTTTTTGTAATTTTTTAAAATTAAAAATTTTGAAATTTTTATAAATATTTTGAAATTTAGAAATTATTTTGAATTTTTGAAAATTATTTTATTTTTTTAAAATTTTTGTTGTGAGAGAGACCAATTTGCTAATTTTCAAACTTGTCAGGGACCAAAATGGTATTTACACTAATCTGTTATTCAAACTATTTGAGTTATTCGAATTGTGAAATTTAACTTGACCCAAACTTGAAACTCGAATCGAGTTATTCGAATTGACTCGAATAATTCTAATAACTCGATTTGATAACTCGAAATTTGATTTTTTTTAAATCGAATCGAGTTTTATTCAACTCTAACTATTAGCTATTTTCTAATTTAGTGAATTCCCATATTAATTTAATTGCATATAGATTAATTATTTGATTTAATAAAATGTTATATTAAATGTGCTTTTAAAATATCATTTGGTTGGTATAAGTTTAATGTTTATATATGTTTTTACCTATGCAAGTTAATAAATCTCGATAATCAAATCAACTAGATTAAGTGTTTTTCTGAGTATTTTATGACTTGTATTTTTTGTTTTAATTTAGATATATTGAAATTATATGTGTATTATGTAAAATTTGTTTATTTTGTACAACATGTTTTATGTGGAATAATTATCCCAAGGGAAATTGTTTATGCCAAATGAAGGATAGTCGAGAATATGTGATATGTTTGGTAAGATCATGCCAATAATGTGTAAGACCAAAGAAAGACGTATTTTTAGGTCGGTTTAGTTATCAATAATCTTAAGCTATGTATGAGAGTACATTAACAAATTGTTAGTTATGTCTCACGCTGAATAATGTTGTGCTATGTATCTTAAAATGGGGTTCATTTGTGTGAAAAAAGTCCGATGGTACAGAGAGATTAGTCAAAATGCAAACCGCATCTAGAGAGGTTTTTACAGACCCATTCTTAACATTTTTGAGGCCTTAGGCGAAATAATAAATCGGGCCTTTTTAAAAAATTATAAAATGCAATACAATAAAATAAAATCATATACTAGTAATTTCATTAAAATAATATGTTTTATGAAATTAAGCGAATAATATAATTTTCTACAATCTACTTTTATGTCATCAACTATAAAAACACAAAAAAAAATAAAAAAAATAGGTTCTACGAGCATTTTGAGATGCAAAATCATTAATGATAAGATCAACATTAATGTTTTCCAAAAAATCCTTCTCGATTTTTAATTTTAAAATTAGTTACTACTAATAAAAGGGACAAAACTCAAAATTATGCACGAATTTTGTAACACCCTATACCCAGTCTAGACATCCAGACTAAGTTTGGAGAGTTACCTAATCAGTACTAGAATACCTACTATCATAACACATTCAGATAAGAACATTCATATCTATTGTCGAGACCATTTTAAAATCGAGTTTTGGAAATGGGAATCAACTTTCAAAACGAAAACGAAAACGGGAGTCGCCACCAATCTTTTTAGGTGTGATTGGATCACCTTTAAAACATTTTGTTTTAAAATCATTAGTTTTGGTCTACGAAATAAAAGAACGGGTTCGGGAGTCGATTACGTACGAGGAAGGTTTAGCACCCTCGTATCGCCCAATAATTGGTACTTAATTAATTATCAAATGTCTTTAAGGTCGGAAATTAGAAATTTTAAGATGTAGTCCTCTTTAAAATATTTTAACTTTGAAAATTGGGATTTACTCGTATCAAAGTATTGACCTAAAGTTAACCTTTTGAAAATTCCTATTTCGAGACAGCAAAATGCTATATCCAATAAGTTAGGACATATTGCTTTGAAGTTCCAAGATAGTGGCTTGCATTTAGAAAACCTTTAAAAAAAAAAACTTAGAAGGGTACTTAATTATTCGAACTCAACGAGAAAAGTTGCAACCCAATAAGTTAGGGCATTACTTTTCTCAAAGCTTCCAAACACCGAGTATTGCCTTTTATTTTTGAAAAGTTTGAAGTCCTTTTTTTAAAACCGATGCATGGAGGAGTATATTAACATAACATACGAGATTACATATTACAATGATAGGAAAATAAGAGTATAACAGCATAAATATCATACATTAATCAACGTATACAAGAAATAAAAACATGACCATTTTTAAGTAAGAAAAATATACATAAAATGGAGTACATATTAAAGAAGAAATAGGTTAAAAATCCCTAAATATATAATTCAACATATATTTTAATCATGTAAACGATGCATGATATACAATATCAAAAAAAAAAAAAAATGCATTTGAAAATAAAATATAAAAGTCTATGATATACATATAACATGACAATAGTACATTAATTCTAAAGTAAAAATAAATATTGTACAATAATAAAAAATATATGTATAATATAAACAAATAGTAAAAATGTGATATTTAATAATAAATTTAAAATATAATATACAATAAAATTGTATTTATAAGAATAATAATTAAAAAAAAAGAATACAAAAGATATTGGTTTAGTAAAATAATGTATAGAATATAAAATATGTAAAAGAATTTATATTTAGAATGAAATAATTATATAATATATAAATATAAGTTTAAAATGAATTATCAATAATGAAATCTATGTATTATAATATTATAATATCTTCCAAATGTGTAATAATAGAATGTAAAAATAATTGTTAACATAAAAATAAATATATAATACAAGTTTAAAACCTTTAATGATAATGATATATAGATAAAAATATATAATAATACAATAAATGACTTAATAATATATAAAATAATTATATTATAATATAAAATCATATATATAAAAATAATATATAATATATAATAAACATATAATATAATAATAATATATAAATAACGATGTAAAATAATAATATCTTGTGAAAAATAACATATAATAAATAATAAAAATATAAATGATATATAAAATGATTTTATAATATATAATATAAAAAATAAGGTTAAAAATAAAACAAATAAATATATAATAAATATATAGGGTTAAATTTGAAGTTCCATGAAATTACAGGGCAAATTTAAAAGAAATAACAGTGAATCAAGGCCTTAATTAAAACATGCATAAACAAGAGGGACTCATTGGGCAAATTGCCCTATTCCCAAAATGGTGGCGTTTCATTATAAGCCTTAGAATTCTTTCTGTTGGGACTAAATTGAAATACAATTAATTTATTAGGGCTAAATTAGAAATAGAATGAAACATAATTATAAACGCAAAGAAAAGTGGAAGGACCAATTGGGTAGTTAACCCAATTCTGAAAAACACGCGGATCCTTCCCGGGTAATCGGGTCAACGCGCGGATCCTGGGGTCTAAAAACGTTGTCGTTCTGCTGGGGCTATATAAACCAAAGCTTTAGCCCAAAAAATCATTTTACACTGGTTATAAAAAAAAAGGGTTTGGAATTCTCTGCAGAGAGGAAAGGAAGGCTCCCCAGCTTTGGCCTCTGGCCACCGGGCCGTATTCGCCTCACGCGCCTCACGCGCCGCCGCTTGCGGTGGTCTGAAGGTTTAAAAACCTTCGTCCTTCCACAGGTAACCTATTTTCCTTTTTCATCCTCACTCGTATATATTAAAACAGTTTATATATGCTCAAAATAAAACATGAAATATGCGACTAAATCACCTTTTGAGAGACTGTTCGTGTTTGGGTCAATATCTGTGAGTATTTTTTATTATTCCTTCTCTAAAAGTAGTCATTTGCACTATTTTGATTCGGGATTTTATAGCCACTGTTATCATTACATTTCTGGAAAGAAATCTTTTTCTTTCTTTCTATATTTGTTTTGCTGCTGTGGCTCTTTCTTTCTTTGCAGGTGCTCGCGGAAAATTCGGCGATGGAAGGATCGCTGGCGTTGATGGAGACCTAAAGTCTGGTGTGGTGTCGGTGAGGCGATGATTACGGAGGCAGAGCCTTGAGTGATGGCCTCGATTGGGGAGCTAGATGACGCTCCCGAACCTTCCGAAAAGCAGATTCTGGCGCGAGGAAAGAGCTAGGGCTGGAAACCCTAGCTGGAAATTTTGGGTTTTTGGGCCTAATTCATTTTAGGCTGTTGTATTGGGTCAAAGGTGTAATGGGCATAGGATAGGCTTACGGGGCATTTGGGCCTGGTCTGTGTTTGGACTCTGGTAACTTCTGGGCTTTGTAACATGAACTTGGACTATTAAATAAACACTTATTTATTTATTTATTTAGTTTTCAGCCAGGTCAAATTTAGGCTCTTACAGCTGCCCCTCTTTGCTCATTGCTGTGTAACAGGAATCGAGCAAAGATTTAGAAAGACCAAATTTGACCGATTCTATTATGGTCTTTAATCTGCTTCTTGCAAACTCGGGATTGTCATGTTGATATTTTTTTGATCCGTTCTTCGCCCAACACAGAGATGCCAAATCTGCTTCTTCGATTTGTTTCATCGTAAGCATGTGAAAGCCAAATCAGCTATATCTTCGATCTGCTCCCCGCCGAATACAGAGAGATAAGATCTGTCATCTGATTTTCGTCTCGTGAAAGGTAATTGAAGGTGATGTCATCAAACTCCTCAAGTAACTCCAAAACTACCTTTCGATAACTGATCAATTTAGGGTCCCTTGTCTCCCATTCACCCTAAGCTGATAAACTACCAATGCTGAATCTCCATATACTTCTAAGGTTTTTATACCTCGCTCTATGGCTGCTTGAAGTCCCATGATGCATGCTTCATACTCAGCCATATTGTTCGTGCAATCAAAGTCTAATTTGCACGTGAAAGGGTAATGATCGCCATTTGGGGACATTAAGACTGCCCCAATTCCATTTCCGACTGCGTTAGAAGCCCCATCAAAATGTAGCTTCCAAGGAGAATTCTGGGTCATTGCTACGCACATTAACTCCTCATTTAGAAAATCGAAGTTTAATGGCTCATAATCCTCTAAAGCTCTACTGGCCAAGAAATCTGCTACCGCACTTCCTTTTATAGCCTTCTGACTTATGTAGACTATATCAAATTTTGAAAGCAAAATTTGCCATCTCGCCATTCTCTCATTTAGAGCCGTTGACTCCATCATGTATTTCAATGGATCCAATTTTGAGATGAGCCAAGTGGTATGGTATAGCATGTATTGTCTTAATCTTCGGGTGGTCCAGATTAGCGCACAACACAACTTTTCAATTGGTGAATATCTCATTTCGCACTCAGTGAATTTTTTACTGAGATAATAAATTGCCTTCTCCCTTTTCCCCGACTCGTCATGTTGACCAAGCACACATCCCATAGAATTACTGAACACTGATAAATACAATATTAATGGTTTATCCGGGCTAGGTAGAGATAACACTGGAGCATTCAACAAATACTGCTTGACCTTCTCAAAAGCATTCTGGCATTCTTCATCCCAAGTACCTTGATTGTGTTTTCTGAGGAGGTGAAAGATAGGATCACATTTCTCGGTCAATTGTGAAATAAACCGAGCGATGTAATTCAACCTTCCTAGGAATCCTCGAACTTCCTTCTGAGTACGTGGCGGAGGCAACTCTCGTATGGCTCTGACCTTGTCTGAGTCAACTTCAATTCCTTTTTCACTGATTATGAAGCCTAATAACTTTCCCGATCTGGCTCCAAAGGTGCACTTTGCTGGATTAAGCTTCAACTGAAATTTCCTCAACCTCAAGAACAATCTTCTTAATACCTCAATATGCTCTTTTTTCTGTCCTCGATTTGGCAATCATATCATCAACATATACCTCAATATCCTTATGCATCATGTCATGGAATAAGTTTACCATGGCTCGTTGGTATGTTGCCCCTGCGTTCTTCAGTCCAAACGGCATTACTTTGTAACAAAAGGTGCCCCACAAGGTTATGAAAGTAGTTTTATCCATATCTTCTGGATGCATCTTTATCTGATTGTATCCTAAGAAGCTATCTATGAAGGAGAATAGCGAATATCCCGCTGTGTTGTCTACTAAAGTGTCAATGTGTGGCAGAGGAAAATTATCCTTTGGGCTTGCTCTATTTAGATCCCTGTAATCAACACACATTCGTACCTTCCCATCCTTCTTAGGAACAGGTACAATGTTAGCTACCCATTCGGAGTACTTCACTTCTTGCAAGAATCCTGCATCAAACTACTTCTTGACCTCATCCTTTATTTTTAGAACAATATCTGGCCGCATTCTCCGCAACTTCTGTTGAACTGGTTTGCAATCTTGTCTTATAGGAAGACGATGTATTACAATGTCGGTACTCAATCCAGGCATATCCTGATAAGACCATGCAAAAATATCCTTGAATTCCTGAAGCAACTTAATCAAGCCACGCCTTGTGTCCTTGGTGATCAGTGTTCCAATTTTCACTTCCTTCCCTTCCTCTAGGGCTATATTCTCTATTGCCTCTTTCACATGTGGCATGATTTGTTTCTCCTCCTGTTTTACCATTCTTAACAGATCGAGAGACATGTCACCATCTTGGACATCTTCAAAATCCTGAGGTTCCTTTAAACCCATGTCTTGCTCGCAAAAGAAATTAGGAGCAGCTGTATCAGTGCTCATGTCATTGATATCTAGGGACCTGTGGGGGTATGAAAGAATATACAAAGAATGAATGAATCTAAGAATGATCGTTTATGTGCTATGAATAAAAGAATAAGAATTGCTAGAATTTAAGGAATATTGGTCGATAAAAATGAACAATACTCGTTTAAATTGATAAAAATTATGTTTTATTTAAATAATTATAGATGAACATAAGCCTATTTCACAAATATAATCTTACTACTCTTAGGCCCTAAAATAACAAACATGTTTTGAGAATTACTCTGAAAGATTCTTAAAGACTACAGGAAGGTCTTCCGCAGTCTAATTATTCAGAGAACTCTCCGGTTCGTAAGGGCGAATGCCCTCAAGGCTTCCTTGCTTCGATCCCTCGTTGTGTACATCATTAACCTGATGACTTTCCTCTGTCAGCAATCCTCCTGATTTAAAGGATTTGGATATAGGTGGGAATGTCATGGGTTCCTATTCCACTTCTCTTCCATTCAAACGCGTCTTTCTTCTCGCTTGGCGCTTTTCTATTTCCTGCCTCTTGTGCTTGAGGTCTGGCTTGAAGCCCAAGCCAAAGCAGTCCTTTTTCTCAATCATTTTTGGGATTTGAACCCCTCATTGCAACTATCTTCCTAGTCTTTTCCCTGGAAATGCCCCTTTTTCCATCATCATTTGTAGGGCCATCCTCGTGGCTCCAGACATTCTGGGTACCGGCACTTCGCTTCCTTCCAGAATGAAGGTGCCATTAATGACTTCTAAAGAGCGAAAAGAACATTCAATAGCCTCTTCATTTACCTCAACATAAGGGGCCTTGCTGGTAACTGCCGCTATGATGTCCTCTTCCGCATTGATGGTTATTAAGTGACCATCTGTCACTAACTTTAATTTTTGGTGTAGTGAGGATGGCACTGCTCCTGCCGAGTGTATCCATAGTCTCCCCAACAAATAATTATAGGAGGGTTTGATATCCATCACTAGGAAATCAACTTACGTATTCGGCCCAATCTCCAGAGGGACGTCTATTCGCCCCATTACTTTCCTTTCAGTTCTATCAAAGGCTCTCACCAAATTATGACATGTTTTCATATGCGAACTGTCAATAGGCAATCTGTTCAAGGTGGATAGTGGCAGGACATTCAAAGCAGACCCATTATCTACAAGTACACTTGGAAGTGTGTATCTTTTGCACCGAGTAGTGATGTGTAGGGCTCTGGTTGACCCTATGCCCCCAGGTGGAATTTCATCATCATTAAAATAGATGAAATTGTCAGCACTGATGTTGTTTACTAACCGGTCTAGCTTGTTAATGGATATGTCATGGGTGACATATGTTTCGTTAAGCACTTTTAACAACGCATCTCGATGCATCTCAAAACTTAAGAGTAGGGCCAATACTGATATACGTGCCGGCTGTTTGTGCAACTACTCGACCACGCTATACTCGCTATGTTTCAGGAATTTTAGAAACTCTTTAGCTTCTTCCTCCTTTACCGGCTCATTGATGGGTACTTCAATCTCCTTTTCCTTTTCAGCCTTGGCATCTTTCGTTTTTACGGGCTCCACTCTGATATTTCCCTCATCATAACGTTTCCCACTTCGTGTATGGGAACCTTCATTTTGCATGCCCCTGGCTGTACTAGCTATACTCTCCCCTTCAGGTATTGTTATATTACAGTCATAGCTCCATGGTACCCTCCTGTCATCCTTGTAAGAGAAAGGATTGGGTTTATGGATGACTATTTTGGGCCCAGTTTGCCATCCTACCTCATTATTCCCTGGCAAGGAAATAATAATTCTTGGTTGGCTGGTTCTTTGTCGTTCATTCTCCAACACACATATTTGTCCTTCATAAGAACTACCCTCAGAAATCTGTAGCTCTTTGTTAACTATAAGGCCTTGTATCATGGCCTTGAACTCTTCACAATTTTGGATCATATGACCCACCTCTCCATGGAATTCACAATGGTTCTCTATTCGTTTTCCTCCTTTTTTAGAAGTCAGCATACCTCTCTTCACCATCTCCTCCTAAATTACCTTCATGGGTGTCTTCACCTTAGCAATATCTTCCTTGACTTTTCTTTTCTTTATTTCATCAATGGCATTCACTCTTTGATTGCCATGATCTGGTAATGGATTTTCAGTATTAGGGGTACTATCAAATTTCATAATCCCCATTTTAATGAGCCTCTCCACGACCTTTTTAAACCCAGTGCAGTTTTCAATTGAATGCCCCGATATTCCCACATGATATTCATATTTAGTATTCGCATCGTACCATTTGGGGTGCGGTGGTTGCAAATGGAGCAATGGCATGTGCATCGTATAAGCTTTGGTAAAGCTCACGATATGTCACAGGGATAGGAGTGAATTGCATCCTCTCTGAATGTGGTCTTGTACCTGATTCCTGTCTTTGAGTACTTTGCTGTTCACCTGTAGCTGCTTTAGGTTGCCCAACTGTGATTGCCTTGGAGTTGAAACTATTCATATTATTCACCTCATTGTCTTTTCTCCTTGGGGCCGATCTTTTAGCTACTTCCCCCTCGATTTTACCGCCCCTCACGGCATTTTCAATCATCTCACCCGCCATAACTATATCTGCGAAACTTTTCATGGTACTTCCAATCATATGTGTGATGAATGGCGCCTTCAAAGTATTAATAAATAACATGGTAGTCTCCTTTTCCAACAATGATGGTTGCACTTGCATTGCCACCTCCCTCCATCGTTGTGCATATTGCCTAAAACTTTCATTAGGCTTTTTCTCCATGTTTTGAAGTGTGATCCTATCTGGCGTCATATCAGTCACATGGTTATACTGTTGCATGAAAGCCTGTGCAAGGTCTCTCCATGAACCGATTCTTGCACGGCTCAACTGATTGTACCACCTAGCCGCTGCTCCCACTAAGCTATCCTTAAAATAATGGATCAATAGTTGATCATTGCTTACATAACCAGTCATTCTCCTACAAAACATTGTTATGTGTGCCTCTGGGCAAGTAGTCCCATTGTATTTTTCAAACTCTGGCATCTTAAATTTATGAGGAAGCACCAAATCTGGAACCAAACTTAAATCTTTGGCATCAACCCCATGATGATTGCCAGCGCCTTCCAAAATCCTAAACTTCTCCTCTAACCACATGTAACGATCGTCCAATTGTTTCGTAGATTCAGTGGCCATTCTTTCCTTCTCCATTAAATCTAGATCAGGAGTGATAGGGTTGATCAAGCTATCACCCAAATTATTTCCCAATCCAGGTGGGAAATTTACGGGAATTCCAGCATCTACTGGCCCATGTTGAGGCCTCACGGTGACAGATGGCCTTTTAGAAGGGGCCACAGTTTGCAGTTGCACATGAGGCGGAGTAAAACCCGGAGGAGGACCTTCATTTTCCTCTTCAGTGATTGCCATGGGAGCTTTTCCTTTATCAGTGGCTCTCAGCAGCTGAGCCATTTCGACCATCATATTTTTCTAAGCCTCTAGCATCTGTTTCCTTATTTCATTCTGCATTTTAGCCAACTGCTCTTGCATTTGATCTTGCATATATTTTTGTAATTGTTCGAACCTTTGATCCATACTCTTAGTTTTAGTACGAGTGCCGTAAGGATGCGTGATTTCCAGATTTTCTTTTCTACCTTTTGAGAGTAAACTTTAACTAGTCAGGGTCTTTCTATAACTTCGAATGCAAATGATATGATGAAATGCTATGAGATACATATGCATGAATGAAAAAAGAATATCGATTCTAGTTCAATTTCATTTAGAAAATTTTATTTAGAAAAAGAATATCTTTACATATAAGAGGATTACAAATACGCTTTCGCCCTAAGGCCTAAAGCTTTAACTTTATCTAATAACAGGGATAATTCTCGTCCTATATTCGACGATGATGAATACATCAGACATAATGCATCAGCTCGAATTGCCAAGTCCTGCACATACTCAGCAACCTCTCAAATTTGGGCTATGGCCTCACCAATGACATGATCTCTTTCTCTGACCTGTCCTCTAGCCTGATGTAGCTCTCCCTTTAGATAATTTTCTTGCGCCTTGAACTGCTCAACCCGGAGTTCACCGTCATGCAATGCTACCTCCAAATCCTCAACCTTGATTTTTAGCTCCTTTAACTTGACTGTAGAATTATGGTTTTGATGCCAACACAGAGATCTTCCAAGCTCAATTACCTTCGTCTTCAATCCTTTATTCTCTTCCTCTAATGCCATATTCTGCACTTGCGTCTCCTGGAACTTCCTCTCCCAATACTCAGCTTTAGTCTTTTCCTCTTGGACCTCTTTCTGCAATTGCTCTGAAGATCCTCCTACTCTTGCCTTTCTCAAGGATACTTGTGCCATTTTGTAATGCCCTTTTAGATCGTCTCGATCTTCCTCAATCTTTCTTTTTTCTTTCCTCTTTTTCTCGACCTCCATCTTTTGAACCTCGACGTCCAAACTCAAGTACATCTTTTCTTCCTCGAGCCTTGCTATCCTCTTCTCAAACTCTAAGTTTTTTTTCTCGAACTCCTGCTTCATAATTTCTAACTCTGAAGGCCTTACTCGCAAGTATTCTTCCATTGGTCGAGCTCCTTCTACACTTAGTTTAGGGATATTATCATTGACCCTTCTGCCCCTCCATTCAACATATTCTGGCGTGGTTGCGGGGCTACTAGCTACTCCTTTCAACCGACAAGTCTTTTTCCAAGCACTAGAAATTTCACTAATCCTTTTCTTGTAATCGGATCCTTTATGTACGAACTCACTTTGATCCAAACTCTGAGTTGCCGGTACGAACTGTCTCAATCCATGCTGCCTCAGCACGAGTAAAGGGGCATAACCAATGGCACCCCAAATTCCCAATAGGGGTACCCAATCAAAACTGCCACATCGGTAAAGAACCTCACCCGGCATCATCCACGGAGCCCTCCACTCGATATCTTTTGACTGAAGGTTCTGAAGTAGCGCTATCCAATTCTCTTCAGGAACATCAACTCTCCTAGTTGAAGCTACTATATCTTTTAACGGTGAATAATCCTTGAAGAAAACCCGACAAACTACCCTATCTATCAACCGGATATGATTGTAGAACCAAGCCAAAAGCAACTGAGCACACCCTATAAACCTGCCAGCACCAGCCCTCCTATATGCACCTAAAGACCTGAATGTTTCTGCCAAAATTGTAGGGGCAGAAGTGACCTTTTTACTAAGTCGATGAAAAAGATCCGTGGTTGCCTCATCCACATATCCCAAAGCCCTAGGGAAAACCATCAATCCATATAAACTTAAGGCAAAAACATTTACCATCTTCGTCTCATCAGGGTGTGTCAGAATCAAATCTTTCAGGGTGTCCCACGAAATGTACTTGCACTCACCCTTTTCCCTAATTCGGGCCGTGGCCTACTGCTCACTCATCCCCGTAATAATCATCAATTTCTTCCAAAAAGTAGGGATACAAGCAGCTCGTGAATAGATCCTATCATTTTGAAACCTAGGACAGCGAAGCAAAGCAGTGTACTCCTCCACAGTGGGTACCATGTCTACCTCCCCAAAAGTGAAACAACTGTACGCTGGGTTCCAAAACTGAGCTAGGGCTCGGAACAAGTGCTCATCTACCTAAATATCGAGCAAGTAAGGTAAGTCTCCGTAATTACCATAGAATAGCTGTTTGGTCTCATTGCTCCACTGATTCCAAATCTCCTTAAGCTATTGGAGATTATTCTGTGTGACACTGATGCGAGTGTAATTCGACAACTCCGACATATACCCCGCAGCTATACTGTCTCCCTTTTCTAGTTGAGTTTGCTCAGATCATCTATGGATGTTGGCGTTGCCCTCCACTCTATCAAGAAGTCCGTTCTCCATAACAAAACTCTCTAACTTAGAAATTGATCGTAAATGGATACCTTTTGTAAATGCAAAATGTCATGCACAAAAAAAGAAAAAAGAAAACAGTCAGTATCATGCGATATTAATAAACACAAAGATAACCTAAGTATAATTCTATCTATATGGAGCTCTTACAGTTTTTCTATATGTGGTTTGTTTCTAAAGTTTGAGGTACCTGAACCAGCAGATTCCTCGATCCTCACCCATTATAGGCTCATTTGAATCAAGTTCAGTTCAGTGGAATACATTTCCCTATGGCTACACGGAGATGAAAATCTCACGAAACCATAGGTACGGATGTATCCCGAAAGTGATCCACTATCCTCGCACGGAGGCGAAAAACCTCACGGGCGTAGCTTCTCACTCCCACTTAAGGGTGTGACCACAACGGTCATGCAAATGCAATGCGTATTAGAATATAGCAACACATGCAATAATACAAACACATGTAATGCAAAGAGGATTAAATTTTAAAATTTTTAACTTCCGACATTAAGATAAGAGATAATCAATTACACGGCTTGACTCTCTTAAACTTCCCCAGTGGAGTCGCCAAGCTATCGAGACCATTTTAAAATCGAGTTCTGGAAATGGGAATCAACTTTAAAAACGAAAACGAAAACGGGAGTCGCCACCAATCTTTTTAGGTGTGATTGGATCACCTTTAAAAAATTTTGTTTTAAAATCATTAGTTTTGGTCTACGAAATAAAAGAACGGGTTCGGGAGTCGGTTACGTACGAGGAAGGTTTAGTACCCTCGTATCGCCCAATAATTGGTACCTAATTAATTATCAAATGTCTTTAAGGTCGGAAATTAGAAATTTTAAGATGTAGTCCTCTTTAAAATATTTTAACTTTGAAAATTGGGATTTACTCGTATCAAAGTATTGACCTAAAGTTAACCTTTTTGAAATTCCTATTTCGAGACAGCAAAACGCTATATCCAATAAGTTAGGACATATTGCTTTGAAGTTCCAAGATAGTGGCTTGCATTTAGAAAACCTTTTAAAAAAAAACTTAGAAGGGTACTTAATTATTCGAACTCAACGAGAAAAGTTGCAACCCAATAAGTTAGGGCACTACTTTTCTCAAAGCTTCCAAACACCGAGCATTGCCTTTTATTTTTGAAAAGTTTGAAGTCCTTTTTTAAAACGATGCATGGAGTAGTATATTAACATAACTTACGAGATTACATATTACAATGATAGGAAAATAAGAGTATAACAGCATAAATATCATACATTAACCAACGTATACAAGAAATAAAAACATGACCATTTTTAAGTAAGAAAAATATACATAAAATGGAGTACATATTAAAGAAGAAATAGGTAAAAATCCCTAAATATATAATTCAACATATATTTTAATAATGAAAACGATGCATGATATACAATATTAAAAAAAAAATATGCATTTGAAAATAAAATATAAAAGTCTATGATATACATATAACATGACAATAGTACATTAATTCTAAAGTAAAAATAAATATTGTACAATAATAAAAAATATATGTATAATATAAAAAAATAGTAAAAATGTGATATTTAATAATAAATTTAAAATATAATATACAATAAAATTGTATTTATAAGAATAATAATTAAAAAAAAGAATACAAAAGATATTGGTTTAGTAAAATAATGTATAGAATATAAAATATGTAAAAGAATTTATATTTAGAATGAAATAATTATATAATATATAAATATAAGTTTAAAATGAATTATCAATAATGAAATCTATGTATTATAATATTATAATATCTTCCAAATGTGTAATAATAGAATGTAAAAATAATTGTTAACATAAAAATAAATATATAATACAAGTTTAAAACCTTTAATGATAATGATATATAGATAAAAATATATAATAATACAATAAATGACTTAATAATATATAAAATAATTATATTATAATATAAAATCATATATATAAAAATAATATATAATATATAATAAACATATAATATAATAATAATATATAAATAACGATGTAAAATAATAATAACTTGTGAAAAATAACATATAATAAATAATAATAATATAAATGATATATAAAATGATTTTATAATATATAATATAAAAAATATGGTTAAAAATAAAACAAATAATAATATAATAAATATATAAGGTTAAATTTGAAGTTCCATGAAATCACTGGGCAAATTTAAAAGAAATAACAGTGAATCAAGGCCCTAATTAAAACATGCATAAACAAGAGGGACTTATTGGGCAAATTGCCCTATTCCCAAAACGGAGGCGTTTCATTATAAGCCTTAGAATTCTTTCTGTTGGGACTAAATTGAAATACAATTAATTTATTAGGGCTAAATTAGAAATAGAATGAAACATAATTATAAACGCAAAGAAAAGTGGAAAGACCAATTGGGTAATTAACCCAATTCTGAAAAACACGCAGATCCTTTCCGGGTAATCGGGTCAACGCGCGGATCCTGGGGTCTAAAAACGTCGTCGTTCTGCTGGGGCTATATAAACCAAAGCTTTAGCCCAAAAAATCATTTTACACTAGTTATAAAAAAAAAAGGGTTTGGAATTCTCTGCAGAGAGGAAAGGAAGGCTCCCCAGCTTTGGCCTCCGGCCACCGGGCCGTATTTGCCTCACGCGCCTTACGCGCTGCCGCTTGCGGTGGTCTGAAGGTTTAAAAACCTTCGTCCTTCCACAGGTAACCTATTTTCCTTTTTCATCCTCACTCGTATATATTAAAACAGTTTATATATGCTCAAAATAAAACATGAAATATGCGACTAAATCACCTTTTGAGAGACTGTTCGTGTTTGAGTCAATATCTGTGAGTATTTTTTATTATTCCTTCTCTAAAAGTAATCCTTTGCACTATTTTGATTCGGGCTTTTATAGCCACTGTTATCATTACATTTCTGGAAAGAAATCTTTTTCTTTCTTTTTAGATTTGTTTTGCTGCTGTGGCTCTTTCTTTCCTTGCAGGTGCTCGCGGAAAATCCAGTGATGGAAGGATCGCTGGCGTTGATGGAGACCTAAAGTCTGGTGTGGTGTTGGTGAGGCGATGATTACGGAGGCAGATCCTTGAGTGATGGCCTCGATTGGCGAGCTGGACAGACGCTCCCCGAACCTTCCAGAAACAGTTGCGGCGCGAGGGGAAAGAGCTAGGGCTGGAAACCCTAGCTGGAAATTTTGGGTTTTTGGGCCTAATTCATTTTAGACTGTTGTATTGGGTCAAAGGTGTAATGGGCATAGGATAGGCTTACGGGGTATTTGGGCCTAGTCTGTGTTTGGACTCTGGTAACTTTTGGGCTTTGTAACATGAACTTGGACTGTTAAATAAACACTTGTTTATTTATTTATTTAGTTTTCAGCCCGGTCAAATTTGGGCTCTTACATCTATTGTTCAACATAACAAGCAAAGAAATATATAATCTTCATAAATTCCATAAAATGCAAATCCCTAATGCTAATACTTAAATAAAATAAAAGGTTGACCGAGCTTCCGCGTCACCGACCCGATCAAGGATGTGAATCACCTGAAACCCAACCAAAAACAGAATGAGTTGTGAACTCAATGCGTAATCGTAGTCAAATTAATCAGTTCATATTCATTTTTCAAATAGTAATACTCAGAGATTTGATTCGGTACAGATCTTCTTCAACATTTTAGATTCAGAACAACTCAGTTATACACAGTCAGATGTGAATGTAGATCATTCATATATACACATATATCACAGTGTAGATCCCGATGCAGATATCCCTAAACCCTCATCCTTTACACACCAACTTCAACCATCCCAACACACCAATAAGGACATTCAATGTCTATCCATCCCTACACACCGCGAAGTGTCTTTTTGACACATATTCAATAACACAACTTAGCGGCTAATCATATTGCGTCTAGCGCCAAATTCAGATTGTTTGCAAAGTGGCTTAACCACGGTTTCAAAACAGATCACTTCTTTCTTCTTAATATCCCAAACCATGCATATGCAAGATACGGACATTCATAGTGCACATACAGTTATCACATTTATGTGTCAGCACAAAATATCAGAGAGTACTCGCTCAATTGAATTCAGATCACTTATATAATAATGAAATTCATTAACAGTCATAGTTCATACTTACGGCCTCAAAAACAGATTTCGAGCCCACGTTATACGACTACACGGCCGTGTCCTTGCCCATGTGGTTCACACAGCCTGACAGACACCCGTGTCCTCAGTCCGTGTGGTTCTAACCTGCAAATAGAGAGTTACATGGCTTGGACACACGGCCATGTCCTTACCCATATGATGCACACGGCCTGAGCACACGACCGTGTTCTTTACCCGTGTGATGCTAAGTCACAAGAGGTGAATTATACGGCCTGGACGCACGCCCGTGTCTTGTACCCGTATGAACCTTGCCTTAGGTCATGTGACCGTGTGTAGCCAAATGGCCACATGGCTACATGGCCAGCCCGTGCCTTAGGTCGTGTGCATATAAAATGGCTTCCAAAACAAGGAAAAACATCATTCATTTCTTAGGTACCAAGCCAAATCATTTCTAATCATTTTTACCCATTTAAAACACATTAAAACATGCCTAAATCATACCAAATCATCAAACCTAGATGACTAACCAATATGCCATCATTGACACCACATATAATCAAAATTTATCAACCAATCACTTCATCCATTCTACCATCCTAACTATCATTAAGCACAAAAATCTTGTTACCACATAATCCTTCAAACATAACTTATAACAACACATTACCAAGATGCCAAATATGCAATACATATACCAAAGTTGCATATAAGTGCACTTTGCAACTAAAGTACCAAAACATGTTCAACATTTGCAAAATAAATATCCTATATACATGCTACAAGTAACCACAATTCAAGACTTCAAAATATATCGATGTTAGAAGATGGTAGGTGTGAGATCCATTAACCTAATCGATACGTTCCGGTTATCCAAAATCTAAAAAATGCAATAACAAAAGTAAGGATATACAATAGTTAGTAAGCTCATACAATTCAATTCAATAGCTTACCTTAATCTTTTAATAGTTAATTGCAAATAACCACTTGAAGTATTAACCTTACAACAACATAATTCAACAATTTCGAGTTAATAAATAATAAACATAGAGATATTCAAAGTTCATATTTTGTCCACTTTTATGAAACAATCTCACATTGTACATCCTTTTATATGTTTCCAACGGATCTTTATAAAAGAACTCAATACACGAGTGTGGGAAACATTTAATGCTCATTTGAGCTAGCCGGGTGTAGAAATAAAAATGTCAAGTTACCCGTTCGGGCTAAATCGTTGACAACATAGAAAAATAGTCTGGCTAGGGCTATATATATACATGTAAGGTTACCAGGCCAAGCTAAACCTTTAAAATGACAGCAGATTACTAGAAAAGGATAAATCTATGTCACATGTATATCTGAGTCTGCAACAAATGCTGGAGCTCGATCTAGAACATGAATCATTAAAACATCTCGTGTCTAAAACTTTTACTCGGTCCATTGGAAATATCTTAAAATTTAACTTATTTCACATAATTCAAATTCCATTTCAGCAATTTATATATATAATTAACAATATTTAATAATGAATTGTAACCATGGATAGTAATATAAACTTACCTGTCGAAGTGATTCAACTATTAGGGGATAATAGACAATTTTTCCTTTTCCTCGTACATCCTTCGATTGTTGAGGTTCTTGATCTAAAGTATAGTTTAATTTAATTAAAGAAATTCAAACCACATAAAAAAAATTAAATTTATACATTTAAGCCATTTTAATTATATTTTACAAAATTACCCCTAAACTTTACATTTTATGCAATTTAGTCCCTAAGCTTGAAACTATCAAAATTAAACACATTTAAGCTTACAACAAGCTAGCCGAATTTCCTATAATCCATGAACAAACCATATATTTCTCAATTTCACAATATTTTCATGAGATTTTACAACTTTAACAATTAAATCCTTAAACATCAAAATCACTAAAAATTACTTTACAAAATAGTCCTATTTAACAATCAAGCTTAATAATCTATCATCAAACTTCAAAAACACTTCAAAATCATCAATGGAAAAATAAAAAACACTTAAAAATTTCTCAAATTAACCCTCGAATTAGCTAGATTAAGCTAAAACGAGCTCAAAAACATAAAAATTACTGAATTTCATTCCATGCAATGGAAAGTGCCTTGGCTGAAAGCTTGCTCTCCATTAGCTATCGTTTTTCGGTTTTGTTCAGAAGAAAAGATGAAGAATATGATTTTGATTCATATTTTTTATGTTTTAATTTTATTAATTTATCAAATTACAACTTTACCCCTTAAAAACTAATTAAATTTCATGTTATTAACCACCAAACCGTCCACTAATAAAGAAATAGGTAAATTTACCACCTAAGGCCCTCAAGTTAAATTTCTAAAGCTATCTAACACATTTTATTGATAGAAGCTAACTTTTGTAGCATTTACGATTTAATCCTTTTTACTTAATTAATTAACTAAACGTTAAAATTTCTTAACTAAATTTTTATATGACACTAATAAATACTTGTAAATATTAAATAAATAATATTTACTGATCAATTATCAAAATTGTGATCCTGAAATTACTATTTTTGACATCAGTGAAAAACAGGATGTTATAGAATGTCACAACTATATGGTTCAATGTCGCGACTTCGGCCACAGTTTACTCGCATTGCCGATGTTGGTAAAAAAATTCTTCTAAGTGCTGGTGCAGCTTCATTGTCACGACATTAAGTTCTTCATGTCGTGACATTTTAGCAAGTCCACTAACTCCTTAGTTTACTTGGTTCAAGTTGTTTCCTGCACCACTACATCGACTCATTAGAATGTCATTAGGCTCGAATTGGACTAATTGGTCAATAAACATCATAAAAAGGCTCATTTTATTCACTTAAGTATTATTAACATATAATTCATAGGTGATTGGTACCATCCAGAACCCAACTCTTGACTTAACAAAGTTTGTATAGATTTTATTACGTTTATAGCAAATGGCATGTACTTAAGGTCTTGAGTTGGTTTTTAGGTCTATTTTGGATGTTTCGGGTTCAAATGGTAGGAAATGTTAACATTTTGAATATGAACATATAAGTTGATAGAAACATGTGTACTAATTTGATGGTATAACAACCTGCTTAATTATCCAAGTTATGTAATGCAATGAATTGAAATTAGAACATAGCTTGCATGCTAAGTAATGATTGTGATGCTTGAATCTAGAATGAATATGTATGTTCTTGAGATGATGTATTTATAGGTGTTCAATATGTTGAGAATGATGAATTAGCATTAGTATTGTTACATATAATGTAGTGAAGTTGAGTTTTTGGGTAATTTAGATCCAATGGATAGACGCTTGGTAGCCTTGTATGAAAAGATACAAAATTTGATCAGGTTGACCCCATGGTCGTAACTTTCCTCTATTGAGGTCCCGACATCAAGTCCCTATTATCAAAGTCACAATATTCCCCTACTGAAGTCGCGACACTAAACCTTCTACAATTAGTGTCACGACATTCCCCTGTTTAAGACACAACAATAAGTTACTGTCTTCATGGTCACGACTCAACCCTTTTGAACTCACGATATAAAGCTACTACCCTCAGTGTCGTGACGCTCACTCTTTGATATCTCAACAATTTCATGTATTAACAGATTTTATGTTTTAATTCCCAATTTGTTTCCAGAGTTTCATAAGGGCTTTCGTAATCCTACTTATAACCCGGATTTGAACAATTAATGTTAATAGAAGTTTTAAAACTATAAAACGGTTGCACGATTTGTCTTTGAATGTTGAATTACAAGTCATAGTTGCTTCGGCAATAAATGTGGTATATCATATCTCGGATTCAACGACCGGGTCGGGAGTGATGTCTTCTCTCTTTTTAATTTAGAGATATATTTTGTGGGTAATTTTGTTGTTTTCAAACATTTCGTCATTGAAACATCACAAGTCACCAACAATTTCTCTTAGAAAGTGAGTTGTTCTTCGTCAGTTTCTTAATATGATTCGATTGCTGACAAGGGTGCTCGATTTGAACTAGCTTTCTTGAAGGACAAAATGCAACACTAATGAGGCCAGAATGATCGGTACGACAAGTGAACTCAGTTTTTTAAACACTATTATCATAAGCACTAGCTGATGTCAAAATTTTGAGAAAGGAATATCACTGCTATCAAAGCCGGGAGTCCAACTTCAACACATCTAACCAATTGAGGGAAACCAGGTGAATAGAGACAAAGTGCAATGAAAGTCACAAAAGGAAACTCGTATAAAAAATAATGTTGGATTTTGGGAGCTAGCCAAACACCTACAAATATAATTAATTTAAAGATCATTATATTAAAGTAACAGATTTAGGAGTGTTTAAATTTCGGTTAAAATTAATCGGTCAGTTAACTAATCTAATTCGATCAGAGATTGGTTAATAATTTTTTGAAAGCTCAGTTATCTGTTAATTTGGCTCGAAAGCGAGTAATTAACCAAATTAATCGAACTTAATATGTAACACCCCTAACCCACATTCGTCACCAAAACAGGGTTACAGGATGTTACCAGAGTTTACAGAATAATTACACATAATTCCACAATTTTCTTATGTTCATATCAAAGTTGTCCTTTCAAGTCATAGTCACTAAATTATTTATATCTTGAGCTACAGAACTTCAAATTAAGTTACGATAATTTTCCCTAAAACTAGACTCACATATCTCCTTACCATAAAATTTTTAGAATTTTTGGTTTAGCCAATAAGTACAGTTTATTCTTTAAAATACCCCTATTTTGCTGTCTGATTGTTCCAAACCTTCATCACTAAAAATTAATTATCTCCTCATACAAAATTTGGATGATGTTTCTATTTATTTATTTTGAAAATAGACTCATTAAGGATTTTAAGCATGTAAATTAAAACCCATAATTATTATTGTACAATTTTTAATGATTTTACCAAGTTAAATCTGTAACATCCTGATTTTCGGATTTATTCGCGGTCCTCAATATTTTGGTAAAGTTTTTAAAATTTGGTATTTGGTTGTGAAATTCATATTTTGAGTAGGTAAATGGGCTTATGGAAGGCCTATGTGTTGGCCAAAACCCGGTGGAATTTTTGAATTTTGGACTTGAGAGGTTAGGGGTCTTGGATAGGTGGACTTATTAATATTTGTGGATAAATTGTGTCACAAAAAGAGCCTTTAGTAAAGTGGCTAAGTGACGCCACTAGGGAGCTATAAGGGTGGCGTGTAAGTGGTTTGGGAAGACATGGGATCGATTCCCTGTGTTGGCAAATATGATGCTAATTTTTATGCTTTGTGCACGCTAGAGTTTAAAGCTGAATGGAACTCTTTGGGGGGAAGAGTTTGAATCGGTCAAATGCATGGTTTAAGGAGGGATAAGGGGAGAGATTTTAAGGATTGGAGAGTGGGATAGAGTTGGCCGAATGTTGGGGATTAGAGACGGGATTTTCAGCAGAGGGGTTTTAGTTAGGGATTTTCGGCACTTGGGTACTTGTGTGCCGTTTTCTCCTTTTGTCTAGTCTTTTCTCTCTTTTTTCTTTTGCAGCCGAATCCATCCCTCTTCCTTTCATCTTCTCTTTCTTTTTCCTCCTTCCAAACCAGCTTACTACTTCTTTCCATTCATCTATCATTTCTTTTCCTTACCCCCTCTTCTGCCGAAATACCGCGAAAAGCTGAAAACTGTGGAGTCGAGGTGGTGCCGATTCTTTGTTGACCAACAATCTTCTTTTTCTTTTCACTTTTTAGGTGATCAATTCTCTTATCTTCTAGGCATAGGCGGATTTAAGAAGAGGAGACTATGGTAAGTGCTCAAACCTTAAGCGATTTCTTTTATGGCTGTTGACAAGAGCCGAAACCCCTATAGTTTAGGGAGGTGGCCGAATATGGGCATAGGCCTTATGGGGTTCTTCTTTTAATTTTTTTTATGGTTTATATAGTGGAGGATCAGCAAGGTGTAGTGTCGACTTGGATTAGCTTGGATCATCGGAGTGACTAGTTCTAGTCATCAACTTCGGCAAAGGTATGGATTCTAAGGCCATTATGGATGGTGGCCGAATGAGTAAGTGTTGGTAGTAGATGGTTTTCGTTTTGGTTTAATTAATGTGGGCTGATATATAAGTGGTTGATTATAGGAGAAATCGTGTAGGAGATCTCGTCAAGGAATATCGCAAATCAGGTGTGTAACGAACCTTCTTTTGTAGCTTAACTCAATAAATGCCGAAAAGCCAAAATGCCGAAAAGCCAAAATGCCGAAATTTTGGCATTTCGAGGACTTGTGAGCAAGCAAACGCTCATCGGTTAATTAGATCCTCTAAGATGATGATCGTGAACGTTGGAAAAGGTAAGAGCATGATGTTTGGCATTCACGGTAAGTTGGGCCTCGAGGGGTTAAAATCGGGCCCAATGGGCTTTCGGGCCTATTTGGGTAAATTTGGTAGAAAATGAAAACCTGTTAAATTGCACGTTGAGACTGGTAATACCATTATGGAATATGAGATAAATGGGCCTAGATGACTAGATCGGCTATGTAGGGCCCATTAGGGGTTTTTGGCCCAATAACTCAGTTTCGCTAAAAATGGGCCAGAAATGCTGTTCAAATAAATGAATAGTTAGTAACTGATAATGAACATGGAAACCCTAGTATTTGGTAAAATTACAGAAATACCCTTATAGTATGAAAATGACTATTTTGCCCCTAGGTAAAAATGACCATTATACCCCTAGGGTTTAGTTATGAATTTGATATATGAGATTTGGATATACATGATTGATATGATATGCACATGATATGTATGATATGCACATGATATGTATGATATGCACATGATAAGTATGATATGCACATGATGTATCCATAAATGCATTGGGTTGGGTTTTTATATGGATGGAGGAAGTGAAGAAGGGCTTGGCCCACCATCGGGTGGCTTTTGCCCCAGTTATTGAAAGAGGCTAGGCCTCCAGTTATATGATAAAGCAGCTATGGTGCCAGTGGAGAGTTTGGTTGGGTGGGTTGAGTTATTCCCCACATGGAGAGCTTGGTTGGTACGGGTGGAGAGTAGCGGATGGTGGGTTGAGTAGTCTCCCCAAATGGGTTTGCATTCTTGCATGAATGTTACATGTGATGTTGAAATGGGCCTATGGGCCATACTATTTATAGAAAAAGGCTTCGGCCCAGTGATATGAATAATGAAAAGGCTTCGGCCCAGTATATGAACAAATAAAGGCTTCTACCCAAAGATATGTGTAAATCGAATTTGGGCTTAGGCCCAGTAGGCTGATATTGACTTGGGCTCTGAAGGGGGCTTGTTGCACACTGAGTTTTCCAAACTCACCCCCCTTTCTTTCTAATCTTTTCAGGTGAGCCTTGATATAGGGACTTGGAGCCGGAGGGGATTTGGGGTGGCCATGATGATCACGTTTGGACTTACCAACAAATAAACGGTTTTTCTTTCAGTTTATCTTCACTTTTAATATTATTTATATTTGGGTTGTAATAAGGCCATTTTAACTATTTATTTGGGATTATCTTTAAATAACTCTATATTTTCTGATAATAATCAAAATGGGCTAGACTTAGGACGCGTTTTCAAAGTGATACCTGTTTTCAAAATAACACAACGACACACATAATTGGTATAACAAAGATAACCACTTAAAGGAAATTTCAACTCGTTTACCAAAGTGTGGCAATGGTTGTGGGCATGTCTAGGATTGGATCCAAACAAGAGCTTGGTACTTAAGCAGCCTTCATGGCTCACCTCCTCTGTTTCGGATACCTACCTGGTGCTCAGCCTCCATTCACTCTGGTTAGCCATCAATAGTCAGTTTTTAGATAATAAAACGGAACATGGATTTTTAAACTGCGTGTGACATGTCATATTCGGCCATAACGTCCAGGCCGGGTTTGGGGTGTTACAAAAACAGGGGATTCCAAAATCATTTTGACTCTGTCTCACAAAAATTCAAATATCTCATAGTATGAAATTATTTTGATTTCACCGTTTCTTCTATGTAAAACTAGACTCAATAGGCTTTAATTTCATATTCTATTAAGCCTTTAAGTCGATTTCCACAATTTTTGGTGATTTTTCAAAATTGGACTACTACTTCTATCCAAAACTATTTTAGTGAAAAATGTTGATAACTAAGATTATAACACCTTTACTTCCTTTCAATTAAACCCTATACATGCCATATAAACCTTAAAATGCATAATAAAATTTACCGAAGTAATCTGGATAGTGTGCCTTGATGTGTTGATCCGATCCACCGGTTTCACATCAATCTACAAAGAATATTTAACACACAGGAGTAAGCTTATGAAAGCTTAGTAAGTTCATAGGCATAGAAAATAATTCTTACCGAAAATCTTATAACAATTATAAAACATATAATTTCATCAATTCTTCCTGTCAATCACAAAATCAATGACAAAATTCACTTGATTAAGCTCAATATCAATATATAATCAATTTCAATCTCTTGGGTCCATTTATCGCTTACTTTTCTTAATCAATTTAGGGAACGGTTATGGAATTGAGTACTTCATTTTCACAATGCCATAGTATAACTATGGTCTTGCACATAATCATATATCACACACTGAAGCCATAGCCCAGCCATGGTCTTATACAGATCACATATCATAGTGATGACATATCCCAGATATAGTCTTACACAGAAGCACATATATCACCGATGCCATATCCCAGATATGGTCTTATACGGAAGCTCATATGATACCGATGCCATGTCCCAGACATGGTCTTATACGAAAACACATTATCACATCACACCGATGCCATAGCCCAACTATGGTCTTATACGGGAGCACATATCACATTGCACCGATGCCATAGCCTAGCTATGGTCTTATACGGGAGCACATATCACATCTTTTCCGTCAATTCATCATGGTCACAGAACGAAAGTACTCTATCCGATGTTCCACTAAATTAGAACTTTATTCAAATATCTATACGTTCACAATTATCTCAGTTTAATAACATTCATATACAATAACATACCATAGCATTCATGAATTTTCATAAAAATTCATTAAATTTAGCTATATGAACTTACCTGGGCAAATTTGCAAAAGTCGTACAAGTTCAGGGACTAATCGGCTATTTTTCTTTTCCACGATTCACTTCGGGTTCTTGTTCTATAATTGTAAAATCATTCATTTATTAGCATTCATTTCAATTTTACTCTACTTCACAGTTTATACCCTTTATTACTAAAATTACACTTTTGCCTCAAATTTAATAGTTTTTTTACAATTTAGTCCCTGCTCAATTAACCCATCAATTGAGCTAATTTTTCTCAATTAACACTTTATTTATTCATTCTAAGCTACTACAAAACCTTTGAAAATCATAATTTTAGCACCAAACCTTAATTCACAACTTTTTCACAATTAGGTTCAAAATTCAATTTCTATCAAAATCACTTAATAAAATCATCATATAATAAAATAAGAACTTTAATTCCATAATAATTCACCATAAACATACAACACTTATTCATGGTAACTTTTAAAGTCACCCATAAAATCAAAAACTAATGAATTAGATAATTGGACCTAATTACAAAAGTCTTAAAAATACAAAAATTATAAGAAAAGGGCAAGAAATAAACTCACATGCAGTAAAATTGTGAAAAAACAGCTTAAAAGCTCTCTCCCATGGCTGTCTGGCTGAAATTATGAAGAAGAATAGCCTAGAAATCTCTTTCAATTTTTATTTATTTAAGTTATTTATATAAAATTTACAATTTTGCCCATTAATCACATGATTTTTATTTTCTTTTCTGCTTATGCCGCCTCATGCTTTTACTTTAGGCTTAATTGCTCCTTAAGTCCTCCCTTATTTATTTATCAAGCTATCAAGTCACTATTTCTTTAATTAGCAAGTTTTGCACCTTTTTCGATTCAGTCCTTTTTACTAATTAACTATCAAAATGTTAATATTTTCTAACGAAACTTTAATACTAACTCAATAACACTCCATAAATAATTCTAAAAATATTTATGGCTCAATTTATGAATTCGAGGTCTCAATACCTCGTTCTTGACCCAATTACCTAATAATTTCCTTTTAAATCACAAAATTCACTAATTCAAAAATATTTCTAATGTGACACCTAACTCATTTATTAATTTATTAAATTTTCAAACTTACTTGTCAGATTTAGTGATCCCAAATCACTGTTTCCGACACCACTAAAAACTGGGCTGTTACATACTAACTAATATCATATATTATATGCATTAGGCTTAGCCTACTGCCCACCTAATCCCCAACCAGTGGCTCACCCCAGCACTACTAAGTCCTACCCAATATAAACCTAATCTAGTATAATTTATAAACCCAACCCAATTTAAAGTATTAGGACTGAATCCCCAACTTTCATAAAATACAAGTACTAATAGAGATATTTAGCCGATTATTTTAACCTGAAAGTTTCAGGGATGGACTTGCTCAATTGGTTTGCAGACAAGTCTAGATACAAAAGCTTGGACATAAGTCCTAGTTCCAAGGGTACACTACCAGAAAGTTTATTTCCATTCAAACCAAGATAAAGCAAAGATGTCAACTTCTGCACAACTCCCAATAGGAAGACACTACACCTTGAAATTCATTGTCAAGTTAATGAATTTTAGTTTCAGGTAAACAGATAAATATTTAGATATATTCCCTCTAAGTTATTTTTTTCAAGGCGGACTCTCTTCAAGCTAGTGCAAATTTTCAACCCTTGAGGAATTGGCCCAGTAAGCTGGTTGTCATTTGCTGTGAAGTATTCAAGTGATCCACCATGGCAAATGCCTTGCAGCAAATTTGTGTTAATCATACAGGTTTTAACTTGAAGCTTTATCAAGTGAGTTTTGTTGTTTGATAGTGTGATATAAGAGTCAAGAGTTATATTACAGAATATTACAAACTGTATTTCCCGTAAGATAGAATTTGTTTGTAAATTAGATCGGAGGTTACGAGATTAACTTTGTTAACTCAAAAGATTGGAGGTTACGAGCTTAACTCTACTAATCTTAATAATCAGCTGGGAGCGTAGGTCCATAAGTTGTCAGAAAGCCAAAGGTCGTGATATTAAATCAAGCGAACCATAAGAAAGCCAAAAATCATTATCGTAAATCAGCTTGACAACCCAAAAGATATAAATCAGATCTATACTCACACATAGAGCATGCAAGAATAAAGCAGCAAGATACTCCATAAATAGTAAACTAAAGTCCCTTAGGAAGGCGAGGAGAACCAAACTGTAGCACACAACATCGATATCAGATCATATTTGGGACCATATATTCCAAAAGATCCACACCAGTTGCAAACTCATAGTATCAAAACTTTTATGGGATTATAGAAAAGGCGAATAATTCAAATGGATATTTTGTGTCTTTTGGCATTCTATCTCATAAAAAACCTCATCAAACAGATGAATGCTTATTCATATGGAAATGTTCTGGTGCAATGTTTAAGAAATTTACAAGTTTACTAAATGTCTGATTTTCAATAAATTGTACTTGGAAAACACTATCACTAAAGAGGTGTGGCGCAAAATCAAACTTGCGGGAGGAAAACATATTTGCCTGAAGTGATACCAACATAAATATGACTATCTCAACAAGTGCAGATTCAACAGTAGTTCGAAACCCATAGTTATACTCGCAAAATCCAACTTCAAAGGCTATTTATAACTTATCCTGTAATGGCCCAAATTTCATGATGTCGAAAATAGTGGTTCGAGACCAATAAATTCAAAAAATAAGCTCGTAAATTTATTTATTTAATAATTAAGAGCCAAATGTGATTTTTGAGAGATTTTTGAATTAGTAATTTGTGTTTTATAAAGATTTATTAAGTCAAGAAATTGAGGAAAAGAGGTATCGAGACCTCGATGTTATAAATTGAGCTATAAATATTTTTATAAATATTTACGGAGTGTCAATAAGGTAGTATTAAAATTTCATCAGAAAATTTTGACGTTTGGGTGGTTAATTAAATAAAAAGGACTAAATTGAAAAACCTGTAAAAGTTGCTAAAAGGATTAAATAGCTCAATTGTCAAATAAGGAAGAATATAAAGTAAAAATAAGCCCAAAGGAGATATTTTGGGCGGCAATAGCTGAGAAAAATCAGGAAATGGATGAAACAAGGGCAAAATTGGAAAATTACCAAAATTAACTAAATAAAAATGGGACCAAATTGGAATATCTAGAGTTCTCTTCATTTCTCTTCATTTTCATCAGCTGAAAAATAGCCATGGAAGACGGTTCAAGCTATTTTTCATACTCTAGCTTCATGTAAGTTTAATTCTTGCTTTCTCCTTGAAATTTCTAAGATTTTGGACTTTTACAATTGGGTCCAACTTTCTATGTCATTAGTTTTTGATTCCATGGCTAACTTTTAAAGTTTCTATGGATGAGTGATGGAAGTATATGATGAATAAACATGGAATTGAAGCTATAATTTTGATATATGATGATTTTATCAAGTAAAATTGATGGAAATTGATTTTAGGACCTAATTGTAAAAGAGTTTGGAATTAAGGTCTAGTGCTAAAGTTCTTATTTTCAAGGGTTGTGAAGTAGTTTAAAATGATAGAATAAAGTATTAAATGAGAAAAATTAGCTCAATTGAGGGGTTAATTGAGCAAGGATTGAATTGTATGAACTGTGAAATTTGGGCCAAAATGGAAATTAATATTTTGCACTAAAACTGTATTAGACGGCAGCAGTAGTCTAACTTTGAAAAATCACCAAAAATTGTATAAATCGAATTAGAGAATGAATAAAATATAAAATTAAATTTTATTGAGTCTAGTTTCTTATAGAAGAAATGATGTAAATAATGGAATCATAAATCATGAGATATAATGAATTTTGTGAGACCATGTCAGAATGATTTTGGGTTCCCCTGTTCTGACTTTGGAAAATCATAAAAAAATTGGAGAAAAATAATTAGGGCCTTAAATTTATATGTTTAGAATCCTGAATGAGTCTATTTTCAAGAGAAACAAATGGGAACATCATTTGAATCTTGTACAAGGAGATAATTAATTTTTAGTGAAGAAGAGTCGGAACTGTCAGACAACAGAACAGGGGTGAATTTAAAGAATAAACTGTACTTATTGGTTAAACAAAAAATTATAAAAATTTTATGGTAAGAAGATACATAAGTCTAGTTTCAGGAAAAATTAGCGGATCTTAATTTGGAGTTCTATAGCTCAAGATAAAAATAATTTATTGACTATGACACGGATGGACAGCTTTGAATATACATATAAGTAAATAGTGAAAGTATAGATAATGTTACTTATAAGCGTGATATATATACATTAAGGATGTGGAATGAAGAGGAGAAGGAGGAAAATATATGAAGGACTTGTGTATAAATTGATCACATACCCGATCATAATTTATAAATGTTGAATTAGAAATGATATCATGTTTTATTTCAAATATTTATTATGAAATTAGTATTATGGTTGTGGTATAAAAATCGAATTGTAAGTTCGTGTAACTTGAATTATATTCTTAAATGCTTGAAATATATGTTATTGATGTGAATATGATTTGAATGTTCATTGTATGATAATTGGTGAAATATTGATAATATTTGATAAAAAGGGAAAATAAATCCCTGTTGGATGGAATGGATTTCAATAGATCTCTGAAAAAGAATTGACGGTAAAAAGGATCTAGCCCGGATGGGTGACCCTATCCTCATATAGCCCTCCCGAAGGATATGTATAGAATGGCTTTAGCCCGGATGGGTAATCCGAATTAGGGTCTGAATTTAGCCTGGACTGGTAATTCAGATCCAAGCTCATTAAAGTAATTATCGTTGCAGGGGATTTAGCCTGGACTGGTAATCCCGACAATACTCTATGAGTTTATATTACAGGGGATTTAGCCTGGACTGGTAATCACATTGTGAGGATGAGGTTCGTGGGAGTTCGCTCTCTGAAATGGAAATGTGCGCACATGAATACGAATTGACGAACCTGGAATTGTACACTAAAAGTGTACCTTTGAAAATCCATCAAAATTCTGAGAAATTCAACAGGATAAATATAGGAAATGGTAAGTACTTGAAATCATGAAATTAAACTTGAAATACATAGAGATGATAATTTTTTTATATATTGAAATATGACAAGAAAAATGGTACTGTAAACTCCGGTAATGCCTCGTACCTTATTCCGGCGACGGATACAGGTAAGAGGTGTTACATATCCTATATCAAGAGGTGCAAGTGAATGCATAATAATCAAGAGAAATCGTACAAACATGTCAATATCCCGAAAAGTAATCATAGTGTGGACCCGAATGATTTCATTAGTCATTTACCTGATAACATCCTTCACCAAATCATTTTGCTGCTCCCTATTCAATCCGATGTCCGAAATTAATGTCTTTTCAGTTTAGAGACAACGGTGCTTTTTGGGGCAACTGTTGGTTCTTTTTGGAAGATGTCATGGTTGATATCAGACAAGGTCCTCTAACGCATTGGACGTGGGACTTTGAGGCTGAGACTCCCTTTCCCTTCTCGTTATCGTTATGGTCTCTGTAAAAGAAATCATTGTGGCCTTTTCAAGTAGGTGACCTGTGTAGCACCCCTAACCTGTATCTGTCGCCGGACTAGAGTTAAAGGCATTACCGGACAATTGGAACTCATAAACAACATAGCATTATAATTCAAACATCATCATAAAGTCCCATATGTAGGTCTATAAGACCTTAAACATGCTTTTCGAAGGGGGCGGGGCTAAACTAAACTCATACAAAATTTTTCGAAAACTTAAAATTTTTTTTTCAAAGTTGTATAGGTCACACACCCGTGTGAACAGACCCTGTGCCTCACATGGCATTAGACACGCCCGTGTGTCTAAGCCATGGCCAAACAGGGCATACATGCTGACTTGATCACACGACCAGACCACACGCCCGTGTGTCCAGCCCATGTTCCTATCATACGCCGGTGTTCAGGCCGTGTGCTCGGCCGTGTCAAATATAGGGGGTATTTTGTTTGTGACATCAGCATACCAATTAGGGTCACACGGTCAGGGCACACGCCCGTGTGTGAACCCGTGTGGCACACACGGCCAATAGACACGCCCGTGTGCCTAGGCCGTGCTCAAGCCTGACTTACAAATGTAGGGCACCCCAGAGGACGCACGGCCGTGTAACGTGACCATGTGTCGCACACGGCTGAGACACACGCCCGTGTCTCTACCCGTGTGGACAAAAATAGGCCATTTGAATAGCCAATTTCCCACCCCTTTTGGGTCATACCTAAAAGCACCAAACCAAACATATTTTCACTACATTTTATGACCAATTCTCAACCAAAACATATATCATTTATGCCAAATCACAAGTTACCAAATCATGCTTAATACACATACCAAATCATATCAAAAACATATCATTCACACATTCACTTTACCTTATTCAATCTCAAGCCATAACTTACCAAATTGACCAATTCATTTTGACCATTCATGAACATGTCACATTAATATATTTCGTAACATCTCATACACCAAAATCATATCATAACCACTACCATACCAAGCCACATCAGATGGCTAAATATACACATCACAAAACATAAACTAAACACTTCTAGCCTATATATGCCATGCTTTTATATATACATTCTCAAAAGTACCAAAATAAGGCTCAATAGTGTGGTGATGATCCTCGACGATCCCCGAGCTCTAAGTAGCTTCGATATCTATAAAACAATGTAAACATACACAAAGTAAGCTTTCAAAAGCTTAGTAAGCTCGTACCTAATGTCATTGACAATTTACAATATATATATATATATATATATATATATATATAACATCAACACATAAGTACTTAGTAGATCTCAATTCATCTAACAAATCTAAACAAACATAATTCATATGTTTATACCAACTCATTGAACTTCATATGCATAATATTATCTACCACATAAGTATCGTACATACCTGAACATTCCAGTATTTATTCGTTTTCATTCTCACCTCTCATTCCGATGTTTTAAAGTTTTTCGAAGATTATCCATGCTTTAAACATCCGCACACTTAGTGCTTTAAAGGTTAGCTGAAGCTATAACGATTCCACACATTTAATGCCATTTCAATCAACCGAAGCTAAGTCGATATCGCACACTTAGTGCCTCATATAGCCGAAGCTAGTTTAAATCGCACACTTAGTGCCAATTACCATCAATTTATCATCGTATTAATTCAAACTAAATATATATACAATCCATGTATAATCAAAGCATCAACACATACTCATAACATCATATTTTACGTACGAACTTACCTCGTACTCGGAATTGTCGACTCGGATCGTCTACTCTATAATCTTCGATTTCCCTCAATCTAAATCTAAATTTCTCTTTTCTTGATCTATAAGTATTCAAAATTAACCCTTTTTATTCACTAAATCATTCAAAACAATCCATAGACACATATTTAGGGTATTTTACAAAATAGCCCTCACATTTTCATATTTCGATACTTTAGTCCTTGATTCATAAAATCACAAAATACACATAATTTCAATGAACCCATGCATAGCTGAATATCATAAGGACTTCTAGGATCCCAAAACTTTCATTTATTTCACAATTCAACCCCTCAATTTACACTTTTCTAAATTAAATACCTAATATGCATTTTTACACAAAATCACTTTACAAAACATGTATATCAAGCACTAAGCTTTCATGATTCATCATTAAACATCATAAAACACATGAATTCATCAATGGAATCTTTCAAAATCATCAACCAATTTAAAAATTAAGGCATGGGCTTGATAAATTACTAAGCAATGATCTCAAAAACATAGAAATTATCAAAAACGGATCAAAAACCATACCTTAATTCTCAAATTTCCTAGCCGAACGTTAGCTCAATTTTTTTCTTTTCTTTTTCTTTGATTTTCGGTAATAGGTAGATGAATATGGCTTTGTTTCATATATTTGTTTTATTATTAATCATTTAATAATTGTTTTACCATTTTTCCCTTTCATTAAACCATTATGAATTCATATATATTAAGGTTATAAATGTCCATTATACATGTAATGTAACACCCCTTACCCATATCCGTTGCCGGAATAGGGTACGAGGCATTACTGGAGTTTACTAAACATTTTCAGATAATTTCAAATAATTTATTATTCATATATTTGAAAATAATCATAACGTCCTTCAATTGGGCCCTCGAAGCCCAAAACATACATTAAACATTCAATTCACATTCATGTCACATAAGTGTACAATTCAAACATTCAATAATTCAATTTAAGCTGCACAAACTTACTTCGTTGCTTGTTCGTGTTTATAATTTCACTAATCCTAAAACTTTTCTTTTTCCACGTTCAAGTCTCATATTTGAGCCGCCCAGATCTTTATAAATAAATTTGATCATCATTTTATTTATTTCATATTCTGATACGTTCAATTAATGCTCCAAACAAAATTATCATTTTGCCCCTAAACTTTTAATTAATGATGATTTCATCCATGGGCTTAGAAAATAAAATTCTTGCAATTTTAAATAATAAAATAATACATTTCATACCCGTAATATTTTACTTTTATTCAATTTAGTCCCTAAGCCTAAAACATACAAATTAGCCATGCTAGCTAAATATTCATACATATTTTCCGCCTCCTCCTCTCCATTCCACATCCTTAATTTATAGAACAAGCTATAAGTAACATTATCAATAATTTCACTATTTACTTATATGTATATTCAAAACTATCCATTTGAGTCATAGTCACTAAATTATTTATATCTTGAGCTACAGACCTCGAAATTAAGATCCGCTAATTTTCCCTGAAACTAGACTTACATATCTTCTTACAATAAAATTTTCAGAATTTTTGGTTTAGCCAATAAGTACAGTTTATTCTTTAAATTTACCCCTATTCTACTATCTGACAGTTCCGACCCTCCTTCTTAAGAATTAATTATCTCATCGTACGACATTCAGATGATGTTCCCACTTATTTCTCTTGAAAATAGACTCATTAAGGATTTTAAATATATAAATTTAAGCCCTTAACTATATTTCTCCAATTGTTTATGATTTTCCAAATTTAGAATAGGGGAACCCAAAATCATTCTGACCTTGTCTCACTAAATTTATTATATCTCACAACTCACAATTCTATTACTTACACCGTTTCTTCTATAAGAAACTAGACTCAATAAGATTTAATTTCATATTCTAATTCTATTTACACAATTTATGGTGGTTTTTCAAAGTAGCCTACTGTTGCTGTCTAAAATTGTTTTAGTGCAAGATGTTTATTTACCATGTTTATAACACCCTTATTTTCTTTCTCTGCACTATTTCTCATTATTTTCTCTTATTTTCTCTTCACTAACATATCAAGAACATAAGACCTTATATAAGAAAACTCTACAATAACATCAATTCCATGTTTTTTTTCAATAATATAATCTTAAAAATATATTGAAATCTTGATGTTCTTACCTTGTCCCATTGATTTCAATCTTTAACTTGGTTTTCTCTCTTCTCCAGCTTCTATTTCTTGAATCTAACTTGATATTCTAACTCTCCTTAGTCTCCTTAACACTTTTATCTCTTGGTAGCTATGGAAATTCTTTTGATTTCTAGGTGAAAATGGTGAATTTTTGGTAGAAGGACTAAATTGTAAAGAAAGGAAAGTTTCTTCTTCTCTTTTCTTTCTAACGTGGGATGCATGGAAATGGATGGTGTTGTTCCCTCTTTTTTTTTCGTTCCACACACACATATATATACACTAAATAAAATAATAAAATAATAATAAATATCTTATTAAATATTATTTTATAATATTTTTCTAATTAAATAATTATAAAATATCATCAACATCATCATTACTTTCCAGATTTCTCTCTCTTCCAATTGACCATTTTGCCCTTTGTGATCTTCTAAATTCCATCATTGAATCATCATATAATTTGGTAAAATTATGATTTAGTCCCTCATTATTCTTTTCCTATTCAATTTAGTCCTAATTCATCCATTTTCCTTATCTTCTAGATCATTCCACCCTTAAAATATTTACACTATTAGTCTTTTAACTTTTCCATATTTACACTTTAGCCCCTCAAATTTTGAGTATTTACTCTGCTGCAACAAAACTTTTCTCACTTTTACAATTTAGTCCTTTCTTGAATTAATATATCATAATATACTTCCCAATGTTAACAGAACTCAAAATTTTCCCTTTTTGTCTTTTTATATCCTTATTTTACTATATCAAGGATAATATCTTACTATAAAAATTTTCGGGATATTACATTTCTCTCCCCCTTAAAATAAATTTCGTCCTCGAAATTTCCTTGTTTTATTTTGATCATGAACTTCATTATTTTTTATAATTCTATAGTTTCTTTCTGCACATATTTACCTAGTTTATCATTTATTTCCATTTTTTATCCTTTCATTTCACAAATTATTTTAATTCAATATTTCACATTTGCTTTTCAGAGCTTCCACCAACAGAAATTAGAAGATAATATTATATGAATCTTAGTATCAAGTGTTCTATCACATATATTGGCTTGGAAAACCAAAGAGAGATAGAGTAATATCACTTGTGAATCAATCAGACTTGCAAAAATTTCTGTCTGTTAGCATATTTATCCAACCTTTCCATATAATAGTTATAGCATCCAAACATGAACAGTTGTATATACCTCTGAAAATATCAGTACATATAAGACACCCATATAAAATCCCAAAAATCTACTGTAATATACCCAATTATAATAGCTATATTCAAATATTTTTGCAATTTATTCACCAACCATTGACTAGTATAATCATCAATAATTTCACATCATTCAGTTCACTCAAGAAACTAATTCGGAAGAAATTTTCAGTTAATCATTCTGTAAATACAATATCTGAATAAATCAATTTTCCTATAAATAACTTCTTTCTTTAGCAGTGGTACTGTATATCCCAAGTAGTTTTCAAAAAATCTAATATCTCTATTCAGAACCTATCTTCACTTATTAACTCATTCTCAGTTTTAACCGCATTATCAATTGCTCAACTATTGAACTTTTTCACTTTCACCGTTTTGAACTTAATCAATATAAATCTATAAATTTCATTGCATATAACTGTACTGGTAAGGGGATAGAGATTGTAAAGCCTCATAATTTAATTTTCATGTATTTACTCATATAACATAGCATTTATCATTCTCAAGTACTATAAAACATTTATCTGTATCTTTACGAGTTTTGTTTCATCGTAATCAACATTTTTACTCAGAGATAATCCTTTACCTTGTAACGAAAATTGTTTACTTTTTCAACAGAGGCTCAGTATACTAAACAGAACACTTAGGATATACGGAACTGATACAAATGCATTATTAAATAGAGAGCACAAATGTGTTAATAATTGGAGAGTACTAAGGTGCTACTAATCAGAAAATGCACTAAGGTCCCTTACTAATATCCAAGTGGTTCTAATCTCGTCTACTTGAGCAAATTATATCATGCACGCATATCACTTTTACATTTTTCGCATAATGCTCTTATATACTTTAATTCTTGTACCAATAATCCATATATTTATATCTTCTCTATCCTTAATACATGTAATATATTTCAAAATTCACTATTCATTCGTAATTTACTAATAATCCTTATCATGTACTTCATATATCACTATCCAATTCCAATTTCACTTTCGATTCATTCGCAACTCAATTTAATTTCACTTTCTCATCAATATACAATTCAATACTAATATTTATCCATTATTCAATTCAATTTCCATTCAATTCAACAATAACACTTACCTCATTTCATCGAAACATCCCGTACCATCAAATTTCCATTATAATCCATCGTCACATAACATGTAGTCGACATTTTAACTACCGGTTTCTTTACGGGGTACATTATATTATTATTCAGAATATCATTAACATAAAATTCGATACAATTAAAGCATGATAGATTCATGTATAACAATGATAACGTAAATAACATGCTTATTAATTCACACGAACTTACTCTATTCCATCTTATCGAGGTTTGCTCAAATATCGAGCACATTGCTCATAAATTTTCACAAACATATACTTGCATTTATATAATCACTTTCACATGTATTTTCACTTAATCGATTTCCCGTTGAACTCATAGGAATAATAACAGATACACAGTTGTCTGCACATATTTCCACACTTGTAGCCGAAGTTACCTGGTACGCATAGTAGCCTGCACTTAGCACTACACATGCGATCAATTGTCCAGTACACGTAGTAGCCTGCACTTAGTACTACACACGTGACCAAAAATCATCTTGAACACATAGTAGCCTGCACATAGTACTACACATGTGTTCTCACAACGGATCATTTGTATCTTTTCTATTCCGAAGGTTCAACCGGGAAATCTTTCTCTTCAACTTTTAATAATCTCATTCTTAGTCTATGTCAATTTGCAATTTACATCAAATAATCAGTCTATAGGCAACCGCATCTCATATGATAACAAAATATAATAACATAGAAAGAATCGATAAATTATTTACGTACAAACTTACTCATTTCATTTATTCAATCAATACACATTTCAATTAATCACATATATTCTCAATTCAATACAATTCACTTTACTTTTCAATAACAAATATTCAAATTTCACAATAATCACATATTCATATTAATTTCATTACATTCCCAATCAATATCTTTTTCAAATATAACATACATCAAATATTCAATTTCCACATCAATCACATATATCCATACAAATTTAATTCAATATTGATACTTACCTTAAAATTTTACTTATTATACACATAAATTTAAATATAACATTTATTCATACCTTTATGAGTTCCGACTCATCATAATAAACTTTTACTCATATATTTGAATATCGCTTTCAACATTATTGGAATTAGCTTGGTTGGGAAAGCATCTTTATCTTTAAGTAAAATAAATCTCATCAAAGTTGGAAGATATCACATTATCTTATCACAGGTTATATATTTATTTTTAGACTTCACATATGCTACGTTCAGCCTGAGAACAAACAAACCTTAGCTCTGATACCAAAAAATATAATACCCCTTACCCGTATCCGTTGCCGGAATAGGGTACGAGGCATTACTGGAGTTTACTGAACATTTTCAGATAATTCCGAATCATTTATTATTCATATATTTGAAAATAATCATAACGTCCTTCAATTGGGCCCTCGAAGCCCAAAACATACATTAAACATTCAATTCACATTCATGTCACATAAATGTACAATTCAAACATTCAATAATTCAATTTAAGTTGCACGAACTTACTTCGTTGCTTGTTCGTGTTTACAATTTCACTAATCCAAAAATTTTTCTTTTTCCACATTCAAGTCTCATATTTGAGCCGCCCGGATCTTTATAAATAAATTTGATCATCATTTTATTTATTTCATATTCTGATACGTTCAATTAATGCTCCAAACAAAATTATCATTTTGCCCCTAAACTTTTAATTAATGACGATTTCATCCATGGGCTCAGAAAATAAAATTCTTGTAGTTTTAAATAATAAAATAATACATTTCATGCAAATTGGTCATTTCCAACATTTTTACAAAATTACCCATAATATTTTACTTTTATTCAATTTAGTCCCTAAGCCTAAAACATACAAATTAGCCATGCTAGCTGAATATTCATACATATTTTCCTCATCCTCCTCTCCATTCCACATCCTTAATTTATATAACATGCTATAAGTAACATTATCAATAATTTCACTATTTACTTATATGTATATTCAAAACTGTCCATTTGAGTCATAGTCACTAAATTATTTATATCTTGAGCTACAGACCTTAAAATTAAGATCCGCTAATTTTCCTTGAAACTAGACTTACGTATCTTCTTACCACAAAATTTTCAGAATTTTTGGTTTAGCCAATAAGTACAGTTTATTCTTTAAATTTACCCCTATTCTACTGTATGATAGTTCCGACCCTTCTTCCCTACGAATTAATTATCTCATCGTACGAGATTCGGATAATGTTTCTGCTTATTTCTCTTGAAAATAGACTCATTAAGGATTTTAAACATATAAATTTAAGCCTTTATATATTTTTATCCAATTTTTTATGATTTTCCAAATCAAAACAGGGGAGCCCAAAATCATTCTAACCTTGTCTCACTAAATTTATTATATCTCACAACTCACAATTCTATTACTTACACCGTTTCTTCTATAAGAAACTAGACTCAATAAGTTTTAATTTCATATTTTACTAATCCTCTAATTCTATTTACACAATTTATGGTGGTTTTTCAAAGTTAGCCTACTGTTGCTGTCCAAAACTGTTTTAGTGCAAGATGTTTATTTACCATGTTTATAACACCCTTATTTTCTTTCTTTGCACTATTTCTCATTATTTTCTCTTATTTTCTCTTCACTAACTTATCAAGAACATAAGACCTTATATAAGAAAACTCTACAATAACATCAATTCCATGTTTTTTTTTTCAATAATATAATCTTAAAAATATATTGAAATCTTGATGTTCTTACCTTGTCCCATTGATTTCAATCTTTAACTTGGTTTTCTCTCTCCTCCAGCTTCTATTTCTTGAATCTAACTTGATATTCTAACTCCCCTTAGTCTCCTTAACACTTTTATCTCTTGATAGCTATGGAAATTCTTTTGATTTCTAGGTGAAAATGGTGAATTTTTGGTAGAAGGACTAAATTGTAAAGAAAGGAAAGTTTCTTCTTCTCTTTTCTTTCTAACGTGGGATGCATGGAAATGGATGGTGTTGTTCCCTCTTTTTTTTTTTTTTTTTCCACACACACATATATATACACTAAATAAAATAATAAAATAATAATAAATATCTTATTAAATATTATTTTATAATATTTTTCTAATTAAATAATTATAAAATATCATCAACATCATCATTACTTTCCAGATTTCTCTCTCTTCCAATTGACCATTTTGCCCTTTGTGATCTTTTAAATTCCATCATTGAATCATCATATAATTTGGTAAAATTACGATTTAGTCCCTCATAATTCTTTTCCTATTCAATTTAGTCCTAATTCATCCATTATCCTTAGTTTCTAGATCATTCCACCCTTAAAATATTTACACTATTAGTCCTTCAACTTTTTCATATTTACACTTTAGCCCCTTAAATTTTGAGTATTTACTCTGGTGCAACAAAACTTTTCTCACTTTTACAATTTAGTCCTTTCTTGAATTAATATATCATAATATACTTTCCAATGTTGACATAACTCAAAATTTTCCATTTTTGTCTCTTTATTTCCTTATTTTACCATATCAAGGATAATATCTTATTGTAAAAATTTTCGGGATGTTACATGTAAATGGCATAATAACCACATAAGGACCTCTCAATTATAAAGTTAAGTCAAATAGGCACTTTTAACATCTAGCACACAGCGTTTACAATTTACGCGATTAGGTCTTTTTTATCAAATTGAACACACAAACGATCGAATTTTCATACGAGACTTTCACACATGCTAATTCACATATCATAAGCATGAAAAATAATATTTAAACATTTTTCTAACTCGGATTTGTGGTCCTAAAACCACTATTCCGACTAGCGTCTAAACCAGACTGTTACAATTCTCCCCCTTTAGGAATTTTCGTCCTCGAAAATCTTACCGATAAACAGATTCAGATATTGCTGTCTCATAGCATCTTCAGGCTCCCACGTGGCCTCTTCGATACCGTGTCGATGCCACATAACCTTCACTAATAGAATTCTCTTATTTCTTAGTTCTTTAACTTCATGAGCTAAGATACAGATCGGCTTTTCTTCGTAAGTCATATCAGACTGAATCTCAATTTCAGATGGAGGAATTACATGTGACGGATCAGATCTGTATCATCAAAGCATCGATACGTGAAACACATTATGAATCTTTTCTAACTCTGGTGGCAACAGTAGTCAATAAGCAACTGGCCCGACACGCTCGATAATTTCATACGGCCTGATGAACCTCGGACTCAAGTTGCCTTTTCTACCAAATCGAAGCACTTTCTTCCACAGAGACACTTTTAGAAACACTTTGTCGCCGATCTCATACTCAATGTCTTTCTTTTCAAATCCGCATATGATTTCTGATGATCTGAAGCTGTTTTTAAACTATCTCGGATCACTTTCACTTTTTGTTCAGTCTCTTTTACTAAATCAATTCCGTGAATCTTACTTTCACTAAGTTCAGTCCAGTACAATGGTGTACGACATTTACGACCGTGTAAAGCCTCATAAGGTGCCATTTTGATACTCGATTGAAAGCTATTATTATACGCAAATTCAATCAGAGGTAAGTATCGTTCCCACGTACCTTCGAATTCGAGAAAGCAACATCTCAACATATCCTCAAGTATCTGAATGATTCGCTCGGACTGACCATCTGTTTGCGGATGGAAAGCAATACTAAAATGTAGTTTAGTACCTAGAGCATCTTGCAGTTTCTTCCAAAACCGCGATGTAAACCTCGAATCTTTATTCGAAACAACAGAAATAAGCACACCATGTAACCTCACAATCTGAGAAACATACAATTCATCTTGCTTATCAAGCGAATAATCTGTACGAATTGGAACAAAATGAGCCAACTTAGTCAATCTATCCACAATAACCCAGATTGCATCTTTCTTGCTCGATGTTAACGGTAATCTAGATACAAAATCCATAGTAACTCTGTCCCATTTCCACTCATGTATCATGATCAGCTGAAGCAATCCAGAAAGCACCTGATGTTCAGCTCTTACTTGCTGACAGATCAGACATTTAGAAACAAAGTCAGAGATATTTCTTTTCATTCCAGCCCACCAGTAATGTTGTTTCAGATCATTATACATTTTCGTACTACCCAGATGCACAGATAACCGACTACTGTAAGCTTCACTTAGAATCATCTATATTAACTCTGGAATTCTCGGAACACAAATTCGATCTTGGAATCTCAAACAATCATCTTTATCCACTCTAAATTCTAAATCAGTCTCTACATCGCACTGAGCTCGTTTAGCTAAAATCTCATTATCAATCTTCTGAGCTTCGATAATCTGTTATAAAAACAAAGGTCTTGCTTTCAGTTCAGCTAAAACTAAATCATAATCAGACAGAACCAAATGAGCATTCATCGCACGCAAAGCAAACACCGATTTTTGACTCAAGGCATCAACAGCAACATTTGCTTTTCCCGGATGATAATCTATCACAAGTTCATAATCTTTTAGCAGTTCTAACCATCTTTGTTGTCCTAGATTCAAATCTTTCTGAGTCATCAGATATTTCAAACTCTTATGATCAGAAAATACATGACATTTCTCACCAAACAGATAGTGACGCCAGATTTGCAAAGCAAACACAATCGCAACTAACTCAAGATTGTGTGTCGGATAGTTCTTTTCGTACGGCTTTAACTGTCTTGAAGCATTAGCAATAACTTTATCTTCTTGCATCAAAACACATCCCAAACCGACCAACGAAGTATCACTGTAGATAACAAATTCTTTACCCGATTTGGGTTGTACCAATATCGGAGCTTCAGTCAAAAAAGTTTTCAACTGATCAAAGCTATTTTGACACTTTTTAGACCATTCAAACTTCACATCTTTCTGAAGCATCTTTTTCAACGGAGTTGCAATCATCGAAAAACCTTTTACGAACCTTCTATAATAACCAGCAAGTCCCAAAAAACTACAGACTTCTGAAATATTTCTCAGAGGTTTCCAATCCAAAATAGCCGAGAACTTGCTCGAATCAACTCGGATACCTGATGCTGACACAACATGTCCCAGAAAACTGACTTCTCGCAACCAAAATTTGCATTTGCTAAACTTCACATATAATTGCTTATCTCATAAAATTTGTAGTACTATTCTCAGATGTTCGGCATGTTTGATTTCATCACGTGAATAAATCAAAATGTCATCAATAAATATGACAACAAATCGATCTAAAAACTGTGTGAAAATTATGTTCATCAAATCCATAAGCACTGCAGGTGCATTTGTTAATTCGAAAAGTATAACCAAAAACTCATAATGTCCGTACCTTGTTCGAAAAGTAGTCTTTGGTACATCGGAGTCTTTAACTCGCAACTGATAGTAGCCTGATCTCAAATCTATCTTTGAAAACACTGTAGCCCCTTTCAGCTGATCGAACAGGTCATCAATCTGTGGCAACAGATGTTTGTTCTTTATAGTCACCTTATTGAGCTGTCTATAATCGATACACATTCTCATAGTTCCGTCTTTCTTTTTCACGAATAGAACCGGAGCACCCCAAGGTGAAAAACTCGGTCTTGCAAACCCTCTATCGGTCAATTCTTGCAACTGAGACTTTAATTCTTTTAGTTCAGTTGGAGCCATTCTATACAGAGCTATTGGAATCGAAGTAGTTCCCGGTAACAATTCAATACCAAATTCAACTTCTCGAATCGGAGGTAATCCTGGAAGTTCTTCAGGAAATACATCAGAGAACTCACGCACAACAGGCACTGATTCAACTTTATTTTTTGACACACTTGAATCAATACGTATGTAAAATAGGCTTCACAACCCTTTCTCACAATACTTAAAGCTTTCATCGAAGATATCACTGCAGACAATCCAATTAAATCACTAGATTCAATTCTAACATCATTCTTACATCTCAAATCCATAGTTTTCCATTTGCAGTTCACAACAGCATCATGCAAAGTTAACCAATCCATACCCAGAATTATATCAAACTCGTCAAAAGGCAATAACATCAAATCGGCCAGAAAATAATTGTCTCGAAACATCAACGGACATTTCTTACAAACTCTATCAACCAGAACACATCTGCCTAGGGGATTCGATACTTTAATTACAAATTCAGTAGACTTTACAGGGAAAGTCTTACTGTTCACTAAATTCATACATATATATGAATGCGTTGATCCAGGATCTATCAAAGCAATCACAGAACTATCATAAAGAGTAAATGTATCCGTAATCACATCTGGCGACGAAGCTTCCTCACGTGCTCGGATAGCATAGGCTTTGCCAGGTGCACGAGCCTTGAATCTAACAGCTGTATCTTTTGTTCCTCTCCGACTACCACTTACATTTCCCGTATTTATGGGAGGTCTACCATGAGAAGCGTTGCCACTTGGCCTCGAATTCTGAACATTATCTTTTTCAGCTAAGTCTGGGCAATCCTTTATGAAGTGGTTTCTTGAACCATAACTATAACAAGCTCGGTTATTACACTTTCCCCAGCATTCACCAAAATGTCGTCTTCCACATTAGTCACACTCAGGCTTTTCACTCTTTGCATTAGTAACACTGGCAACAGACGTAGCTGGAACTTTGGAGTTCGAACGTGATCTAGCATGATCTCTATTCGAATGTTCCACATTAGGCTTTGTACGGTTATTATCATCTCTAAATTTCTTTGATGGAGACTGAAATAATTTGCCTGATAATCTCTTTCGTACTTCTCTAGCCTCAAAATCAGCTTTTTTTTCTTTTTCCTGAGATTTTCTGCTTTACGTGCTCGTTCAACAAGTACAACGAATTCTTGGATTTCAAGAATCTCTACCAACAAACGGATATCCTCGTTTAAGCCATCTTCAAACCTTTTGCACATTATTGCCTCAGAAGATACACATTCACGAGCATACTGACTCATTCTTACAAATTTTCGCTTGTATTTTGTAACAGACATATGGCCTTAGAAGAAACTCTTTACATTTCTGGTCAATAAATCTCAGACTGATGTATTTCTTTCTGAATTCGACTTGGAAGAAATCCCAGTTAACTCTCTCATTCGGAACTATAGATATCAAAGTCTTCCACCAATGGTACGTCGTATCTCTCAGAAGTGAAACGACACATTTTATACACTCATCGGGATTCAATGACAATTCATTGAATACTCGTATTGTATTCTCTAACCAGAATTCGGCTATTTTAGTGTCATCGTTTGCCGTAGCTCGGAACTCTTCGGCCCCATACTTTCTAATCTTATCTACCGGAGGCTTACCTAACTGAACCAGATTCACAGGTGGTACAACAAGAGCTTGTGGAGTATTAACCGGGGGTAAAGGTTGTGTAGCAGTCGGGTTGGTTCTCATATATTGAGTGAACCACTCGTTTATTATTTCAAAAAAGGCCTTTTTAGCCTCGACACCGTGGTTACTAAACACGAGTCTATTTTTAAGGGCCACTATCTCTTAAGTGGGAACAGATACGTTACTTTTGACATCGTCAGCTACATTTCCTTCGGGATCCATTACTATATGAAAAGCACATTTTCGTTGTCAGGATTTATCCCACTATCACAATTCATAAATATGGCATGTGTAGCTAGACTCACATACGCTATGGTAGTCTTAGAATCAACTAAACCATAGCTCTGATACCAATTAAATGTAACACCTCTAACTTGTATTGTCGCCGGACTAGGGTTAAAGGCATTATCGGACAATCGGAACATTTAATCATTCATTTCATAAACAACATAGAATTATAATTCAAATATCATCATAAAGTCCCATATGTAGGTCTATAAGACCTTAAACATGCTTTTCGAAGGGGTCGGGACTAAACTGAACTCATACAAAATTTTTTGAAAACTTAACATTTTTTGTAACAACCCAAAATCTGTGGGCACCGGAAAAGTGAGTTATCGGGCCTCCGTCTTAGTGAAACGGGTTAGTAAATAATTATTAGGAGTAATTATGAGTCTAATAGTGTATTTAATTAAATTTTTATTTAGTGAATTTAGCTTAATTTAAAGTAATTAGGAAAAAGGATCAAATTGATTAAAGAGTGAAAGTTTAATTATAGATTAAAAGAAAATAAAAAGGGCTAAAATGGCAATTAAGCCATTTACCATAGTTGAAGCGGCAAAGATTAAACAAAAATCTAAGATTTTTTTTGGAATATAATTATGTAAATAAATTATTTTAGTTATAAAATTATACTAATTAATTTAAGATAATTATATCATAAGACTTTTATATGTTAAATAAAGTATGATTATGACAAGTGTAAGGTGATAAAAATATACATATGTAATGATAGTATTTATACAATTATAATATTTTATTTAAATTAGTAGATATTTATTATTTATTATTATTAAAATTAAGATATATTTATTAATTAAATAATTATAAAATAAGATTTTTATGTGATAATTAAATAAAATTATGACAAATGTGGGGTGATGATATTGGACAAATGTAAAACATATGTGTGTACAATTGTTATATATATAATTGCTATTAAATAGATATTTATTAATTAAATATAAATTAAATTAAATTAATCATATATCATTACCATTATCATATCATTACCGATTTGATACTTTGTGTGTCGAATATTGTTACCAAGTATTGTTATAGATTCAAAGACTTTGTGTGTTGAATATCATTCTTCAATTATCGCTACAAGTATCGATGATCGTTTAGGTATCAGTAATCGTTAAGGCACAATGTGCCATACTGGTGTGTTGGTTAGAATCCGTGTATCCGCCGAGTCCGAGTCAAGTTAATAGGGACAAATGAAATAAATTTACTGATAAAACTAAATTTGAATGATATAGCATATGTGAAAGGTGAGAATTGAAATAAAGAAATAAGAATGGTATATATATATATATATATATATATTCAAACGATAACATGAAAAGATTGAATTGTTCTTTAAGTGATGATAATTGTAATGTAAAAGTATATGTGTGATTTAATGTATTTAATTATAATTTGAATTATAGTGATACCACTGAGTATATACATACTCAGTAAAGATTTATTGTTTCCTTGCGCAGTTGTAGAAGTCAAATCATCAACCAAAGATCCAAAGCCGCACTTCGACTTGATGAAACTTTTGGTGATGTATATTTACTTTTGGTAATGTGGCATGCACATAGAATGTGTATAAAGGTTAATATATTTTGAATATAAATGGTTAAAATGTTAGTATTACAAGTTTAAGAGTTATAATGAAAGAAGTTTATCTATTTCAATTTAATTAGTACATTGATAAACTTAAACTGATAATATATTGATTGAGTTTGGTTAGAAGGTATTTAGAATAGAAAATGAGTATGTGAAATGAGTTGGTTGAATTGGTTGTGTTTGAAATGGATATGATTTTAATTGCAAGGGGTTTTATGTAAAAATAAGCAGAAATGCTGTCGAAATTTAAAAAAAAAATTCGGAGCACTTGAATAAATTTCATTTCACTCTTAATACATGTTTTAGACTTCGAGAGTTCATTATAATGATTTAGTTATTAAATTATACTATGAATGTTATTTTATTTGTGAATTATTCGTAAGTTGTCTGATATGTCCAGTAATGCCTCGTAACCTTGTTCCGGTGACGGTTCGGAGTTAGGGGGTGTTATAATTATTGGTATCAGAGCTAAGGTTTAGTCGATTCTCGGACTAAATCAAGCTCGTAAATGAGTCTAGAAGTGCATGCCACATTAAAGTCGAAACTGAGTCAGGTTTTTGGATGCTAATATATTTATTTGATTTTGTTTTTATAGATAAAATGTCAGATGAAAGAATAGATGATATTGAACAGGAAATGTATACTGGAAGTCAAGAATTTGAAGAAACTGAATTTGCTACACCTAGTGTGAATCCGTTAGGTAATCAATCTCCTAACGTAGGAAAAGAAAGAGATGACTCACAACTGTTAAGAGCTATAGCCGATGCATTACGGCGTGTAGCGGGAACTGTAACTACTACTACATCAGTACCCACTATCAGACGGGCCCCGATTAAAGAGCTGTGAAAATATGGTGCCACAGAATTTCAGGGATCAAAAGGAGTTGATCCGTCCGCTGCTGAAAATTGGATGGAATCAACAAAGAGAGTTTTGCAACAGTTAGATTGCACCCCCCGAGAGAGTTTGATATGTGATGTATCATTATTACAAGGAGAAGCGTATCTCTGGTAGGAATCTATGGTTAGGCATTTGCCAGATGATCAGGTAACCTGAGACTTATTTCAAAAAGAATTTCAAAAGAAGTATATTGGGGAAATGTACGTCGAAGAGAAAAAGCAAGAGTTTTTAGTGTTGAAACAGGGTAATATGTCAGTACTGGATTATGAGCGAGAGTTTTCTAGACTGAACAGGTATACTTCAAAATATGTTCCAACCGAGGCTGATAGTTGTAAACGATTTCTACTGGGATTTTGAGATGAAATCAAGATTCAATTGGTAAGTTTCAGAATTACTGAACTTGTTGATCTGGTTGAACGAGCAAAAATCATAGAACAAGTACTGGGCCTGGATAAAAAGTCAAAAATGGGCAAATCAGCTGGGAAACGTATGGGAATTACCAGTTCTAATCCATTATCGAAGAGATCCAGAGAATCAAGAAGTGGTTGGAGATCAAGCTTTCAGTCTGATAGGGGTGACAGAAGCAGAGGAAAACAGATTACTGTCTCCATCGATAGTGTAAAAGCTCCGCCCCGGGAAAGTGAAAATCCTAAATGCGATTATTATGGGAAAAGACATTTTGGTGAATGCTGGAAGAAAATTGGAGGATGTTTACGCTGTGGCTCTACTGAACACTTTGTTAAAAATTGTCCGAGAACTCAGAGTAGTACACCTGCCACATCTCAGAGATCGGTATCGACTGCCAGAGGTAGAGGAATGTCTAGAGGAGGTTCCGTTTCGAGGAGAGGAGGAGCTGCTAGAGGCAGTGATATAGCTACACAGCAATCTGAAGCCAAAGCTCCAGCTAGAGCTTATGTAGTCAGAACTCGAGAAGAAGGCAATGCTCACGATGTGGTAACAGGTATATTTTTACTGTATTCTGAGCCTGTTTATACTTTGATTGATCCTGGATCTTCACACTCATTTATTAATTTAAAATTAGTAGAGTCGGGGAAATTAAAAATAGAAATGTCTAAAGTCTCAATAGAAGTATCAAGTCCATTGGGGCAAACAATATTAGTTAATCAAGTGTGCCCGAGATGCCCGCTAATAATATATGATAAAACTTTTCCGGTGGATTTATTAATAATGCCTTTTGGGGATTTTGATGTTATACTGGGTATGGACTGGTTAGCTGAACATGGGGTAATTTTGGACTTTTATAAAAAAAATTCAGTATTCAGACTGAAGATGGTGATAGTATTGAGGTAAATGGAATTCGTACCAATGGGTTAGCTCGAATCATATCAGCAATTAAAGTTAATAAGCTGCTTCATCAGGGTTGTACAGCATATCTGGCATATGTTATTAATTCTGATTTAGTCAGAAGTCAGTGTAGTCAGATTAGAACTGTATGTGAATTTTCAGATGTATTCCCTGAAGAGCTACCGGGATTGTCACCTGACAAGGAAGTAGAATTTGCAATTGAAGTATACACAGGTACAGATCCAGTGTCAATACCTCCATATCGTATGTCACCTACTGAATTGAAGGAGTTAAAGGTACAACTGCAAGATTTACTAGAACGAGGTTTTATACGACCTAGTACCTCACCGTGGGGAGCTCCAGTGTTATTTGTTAAAAAGAAAGATGGTTCGATGCGGCTGTGTATTGATTATCGGCAATTGAATAGGGTGACAATCAAGAATAAATATCCGTTACCACGTATTGATGATTTATTTGATCAATTGAAAGGAGCTTCAGTATTTTCAAAGATTGATTTAAGATCGGGCTACTATCAGTTAAAAGTGAAAGAAAGTGATGTACCGAAGACAACATTTCGTACAAGGTATGGTCATTACGAGTTCTTAGTGATGTCATTTGGATTAACAAATGCCCCAGCTGCTTTTATGGATCTTATGAATCAAATTTTTCAGCCGTACTTGGATCAGTTCGTGGTAGTTTTTATGGATGACATTTTGGTATATTCAAAGTCAGAATTTGAACATGAGCACATCTCCGAATTGTTTTACAAACGTTACGAGAGAAACAGTTGTATGGAAAATTGAGTAAATTCGAATTTTAGTTATCAGAGGTGGTATTTCTTGGTCACGTGGTATCAGCAGATGGAACTAGAGTGGATCCAAAGAAGATTGAAGCAATCGTCCAGTGGAAAACTCCCAAAAATGTGTCAGAGGTACGTAGTTTTCTTGGATTAGCTGGGTATTATCGAAGGTTTGTGAATGGATTTTCAAAAATAGCTTTACCGATGACAAAATTATTGCAAAAGAATGTTCCATTTATCTGGAATGATCAATGTCAAGAAAGCTTTACGAAATAGAAGCAGATGTTGACAGAGGCACCAGTTTTAACTTTACCAGAGTCAGGAAAAGATTTTATTGTGTATAGCAATGCTTCTTTAAATGGGCTCGGGTGTGTACTGATGCAAAGTGGGAAAGTGATAGCTTATGCTTCTCGAAAATTGAAACCACATGAACGTAATTATCCAACACATGATCTGGAATTAGCAGCTGTGATCTTTGCTTTGAAAATATAGAGACATTATTTATACGGTGAAAAATGTTACATTTATACAGATCATAAAAGTCTCAAGTATCTTCTATCACAAAAAGAGTTGAATTTGAGACAGCGTCGATGGATAGAACTTCTAAAAGATTACGACTGTGTTATTGATTATCATCCAGGAAAAACTAACGTGGTAGCTGATGCATTAAGTAGGAAGGCAGCAATTGAATTACGAGCGATGTTTGCACAGCTCAATATTAGTGATGATGGAGGTTTATTGGCTGGATTAAGAATTAAATCAGTGATGTTTGAATGAATCAAGTCAACTCAATTAGAAGATAATGAAGAAAAAAGAAATGGTTCAGAGTGACCTAGCAGGGAATTTTAATATTGATGAACATGATTGTTTGAGATACCGAGATCAGATTTGTATTCCAATCAATTCAGAGATTAAAGAATTAATTCTCCGAGAAGCACATGACAGTCCATTTGCTCTACACCCTGGAGGCACAAAAATGTACCGTGATTTACGAGAATTATACTGGTGGCCAGGGATGAAAAAGGATATAGTTGAATATGTCAGTAAATGCTTGGTTTGTCAACCGATGAAAGCAGAGCATCAGGTTTCTACTGGATTATTACAGCTGATAACTATTCCAGAATAGAAATGGGATCGTGTTACGATGGATTTCATTACAGGATTACCATTGTCTATAAGTAAGAAAAATACTATATGGGTAATAGTTGATCGACTCACAAAGTCAGCTCATTTTATAGTTGTCAGAATGGACTGGTCACTTCAGAAACTTGCAGAGGTCTACATTCGGGAAATTATAAGGTTGCATGGTATACTGGCTTCTATAATTTTTGATCGAGATCCTCGTTTTACATCAAGATTTTGGAAACAGTTACGTGAGTCTTTGGGTACTAAACTGAATTTTAGTACAACATTTCATCCGCAGACTGATGGGCAATCTGAGCGAATAATTCAAATTTTGGAAGACATGCTTCGAGCCTGTGTTATTGATTTTGAATCTGGTTGGGAACGTTACTTACCGATAGCTGAATTTGTTTATAATAACAGTTTTCAGTCCAATATTCAGATGGCTCCGTATGAAGCTCTATATGGTAGAAAATGTCAATCACCTGTATGTTGGACAGAACTAAATGAAAAGAAGATAATTGGACCTGAATTGATTCGTGAAACAGAAGAAATAGTCAAGAAGATTCAACAGAGATTAAAAGCAGCTTTTGACAGACAAAAATCTTATGCTGATCTGAAACGTTGGGACATTGAATACTCAGTCGGGGATAAAGTGCTTCTTAAAGTTTCTCCTTGGAAGAAAGTATTAAGATTTGGCCGAAAAGGAAAGTTAAGTCCTCGGTTTATCAGGCCATTGAAGTTATAGAAAGAGTTGGACCAGTTGCTTACCGATTGGCTTTACCTCCAGAATTACAGAAAATTCATGATGTTTTTCATGTTTCCATGCTACGAAGGTATCGATCGGATCCATCTCATATTATTTCTACTGAAGACATTGAGATTAGACCGGATTTGTCGTATGAAGAAGAACCAGTTCAAATACTAGCTCGAGAAGTGAAAGAATTAAGAAATAAACGGGTTCCTCTGGTAAAAGTATTGTGGAGAAGCCATAGTGTGGAAGAAGCAACATGGGAACCGGAGGAAACTATGAGATCACAGTATCCTCACTTATTTTCAGGTAAAATTTCGAGGACGAAATTTTTTTTAGGGGGAGAAATGTTACGACCCAAAATCCGTGGGCACCGGAAAAGTGTGTTATCGGGCCTCCGTCTTAGTGAAACGGGTTAGTAAATAATTATTAGGAGTAATTATGAGCCTAATAGTGTATTTAATTAAATGTTTATTTAGTGAATTTAGCTTAATTTAAAGTAATTAGGAAAAAGGATCAAATTGATTAAAGAGTGAAAGTTTAATTATAGATTAAAAGAAAGTAAAAAGGGCTAAAATGGCAATTAATCTATTTAGCATAGTTGAGGCGGCAAAGATTAAACAAAAATCTAAGATTTTTTTTGGAATATAATTATGTAAATAAATTATTTTAGTTATAAAATTATACTAATTAATTTAAGATAATTATATCATAAGACTTTTATATGTTAAATAAAGTATGATTATGACAAGTGTAAGGTGATAAAAATATACATATGTAATGATAATATTTATACAATTATAATATTTTATTTAAATTAGTAGATATTTATTATTTATTATTATTAAAATTAAGATATATTTATTAATTAAATAATTATAAAATAAGATTTTTATGTGATAATTAAATAAAATTATGACAAATGTGGGGTGATGATATTGGACAAATGTAAAACATATGTGTGTACAATTGTTATATATATAATTGCTATTAAATAGATATTTATTAATTAAATATAAATTAAATTAAATAAAGTAAAAAGAAATAAAGCATAAAATAAATAGAAACGAAACAAAAGAAAAAGGAAAGAAAGCAGGGAAGCATTCGAAAGCTACAGGAAGAAAGAAGAAAAGAAAAATTAAAGGAAAAACTAGAGATTTGAAGCTTGAAGTTTAATTGCCAATGTCGAGCCTGAAGCATCAGCCCAAAAAGGAAAAAAAAAAGATCGTCGGGGATTAAATCCGAAGATGATTCTGGTTTGTGTCACTATAATTTAAACTTTTATCATTATTATGTGTTAATTTACTAATTATGTGTGGTAAGTATTTTAAGGTAAGTGTTTAGTAAAATGATAAATTTATGATTGGGTACTGAAATTGATACTGATACTGAACTGAATTATGGAATACTGAATATTGTTTTTAAGTACTGAATTGAATTATGAAGTTACTGAATATTATTATGTGTACTGCATTGAACTGTGAAATTACTGAAGTAATGAATTACTGCAATACTGTGAAACTGACTGAAATAAGGAATTATATTTGATATCGAACTTAGATAGAAATTGTGCTAAAAAGTGAATTAAATACCCTATTAACTAGTCGGGCTAGTCGGATATAGTTGGCATGCCATAGGATATGAAAGAGTATGGGTTTTTGCCGTCTTACTGATCAGGCACTTATGTGCCGATCATCATTATCGCTATCATTCTCATTATCATTACACGATTTCGATACTTTGTGTGTCGAATATTGTTACCGTTACTGTTATAGATTTAGCACTTTGTGTGTTGAATACTGTTACTGTTACTGCTACCGTTACTGATTAATGCTTAGGTACTGTGTACCGTTAAGGCACAATGTGCCGTACTGGTGTGTTAGTTGGAATTCGTGTATCCACCGAGTCCGAGTCATGTTAATAGGGACAAATGAAATAAATTTACTGATAAAACTAAATTTGAATGATATGGCATATGTGAAAGGTGAGAATTGAAATAAAGAAATAAGAATGGTATATATATATATATTCAAACGATAATATGAAAAGATTGAATTGTTCTTTAAGTGATGATAATTGTAATGTAAAAGTATGTGTGTGATTTAATGTATTTAATTATAATTTGAATTATAGTGATACCACTGAGTATATGCATACTCAGCAGATACTTTGTTTCCGTGCAGTTGTAGAAGTCAAGCATCAACCAAAGATCCAAAGCCAGACCCGACTTCAGCAAACATTTGGTGATGTATATTTACTTTTGGTAATGTGGCATGTACATAGAATGTGTATAAAGGTTAATATATTTTGAATATAAATGGTTAAAATGTTAGTATTACAAGTTTAAGAATTATAATGAAAGAAGTTTATCAATTTCAATTTAATTAGTACATTGATAAATTTAAATTGATAATATATTGATTGAGTTTGGTTAGAAGGTATTTAGAATAGAAAATGAGTATGCGAAATGATTTGGTTGAATTGGTTGTGTTTGAAATGGATACGATTTTAATTGCAGGGGGTTTTATGTAAAAATAAGTAGAAATGCTGTCGAAATTTTAAAAAAAAATTCGGAGCACTTGAATAAATTTCATTTCACTCTTAATACATGTTTTAGACTTCGAGAGTTCATTATAATGATTTAGTTATTAAATTATACTATGAATGTTATTTTCTTTGTGAATTATTCATAAGTTGTCTAATATGTCCAGTAATGCCTCGTAACCTTATTCCGCTGACGATTCTGAGTTAGGGGGTGTTACATTTTTGTTCAAAGTTGTACAGGTCAAACGCCCGTGTGAACAGGCCGTGTGCCTCACACGGCATTAGACACGCCCGTGTGTCTAAGCCGTGGCCAAACAGGGCATACATACTGACTTGATCACACGGCCAGACCACACGCTTGTGTGTCCAGCCCGTGTTCCTATCACACGCCTGTGTTCAAGCCATATACTCGGCTGTGTCAAATATATGGGGTATTTTGTTTGTGACGTAAGCATACCAATTAGGCTCACACGGTTAGGGCACACGCCTGTGTGTGAACCCGTGGTGCACACGGCCAATAGACACGCCCGTGTGCCTAGGCCGTGCTCAAGCCTGACTTAGAAATGTAGCGCACCCCAGAGGACGCATGGCCGTGTAACGTGACCGTGTGTCGAATAGGCTGAGACACATGCCCTGTCTCTGCCCGTGTGGACAAAAATTGGCCATTTGAATAGCCAATTTGCCACCCTTTTTGGGTCATACCTAAAAGTACCAAACCAAACATATTTTTACTACATTTTATGACCAATTCTCAACCAAAACATATATCATTTATTCCAAATCACAAGTTACCAAATCATGCTTAATACACATACCAAATCATATCAAAAACATATCATTCACACATTCACTTTACCTTATTCAATCTCAAGCCGTAACTTACCAAATTGACCAATTCATTTTGACCATTCATGAACATATCACATTAATATATTTCATAACATCTCATACACCAAAATCATATCATAACCACTACCATACCAAGCCATATCACATGGCTAAATATACACATCACAAAACATAATCTAAACACTTCTAGCCTATACATGCCAAACTTTTATATATACATTCTCAAAAGTACCAAAATAAGGCTCGATAGTGTGTGATGATCCTCAACAATCCCCGAGCTCAAAGTAGCTTCGATATCTATAAAACAATGTAAACATACACAAAGTAAGCTTTCAAAAGCTTAGTAAGCTCGTACCTAATGTCATGGACAATTTACAATATATATATATATATATAACATCAACACATAAGTACTTAGTAGATCTCAATTCATCCATCAAATCTAAACCAACATAATTCATATGTTTATACCAACTCATTGAACTTCATATGCATAATATTATCTACCACATAAGTATCGTACATACCTGAACATTCCAGTATCTATTCATTTTCATTCTCAACTCTCATTTCGATGTTTTAAAGTTTTTCGAAGATTATCCATGCTTTAAACATCCGCACACTTAGTGCTTTAAAGGTTAGCTGAAGCTATAACAATTCCGCACACTTAGTGCCATTTCAATTACCCAAAGCTAAGTCGGTATCGCACACTTAGTGCCTCATATAGCCAAAGCTAGTTTAAATCGCACACTTAGTGCCAATTACCATCAATTTATCATCGTAGTAATCCAAACTAAATATATATACAATCCATGTATAATCAAAGAATCAACACATACTCATAACATCATATTTTACGTACGAACTTACCTCGTACTCGAAATTGTCGACTCGGGTAGTCTACTCTATAATCTTCGACTTTCCTCAGTCTAAATCCGAATTCCTCTTTTCTTGATCTATTAGTATTCAAAATTAACCCTTTTTATTCACTAAATCATTCAAAACAATCCATAGACACATATTGTAATGACCGACAATTACGGGTATCGAAAACTGAAGGTTTAAGTCACTGTTTTCGTAAAATGAATTCATAAATATTTATTAGAAATATTTACGAATGATAGTTGAGGGATTAACTAGAGTTTAATTTAGTGAATTAGCTTAAATTAAGAATAATTAGGAAATAGGATTAGATTGCATAAAGCGTAAAAGTCTAATTGTAGACTAAAATAGAAATCAAGGGACTAAATTAGTAATTATGCATAGTGTGACAAATGTATGGTAGAAATGAATTAAAAGTGTAAGAATATAAGTGGTACACATGTATTATACATGTGTATTTGCTTATATTATAAGTTAATAATAATAATTAAACCATATTATATTATTATAATATAATAAAGTAATTAAATAAAGAATAAAACAAAGAAAAATAAAAACCATGGTTAGCAGGGAAAGAAAGAAGAAAAGAGAAAAGAAAAAGAAAAAGGGGAATTTTAGGGTTTTAAGGTTTGAAGCTTGATTGGTAAGTCAATTTGATCCTTTATCTTTGTAATTTTGATGTTTATGGAATCTTAGAAGAAAATACTATATGAATCATGTCAAAAATTGGAAAGTTAGTAAATCTTTGTATGATGAATAAATTGAATAAATTGTAAAATTATGAGTTTAATTGATAGAAATTTAAGTTAGAAGTGGGGAAAGGATTGAATTGTAAAAAGAGAATTAAGTTTTGACATAGTAAGGATTAAATTGAAAGAAATTCAAAATTGAGGCATTAAGTTGAATATGAAAACCTGAAATTTGTTTAAAGTAAGTATAAAGATGAAAACTTAGGTTAATTTTAAAGAAAAAGAATGGCTATGGTGGACGGACTAAATAAGAATTTATGTAAAAGTTGTATGGAAAATACATAAATGTGTTATTAATGATTTTAAATGTTATATTAATTTTTCCGTAGCTAACGTAGCACCGGAAACGACTTCAAAGAAAGGAAAGGAGAAAGTGGATGAGGATATCGAGTAAACTCAAGAACAATAGGTTTGTATTTTTATAAACTATACTTAAAATATATATATTTAATACTATGATTTATTCATGCATGAAAGAAGCAATTAAGGTAAGTTTAATTATCATTGAATTATGAAATCCCTATTAACAATGTCAGACTAGTCGGATACAGTTGGCATGCCATAGGATCAGAAGAGTTTAGGGATATTCCGACTTTGTGTCGATGAGACACTATACGTGTCGCCAGACTGTAACTGTTCCGGATTTGTTCCGAAGAGGTGCTTTGTACCTATTTATGGCTGTGACTGTTTCGGATTCGTTCCGGAGAGGTACTTTGTGTATCGTGACTGAGACTGTTACCGATACAGTGTATTCCGGCCTCGGCCGATGAAACACTATAAGATATCCCTGGTGTGGGTTGGATTTGGGTCCGTGTATCCGTCAGATTCGTGTTATGTTAATAGGGGTAAAATGAAAGCATTAGTGATTGATTACTATTTGACTCTTATTTGACGAATGTTGACTGTAAATGACTGTAAATGGTATGCCTATTGATGACTGTAGAAATGAAAAGTATCAATAGATAACGATCATTGACCAAATCAAATGATATGGCTTATATATATTATGGTATAAAGTTAATAGATATAGTATATAACTATGAAGTTATACAGTACAAAGCTTATGTGAACATGTGATATGACATTGTTTTAAGTATTAGTTTATGGAAATACCACTGAGTGTATACTCAGCGTACGATTTGTTTCCGTGCGCAAGAATACAGACGAAGAAAAGCTAAGGACTCAGCATCTAAACCGTTCCCGGACTCAAAGTGGTGAAGTACCTCTCTTTTGGTAAAATGGCATGTACTTAGATTTTAAGTATCGTATGTAAATGATAGTAAATGGTATAAAATGGTTAAATTATGACATGAAATATGTATGTTTTCAGGCTTAATTTAAGTAAGTTAATTATGCTAGCATACCAATGTTTATTTCCGATAGAAACTGTGGTACCACTGAGGGTACATTGGTTGAATGTTTTGTTGTTAAATTGGATGAATATTAAGCATGTTTAATCGAGTATTAATCATGTTGAAAGTCGATAAAAGAGTTAGCTTGTTGGTTAGGTTTTGCAGGGTTGGTAAACTTATAACAAAAGGCTCATATTGAGTCCACGCGGCTAGGTCACATGGGCGTGTGATCAGACCGTGTGAGACACACGGCTTGCACACGGGAGTGTCGTTAGGCCGCGTGTCCCCTGCACCTAACAAGCTTTAAAATAGAATGGTTAAAATGCCACACGGGTAGAAGACACGGCCGTGTGTACTGGTCGTGTGTAGGACATGGGTTTCAAGCACGGTCTTGTGTCAAAATGTGTGAAAATAGCTTTAAAATGGTCAAGTATCATGTTTTCACACGGCCAAGTCACATGGGCGTGTGCTCAGGCCGTGTGGCAAAGTCAAAATCGCCAACGGGCTGTTCACACTGTAACACCCCAAACCCCAGCCCGGACGTTATGGTCGAATCTGGCGTGTCACATTGAAGTGTTTTGGCGAAAACAGTGTTTTCATTGAAAACCCTTCTTAAAATAAGAGAGAATCTTAGCTAAAAAAACTTGTTCAAACATAAGATTTGATGAAAATAAAGCACTTAGAAATTTTAGTTGCGGAAGCATAGAAAACACACTATAGTTTAAGATATCCGTGTTCAACCTCTCGTAGTTACAATGAAAACAATAATAAGAATTCAAGTAATACTAACATAATGAAAATCTTATTACAATCTGGTCTAAACATACTTAAAAAGAAATAAAACTTTAATGTTTGAAAAAAAACCAAGTCCGAATTATCTTGCTAGCCGGCCACCCAGAGTCCCTCCAAACATCGAACCTTCTACTGAGCATCAACTGAAAATAAAATAAAAGAGGGGGTGAGTTTTCGCAAACTCAGTGTGTACAGCCCTCGACGAAAAACAGGCATTCAAAGAAAAATCATCAAACATGCAATGCAATCCCATTCAAATTATCCATCTGCTACACACCAGCTCCGTCCCCCGTCACATCATGTGGGGATATGAATATCGACTCACCCAACCCACACACCGATGGTAGCTTGGTTGCGGAACTAGCCTCATTTACGTATTGGGATTTAAAAGTTGTTGGTGGATCCACGGTTGTCAAGCAGCCATGTGATCCTTATATACTTCCTTCGTTCCATAATACCCCACCCATATGCAACCTAAACAAAATATCATATGAATGCATGTGAATGCAGCAGGTATACATGTAACATCCATAAATCTTACATTCCTCACGTAGGAGTATTTTAGTCATTCTTGCCCTTAGGGGTATTTCGGTAATTTTCCTTTATTACGGGTTTTCATTTACCTTGGCCCGTTAACAAATCCTGTGAGCTAAGATGAACAAATACTATGCACCAGGTAGGATACCAGAGAAGAAGAGGTGAGTCATTAAGACTGCTTAAGTACCAAGCTCTCCCTGGATCCAATCCTAGACATGCACATTCCCGTTGCCACACCTTAACCCTATGACTTGTCCACGGTCTCAATTAATTAAGTTTTATGTGGTTATCATATACTAGGCCTAAAACCCCTTACAAAGCCCAAACAAATTCGCATACCTATATCTGGCCCATTAAGCCCAATCATATTCATATGGCCCATTAAGCCCAGATCACCTGTATATAGCCCATTAGGCCCAAATCACATTTATATGGCCTATTAGACCCAGTCACATTCATATTCATGCTCACATACAAATGCCTATCACATAGCATCAATATTCAGTTTTTTGCCTATCATGGGCCCAACAGGCCATCGGGCCCATTTAACTAGGGGTGTTTATTCGATTAACCCACCGGTTAACCGACCAAAATATCATTAATCGAATTAACCGACCCTTCAAAATTTTTAACCGTTAACCGAACCAAATTTTTTTCCAAAAAATTAACCGACCCCAAATTTTTTCGGTTAATTCGGTCGGTTAACTGAATTAACCGAAAATTATATTTTTTTAATTTTTGGTTAAAATAAGTATAAAATTAACCGAATTAATCGAATTAACTGAATTACCCGAATTAATCGAATTAACCGAATTAACCAAATTAACCGAATTAACTGAATTATTTGTATAAAATTATATGTTTTTTATTTTTATTTTTAGTTTTAGATTTAGATTTTTATTTTTATTTATGAAATTATTTGTAATTTTTATGATTGGGTTGGGTAATTGGGTTGGGTTGGGTACTTGGATTGATATATATTAGATTCAGTATTTGGGTTTATGTTGGATTGGGTTTGAGTGAATAGTGGGCTATTTATATATTATAATTTTATTTATTAACTTTTTTGGTTAACCAAAAAAAATTCGGTTAACCGACCGGTTTCAAACCGAATTAACCGTTAACTGAAAACTCAAAAAATTATTAACCGACCCCCGACCAAATTAATTCGGTTAACCGACCGATTAACCGAATTCGGTCGGTTAACCGAATTTTTTTAGTTTTACCCGAATTTTGCACACCCCTACATTTAACCCATTCCGGCCCGTATGGCCAAATCTCAACCAAAGTCCACGGAATCGCTTGTAGATCTTAGGCAACCTGTCGATCTCTCCTTTACGAATGTTCGCGCACTCGCAAAGCCACCGTAGCCAAATTTTCGGCTTTTTGGCATTTCGGCATTTCGGCTTTTGTCGATTCATAAAGTGTGTGCAGTGTATGTACACACCTGTTAAGCAAGCGTGATGCGATCTCCTTAGCCCAAACCTTGAGCCTAACCCTTAATCGCTTTTCCTTGATCACGTATCCCTAGATCTGCACCAATCTTAACTATTAAAACCTGAATAGTAGATGACTTATATCCAATACAAGTCCCTTACCTTGCCTATGGCTATTCGGCCAACCTTAGTCAATGGAAGAGGAACACTTACCAAAACCGCAATACCTAAGGAGCAATTCGGTAATGAGCTAAAATCTGAGATCCGATACTAATTCCCTACCACAGTTGATTAGAAAGAGTGAGGGACAATATACGATACTTAGCAAAGAAACCGATTGGGAGAACAACACTTACACTAGATTTGATCGAAGTAGAAGGAGTAGTGATTGCACCTAGGGTATTCGGCCAAATAGGTTCGGCCGTTTACGATTTTGTATGGCAGAAGAAGGTTATTGGGCTTCAAGGAAAAGAAAGAAAAGTCAGCAATGAGGTAGAGAAGAAATAGAATTCGGCACAAGGAAGAAGAAAAAAGAAAAGAAGGCAGAGAGTTTTCGGCTTTTAGAGAAAAGAGTTTCTGGTAACAGGGTAGAAGAAATTCAATATTAGCTTCATACCCTAGCATTCGGCACCTATTTATAAGCCTTATAGCTGAATTTTCCCATGCCTAATTCCCCATTTGGCTCCATCACTTCTCCTTTCTCATCTCCTCATTTTTCTCCCTGATAACCCCTTAATCCCTTCCTTAATTTTCTCTCCTGAACACTTCCCTTGGAGTCCACTTTCACGCCACTACCATCCTTCTAGAAGGCCTAAATTAAACTTCTAAAAACACTAAGCTAGGATTGGAACCTTGGACCTCCTTGTTAGCTATTAACGCCATCTCCCTACACCCTAAGTGGCGTCACTTAGCCACTCAACCATTAGGCCTTTTTGATGCTATTTTCCCTTAACTTTATTTAAAAGCCCAACTACTTGCCAACCCTGATTCTTTTAATAATTATATTATAATTTCTTCTACCCCTTAATTCAACTCACACCTTAACCAAGACCTACTAAAATTATCGCTTGGATAAGAATATTAAACACAATTTTTATCAAAACCAAAAACAAAGAAAGTTCGGGATTTTGGGATTTTTGGGTTTCGAGATTTTTGGGGCGTTACACACACGGCCGTGTGAGAAAGTCAGATTTGCCCACGGCCTGGCCCCAAGGCCATGGGAGCCCCACGGGCTGGCCACACGGCCATGTCTCGGGCCACACGGGCGTGTGCCCCTAACTTCAAGGAAAAATTTTCTAAATGGCCGATTTAGTCCCGAACCCCTTCCAAAGCATGTATTGGCCCAGTAGGCCCATATTAGGGACTTTATGGTGAGAGAATTTAATTTGGAACGCAACATTATAACTCGGTTTTGTAAAGATGTTAGTGTATAAGTCCAGTAATACTCCGTAGTCCTGTTCTGACGACGGGACGGGGTTAGGGGGTGTTACACATATATAGGGTATTTTACAAAATAGCCCTCACATTTTCACATTTCGACACTTTAGTTTCTAATTCATAAAATCACAAAATACACATAATTTCAATAAACCCATGCATAGCTGAATATCATAAGGACTTCTAGGAGCCCAAAACTTTCATTTATTTCACAATTCAACCCCTCAATTTACACTTTTCTAAATTAAATACCTAATATGCATTTTTACTCAAAACCACTTTACAAAACATATATATCAAGCACTAAGCTTTCATAATTCATCATTAAACATCATAAAACACATGAATTCATCAATGGCATCTTTCAAAATCATCAACCAATTTAAAAATTAGGGCATGGGCTTGATAAATTACTAAGCAACAATATCAAAAACGTAGAAATTATCGAAAACGGATCAAAAACCATACCTTAATTCTCAAATTTCCTAGCTGAACACTAGCTCAATCTTTTTCTTTTCTGTTCTTTGATTTTCAGCAGTAGATGAATATGGCTTTGTTTCATGTATTTGTTTTATTATTAATCATTTAATAATTATTTTACCATTTTGCCCTTTCATTAAACCATTATGAATTCATATATATTAAGGTTATAAATCTCCATTATACATGTAAATGGAATAATAACCACATAAGGACCTCTCAATTATAAAGCCAAGTCAAATAGGCACTTTTAACATCTAGCACACAGCTTTTGCAATTTACGCGATTAGGTCCTTTTTATCAAATTGAACACACAAACGATCGAATTTTCATACGAGACTTTTACACATGCTAATTCACATATCATAAGCATGAAAAATAATATTTAAACATTTTGTTGACTCAGATTTGTGGTCCCAAAACCACTATTCTGACTAGGGCCTAAACTGGACTGTTATAACCTGAATGTTATTTAAGCGAATTAAAATAGCTTTGGTGGATTGATTATTCAATGGAAAGAGAACCAATCAATGCCTTACTTTGCTTCCTGAAGTTATGTCCGAGTTTAGAAAGACTTTATGTTACACTTGATCCAAAATGCTATAACCTGCCCAACAGTGTAAACAACTTCAACACTTGGTGTCAGACACTATATTTTCTTAACAGCTAAAACAAGATCGAAGGCAAGTTCTTCTGAGTAGCAATTACTACCCCATTAGTAGCTTTGATTCTAAGAGATGTTTGACCCGATTCGATTGCCGACAAGGGTGCTCAATTTGAACTAGCTTTCTTGAAGGACAAGATGCAACACTAATGAGGCCAGAACGATTGGTACGATAGGTAAAATCAGTTTTTTAAACACTATTATCATAAGCACTAGAACCTGTCAAAATTTTGAGAAAGGAATATCACTGTTATCAAAGCCGGGAGTCCAACTTCAACGCATCTAACCAATTGAGGGAAACCATGTGAATAGAGACAAAGTGCAGTGAAAGTCACAAAAGGAAACTCATATAAAAAATAAAGTTGGATTTTGGGAGCTAGCCAAACACCTACAAATATAATTATTGCAGAAAGCACATGCAAAGTAATATATATATATATATACCCACACACACAAAGCTATCAGCTTAAAAAATCAACATTTTTATTTACTGAATAAACAAAAAACTCAAAACTTTAGGCTATGTTTGATTCAATGCAATGGCAGAGCCATTACAACCCTATTCCGTGGGCCCACCCTAAATACCTGTTTTGTAACATCTTGTTTTCAGTGAAATCAGTACAGTGGTTTTGAGACCATAAATCTGATGTAGAAAAATTTATTTTTCTAGACTTATGTGATCTATAGCATGATAGTATGTCAGTATAAAAATTTCATCAAGAAATTTGGTCGTTTACATGTTCCATTGGGTAAATGGGACTAAATCGCATAATTGTAAAAGTTGGAGATTTATAGCTAATATGATTAAATAGCTATAGATTTTAATTGTGAGGTCTTTATGTGATAATTAGACCATTAAATGTGATATTTGTTGAGAAAAGCTTAGTAATCATGGGAATTTCATTAATTGGTAAGGATAAAATTGGAATTGGGTAATAAATAGCATTTATGTACAAGAAACAAAATTTTTGCCATCACATTTTCATACTTTCTTCTTCATACGTGAAACACAAAGAAAAATAAGGGTTTGAGCTTTGAATTTTCAGCCAACATTCTCCATCATTTAGGTATGTGTTTATGTCCCGTTTTTGATAATTTTTACGTTTTTGGACTCGTGCTGCTTAAGCTAGCTTTTGATAGGACTAATTTGAAATATGGTTGAAAGTTTAGGATTTCACCATGAATGTGTTCATAGGCTATTTTTTTGTTAAATGGATGAAAATGAACCTTTGATATCGATTAAACAACCTTTACTAGGTGTTTTTCGATAAAAGTATCGAATAGGGGTTAAACCGTGATATTTGAAAAGTATGTGTTAAAATCTAATTTTGTGAATTTATGGGCTGTTTTAGGCTTATAACATTCGGTTAGGCTTGATTATGATGAAAATTGATGAATTTCATTTCTCATGAGCCTACGGATTAATTTGTAAATAGTCAAAGGTATAGGGGCAAAATGGTAATTTTGCCGTAACATGAGCTTGGAATTGAGCTGAATTGAATAAGGTTTTAAATGATTAAATTGATTGTATAGAACAAGAAAAGCAACATACGAGGTTAGATCGAGGAAAAGATAAAGTTGTCGAGTAAACGATTTACCTACCGTCGTACATTTCTTAGGTAAGTTCGTATGGTTAAATTATGCAAATATATGCTTTAAAGTTAAGTGTATGAATATGATTGATTGATTATTATATGAAATTGTCAAATGCATAATTTCATGATAACATGGAAAGTGATAAGTCCCGTTTGAACCTTAGAGAATTCGTAGGGTAAATGCTATCTGATTTTCGATTTGGTTGAAGTCCTGCATTTGTTGCGGATTCACATAACTCTGAAAAAGACCACGGTTGAAAGAAACCCTGGAACTCTATTAGAAATGACTAAGACCATGGGTGAAAGAAACCATGGCATTATTTTGGAATGTGTAAAAGACCATATCTGAAAGACGGTATGGCATCATGATTCACAATGAGTAAGACCCTAGTTGAAAGACACTATGGCATCATGAATCAAATGTATACGAATTGGTGAATCAAGGTTTCGTACGCCTAAAAAGTATAGTTAGGTTTTCCTACGATACTCTACTTAGTTCAACGGGCAAAAAGATTCTGAATTACATGACATGAGCTCATATTAAATGTCTGAAACACATGACTTATATGTGGTTATATGTCTAACGTGGTTGAATGATCATGTGATAGGCTTTAGCCAAATTGATTACTTACTTATATTGTGATAATGGTAAGTAGTATTCTGTTTAATACGAACTTACTAAGCTTAATTGCTTACTCTATTTACTTTTCTGTGTTTTATAGTAAACTTGGAAGCTCGATAGACTTGGAGCTCGTCGGAGATCACATCACACTATCAATCATTATTTTGGTACAGTTAATATCACATTTTGAGTAAATGGCGTGTATAGGATATGTTGGCTAATGATAGCCTAAGTGTTTGTAATATGTTAGCCTATGTAAATGGCTTGTTTATATGAGATATGTTTTGATAACAAAGTTTTTGGATTGCCATGATAATATATGACATGTTGATTCTTTATGGTGTCATGATATACTTGTTATTGGAAGGCTATGAATGCCTGATTATTCTGTACAACATCATGCAGGTTAAGTGTATGATATTCGGGTTAGAAATGTGTCTTTTAAATAGCATATTTGAGCCACACGGGCAGACCAAACGGGCGTTTGTGTTGGCCGTATGCTACATGGGAATTAAAATTTCAAGTCAGTAGCTAGAGTAATTTCACACGAGCAAGAGACACGGGCGTATGTCTCGACCATGTGCCTTCTTTGATGCATGGGTAAATTGGCAGAATACCAAGGTTTTGGGCAAGGGCCAAGCACACGGGCGTGTGTCTAAGCCGTGTGAAAACCACTACAACTTACATTTCTAATTTAATTCAACACGGGCAAGACACACGGGCGTGTCCCAATAGACACTAGGCCGTGTGAGAGCATACGGGCTGCTAACATGGCCATGTCTAGCCTATCACACGGACGTGTCCTAGGCTATATGGGCGTGTGACCCATTTTTCATGAAATAATTTTCTAAGTTTCGGAAAAGTTTAAAGTTCTCGGTTTAGTCCCTAATTGCTTCTATTGTATAAATTAAGTCTCGTTGACTCGTATTAGGGACCATATGTATGAATATATGCAATAAAAGTTCTGAAATGATATGTTTGTTTGAATAAATGTTCTGGTAATGCCTCGAGCCCTGTTCCGGCGTTGAATACGGGCTAGGGGTGTTACAACAGCTTCAATGGAATGCTCTATTACGAGCTTATTCCATTACGGGCCTATGCAGTAAAATTGCCTGATTTCTATTCTGTTTCCTCACCACCGATTACTGATTCGATGTTTAAGGAAACCATTACCACAAAAACTCTCCCCACTTTTCCCTCTCCGATTTTCTCACCTGAAAGGCTCCCCATTTTCTCCTTCTGTTCCTTTCATATTCCTCTCTTCCAATTTTTTTGCCCTCTTTTTTCTGCTTTCTTTTTCTTTCTCTCAATAGAGTTTTTCTTTTCCTCTCTTCCATTTCTTTTTCTTGATCTATAAAATTCCATCGATTGTTAGAAAGAGCAAGAGGGTTCTTAGAGGGGGAATTGAAATCTAAATCGAAAACTAAAAATGTTGTGGGTAAACCGAGTGATAAACCAGGCACGAGCTTCAATTTCAAATTGTCAATACCTCCTAAGTCATGACCTAAAGATTTTCCCTTCACCCCCTCAACATTTCGCTTCAAAATCATCCATTCGCTTCTTCGATAGTTACAAGGCAATTCATTCATCTCCCCCTTTTTAACTCTAAAATATTTGATTTTTTAAGTTATAGTTCTTTTTAACTTTTTGTCTTGTGTGTGCAGCTTGCAAGCAAGGAAAAAATCGAGAAAAAACGAGCAAGACTGTAAGTTTAAGCTTTGTTTGTTTATTGAAATTTTGTTACGTGCTCTTTTTTCCATGAAATTTAATATAAATAATTGTTTTAATTTGATTTAGGGTAGTGCTGATGAATTGAATAGAGGATATTTTAATGATATGTCTGAGCTAAAACAGCACAGTGGTAAGGTATTAACTGATTTATTCTTTTTATATATATATAGGCTATATCATTTGCAAATCTGTTCAAATTAGTTGAATTGCAACTGATTTCTGAGTAAAATTAATGTTACTTTCTGTAAACCTTTTTTTTCTGGCAGATTGCATTGGCAAATAAGATTCTAATTCCCGGAATTGTAGCAAGGAAGTTTCTTGCCGTGGACGTTATATATTCTGATGGTAGAAAATTAAAGCTGCCGATTATTTTTTATGCAAGTGGCGTTGGTGCTAACAAGTTGGCTGTCCCTGAAGCATCGTTAGTCTGTCTATCATTTAGAGCAAACTCTCAGGTATGGTTTGCTTTTTCTATGTTTGTTTTGGATTAAATTTATGTATTTCTTAATGATGTTATAAATCTTCCATTTTTTTCATGGTAAGAGAATGTTGAATAGATAGTGCATTGCTTTAAAATTGTGATAAGAGGCATGTCAGCGACTCCATGGCAATGGAGGGGTTAGCACTAAATTGTAATCATGAAAACAGTAAAAACATGAGAAACAAAAACTGTTGTTGGTTGCTAACTTTTGTTTTCTCTTGTTTATGGTTATTGTTGTTAATGATGCATTTTAACTCCTTTTCCTTGTTAGGCTATGGTCAATTCTTGAAGCAAGCCTTTTTATGATGCCCTTTAGTGAGTCTAAGAGCGTGCAGCTATATGAGGTTCTATATTTTTGCTATTTAACTTTTCATTCCTTTTTGGCATGTGTGGTGAATCAACTATTCTCTGTTTTCTGTTGCTAGAAAGAACTTATAGTTACATGCATCCTAGTAGTTAATAATAATAACAAACAAATAAAACAATGAACAAGAATAGAAGTTAACCATGCTTTGGTATGACTTATGAGTTATGATCATCCTAGTTGAGCTTATAGCTCATCGATCACCCTATAATTAATAATGCAGTTGTCTTTTTATTTCATCAGTATTTGAATAGAAATTCTTGACAAACTGATTTTATGTTTTATATAAGTTATTTGTTAAAATAATCGTGTTTGGAAATTATTATGTGTTGCTAAATGATAATATATTTGTTTGTTATCGTATCTTTTATATAGACTCTTGGCTCTTATTTTTGAATCCCATTAAACGACTGCTTCTTCGATTTATGAGGAAATCTAGTGATGGAGGAAAGATGCTCTTCAGAGGCATATTGTTTATTCATTTGGTGATCCTTATTACTTCCGAAAGGAACTTAAGATACTGAACCTTCTAATTGGGTAATCAAAAGTTTATTATATCCTAATTAATAACATAACTAATATTCATACAGTTCTATTTTGTTAGTCTGAGAAGATGCTTTTTCACTTGTTTGAAGGTACATTTTCTTGCTTGACAAATTTAGTAGAATAAGATGGCAGGGCTTTGGTTTGGGAGTTGTCATCGCTTTTTTATTGCACGAAAGTTCTTTTGGCTTGCCTGGAGTAGCTTAGTTCTTACACTAAAAGCTTGTTGGCTCAACAGGATGAACAAGTTCACAGTTTTGAGAGGCCTCAATTTTGTTGCAGAAAACCTTGGTGTTGAGTTTTTCAAAGGCACTGTTGTGGTATAATAATCTTCCCATTACTGATGATGTGTAGAGTTGAATGAATTTTGTATTATTTTCTTCAACAATTAGAATAAATTGTATTTATCTCTTCGATATCGAACCGGATAGCAAAGCTGTTGAGGGAGTATTGTTATGGAGCATTGGGATTTGGTGGACAAAGTAACTAAGTAGATAAATTGGCAATTCCAGGGAAACTTAAATTGCCAAATCTTGAGCGTTTAAGGGTTATATCATTTGGTATAATTTGTTTAATCATTTCCTTTAAAGTAATCATTAATGCAAAACTTTCTTATGAACATCACCTTTTCCAATTTTATAATGTAGATAAACAAACATTTTTTGTCTCTTTTAGTTGAAAAAAGAAAAATAAAAAGATGCTCTTTTGGATGCTTTGTGACTTTTTCTTTTATTTATAATAAAAAATTTGTGTTTAATACAATTAATTAATTTTAGATTATAACACAGGTAAAAAGTTTTATATAAAAATTATGTAAATAACAAATGAAACTTTAGTCGAAATCATAAAATTGAGATAACCTGAGAAGCAATGCGTTCAAATAATAGTATACTATTTTAAAATATAGTAAATAAATTTTTTTAAATGTTTTAATATAATTAAATATAAAAATAAAAAAACATTTTAATATAATTTAATATTAATATGATTAAATTATTTATTTTTATTTTTATTAAATTATATTTAATAATAATCTTATTAAAATTTAATACACATATCTAAAAAAATTCTGCTAAGGGTATTATAGTCATTTTAGTTTTTTTATTTATGCTATTACATATCTATTCCATTCAACCAAACATAATAATACTATTACAATTCTATTTCATTACATTCAACCAAACAATTGAATTACTGATAACAGCCCTATTCCATTACAGCTTTATTCCATTACAGCTCTATTCCATTAGGATTTAGAGTATTAAACCAAGTTTTGAGTTTTTTGTTTATTCAGTACATAAAAATGTTGATTTTTTAAGCTGATAGCTTCGTGTGTGTGTATATATATATATTGCTTTGCATGTGCTTTCTGCGATAATTATATTTGTAGGTGTTTGGCTAGCTCCCAAAATCCAACTTTATTTTTTATACGAGTTTCCTTTTGTGACTTTCAATGTACTTTGTCTTTATTCACATGGTTTCCCTCAATTGGTTAGATGCGTTGGAGTTGGACTCCCGGCTTTGATAGCAGTGATATTCCTTTCTCAAAATTTTGACAGCAACTGGTGCTTATGATAATAGTGTTTACAAAACTGAGTTCACCAGTCGTACTAATCGTTCTGGCCTCATTAGTGTTGCATCTTGTCCTTCAAGAAAGCTAGTTCAAATCGAGCACCCTTGTCGGCAATTGAATCGGGTCAAACATCTCTTAGAATCAAAGCTGCTAATGGGGTAGTAATTGCTACTCAGAAGAAATTGCCTTCGATCTTGGTTTAGCTGTTAAGAAAATACAGTGTCTGACACCAAGTGTTGAAGTTGTTTACACTGTTGGGCAGGTTATAGCATTTTGGATCAAGTGTAACATAAATTCTTTCTAAACTCGGACAGAACTTCAGGAAGCAAAGTAAAGCATTGATTGGTTCTCTTTCCATTGAACAATCAATCCACCAAAGCTATTTAATTTCGCTCAAATAACATTCAGGTCGCCTACTTGAGAAGGTCACAATGATTTCTTTTACAGAGACCATAACGATAACGAGAAGGGAAAGGGAGTCTCAGCCTCAAAGTCCCATGTCCAATACGTTAGAGGACCTTGTCTGATATCAACCATGACATCTTCCAAAAAGAACCAACAGTTGCCCCAAAAAGCACCGTTGTCTCTAAACTAAAAAGACACTAATTTCAGACATCGGATTGAATAGGGAGCAGCAAAATGATTTGGTTAAGGATGTTATCAGGTAAATGACTAATGAAATCATTCGGGTCCATACTATTATTACTTTTTGGGATATTGACATGTTTGTACGATTTCTCTTGATTATTATGCATGCACTTGCATCTCTTGATATAGGATAAGTTATAAATAGCCTTTGAAGTTGGATTTTGCGAGTATAACTATGGGTTTCGAACTACGGTCGAATCTGCACTTGTTGAGATAGTCATATTTATGTTGGTATCACTTCAGGCAAATATGTTTTCCTCCCGCGAGTTTGATTATCTATCACAATACCTTGGATTGGAACAAAATGTTGTTATTGCACGTGAGCAACAGGAAAAAGCTACTTGGAAAACTGCACAATAAGGAACATCCTTGGATTTTTTGCGCCACACCTCTTCAGTGATGGCACTTTCCAAGTACAATTTATTGAAAATCAGACATGTAGTAAACTTGAAAATTTCTTAAACATTGCACCAGAACATTGCGATATGAATAAGCATTCATCTATTGACGATGAGGTTTTTTATGAGATAGAACGCCAAAAGACACAGAATATCCATTGGAATTATTCGTCTTTTCTACAATCCCATAAAAAGTTTTGATACTATGAGTTTGCAGCTGGTGTGGATCTTTCGAAATATATGGTCCCAAATATGATCTGATATTGATATTATGTGCTACAGTTTGGTTCTCCTCGCCTTCCTAAGGGACTTTAGTTTATTATTTATGGAGTATCTTGCTGCTCTATTCTTGCATGCTCTATGTGTGAGTATAGATCCGACTTATATCTTTTTGGTTGTCAAGCTGATTTACGATCACGATTTTTGCTTGTCAAGCTGATTTACGATCACGATTTTTGGCTTTCTTATGGTTCGCTTGATTTAATATCACGACCTTTGCTCTCTGACAACTTATGGATCTACGCTCCTAGCTAATTATTAAGATTAGCAGAGTTAAGCTCGTAACCTCCAATCTTTTGAGTTAACAGAGTTAATCTCGTAAACTCCGATCTAATTTACAAACAAATTCTATCTTACGGGAAATACAGTTCGCAATATTCTGCAATATAATTCTTGACTCCTATATCACACTATCAACAACAAAACTCACTCGATAAAGCTTCAAGTTAAAACCTGTATGATTAACACAAATTTACCGCAAGGCATTTGCTATGGTGGATCACTTGAATATTTCACAGCATATGACAACCAGCTTACTGGGCCAATCCCTTAAGGGTTGAAAATTTGCACTAGCTTGAAAAGAGTCTGCCTTGAAAAAAACTGACTTAGAGGGAATATATCTAAATATTTAGCTGTTTACCCGAACCTAAAATTCATTGACTTGACAATGAATTTCAAGGTGTAGTGTCTTACTACTGGGGGTTGTGCAAAAGTTGACATCTTTGCTTTATCTTGGTTTGAATGGGAATAAACTTTCTGGTAGTGTACCCTTGAAACTAAGACTTATGTCCAAGCTTTTGTATCTAGGCTTGTCTCAGAAACCAATTGAGCAACTCCATCCTCAAAACTTTCAAAGTTAAAATAATCTGCTAAATATCTCTATTAGTACTTGTATTTTATGAAAGTTGGGGATTCAGTCCCAATACTTTAAATTGGGTCGGGTTTATAAATTATACTAGATTAGGTTTATATTGGGTAGGACTTAGGAATGCTGGGGTGAGCTGCTAGTTGGGGATTAGGTGGGCAGTAGGCTAAGCCTAATGCATATAATATATGATATTAGTTATTAAGTTCGATTAATTTGGTTAATTACTCTCTTTCGAGCCAAATTAACCGATAACTAAACTTTCAAAAAATTATTAACCAATCTCTGATCGAATTAGATTAGTTAACTGACCGATTAATTTTAACCGAAATTTAAACACTCCTAAACCTATTACTCTAATATGATGATCTTTAAATTATTTTTTTTATAAATGTATTTGTTTCAATATAATATGTATTTAAAATGGTATTAAAAAAAAGTATGAATTTGTCAAATCCAAAATTTAAAACTAAGTTCCCAAACGCTACATAAATTGGATAGTAAAATACTTCCAAATATAACATTCATGATTATTTCTAAATCCATCGATTTGTTAAATGCTTATTTAGTAGAAAATTCAAATTTCTTAAATTATTTAGGGGTCATATGCAAAATTGCGTGAAATTTAAAATTTACCACTATACTTCACTCTTATCAATATTTTAAAATTTTAAAAAATTTTATAGGGCCAAAATAACAATTTCCCATTTTAGGGGTCCGACCCCCTGCCAACCACCTGGATGATTTGCCTCTGACCACGAAGGTTTAATTTAATTTTCAAATACATTTATTTAATTTAAAAAATAAAAATTCAAACCACATAGTGGGTGTTATTTGAAGGGCAAGAGAGATGGCCTTAAGAGAACTGAATAAAGTGCAAAATCACAATACTATATAGTTTTAACTTGTCAATATTTCGATATCCAAAAAGAAAGCACCCAATTACATCAACAACGGCGTCTTCAAAGTCTCTCTTCACCATCAACATGGGTCTTGACTCAACTCCATGCACCAACACGTTCCAGCTGAGGCCTAAAAGGGAGGGGGAAAAAATCTGAGATTAGGAACATAATTTTATATCATTGCAACGAAAATTGAAGGCTTAAGGGACAAAAACCAAAAAAGGCCCCCTACACTTTTCCAAAAAAATCAATTGAATCCCTAGACGTTAAAATTATAATAAATTAAGCCCTTTTATCATTAAAGTTATCCATCAAAGTTACAAAGCCAAAAGTGCCATTTTTTTGCTGGTTGTTTTCACCACATGGCAAAAACTAGTATTTAATGTATAAAACATTAAAAAAATCAACAAACATTTATAAAAAGTCATAGAAAATCATATAATATTTTTTTTATAATTTTCTATTGATTTTATATATAAAATGCATGTTTTTACCACATGGCCACGTGGCAAAAACAGCCTGAAGAAAGCTGGTAGCCTTGGCTTTGTAACATTGACCGTTAACTTTAACAGTCAAAGGGCTTGATTGATTGATTGTAATTCAAATGTTCAAGGGCTCAATTGAGTCAAAACAAAAAAGTTCAGCGAGCTTAATTGATTTTTTGAAATAGTTTGGGGGGCTTTTCTGTACCCTTTAGCCAAAATTAAAGTATTTTTTATTGATATATAATATAATCATTCTGGTCCATAAAATAATAATTAAAAATATATACACACACATATCCATCAGCAGACCACATCAACAGGAGAAACGATCTCCATAATCTATTACTGGTTTTTCAGATATACATCTGCAGTCTGCAGCATTCATCTTCTTATGTAATTCATTCCATTTTCATTTTTGACTTCTTGCGTGTTGGAGCTTCATCAGTCAAGCATGCAAGAACAAAATCAAGGAAACGAGGAAAAAATAATATAGATATAATTATCACTCCTAAATCTTCTTACTTTCCAAGAAAACATACGATTCATATGATATACAAAACCGGAAATAGGATGGCAAAATATTTAACAAGAATTTCCAAATAAACATTTTTGTCCCCTACTAATTACTTTTTCTCTACTTCAAATTCTCTAGTTGTAGGACTAAGTAATTCCCATTTATTAGAGTTATATTCTTAAGTAATATTTTGTCCACTCTCTTACTGATTTCAACAAGCTAATAGCTCACTTAGTAATAACATTCACTATCTCAAATCAAATTCAGCCTATTGAATAAATCTATTCTCACTTAGTAATAGTTATATTTTCTGCACTTTCACCTTGCTTCTTATCATATGCATGTTGCAAAAATTTCTGTTCAGTAAGATGAGGAAACCTTGTAAACCAGTAAAACAAGATGCTGCAAGAAGACAGTAAGGAAGACTAAAAGGAACAAGTGCGGTGATGAAGGTTGTACGTTCCCGAGGCCAGTTAAATCTTCACTTGCCTACAAGTAATGACCTCGCTCTGATATTTTAGGCAGAAACATTGTTATAGTCTACCAACTTCCTAAGTACTTCATTGGGAATTTAAGCCTTTGTTTAGATCAGGATATTTTATTTTCTTTTTGGAACACAAAACTAGAAGCAACTATTGGGGGTAAGGCAAAGCCAGAACTTGAGTTCTAGTTCTCTAAAGGTGCTAGGAGCCTCGTACCCATTTAAAACAACAAATAGAGCACGGCGCATAGTCCTAATAAAACTGAGTCTTGGAAAGAGGAAGACATTTTCACACAATGCAAATACAACGCCTGATTCGTCTACTCCGTACCTTAGCATTACTCAAGTTTTATACACGAAGTTCCAGGCTCACTATCAACTTCTTAGTGACAACAAGAGCAAGCAAAATGCAATGACAAGCAGTATTGGCAAATGAAAAATCAGTCAATTTACAAGGATGGGAATAATTAAGATGTGGTAGTGATGTGAAGGGGGCACTAACCTTCATTTAGAGCAAACCAAATGTAATGACAAGCAGCATTGGCAAATGAATAATTATGATGTAGACATGTAGTAGTGATATGAAGGGGGCTCTAACCTTCATTTAGAACAAAAATATATCACAAATATCTTTGGATCGATATGGAACAGTGATGGCAGATTGATGCTCTGCAGCTGCATGAATCCCTCCCCGCTCGTTGCACCACATATTAAACCTTATGTACTCAAAACTCATATCGATATGGTTGACCCAACCCAAAATACACTCGCCATTGCCCAAACGAAACATAGAAGTAGTTTTTCTCCACCCACGTTCAAGGTCCTTCCAATCTAATTGGAAAACATTGTTTACATCATCATAACCACCAAAAGTAGCACCGGTTCTGCTTATTCCCCCAAGAACGTAAACGTGGTTGCCCGAGCCCCGTTCAAAGAACAGACTTAAATTTTTTGTTCAAACCCGATCCAAATTATATATGTTAAACTCGGGCTTGACCCAATTTTTTTTAAAACTACATATTCCAAATCAAACTATGTATTTGACTTGACCTGTTATTATGAAATGCAACTAATATGATTTGGTCTGGTTGTAACTCAACAGCGTTGTATTATGCTAGACAATAGCTGGTGGCTTTATAACTATGTACTCAATAGAGACTCAAGTACCAAACAATATTAAAAGCGCCAAAAGTACCTAAAATTACTCAAGTAACAAGTTTACCAACCTAGTTACATACCGTAAGACTCAACATACAAAATAGCAACAAAATGACTTTCGAGTTGAGCTGGAGAAAATGGATGCTTGACCATGTATTTACTAAAGTTCCCATCTGAGACCTACGCACAAAAATAAATATAACTGTACGCTGAGTAATATATACTCAATAGTACTAACATAATTTAAATTCAATTACAAACAAAATAAAATTGAATAAACAAATAAGTAAGAAGATTAAATATATTATTAACATGCATGAAATTAATTAATATCAACATGCATGAAATTAAATCTTTAACATAGTCTAATTTCTAGCGACTTGTTTTAACAAATCGAATTTCTCGATTTCAATTGAAGTAATTTGCTTCAATTTGATCCTCGATTTCAATTCTAATCTCACCTAAGCTAATCCGAAGTTCTAGTTACTACTCTCTAACCCGTATTTCTCTTACCCGGATTTTCTAAACTTGTATTTTCTTTTCTTCCTCTTAATCTCGTGATTTTTTTATTCTTTTCTTTTTCCTACTTCTAGTCCAGACTTTAAGGTGTGACAGTTTCTAAATATATTTAAAGAGAAAACCAACTTGCTTACCTTTCATATATTTTCAGAAATAATTGATTTCGAAAAAACTGGGTGCCTGTATCAAAACATTAAAATAACAATATTCATTTAATATGAATTAAAAAAATAATTTTACAATGATAATATAATTTTTCTATATTCCTTGCTTTTAGTTCTTGTTGCATAATTGATTAAACCTTCAAATAGATGAAGATACAGTTCTGGCAGTTGCCTACTCAACTCATTCTCAATGTCAATGATGCTAATCTATAAAATAAACAACTTAAGTAAAAGTTAATAGCAAAAGTAAATAGAATATCATAATAAAAAATATTGAAATCTTACTTTTGGTGTTTTATTGTTGTTGTAATGACGGTAAACATTAGAGCAGTACCGTACTACAGAGGAAAAGGAATAGGTTGAGTAACCAGATACTGCATGCTCGAATATAGATTTAAGCACCGGATCACCTTGCACCGCCGACATCCAATCATATGAATATTTCTTTCGCAAGGTATGTAGGCTTTGATCAAGAATATACGACTTAATCTCTCCACGCTTCATCATGTGATCCAGATTTATAATAAAATGGAACTTATCAACAGGTCTCCAAAATAAAGGCGCATCCAGTAGTAACGCGGGACTCATGTATTTCCTATCCATTTGGACATAGCAAATCAGTAAACAAAAAAATTATAAAATTAATGAAGTAGAACATATGAGTTTTCGAACTTTAAAATAAATATATGAAAGATAACTTACAAGTTTTGAGATTTGAGCTGGTCAAGAAACAATGATAATTCATTCGGCATATTGAAATTCTCATAATTTTGGATAACAGATTCGAATGGCATATTGACGATGTAGCTCATCAAAAATTTCAAGTCATCAATATTACCATTCATTGGTTGGTCAGATGCATTCAATTTGGGTAGAAACTTTGCCTCCCCACCGAAATTAGTGATGAATATAGACTTTATCGGATCTTGCGTGTAAATGCTCTTGTTACTTTTAGCCCATTTACAAGCCACATCCTTTAAGATCTTACCGAAAGCCTCACTAATGTAATTGAACCATTCACGCTCATTTCGGTTACCACTTTCCCACCTCTCCATCTTTTCTTTAAAATATGTTACAATATTTTTAGAATATTCTAGTGCAACCAGCCATTCATCTTGATACCGTACAAGATGATGGCAACTTAATATCCAGTCATCGTGATGCTCCACTAAATGTTTGTATAGCTCCAAAGCTTCCTCTTCGTCTTTAAACCGCAAGAAAGTGGAGCTAATTTCTTTTCCTGAAATCTTTAGCACTCCATAATACACACTATCATCCACTTTTATAATCGCACAATCTAGTTCCGACATAGCTGTTGCAAACCAAAGATAAAAATTAAATTAACAAAGGAGACAATGAACAAATGAAGAATTAACCATGGGAACAAAATACATATGCGGTTGACATTTGGTCTAATGGTATCTCCAGGTACTATATCCTGTGTTGCAGTTTACCACTACAATAGCATAGGAGATCCTTAAGGACATTCATACCATTTCAAAGCAAGATTGTTGCAATCTTATGCTAATACTACTAAAGCAGAATATCTTGTAAACAGAAGAGGAAAGGAAAATTTTGAGCAAAAACCCAAAAAGAAAAATTGATTTACTGGCAACTTCAAGGACAAGTAGGATTGAATATAGAAGGGATTGAAAAAAACACACCTAGAATTAGATGAGATTGACCAGCGGCGGGACGGAGACAATTGAAGGTTGGAGCGGAGAAGGAGACGACAGTAGTGAGCGGCACAACGAAACCTACAGATTTTTGGTGAAAATAGAAACTGATCATTAAAATTATTTAATCCTGGGCTAAAAAATGCTTAGATAAGAGTTTAGTAGAACAATTTATAACACTAGTACGCATTTCCCAGGATTAAGTTACGAGATAACAATATGGTATTCCCCATACCACTGCACAGTCACTGATGCGGTCGTTGAGAGCACCAAAAATATCTTATTCCCTGTAAAATAATGAAAAAGAAATAGTAAAGGGGAAGTAGGGTCGAATCCTCAGGGACCGGATTATACGAATGCTTGTTTCTCGAAATCCTAGGCAGAATCGTGCCCAAGAAAACCTGCATTCCTGGAAAAAATAAAAAAACAGAATTTAAGATTTGATTTTGGAAGCGAAAATAAAATAAAAATAAAATTTAAAGTTTACTGAAATTATGATTACGAAAATAATAAAAATAATAGAGAGAGTTTTAAGAGAAAAGAAATTCTTATGGGAAAGTTCCAGCCTCCGGTTGTCTCATTCCGCCTTGGGCTCAATCCTTGGCTTTTGGATGATCCTTCTCGACTCAAGTAAGTCAGTTATAGTGGAAGAGGACGCCTATGACCACCAGCTCCAAAGATTAGACTTACAATTTTTAGGGAACCTGACTCTAGCCAGTAATCTATGCTAGATCAATGCTTCTCAATGGCGAATCCCACGCCATTTTGTCTCTTTGGCTCGCCAACCTCTGACGCAGTAAGTTAACGAACCGACTGTGCAATCCTTCCAAAACATACAAAGCGGCCACCTTTGCATATGCTGAAAAGTTCACTTCTTAAAGGCCATGGACGGAAGCGTCAGCCCGTAGTGCGAAGAAACGATGAATACTTGGCGAGAAGGCTAAGTACGGATTCTAAGCCTCAAGAACCCTTTTTGGGAAATATTGACAACTTTTGGCTGGAAGAGTTTTAGTGGCTCATGGTAATGGTGGGAAAGTAAATAAAATTATGGAAAAAGAAATTTTATTGAAAGGAAAAAAATATGGAAAGAACAAAAGACTTCGGGGGGGGAGTGTTTACAGAAAAGATGCTCCCCAAATAGAGTCACTTCACCCCCTATTTATAGTGCTAGGGAGATAGTCTAATTTAACTTAAATTCTAAAAAGATAAAAACATTTAATTAAAGATAATTAAAGATAATTAAAATAAAATCCTAAAATTAAATAATCCTAATATTTATCTTAATATTAATTATCCTAATATAAATAAAACAAAATAGAGTCTTCCAAAATAAAATCTCTTTTATTTGCTTTTAAGTCCTTGTGCCTTCCATGTTCGCACTTTTGGCACCATATTTGTCCCACGTTGCTTATTGGCCCATTTAATCTCCAAATTGACGCTTTTTCCCTTGAATTTACTTTTCGCCTCCAATTTAGTCCCTAAAAGATAAAAAGACATAAATGGCTCAAATTAGTAGGCTTAAGCTCAAAATAAACACATGATTAATATATAAAAACACGTCATTTTAGAGTATTATCAAATTCCCCCTACTTAGCCCATGCTTGCCCTCAAGTATGGTTCTTATCGACTGTGAAAGCTACATTCTGCCATAAAAGAAATACCACTCCAAAGTTTCATAAAAATTAGTTAAAATGCATATGAAAAATAAAGAGACCTCTAAGCTTGCTCTAAGTAAAACAGAAAAAGTATTCCAATTAATTCACACAAAAATTAAGATCGACTTGAGTTATGCTATTTAGGTAAATTACCAAACCCACTAAGACACCTTAATTATTTCCTCCTTTAGTCCCCGAAGTGCAACTTTATTAGTACTTATTTTTTTCTTCTTTTTTTTTGATTTTTTTTATTTTTTTTAAATTTTATTATTATTTATTTACTTAGGAATACATTAAACCTTTTGACGCGAAGAGAGATGACAACCCAAGTACCCCACCCCTAAGTTACTCATTGACATACTCCTAAAATTATTTATTTTCTTAGCGGAGTTTTACCCAACACGTCATACAACCTTTTGACGCTAAGTAGAATGACAACCCCAAGCACCCTACCCCTACATTTACTCATCGATCCACGATTTGAGCCATACTCATAACCTCGGCTAGCGGAGTTTTACTTGTCACGTCACACAACCTTTTGACGCGAAGTAGAATGCCAACCCAAGCACCCTACCCCGGTTACTCAGTCAGTCACGATCTAAGCTGTACTTATAACCATGGAAAACATTTATTTAAAAATTAAATGATATTTAAAATTCTTGAGAACTCAGGAAAGAAAAAATTTAAGTGTCAAAAATAAGTTTCAAGAATCACCTAATAGCCATGAACATTAATTAAGCATGCAATCATTTTAAGTGTTCACTTTATATCAAACTTGATCAATTTTACGAAAAGCAAGATAGAATTAACCCTATTAATCACAATTATTTTTAGCCTAATAAAAATAAAACAGTGGAGATGGCATCAATTATGGGAAAAATCATAACTTCTTTAGAAGGTAAGAATCATGCTTGTAGGTCAAACAGTAGGCAATTCCTGGTAAAATCTTGGGCATGAAAAGCGGTAGGATATTCTTAAAATAAATGGGCAGAAACGAGCACAAAACAGCAGCAACAACAATATGACAACAAAAATAGCAGATAATAACAGTAACAACAAAGAATGCCTCCCCCCCACTTAAAACACATAATCTTCGATGTGAAAGTAAAAGGAAAAAAAATAGGTGGAGAAGAAAAAAAAAGTTTAGAAAAACTCCCCATTTAGTTACCGTCGATTGGCGCACACGGTGGAGAAGAAGATGGCGAAGCGGCAAGAGGTGGAGACGGGGTGGGTGACGTGTGCAACAGCGGTTCGGCTTCGGGTTCTCACTATGGTGGCTGAGAAATCGGCGGTGGGTGGTGGAGGAGAAAGGAGTCGGCGGTTATGGAGAAATTTGGGGAAAAAATGTAAGGTTTGGGAGTTTTATTTGCTGAAAAGGGGTGTTTGGCTGCAGGTTTTGGGGATTCTAGGGCTGGAATAGGACTGTTTGGCTGCAGAGATATGGCATTCTGGGCTGGAATAGAACTGTTTGGTACCATGGATAGGGTTGTTTTGGTGCACACTTTCTGTCTTTTTTTTCTTCGTATTTTCGCTCCATTTCACCTAGATGGAAGAAGAGAAATTTATTAATATTTAACTAAAATAAAATAAAAGAAAATAATAAATAAGAAAAGAAAAGAAAGGAAAATAATAAATAAAAAGAAAAAGAAAAAGAAAGATTGGGTTTGCCTCCCAACAAGCGCTTGTTTAACGTCGCTAGCTTGACGCCTCAACTAGAATTGGAATTGTTCCAAATGAATTCTTTCATTTGTATAGGCTTGGAAATTCTCATTTTCTATCACATCCACTATATTTGGGCTCAATCGTCCTTGTGCCTCTTTCTTTGACTTCATTTTTTCCTCTAAGAAAATATTATGTGTGTCTTCCAGATTTGATGCCTGCATAATAGAAGGTAGAAATTTAGTATCCATAGGAGCCAATAATTTATTAACAGAAAAATCATCAAACATCATTTTAGATTTATCTCCATAAATTGACTCAAAATTTTCTTCCACTAAAGAGTCAATTATGTCGACACTATTTACGCTCAAGATTTCGCTTGGATGGCTGATGGCATCGTAGACATTAAACTTCACGATCTCCCCATCAAACTCCATTGTAAGAGTTCCACTTCGAACATCGATTTTAGTACTAGTTGTACTAAGGAAAGGTCGTCCCAGCAAGAGATCTGAAGACCCGGGAGTACTATCCTCCTCCATTTTTATCACATAAAAATCTGCAGGGAAAATAAGTTCATTGACTTTGACTAATACGTCCTCAAGGACCCCTTCGGGATGCACAATGGACCTGTCTGCCAACTGAATGGTAACACTTGTCCTTGTCAAAAAACCCGCGTTAAGTGATTCATAAATAGAATAAGGCATTACATTTATGGACGCCCCTAAATCGCACATAGCCTTTTTAATTCCTAAATGGCCAATTTTGCATAGAATAGCGAACATACCCCTATCTTTACATTTAACCGGCATTTTTCGCTGTAGCACTGCGGAAACATTCTCACCAACACTTACCCTTTCATTACCTGTTAGTTTTCGTTTGTTGGTGCAAAGCTCTTTAAGGAATTTGGCATATCTTGGAATCTGTCTGATGGCATCCAACAGTGGTATGTTGATCTCGACATTTCTGAATGTTTCGAGCATCTCCTTGTCTTCCTTACTTTTTCGACACTGATTTAATCATCCTGGGAATGGAGGTTGAATTTTCGGCAGTAGGGGTTTCGCTCGGATCTGTTTGTCGTTTTCTGGAGTTTTCTGGGCGATTTCTTGACCAAGATTCTTGCCAGGAATTGGTTCCAGGACCTTTCCGCTTCGTAACGTTACTGCATTCGCATTCTGCCTCGGGTTTGGTTCTATTTGTGATGGCAGTTTCCTTTGAGAGTTTAATTTCTCAATTGATGTGGTCAACTCTCTTATGGATGTCTTGATTTTCTACTGAAAACCCTTCATTTCTCTTTGGAAATTGAGAGTTTGCTATTGAAAATCAAGGACATTAGTTGCTAATTTATTGACCAAAGGTTTTAGAGAATTACCTGAATCTTGCGACTGTTCTGGGGCCCAAATTTGGTATGGCTGGTTATATCGTGGATTAGTCCCATAACTAAAATTAGGGTGGTCCCTCCATCCTGGGTTGTAGGTATTGGCGTAAGGGTCATATCGTCTTTGTGGTGGCCCAGGAAAATTTCCCACAGCATCTAAATAGGCCATAGAATCGTCACACAGGCTAGGGCACGCATCAGTCGTATGTTCAGGTGTAGCACATATTCCACATACTCGGGTTGGTTTCGCTTTTTCTGTAATAAGGGAATTCACAATATTAGTAAGTCTATCAAGTCTATCCTCAATGGTAGAATTACTTAGTTGGTGAACCCTTCTAGGAGGTTCAGGATTGGCTCGAAATTGCTGAGAATTTGCAGCCATCATGGAGATCAAGTCTCTTGCTTGTTGGGGAGTCATGTTAACCAATGCTCCTCCACTAGCGGCGTCTACCATATTCATTTCCATGGGTTTTAGGCCTTCATAAAAGTACTGGAGCAAGGACTGTTCCGTTATACCGTGTTGTGGGCAACTTGCACACAACTTCTTAAACCGCTCCTAATAGTCATATAGAGTCTCTGCGTCTTTTTGCCTTATGCCCACGATTTCTCTTCTTAACTCGGCCGCACGCAATGCAGGGAAAAACCTGTTAAGAAATAAACGAGATAGATCAGCCCAAGTTGTAATGGATCCAGGAGGTAAATAAAATAACCATTCCTTAGCTGAATCTGCTAGGGAAAAAGGGAAAGCGCGCAATTTAATTTGATCCTCAGTTACCCCTTGAGGTTTCATACTCAAACAAACCATATGGAATTCTTTTAAGTGCTTGTGGGGGTTTTCATTTTGTAACCCACGGAAAGTTGGCAGTAGCTGGATTAAGCTTGACTTTAATTCAAAATCAGTATCCATAGTAGGATACGTGATGCATAATGGTAGTTGTTCTGTCGGTGTTTCGGCCAGTTGCCGAATTGTCTGAGCCATAGGTTGAAGTGCTAAATTAGGCTTTTCGTTAACCCTAGTGTTAAGCACTTCTTCAGGTGAATCGACTTCTTCTTCTTTACTTTCTAACGTTCGAGTAGGGTTTTCGTTAACCCTAGACTCTACTTCGTCATCGATTCTAATTTTTGATGGTGGATTGCTTTGAGTCCCAACCACCGCTGACTTCTTTTTCCTTAGTTTTGTTTCCTTTCAATTAGCTTTCGCAGTCTTTTCAATTTCTGAGTCGAACGCAAGAGTGACCGGAGCAGATCTGGTCATAGAAAACAAAGAAAAACAAGATTAGTATGTTGCCGGTCCTCGGCAACAGTGCCAAAATTTGATGCGATCGTTGAGAGTACCAAAAATAACGAAAAAGAAATAGTAAAGGAGAAGTAGGGTCGAATCCTTAGGGACCGGATTATACGAATGCTTGTTTCTCGAAATCCTGGGCAGAATCGTGCCCAAGAAAACCTGCGTTCCTGGAAAAAATAAAAAAACAGAATTTAAGATTTGATTTTGGAAGCGAAAATAAAATAAAAATAGAATTTAAAGTTTACTGAAATTATGATTACGAAAATAATAAAAATAATAAAGAGAGTTTTAAGAGAAAAAAAATTCTTATGGGAAAGTTCCAGCCACCAGTTGTCTCATTCCGCCTTGGGCTTAATCCTTGGCTTTTGGATGATCCTTCTCGACTTAAGTAAGCCAGTTATAGTGGAAGAGGACGCCTACGACCACCAACTCCAAAGATTAGACTTACGATTTTTAGGGAACCTGACTCTAGCCAGTAATCTATGCTAGATCAATGCTTCTCAATGGCGAATCCCACGCCATTTTGTCTCTTTGGCTCGCCAACCTCGTGCAGATAAGTTAACGAACCGATCAGCAATCCTTCCAAAACATACAAAGCGGCCGCTTTGCATATGCTGAAAAGTTCACTTCTTAAGGGCCATGGAAGGAAGCGTCACCAGTAAGTGAGAAAACGATGAATACTTGGTGAGAAGGCTAAATGGGATTCTAAGCCTCAAGAACCCTTTTTGGGAAATATTGACAACTTTTGGCTAGAAGGGTTTTAGTGGCTCATGGTAATGGTGGGAAAGTAAATAAAATTATGGAAAAAGAAATTTTATTGAAAGGAAAAATTATAGAAAGAACAAAAGACTTTGGGGGGAGAGTGTTTACAGAAAAGATGCTCCCCAAATAGAGTCACTTCACCCCCTATTTATAGTGCTAGAGAGATAGTCTAATTTAACTTAAATTCTAAAAAGATAAAAACATTTAATTAAAGATAATTAAAGATAATTAAAATTAAATCCTAAAATTAAATAATCCTAATATTTATCTTAATATTAATTATCCTAATATAAATAAAAATAAAATAGAGTCTTCCAAAATAAAATCTCTTCTATTTGCTTTCCTTGTGCCTTCCATGTTCGCACTTTTGGCACCATATTTGTCCCACGTTGCATATTGGCCCATTTAATCTCCAAATTGATGCTTTTTCCCTTGAATTTACTTTTCGCCTCCAATTTAGTCCCTAAAAGATAAAAAGACATAAATGGCTCAAATTAGTAGGCTTAAGCTAAAAATAAACACATGATTAATATATAAAAACACGTATTTTAGAGTATTATCAGTCACGTTCCTGCTAACACAATTCGCACAATTTTTCGGCTTCTTAAACATGATTTAGGATCTCATTAAATTGAGTATCCCCACTATAGATAATCTCAATATAGTACACATGTATACAGTTCACAGAACACAATTCTAGCAGTAAAGCACATACGGTTCACTAAACACTAATTTAGAAGTTCACACATAAACACATACAGGGTTGCAAACAAATTCGCATAACATAAGAGGTTCACAGAGGTTACAAACATATCACATAAGACAAGAGGTTTGCAGAGGTCTTCGTAAAGGATTTGCATTCATATTCGTATAAGAAAAAAAGATTCGCAGAGGATTCGCAAATCATAAAATCACATAGCATATGGTTAGTGCCCATGCATACAGTTGACAAAAGATTAAGTCCCACACCTGAATTTGCTAAACTGAAGCACTATTGACAACACGAAACGCGCCACGATTCAAACTTGCCTCGCTTTCTTCTCGATCTATACCTTGCAGACAAAAAGTATACATGAAGAATTCGACCACCAGACAATTAAAGAAGGAGAGCAAATTTTGATTAGATCACCACAAGCTTACACTGCCAGAGAGCAAAACGATGCAACAATGAGATTCTTGAGTAGCCAAAACATTCAACAATGGAGGAAAAAAATCAGCAAAAGGAAGAAAGAAAATCAAGCAACGAGTTGTAAATGAATAGAAGGGGAGGCACAAAAAGAACAAGGGTTTCGGGGCATGATTGTGGTGAAAATGAAAAGAAATTTGAAGAGGAAGAGAGGAGGAAGGAAAAGAAATGACAGAAAGGAAATCCTAGCAACAAAAGAAAACAAGCGTGAAAGCCAAAATGGAGAAAGTGGGAAAAGAAATAGGGAAGTGAGTAAAGTGTGGAACTACAAAAACATTTTTTTTTATTCTTATCCTCTTATAAAAAAAATAAATTCCAAAACAATTTAATTAATATCCAATTTATCAAAAACCCTCCAAAGGTTTAACATATATTTTAAGGAGTTAAAATTGTAAATAAAAAAATACTTAAAAAGCGAAAAAAAATTGTCACATTGTTCACACGTGGACTCAAACTTTAGACCAAAGGTTAAGCTACCAAAGACCTAGCCACTAACCCAGATGGGTCATTTTGGCACTAAAACGTAAAAATCAACTTAACAGTCCCACCGAACTGCTGACCTAACCAACTAACCTGAATACTTCTAAACCAATTCTGGGGCGTTACATAGGCCGTGTAACTCACTAACTTGCACCTTAGAAATTTATCAGATGACACACGACCGTGTCGCCAGGTCATATATTTCAATCCTAATCTTACTGATTTACTGTGCAAAAATTTAGACTTAAAAATTTGGTTTGGGCAAAAAAATAAAAATAAAGTCCATTTAAAAATGGGTCGAGTCTCAAGTAAGCTTTTTTTGGCCCAAACCTGACCCGACCCGACCTAAATTTGCAAAAAAAAAAAAAAAAAAAAATTGTTATTTTGTCACTATTTTGCTGCCATTTCACTATTATATTGTTATGTATGATTGTTTGGATATTGTATTAGTATTGTTTTATTGTTAATTTTGTTGCTATTTTATTTTTAGAGGCACTTATCTTAGTGCTGTTTAAGAATAAAGACTTTTTTTTTAATTTACTTTCAATTTGTTGATAAACATTTATTTTAATATTTTTAATATATTTGATTTATTATATTTTTTAAATATATATATAATAATACGGGCAGATCGAGCCGGGCTCAAGTTTTAACTTTTTTTTATCCAGACCAAGTTTGAACAAAAATTTAGGCCTATTTTTGGTGTCAGGTCGAGCTGGGCTGGGCTTATAAAACAGGCCTGAAATTTTGTTACAAGCTGTCCCATAATCACCTCTAATGCTGATCAAGTCAAACTCGAATTCTTTTGAACTTATTTGAGTTAAATTTTGGTAGAAAAGTAACCTTTCGCTTTGATAAAGTCACGTTCAGTCAAATAACATGCTATATTTTATTTAAACTCGACCCACAAATAAATCTAATGTTTCAAGATTGGAGTGAAATGGTTGAATGTAGAGGTGAGCAAAATTCGATTCGACTCGAAAAACTCAACAAAAAATTTAAATTTTGAGTTAAACAATTCAAGTTAATCGAGTTATTCAGATCAACTCGAATAAAAAAATAATTTTTTTGGTTTAACTCGAATGTGAATTATACAATTCGAGTTATCCGAAAATCCGACTAAGAAAATGCAAAACTACGTCGTTTTAATAAATGTTTACATTTTCTAATTTAAAAGGCAAAACTATTTCGTTTTGATAAATGTTTACCTATTAAGTTAAAAGGCAAAATCATTATATAGTTTATGTAGTTAAATAATCATATACTTTGTCTACTAGTTAAATAATTGGTCCATATAAACACAATATTGAGCATAAATAATAGGATTTGTTAACTCGACTCGACTTGACTCGAAATTTTTTGACTCGACTCGACTGAATTCTCAGTCCTAGTTGAATGAACTCTAATAAAATGCAATAGAAGTTTATGCCTATTAAAATTAAATTTGTTAGTTTGGTATCCTATAGACTCCAATTGAAATTGCTTTTAAAAGAAAATGTTTTAAAATTGTTGAGGCACTTGTAAGAGCAACGACACCAAGTATCTACAATTATGTCGATAACTGCCCAAGGTTTTATAATTTGTCGTATTTGAAGTTAGCAATTTTTTGAAACAATATAGTTGGGCCATGAATTAGTTGATATTATGGACATGTATTAGTCCATATTTGAAGATTGATATTATGAAGCAACAATTTTTTAAAGATTGGATTTATTTAAATCAAGCAAATTGGATCTAATGTTTTGTGAAGATTGATTTGAATGGCTTCAAAACATATCTTAGAGATTTTTTATTTAAATCAACCAAATAATATTTTTATAACACTTAATTAAATCAAATAATTAATCTATATGCAATTAAATTAATATGGGAAGTCACTAAATTAAAAAATGGATAACAGCTTCTTACCCATTTGAAGTTGTGAGAAGACCATCGCAATCGAGTTACAGCACACTAGGCTGGGCTAATTCCCAGATTGCTACAACTAAGTGGATATAAAGCTTTTAATAAAATCCTCAAAATTGTTTCTAAAAAATTTAATGGTTTTCTAATTGCCACATGGGGAGTTCATCTCACATTTATGTTTTTATTCTGTTCTAAGGTTTTAATGAGTGTGATTATGTGTAATGAATGGTAGTTGCCTCCGGCTATCAGACACATTGAGCTAAATACTACATATGATGGTGATGGGTGGGGCTAGATTAGTTGGAGTCTGGGTTGATTTTATACTTGGTATTAATATTATATATAATTATTTAAAAACAATCTGGTTCTATAAACCTCAAATTATACCAAATTTGTCCATATCAATATATAATTAACACAAATTTGCCGCAAGGCATTTGCCATGGTGGATCACTTGAATACTTCACAGTAGATGACAACCAGCTTACTGGGCCAATCCCTCAAGGGTTGAAAATTTGCACCAGCTAGAACAGAGTCCGCTTTGAAAAAAACCGACTCACAGGGAATATATCTAAATATTTAGCTGTTTACCCGAACCTAAAATTTATTAACTTGACAATGAATTTCAAGGTGTAGTGTCTTCCTATTGGGGGTTGTGCAAAAGTTGACATCTTTGCTTTATCTTGGTTTGAATGGGAATAAACTTTCTGGTAGTGTACCCTTGAAACTAAGACTTATGTCCAACCTTTTATATCTAGGCTTGTCTGCAAACCAATTGAGCAAGTCCATCCCTGAAACTTTCAGGTTAAAATAATCGGCTAAATATCTCTATTAGTACTTGTATTTTATGAAAGTTGGGGATTCAGTCCCAATACTTTAAATTGGGTTCGGTTTATAAATTATACTAGATTAGGTTTATATTGAGTAGGACTTAGGAATGCTGGGGTAAGCTGCTAGTTTGGGATTAGGTGGGCAGTAGGCTAAGCCTAATGCATATAATATATGATATTAGTTATTAAATTCGATTAATTTGGTTAATTACTCGCTTTCGAGCCAAATTAACCGATAGCTAAACTTTCAAAAAATTATTAACCAATCTCTGATCAAATTAAATTAGTTAACTGACCGATTAATTTTAACCGAAATTTAAACACTCCTAAATCTATTACTCCAATATGATGATCTTTAAATTATTTTTTTTACAAATGTATTTGTTTCAATATAATATATATTTAAAATGGTATTAAAAAAAAAGTTTGAATTTGTCAAATCCAAAATTTAAAACTAAGTTCCCAAACGCTACATAAATTGGATAGTAAAATACTTCCAAATATAACATTTATGATTATTTCTAAATCCATCGATTTGTTAAATGCTTATCTAGTAAAAAATTCAAATTTCTTAAATTATTTAGGGCTAATATGCAAAATTGCGTGAAATTTAAAATTTACCACTATACTTCACTCTCATCAATATTTTAAAATTTTAAAATTTTTTATAGGGCCAAAATAACAATTTCCCATTTTAGGGGTCCGGCCCCCTGCCAACCCCCTGGATGATTCGCCTCTGACCACGAAGGTTTAATTTAATTTTTAAATACATTTATTTAATTTAAAAAATAAAAATTTAAACCACATAATGCGTGTTATTTGAAGGGCAAGAGAGATGGCCTTAAGAGAACTGAATAAAGTGCAAAATCATAATACTATATAATTTTAACTTTGTCAATATTTCGATATCCAAAAAGAAAGCACCCAATTACATCAACAAAGGCGTCTTCAAAGTCTCTCTTCAGCATCAACATGGGTCTTGACTCAACTCCATGCACCAACACGTTCCAACTGAGGCATAAAAGGGAGGGGAAAAAAATCTAAGATTAGGAACATAATTTTATATCATTGCAGCGAAAATTGAAGGCTTAAGGGACAAAAACCAAAAAAGGCCCCCTACACTTTTCCAAAAAAATCAATTGAACCCCTAGATGTTAGAATTATAATAAATTAAGCCCTTTTATCATTAAAGTTATCCATCACAGTTACAAAGCCAAAAGCGCCATTTTTTTGCTGGTTGTTTTCACCACATGGCAAAAACTAGTATTTAATGTATAAAACATTAAAAAAATCAACAAACATTTATAAAAGTCATAGAAAATCGTATAATATTTTTTTTTTATAATTTTCTATTGATTTTATATATAAAATGCATGTTTTTACCACATGGCCACGTGGCAAAAACAGCCTGAAGAAAGCCGGCAGCCTTGGCTTTGTAACATTGACCGTTAACTTTACTTTAGAAATTAACAACTAAAACAAGCAAATTACTATTTTTTTAAAAAAAATATACATCTGCAGTCTGCAGCATTCATCTTCTTATGTAATTCATTCCATTTTCATTTTTGACTTTTTGCGTGTTGGAGCTTCATCAGTCAAGCACGCAAGAACAAAATCAAGGAAACGAGGAAAAAATAATACAGATATAATTATCACTCCCAAACCTTCTTACTTTCCAAGAAAACATACGATTCATATGATATACAAAACCGGAAATAGGATGGCAAAATATTTAACAAGAATTTCCAAATAAACATTTTTGTCCCCTACTAATTACTTTTTCTCTACTTCAAATTCTCTAGTTGTAGGACTAAGTAATTCCCATTTATTAGAGTTATATTCTTAAGTAATATTTTGTCCACTCTCTTACTGATTTCAACAAGCTAATAGCTCACTTAGTAATAACATTCACTATCTCAAATCAAATTCACCTATTGAATAAATCTATTCTCACTTAGTAATAGTTATATTTTCTCACTTTCACCTTGCTTCTTATCATATGCATGTTGCAAAAATTTCTGTTCAAGAAGATAAGGAAACCTTGTAAACCAAGAAAACAAGATGTTGCAAGAAGACGAGAAAAGAGAGACTAAAAGGAACAAGTGTGGTGATGAAGGTTGTACGTTCCCGAGGCCGCTTAAATCATGATGATGATCGTACCAATCAATCGCAGAATTTCTTGAAAGCCAAAACTTCCTCTCTGGGACAATCAGATAGCCTCTTGAGTGAAGTTAAAAGGGCTGGGAATTTATTAGGAAAGCACTAATATGAAACACCAATCATGAGTAGTGGTAGAGAGAGGTTATCAAAAGTAATTTTTTTTTTTGGGGGAGGTCGAGCCTAGACAGGATACTAACACCTTTCACGTTTGGCTAGGCCCCTGACCCAGCACAAAATATGGGCAATATCATTCGACTAGACCCAACCCTAATTACCAAAAGGGAGCCATGCTTGGCCCAACACAACCCACCCAAATTCTTTTTCTAATTTTATTTAACTGGCAGTCAAGCTTTACTTTGTTTACTTACTGTTCAAGGTTATCATAGTCCTTATCAATATTGGCATTTTTACGTGTGGTATCCATCACCGACAAAAGGACATCATTTTACTAAATCTTCACTTGCCTATAGGTAATGACCTCGCTCTGATATTTTAGGCAGAAGCATTGTCATAGTCTACCAACTTCCTAAGTAGGAATTGAAGCCTTTGTTTAGATCAGGATATTTTATTTTCTTGTTGGAACAAAAACCGTAAGCAACTATTGGGGTAAGGCAAGATGTAACTTAGAGTTCCTAGTTCAGAAAGGTGCTAGGAGCCTCGTACCCATTTAAAACAACAAATAGAGCAGACATTTTCACACAATGCAAATCCGACGGCTGATTCATCTACTCTATACCTTAGCATTACTCAAGTGTTATACAGGAAGTTCCAGGCTCACTATCAACTTCTTAGCGACAACAAGAGCAAACAAAATGCAATAACAAGCAGTATTGGCAAATGAAAAATCCGTCAATTTTCAAGGATAGGAATAATTAAGATGTGGTAGTGATGTGAAGGGGGCACTAACCTTCATTTAGAGCAAACCAAATGTAATGGCAAGCAGCATAGGCAAATGAATAATTATGATGTAGTAGAGATATAAAGGGGGATCTAACCTTCATTCAGAACAACCATATATTAGAAATATCTTCGGGATATGGAACACTGATGGCAGATTTATGCTCTGCAGCTGCATGAATCCCTCCCTGCTCGTTGCACCAAATATTAAATCTTATGTACTCAAAACGCTTACGGAACTGGTTGACCCCAACCCAAAATAAGCTTGCCATTGCCCAAACGATACAGAGTGCTACCCAGTGGTGGAGCCACTGAAAATTCTGATGACCATTTGACGGCAAATGTTTCTTATCAAGCAAATTATACGCCTCCAAAGAACGGAACTTACAAGAATAATTATAAATCAAAGTATACATCAGACATCGCCCACGACGATTGTCATTGAGTCGCACCAATAACAAAATTTTTGTTCAAGGCAAACCCATGAGTTACGATCATAGTAATAAGCGTAAAGAGTATCACCGCATCGCAGCTGCACCGAATCCGAGATCGGGAAGAATCTAGAACAGAACACATAGATCGATATCTTCCGGAGGGACGACAATGGTTCCCAAATATCCCCACTTATATCGTAAACCTCGCCAAAAGATTCGTAAACCCGATATTCAAGAAGTAAATCTTTCCTTCAACAAAGCAAGAACTGTGGAAAAGCCCGAGGAACAACATAGAAGTAGTTTTTCTCCACCCACGCTCAAGGTCCTTCAAATCTAATTGGAAAACATCGTTTACTCCATCATAACCACGAAAAATTAGCATCATTTTCGTGTATTCCTCCAATAATGTAAACGTGGTTGCCACAGAAAATGGCGAGTGGAACATGAAGGAGCATCGTGGCATCGCCTAATAAAGACTTTATTGCTTTCCGGATCAATAAAGTGCAAACCGTCGCGCTATTTTACCATCGGTACCCCGCGGTTTCCGGACGAGGGCCCTGATCAGTTCATCTGGCTCTCGCCCATCAAAGTAACTGGAGGAATCACTTGTATCGCCGCTCATGGTTCATCCTCGGCTTCGCCTTTCCAGATCCAAAATCACTTTTAGTTTTAGGGTTGGCTCGAGTTAAGTATGTTTAATTGATGAATTAAGTCTGGTGACACCTTGTGCTCGACTCCGGCGACGGTCTCGGGTGCGAGGGCGTTACAACTTAGGCAACTATGATAACTAATCTTGGAAGATAGAGGGAATCATATCTTGTAAAGATTAGATAGGATTTGATATGCCATATCTTGTAAATCCCTTAAATCAATAGATATGGTTAATCTCGTCCGTCGATGTAAATATATCTTAACCGTTGGTTTTGGGGGAGCTCAACTATAAATAGAGAGCCTTTCCCTCATTTGTACTCACTCCATTCATTATTTTCATTATTCTTTGTGAATAAGAGAATAGAGAGCATTTACTCAAACACTTTGTGTGCGTCCCTTTCTGTTGTTCTTTTGGTTGCTTCTTTTGGCATAAATTGCTTCTGCTCTACAATTGGTGCTTGGAGGAGTTCTTAACGAATCCTCACTTGAGTAAAGGCTGACTTAGGCGAGTTTAGACGAGGAAATTGCCTAAGGCCGCACGGATCGCGAGACGAGAGATCTAGTTTAATAAAAAATTATAAAACTTGGTTTAATCATCAATTTTATCCGCTTCAACTTGTTCATATAAATATGCTAACCGATTTTTTATCTCATTTAAATTAATATACCTATCAACTCCTGATTCAATTGATCCAATGATTGATAAAATTTCAACAAATCTTTAACATTTGATACGAAATAATATTATTTTATATTCATTAAAAATAATCATAATTAATAAATAATTTTAAAAAACAAAAGCGATTTTGGATCTGGAAAGGCGAAGCTGAGAGTGAACCATGAGCGGCGATACGAGTGATTCCTCCAGTTACTTTGATGGGCAAGACCCAGATGAACTGATCAGGGCCCTTGTCAGGAAACGGCCGGGTACCGATGGTAAAATAGTGCACGGTTTGCACTTTTTTGATCTGGAAAGCAATAAAGTCTTTATTAAGGCGATGCCACCTGATGCTCCTTCATGTTCCACTGTCGTTGCCTGTGGCAACCACGTTTACGTTATTGGGGGAATACGCGAAAATGATGCTAATTTTCGTGGTTATGATGCAGTAAATAATGTTTTCCAATTAGATTTGAAGGACCTTGAACGTGGGTGGAGAAAAACTTTTCCAATTAGATTTGAAGGACCTTGAACGTGGGTGGAGAAAAACTACTTCTATGTTGTTCCCTCGGGCTTTTCCCCGTTCTTCTTGCTTGACGGAAAGGTTTACGCCTCTTGAACATTGGGGTTCTCGAATCTTTTGGGAGGTTTACGATATAAGTGGGGATATTTGGGAACCATTGTCGCTTCTCCCAAGATATCGATCTAAGTGTTCTGTTCTAGATTCTTCCGATCTCGGATTCTCGTGCATCATGATGCCGTGATACTCTTTACGCTTATTACTATGATCGTAAATCATGGGTTTGCCTCGAACAAAAATTTTGTTATCGGTCCGACTCAAATGACAATCGTGGGCGATGTGCTGTATACTTTGATTTATAATTATTCTTGTAAGTTCCGCTTCTTTGAGGCGTATAATTTGCTTGATAAGAAACATTTGCCATCAAATGGTCATCGAATTTTTTCAGTGGCTCCACCACCGGGTAGCACTCGTGTCGTTTGGGCAATGGCAAGCTTATTTTGGGTTGGGTCAACCAGGTTCCGTAAGCGCTTTGAGTACATAAGATTTAATATTTGGTGCAACGAAAGGGGGAGGATTCATGCAGCTGCGCGAGCATAAATCGCCATCGTTGTTCCATATCCCAAGATATTTCTAATATATGGTTGTTCGAATGAAGGTTAGATCCCCTTCATATCACTACTACATCATAATTATTCATTTGCCTATGTTGCTTGCCATTACATTTGGTTTGCTCTAAATGAAGGTTAGTGCCCCCTTCACATCACTACCACATCTTAATTATTCCCATCCTTGAAAATTGACGGATTTTTCATTTGCCAATCTCGCTTGTCATTGCATTTTGTTTGTTTGTTGTTGTCGCTAAGAAGTTGATAGTGAGCCCGAACTTCCAGTATAAAACTTGAGTAATGCTAAGGTATGGAGTAGATGAATCAGCCGTCGGATTTGCATTGTGTGAAAATGTCTGCTCTATTTGTTGTTTTAAATGGGTACGAGGCTCCTAGCACCTTTAGAGAACTAGGAACTCTAAGTTCTGTCTTGCCTTACCCCCAATAGTTGCTTCTAGTTTTTTGTTCCAACAAGAAAATAAAATATCCTGATCTAAACAAAGGCTTAAATTCCTACTTAGGAAGTTGGTAGACTATGACAATGCTTCTGCCTAAAATATCAGAGTGAGGTCATTACCTATAGGCAAGTGAAAATTTAGTAAAATGATGTCCTTTTGTTGGTGATGGATACGGCACGTAAAAATGCCAGTTAAATAAAATTACAAAAAGAATTTGGGTGGGTTGTGTTGGGCCAAGCATGTCTCCCTTTTGGTAATTAGGGTTGGGTCTAGTCGAATGATATTGCCCATATTTTATGCTGGGTCAGGGGCCTAGCCAAACGTGAAAGGTGTTAGTATCCTGTCTAGGCTCGACCTGTCAGCAGGCCTACCTATGACCTAGCTATTACTTAGGTCGTAACTTCTACTCGACTTCCATCCCCCCCCCAAATTACTTTTGATAACCTCTCTCTACCACTACTCATGATTGGTGTTACTTTCATATTAGTGCTTTCCTAATAAATTCCCAGCCCTTTTAACTTCACTCGAAGAGGCTATACAGTTGTCCCAGAGAGGAAGTTTTGGCTTTCAAGAAATTCTGTACGATTGGTACGATCATCATGATTTAACTAGCCTCGGGAACGTACAACCTTCATCACCGCACTTGTTCCTTTTAGTCTTCCTTTCTGTCTTCTTGCAACATCTTGTTTTACTGGTTTACAAGGTTTCCTCATCTTCTTGAATGTAAATTTTGCAACATGCATATGATAAGAAGCAAGGTGAAAGTGTAGAAAATATAACTATTACTAAGTGAGAATAGATTTATTCAATAGGCTGAATTTGATTTGAGATAGTGAATGTTATTACTAAGTGAGCTATTAGCTTGTTGAAATCAGTAAGAGAGTGGACAAAATATACTTAAGAATATAACTCTAATAAATGGGAATTACTTAGTCCTACAACTAGAGAATTTGAAGTAGAGAAAAAGTAATTAGTAGGGGACAAAAATGTTTATTTGGAAATTCTTGTTAAATATTTTGCCATCCTATTTCTGGTTTTGTATATCATATGAATCGTATGTTTTCTTGGAAAGTAAGAAGGTTTGGGAGTGATAAATATATCTGTATTGTTTTTTTCCTCGTTTCTTTGATTTTGTTCTTGCGTGCTTGGCTGATGAAGCTCCAACACGTAAGAAGTCAAAAATGAAAATGGAATGGATTACATAAGAAGATGAATGCTGTAGACTGCAGATGTATATCTGAAAAAGGGCTTAATTTATTGTAATTCTAACGTCTAGGGGTTCAATTGATTTTTTTGGAAAAGTGTAGGGGGCCTTTTATGGTTTTTGTCCCTTAAGCCTTCAATTTTAGCTGCAATGATATAAAATTATATTCCTAATCTCAGATTTTTTTTTCCCTTCCCTTTTAGGCCTCAGCTGGAACGTGTTGGTGCATGGAGTTGAGTTAAGACCCATGCTGATGGTGAAGAGAGACTTTGAAGACGCCGTTGTTGACGTAATTGGGTGCTTTCTTTTTGGATACCGAAATATTGACAAAGTTTAAACTATATAGTATTGTGATTTTGCACTTTATTCAGTTCTCTTAAGGCCATCTCTCTTGCCCTTCAAATAACACCCATTACCTGGTTTGAATTTTTATTTTTTAAATTAAATAAATGTATCTGAAAATTAAATTAAACCTTGGTGGTCAGAGGCGAATCCAGGAGGTTGGCAGGGGGCCGTACCCCTAAAATGGGAAATTGTTATTTTGGCCCCATAAAAAACTTTAAAATTTTAAAATATTGATGAGAGTGAAGTATAGTGGTAAATTTTAAATTTCATGCAATTTTGCATATTAACCCTAAATAATTTAAGAAATTTGAATTTTCTACTAAATTAGTATTTAATAAGTTGATGGATTTAGAAATAATCATGAATGTTATATTTGGAAGTATTTTACTATCCAATTTATGTAACGTTTGGGATCTTAGTTTTAAATTTTGGATTTGAATTTAAAAAAAAAAATGCAGATTAAGTGATAACATATTTACAAGATATAACATCCATGATTATTTCTCTTAAAAACAAGAATTTGTTGGATTCCTACTAACTAGTTGATTTGGGTTCCTAAGGTATTTATGCATTTGACAAATTCATACCTTTTTTTAATACCATTTTAAATATATATTATATTGAAACTCAATCGATTTATTATAAATATATGAATTTTATTCTTACAAAATCATTAGGCCATGTAAAGAAAAAACTTACTAACAATTATAAATTAAGATATTAACACCAAAATTTGGTTACACAGTTTGGGAACTTTCTACGTTTGTAGGGCCACGCCCAGATAGTAATCAATTATAAATCAACAAGTACATGTTCATGATTTAAGTTCACGTCACTAACCATACTGCAATCTCACTCATATACTTCAAACTAGATCACTCATCCACTAAGTCTTTTCCTTTGAAATTTTAGTTGTAAATTGATGAAGAATCTAGTTTATTTGCACAAATTGTGCATTGAAAAACAATTCCGAAACGAACAAAAGAGAAGTCTTCTCTCTCTTGTTAATGATAATCTAAACAAGCCATCTATAAACAAGCATAAAGTGACTTGTTAAAATATAACCAATATGAATATCTAATTCCGTATAAGTGTCCTCTAAATAAATCTTTTTTTTTTTTTTGTGAATTACAAGGAGAGGGCAAAGCCTTAAGAGCAAGGCGACTGGCGCAACTCGAAACCAGACCACACCTGGGGCAATGAACACCGTTGACCACCAGGCCAACACACGAGGTTCCCTCCAAATAAGTCTTTAGTAAAGAGTACAACATCAAAGATCTTCTCACCATAAAACACCTTGAAGACCAAATCTCATTTTCAATTTCATTTGAAGATGAAGAAGAATTGGAGGTGATTTTGGAAGGACGACTATGGCTATTCCGACGGCAACTGATTATTTTTGATAGATTATTGGAATCGATGGAATGAAGCAAAATCATACTGGTGGCGTCTCCTTTTTGGGTCAAAGTGGGTCCTTGTCCCCCGGAGTGTGATTGAAAAGATCTTATGCATGCAATTGGATCAACCTTTGGGGGAGTTGTAACAGTTAAATTTTCCAGTGGTGTCGGAGACAGTGATTCGAGATCACTAAATCTGACGAGTAAGTTTAGAAATTTAATAAACTAATAATTATTGGTCAAGTGTGAATTTAGAAGAATTTTTGAATTAGTGAATTTTGTGATTTTAAAGGAATTAATTTGGTAAATTAGGTTGAAAACGAGGTATTGAGACCTCAGACTCATAAACCGAGCCATAAATATTTTTATAAATATTTATGGAGTGTTATTGAGTTAGTATCAAAGTTTTGTTAGAAAATTTTAATATTTGGTTAGTCAATTAATTAAAAAGGACTAAATTGAAAATAGTGCAAAATATGTTAAATAGTGATAAATAGCTTAATTGTCAAATCAGGAAGGACCCAAAGTGAAAATAAACCCAAAGGAGATATTTTGGGCGGCAATAGCTGAGAAAAATCAGGAAATGGGGGTAATAAGGGCAAAATTGAAAATTTACCAAAATTAGCTAAATAAAAATGGGACCAATTTCTCTTTATTTTTCTGCATTCTCATCAGAAAAAAGGCCATGGGAGAGTTCATTTAAGCTGGTTTTTCATATTGTTACTGCAAGTAAGTTCAATTCTTGATTATTTCTTGAAATTTTTGTGTTTTTATGATTTTTACAACTAGGTCCACTTGTTGAATTTATTAGTTTTTGATTCTATGAAAGAAATTGAAAGTTTCCATGAATATGTTCTGGAAGTATATGATTATTTGGCATGGAATTAGGGCTTTAATTTGTTTATATGCTGATTTTATTGAAAGAATTGAATAGAAAGTGAATGTTTGGGACCTAATTGTAAAAGAGTTTGAAGTTGGAGTTTTATGTGGAAATTCTGAATTTCAATAGTTGTGAAATAACTTATAATGTCTAGTAAAAGTATTAATTGAGAAAAAATTAGCTTAATTGATGGGATAATTGTGCAAGGACTGAATTATATGATCTGTGAAATTTAGAGGAAAAATGGTAATAAACATCTTGAACTAAAACAGTTTTGGACAGCAGCAGTAGACTAACTTTGAAAAATCACCATAAATTTTAGAAATCGAATTAGAGGATGAAAAAAATATGGAATTAAAGCTTATTGAGTCTAGTTTTTCATAGAAGAAATGGTGTAAGCAATTGAATTATAAATTATGAGATATAATGAATTTTGTGAGACAAGGTCAGAATGAATTCGAGTTCCCCTGTTTTGAATTTGGAAAATCCCAAAAAATTGGAGAAAAATAATTAGAGGCTTAAATTTATATATTTAGAATCCTTAATGAGTCTTTTTTTAAGACAAGTCAACGAGAACATTATTTGAGTTCTGTACTATGAGATAATTAATTTTTAGTGAAAAGAGGTCAGAACTGTTGAATAGTGAAACAGGGGAAACTTTAATGAACAAACTGTAATAATTGGATAAACCAAAAATTCTGAAAATTTTATGGTGGAAAGATATGTGAGTCTAGTTTCAGGAAAAATTACGGATCTTAATTTGGAGCTCTTTAGCTCGAATTATAAATAATTGAGTGACTATGACTCGTGTGGATAGTTTGATGTGAGCATTTAAGTAAATAGTGAAATTATGGATAATGTTACCAATAAGCGGGTTATAAACATTAAGGATGAGAAAGATGTGAAATAGAGTGAAGGCGAAGTCAATCCTGATAAGTGAATGATATTACAATGATAGATCGAGAACCCGAAGCAAGTCGAGGAAAGAAAAGTAGTTGATTAGTCCCTGAATTTTCGTAACTTCCACAAATTGGCCCAGGTAAGTTCACATGGATACAGTGTAATAATTATATTGAATTGATGAATGATATTATAGATTTAGTATATTTTTGAAGAATGGAATATTGTTAAAATTATGAAATTGAATTGAATGTTCGAAACTAATGGAACGAGGGATTGAGTAAGATCATTTTGTGGCGAAAGACAGCGAATGAGAAATTGACGGCAAATTACCCAAGTAAACCGAGGTTCAGCATTTGTTGCGAACTTTCGCGTTTACTTTCTGTTTAGCTCTCACGAGCTTCTGTTAACTCATATGAGTTTCTGTTTTACCCTTATGGGTTTCTGTTCAGCTCTTTTGAGCTTCTGTTTAACCCTTATGGGTTTCCGTTCAGCTCTACGAGCTTCCGTTCAACCCTTATGGGTTTCTATTTAGCACTAATGTGCTTCTGTACAACCTTTGGGCTTTTGTATATGATGTACTCAACTCCGTAAGACGTTCTTTAATTTGACATGTATGGGTAAGTGGTAATTGAAGTTAAAGCGCTAAAAAAATGAATTGGTATCTGGTATTGTGACTGTGGTTGGCAGGACATGATAGTAAATTATATGAATTATGATTTAATGTCGAATGTTTGGTAAGGTTTACTTTTACAACCTATGAACTTACTAAGCGTAAAGCTTACTCCCTTCCTTTCCATCTCTTATAGGTTAACATAATCAGCTCGGATTGGAGATCGCCGGAGATGTTATCACACTAGCTGCCATTTGAGTATGAGTGAATTTAAGTAATCAAGTTTATGGCATGTATAGGGACTCGTCTTTTGGTTAATTATATTATTGTTAATGTGGTCAAATGCATTGGCTCATGAGAGTTTATGGTTCAATTTGGATATAGCCATAAATGATGGCTTATATTGATTATATGATCATGCATGCACCTATTGCTTTGAGACATGGGTTGTGACCGATACTTGTGTATGTGATGAGTTATGTGTTGGTGATGAATGCTTGATGATCTAATTGAGATGGGTTGGCATGACACTAACTAAGGTCTAAATGTATAAAATGGTAGTAAACCCATGGTTCCTAATACATGAGAATTGGTAAATTTGGGCATGACAAAGTATGGTGTCTAGTGTAAGTATAAGTTATTATGAAATTGCCATAATTATGACACGCTTGATGATGTTTAAGTGCTAGATTATGCCATGTAAATTTCTTTGAAATTTGAGTAGAGGTGTATGTAAGTGAGAGTGGCAAATGGCTTGGAAAATAGCTTTACAATTGTCCACACGGGTAGACACACGAGCGTATGTCTTGGCCATGTGCCCTTAGATTGATGATGATGTCATAAACAGAGAGCTCCATGGGCAAGGGACACGGGCGTGTCCCAAGCCACATGGGCGTGTGGAATCCACATGGCCCAACCACGCGGGCGTGTGGGTACTATTCACAAGTAAAATTTTTAAAATTAAGTGAAAAATTTTATGAGAAATTGGTTAAGTCCCGACTTGATTTTAATGTTCATGTTGGGCTTCGAGGGCCCAAATAAAGGTCGTTATATATATGATATCAGAAAGTGAATAGTAAATGATTCGATTAATCTGTAAGTGTTCTGTATTTATTGGTAACACTCTGTAACCCTGTTCCGGTGACAGATACGGGTTAGGGGTGTTACAGGGGTGCTTAGATCAGAAGTCAAAGGTGATTTTTGTAGGATTAAAGTGTAGATGAATGTGCAAAAACCTTCAAGAAGGGGGATTTTTATCCTAACGGAGGTGTAAGAGAAAATCTAGGTCCTTTTTAAATATGAAAACCTATATGGCTTTTTCTTTGGATGTGGACGAATGGGGCATAGTATTAAGGAGTGTACCAAGGTTACAACAGAGGTTAAAAACCTGCTTGAGGATGAGTTACCATATTCGTTGGCTCTTAAGGCAGAATTAAATTTATTGGGTAGGAAAGTTGAAAGCTTGGATCCATTACTAGAAAATCGCTGAAGACCAATCCATTCTCTAGAGGGGTAGGAACAAACGTCAAATCAGTGAAGACGGGAGTTTTGGTAAAGTTTGAGTCTGGCTCTGAAACTAATGGTGTGAGGGTGATTTTAGGAATGGCTTGATTGATAAGGATTGTGAAACTAATAGAATTCCATCTGTCTAGGACTTTATGTGGGAAAATAGAGATCATGATGGATCTCTCAATAAGATAGGGCCCGATATGTAAGTGAATGATATCCAATATGTGTAATGTATAATACGAAGGATAGTCCTCAGAATAAAAAGAAGAGTTGGCAGGGATTAATCAGAACTGTTACGTCAGGATAGAATCAGTTGGATGGTGCTCATGAAAAAAAAAAGGGACATAGGAGGAAACTTATGGGTTGGGGGATTTTTTTCCAAACATTGAGGACGGAAAAAGAGCAAAACTTGTTGAAGAGGACTCAAATGATTTAATGATTATTTTTATTGGAAAGAGTTCTTTGGAGCAAGATTTTGCTTCACTTTATCAAGGATTGACGGCGGCCAAGAGGTAAGTCGATCGAGCGCAATGAAAATCTTATGCTGGAATGTCCGTGGTTTGAGGAGTCCACGGGCATTGTGTCACTTTCGACATGTGCTGAGCAATTCAATCCCTAAATTGTATTTTTCATGGAGACAAAACTTGATGGGAAAAAGGATGGAAAAGGTGAAGAGACAGTGTGGTTTTGTTAATGGGATTGACATAGGGGGCTGAGGGTACTAAAAGGGGCCTTTGTTTAGCATGGAAGGAAGAGATGTCTATTGATTTGAGATGTTTTGCATATAATTTTATTGATGTAATAGTTAGAAGCTGTGAGAAGGATTGGCGTTTCACGGGTTTCTATGGCTCCCCGTTTGCAAGTCAGAAGAGTAGTTCATGGAATAATCTTAAAAGGTTTGGGTTGAATAATGATATCCCATGGCTTGTTTGTGGAGACTTTAATGAAATTATGTACGCTTTTGAGAAAAAATAGGGGGTTTTCCTAGGAAAGAAAGGAGAATAGAGCTGTTCAGAGAAACATTGGAGGATTGTCGACTTTTTTATATATGGTACACAAGGTCATGGTTTACTTGGGAGCCTGAAACAAATATCAGGAAAAGGTTAGACAGAGGGTTGGCAAATGAAAATTGGTTAGAAAGCTTTCCAAATGCATTGATTCATCATTTACCACATTATTCCTCAGATCATTGCCCTCTATTAGTGCAATTGGATCACGAGGGAGGAGGAAAATTAGCTAGGGACTTTAAATTTGAGGCTTGATGGACTATGGAAGACTCATTTGAAGGGGAAGTTAAAAAAATCTGGGAAATGACTAAGGGGGATATCTTTTCAAAATTAGAAAGGCTTCGGTTCGATTTGAGAGGATGGGCTAGATGTATTAAAGGGAAAAGGAAGAAGTTTAAAGAACAATTGACTAGGAAACTAGAGAGATTAATGGCAACCGATCGCGATGATGATAATTTAGTTGACCTTATTGATACAAAAATTCATTTAAATATAGAAATTGAGAAGGATGAGGTGTTTTAGGACCAGAGGGCGAGAGCAAATTGGCTTAAAGCTGGGGATAAGAATATGTTTTTCTTTCATAAATATGCCTCTCAATGAACGAGAATGAATACTATTGAGTTTCGGGATTATGGTGATGGTAGAGTGACCGAGGATCAAAAGGAAATGGAGAACATAACGATGAATTTCTTTGGAAATAATTTCACATCAAAAGGAGGGGCAGCGAAGATGGACCATATTTTAATGGGAGTTGAAAAATGTATCTTTGAAGAAGCTAATATGGCTTTCATTGCGACATATAAGGAGAAGGAAATTTTTGGAGCTTTGAGAGATATGGGTCCCACCATGGCACCAGGGGCTGATGGTTTTCCGACTATCTTTTTCCAGAGATGTTGATATATTATGCGTAAAGAGGTAAGCTACTACTGTTTAGGAGCTCTTAATAATGATATGAATGTCACAAATATAGCTCTTATTCCTAAAATTCCAAACCCTACTAGTATGGCAAATTTTAGACCGATTAGCCTTTGTAATGGTATAATTTAGAAGAATCCAAGTTCAATGACCAAGTTAAGAAAAGCTGCTAAATTTTGGGACTCAATGGCAAAGCCAAAAAATTTTTTTAGGGGGCTGGAATTAGATTGTAAACTTTTACGATAGTAAAAATACAATTTCACCATTTTAATAATCTATATCTTTATAATTTTTAAAGGATCAAATCAAATTTTTATAATTTTTAGGCCAAAGTATAATTTTACTATTGTTAATTTAAAATTTTATAAAGTATAGAAGGCCTAAATCAAACTGTAACTCCCATATCCCGTATTTCATCGTCAGAATAGGGTTACTGAGAGTTACTACACACATCAGAACATTTTCATAACATACAGTATTTAAATATCAATTTAATTCCTTTAATTCAAAATAATTAGAAATAATATTAAACATACATTTTGTTGCAGGCCAATTTTAGCTACTCTTACAAAAGGCCCGTTTACAACAACACCCTCAACCCCTTACAAAATCCATACACATCAAACCCCTTAAAACCCAGAAGCCCAAACTAAACTAATCTAACCCTTTTAAAACCCAAGACCCAATATTACCAAACCCAACTAATCTATACCCTAACCCAAAACAACCAACCAGCCCACTTAACCCTCAGCCCAATAACAAAAACCAAACAAATCCCAAAACCCATTACAGAAGCCCAATTACCCTTAACCCTAACCAGCTCCCCACCGAACTTACCTTCCCACTTGCGCCGCAATGTCTCATCGGCCACTTACCCCTCTGCCATACCGACTGCCACCTGCTCCACCGTGCCCATCCCCTGCAAAGCAAAGAAAACACGTAAACACAAAATCTAGGGAATCAGACAATGTAAAAATGGCTATAAAAGAGCCAAACACAATTTTTGTAGGGGTTCGGCAAAATTCAATGAAATATACAAAAACCCATTCAATTTTTTAGCAAGAATCACTTCCATCAACATTTAAATGCAACAATATCATCAAATCAAACAAAAATATACCGGAAATTGAGGAATCAAAAGGGCAAAGAAAAAATCTAAGGTAAAATTTTTCATTTTAGCTACTGTTTCGTTTCTATATACATAAATATTTAAAAATATTGCAAATATATATAAAAATAAAAAGCAAAAAAAAATTTAGAGTTTTACCTTTTCCGGCCACCGTGTATGCGATGTTTTGCGCGGCGTGAGGGTTCTGACGGATTTGACGTGACCACCCCTCTGCCGATTTCTTACCTCTCCCTTTTCTCTCCTTCCCTTTTTTCTTTTTTTTTTTCTTTCCCCACGGTGCAAATGAAAATTAAAAAAAAAATTGACTTTTCGTTTTGGTCCCCTCCGTTTAAGCCAAAAACGGCACCGTTTTGGACCCCGGGTCGGGTCGACCCGACCCGCTCCGACTAGGATCCGCGTGTTTTTTTAAGGGAGGGGCTATTTGCGCAATCGGCCCCTCCGCTTTTTCATGCATTTACAATTAAGTTTTTATATTTTAATTTGGCCCTGAAATTTTGTACAGTTTTCAATTTAGCCCCCGTGTTAAGTGCTGCGTTTTAATGACTGGGGATATTGCTATTTTGGTCCTCCCATGTTGCGCGCATTTTGTAATCTGGTCCTTTCTTTTATTTTCTTTTAAATCATCCCAAAACTTTGATTTTAATTTAATTTTCGTCCTTTTTCATTTTATTTATTTATTTTCATTTTTTTATATATTATTATTATTTTTACTAATATTATTAATATTATTATTTCTATTATTATTGTTGTTATTGACACCCTGATTATGCACATATAATTATTTTTAATGTACTGTTGTTATTAATTATTACTATTTGTAGTATTATCATTATATGTAATATTAGTATAGGTTTTATTATATATGTAAGTATATGTATATGATGTTATTTTGATTACTTTATTTTAATATTATTATTATATTATATTTATCTTTCATATTGCATCATTATTTTAGTATTACTATTATGAATATATTATTATTTTATTTAGTATCAATCATGGTACCTATTTTATTATACATATACATACATATACTTCTTTATTTGTATTATTTTCGTATGTCATATTATTCTTTTTTATGCTCATTATTTTCATTATTGCCACTTATATATTATTCTTTGATATACTTACATCTTTCATTATTATTATTAGTATAAATATATTTTCCATGTTTATAATATTCCTAATATATTGCATATGTTCATTTATATTATGTGTACATGTATCTAGTATGTATATATTTAGTATTATAGCACGTATATGTCTTTTAGGCATTATATTTTCATACATCATGTATATATGTCATATATTATATTTTTTGCATGTTATCTTATGTACATATTATCTTATATTATTATGACTAAGTATATTTTGTATTTGTTCATGATTTGTCTTTATTTTTATTTCTTTTGTAAATATCATTGTAATTGTTTTTCTAATGCTCTAGTATTCTATGTTAACATTTTTCATTAATAATATCGTTTTTTTTTTGCATCTGTAATTTATTTTAAATTCTTACTTCATAAATATTTTTTATGCTTTAATTAATAATCGAGGCAATATATCGATTTAACCTTAAGTCGTAAATTTCATCGCTATGTTGGACTCATGTTAAAACGGTATACCCTTCTCAAAAAATTGAAAAAAACTAAAATTTCTTGTCTTTTCAATCGGATCACGACTAAATATTTCATTGAACTCGTATATTTGAAAATCAAGACAACACATGTTTATAAGATACCAATTTTGGGCATCGCGAGGGTGCTAATACCTTCCTCGCGTGTAATCGACTCCCGAACCTAATTTTTCTCTGGATTCTCATGTAGACCTAAACTCAGCCTTCTTTTGTTTAAAAAAAATTTATTAGGTGTCCGATCACACCTAGAAAAAGATCGGTGGCGACTCCCTTTTTTAAAACCGAGATTCCATTTTCAAATTTTCAATGGATCGCCACAATTAACGACCGAAAGCTAAAAATTTTTACGTCGCTACACATTTACGAGCTTTAAATGGGGCCTTCGAGGCCCTTAAAACAGCTTATGAACAACCAGGGACCAAATTAGAATAAATCAGAACATTTTAGGCAAAACTAAAAATTTTGCCTTACAGGGGTCTCACGGCCGTGTGACTCTTCCACACGCCTGTGTGTCCCACACGCCCCTGTTCCAGCTCTTGTGACAGACCGTGTAAACCCTGCACCTAACATACTCAGGGCACACGCCCGTGTGGATTGCTTGTTTGCAAGCCGTGTGTGCCCAAAAATGACCAAAATCATGTTCAATCTTCACCTATTTGTTTAGGGACCTAAACCAATTCATATAACAACTTTACCATACCTTAAAACACATTAAAAAACATCTAAAACATGACACATTCAACCATTTAAGTCCACATACAATCACCTATATAAAGTCACATTATAATGGACATACCAACATCAACCTATCCATCATTTAAGTTCCAATTAAGTTCCAAATGAACATTCCAAGCCATTTCAGTCTTCATCACAGCAAACATGATATATTCTATTCCGTGATCATTTACACAAGTTTAGTTAAACTTGTAACAATCATATCAATTAAAATTCACCATCCAAAACGTCAACCCGACTAGCATATTTCAAGAATTATCATGAAGCCACCAAATACCCAACAAGCATACAAAGCCTTGATTCATAGCATAACAACCATTTCCTATTACATACCATAATTCAACATAATATCAATGTATTTCATTCTTGACCAACAGACTCAGCTTAAGTAAAGACATGTATATTTCCATGAGATAGCCAAACATATCAACTTAAGTTAAAATATAAACTTGCACGCTAGCTAATTACCCACGTATATATTCAAAAAGGGGCCCTATTACATGCCATATATACCAAACCAAAAATCAAAATCTACCAAGATTTCCCGAATAGTGTGATTTCTCGTACTGATCCGATCTTCCAAGTCCATAAAAGCATTATCTACAAAAATGAATCAAATATAGGTAAGCTTACATAATGCTTAGTAAGCTCATTAATAATCAATAAATCGTTTTTTAGTAACTTAAAACATGATATATCAACTTCAATCAATGAAAAATACTTGAGTATTATTTCAGTGTTGGTGTTCAACCATCAGTACAGAAAATCTTATTCAGTATAATCAGTGGATAATGCTCGTTTGAGCAAACATTTAAGATAATCAGTAGATATGGCTCGTTGAGCAACATTCAGTAAAATCAGTGGATTCACTTGCTTTGAACAAGCATTCAGGATAATTAGTAGATTCACTCGTTTGAGCAAGCATTTAGTAAAATCAGTAGATTAGCTTGTTTTGAACAAGCATCGCTTGAGCAACCATTCGGTAAAACTAGTGGATTCGCTCGTTTTGAACAAGCATTCAGTATAATCGGTAGATTTGCTCGCTTGAGCAATCATTCAGTAAAATCAGTGGATTCGCTCTTTTAGAACAAGTATTCAATAAAATCAGTGGATTCGTTCTTTTTGAACAAGCATTCAGTATAAATAGTAGATTCACTCGCTTGAGCAAACTTTTAGTAGAATCAGTATTCTACTTTTTGTTTCAAGATTATACCATCCTACAATATAACTTTTAATAAAATTAACTAAATCAACAGCAAAAGTTAAATTATTTTACGCAATTAAGTTCTTTTTTGTTTTATAAAATTGCCCTCAATATTTCACTTTTGCTCAATTTAGTCCCTAAGCTCAAATACGCAAATTAACCATTTTTACCTTGAACCAACCTTGACCGAACCTCTTAAGGTCTCACTACACCTCCTATTTTCTGTTAATTTTTCATCAAACCCTCATAATTTATTACCTTTACAAATAAATACTTTAATACCAAAAATCATCAAAATTATTTTACAAAATAGTCTTAACTAATAACAAAGCTTATTAATCTCTCATAAGCTTCAAGAAACAACTCAATCCATCAATGACAACATTTTTAAGAAATGAAATTTTCACAAATTAGCCCCCGAGTTAGCTAGATTAAGCTAATATGAGCTAAAAAACATAAAAAATAAAAAATAAAAAGGGACAAAACTAATTAAAGGAATCAAGTTAGGCCGACTGCTTCCTCCTCTTTCTTTTAGTGTTTCGGCTAAGAAGACTTAATGAGTAAGATGCCTAAATTTTTTATGTTTTTATCATTTTAACTTAATTGTTTAATTAGCATTTTACCTTTTTTAATTAATTATGCTTTACGTTGACAATTTAGCCCATTAATGTCCACTAAATCCTATAATGGTTCATCCACTATTTTGGTCCATTTCTTCCTTACTATATTTATTTAACCACTTAAACCAATTGAAGCTAACATTTACGCCGTTTACAATTTAGTCTTTTTTACATAATTAACTATCTAATGATTAAATTTCTTTACCAAAATTTGATACGGTACTAATGACATCGTAAATATTAAATAATTAATATTTATAGACTGACAGGACGGAGTCGTGGTCCCAAAACCACTATTTTTTGACAACACTGAAAAATGCGCTGTTACACAAATCAAATTCACATAGGCATTAAAATGCAAATTTATTTCAATATTAGAATGAAGGACTTTCACAAGTAAAATTTATAGGTTTGGAGCTTATTTCACAAGTCGTGCTCCATTGCCATCTGTTTAGCTATCCATGCCTTCCGGTATTATACTCGATACTGGAATCGTGCCTGCATTTCGGTAATCAGTACCGAAACTGTAATGGTCAACATGTCTTTCACCATTGGCATGATGCACGTACAGATAGTTTTGGATCAAGCTTTCGATGATCTTCTATCGTACGTGTTGAAGTACATATGTGAGGCCCAACATATTTTCGTATCTCCCACATCTGCGGCTTCTGGATAAATGCAGCTCGTATCCGCTAATTGCAGCCTTCCGCCGACCTCCAACACTCTCCAATATATAATGTCGGTTTAGACACGACGACTTTGTAGTCTACTGATATATTCATGCTATACCGTTTAATGGCAAATACACACTTTTCCTTACTTTCGAATCTCTGGCCCACGAACAACTCCTCAGGATCAGAATATATGGCCATTCGGTAAGCAGGTAGTATTTTAGGGTACTCTAAGAACTCGACCGCGTGCGCCGCATTGGGGTCTCTCCAAGACATTTGTGCTCTAGGATTATTGTGTATCACAATATGGCGAATCTAGTTCCCGACTGAAGACGCGTTAATGTTTGCATCCTCATTCACTCCTTCGTCGTCAATGTCATCCGAGACCTCGTCCACGTCGGGATCACTATCAGTATCGACTTCGTGATCAGAAGGATCACCACTATGGTATACATCATCACCAACCACATCAGTCTCAAGTGCAGCATTAAGATCAATATCGATCTCGTGTATAGTTGATTGACTATTAATGTATGATATTGGAACCACCATACACGGCTCTTGAACTCCATCTTCTTCACCTAATGGAGTGGAATCTTCAATTGGCTCCATACCAACACTAACTCAGCTAATTATTGAATTGGTGCATTTTGGTTGCTCTGAGTCCCACAATAAATAGCAACCATTGTCTTCACGTCTTCATCGTCTACAAGTTCCATTTTGGTGAATTTTATGGGATCCGTTGAAACTGGAAACTTGTAGAAAAGTTTCAAGATCCTTCTCCCACAACGTCTATAAATTTTTTCACTAATTTTTTCCTTCATATCATCAAACGAGATATTTTTATTAAATCTCATTGCTACTTGTTTGTGACATTCAAATATACATCCCACGGTTGTTGTCAAAATTTCTCCATTGAAATAAACACATACGAAAAACTGATTCTCCATCTTCAATACTAGAACTGTTAAAAAAAATTCAAAATTCTCAAAATAATTTCGAATAGCAAAAAAGTTATATAAAATTTTTAATGCAAAATTTTTCATTCAGAAGCTAACAAAACTAATAACCTAACAAAATAACTTTCAAATAATGAAATTACTAAAAAAACTCTACATTCTATTTAAAAAGAAATAAACTAAAATACCTTATCATTCTTCTTGTTTTCCTTTCTTTCTTTCTTCTCCCTATCTTCTTACTTCCGTTCTGCTAAATTTTGTGTCTGTTGCTCTGCTAAATTTTGTGTCTGTTGCTCATTTGATTTTCGGAGGAGTATATATAGGGGAAAAATTAAGCACCAGATGCTCCTGTAGGACCCACCAGTCGCGCCTGTCAGATAGGCTCAACCAGTTGCACCTGTCAGATAGGCACAACGAGTCGCGCCTACTAGATAGGCTCAACCTACCCCTATACCATTTTCGTATCTCTACATAGGCCATATACTGATTCGGGAAAAAAAGTAATAATATTTTATTAAACGAAAAAAATATATATTTTAGCATAAAAAAAGGTGTTGCACCTGTCAGATAGGCGCGACTAAAAAAAAAAAATTTGTAAATAATCCAGTTGACAACGTATTTTAGTATATAATTTTTAATTTATTTAGGAAAAAACTCTATAATTAAGATTATTAGTCTTGTAACTATTTTTTTAAAGAAATTGTTAGCAATATATATTATATTTTTGAATAATCCCATTAAAAATTTTAATCATATTATATATTAAATACTAATAAATATGTTTGGAAGTGTCATGATTCATTGAAACTTTTGTTTTCCTTAATTTAAAAAATTGAAAAGTTAAGTAAACAAATTTAGAAGTTTTGGTAGTAAATTTAGGAAAGAAATTCAATTAATTTTGTTATCTATTTTATATTATGATGGAAATAATATTTCAATAATCAAATTGATTTTCATCCAAATTCAATCTTACAATTATGATAGCTCAATTTTTTTAAAAAATATTTAAAATTGTACAATTGAATCTATATAAATTTCAGGTCAAATTATCAAAATAGTCACTTTTATTTACCTCAGATTACATTTTGGCCACTTATGTTAGCATATTGTAACATTTTAGTCACTAAGTTGTTTATTGTCGTTAACTATGTAATGGTAAGTTGACGTGACACGTTAAATAATCATTTTAAACAAAAAATTTTAGGTTAAATTGTACAATTGATCCCCATATTTTTTTTTTATTTTGAGCAATTTAATTTTTTTTATTTTATGTTCTTGTAACTTTTTTTTCCATTTAACTTTTTTTTCCCATTCTCTTCCCCTTCTCTCTTTGTTTTTCTCTTAACCATCGTAGTTTTTCTATATTTTTCATTTGTTAAAACAAATCCCGATACTAATGCTAATCAAGCTAAAACTCAATTGACTATAATAAGATACATTTAGTCCATTAGTTAACAAATTATCTCATCGAAACAATTGGTATTTATAATAATAAAGAATGTTAATCACAATAAAATATAAAATTAATCTTAAATAGTTTTATGTAAATTAAAACTAATGTAATAATTGAATTAAAATAAAATCAATTAGTATTACAATCAATTTAGTGAGATTTACGCAAATATGATTAAATTGACTAAAAGAAGGTCAAATTAAGAATTTAATAAAAAGTTTCAAATTAATAAGGTTATTTACCTTCCAAAGTTTGGACATAAATCCTATTTATCTTTTATTTACAGCTAAATACAACATTGGCATATAAACATATACTTGATAAAATTGAAATATTACAACGTATTAAATATATATATTTGTACAACACTCATTAAAAAATATGAACTCGAGTTAATATAAATAAAAAGAATAGATAAATCTTAAAATTATACATGAACTTTGATTTAATATGTAATTATATACATGAACTTTAATTGGTACAATTATACACATAAAACTCTAATTGTGATTCAAATGTATACTTGAAACTTTAATTTTGATTTAATCATACATATTTAAAGAAACAAAGACATCATTTTGCAATATATAAATATGAAATGATGTTATATAAATAATTGGGCTAATAATTTACAAGAATTTGATCAAATAAAAATTTTATGTATAAAATTAAAGTAATGTATACAATTGCACATTAAATCATAGTTTAGGGATTTATAAATATATATTGAAAAGTTAAAAAATATAAAACCTCAACTGTGCAATTTAACTGAAGTTTTGTTTGTTTATATTAATAATTGAATACGTTCAAATGCAACTTGTAATACCCCGAACCCGACCTAGACGTTATGGCCGAATCTGGCGATGTTACATGGAATGGAGTTAAAAATCGTATTTATCAGTTAAAACCATTTCCGTTTATTAGCTTCTATTTATCTCCCGTCAGTTGCAAAATTATTTTCTCGTTAATTTGATTCATTTTAAGAAAAACATATTCCGTACCGGAAGCTTTTAAAACCGTGATGTTTAAGAAATCCGTTCGCGTTTAGGTAAACATTGTTTTTAATTAAATCGAGTTTTCGTTAAGTTTTGCAATTTAAAATCCATGAAAATAGTTAAAATCCTGAATGAAAGCAAACAGTCGAATAGTCCTAAATTACATCAAAAATAGAAAATAAAAACCATTAAACTAACTGAAACTGTCAAATGAACATGTGGTCACCGTAGAGTCCTCCACTGCATCGATCCGTCTAAGTCTAGGGATTACCTGTACAGATAAAACAGAAAGGGGTGAGTTTACGTAAACTTAATGTGTAATCCCCACAGAAGACAAGCATAAAATCAATCACAACAAACAGTCAAATGCAGTCTGGGCTTAAGCCCATTTCAGTTTTAGTAGCAGTTCGGCCATTACCCCATTTCAATTTTAGTATCAGATATACATTAGGGCCTAAGCCCATCACAGTAACAGTATCAGATATACATTAATCAGTAAACATATTCCTACCCAACCAGCCTCTACAGACCATCTCCGTCCATCCTTACACACTATGTGGGGTTTAAAACACTCACCTATCTCTACACTCTAAGTAGTACCGAATGTGGCACATATTTAGTAAATTGTCGCTGAGCTGCCAGATAATAGGCTTAAGAGCCTTTCAGTACACTTCCTCCAAATATCAACATCCCAACCTAAAGCAATGCAACATACAGTATATGACCTACTAATACATGAATATTAGTTGTACATACAGTTCAGTATTCATTCATATAATCATCATGCTCAGTACATACATCATACATACAGTTCATGCATTTAAGGGTCTAAGTAGTGCTTACCGACCTTAAAGTAGGTTCACAGTCGACTTAGGCGACCCGTGCAACCTTAGAACACATTTCAGTTAAATGGGCTCACACGCCTATGTGGCCTGCCCGTGTGAGCCCACACGCCCGTGTGGCCCATACGACCCAATTTGGCCTTGGCCTGGCCCAGAATCCCACACGCCTGTGTGGACTACCTGTGTGAACCCACACGCCCATGTGGCCCACACAGCCTAAATCAGTCTAGCCCGTGTGTCACACACGGCCTACCTGGCCATCACACGACTGTGTCTTGCTCGCACGGCTTGGCCTCGTCAATCATTTGCCCGTGTTACAGTACACGGCCTACCACACCTGAGCCTTTTAGAACCTACAATCGATATTTCCAAAGTCAGAATTTAGTAACACTAACAAATCACATCAGAGACAATTTCTCAACGAAACTACATGACACTAATCAACGCTCGCGATTCCTTACCGATAATGAACAACAACCCCAAAATCTTAAATGGTCGATGAAACCACAACTGATCCTTGACATTCCCCTAAAACGAGAGTAGAAGGACAACCCCCTTGTTAAACACTTAGCCGAAAAACGATAAGAACTAACAAAACAAAACAAACTTACCGAATAAGGCAGACAACGTTGCACAAAAAGAACGAGACAGATTCAGGAAAAATGAAAAGAATTGGGAAAAAGAAAAGGCAAAAATTTAGCAGAGAGGAGAAGGGAAAAACGTCAGTTTTCTTATTCTTTTTTTTTGGAAACAGGAAAATTTTGAAAAAAAGAGAATAATATCAAAATATCCCAAAATCCCCCCCTTTTTCTCCCAGTAACCCATATCAATCTCAGAATTCCTGTTTGACCGGAACTTTTCCTGATAACAGAGCAAAAATATTAACAAACAAACTTGCACAAGAATTCGAACAGAAGACCTCTAGCAAACTCACATTCCATCTAACCACCAGACCAGCAAGCCCATTCTGATATAATTTTACAATTAATTTAATATAAGCGAAATGAAAAAAGATAGGGCTTAATTCCAAAAATAATCAAAATTTGTCAAAGCTAAAACTTGAACTTGGGACCTCACACACACACACCCAAAACACTTAATCACGGAAGCAAATACACATTTGTGTTATATTTTAACAGAAGTAAAAATAAGAATTTTGGGGCGTTACACAACCAAAACACATAGTTTTGAATAGTCAAATTAAAAAGGCAACTAATAATTTAAATTTAATAATTAATGATGATAAAAATATATATAAAATTCAATCAAATATAGAATACAAAAGCTTCCATAAAAAAAAATTTGTAAATTACATGGTAAAACATGTTAACATGTGGAAATTTTTTATTGTATCAAATGTCAAGTAAAGAACTCGACCAATAAACTTAGATTTTGTCCAAACCTGATCCAAATGAAAAATGCTAAATTCGAGCTCAATCTGGCTCGTCCATATTAAAATTTTTATATAAAAATAAATTTTAAAAATATAATACATTAAATACAGTTAAAAATATTAAAATAAATTTTTACCAACAAATTGAAAGTATATTAAAAAAAGTTTATACTTAAATAACACTAAGATAATTGAAATTTAGCAAGCCAATACCTAAAACATGAGTTCTACAATATGCAAATAATAACAATAAAATAACAAAACAACAGCAAAACAACAGTAGAAAAAAATAGGCAAATTTGGGCCTAATAAAAAACACTTACTCGAGGCTTGATCCTCTTAGAAAACGGGCATTATTTTTTACCCAAACTCATTTTTCGAAACTATATATTTTTTTTTCAAATCTTTTAATTTTCTGGATGAATCTTCTAGCTTGAACGGTGGTCCTGTAATGCCCCAAAACGTTAAAGTTTGGTTTTAGTGAGTTTTGTTTTGTGATGTGTACTGGTTGGGTGGCTAAACACTTGATGTATCCACTTAAGGTTCTATGTTTGAGTCTTCTTGTGCCTAAGGAGTGGATTTATTTTGATGCCTATGTTTAGTAAAAAACCCTGATATGGTTATTTTGTTTCAAATCAGATAAGTCCACGTTTATTTCCCCACCCACGTTGTCACCTCAATTTACTTGCTACTGCCTTTTGCTCATTCTTTTCTTTGTTTTATTTGGCTTTTAATATTTTGGTTCCCCATTCTGCCATTATTTCTCCTTTTGTTGTCTTTTTGCTCGCTTGCGATTATTACAGTTGTGCTTGAACCTATTCGTTTTATTCGTTTGTCCTTTGTTCTTTAAATTAGAATTGTTGTGAGTAGTTTTTTGGGAAGACTGTTGTTTCGGGTTTTTGTGTATTGTACTAAATTAGTTGAATCATTTTAGGAGAAGGTGGTGAGACGGTTGGGGTCCTTCAGCAACTTGAATCGTTTGGTTGTTGTACATTTTTGGGTAAGGGTTCGATTGTGTTTTGAGAATTGTTTGAGGGCGTTGCGTGTTATACAGTTGTTTTAATCTCGTGAATCATTGCTGAGTTGATGAATTAAATTTTGTTTTTAGGTCTCGGGATTGTTGTGTGTACATTCGTGTAAAAATCGGATCAGGTGTGTAACGCTAATCATGAAAAATAGCAAACGGCGAAAGCTGAAAAAGTTTTTTGTCGAAGCCACACGGCCGTGTGCATGGTCTGGGCTATTTGGGTCGTGTGGACCACACAAGCATGTGTGAGGCCTTGTGGGCCCAAAATTCTGAAATTTTTTCTAGGGTTGTAGGAGTCATTTTGATCGACCGTAGACCTTTTGTAGGGGTCGGTATGTTTTCAAATAGACTGTATAATATGAAATCCAGTCATCTGTTTGCATGAATCTCGATAACTGCTCGTAAAATTGAAATGTCATATGATGAGTAAACTGCGTAATATATTAAAAGAAAACCAGAAAATGCTATGTATGTTCTGTATCTGCTATGCTATGTGTATATATTGAAAATATGTCTGATATCTGTTACATTCTATATTTGCATCTGGGATGGGTTATATATTATATGGAGGAAGTGTTTCTGTAAAAGGCAATAATTCACCTATTTATTTGGCAGCTCAGCTGCAAATATTCTATAAAGTATATTATCGACACTAAGCGGTGAGAAGGGCTGGGTGGGTGTTTCATACACTAAATGGTGTGTTGGATGGTCGGAATTGGTGTGTAGTGGGTGGGGGTAGGATTTCATGTCTGTACCTAAATTACTCTGATATGAATCTGATTCTGTTAATCTCTCTGATATGCATAAACTATTTTAAGTTATTCGTTATACATTGGGTTTCAAAAGCTCATTTTCTGTTTGATTGATATTTTTAGATAATCTTCAGACTTAGGCAGATCAGTGCAATTGGGAGCTCAGATAAAAATTATCTTTTATTAAATTTGACTTACTTAAAATTTTGGTTTGAGAGTTTTGTAAATTTTGGACTCTTTAGATTGTTTTGGATTTTAAAACTCTAATTTTGTATTTTGCTTAGTAATGTTTAGTCGACAAAATTCATTTTTATGCAAAATTAATGGTTTTCCAACAATAAACTGTGTTTTCCAAAAGGTCACCCTTTTAAGGAGTCCCCGCTGCAAAATAATAAGTTCTTAGAAAAATAAACGAACAACATTTTCAGTAATAAAATCAGACACGATACGTTTACGGATAGTTTGGAATTTTAAGGGATTATGCTAATTGTTCAAATTTATGAAAACTAGAATATTCCAAAAAAAATTACGCAACACTCCTTGATCTGGCCATAACATCTAAGTTAAATTGGAGTGTTATAGGCCGAATCTATGATAAGTCTAGAATATATATAAGATTAGATAAGATGTATCTCATATTTATTTGTTTATATTCGTTTCAAGTTTCAAAGTAAAATCATTTTGTAGTTTAGTTGTAATAAAGAATATATGTTTATGAGAAATACTAACAAATAATTTACCTTTATTTTACTTAATATCCTTTTGTTCATTGGAAAGTAGGTACTAGGCTAAATTAGTCAGGAAAAGAAATAATATTGAAAAAAGGTCGAATTTTTGCAAAATTAGATAAATAAATCAATTTTGAAGAGAGTATGGGAACATGTTTTTTGCAAAATTGGCAGGAAAGTGCGCCCAATTAGACCTGTTTTCCCTTTAAATGCAATTTCTGACTTTTAAAATAAAATCAGTTGCTTTGGTCATATGGTTAAATGTTAGTGGTTCTATCCTTGAGTCTTAGATTTGATTCCTCACTTACACACAATTGTATTTTTTTTTTATGTTGTGCTAAGTTTTTTTTAATTAATGTTTTTAATACATAAACTCCTTTGGTTAAATGGTTTAACAATAATTAATTCATTCTTAAGTCTTAGGTTCAATTCTTCTTTTAAGTACATTTGTGATTTTTTATTTTATCTTGTTTCAAGTTTTTTTATTCTTAATTAATAAAAATATTATTTTCAAGTCTTTTTTGATTTTTTTATTCATCTTTTTGATTAATGTCTCTTTTATTTATAAAATCAAATAATAAATATGTAATTATATAATAGAAATATATATTTTATATATATCATTATGTTAAAAATATTCGAAAATTAATAGCTCCTTAATAAATAAAATAAACATCAACTAATTTTTTGATATATTTTTCTTTATATATAATATTTATATGTCAAATATTTATTTTCTCCACGAATATTGTGGGTATGATGATTTCTTGTGGCGCGCCACAAAAAATGCTGCTATAGAACATGACCTTTAGCGGCGCTTTTCCCACAAATGCCGCTAAAGAACATGACCTTTAGCGGCGCTTTTCCACAAACGCCGCTAAAAAAATGACCTTTAGCAGCACTTTCCCACAAACGCCACTAAAAAACGGACCTTTAGCAGCGCTTTTGTCACAAACACCACTATAAAATAGACCTTTAGCGGCGCTTTTCTCACAAATGCCGCTATAGAACATGACCTTTAAAAAAATTATTTTAATTAAATAATATTTATTTCTATAATAAATATTATATTATGTTTAATTTTTGAAATTTGAACTTTAAACTATATACTTTTAAGGATAAATAAAAAATATTAATTAAATCAAATTTTCTATTAAAATTTTTAACTTTAAAACTAAATATAAAAATTAATGACTTTAAATTTAATACATAAAAAAAAACACACAGACACATTCACAGTATTACTATTTCTAAAACAAAATTCATCCTAGTGAGAAAAGAATGCCAAATCATAATCACCTCTCATTAATCAAAGGAAAAAGATCAGAAAAGAAGAAGAAACAATATACAATAGAGGGCTGGTTCAAGCTTAGATGAAGCCAAAGTATTGTAATGCCTGCATATAACTTAGAGAATTCCTTTGATGCTTTCAATTCAACCGCCAGAGAATCCAAAACACTGGAACAGAAAGACAAAGTATGCACCTGTAAGCCAAAGTCAGACCAGTACTGGAAATCACTTATACGACCCTCAAAGCCACATATGTCAAAGCACATTAACCGATCTCTTTGAATTATGATATGGAAAGATAAATTTTTAATAATGCCACCATAAAGCAAGAATCAGAATTTGTTTCAACAAAAGAGAAATAAAACATTGTTGCTAATAACCGAATAGAACAAAAAAAACCGAACAACATAACTTCACAGGCTCAAGAGCAAGAGGGAATTAAAGGAACTAACCTCCATATCTAAGCATATCCTTTTGCTGAAAAGAATCTCAATTGTCTGCAATAAATGCATCACCAAATACATATATATGAGAAAAAGAAAATAATATTCCATAGTTAACTCATATCAAGAAAAACTGGAGGTTTCACAATATAATGGAATGCTTCTGTCATTTTACAAGGAACAATAGTATTAATTTGCAAAAAGTAGAACAGAAACATGCTGCACTACTGTTGTTTAACGTTATATAGAAATTATTTTTTAGTTCTAATATCTAAAATTACAAGCACAAAAGGCAATATCAGGGTCTGATGAACAGTTAGATTTGACTAAAAATACCAGTAAATCTAATAAGCCCTAATTATAAATTTAAGGATTTGAAATCTAACTTTGGAACAAATTATAACACAAAACTAACAACAAAAAACACAAAAAGTCTCTAAGTAACCCCACAAGACCAAACATCTGCAATCTAAATATTTCCAAAAAGTCTCTAAGTTTTCATTCATATGAAGTTCTACTCAGCTCAACTCGGAATAGTATGTCTTATAGACCAAAGTACAGAAACAGGGAATAAGAATTACCTTTCCATCATATTGTTTCCTAGATAAGACCTCTGGTGCAATGTAGGCTGGGGTTCCTACGGTAGATTTGGGTTGGGAATGAAACAAAATTGACTGAAACATGCAGTACAAAGTTAATAATTTAATTTTTATAGCTATGTTGTTTGGCCTCTTTGGTCGGTGTTTGACATCCATGCTGAACACATTTTTAGGCATAGATATGGGAATATGATAGTCCAAGTGTATGGAAAGAAGTAAAAAAACTAAATAAGCCCGCGTCAAATATTATAGCATATCAAGCACATACACTCAAGTCCAAGTAACATAGCTTTTATAGCAACTAATCAAGATTGATGCTGAATAATCAATAAAGGTTCATTGCCTTAGAGTAGCCAAAGTCGCATATTTTGAGTCTAATATCTCAATTAAATTGAATTGACTTGTTGGGAACCCACCACAATCATTTATTTCTTAGTCTAATATCTCAATTAGTAGCATTTCTCTCTGCAGTTTAAAGCAGTAGATTTTTTTCCCCCAACACAAAAGGCAATCTGAAACAAAGTTGACAGCCCATGCACCCTTCAACACCTTTACATGTTTCATTTGATTGCTCCTTGATGATCGCCCACACTGCCAAATTATAACCAAAAAATGCTATCCAGAATAGCAAATTAAATGTAGAATTCAACAGCCAACTATACTCAGGAACGTAATTTTTTTTCCTTTTCACAGAAGAAAATGTAATACGATCATGTTCAAATTTGAGTTAAAAGAAGCATATAAATTCATTAAAAAAATTAAAATAAATTGAAGATATTTATACGACACATATATGTATTTTAAGGTTTGAGAAAGTGACCTTAGAAGTGGGAAGGGCTGGTATAAATATATTCTGTTAAAAATGGGCAAAGTTTTATTGGTTTAGTGAGGAAATGGAGGGTTATTTTTCCCATGTTTAGAAATCAATCATCCCCTGTAATTAAGGCATGGGAAATTGAAGGTGGTTATGGGTCCATCCATCACATGCATCTCCTGCCCTTTTGCTTTGCATGATTACAGACTACTACATTGTTTTTTATCTTTCTTATTCGCCATATATATAACTACCAATAATCAAGTGTCACATGGTAATTATGTGAGCTCTCACCTCACCTAACCCAAAACATTAATGGAATTAATTAAAAATCCAAATCAACTTGCCTCCTCCACTTTTGTAAAAATGTTCCCATTTTGAACGATCCTTTTAACTCATTCTCTCCCATTTTACATTACTTGGATCCAAATTCAATATTTGAGGGTATACATTCATCATTTTACATTTTTCTTACTGCCCTTCACTCTCCATTTTTCTCTTTAGTTTAATATTGTAAACTTAGTCAAGGATATACAGTCCAAAAATGTAGACAGGTCATTGTCTCTGGACCATCAAAGGTTTGATCCCAGCACAAATGGCATTCATTAAAAGAAATTAAAATTCAAACCTTAAAATTATTGGATGTCATTAAAAAGTTCTCCTCCAGCTGCATATTCCATGACTATGGCAAGAAGGGTTGGTGTTAACAGCACCTGCAAAAAAAAAAAAAAACAGAACAAAAGATGAATCGTTTTTAAGCCTGTTAAGTTCAAAGCAACTCTGATTTTCTCTGGATGTTCATTCATTCGATATTTAGAGTTATGCAAGTAATTTAAAATGTGAAAGCAGTATTATATAAATATATACCTCTTTGAATCTAATTATATTTGGATACTTCAAAGACCTATGGTTCATAATCTCCCTCTGCACATGTTCATCTATCTGCATAGTCAAAAAAACCCTCGAAATCAATCCATTGAGTCTAAACAAGAAAAAAGGAGCCCAATTTAGCCTATGAATAAAAAGAAAATGCAAAAACAGATACAAGATCATGAACATTAACCGTAGAAATTAGAATTGTAAATATGAAATGAAAGGAAAAAGAAAAGAAAAGAAAATCCTAGTACGTACCTTGGGTCCTCTTTCAATCTACTTGACAGCATATGTCGACGGAGATACAGCAGCGGGCTGCCGACGGAGATGCAGAGGGCTGCCGATTTGGGGAAATTGGGGGAAAAAATAAAGGGAATTGGGATAGGGGAGAAATGGTTTGGGAAAAACAAAATGAGGAAAAAAAGAGAAGAAATTTTAGGATTTCTTTGGGGAGGGGGGAGGGAACCGATTTTGGGAAAAAGAAAGGAGAGATTTCATGTCAAATTTTGGGATTTTGGCGGAAGGAGGAACCGATTTTAGGAAAAAAGTTTTAAGGCATTTTGGGTAACGCACCATTTTGTGTAAGATTTTTTGCGGCAAAAAGTCATTTTCCTTTACACAAAATGGTGCCGTTTTGCTCCACTAAAAATTCCTTATTTTGTTTTAATATTTTAAAACTTTATCTTTATCTCTTAAATAATTTAAACTATATTGATAATTCTAATATATTAAAATAAATGTTATTTTCTTTACAATTATATAAGAAATTAATTAATATATAAATTAAAAAAATCAATCATATATCCAAAAAAAACTTTAAAATTATTTAACTTAATAGTATTTTATTTTTTTTCATTTTTGACATGTATTTTTCTATATTTTTACTTTCAAAATTATTTTCAGTAAAATCCAATGTTGCTTCAATTTTTTAACAGTAAATCCTAAACTTTAAACCCCAAACCATAAACCTAAACCCTAAATATATATATATTACAAGGGATAAAAGTAATTAAAAAAGAATCTTATTGCTTACCTAAACCCTAAAATAATTTGATTTTTTGTTATTTTATCAAAAACCCTAACCCTTAAACCTTAATAACCAAACCCTAACCCTTAAACCTTAATAACCTAACCCTAAAACCATGAACAGTACTACGACCCTAATTATAAAACAAAAAACCACAAACCCTAAACCAAAAATTCTAAACCCAAAATAATAAACATTATATCATAAACCCTAAACCCCTAAACCATGGATATTAAACCTTAAATCTTAAATCATAAACCTTAAACCCCAAAATAATAAACATTATATCAAAACCCATATCTCATATCCCCTAAACTATAAAACATAAACCCTAAACCCCAACCCTTAAACCATAATTAAATATTTAATTATATGTATACACCTAAATTTTGATAGAGATACATCTCAGAATTATATATGAATTTCGGTTTAATGTGTAATTGTAGACGTGAAATTCTAATTGTGGTTTAAATGTATAGTTGAAACTTTAATTTTGATTTAATCATACACATTTTAAAAAACAAATAAATTAATATATTTTTATATTGAATAAATATAAATATTTATGTTTGCAATATATAAATATAAAATGATGTTATATCAATAATTGTGTTCATAATTTATGCTTTTGGGATTTAACCCATTGCACACTAAACCATTGTTCATGTATGCTTTTGGGATTTAACCCATTTTGTAATATATTTTTTTAAAATAATAATTTATATTTATCTTATTTAGATTTATATTATAAAAAATCCAAGATACACAAGTTAAGTAGGTCACCATATTTACCCTTAAACCCTAAACCCCAAATTATAAATCATAGATTATAAACCTTAAATCCTAAACTCTAAGTCATAAACTCTAAAACATAAACCCTAAACCATAACCCATAAACTAAATTGATTTTTTGCGGTGCCGCTATTGCTTACCTTTAGCGGCGTTTTTATCATAAACGCAGTAAGTGCTTGACATTTTGCTCGATCTATAGCGGCGTTTTTCAAAAAGCGTCACTAATGCCACTAATGCTGCCGTCTTACTGAATATTTTTACGGTGTTTTTCAAAAAGCGCCACTAATGCTCGATCTATAGCGGCGTTTTTCAAAAAGCGTCGCCAATGCCACTAAAGCTCGTGCTTAATTTTTTTCGGCGTTTTTCAAAAAGCGCCGCTAATTCTCAATCTATAGCAGGGTTTTTGGTCCTAGCACCGCTAAAAACGCTGCTAAAAACCTATTTTGCTGTAGTGTTCGTTGTTTCCCATTCTTTCTTATTGTTTGGGCCTTTTAAAGTGTAAACATTAAAATGGGGTTTGTTGTTTGTTTCCTTAGAAAGTAGCATAGGCATTTGGTTAAATTAAAAAAAATTAAGCCCATTAGTTTTTTTTATTATTATCAAAAACAGCAAAAAAGGCCTAACTTCCATTAATAACATCATGGATAACAAGCTCATGGATCTCTTTAGGATAGTTTACATCAAAGAACCACTTACAATTGTTTTTATAAACAAACTTACAAATGAAATCAAGAATCCTATTACTACTTCTAGGATCCCACGTGATAGCGCAGCCTCAAAAGACTTCAAATGCAGGTGTATGTAATTCGCACGCTGCCCAATAAGAGTAATATCCTACCCCTTGCTATTAATGTTGTTCACTATGTTGGCATTGTGTGATTCAAAGAGAACTTTTTTTAAGTTCATCTTCTTTGCTAAAAAAATTCCTTCCTCAATAGTCATGATTTTGGTCTAGTCGCTGTTTAGGGACTTCTCTTTTGTGCACCCATAACCTCCCAACACAAAGCCATCTTCGTCCCTCACAATAACCCCCAGTCCCATTTGCTCCTTCTCACTAGCCGAATCCATGTTAATTTTCACAACCCCCCATGCAGGCTTCTTCTATTTACGAATAGTAGGCTGAGGAGGAATCATCAGCTTTTCTCTAAGGTTATAAAACCGAACGTCGCTGCTAAGGGTTGAAGCACTGTTCCCAATCGTGGCCGTAATCTCCTCTTTGCCTTGGAAGGTGAAGTTGTTTCTATTATTCCACAAATTCCAGATAATGGTGATGAAGTACTCCATAACTTTTTTATCAAGGATTCTCATAGCAGCTTCCGGCAAATCAATACACCGGTCGAACTTATTTCGCACTAGTCTATCGTCAATCCCTCCACATATCAGAGTCTCCCTAGCTGTAGGACACTCCTTAATAGCATGAATAGGAGTCTTTCTTTCGGCACCACATCGCTGGCATTCCGAGTTCATCGTAGACCAAATAGAAGCCATTTTTATATTTATAGGCAGAATTTCATGTCCTAGTCTCCAGGCAAAAACACGAATTTTAGGCAGAATATTCAGCTTCCAAATCATCTTCCAATACATCCTGTGGGGACCCATACCCATCTTTTTGAGAATAAGCCAAGAATAAGCTGATTTTGTAGTAAAAAGGCCGCGTTTACTATGAAACCACACCATGACATCTTTTGGAGAATGGCTAAAAATGGAAATATCACAAATTTGGTCCACCATATTTTTCCCATAAATGTGCCTCACCCTATTCCTATAACACCCCTTACCCGTGTCCGAGGCTGGGACAAGATACGAGGCATTACCGGACTTAAACATACATGATCACATAAAATCGGGCCATAAAAATTTCGTTCAAATCAAAAACATTTATACATATGTATAACGTCCCTTAAATGGGCTTACGAGGCCCTAAACACGCATCAGAGATGATAACTTTTGGGAAAACTTAGAAAATTTCATCATGAAACAGGGTTACATGCCCGTGTGGCCAGGAAAGTGGCTATTTACCAAGCCATTTGGCACCCTCATTTGCGCATACTTAAACATAACTTTAATGGAACTTTTCATGGCATAATTGAACATTTAAACATCATTAAACAAGTCATGATCATGGCAATTTCATATCAATTTATTCATGCATAAGGTACCATACTTTGCCTAGTTTAAACTTATCAAACTTTCATGCCATGACTATCATTAACCTATTCTCTTATTTCATACTTATGCCAATTATGTCATCAACCAATTATCAAGCACCTAAACCATATCCACACACCCATCCATATTAAACAACATTATCACACCACATGACCTTTGGCACATGCAAGTACATATAATTAGACATTACAACCCAAATAGTCAATATAAGCCATATCTCATGGCTATATATACAAAATGAATCAAAATATCATCATATGCAATACATTTGACCAAATCAAATGACACATACATAATTGACTAAGCCCCTATACATGCCATAAACTCAAGTGCTTGAATACTTATACCCCAAATGGTAGCTTGATAGTGTGATTGAATCTCCGGCGATCTTCAACCTGAGCTAGCTAAATAAACCTAGAAGAGATGAGAAAGGAAGGGAAGTAAGCTATATAGCTTAGTAAGTCCGTATGAAAATAATAAGCAACTTATTAACATGCTTTTGCTAAATTCTAACAACATGTTTTCAAGGTAGCACAATCATAATTGCACATAATTCAGTCAAGCTATCTACTCGAGTAACAGTCACTAAATTATTTATAACTTAAGCTACAGATTTCTAAATTAAGATCTGTTTCTTGAAACTAGACTCATATATCTTTCTACCATAAAATTTTTAGAATTTATGGATTAGCCAATAAGTACAGTTTATTCTTCAAATTTACCCCTATTTTGCTGTTTGATAGCTTTGACCTTTCTTTACTAAAAATTATTTATCTCCTCATACGGGATTTGGATGATGTTCCTGTTTGTTTCTTTTGAAAATAGACTCATTAAGGATTTTAAGCATATAAATAATAACCCATAATTATTTTTTTATAGTTTTTAATGATTTTCTCAAATCAGAAAAGGGGATTTCGAAATCGTTCTGCTCTGTTTCACACAAATTCAAATATCTCATAATATAAAATTCTTTTACTTACACTGTTTCCTTTATAAGAAACTAGACTTTATAAGTTTTAATTTCATATCTTATGCAACCACTAATTCAATTTCCACCATTTTTGGTGAATTTTCATATTTGGACTGCTGCTGCTATCCAAAACTATTTTAGTGTAAAATAATGATAACTAAGTTAATAACACCTTTACAAATCATTTCAACTATCATGGTATAAATACATATTTATACAACATAAGCATGGACCCATAATCACAAGGTCATCACAAGATCATTCTCATAGGATGACTTACTTATTTACTTCATTACAAAGATGCATCATAAACCGAAATCATTTCTCATGAGTATTGCATACATACCTGTACCGATCCTTACCATTTTATACATACACATAATGCCGTTGCATCTTCGATGTCTCGCACACTAAGTGCCATACTCAATATCTTGCACACCAAGTGTCATTCTCAATATTTCGCACACTAAGTACCACATATATGTATACATATATATATATATATATATATATATATATAGAGCCGAAACTATCTTAAATCACACACCAAGTGCCACATTTAGCCGAAGCTATTTCAAACCGCACACCAAGCGCCATTCATAGCCGACATGTTGTTAAACATAACAAGAGTCACGTATATACAATTTATACATTGTCAAAGAATTAAAAGCATAAATTTAAAAATGCTTTTTACATACGAACTTACCTCGATCGTTAAAACGACGGAACGGATCGACTGGTCCAATACTTTGTTCTCCTCCGTTCTAGATCCGAATCTCATTTTTTTTCTCAATCTATATAATAAAAAAATTTACTTATTTAATCATTAATTAATTCAATTTAACATAATTTACACATTTTGGAAAAATTATGCATTTTCCCCTAAAGTTTTACACTTTTATAATTTAGTCCCTAAGCTCGTAAAATGAAATTCATTCAATTTTGGCCAAACCCAAGCCTGGCCGAATTTAATACAACTTCATAGAAGCCTATATTTTCATTTATTTCACACTTAACCACAACATTTCACATTTTCTCAATTTAATACCTAATTAACATTTTTGTCAAAAAATCACTTTATAAAACTTGTTAATCTAACAACAATGATTTATTTTCCATCATCAACACTCAAAAACATCAAGCTATCATCAATGACAACTCACATATTCATCAACAAATTTAGAAATTAGTGTACGGGCTAGCTAGAACATGAAGCAACGATCACAAAAACATATAAATCATCAAAAACCAAGCTCAAAACACTTACAAATTGAGCCATGAAGATGCCGAACCCTAAAACACAACCATTTGCTTTCTTCTTCTTCTTTATTTGGCCAAGAGATGATAATGAAGCTATATTTTCATTTTGTTTTTATTTATTATAACATTTGTTGGCTATTTACTAATTTAGCCTTTAAAAACATTTAAAACTACTCTAACTACCCCTCCACTATCATCCATTATCACATGAGTGGTCTAATATCATTATAAGGACCTTCACTTTAATAAACCATAGCAAATAACACCTTTTACTAATAGTGTGCAACTTTTGCATTTTATGCGATTTGGTCCTTTTTTATAATTAAGCATTTAAACGGTAAAATTTCTTTACGAAACTTTCACATAATTAATCTATCATGTTGTAGACTTTATTAAAATAATAAAATAAATATTTTAACTTCGGATTGTGGTCTCAAAACCACTATTTCGATTAACCCAAAAAACGGGCTGTTACAACTTTCCCCCCTTTAAGGATTTTTGTCCTTAAAAATCTTACTAGAAAAAGTTTCTTCCAAATCTTGAATCACTTTCACTATTTTCTCAGGGTCACAAATCGATTTCAGCCTCGCATATCTTTTCCCCATAGCCTTTGAACTTTAAGACACAGTGCCGAAGCATATTGTCAAAATTTTGAATTACTCACTTAGAACACATAGCTCAGTTGGTCTGTCAAATAGGAACTCTGTATATATTGAAACAATCATGCGGATTTTTGGCCAAACAATCAATCACAATACAAATAACATCTCCTTTATTGGTGATAATGACAACCCCAATACGAAGTCCATAGTGACTGTATCTCTTTATCACATCCGTACCATCACTGACTGTATTAGACCTGAATACACTTGATCTTCGGATTTAACCTATTGACAAATCAACATCTGAACACAGAATAAAAAATACCGAGTTTCATACCCGTACACCAAAATATCTACTTCATATAACTGTACATTTTTTACTCTTGGATGAACAGGCAATCTACTACTGAGCCTCATGCAAAAACTTCTGAAATTTGAAATCGAAAGTCATTTCACATTGTACCTGTTTAGCTTGCAATTCACTAACACATTTCTGAGTTTTTCAAACTCGCAAAGAAAACATCACTTTAGATTTTTATTTAGCTAACATCAGACCATCATTAAATAAGATCAATTGAGTAACCACTCGCACAAAATAAGAAAAGATCATTCCATTCGGCATCTATAACTATATCTATTTTCTCAGAGATTAATCAATAACTACTTAGAGTCTTTCAATATCTCAAATCATTGACACTGTCTTAATTCCAGATCTTTTTCAGTAACATTAGATACTTTAACTCATTAGGATTTAGGAAGCATAAAACATTTTCTCTCGAACACATGATATCATTGAATTCACAACACAGACATAAAAGTGGCCGTCTTTAAATCGCTAATCGAAAAGTTCTCTTTTATTGTGACTTTAACTGTCTGGAAGCACAAACTACTTCTTTACATTCTCGTATTAAAGCTTATCCCAATCTGTTCAATAGTACATCACTGAAATTCATAAATTCTTTACTCAATTCAAACTAAACTCGAAACTAAAACTTTGGTTAGTAATACTCTCAACCATTTTCAACTTTGCTAACATGCCACAGACTATTCAAGCTTTCGCAAATGTGATAGCTTTATCAATTAGAATAGTTTAACTCATAATAACATCACTTTATTAGAACAGTCCAATAAGCATATCTCTGCATCAAAATTTCTAGAATATACTTTCTTTATTCAGATTATCCGTCTACATATATACTCGTGAATGCACCAAATTTATTCCCTTAACTAAAAGACTTGCTCAAATACAATTAGCTCAAATCACGTCTCAACAAATTAGTTTACTCTGATAAAAACCATTGAGCTATTTTCAATTATCGAAAAATAATATGTCAGGATACTCTTTTCTTCATGCTGAGAAAAACAGTTCAAACACATAATCTTTCAAAATTCTTTTAACCTGTTAATCATAGATCTTGCAACCATATTAACTCAGGGAAACAAAGATATTCCAATTAACTCACGGATCTTAGTCAAACTTACCCAAGAAAAGAAAACCACAATATAACTCAAGTTCGAGCTTCTATCATACATACCTTCGCCGATTTCAATTCCTTACTTGAAAATCAGAGAAATCCAGATGCTAGAATCTCCCCATTTTTATTATCGAATCCCGAGACATTATCATAATAAGCACAGTCATAACAGAACAAGGAACATATTTTAGAGATGAGCTATGTCAGATAATCTGCGCAATAGGGACACTAAGAAAACCCTAGATACAGTCTCATAACAGAAATCCAAGAGCATAACTCATAAGAAAATAATAATGAAGATCTGAATAATTTCTCGTTAAAAATTGAAAGAGAAACATTGCTTGTTTACCGGCTCTGAAATTCCATCTTAACAGAGGTATCATATTTTTCGAATATACAATTAAGACGAAACATCATTCAATAGATACAGATAAATAGTCTGACATAATTTTTCACCATCAACTTTATTCCGAACATACTAGAATAGAATCCCGAAGAGAGATAAGATAATGATAAGCCATAAAAGTAACATATTTTAATCCCATGCTTAGTGTATTTTTGGATGAATTATCACAAGATTTAGTGGATTTAATGCTCCTAATCTTTTCATTTCATGTTTTATATCTAGATGAGCATAGGGGGGCAAAAAGTTAAAGAAAAAGACCAAAATCGGACAAAATGGGCTACCTTAGTGCTTCACACGACCTGCCCACTTTCACACGGGTAATTTACACGCCCGTGTGTGACACACGGGTTGGCCACATGCTTGTGTATCTTGGCCATGTCAATTTAAAGCCAACTCAGAAGCGCACACGGCCTGGGCACCTTCACACGGGCGTGCCCCTGTCGAGCCCAAGTCTAATTCTACTCAGAAAAGGCTAATTTTGGGTTTTTTTTGGGCTTTCCAAAGTCTATATAACACCCTAGAAGAGGATCAAAGGGGGCCACATAGAGCATAACGCAGAAAATACTCGAAGGAAAGCCATTGGAGTCAGCTCGGAAGCAGGATTACTTTAAGACTGAAGATCTCCATTCAATTTCTACTGAAGTTCTTGGATTTCTTTATGTTTTGTTATTTTCCCTATTTTGAGATGTTTTTCCCCATAATTATGAATTAAACTCCCTAAATACCTAAGGGAGATGAAACCTAAGATAGATCTTATTACTATTTGAATTATATGATAAATACTTGTTTTTATTCTTAATTATGTGTTCTTAATTCTTACTTTAATATTTCAGGATATTAATCCAAGTTTGATGTGCTTATTTAGTGGAGCAAAAGTCCCTGTTTAAGATTAGGTCTAGCATAATTAAGCGGAGTTGAATGCAATCCTAGACATAGGACGACGTAAATCTGCCGGATTAGAGTCAAATCTAATAAAAGAATCTATAGATCGAGTTAATGCGACAATATGGGTTTTAATTAGAAAGAGATTACAAATAATCAACCTAGAGTCAGTTGTTTTTAGTCTCGATGGAGATATTAACATAAATCAGGGATTTCTACGGAATAATTCAAGTGAATAAATCGTCTAATTCAGAAGTAATAAGTGAAGTCTAGGTGGATTCTTCCTTGGGTATTGTCTTCTCCATCATTTTTCCCAAAGTATTTTCCAGTTTTTGTCTCTGTCGCGTTCATTAGTTAATTAGTTTAGTAAAATGTTAGGTTAAAAACAAATCCCTTATATTTTTTTGGCTAAATAATAGAAAAAGAGTTATTACTAGTACTTTTAGTCCTTGTGGATACGATACTCTGGACTCGCCATAGCTATACTACCATTCGATAGGTGCGCTTACCTTTATCGTGATCGTAGTCTAGTTTAATGTTCATAAAACAATCAATCAAGTTTTTGGCGCCGTTGCCGGGGATTCAGATATTAGGAACGTTTAATTTTTATTACTTTAGCCATTTTTATTTTTACTGTAATTTATTTTTATTTTTATTATTACTAATTTTTCTTTTCTGGGCTTCTGGCAGATTTTTATAGTTTATGACTAGAAGGAACCCGTCGGGACCATTACTATTTGATAGTGAGATTGAAAATGCACCTTGTAGAAATCGTAAAGAAATTAGGAGTAGTCTATAGTATATAGAGGAAGAGCAAGAGGACGATCCCAATATGGCTGAAAATAAGAACAATCCGCTACCTCTTGTGGTTGCTGCAAATCTAGTGAATCAGGATCATACTCCTCGTACTATGTATGATTATGCTAAGCCTACTTTAACAGGAATTGAATCGAGTATATTAGACCTGTTGTTGCTGTAAATAATTTTGAACTGAAACCTAACACGATTCAAATGATCCAACAAACTGTTTGATGGTTTGCAGGACGAGGATCCAAACACTCATTTAGCAAATTTTCTGGAATTCTGCGACACTTTTAAGATAAATGGTGTTTTTGATGATGCCATTCACCTTCGGTTGTTTCCCTTGTTATTGAGGAATAAAGCCAAACAGTGTTGAACTTGTTACTACGAGGGTCCATCTGTACATGGGAACAGATGACCGAAAAATTTCTACTTAAATATTTTCCGCCGGCTAAGACAGTTAAGTTGAGGAATGATATCTCTTCTTTTCTGCAAATGGATTTGGAGACACTGTATGATGCATGGGAGAGATACAAGGATTTATTGAGAAGGTGCCCTTACCATGGGTTACTGCTATGTCTACAGGTTCAAACTTTTCACAACGGTTTGAAGCCCTCAACTAGACAAATGATCGATGCTGCAGCCGGTGGCACCATAAATAATAAAACACCCGAGGATGCTTACGAGTTTATAAAGGAGATGTCATTGAATAATTATCAGTGGCAAGTCATGAGAACAAAGCCAACAAAAGTAGCCGGTGTTTTCAACCTCGACGCAGTCACCATGCTATCAAACCAGGTAGATCTTTTAAATAAGAAAATTGATGGTTTGTATGGTTCCTCAGAAGTACATCTAGTAATGCAGTGCGATATAAATGGAGGAGGGATGCATAACCCAGAATATCCACCTTACAACTCTGGCACAGAAAGCGACCAAGTCAATTATATGGGTAACAATTTTAGACTTCAGAATAATCCTTATAGTAACACTTACAATGCAGGTTAGAGGAACCACCTCAATTTCTCATGGGGAGGCCAAGGAAATCAAAGACCGCAACCCCCTCCAGGTTTTCAACCACCTTACCAGCAGGAAAAGAAGCCGAACCTAGAAGAGATGCCAACGAAATTTATCTCGGTGTCAGAAACACGTTTCCAAAACACTGAAACAACGCTTAAAAATCAGCAAGCGTCAATTCAAGGACTCGAAACTCAAATAAGTCAGTTGGCTAAGCTAATCTCAGAAAGAAGGTAGTTTGCCTAGCAACACCAAAACTAACCCAAGAGAGCAACTCCACGTGATTACTATTCGAGATGAAGATGGGTTAGTTGAACCTGAACCAGAATCAAGGCAAAAACTTGTGGTAAGTAAAGGTAAGGTTGAGGTGGGCCATAATGAACCGAAACCAGTAAGTAAGGAGTATACACTTCGTGTGCCATACCATAATACGACAAGGAAAGACCACACAAATGAACAATTTGGTAAATTCCTTTAAATTGTTAAAAAATTACATATTAACTTACCGTTTATTGAAGTTATTTCGTAGATGCCCAATTCAGTTAAATTTTTAAAGGAGCTTCTGGCAAATAAACGGAAGTTAGACGATTCTTCGCATGTGGAATTAAACGCAGTTTGCTCAGCCATTCTACGGAACAAACTACCCCACAAGCTAAAAGATCCAAGGAGTTTTACGATTCCTTGCTTAATTGGTAGTTTAAATGTTAGCAATGCTTTGGCTGATTTATAGGCAAGCATTAATATTATGCCTTATAAAATTTTTAAACAACTAGGTCTTGGGAAACCTAAACAAACTAGGATGAACATTCAATTGGCTGATAAAACAATTAGATTTCCTAGGGGTATAATTGAAGATGTTCTTGTTAAAATCGACAAATTTATATTCCCAATTAATTTTGTTGTTCTAGATATAGAAGAGGATAGTGATGTGCCTTTGATTTTAGGACGACCCTTTTTAGCAACTACTAGAACTATTATTGATGTTGGTACAGGTGAACTCACACTTCGTGTAGGTGATGAAACGATCACTCTTCAGGCTTGTGATTCGATTAAGACATCAAGTAGTGAAGGTGGTTGTATAAATCATGCTACTAATACTGACCATGTGGTGTAACCTTTTTTGCAGGAAACACGTTCGAAGAGCATAAATGAGCCACGTTCAAGTAACAACAAAGGATCCAAAGAGCGAAGGCTACAGATCGAGGAACTAGATGAATAGCTGACACAAAAACTGAGAACACACGATGAACTAAAGCCACGTCATGACGGACTCAAAGTTTTATCAAATCAACTTAAGGTTGGAGATAAAATACTGTTAGATGAAACAGACCCTCGTGTTGTGACGTCTGAACCTAATGGAGCAATCCCTTTTATGGTACTCAACATTTTCCCATACGGTACAGTCGAGGTAACTCATTTTAAATTCGGCACTTTTAAGGTAAATAATACTCGTCTAAAACCTTATTTTGATAAGATTGATAGGAGGAATGAGAAGTTTCAACTCCTCAAACCATTATGACCATGCGGATGAGAGATAAGTCAAGCTTAGACTCTAAATAAGTGCTTCTCGAGAGGCAACCTGAGCACTAACACCACTAACTAGTTTATTTTATCTATTTTTTTGTGTTTACATACAAGTACAGTGACCCACACGGCCGGGAAACATGGGCGTGTTTCACAGGGCTGAAATTTCCCAACCATCGACAAATCCACACGGCCGTGTGACGCGGCCGTGTGAACTACGTGTCCAGCCCCCATGGGCGTTTCCTATGTCGTGTGAAAACTATAGCTAAAATTTTCGATTTTAAAACAAGTTAGGGAGCTCTACGGGCAAGGCACACTGTGTAACGCCTCGAGATTGAGGGTCTGTAATTTTTTGGCATGTTTTGGCATAATTCTCATGTTATGTTAGCGGATAAGTGGTTTGGTATATGTTTGGAGGTGTCTAGGAAGTCCTGGGTTCAAGCTCCAGCTTTTGCAGAATTTTTGATTTTTGCTCTAAAAGAACCTAGATGCTGGCACTTAGGCTTTATAAATAATTGTGGTTGTGTTGCGTCATAAAAAGCCTTGTGGCTTAGTGGTGGTGACGTTACATAGTTGTTGGGAAAGCAAGGGTTCGAACCCCTTGGCAAACAAGGGGCATTTATTTTGCACTTGTGGACGGCAAGTGGTTGAACTGAAGTAGGATTCTGTGTGGTGGGAGTTTGAATTGGTCTTTAGTTGTTGGGAGAAGATTGTGGAGGATATCAAGGAGAGTTTTGAAGAGAGTTTCAAGGGATTTGGAGGGGAGTAGTGTTGTGGCCGAATTGGGCAACTCTTTTGTACAAATTCGGCTAGGGGAACTCATTTGGTGCATTTTAGCATTTTGTGTGGGGGTAGGAGCCGAATTCTTCCTCTTCTATTTTCAGGATTTTATCTTTTGGCGTTTTGGTATATGTTTTCCCTAGTACCGAGTCTCTCTTTTCTTTCAACCCTTGACCGATTATTGCCTCATCTAAGACCTTATTTTCTCCTCATTTTTTCCTCTCTCGCTATTTGATTTTCTCTTAATTTCTTTGCTAGCCGAATCCTCTCTTCATTTTCTTGCCTTATTCTTTTCTTCTGTTTCCTTTTGACATACTTTTTTCTCTTGAGGCCGAATACCCTTTATCTTTATAGCTAACCATCATCAGTTACTTTGTTGTTTAGGAATTGGTTGAATATTTCTCTGTTCTTCTTATGTTACGCTAGGATTCCCTGACGTTTGGTAAGGGTTGAGGTTATGCTTCCTTCCATTCTTTTTTAGCCAAATGTTTTCTTCTTGTTCATCGGGTATCGATTTATGATTCCTTTCATATTTTGTTTAAGGTTCTTCAAGGAGTAGTGGTGTGCAAGCGGGGTTAAAGAAACCACAGCCTTTCCCCTCAAGTATTCGACTAAGGTAGTATGCCATCTCATTGCTTGGGGTTTAGCCGAATGTGTTCTTTTGTGTTAATAGGATGGTAGTTGTTACTGACTATCTAGATCTACTTGGAACTCAGATTCTCGTCAAAGCGTGAGATAGATCCTAGCTATTTTAGGCGCAGTTGGCCACCCTCTTTGCGATCAAGGTTAGTAGGAGAATTGGGTTAGAATTAGTTGTTGCGATTGTTTTAGTGGGGTTTAACTGGTTGTTGGATTGATTTTAGGCTTTGGACTCGTAGGGGAATTCTCTTCCACTTTCGCAATCAAGGTGTGTAATCGTTCACCCAATTTTCTATTATCGATCGTTGGATATAGGTGTGTATTCACACCACTTTGTTACTATGAATCGACAAAAGCCGAAAAGCCGAAAAACCAAAACTTTAGCATTTGAGGCCTCACGTGCGTGCGAAAGCACGTGAGGTAAACCGAGCTATAAATCAAGGACGACGACTATAAAGACCGCCCCGAGTGTTCTCGTGGGCTCAAGTCGTGGGCCTCGTTGGGCCAACATGGTCCGTATGGCCCCAATGGGCTTATGGGCCCCACACGGACAAAAGTTACGGTAGGTGTCAAATAATAGAGTGGGCGATAATGATCGCATTTTTGCAACTGAAATTGGGCTAATTGGGCCACACGAGCGTGTGGGCCTACTTGGGCCCATTTACACCGTCATGACCATTTGAGTTATCTGAGTCGCTCGAGGCGACGATAGACCTTCTAAGAGATTGCTATTTGTACCGAATCATTAAAAGTAATAAAATGACGAAAGTACCCTCAAGGGGGTAAAATTACTATTTTACCCTGATGAACGCAAATGATTTTTATAACCCTAGAGGTGGGTTGATTGACTGACTGTAGGATATGGGTATGACTGTATTGAGCATGATTTTGATTACATGTATTATTATGACATTTCATACCGCATGGGGTTGGGATTATGATATGGAGGAAGTACTGTACTGGTAACGATGTCACGTTTACTGTTACTGGTGGCTTGCCACCCTTATTATTACTGGCAGCAATGCTGTGCTATTATTACTGGCAGCCTCGCTACAATTTGGGTGTGCTGGTTGGTACGGGTGGTATGCTGGTTAGATTTGGGATAGGTTGCATATTTGCATATTGTTACTATATTAGGCTTAGGCCCATACTGTTGCTGTATAGGGCTAAGGCCCAGACTATACTGGTACTGAATAGGGCTAAGGCCCAGACTATTTTGCACATATTGTTTATCAATTTACTGATAGGGGATTACACACTGAGTTTTCGTAAACTCACCCTTTCTTTTAACTGCGTAGGTAATCCCCAGCTTTAGGCGATTTGGAGCCGCAAGGGACTCGGAGGTGGCCACACGGTTGCATTGAATTTCCTTTTTAGGTTTTTAACATGTAATAAGGCCATTTATGGGTTTAAGTTTAATTAGGCTTTTGGATTATATTTTAAAATGCTAGACTAGGTAATGGCGGGTTTTCAAAACAAATATTATTTTTTGAAACACGCGATTTAAATTTCATCGACCTATAGAGCTTCTGCCTTTTTATTTAACGAATCTAAAAGTAACACCAATGATCAATAAATTAAACATTTTGATGCAAACTCTTGTAAAACAACAATTGAAGGATTTACCTTCGTTAATAGATTTTTACCGATAAGATCAATTTTTAAAAAATGCTTCAATGTGACACGCTAGATTCAGTCGTAACGTCTAGGCCGGGTTTAGGGTGTTACACACGACTGTGTGTTCAGACACACGGGCGTGTTGGAGACCACACAGGCGTGGGAGAAGCGAAGAAAAGTACATGGTCATGCGACACGATCGTGTGAACCACACAGCCAGGACACACGGGCGTGTCCTAGGCCGTGTGAAAACTGGGTCCATTTATTTCTTTTTTTCTTTTTTTATTTTTATGTTTATTTTTCTTTTATATTTTGAACTATATGTTCCTAATTGAGTTCTAACCCCTTCATTCTCTTCCATATTTGTGTTTATTTTCTTATTAGTAACTCAGAATCATACCTCTCATTGGCCCTATTTACAATTTTCACTTTTACTATTCCAAGGACTTCATCCAAAATAATTGAGGGCAGTTTCGCTTCTCCCCCTCTTTTATGATATTACACTTATATTGTTATTATCTATCAATGTTTGACATTGAGGACAATGTACATCTTCAATGTGGGGAGGTTATTTATATGATTATCAGAAAATTCCTGAATTATGTCTTGTATTTAGGTAATTTTCTCATATTACTATTAGAGTGAATCTTTCAATAACTTGTGATATTTATCGATATGTTGTAGATTAAGTTCATAGAGAATTGTGCGTATGGTTTAAACTTTAAGGCATTAGAGAATCAAGCATGATAAGTTGAAATTTTTTTGAATTTAAAATTTTAGGTTGTTTCCCTAAATTGAAGTATTACTTTGAAATTTAAAAATTGCAGGATTGACATCAAAAGCCATAATTTCTGTGAGATTTTGAGCCTTTAAGAGCATACATTCTTCTTGCTCATTTTATTATTGGTTATGAGTGTGTCAATATTGAACTGTTATTCTAGAACTTGCATCGATTATACATGTCGAGACCACACCTTTGATTTGATATACTGAGATGATAAAGGCACCTAGGTTTTAACCTACTTATCCCATAAAAGCCTACCTCCACAGTTAACCCCTAGTGAACCCCTTTGAGCCTAGCACACCATTCTTGATTTACTCCATTAATGTTAACCCATATGTCAATCTTTTTAATTCATTAAGAATTTATCGCATTTTATTAATTCCCTTTTTGTCGAGATTAGATTTGGTTTATTACCTAACTTGGTTCTTTTATTTCATTTGTTAAGTTAATACTTATACTTGTTCTCTTAAAAAAAAAATCAGCATTTACACTCATGTTTATATTTATCGATTATTCAGTAGCTATGTTTAGAGAGCTCAAACAGTTATATGCATAAATTGAGAAGAAGCTCGTGTTAGATTTATTTCAATTGATGTATTTCGCATGTATTTATTTTATCTAGTTTCGTAATTTATCAACTCCATCTCGATTTTAACCCTCGTTTTCAACCTTTATCCACACCTTTAACCTAAGTCCCATTACAACCTTTTAAAAGACCTTTTGATTTGTGTATCATCTCATTTTAAGTGGTGGATATTTGATTTTCATGCAAGCCTATGGTAATGACTTTTCATGTTGACTATTGAGTGCTTAAATTCTGAACCTTAAACACTTTGAGTGATTTGAGTGAATCTTTAGTGAGGATATCAACTCTTGTAAAATTTTAATTAAAGGTAATTACTTAGATAAAGGACATACCTCTGTTTTCACATTTTGAAATTTTGATTTAGATTACTTATGCCTTTAGTGTTCTTTTAGTTGAATTATCAAAGTGCAACTATTTATGAATTATGACGAAACATCATTGATGAAAATTATAAGTTGAGAATGGTTGATTTTAATGGTGAGTTGAGGATTTTGCTTGAGGACAAACAAAGGCTTAAGTGTGGGGATATTTGATAAGCCATAAAAGTAACATATTTTAATCCCATGCTTAGCGTATTTTTGGATGAATTATCACAAGATTTAGTGGATTTGATGCTCCTAATCTTTTAATTTCATGTTTTATATCCAGATGAGCATAGGAGGGCAAAAAGTTCAAGAAAAAGACCAAAATCGGACAAAACGGGCTACCTTAGTGCTTCACACGGCCTGGCCCACTTCCACACGGGTAATTTACAAACACACGGGATGGCCACATGCCCGTGTGTCTTGGCCGTGTCGACTTAAAGACAACTCAGAAGCGCACACGGCCTGGGCACCTTCACACGGGCGTGCCACACGGCCGTGTCCCTGTCGAGCCCAAGTCTAATTCTACTCAGAAAAGGCTAATTTTGGGTTTTTTTGGGCCTTCTAAAGTCTATATAACACCCTAGAAGAGGATCAAAGGGGGGAACGCAGAGCATAACGCAGAAAATACTTGAAGGAAAGCCATTGGAATCAGCTCGGAAGCAGGATTACTTCAAGACTGAAGATCTCCATTCAATTTCTAACGAAGTTCTTCGGTTTCTTTATGTTTTGTTGTTTTCCCTATTTTGAGATTTTTTTCCCCCATAATTATGAACTAAACTCCCTAAATACCTAAGGGAGATGAAACCTAAGATGGATCTTATTACTATTTGAATTATATGATAAATACTTGTTCTTATTCTTAATTACGTGTTCTTAATTCTTACTTTAATATTTTAGAATATTAATCCAAGTTTGATGTGCTTATTCAGTAGAGCAAAAGTCCCTGTTTAAGAGTAGATCTAGCATAATTAAGCGGAGTTGAATGCAATCCTAGACATAGGAAGACGTAAATTTGCCGGATTAGAGTCAAATCTAATAAGGGAATCCATAGATCGAGTTAATGCGACAATAGGGGTTTTAATTAGAAAGAGATTTTAATTAATCAACCTAGAGTCAGTTGTTTTTAGTCTCGATGGAGATATTAACGTAAATTAGGGATTTCTACAGGATTAGTCAAGTGAACAAATCGTCTAATTCAGAAGTAATAAGTGAAATCTAGGTGGATTCTTCCTTGGGTATTGTCTTCTCCATCGATTTTCCCAAAGTATTTTCCAGTTTTTGTCTCTGTCGCGTTCATTAGTTAATTAGTTTAGTAAAATGTTAGGTTGAAAACAAATCCCTTATATTTTTTTGGCTAAATAATAGAAAAAGAGTTATTACTAGTACTTTTAGTCCTTGTGGATACGATACTCTGGACTCGCCATAGCTATACTACCATTCGATAGGTGCGCTTGCCTTTATCGTGATCGTAGTCTAGTTTAGTGTTCATAAAATTATCAATCAGAGAATACTGATGATAACCCAACCAAACTCATTGTAATTTCATCTATTATCAAAGTCAGCCAGTATTCATACAATAAGATTTTCATCAAAAAGAGAATGATCATATAAACCCCTGGGGACAATTGAATATATGGAACACCTAGAAGGAGTCATCATAATTTATTCAATCATAATTGTTATACACAGAAATCTTTACAACTCAATCATCAGTTCTCTGACTAATTCTATTATCATGAACATCGTAGTATTCCAATCATTAACAAAAACTATTTCGGAAGAAATTTCAGTAAGCATATCTCTAGACTTCATACCCGATTGAGTCGAATAGCTGAGACTAATTTTCTTCTTTAACCATGACATTACATAATCTGAATAATCTTTAAAACAATATGATACTTCTTCTAAAACTGAGTTCATTTGTTACCCTGTACTCTACTCTGTTTGCATTACTAATTATTCCACCATTGAACTCTTTAGTCTCAAACTTGTGAACTTATTCAACATAATTCTCATAAACTTCGTCACAAAAGCAACAGTGGTAAGGGGGAGTTGTAAAGCCTCTAATTAGCTTTCATAAATACACACATATGACTTAACATTCATCGTCAATATAATATCATCACAATCACATAGTTCACTCCAAGCAAATTAACATACTGATTTATTTTACAAATGTTTCTGTCATCCACAATTTCATACAACGAATTCATTTACTTGAACTACAAATTAACGTCTAATTAAGTTCCAACACTTAGCTTTAATTTTGCTTACCATCATTTGTCAAATTAGAGAATGTCTTATGGGTTTGAGTACATTGTTCACTTGATGCCATAGTCCAACTATGGTCTTACACAAAGTCTCATACACATAATAAGATGCCAATGCCATATCCCAAATATGGTCTTACATGGGATCATATATCGATGCCGATGCCATATCCCAGATATGGTCTTACACTAGCTCTCGTCTCAATGCCGATGCCATGTCCCAGATATGGTCTTACACTGGCTCTCATAATATGGCCGATGCCATGTCCTAGACATGGTCTTACACTAGCACACATATCAACGCCGATGCCATGTCCCAGACATGGTCTTACACTGGCTCTCATAATGTGGCCGATGCCATGTCCCAAACATGGTCTTACACTAGCACACATATATAGCCATGGTCAACCATAGTCTTATCTGTCAATTCATCATCGAACGATCGTACTCATTTCCTGCGTTCTACTTAATTTGATCTTCCAATTCAATTTTCATACTATCATAATATTTATTATTTCATAACAAAGTCATAAAACGAAACATTATATATTTTCTAATTTAACAATTGAGCATAAGATTCAACCATATGGACACATTGATTATACATTATTTGATAAGTGTACATAAACACACATTCTGTCAACTTGAGTAAATTAGCTTATCATATTCACTTAATTAGATAGGTTGGGCACATAACATCATACGAATACTAACACACATGGATAAGCTTATCACAACATAACTTTTATTTCATTCTACGGTTCCACTTTTCTCAAATTATAGTTATCTCATTTCATATATTAACACCTACATATCATAAACTTCTATTCATACCTTTCCAAATTTCGGCACACCATAGGCACATTTCAATCATCTCAATATCATTTTCAGCATTATCGAAAAATAGCTCGGTTAGAGGTCATCTCTGTCTTACAAAACAATTTCATTAGAGCCGGAAGATGTCACACTATCAGGAGTAGTAATATGGCATGTATAGCTAGATTCACATATGCTAGGTTAGTCTGAGAATCGACTAAATCATAACTCTGATACCACTAAATTTAACACCCCTTAACTGTGTCCGAGGCCGGGACAGGATACGAGGCATTACCGGACTTAAACATACATGATCACATAAAATCGGGCCATAAAATTTTATTCAAATAAAAAACATTTATACATATGTATAACTTCCCCTAAATGGGCTTATAAGGCCCTAAACACGCATCGGAGATGACTCGAGACTAAACCAAAAACTTTGAAAACTTAGAAAATTTCATTATAAAACAGGGTCACACGCCCGTGTTGCCAAGAAAGTGGCTATTTACCAAGCCATTTGGCACCCTCATTTGCACATACATAAACATAACTTTAATGGCACTTTTCATGGCATAATTGAACATTTAAACATCATCAAACAAGTCATGATCATGGCAATTTCATATCAATTTATTCATGCATAAGGGACCATACTTTGCCTAGTTTAAACTTATCAAACTTTCATGCCATGACTGTCATTAACCCATTCTCTTATTTCATACTTATGCCAATTATGTCATCAACAAATTATCAATCACCTAAACCATATCCACACACCCATCCATATTAAACAACATTGCCACACCACATGACCTTTGGCATATGCAAGTACATATAATTAGACATTACAACCCAAATAGTCAATATAAGCCACATCTCATGGCTATATATACAAAATGAATCAAAATATCATCATAAGCAATACATTTGGCCAAATCAAATGACACATACACAATTGATTAAGCCCATATACATGCCATAAACTCAAGTACTTGAATACTTATACCCCAAATGGTAGCTTAATAGTGTGATTGAATCTCCGGCGATCTCCAACCTGAGCTAGCTAAATAAACCTATAAGAGATGGGAAAGGAAGGGCAGTAAGCTATATAGCTTAGTAAGTCCGTATGAAAATAATAAACAACTTATTAACATGCTTTTGCTAAATTCTAACAACATGTTTTCAAGGTAGCACAATCATAATTGCACATAATTTAGTCAAGCTGTCTACTCGAGTAACAGTCACTAAATTATTTATAACTTGAGCTACAGATTTATAAATTAAGATCTGTTAATTTTCCTTGAAACTAGACTCATATATCTTTCTACCATAAAATTTTCAGAATTTATGGATTAGCCAATAAGTACAGTTTATTCTTCAAATTTACCCCTATTCTGCTATTTGATAGCTTTGACCTTTCTTTACTAAAAATTATTTATCTCCTCATACGGGATTTGGATGATGTTCCTGTTTATTTCTTTTGAAAATATTCTTTTGAAAATAGACTCATTAAGGACTTTAAGCATATAAATAATAACCAATAATTATTTTTTTACAGTTTTTAATGATTTTCTCAAATCAGAACAGGGGATTTCGAAATCGTTCTGACTCTGTTTTACACAAATTCAAATATCTCATAATATAAAATTCTTTTACTTACATTGTTTCCTTTATAAGAAACTAGACTTGATAATCTTTAATTTCATATCTTATGCAACCACTAATTCAATTTTCACCATTTTTGGTGAATTTTCAAATTTGGACTGCTGCTATCCAAAACTGTTTTAGTGTAAAATAATGATTATTACTTTAATAACACCTTTACAAATCATTTCAACCATCATGGTATAGATACATATTTATACAACATAAGCATGGACCCATAATCGCAAGATCATCACAAGATCATTCTCATAGGCATGACTTACTTATTTACTTCATTACAAAGATGCATCATAAACCAAAATCATTTCTCATGAGTTTTGCATACATACCTGTACCGATCCTTACCATTTCATACATACACATAATGCCGTTGCATCTTCGATGTCTCGCACACTAAGTGCCATACTCAATATCTTGCACACCAAGTGTCATTCTCAATATTTCACACACTAAGTGCCACATATATGTATACATATACATATATATATATATATATATATATATATATATATATATATATATAAATGAAAGCTATCTTAAATCACACACCAAGTGCCACATTTAGCCGAAGCTATTTCAAACCGCACACTAAGTGTCATTCTTAGCCGATATGTCGTTAATCATAACAAGAGTCATGTATATACAATTTATACGATGTCAAATAATTAAAAGCAGAAATTTAAAAATGCTTATTACATACGAACTTACCTCGATCGTTAAAACGACGAAACGGATCGACTAGTCTAATACTTTGTTTTCCTTCGTTCTAGATCCGAATCTCATTTTTTTCTAAATCTATATAATAAAAAAATTTACTTATTTAATAATTAATTCATTCAATTTAACATAATTTACACATTTTGAAAAAATTATGCATTTGCCCCTAAAGTTTCACACTTTTATAATTTAGTCCCTAAGCTCGTAAAATGAAATTCATTCAATTTTGGCCAAACCCAAGCCTAGCCGAATTTAATACAACTTCATAGCAGCCCATATTTTCATTTATTTCACACTTAACCACATTTCACATTTTTTCAATTTAATACCTAATTAACATTTTTTGTCAAAAAATCACTTTATAAAACTTGTTAATCTAGCAACAATGATTTATTTTCCATCATCAACACTCAAAAACATCAAGCTATCATCAATGCCAACTCACATATTCATCAAAAAAAATTAGAAATTAGGGTACGGGCTAGCTAGAACACAAAGCAACGATCACAAAAACATATAAATCATCAAAAACCAAACTCAAAACACTTACAAATTGAGCCATGAAGATGCTAAACCCTAAAACACAACCATTTGCTTTATTCTTCTTCTTTATTCGGCCAAGAGATGATAATGAAGCCAAATTTTCATTTTGTTTTTATTTATTATAACATTTGTGGGCTATTTACTAATTTAGCCTTTAAAAACATTTAAAACTACTCCAACTACCCCTCCACTATCATCCATTATCACATGAGTTGTCTAATATCATTATAAGGACCTTCACTTTAATAAACCATAGCAAATAACACCTTTTACTAATAGAGTTCAACTTTTGCATTTTATGCGATTTGGTCCTTTTTCATAATTAAGCATTTAAACGGTAAAATTTCTGTACGAAACTTTCACATAATTAATATATCATGCAATAGACCTTATTAAAAATAATAAAATAAATATTTTAACTTTAGATTGTGGTCCCAAAACCACTGTTTTGATTAACCCAAAAACAGGCTGTTACAATTCCTGTCCCACCGCATGATATTTTGAATCCATAATTCATTTACCTTCCTCTCACCCACATGCTTCCTTTGGCAGGTTGTCTTCGTGAATATCCACACTTTTGCCCCTCAAACCCCCAGTTGTCTTCGTGAATATCCACACTTTTGCCATCACCCACCAACCACCCAAATTCTTCTTTTAATCTCCTTGCCGCTGTAAAGATGCTTCTCTAAGTGAACGATAGTTTATCCACTTTTTTGGGATAGAAAAGCTTTCCATTAGGAAAATATTTAGAGCTAAGAACTTTATAACAGAGTGTGTCCGTCTTTGTGAGGAGCCTCCAAACTTGTCTACCAAGAAGTGCCAGGTGAAAAAGGTGAAAGTCTCTAAACCCGAGGCCTCCCATACCTTTCGGTGCACAAACATGATCCTACGCGAGCATAGCCCAACCACGATCCTTATTTTTGCTAGCCCACCACATCCTACGTATCTTTGAATTCATATCTTCAATAACAACTCTAGGGGCAAGAAAAACAAAAAACGCATAAGTGGGTAAAGCCTGAAGAATAGATTTAATAAAGACTTCTCTGCCACCATAAGATAACAGCCTCTTGGACCAACTATTAATTCTGCAGGAGAAACGGTTAATAATATCTTTAAAAGGTAAAGATTTGTTCTTTCCAACATAAAGAGGGAGCCCAAGGTAATTATCCAACTTATCTACAACCTGCATTTGAAGCAAATTACTCAAAAGATCCCTTTAAGGCATAGGGGTTTTTGGGCTGAAATAAACCATTGATTTTTCAAAATTTATTTGTTGGCCAGAGACCTTCTCAAAATCATTTAGGATTTTAGATAAAGCTTCAGCTTCCTCTTTTTTATTTCTAATAAATAGGAGAGCATCATCAACAAAAAATAAATGGTTAATTTTTGGCCCATTAATGCTAGCCTGAACACCTCGGATAATCCCATCCTGTTAAGCACGGTTGAGCATTCTTGAAAATGCCTCCATACAAAATAGGAAAAGATAAGGGGATAGAGGGTCCCCTTGGCAAAGGCCCTTCTCTGGGGAAAAAGTATTCCTTAAAACCCCATTACATTTTACCACATACTTAACCGAACAAACACACTTCATAATTAAATTGATCCATGCATCAACAAAACCCATATTCTTCATCACAGTTTTAAGGAATTTTCACTCAACCCGATCATACGCCTTGCTCATGTCAAGTTTAACCACAAACCCTTTATTAGGACCACTATTTGAGCTCTTAATGTAGTGTACTAGTTCATGCGCAATTAGGACGTTGTCATGGATCATTCTTCCCGGAACAAAGGCGCTTTGATTCTGGCTTATGCAAGATGGCAGAACCTTCTTCAGCCGATTCTCCAAAGTTTTCCCAATAATTTTGTAAATAACTTTGCATAAGCTGATAGGTCAAAAATTAGACATAGCAGTTGGTTCTTTAATTTTTGGGATGAGAACAATTATCGTTTCATTTATACAAGCAAAATCTTTTCAGCCTTTTAAAAAATCATGGCAAAAGTTTAGGATATCCTTACCCACGACCTTCCAGTTTTCTCGAAAGAAAACACCCGAGAGGCCGTCAATACCTGGTGCCTTGCGAGGATCCATCTGGTTGAAAGCAGCTAAAATCTCCTCATCCGTGAAATCCTTCAAGAGCATATTATTAATACCTTGGTCAACAAACATAGAGATATAGTTCATTTCCACCTCGTCATTATAATCTATGCTCGATGTAAACAGATTTTGGAAATAATCTCCAGCGATCTGACAAATACCTTCGGTGTCATACACCCACCGTCCACCATGGTCTTGAAGTCTCTCAATATTATTTTTCTTGTGTCTGCTAGTGGCTCTTACATGGAAGAACTTAGTGTTCCTATCCCCTTCCCTCAACCATTTGATTCTGGACCTTTGTGCCCAGGAGCTTTCCTCCTCAGAGTAAAGGTTGCCTAACTTGATGCGCGCTTCCCTACGGTTGTTCATATCAAATAAAGTGGTGGGCCCGTCGATGATTCTATCAATATGCTCAGCCAACACACTAATCTGAGCTTTCATTTTATTATACTTTTTAAATTGCCAAGGCCCCAAAATCTCATGCATTCCATCGATTTTTTCTAGAGTATTTTCGTCCTTTCTACACCACTTATTCTTTATGATCTCCTATTCTCTTTTATCCTTTGCCCAACACACGTTGTAACGAAAGGCAAGCCTAGGATCTCTGCGTTTCTCTTTAGGCTTTTTCCCTAACGTGTCCAGCAGCACCGTGTCATGATCCGATTTAGTCTGTCTGATTACAACAGCATCTATAAACGGGAAAATAGAAGCAGAATTAGACGATATCACAAGTCGATCTAGACGCTCTTTTACTAAAGCATTACCGTCCCTATTATTAATCCATGTGAACCAACCCCTCGTGGGTTTAATATCGACTAATGTTAGCTCCTCTAACACTTCTTTGAAGGCCTCCATTTGTGCTCTCGGCTTCATTTTCTCTCCCTCCTTCTCCGCATCATCCAAAATGGTACTAAAGTCTCCCCCAACTATCCATTCTTCTTTGACTGCTCTTCCAATTCTCTTGAGAATTTCCCATGATTGGTCTCTAAAGTTTGAATCTGCATGGCCGTAAAAACCCGTAAACCGAATATTGGTCTTGTTGTCCACCTTTACTAATGAATCAATATGATTGCTCGAATAACTCTAGATCACCACCTCGGCCTCATCTCTCCAAATTAAGCCCATTAGTTACTAATCTAATAAAGAAAGATAAATTGGGTCTAATTAATGCGCAGGCAGTTGACTGGGGTCCTTTTTTATTATTATCTGATTTCGTGGTAAATCACAACACCTAATCATTAAAGGCATAGTGGAAAGAACCAATTGTGCTAATTTAGACACCAAATCTGATTTAGTAGGCCTTGGAAATTGCCTACCACCAAGCATTTATTTTTGGGTAATCTATAAAAATAGTCACTTTTGTTTGCTTCAGGTTACATTTTAATCACTTATGTTTGAAATGTTACGTTTTAGTCACTTATGTTATCATTTTATTACGAAGTGATCACTCTACCGTTAAATTTCGTTATCTCTCTAACGGTAATCTTACGTGGCAGTCCAACTAGATTTTAGGTGCCAACTTGAATTTCTAAATGGGATGAAAATAGATTTTTAATTAAAAATTTTTAATTAATTAAAAATTTTAAACCTTAACTTTAACTAAAAAAACTTTTCATCTCCTCTTTATTTTTCTTCGTCTCTTCTTTTTTTCAATGTTTTTTTTTTCATTTGACTGGAAAAACTATTATTAAGATCAAAATAGTTAAAATCAAATTGACTGCTTCATAAAGATGGATTCAATAGAGGGTTCAGGTACGTCTTCTTTGCATTCCTCTATCTCTTTTATTCAATACTGAAAAACAAAAGTTTTGATTTTTTATTGTTTAATGAAAACCCTAAATTAAAATTCTTGATATTTTCTTCTACTTTTTGAAATTGTTTGTGAACATGTATTTTATTTTGCGTCGGTAGACATCCCATAAAATGCAACCAAAAACATGTTTTCATGAACCTATTTCATTCAAGCTAATTGTAATTTTTTTAGAAAAGTGTTGTTACTTTCACTGTTCTTGTTTCTAATCATTATATTTTCTAGTTCTTTCACAGTTCTTGAATAATTGGTTTCTCAATCAAATTTTTTCTGATCTGAATCAACTTGTATGTTCACAATCTCTTTGTGGGTATTCCAGATTATTCTTTCTTACCGCTGATTTTGTGTTGAATTACCTTGCAATCTTTTTTTTTTTTTGCTGGTCTTGGGTAAGTTTTGGTTCAGAGGAGATGAACAGTTTTTTTAATTAAGATTTAGGTTTAAAAATTTTAATTAAATAATTTTTTAATTAAAAACCTATTTTCATCCCATTTAGAAATCCAAGTTGGCACCTAAAATCTAGTTGGCTGCCACGTAGGATTACCGTTAGAGAGATAATGGAACTTAACGGTAGAGTGATCACTTCGTAACAAAATAATAACATAAGTGACTAAAATGTAACATTTCAAACATAAGTGATGAAAATGTAATCTGAAGCAAACAAAAGTACTATTTTTATATATTACCGTTTATTTCTTGGTGGTGTCAGATTGTTCTAGTTTTTGCAGTTCTAATGCATGGTCCACTGATTTTAATTTTTTTTAATGCAAAGGAATTATTTGATGAAAAGGATTTTTTTTTATTATTCAAACTACATTACTTTTATTCATATATATATTAGATCATTTCCATCGAGACCTTAGCATTGCTAGAAGAGAGTGAGGTTGAGTCCTTCAGTATTCAGTTTTGATTATCATAGGTAATTGCCATTCAGTATCTTTAGGAGAGAGGAAGCTAAAAAAAAAAGAAAAAAAGAAAATACATTTTAGGAGTCTTAAATGAATCAAATTTATGAAGAATTAAAGTATAATTTTATCATTATATTAACTTATAATTTCATAAAATTTAAATGTGCTAAATGATAGATTTACACTTTGGGGGAGGGGAGACCAATGCCTACCCCTTTGTCTACTCTTCTTGTCTCTAGTCCTACTATTCGTAGTTGTCATTTGTGGAATATGTTCAATTATATTTCAATTCTTAGTTAATTGTAGAGATGGAAAATGGGCAGGCTTAGATTGGGCTTTATTCGTATTTGGATTTTCTCGAACTCAGATCAACTTGGACTTAGAGTTTCTTGAGCTCGGGCCCTTTTAAAATTAGATTTTTTGGGTTCAGTTTTTTAAATTTGAGCTTAGATCAAGTTGGACGGGCTTTGACAAATTCAAATAATTTTGAATTTTCTAAGTTATAAATATTTTAATTTCAAATGTAATAACCCATTTTACTTTTATACAATGAAAACACATTCAAATGTGTCTTATAAAAAATATAAATTATATATAATTAATAGAGTTGTTTTATATATAATAATTAAATTGCTTATTGTATTAAAACTTTATTATATTATAATATACCTATACTAATTGACGAAAATATCTTTTATTGTTTATTATTATAATATATTGACAATTGAATAATTTTTATCTTTCTTATTAAATTTATAAACTTAATACTCATATTCTAAAATACTTATTATAAACTCAAATATGTTATACTATGCTCAAACAAAATAATATACTCATTATTACCCAGCGTCAAAATAAACTAATTGTAGTAGCCCATTCTTGCCTGGGCTTTAAAACCCAAAAATAATAAATAAATAAATAAATATTTATTTATTACAGTCCATATATAGAGCCCAAATACCAATAAGCTCGTAGGCCCAAAATCCAATACCCGTGTGACCCAAATACACCCGAAACCCAACACATACACCAAACTCAATAAACCTATCAGCCCCTAAAACCCCTGACCCAATTACAAAATTTAAGCCCAATTGATCCAAATTATTACACCAAGGCAGGAAACCCTAGGGTTTCTGCCTTCTTTCTCCTCGAGCCGCCACTGTTTCTGGAAAGTTCGGGGAGCGTCTGTCCAGCTCTCGAATCGAGGCCACCATTCAATGCACTGTCTCAGGGTCTTTCAATGCCCCATCAGTGCCTCACCGTCTCAACGACTCCTCAGCCACCGATCGTGCCCCCATTAACGTCTCTCCAGCGGCCTTTCAGCTTATCATCCTCGTCGCGTCATTTTAGTTGTCCACTATCGACGCCATGATTCCAGGCCTCAAATCAGGATGTAGATAAAGCCAAATCAACGCCGGTTCTGTTGAAAGGGACCGTCCATCAAGATCTCCTCGCGAATACCTGCAAGACAGAACAACAGAAACCCACAAACACGGAGCAGAAAAGGAAACTAAACAATAGCAGATAAACTAAAACCAATAAGGAAAGAAATCAAAAATTTCTTTCCTAAACATGTATAATCTAAAGGCTATAAAGCCTTTCTTCCGATTTGTAAAAAGGGGAGGAGGTTATTTTTGGATACAGAATATATAAAAAAAGAGCTCAAAAGTTTACTGAAGAACGGAGGTGATACATTTAATTTTCTTTTTATTATTTTTTTTATACAGCATATAGTAGAACTACATTATAAAGATAGTAAAAAAGGTTACCCTTTCGATTCGCTGCGAAAAAATGAAATTTTGAAAATCTTAACCACCGGGCATGACGGCTCAGACGGTGGCGCGTGGGCGCGTGGGTGCATGTGCCCGATGACCGGAGCTTGGGCTGACGGAGGCCAGAGCCCGGAGGGCCTTTCCTCTCCCCTCTCACAGAGAATTTCTTAGTTTTTTTTAAAAAAACTGGTTTCAAAATGATGTTTTAGGCCAAAGTTTGGCTTATATAGCCTAAAAGAAACGGTGTCGTTTTGGCTTAAGTCAATAAGCTTAAAAACGACCTCGTTTTAAGACCTGAGGATCCGCGTGTGGACCCGATTATTCGGGGAGGATCCGCGTGTTTTTGTAAAATGGGTTAATTGCCCAATTGGTCCTCTAGCAATTTTAATATTTATAATTCTATTTTATTTATTTTTAATTTAGCTCTAATGTTTTAATTATGTTTCAATTTAGTCCTCTTAGTAATTTTAAAATGGTATTCGGGAAACGACGTCGTTTTAAGATTAGGGTAAATTACCTAGTGAATCCCTGGTAGTTTCGAACTCTTTCAAATTAGGCCTAATTCTTTTTTGTTAGTTTAAAATCAACCCCAGATTCTTCAATTAAATTCAGTTTTAGTTTTTTTTTTAAATATTTTATATATATTTTAACATTAGTTATAAAATAGTATATATTATTTTTATTATCCAATATATTATTTTTTAAAAAGGAGACTTTTTTATTATATATATTATTTATTTTGTTATATTTGTATTTTATTATATGTTATATATTTTTTTATTATATATTATTTATTGTACTATATTTTATCTATTATATTATTGTTATACATTTTAAATATTTTTATCATATATTTATTATATATATATATATATTATTTATATTATATATTTTAGTATATATTATTTTATATATTACTAATTATATTATTCATATTATTATACATTTTATTTATAAATTTAGTATATGTTATGTATTTTCCTATATGTATTAAACTAATTTACTATATTTTATACTTATTAGATTATTATTATTTTATATATTCTTTATATTATATTATATATATTTTATTACATATATTTTTATTGCTATATGATTTATATTATTATATATTTTTATTTGTAAATTATATTAGACATTATATTCTATCATATTTCCTTATATTACCTTTATTTTATTACAAAGTATACATTATTACTTATTAATTATATACATTCTTTATTTTTTTTTTAAAAAATAGCAATATCTAGTACATTATTTTTCTTATATATTAAGTTATTATATCGTATAGTATAACCTATATGTATACGTCATTTTTTAAAAAAAAAAAGGGGTTCTCTTTTATTATTCTTATGTCATTTAATATATTTCTAAATAGCTTATTTTTATATTTTATACACTAAATTTTCTTATTTATTTTTAGATTCTCTTTTATTTTGATATTGTCTAATAGGTTAAATTTCACATATTATTTTATTCTTGGTTTTACATATTCACATAAAATTAGTTAATTATGATAATTTAGATATATATTTGCATAAAATGTTGTTATATATGTTATACAATTTATACTATTGAATTCATTATATTCCATGTTGTATTTTGTATGTAATAATGCTATTTATGACCATGCATGAAATAACAATATAATACGTAATTTAGATCCTTGTTCGTCACCTTTACTATATTAGCATGAAATGATAAAGCATATATATTGTAATTAGGTTTATCTAATTTCTTGCAATATGTAAAACATACCATTACTTTTAAAACCAAAAGTCATATCTCATTTAATTTAAAAAAAAAAGAATTTCTTTTAAAAAATAAGGCAATGTTTTGGATATTTTGAAATTCGTGAAATAGTGCCCTAACATGCTGGGTTACGATTTCTCATTTGTCTAAATATCTAAAATATCCTTTTAAACAAATTTTACAAATCACGAGATGATTTTAGTTATGAAAGATTAAAGGTATCGTGTCCAATCATGCTGGATGTGATGTTTGTACTCTTTTAAAACAAATGAATCTTGATTCTTTTCTCAAAACATCATGACTTTAAGGAAATATCATTTTTAAATTCTTTCAAATTTCTGACATTAAGACAAAATTATTCAATTTGGTACCAATTTTGGGCGTTACGAGGGTGCTAATCCTTCCTCGTACGTAACCGACTCCCGAACCTATTTTCTCATAATTTCGTAGACCAAAACGTTTTATATAGTGATCCAATCACACTTTAAAAGATTGGTGGCGACTCCCGTTTTCGTTTTTTCAAAAGTCAATCCCCGTTTTTCAAATATCCCTTTAAAAAATAGTCTTGACAGCTTGGCGACTCCACTGGGGACTTAAGAGAGTCGAGCCAAGAAATTGATTATTTTATGTCTTAATGTCGGAAGTTTGGAAAAATTAAAAATTTGATCCTTTTTACATGTGTTTGCTGCTATCTTATTGTCGTACATTGCATTTGCATGACCATTGTGGTCACACCTTTAAGTGGGAGTAAGGAACTACGCTTTCGTGAGGTTTTCACCTTCGTATGAGCTAGTGGATTGCTTTCGGGATACTGTACCTATGTCTTCGTGAGATTTTCATCTCCGTATGGCCATAGGAAAAGTGTCCCCCTAAACTGAACTTGGTCTATATGAGCCTATAATGGGTGAGGACCGAGGAATCTGCTGGTTCAGGTACCCTTGCTTTAGAATTAAAAACTCATATAGTGAACCTTAAGGTGCTTACCCTAGGGAAATAGTGATAACCTTTTAGAAAACTACCCTTGTAAGTATTTTTTTTTATCATTTTCTTTATATATGATACTGACTTATTTTTATTTTGTTGTCATTGCATGACATTTGGCATTTAAAGGTGTCGATTCACGACTCGATTTCTAGATTAGAAAGTTTTGTAATGAGGAATGAATATCTTAATAAAGTAGAGGACAATTCTTCTATCTGTACCTGGTCAGAGAAAACTCAGTTAGAGAAAGGAGATAGTATCACTGAGGGGTATGCGTCAGAGTTATGAAACTTCACCAGTGTTAATTCGACGCAGAATGAGTTGCGGGAATTGAGAGATATTTGGGCCCAATGGGAGGACGAGGCTAAGCAGCTCTTCTATCAAAATTACAGATATCTTCCCTATTTGCTAGACGTCAAGGTAGATAGGCATTTGTTCCGAGCCATGGTACAGTTCTAGAACCCTGCTTACAGTTGCTTTACATTTGGTGATGTTGATCTTGTACCTACTTTAGAGGAATATACAACTTTACTGCGTTGCCCGAGGATTCAGGGTTACAAGGCTTATATTAGGCCCCCTACCCTTCTGACTTTTATGAAGAAGTTAGTAATGATTACAGGGATGAGTGAGCAGTGGGCTGTAGCTCGTGTACAACAAAAGGGTGATAGTAAATGTATTCCATGGACCGTTTTGAGGGATTTGATATTGACGCATCCAGACGTGAAGAAAAAGGTCGACGTCCTGGCTTTGAGTATTTATGGCATTGTGGTTTTCCCAAAAGTGTTGGGGCACGTAGATGAAGCGATTGCGGATTTATTCGATCGACTTGGTAAACAGAACACACCTGTGCCCGCAATCTTAGCTGAGACAATAAGATCCTTGACTGCATGTCAAAGAGCTAGTGAGGGAAGGTTCATTGGATGTGCACAACTACTGTTGGTTTGGTTTCATAGCCACTTCTGGAAGCTTGATAAGGTTCCTTGCCGAGTATTCTTTGAGGGTTATTCTCCCTTATAGGAAGCATGGACATACCTAGGAGAGATGACATCTCAAAGGAGAGGTGGATAGACATTCTTCAGAATCTACAAGAGGAGGATGTTATGTGAAAGGCTCTTTGGTTGGTTCCTAGTGAAGTTCTTTATCGCTGTGGCAGTTTCAATTAGGTCCCTTTGCCAGGAATTTTGGGAGTAGTTGGATATGTACCGTTTCTTGTTCTAAGGCAGTATCAAGCGAGGCAGTTCATACCGGCTACACAGGGTTTAGCTCAGAGTGATTTCTCTTATAAAGGAGATCACTACAAGAAGAGGATGCGAGAGATTTCTGAGGCTTGGAAGAAGCCTTCCTGTATGAAGATTTTGACCGAAGGCTCAACATCAACCCTTGAGTATAGAGGGTGGTTTAGTAGGGGAGTCAATGACAATGTCCCTAGGCCAACTTTGGGAGTGGCTCGATCATTAGAGGAGAGCTTGCGAGTGATTCCATCAGAAGTGAAAATTATGAAGCAAGAGTTCGAGAGAAAGAATTCAGAGCTTGAAAAGAGGATGGAGAAGCTCGAAGAGGAAAAAATGTGCTTGAGTCTCGATGTCGACGTTCAAAAGATGAAAGTCGAGAAAGTGAAAAAGGAAAAGAGAAAAATCGAGGAAGATTGAGATGACTTGAAGACACATTACAAGAAAGCCCAAGTAATGTTGAAAAGGGTCGGATTAGGGAGATCCTCAGAGAAATGGCAACAAGAGATTCAAGAGGAAAGAGCCAAAGCTGAGTATTGGGAGAAGAAGTTCCAAGAGATGCAGTCGCCTAATCAAGCCCTAGAAAAGGAAAATCAAGGGTTAAAAGTTAAGGTGACAGAGCTTGGACGATCTCTTTATCATTACCGAAGTCGTAACTCTGCGATCGAGCTAAAGGCCAGCTTGGATAAGATCGAGGAAATGAAGCACCATAGTGGAGGGTTGGAAACAGCACTACAGGACTATGAGTTACGGATTGAGCAGCTCGAGGCAAGAGAAGGTCAGTGGAAGGGGGAACTTCACCATCTTCAGGATCAAGTGGGGAATAGAGATCAGGTCATGGGAGAGGCCCTAGTATAGATTCAAGAGGTTGCTGAACACTTGTAGGAGTTGGCAATACAAGCGAGAATGCTGAGTATGATGTATGAGTCATCGTCAGACAAAGGACGAGAGTTAGCATTATTATTGGATAGGGTTAAGACTCTAGGCCTACAGGCAAAAGTGTATTTGTAATCCATTTTATGAAAAGATTTTTGTTCCTTAAATAATGTTTTCTAAAATGAAACTGAATCAGAATCGACATCTTTTTGCATCTCATAGCATTTCATCACATCATATGCATTCAAGTGTATAGAAAGAACCTAATTAGTTAAAATTATTAGGGAGAAAGAGAATAAGAGAAAGGAAATCTGGAAGCAACACATCCTTACGGTACACGCGCTAAATCGAAGAATATGGACCAAAGGTTTGAACAGCTACAGAATGACATGCAGGACCAATTGCAAGAGCAATTGGCAAAAATGTAGAACGACATGAGGGAGCAAATACTAGAGGCTCAGAGAAAAATGATGACTGAGATGGCTCAGTTGCTGAGGGCCACTGATAAGGGAAAAGCCCCTATGGCAATCACTGGTGAGGAGAAGAAGATCACCCTCCAGGCTTTACTCCACCCCACGGGCCTACACAAACTGAGGCACTTTCCAAAAGACCATCTGTTAATATAAGACCTCAACATGGGACGGTTGATGCTGGGTTCCATATGAATTACCCAACTAGCTCGGGATTCAATTTGGGTGATAACCCTACCAATCCTCTCATTCCTGACTTTGATATAGCTGAAAAAGAAGATTTGAGAGCCGAAGCTGCAAAACAGTTGGAGGAACGTTGTCGATGGTTGGAGGAGAAATTTAAAGCTTTAGAGAATACTGATGGGCATCATGGAGTTGATGTCAAAGATTTGAGTTTGGTCCCAGACTTGGTGCTTCCCCATAAGTTCAAAATGCCAGAGTTTGAAAAGTACAACGGGACTACTTGCCCAGTGGCTCACATTACGATGTTTCGTAGGAGGATGACCGGATATGTGAACAATGACCAATTATTGATTCACTGTTTACAAGATAGCTTAGTGGGAGCAGCAGCCAGGTGGTACAATCAGTTAAGCCGAGCCAGGATAAATTCATGGAGGGATCTTGCACAGGCCTTCATGCAACAGTACAATCATGTGACTGACATGACGCCGGATAGGATCACGCTGCAAAACATGGAGAAAAAGCCTAATGAGAATTTTAGGCAATATGTTCAAAGATAGAGAGAGGTTGCCATGCAAGTTCAACCACCATTGTTGGAGAAGGAGGTCACCATATTATTCATTAACACTCTGAAGGCTCCATTCATTATTCACATGATTGGAAGCACTACCAAAAGTTTTACAGACATAGTCATAGCGGGAGAGATGATTGAGAACGCCATAAGAGGTGGCAAAATTGAGGGGGAAGCAACCAAAAGATCGACCCCAAGGAGAAAAGACAATGAGGTGAACAACACAAGTAGCTTCAACTCGAAGGCAGTCACGGTTGGTCAATCCAAGATACCTGCAGTTGGGCAACAGGGTTCTCAAAGGCAGGAATCTGGCACAAGACACTAGAGGATGCAATTTACACCTATCCCTGTGACATATCGTGAGCTTTATCAAAGCTTATACGATGCACATGTTATTGCTCCTTTCCACTTGAAGCCATTACAGCCTCCATATCCTAAATGGTATGATGCAAATGCCAGATGCGAGTACCACGCTGGAATATCGGGGCACTTAATTAAAAATTGTACTGGATTCAAGAAGGTCATGGAGAGATTGATCAAGATGGATGTTGTGAAATTTGACAGCACCCCGAATACTAAAAACCCTTTGCTAAATCATGATAATCAAGGACTGAATGCCATTGGCGAAGCTAGTGAAAGAAGGATGAAGGAAAATGTTGCTGAGGTGAGGATACCTATGAAGGTAATCTGGGAGGAAATGATGAAGAGAGGGATGATAACCTCTAGGAGAGAAAGAGAAAAGACGGGGAACTACTGTAAGTTCCATGGAGAAGTGGGTCATGAGATCCAAAATTGTGAAGGATTTAGAGCCTTGGTGCAAGGCTTCATAGATAATAAAGAGCTACAAATTTGTGAAGGTAGCTCTTATGAAAGAGAAATAAGTGTGCTAGAAGATGAACAAAAAAGAACTAGCCGGCCTAAGATTATTATCTCCCTGCCAGGGAATAACGAAGTGGGGACACTAGCAGTGCCCAAAGTCATTATCCATAAACCTACTCCCTTCCCTTACAAGGATAGCAAGAGAGTACCATGGAGTTATGACTATAGTATGACAGTACCGGAGGAAGAAAATATAGCCAGCACATCTAAAGATGTGCAAGTTGAAGGTTCCCATATGCGGAGTGGGAAGCGTTATGATATGGGGGGCGTCAGAGTAGAGCCCACAAAAACAAAAAGTGTCGAGGTTGAGAAGGAGAAAGAGACCAAAGTACCCATCAATGAGCCGGTGAAGGAGGAAGAGGCTAAGGAATTCCTAAAGTTCCTTAAACATAGCGAGTATAGCGTGGTCGAGTAATTGCGTAAGCAGCCGGCTCACATATCAGTATTGGCGCTATTTCTGAGTTCTGAAGTGCATAGGGATGTATTAATGAAGGTGCTCAATGAGACATATGTCACCCATGACATATCCGTTAATAAGCTGGACCGGTTGGTGAATAATATAAGTGCTGATAATTTCATCTACTTTAATGATGATGAAATCCCACTGGGGGGCAGGGGGTCAACTAAAGCCTTGCATATTACTACTCGATGCAAGGGGTATACACTCCCAAGCTTGCTTGTTGATAATGGATCAGCTTTGAATGTTCTACCGTTTCTACTCTGAATCAACTACCCATTGACGATTCTCATATGAAGGCATGTCAGAATGTGGTGAGAGCCCTCGATGGTACAGAAAGGAAGGTGATGGGAAGGATTGACATCCTTTTGAAAATTGGGCCAAACATATACGAAGTAGACTTCTTGGTGATGGATATCAAGCCTTCCTACAATTGCTTATTAGGCAGGCCATGGATACACTCTGCGGGAGCGGTGCCCTCATCACTGCACCAGAAATTGAAGTTGATGATAGATGGACGGTTAGTAACCATCAATACAGAGGAGGACATTATAGCTGTAGTCACTAGCAAGGTCCCTTATGTCGAGACAAATGAAGAGTCTATTGAGTGTTCCTTTCACTCTTTAGAGTTTGTAAATGCAACCTTCATTTCAGAAGGGAATGAGTTACCGGTGCCAAAGATAGCAAGAGCTACGATGATGGCTCTACAAATGATGGCAGGAAAGGAAGCCTCACCAAAAAGGGGGTTAGGAAAATATTTCCAAAGAGGGACTCAAATCCCTGAACTTAAAGAAAAGAGAGATCGCTTTGGTCTAGGTTTCAAACCAGATTATAAGCAAAGGAAGAAGGAAATTGAGAAGCGCCAAGAGGAAATAAGGGCACGCCTCAATAGAAGAGAAGTAGAGTGGGAGCCAATGACATTCCCTCCAATATCCCGAACCTTCATATCGAGGGGGTTACTTATAGAAGGGAGTCATCAGATCAATGTCATACATGAGGAAGGATCAAGACAAGGGAACCTTGAGGGCATTCGTCCTTACGAATCGGGAAGCTTTTTGAACAATTGGACTGCGGAGGAACTTCCTATAGTCTTTAGGAATTTTTCAGAGTAATTCTAGAAACATTCTTGTTACTCTAGGGCCTAGGAGTAATAGGATTACATTTGTGAAATAGGCTTATGATCATTTATCATTTTTTAATAAAACATAACTTTTATCAATTCAACGAGTATTGTTTCATTTTTATCAATCAATATTCCATCAAATTTTGACAATTCTTATTCTTTCATTCATAGTACATAAATAATCATTCTTAAATTCATTCATTCTTTGTATATTCTTTATATTTCACAGATCCCTAGATATCAATGACATGAGCACTGATATATCAAATCCTGATTTCTCTCAAGAGCAAGACATGTGTTTAGAAGAATATCAGGATTTTGAAGATGTCCAGGATTGTGATGTGTCTTTAGATCTTTTAAGGATGGTAAAATAGGAGGAGAAACAAATCCTACCACATGAGAGAGAGGTGATAGAGAATGTAGCCCTAGAGGAAGGGAAAGAAGCAAAAATTGGCACGCATATCACTGAAGATACGAGGAAAAGGCTGATCGAATTACTACGTGAGTTCAAGGATATCTTCGCATGGTCTTATCAAGATATGCCAGGGTTAAATACTGATATTGTGGTGCATCGTTTTCCAATAAGACAGGATTGTAAGCCAGTTTAACAGAAGTTGCGAAGAATGAGGCCAGATATCATGTTGAAAATAAAGGATGAAGTCAAGAAGCAGTTCGATGTATGATTCTTGCAAGAGGTGAAGTACTCCGAATGGGTAGCTAACATTGTACCAGTTCCTAAGAAAGATGGGAAGGTACGAATGTGTGTTGATTACAGAGATCTGAATAAAGCAAGCCCCAAAGATAATTTCCTTCTACCATACATAGACACTTTGGTAGACAATACAGCGGGATATTCATTGTTCTCCTTCATGGATGGATTTTTAGGGTACAATCAGATAAAGATGCATTCCGAGGACATGGACAAAACCACCTTCATAACATTATGAGGTACCTTTTGTTACAAGGTAATGCGTTTTGGATTGAAGAATACAGGGGCAACATACCAGAGGGCTATGGTGACCTTATTTCACAATATGATGCACAAGGAAATTGAGGTGTATGTCGATGACATGATTGCCAAATCTCAAACAGAGAAGGAACATATTGAAGTTTTAAGGAAACTATTTTTGAGATTAAGAAAGTTTCAGTTAAAACTTAATTCGGCAAAGAGTACTTTCGGAGCTAGGTCAGGGAAATTACTAGGCTTTGTGGTCAGCGAAAAGGGAATAGAAGTTGACTCAGACAAAGTTAAAGCTATACGAGACTTGCCTCTACCACGTACTCAGAAGGAAGTTTGGGGTTTTCTTGGAAGATTGAATTACATTGCTCGGTTTATTTCACAACTAACTGAGAAATGCGACCTTATATTTCGTCTCCTTAGAAAACACAATCAAGGTACTTGGGATGAGAAATGCCAGAATGCCTTCAATAAAGTCAAGCAATACTTGTTAAACACTCCAGTACTATTTCCACCTAGTCTAGATAAACCGTTAATTCTGTACTTGCCGGTGTTTAGTAATTCCATGGGATGTGTGCTTGGTCAACATGATGAGTCGGGAAGAAAGGAGAAGGCGATATACTACCTCAGTAAGAAATTTACGGAGTGTGAGATGAGATACTCGCCAATTGAGAAATTGTGTTGTGCTTTAATCTGGACGACTCGAAGGTTAAGACAGTACATGCTATATCATACTACTTGGCTTATTTCAAAACTTGATCCTTTGAAGTATATGATGGAGTCAACAGCTTTGAATGGGAGAATGGCTAGGTGGCAAATTCTGCTTTCAGAGTTTGACATAGTCTATGTAAGCCAAAAGGCTATAAAAGGAAGCGCGATAGCGGAATTTCTGGCTAGTAGAGCTCTAGAGGACTATGAGCCATTGAATTTCGATTTCCCAAATGAGGAGTTGATGTGTGTAGTAAATACAGAGGATTGTCCTTGGAAGTTGAGCTTTGATGGGGCATCCAATGCAGTGGGAAATAGAATTGGGGCAGTCCTAATATCCCCAAATGGCGATTATTATCCATTCACATGCAAGTTGGATTTTGATTGCACAAACAATATGGCTGAGTATGAAGCATGCATCATGGGACTCCGAGCGGCTATAGAGCGAGGATAAGAACCTTGGAGGTATATGGAGACTCTGCGTTGGTAATCTACCAGCTTAGAGGTGAATGGGAGACAAGAGATCCTAAACTAATCAATTATCGAAAGGTAGTTTTGGGGTTACTTGAGGAGTTTAATGACAACACTTTCAATTACATCCCGCGAGACGAAAACCAAATGGCAGATGTTCTAGCAACCTTGGATTTAATGATTAGAGCGAATAAAGAAGACGAGATGAGACACATTCAGATGAGTATCTTTGAGGCTCCAGCTAGCTATTGTAACATCGAGGAAGAAGAAAAAGATGATAACCCTTGGTATCAGGATATATTACGATATGTGAGAGATCGTAAATATCCAGAACAGGCAACTGAAAATGATAAACGAACTTTAAGGAGATTAGCTTGTGATTATGTTTTGGACGGGGACATCTTGTACAAAAGAAGAAAGGACCAAGTACTGTTGAGATGTGTTGACGCCGTGGAAGCTAAGTTAATTTTGGAGGAAGTTCATGAGTGTGTTTGTGAGACACACGCTAATGGTTTCACAATGGCTAGACAAATCATGATGTTTGGATATTATTGGTCTACTATAGAAGGGGACTGTATTAACTACGCCAAGAAATGCCATAAATGTCAGATCTACGGAGATAAGATTCATGTACCACCTTCACCTCTACATGTTATGACTTCTCCATGGCCCTTTTCCATATAGGACATGGATGTCATTGGGCCAATATCACCGAAAGCTTCAAATGGGCATCGCTTTATTTTTGTGGTCATTGATTACTTCACGAAGTGGGTAGAGGCTACTTCTTATACAAATGTTACTAAGTCGGCTGTGAGTCGTTTCTTGAAGAAAGAGATCATTTGTCGGTATGGGATGCCTGAAAGGATCATATCAGACAATGCATTGAACTTGAACAACAAAACGATAGCAGAAGTTTGTAGTCAGTTCAAGATCAAGCATCATAATTCCTCTCCATATCGCCCAAAGATGAATGGGGCAGTGGAAGCTACTAATAAAAACATTAAGAGGATAGTGGGGAAAATGACTGAAACCTACAGAGATTGGCATAAGAAGTTACCATTTGCACTCTTAGCCTATAGAACGTCTGTCAGAACCTCTACTGGGGCAACTCCTTTCTCGCTGGTTTATGGGATGGAGGCAGTGTTACCTATTGAAGTTGAAATACCTTCTATTTGAATCTTGTCAGAGATAAAGCTGGATGAGGTAGAATGGATTCAATCGCGATATGACCAGTTGAACTTGATCAAAGAAAAGAGGCTAAAAGCTATTCGCCATGGTCAGATGTATCAGAAGCGAATGATACGAGCTTACAACAAGAAGGTTCGTCCAAGAGAATTCCATGAGGGGGAACTTGTACTAAAAAAGATCCTTCCCGTTCAGAAAGACTTTAGAGGAAAATGGATGCCAAATTGGGAAGGGCTGTATGTCGTGAAAAAGGCTTTCTCTAGAGGTGCATTGATTTTGACAAAAATGGATGGGAAGAGTTTACCCAATCCAGTGAATTCAGACTCAGTCAAAAAGTACTTTGTCTAAAGGAGAGGAGAATTCAAGGTGAAAACCCGCAAAGGGCGCCTTGAATTTTCACAAAAAGAAAAGAGAGAGAAGAAAATGGAGAGGCCAAGGTGAAAACCCGCAAAGGGTGCCTTGTGACCAAAGGGGTTTTGAGTTGAAAACCCGAAAGGGTAGCTCAAATTTTAAAGGGTATACAGTAATCTCGCTATGTCTGATTCAGCAAAGAGCGAAGTGTGTTGCATATCGGGGCATCAACAAAGTACTTTGATTTTTAAACACATGTTGAACTCAAGAAAGACTTCATTGAGCTGGTGTATAAACGCTCAAGCGGCGATATTAGGGAATCTAACCTTTGTCCTGTTTGCTATCTTTAGATTCTATTTCTTCTTAAAGATAGGCTTTCAGATTAATTTCCTTTGTATTTTTTTACAAATTCATTCAAATCAAATTATTCTTAGGATTAAAGTCATTTTCCATGGTTCTTAAAGTGTGTTGCATTAAATAATGATAGATGAACTAAATAATGTTCACAAATGAAGTTTTGCTCATTACTCTGGAAATTTCTAATACAAGAAACTAAAATAGAACAATTGTTCGAGGAATTCACATAAGTGAGGTTTGAAAGAACTCGAGGAAATTCCTTCTTTGGTCCAAAATGATGATTGGACAAATCAAACGATTCGATTTTAAGAGAGGATCATCTTACGAACATTTTTTTGATGGGTCATAGCATTTGAAAAATGGTACAAACCCATATGCTGAGTAAAGAATGATATTTCGAGAGAAATAAGAATGAGCTTTGATAAGGGAATGAGTAGTGACGTCTGAATAGGGGCCATATTCATAAACATTTTGCATTATAACAGGTTTAATTAGGAACATTTGATTCATTTCGATCATAGCATCCTAATAATTAGCCATGATATCATACACATTATACAGGTCATGTCCTTCAAGGGACAATGAAGATTGGTGCGCCTTAAAGCAGTAAGGTAATAGGCCAAAACGTAGCAGATCTAACCTTCAGATGTTTATACTAAAGCAGATCCAAGATGATTTGGCATTCTTGTGTTTACAAAGAACAAATCGAAGACATAGCATATTTGACTTTCGGATGTTCTCACACCAAAGCAGATCCAAGATAACAGATCTGGCATCTCCATTTCGATGGAGAGCAGATACATAGCAGATCTGACTTTTAGATGTTTTCACATCAAAAGCAGATCCAAGATAACAGATCTAGCATCTCCATTTCGACGGAGAGCAGTTACATAGCAGATCTGACTTTCAGATGTTTTTCACATCGAAAGCAGATCCAAGATAACAGATCTGGCATCTCCATTTCGACCAAGAGCAGATACATAGCAGATCTGACTTTCAGATATTTTTCACATCAAAAACAGATCCAAGATAACAGATCTGACGTCTCCATATTCGAAGGAGAGCAGACACATAGCAGATCTAACCTTCAGATGTTTAAACTGAAGCAGATCCAAGATGATTTGGCACCCTTCTGTCTACAATGAGCAAATCAAAGACATAGCAGATTTGGCTTTCACGTGTTTACGCTGAAGCAAATCTAATATGATTTGGCATCTCTGTATTGTCAGGGAACAAATCGAAGAAGCAGATTTGGCGTCTCTGTGTTGACGGAGAGCAGATCGAAGATATCAACATGACAGTCTTGAGTTTGCAACGAGCAGATTGAAGACCATGATCCGATAAGGCCGGGCAAATTTGGTCTACTTTTATCTTTGCTCGATTCCTATTACATAGTAATGAGCAAAGAGGGGCAGCTATAGTAGCCCATTCTTGCCCGGGCTTTAAAACCCAAAAATAAAACATAAATAAATAAATATTTATTTATTACAGTCCATATACAGAGCCCAAATACCAATAAGCTCGTAAGCCCAAAATCCAATACCCGTGTGACCCAAATACACCCGAAGCCCAACACATACACCAAACTCAATAAACCTATCAGCCACTAAAACCCCTGACCCAATTACAAAATTTAAGTGGCCCAATTGACCCAAATTATTACACCAAGGCAGGAAACCCAAGGGTTTCTGCCTTCTTTCTCCTTGAGCCGCCACTATTTCTAGAAAGTTCGGGGAGCGTCTGTCCAGCTCCTGAATCGAGGCCACCATTCAATGCACTGTCTCAAGGTCTTTCAATGCCCCATCAGTGCCTCACCGTCTCAACGACTCCTCAGCCACAGATCGTGCCCCCATCAACGTCTCTCCAGCGGCCTTTCAGCGTATCATCCTAGTCGCGTCATTTCAGTTGTCCACTATTGATGCCGTGATTCCAGGCCTCAAATCAGGCCGTAGTTAAAGCCAAATCAACGCCGGTTCTATCGAAAGGGCCTGTCCATCAAGATCTCCTCGCGAATACCTGCAAGACAGAGCAACAGAAACCCACAAACACGAAGCAGAAAAGGAAACTAAACAGTAGCAGATAAACTAAAACCAATAAGGAAAGAAATATTTCTTTCCTAAACATGTATAATCTAAAGGCTATAAAGCCTTTCTTCCGATTTGTAAAAAGGGGAGGAGGTTTTTTTTGGATACAGAATATATAAAAAAAGAGCTTAAAAGTTTACTAAAGAACGGAGTGATACATTTAATTTTTTTTTATTATTTTTTTATACAGCATATAGTAGAACTACATTATAAAGATAGTAAAAAGGTTACCCTTTCGATTCGCTGCGAAAAAACGAAATTTTGAAAACCTTAACCACCGGGCACAGCGGCTTAGACGGTGGCGCGTGGGCGCGTGGGTGCATGTGCCCGATGACCGGAGCTTGGGCTGACGGAGGCCAGAGCCCGGAGGGCCTTTCCTCTCCCCTCTCTCATAGAATTTCTTAGTTTTTTTTAGAAAAACTGGTTTCAAAATGATTTTTTAGGCCAAAGTTTGGCTTATATAGCCTAAAAGAAACGGTGTCATTTTGGCTTAAGTCAATAAGCTTAAAAACGACCTCGTTTTCAGACCTGAGGATCCGTGTGTGGACCCGATTACCTGGGGATTTAAGACCTGAGGATCCGCGTGTGGACCTGATTACCTGGGGAGGATCCGCGTGTTTTTGTAAAATGGGTTAATTGCCCAATTGGTCCTCTAGCAATTTTAATATTTATAATTCCATTTTATTTATTTTTAATTTAGCTCTAATGTTTTAATTATGTTTCAATTTAGTCCTCTTAGTAATTTTAAAACGGTATTCGGGAAACGACGTCGTTTTAAGATTAGGGTAAATTGCCTAGTGAATCCCTGGTAGTTTCGAACTCTTTCAAATTAGGACTAATTCTTTTTTGTTAGTTTAAAATTAACCCCAGATTCTTCAATTAAATTCAATTTTAATTTTTTTTATTTTTTTTATTTTTAAATATTTTATATATATTTTAACATTAGTTATAAAATAGTATAAATTATTTTTATTATCCAATATATTATTTTTTTTAAAAAGGAGACTTATTTATTATATATATTATTTATTTTGTTATATTTGTATTTTATTATATGTTATATATATTTTTATTATATGTTATTTATTGTACTATATTTTATCTATTATATTATTGTTATACATTTTAAATATTTTTATCATATATTTATTATATATATTATTTATATTATATATTTTAGTATATATTATTTTATATATTACTAATTATATTATTCATATTATTATACATTTTATTTATAAATTTAGTATATGTTATGTATTTTCCTATATGTATTAAACTAATTTACTATATTTTATACTTATTAGATTATTATTATTTTATTTATTCTTTATATTATATTGTATATATTTTATTACATATATTTTTATTGCTATATGATTTATATTATTATATATTTTTATTTGTAAATTATATTATACATTATATTCTATCATATTTCCTTATATTACCTTTATTTTATTACAAAGTATACATTATTGCTTATTAATTATATACATTCTTTATTTTTTTTTAAAAAATAGCAATATGTAGTACATTATTTTTCTTATATATTAAGATATTATATCGTATAGTATAACCTATATGTATACGTCATTTTTTTAAAAAAAAAAGGGGTTCTCTTTTATTATTCTTATATCATTTAATATATTTCTAAATAGCTTATTTTTATATTTTATACACTAAATTTTCTTATTTATTTTTAGATTCTCTTTTATTTTGATATTGTCTAATAGGTTAAATTTCACATATTATTTTATTCTTGTTTTTATATATTCACATAAAATTAGTTAATTATGATAATTTAGATATATATTTGCATAAAATGTTGTTATATATGTTATACAATTTATACTATTGAATTCATTATATTCCATGTTGTATTTTGTATGTAATAATGCTATTTATGACCATGCATGAAATAACAATATAATACGTAATTTAGATCCTTGTTCGTCACCTTTACTATATTAGCATGAAATGATAAAGCATATATATTGTAATTAGGTTTATCTAATTTCTTGCAATATGTAAAACATACCATTACTTTTAAAACCAAAAGTCATATCTCATTTAATTTTAAAAAAAAGAATTTCTTTTAAAAAATAAGGCAATGTTTTGGATATTTAGAAATTCGCGAAATAGTGCTCTAACTTGCTGGGTTGCGATTTCTTATTTTTCTAAATATCTAAAATATCCTTTTAAATGAATTTTACAAATCACGAGATGATTTTAGTTATGAAAGATTAAAGATATCGTGTCCAATCATGCTGGATGTGATGTTTGTACTCTTTTAAAACAAATGAATCTTGATTCTTTTCTCAAAACATCACGACTTTAAGGAAATATCATTTTTAAATTCTTTCAAATTTCTGACATTAAGACAAAATTATTCAATTTGGTATCAATTTTGGGCGTTACGAGGGTGCTAATCCTTCCTCGTACGTAACCGACTCCCGAACCTATTTCTCATAATTTCGTAGACTAAAACGTTTTATATAGTGATCCAATCACACTTTAAAAGAATGGTGGCGACTCCCGTTTTCGTTTTTTCAAAAGTCGATTCCCGTTTTTCAAATATCCCTTTAAAAAATGGTCTCGACACTAATTATAGCTAAGATCTCAAGTCCAAAATAAAAAATTAAATTCAATACCCAAATACAATTTGTAAAAGTTAACATTCAATTCAAAATCTAATTTAATAAAAATACTATTTTATTAAGATATTAATTTTTAATAATATTTTTATCTATTACTAGTTATAGACATGTATTGTAATATCTAATTTATCAAATTGTACTTGTTTATCACATTACCGAAAATTCTAAATTTCTTTTCTTATAATCTATAATGTGATGTTTGTTATCTATATGTATTAATAGTTTTAGTCATAATTATATACTATATTATTATATTATGTAATAATATATCATCTATTATGGTTAGCTATTAAAACCGATTTAACCGACCAAATTAAGGCAATTCAAACAACTTGATTGGTAAATTTGATTTTAGACCAATTAATAGTTATATATATGTATTAATAGTTTTAAAAAAACTTTATGTAATACTATAATATTACATACTATAATAGTAGTACATAATATAGTAATTATTATATATTCTTGTTTATTATTATATTGGTTGAAATATGCTTTAAGTCTCTCCATATACACCTTGTACATTTGAAAATTAGCCCTCCTACTATATTATATAATGCAATATCATATAATATAATATATAATATATTAATTACAATTTATATATATGCATTAATGATTAAATATAATTAGTTAATATATTAATACTTTATGTATATGCACTATGGTCGGGTTAGGTAACCGATTGATTTAATGTTGTTGATTCGGTTAAACCAAATTAATCAACTTTGTACATGTAATATATATTTAAACCCAGTACCAACCAAACCCAAATCCAGACATAAACCTAAGCCTAATCCCAATTTAAACTTTATTTAAAACCCAACCTAAATAAAAATAAACTCGTTCCAAATTAAAATATAATATAAAGATAATAATATTAATAAAATTAAATATTAATAAAAAATAATTAAAATTAAACTTATTAGTAATGTTATTAATATTGCATAATAAATCATGTTCTATCATTTGTGATAAATATAATACAAGTTATTGTATTATTAAATTAATGTATTATGTTATTATATATATTTTTATATTATCGGTAAATTTAAATTTTATAGATTTTAATAATTATTAATTTCATCTATTTATTGTACATATATAGTTATAGAATTAAAACATTTTTTATTCAATTAATGTTTTTAGAAATTTACTTTATATTTAACATCAAAATTTATTATTGATTATTTTTACTATTAATAAAAATTTAATATAAAAATGTAATGCTTATGAACCCCAACTTCATAAAATAAATCATTTTTATTTATTTTTATTTCAAGTAATATCATAAAATTAAATTAATTATTAATGTCGATTATGATTGTTCAATTATAAATTTGGGTTGTGCGTCAGATTTATCTCGGGCTCGGGCTAAATAGTCAAACTTAGATTTTTATGAACTTGGGCTTTTTCAAGCTCAGGTTATGTCGAACTCAGATTTTCTTGAGTTCAGATATGTTATGGGCTTGGGTTTTCTCAGACTGGATTGTTACGAGCTCAGATTGGAAGAGCGAACTTTCAAGCTTGGGCTTATTTTGCCCACTTTATATGTTTGTATTTTGTATTTATTTGACTATATATTGTTGTTACTTGGTATTTTGCAATATTTGTATTTATAACTTCTAAACAAAATTCTATACATCTTCATATTTAAATGATTTATATGTTCGCGTATAATGTTACCGTAAAAACCTATTTTCATATGGGTAAATTACACCATTAGTCACTAAATAGGTAAGTTTTCGTTTTGGTCACTTAACTAAAAAAAGTTACAAGTTGGTCATTGGACTATTTAAAATTCCCATTTAAGTCATTGAACTATTCAAAAATTTTTATTTAAGTCACTAGGCTATTATGGTTTTTTTTTTATTTAAAAAGAAGGTTCTGTTAGCAAGCTCCAAGCGGCAATTCTGCGATTGATACAGTGGATTAATTATACCATCGACAAGTAGAAGAATATACCTTAGATCCAACTCAATCTGACGGTCAGTGTTGAAGATTGAATAAAAAGCTGCTTGAATTTTGATTCGCAGATTTGTGATGTTTAAAGCTGGTTCATGAAAAAAACTAAACTGTAGTAGAGAGGGGAAAGAGAGCTTTCGATAGGTAAAGGTAGTGAGAAGAAAAAGCCATATACCATCGATTTTAACAACTTAGTGACTTAAATGAAAACTTTTGAATAATTCAGTGACCGGATTGTAACTTTTTTTTAATTAAATGACCAAAACGAAAACTTACCCATAATTTAGTTACTAATGGTATTTCAATCAACAAAAACGATGAGACAAATTCCTCCATTATTATAATTATTATTATTGTCTAATGCACGCAATTCATGAGCTGCATGCACCACCTTTCCATGCATGCAAAGTCACCGCCACCTCGATTATTACCCTATTGATCGTAAAATACCACCGTCCTCCTCTTATCTCCACAGCTCCTCATCACTTATAGCCCCAACCTTCGTAAAAAAATTGTACGGGCAGAGCAATCTCAGCCTGTTTGGTGTGTGCTTCCCTGTCTAATTATATTAATATTACTTCCTTTTTGTAAATATGTCCGTCTCTCTCTCTCTCTGTGACCTGTTTTTTAGGTACAAGATAATAGGGAAGCACTACAAAAGATACACTGCAAGACTTAGACAGAACCATCTGGATTTTCATGTACCAATTATCTCACCTTATCTAAGTCCAGGTGCCCCTATGTTTTGTATTTAATTAATAGAAAAGATAAACTTTTTAAATAGAAGTGGGAACCTTTTCACGGTCTATATATATATATATATTAGGTCAATAAGGAAATCGTGGGAAACCAGGCAGGCCCCTTGGCTGGTTTAAACAATTCGAAAAAAAAAAAGAGGCTAAATATAATGGTTTTGAAATATTTGAAGTTTATTGAATGTGTAAATGATCAACTGTCTCTTTTACAGGATTTATAGAAATAAATCTGTGTGCTACGTTAATATTGTAGTTGTAGAATGACTGAAGCTCATTAACAAAGATTAATTCACTTGAAAAGGCCATATTTTGAGGATTGAAACGGATCAAATAAATTATACTAACTCCATTTTGAGGATTGAAACGGATCAAATAAATTATACTAACTCATTTGAATCAAGGATGTTGGATTGAGAAATTTTTTTTGAAGATTTATCTACCAACAATTCACCTTACTTTGGTTATTATTATATTATATTTAGTTATTTTAACTACTGTTTAAAAGAGATTGTGATTGATCTTTTAGTATGCTAGCAAGTCTCGTAAATATATATATTGGAGAGATTCGTGTAGGTTGATGTACTGAATATTGAGAGTACTTATTAGTTCATTAAAGAACATTATTTTTGAGAGTGCATTTGAGAAAGTAAAATCTTTTGTTCTTAGTTTTACGAGCTAAGTTCTTGAGGAGAGGATTTTGTGGTGAGAGATTTAGTCTTTGAGTACTATGGTGAGGACTGTTCACTGGAGTGTGTTAGAACTAGGTTCACTTGTTGCATTTGTTTCAAAGACAATATATTTATCCCACTGAATTAGACTCCGCAAACATAAGTAAACCGAACTACGTAAACAATTTATTGTCCCCTATTTTATTGTGGTTATCGCAGCCATGGTATATATAACCACTTCCACTATCACTTCTTCTCATATTTTACTTCTTGTAAATTTAGCAACTAATTCAAATCCACAATTATAATCATAATTATTGGTATGATTGTAAATTATTATATAAAAATATTAAATAATATATTTATTCAAGTGTAATGTAACAAGAAAGCTACTTAAATAAACACATCAGCACTTTTAATTATTCTATATCTTGAATAGACATTGTCATGAATTTAATTTAGTTATCATATAAATATCTTATAATATAATTATTTTATATTAATTTAATATAATTTATTACTAATATATATATTATAATTAAAATCTAAGTAAAAATTTTAGATTTTTACTTCATATGCCGCCTCAACTTATGCTAAAAGGCATATTTTCCATTTTAGTCCTTTTACTTTCTATTAATCTATAATTCAACTTTTACCCTTTATTCAATTTAGTCTTTTTTCCTAATTACTCTAAATTAAGCTAAATTTACTTAGTAAAAATCTAATTAAGCACACTACTAGACTCATAAATATTCCTAATAAATATTTACCAATTCGGTTTACTAGGACAGAGGCTCGATACTGTACTTTTCCGATGCCCGTGAATTTTGGGTCATTAAAGACATAATCATTATTTAACCATCCAATGAACTTATCCTGAAATAATTGTCATTTAAATATGACCCAAGAAGAAGGTTAGGAGAGCTTTGGCTCAAATATGCATAATGCCGATATGAACTCAAACCCCTTAGGGCTCACAAGATCACCAACTAGCGAAGTAAGGTCACATGGCGCAAAAAGGATTCATCTCCCTATAACAGAAGAAGCATCTATACAACTCAGCATACTTGCATAAGGAATGAGCTAATAACGTACCTAAACAAATAGGAGACATCGCGTTAACCAACTGATAGATCTAGGCAACAAACATACAAGCTCAAGAATCAACTACAAATACCAAACATTGACCTCATTTCCGGTATGATTTCTCTCCGTTTTATATTTGATCCATGATCATCTTCAACCTCACACCCTGCTGAAACATTGACTTGAGCTTCAGAGTGTACACAAGCTTCGGCACCTCTTAATTTCTTTTGTCTTGTAGGCAACCTAACTACACAACCCGATCCGTTGCTCAACCAAACGCACCACAGAGAAACATCAACAAGATCAAATCATTTGAGCATAATAATTTTTAATAGTCCATTGAACTAATGCCGAAATAATTGTCATTGAAATTTAGATAAAATTATTTGAACAAACAAAATGTGCCAACGTTTATACTTGAAAACATACTTTTATAAGAAATTCAACATGTTTTTATTTATGAGACGTATGTAACTATTGTCCTGAACTGTTCCAAGTGAGAGCTGTTTAATCAAATGGGACCATTAAGTGAGGCTCGATTGTGGAAGGGAAGTGGTTTCTTTTCCTCCAATAATTGGACGCTTCGGCTACTTAGTTTAATTGAGTTTAAGGACCTAATGATGGGTTGAATCTAGTGGTACCTTTCTTTACACATATGAAAGAGCCAGAGATATAGAGAGAGGTTTCATGGCTTGAAAGCATGTGTTGGATGTCCCCATTAAAAAACCAAGTCCCATGTCTTCAACTCAAACCACTTCAAGTGGATTCCAACTCCTCTTCAACCATGGGTTCCCCCTTTCACCTAGTGGCCATCCTTTTCACCACCTAACCTTATAACTCATTGTTAAAATTTAAAAAAAAAAAAAAAAAAAAAAAGCCCCCCAAAAAACTTTAAGATTCTTTTTTAATCTTTAGAGGTGGGCTATCTCATATCCAACTGTCCAATGGCGTGGCTCTATGCTTCTGTTTGTGTGCAATGATCTTATTTCCCCACTCTTTCAGTCCCTAATATCTTAAACGTGCATAGATTTCTTGTCCTTTTTTTTTAATGTGTTTTTAAGGATCATTTATTTGGTCTATTTCCCAATTAGCCTATGTTTCTGCTTTAAAAGCAAAAGCTTGCTCCTTTAACGTGTACTTTAATACCTGATTTAAGATATAATAATCAATGTGAAACCTATTTTATTCTTCTTTCTTGTACCCTCTAATGGTGCCAATTCTCTTCTCTTTCCCTTTTTTATTTTTCTTGCCACTCTTATCCGAGACTAGGGTTTTAAAATATATAATATTCATGAAAGATGGCTGCAATATTTATATATTATGGAGGGTTAGAAGATATAAGAATTTAGATGAAAATATATGTTAATTAATTTGTTTTAAACATAATTTTTTGTTTGGTAAATGGAGTTTTGATTTACTGGTAAAGTTGATGTTTTGAAAATTTTGAGTGTTCAAAAGAATGGTAAAATTTCCCAAACTAAATGGTTCGCCTACTCATTATAAGGGGAATTTTTTTTTTTAAAAATTAGATTTTGAGGTAAGATGAGTTGGTTTTCAATTGTTGGTGTTAGGTTGAGGTTAGGTTTAAGTAAAATTTCTTTTGGACTATCTCGATATACTTAAGAAAATGTCTCAGCAGAAGGTATAAAAATTGGATTGGATTAAGGTGAGCAAAACTTTTCTTCAATATCGTCCCTAGCTCCCACCAGTGTAAATCATAAGTGGGTGAGATCGAATTTATTTGATTAATACTTGTAATGATTGATTCTGATATTAGTTTTAAATTTATTTTTATTAGAATATAAATTCTTATTTTGAACAATTTCAAGATATGATTATTTATATCAAAATGTAGATAAAATTAGTAGTCCTCATTTGCAATCTGTTACCTGTTGATAGAAAATAGCTAAAGAAGATAGATATATTGGTGAGGATGAAGATAAGAATGATTCTGTTTAGGGTTAGTGAGTTGAAACAAGAAGCTATCACCAACTTTTTTTCTTCATCAAAGTTTTGTTTGTTTGTGATCATTTAACCATTCCTGTAGGTATTAAGTGAGAAAAGAGATGAATGATTACAAGATGAGTGCAATAAGTACAATTGTCACAAATTGCATTTGGAAACCTATTAGAACTACCATTCTCATTTGGTTTTTATTTTAGAAGAGAAATTATTTATCTTGTGGTTGGAAAAATTCATAACGAAGATCATAATTATGTTGAATCCCCATAACTAAAAAATGATTATACAAACTAGTTGACAGAAGTTCTAAAATTATTTAGATATGGAAATAAAACACTGTTTTGTATTATTATTCATCATTATGTTTGAAAATCTATCAATCTATTTATATTTGTTTATAAGTCAAAAAAGCTTTTAAAAGAATACTAAAAAATCAATTAAACTTTTATATTAAATTCACACTCAATTAAGTTCCTATCGTTAATAGAAAAAAACCCCTCCGTTAATGGTTTCTGTCCAAAAGTAGCACTTGGCAGCTTCTAGTTTAATTCAATATTTTCCCATACAAAATATTAAAATTTCATAAAGATAATAAAAATTATTAAAAATTAAAAATAATTTATAATTTATTAAAAAGTAATATAAACTTATAAATATAATAGATTTTAACAAATTATAAAAATTTTATAAAATTAACAAAAAAATTATTTAAAATTTTATAAAAATGTATGTCGTAACCATTTTTAAATCGAGTTTTCGAAAATGAGAATCGACTTTAAGAAAAACGAAAACGGGAGTCGCCACCAATCTTTTTAGGTGTGATTGGATCACCTTTAAAACATTTTGTTTTAAAATCATTAGTTTTGGTCTACGTAATAAAAAGAACAGGTTCGGGAGTCGGTTACGTACGAGGAAGGATTAGCACCCTCGTAACGCCCACAAATTGGTACCTAATTAATTATCAAATGTCTTTAAGGTCGGAAATCAAAAAATTTAAGATGCAATCCTCTTTAAAATATTTTGATTTTTGAAAATTGGGGTTCGCTTGTATCAAAATATTGATACTAAGTTAGCCTTTTTGGAAATCCCTATCTCGAAACGACAAAACGCCACATCCAGTAAGTTAGGACATAACGCTTTGAAATTCCAAGACAGTTGCTCGTATTTTGAAAATCTTAAAAACTTAGAAGGGTACTTGACTATTCGAACTCAACGAGAAAAATTGCAACCCAATAAGTTAGGGCACTACTTTTCTCAAAGCTTCCAAACACCAAGCATTGCCTTTTTATTTTTGAAAACTTTGAAGTCTCGGTTTTAAAATCGATGCATGAAGGAGCATATTAACGTATCATACAAGATAACATATTATAATAATAGTACAACAGTATAAATATTATATACTAACCAATATATATAAGAAATAAAACATAACAAAAAAGAAAGATATACATAAAACACGATATATATTTAAGAAAAATAGGTAAAAACCCATAAACATGTAATTCAACATATATTTAAGCATATAAATGATGCATGATATACAATTTTGACACATATAAAATAAAAATATGCATTTGAAAGTAAATTATAAAAAGTCTAAGATATTGCATAATATAAAAAAATACATTAATTCTAAAGTAAAAGCAAACATTGTATAATAATAACGCATAAGTGTTTTTTTTTTTGAAAAATACATGTATAATATAAACAATTGATAAATAGAATGAGCATATATAAAAATGTGATATTTAATAATAGATTTAAAAGTATAATATATAATAAAAATAAGAATAATAATTACGTAAGAAATAAAATATATCGATTTAGAAAAATAATATATAAAATATCAAATATGTAAAAAAATTTATATTCACAATGAAATAATTATATAATAATATGAAATAAGTAATTAATGATGAAATATACGTATTATACAAATTATAATATTATAATATCTTCAAAATATGTAATAATAGAATAGGAGTAAAGTAATTATTAACATATAAATAAAGATACGTATATAATACAAGTTAAAACCTTTACTGATAATAATATATAGATAAAAATATATAATGGTATAAAAAAATGACATACACTAAAAAAATGAATAAATAAAACATTTAAAAATTATAAAAATATAATGCAATAGTTTAAAATACATGAAATGATAATATAATATATATATACATGCATAGAAAATATATATTTGAAAATAAACTATATAAAAGGTTAAATATTATAATATATAAAATACATAATCAAATGTATAAAAGATAGGAATAAATATATATATTTGAAAAATGAAGAAATTAAAATAAAAAAAAGGTTGAAAAACTAAGATAGACGAAGAATAAAATAAGAACAAACCATAGAGAGAGTAAGAACGCAAGAGGGAGAGAAATTTGAGTGAATGCTCTTAAGAATTCTTATTGCTTCCCAAAACTCAAGTGTGTTTACAATGAAGGGAGAGGCCTCTATTTATAGTTGAGACTTCCCAAATCCAACTGCAGTGATGCATCGATTACATCAACTAAAGATTAAAGGATATCTACAAATTAAATCTCCAAGATTACAAAATCATATCTTCTAAGATTGTATATCATATCTAAGATTGCAATCATATCTAAGATTGTATCATATCTAAGATTGCAATCATATCTAAGATTGCATATCCTTAAAGATTATCTTTTCATGTAATGGGCCATTCCGATTGGGCCAAATTATATGTTTGTAATTTTGTACTAGACTTGGACTTTGTTTTATTTTTGGGGGTTTATTTTTTAAAATACTGAAATGGGCCGGGCAAAATTGAGTGGCTACAGCTGCCCCTCTTTGCTCATTACTGTGTAACAGGAATAGAGCAAAGACTATAAAAAGACCAAATTTTGCCCAGTCTTGCCGAGTCTTGAGTTCTTGATCTTCTTTAAATGGCCTCTTGACGGCTTAAATCTGCTTCTTGCAAACTCATGACTGTCATGCTAATATCTTTGATCTGTTCTCCGTCGAACGCAAAGATGCCAAATTTGCTTCTTCGATTTGTAAGGATGCCAAATCAACTTGAGTCTGTTTGAGAACATTTGAGAGTCATATCTGCAATGTCCTTGATTTGTTTCTTATAAGCACAAGGATGCCAAACCATCTTGAGTCTGTTTGAGAACATTTGAGAGTCATATCTGCAATGTCCTCGATTTGTTCCTTGTAAGCACAAGGATGCCAAATCATCTTGAATCTGCTTCAGTATAAACATCTGAAGGTTAGATCTGCTATATTTGAGAACGTCTGAGAGTCAAATCTGCTATGTCCTCGATTTGTTCCTTGTAAGCACAAGGATGCCAAATCATCTTGAGTCTGTTTGAGAACATTTGAGAGTCATATTTGCAATGTCCTCGATTTGTTTCTTGTAAGCATAAGGATGCCAAACCATCTTGATTCTGTTTGAGAACATTTGAGAGTCATATCTGCAATGTCCTCGATTTGTTCCTTGTAAGCACAAGGATGCCAAACCATCTTGAGTCTGTTTGAGAACATTTGAAAGTCATATCTGCAATGTCCACGATTTGTTCCTTGTAAGCACAAGGATGCCAAATCATCTTGAATCTGCTTCAGTATAAACATCTGAAGGTTAGATCTGCTATATTTGAGAATGTCTCGAGAGTCAAATCATATGTCCTCGATTTGTTTCTTGTAAACACAAGAATACCAAATCATCTTGGATCTGCTTCAAATAAACATCCAAGTTTGGATCTGCTATTCTGAAAACGTCTGAGAGTCAAATCTACTACGTCCTCGATTTGTTTCTTGTAAACACAAGAATACCAAATCATCTTGGATCTGCTTCAGCGTAAACATCTCAAGTCTGGATCTGCTATATCGAGAACATCGAGAGTCAAATCTACTATGTCCTCAATTTGTTTCTTGTAAACACAAGAATACCAAATCATCTTGGATCTGCCAAAGATAAACATTTGAAGTCTAGATCTGCTAATTTTGAAAACGTTTGAGAGTCAAATCTACTACGTCCTCGATTTGTTCCTTGTATACACAAGAATACCAAATCATCTTGGATCTGCTTCAACGTAAACATCTCAAGTCTGGATGCTATATCCGAGAAACATCTCGAGAGTCAAATCATATGTCCTCAATTTGTTTCTTGTAAACATAAGAATACCAAATCATCTTGGATCTGCTTCAAAGATAAACATCTCAAGTCTAGATCTACTAATTTTGAAAACGCGTCGAGTCAAATCTACTACGCCCTCGATTTGTTCCTTGTAAACACAAGAATACCAAATCATCTTGGATGCTGCCGATTATAAACATCGAAGGTTAGATCTGCTATATCGAGAACATCCGAGAGTCAAATCTACTATGTCCTCGATTTGTTTCTTGTAAACACAAGAATACCAAATCATCTTGGATCTGCTTCAAAGATAAACGTCCTGAAGTCTAGATCTCGCTATATCATTATCGCTTTATTACCCTCTTGTTTAGGGGACTAAAGCACTCCGCTTTGATAACTCAGAGAATGATTATGCACAGTAATTAGGATGCTATGCTCAAAGTGAGTCGAATGTCCCTAATTAAACATGTTATAATGTAAAATGTTATGAATATGACCCCTATTTCGGACGTCATCACTCATTCCCTCATCGAAGTTTTATCTTTATACTTCTTGATGTATCAATCATACTCTGTTTGTATGCTTTGAATCAACTTAGTCCTATTGTGCCATTCTCCAAATGTTGTGACCCGCTGGACATGTTTATGAAATGATCCTTTCTTAAGATCAATATTGCTTAAAATGTCTAACCACCTTTTGGACTGAAGAAGAAAATTCCCCGAGTACATCCGACCCTCAAATATGGAAATTCTTTAAACAATTGTCTTGTTTCAGTTTCTTGTATTATCTAGAAATTTCCAGAGTAATATGAAAAACTTCGTTTGTAAAGATATTTAGTTCATCAATCATTATTTCTATGCAACATACTTTATGAATAATGGAGGACGAATAAATTGATCTTGAGGATAATGATTTATCAAAAAAAAAAAGAGGTTAATCTAAAAATCTATCTTTGAGAAGAAAGAGAATCCAAAAATAGTAAACAGGACAAAAAATCAGATGCCCCAGATATCGTCGCTTGAGCATCTATACACCAGCTCCATAAAGACTTTCTTGAGTTCAACATGTGTTTAAAAGATCCAAAGTAATTCGTTGATGCCTCGATATGTAACATACTTCACTTCTCGTCGAATCCGGTATAGCAAGGTCACTGCATGACTTTTCAAATTTGAGCTGCCCTTTTGGGTTTCCAACTCAAAACCCCTTTGGTCTCAAGGCGCCCTTTGCGGGTTTTCACCTTGGCCTCTCTATTTTTTATTTTTTCTCCTTTTTTTTTTCTTTTTTTCTTTTTTCTTTTCTTTTTTCTTTTTTTTTGAAATAGAAGTCCCAAAGTGCCCTTTGCGGGTTTTCACCTTGGCTTCCCTTCTCCTTCAAACAAAGTACTCATTGACCGAGTCCGAATTCACTGGATCGAGATAAATTCTTCCTATCCATTTCTTGTCAAAATCAATTGTACCTCTAGAGAAATCCTCTTCGCAATATATATGGCCTTCCCAATTCGGCATCCTTTTGCATGGAAAAGATCTCTTTCAAAGAAAGGTTTCCTTTATGAAATTCTTTTGGACGAACCTCCTTTGTCACAAGTCTGTGTCATCCATTCTTGATACATTTGCTTAGGATGAATACTTTCAAGTTTACTAGAGGTATTCAATTCTTGACTCCATCAAAGTTTGGAGGAAAAATCTTGATTCATAAACCCATGAGAAAGGGATTGCCCTAGCAAAGAGATCCCGGTTGTTGTTTGTCAAACCTTACAAAAGATGGTTCAATGATTCTCAAAGAAACAAGATTAAAGTTGCTGACTTTATCCTTCAACCTGGAAAGCTGAGGTATAGAGATTACTCCCGGAACATACATCCCACCATGACTCGATGATGTTTCTGAAGCATCCCTAATCTTCATAAATTGCCCCCAACTGTGAAGCTGCCAAATGAGCGTAGCAAATAGGAGCCACAAAAAATATGGTTGTGGTGCTCCTTTGATACATATAGGATAGAGAATGAACAAACTCTTGCAGATCATCAGCCGAAAACCCAGCCTGGTCTAAGAGAACATGATAGTGGGTCTGCCTCGTGATTCCAATCATTCCAAATGGGTACGGTGGTAAAAATCATTGTTCTTTGGATGGCATACTTTGTTGTCAATGACAGCATTACCATAAAGCACATTGTCGAGATCCTCATTGAAAAACTTGGTATGATGGTTTTTCGTACAACAATAACCATAATATTTAGGGTTCCACTTCTCGTCAAAGAACTTGCAAAACTCAATAAATTGATCAAAATTTGATTGAATTGAGAATCGCTAACCCCATCCTTGAAAATAATGATTTGATCAGGTTTCCTCTTCCCTGAACTTGTATAGAAGTTTAAGAGAGCTTCCTTCATGATACCGTCATCCACTTTGTCAGAAACTGGTTTTGAAGAAAGAATTTACCATTTTAAGCTTTAGAGACTGTGTACGGCCTGATGCCCCATAGCTGGAAACCAATGACCACCGCCTAGAGCTAACCATCGCAGCTTTTGACGGCACATCAGACTACTCAGGAAAGCCAATGCACCCATTCCAAGGATGATGGTTGGAACCTTTGAAACAATTGGAATTGAAGGTGTTTGCCCCAGCGTAAGCATAGAGAGTAGGCGGTAGTTTCTTATGCCAATTTTTACCAGTCTCGGTCATCTTCTGTAATTTGTTTTTTTCTTCTTTTTCTTTTCTTTTGGCAACCTTTGCTGTACTGTGGTATGACGCATTATCTTTGAAAAGACTACAAACTTTTGGCATTGTGCAGTTATATGTAATCTTTTCTTTTCTTTTTTTTTTTTTGAAATAGATGACTTTTGACTTTGTAATATTGGCATATGAAACTATCTCCCCCTCTTAATGGAGTAGTTGACGTCCACAAAGATAAGTCATTGTCAGCTTGAAACTTTTGACGAGCTTGAGCCCATAACATACATGCCCCATAAGTCTTGACTCCTTTAAATTTGGCATTCATTGTACAACTGATGCGATCCCTTTCCATGGTGGACCAATAGTGCCCCAAAACCTCATGTTTATCCTGGCAATTGCAAATCCTCCTGCATGCGTCTTTGGACCATATTTTTGAATTTCCATAATAGTCTCAACAAGGTCTGGTTTTGTCTCCTCAGCTAATTCCAATTTCGCAATCTTTCCTTCCTCTAAGACTATATTTCCTACCACCACTTCATGGGGTAAAAACCATTTTCAACAAATTCAGAAACAAGTCACAATTTCACACACCTTCAAAGTACTAAGATTCCTCTAAACACATATCGCACTCAAAAGGAACTCAATCAGAGTATCGCTGTTCGTGTCATTGATATCTAGGGATCTATGATAGGCACACAAAAGAATATACAAGGAATAAATGAATTCAAGAATGTCTATTTACATGAAATGAAAATTTATAAAGAATGTCAAAGGTCAAAAGAATCAGAATGAAAGAATATTTACTCGGATAAATATTAAAAGTATGTTTTATTGAAAATAAAAATGTCTGAACATGAGCCCACTTCTCAAAAGAAATCTCATTACTCCTAGGCTTTAGAGCAACAAGAGTGTTCTGAATATTACTCCGTAAAATTCCTAAAGATTACATGAAGTTCTTCTGCAGTCCAATTGTTTAAAGAACTTCCCAGTTTGTAAGGGTGAATGCCCTCAAGGTTTCTTTGTTCAGTCCCTTGACATTGATGGGATGATTTTCATTTCCAAACACCCCCTTCTCTGGGTAAGCTATCCCTCCTGACACAAAAGTCGGGGATATGTAAGGGAACGTCGTTAATTCCCATTCAACTTCTTTTTCACTTAGCCGTGACCCTCTTCTCTCTCTCTCTCTTTCTTTCTCTTTTTAATAACTTTAACTAATTAGGGTCTTTTTATAATTTTGAATGCAAATGATGCAATGAAATGCTATGAGATACAAATGCATGAATGCAAAAGGTATCGATCTCGATTTAATCTCATTTAGAAAACTTTATTTAGAAAAAGAAAAAGAATATCTTTACATATGAATGGATTGCAAATACGCCTTCGTCTTATGGCCTAAAGTTTTAACTCAACAAAGCTAACTCTTGACAATGATCTGACTGTAGCTTGTATTTCGCGCTCAATGTATCAGCTTGTACCTTCATGATCCGTAAATGATCTACTACCATCCTGAATAGCTTTACCCACGAGATAATCCCTACATCTATGGACACCTCTTCCAACGTCTGTGAAGTTATTCTGATTATCTTGAAAGAAAGATTGGCAAACAAGTAGGTATTCCTACTTAACATGCTGCCCTAAAATGATATCCAGCACCTTTAGTATTTCTTGAGAACTTTCAAATTCCTGTCCACGCAAAACATTTTGAAATGCTTACATAGGTACATTCTCAACATAGTTAATCTCTACTTTAAAGGTCTTTAAATGATATGAACTTCTTCAATCTCATTCTTTTGCATCCATTTTGATAGACCATCAGGGCTTGCATTTCCATTGTCTCTGATAAGTGCAATATAGTAAACTCATGCTTGTTGTTTAATTCTATAATAAATAAGCCTTTTACCATCATAGAAACAATTCTTCCCACCCAACTCACCTTTGTAGGTCCATGCATTCTGTTAATCACTTTCCTTCCAACACTCTTACCATCGACCATCTTCCTATGAAAGAGAAATGTTGTAATGGTGAAAATGTCCATCAATACTCTTCTTGTTCACCTTAAAATGATTGGTGAGTACATTACCTTTTGCCCTGCAGCATGCCTTGCCATAGAGTGTCGAACAATCTTCTTTGTATCCAATTCTGCTTTGATTGGAAACAACATTAAGATGCACCAGTGGCGGAAGAGGCAGGAATTTCAAAACTGCCCATTTTCCTTCCTACTCTTTCCATTTTAGCTCACTCCCTATCCCCATGACGTTCATCAACTTCCTCATAAAAGTTGGAATATGGTCAGCCTTTGAGTAAACTTAAATCATAGGACAACGCCACAAAACTGAATATTTCTCCACCACGGATACCATATCGGCTTTTCCAAACGTAAAGAAACTGTATACAAGATTCCAATACTGAATGATGGCCCGAAACAAATTCTCGTCTATTCCCAAGTCTAGAAAGTACTGCGAGTCCCAATGGTTGTTGTAAAATAACTGCTTGGCTTTGATACCCCATTGATCCCATATTTCCTTTAACTCATGCTGATTATCCTGTGTGATGCTGATACGAATGTAGTCTAACAGCTTTGACACATATCCCATGGCTAGACTATTTTCCTTTACTAACTAAGTTTGCTCTTGACCATATATGGACGTTAGCGTTGCCCTCCACTCTATCAAGAAGTCCGTTCTCCATAATAAAACTCTCTAACTTAGAAACTGACCGTGAATCGATACCTTTGTAAATGCAAAATGTCATGCAAACAAAAGAAAAGAAATAGTCAATATCACATGATATCAATAAATCTCAACAATAATTTATAAGGGTAATATCTAAAGTTTAACTCTAACTAAGTTGGGCTCTTACGGTTTTTTCTATATGAGGTTGGTTCTAAAGTTTGAGGTACTGAACCAAAGAGATTCCTCGATCCTCACCCATTATAGGCTCATTTGAATCGAGTTCATTCGGGGGACACATTTCCCTATGGCTACACGAGATGAAAATCTCACGAAACCATAGGTACGGATGTATCCCAAAGTGATCCACTATCCTGCACGGAGGCGAAAACCTCACGAAGGCGTAGCTTCTCACTCCCACTTAAGGGTGTGACCACAACGGTCATGCAAATGCAATGCGTATTAGAATATAGCAACACATGCAATAATACAAACACATGTAATGCAAAGAGGATTAAATTTTAAAATTTTTAATTTCCGACATTAAGACAAGAGATAATCAATTACACGGCTTGACTCTCTTATTAGTCCCCAGTGGAGTCGCCAAGCTGTCGTAATCATTTTTAAATCGAGTTTTCGAAAATGGGAATCGACTTTAAGAAAAATGAAAACGGGAGTCGCCACCAATCTTTTTAGGTGTGATTGGATCACCTTTAAAACATTTTGTTTTAAAATCATTAGTTTTGGTCTACGTAATAAAAAAAGAACAGTTCGAGTCGATTACGTGCATTTAGGAAGGATTAGCACCCTCGTAATGCCCACAAATTGGTACCTAATTAATTATCAAATGTCTTTAAGGTCGGAAATTAAAAAATTTAAGATGCAATCCTCTTTAAAATATTTTGATTTTTGAAAATTGGGGTTCGCTTGTATCAAAATATTGATACTAAGTTAGCCGTTTTGGAAATCCCTATCTCAAAACGACAAAATGCCACATCCAGTAAGTTAGGACATAACGCTTTGAAATTCCAAGACAGCTTGCTCGTATTTTGAAAATCTTAAAAACTTAGAAGGGTACTTGACTATTCGAACTCAACGAGAAAAATTGCAACCCAATAAGTTAGGGCACTACTTTTCTCAAGCTTCCAAACACCAAGCATTGCCTTTTATTTTTGAAAACTTTGAAGTCTCGTTTTTAAAATCGATGCTTGAAGGAGCATATTAACGTATCATACGAGATAACATATTATAATAATAGTACAACAAGATAAATATTATATACTAACCAATATATATAAGAAATAAAACATAACAAAAAAAAAGATATACATAAAACACGATATATATTTAAGAAAAATAGGTAAAACCCATAAACATGTAATTCAACATATATTTAAGCATATAAATGATGCATGATATACAATTTTGACACATATAAAATAAAAATATGCATTTGAAAGTAAATTATAAAAGTCTAAGATATTGCATAATATAAAAAAATACATTAATTCTAAAGTAAAAGCAAACATTGTATAATAATAAAGCATAAGTTTGTTTTTTGAAAAATACATGTATAATATAAACAATTGATAAATAGAATGAGCATATATAAAAATGTGATATTTAATAATAGATTTAAAAGTATAATATATAATAAAAATAAGAATAATAATTAGAAGAAATAAAATATATCGATTTAGAAAAATAATATATAAAATATCAAATATGTAAAAAAATTTATATTCACAATGAAATAATTATATAATAATATGAAATAAGTAATTAATGATGAAATATACGTATTATACAAATTATAATATTATAATATCTTCAAAATATGTAATAATAGAATAGGAGTAAAGTAATTATTAACATATAAATAAAGATACGTATATAATACAAGTTAAAACCTTTAATGATAATAATATATAGATAAAAATATATAATGGTATAAAAAAATGACATACACTAAAAAAATGAATAAATAGAACATTTAAAAATTATAAAAATATAATGCAATAGTTCAAAATACATGAAATGATAATATAATATATATATACATGCATAGAAAATATATATTTGAAAATAAACTATATAAAAAGGTTAAATATTATAATATATAAAATACATAATCAAATGTATAAAAGATAGGAATAAATATATATATTTGAAAAATGAAGAAATTAAAATAAAAAAAAAGTTGAAAAACTAAGATAGGCAAAGAATAAAATAAGAACAAACCATAGAGAGAGTAAGAACGCAAGAGGGAGAGAAATTTGAGTGAATGCTCTCAAGAATTCTTATTGCTTCCCAAAACTCAAGTGTGTTTACAATGAAGGGAGAGGCCTCTATTTATAGTTGAGACTCCCCAAATCCAACGGTACAGACCGATTACATCAACGGTTAAGATTAAAGGATATCTACAAATTAAACCTCCAAGATTACAAAATCATATCTTCTAAGATTGTATATCATATCTAAGATTGCAATCATATCTAAGATTGTATCATATCTAAGATTGCAATCATATCTAAGATTGCCTATCCTTAAAGATTATCTTTTCATGTAATGGGCCATTCCGATTGGGCCAAATTATATGTTTGTAATTTTGTACTGGACTTGGACTTTGTTTTATTTTTGGGGGTTTATTATTTTAAATACTGAAATGGGCCGGGCAAAATTGAGTGTCTACAATGTATAAAAATTATTAAAAACTTATAAAAAAATTTAAATTGACATAAATTTATAAAAAAATCGTAAAAACTTAAACTGAACCGAATCAGTCGGTCGGGCTAGTTAGATCGAAATCAACAAGGGTATTAGTCCATAGAAAACCATTAGATTGATTGACCTAGGAGCCAGGCAGTTGAACCAACTTTTTAAATTTTTTTTATGTTTTATTTAATTAGACTAGATTGACCTATCGAACTAGCAAACCAGTGGCCTGATCGGCTCAACCATTGGTCTAACAATAAAAAAATACTTGACTTTGAATTTTTTTTTATTAATTTTATAATTTTTCATTATCCAAATATTAGCATATATTAATATGAAATATTCTGACCAAGGTTTTTAGAATCAAATCGATGGTCGAACCGATCAAGCCACCAGTTTGTCAACTCGACTAGCCTATACGGTTTAATTAAATAGAATATTAAAAATAAATAAAAAAATTGGTTCAATCGCTCGACTCCATGGTCAATTAATCTAATAGTTTTCTTTAGACTAGTAGCCTTGTCAATTTCGATTTAACTAGTCCGACCAATTGATTCGGTCTAATTCATGTTTTTATGATTTTTTATAATTTTATATCAATTTTTATAAATTTTATAAATTTCAATAAATTTTATGATTTTTTATATGTTTTCATAAAATTTTAAATATTTTAAATATATTCTATTAATTTTTTTAAACTATACTAAAATTTATTTTTATAATATTTATAAGTTTTTTAATATTTTTAATATTTAATACTTTCAATATTTTTTTATAATTTTTTATGGTTTTTATTTTTTATGATCTTTTAATAATTTTCTATGAGAAAATATTAGATTAAATTAGAAGTTGCCATATGTCACCATCTGGTTGGTTCATTAATTTTTTTAACGATCAACATGGTTAATGACAGAACCAATAATGAAAGGACTTTATCGATTTTTTTCGTAATTTCTTAAGAGCTTTTTTTTTTCACATATAAGTCTATTATATTTAAGTTTTTGACAAAGTTAGTGTCACCAGTCAATCAAACACCAATTCAATTAAAAAATGACTAAAAAATAATATTTAGAAGGAAACAAATACTATTATGAATATGTTTTTGTCTTTTTATACTTTAATAAAAATTTAATAAAAAATTGTTGAGGCTAGGTCTGTTGAATGAGTTGAATGGCACTCGGTAGTGCCTATTGCAAACTGCCACTAAGGCAGTGAAAATACTTGCCATATTTAAGTTGGTAATCTCATGAAAAAATTATTTGGACCTATTAATGGGTTGTTATATTGAAGATATTGTGGTTTGTCTATGGAACCATTCATTGAATATTGAAGATTGGATTGGATTTGAGTGAATCAATTTAACCCTTAGAATGTAGAGATTTGATCAAGATTGTGTTACTGAATTTGGATAGCTTATTTTTGATTGATTGTGCTTTGAATGTGTATGTTGTAATAGTTATTTTCAAGGAGTTACTTTGTATTCACTTAGTTTCTATATTAACGAGCCGAATTTGATATATGCTTTAAGGCTTATTTAGGTTATGTTTAAGAGTTTATTGAGAGCACATAAATCTATTCATTGAAGAATTGATTTTTTGAAAGAGTGCAATCTGAATTGTAAACATTGAGTATTTATTGTCCAAGTTCTTAAGAGAGGATTTGGGGGGGGCGAGTGCTCTAGTTTATAGGTACAAAAATATGATCTCTATACTTGGGGAGTGATAGAGTGTAAGATAGTGGAATTAATCACTGAGCTAAGCTCCACAAACGTAGGAAAACCAATTGCATAAAGAAATCCTTGGTGTTATTTTGTTTTGTTTGCACAGTTTTTCAGTAGTGCCAAGCTGTAGTGGTTATTGCAATCAAGTACTTCCACGAACTATTTTCATATTAAGCAAACGACAACTGTAGGTGGCAACAATTCTCAATGTCATGAATACCTTGGCTATGGTCATATTCAGGCTAAGTGTATTAACACTTTTAAGAAGATAAAGAAAGTTTTATGTCCTACATAGAGTGATAGAGACACCTCTAGCAATTTTGGATCTAATGAGGACCAAGTGAACAATTATGTACTATTTGCTTTGAGTGTGGTATGTGGTTCAGAAGCTAAGATAGATGATAAATCTTATGATGGTTTTGAAAGAGAGTTTCTAAACACATTTACAAATGCTAGGAAAATGTGAACATGTATTGTAACAACCCGATTTTAGGGGTGTCGAAAAAGTGGTTTCAGAATCACAATCCCAATGTGTGAGTTACTAAATTTTATTTATTTAATATTTACGAAGTTATATATGTATCATATTAAAGTTTGGTCTGGTAATTTTGTTGTTTGGCTAGTTAATTAAGGAAAAAGACTAAATTGCAAAATACGTAAAACTTCATCTCTATTGATTTCTATTAACTAAAATGATTGATTAAAGTTTTTTAATGGTTTTAAATGGTAACTATATCAATTTTATTTTTGTTTGGACGGTTAGTATGTTTAGTTAGTTAAAATATGATTTTTTATAATATAAAATATTATTATAATGTATAATAGTTAAAATAAGAAAAACAATAGCTAAGAACATTTTCGTTTTTATTTTTGGTTCATGTTCTTCTCACGAAACAAAAGGGGGAGCTAGGGCTTGGTTTCAAACCTTTGATCCTTGATTGGTAAGTCAACTCTAGTCCAATTCTTGTAATTTTTATGTTTTTGAAATCCCAAGAGCTTGATTTAGCTAACCCATGGACTATTTCGCAAGACTATTAAAGTTTTTTTTAAGTTGCCATTGATGTTTTCTTGAAGCTTTTGTGGCTATTTGGTTAGTTTTGAAGCTTAGATATGTAATGAACTAGTTTGTAAAGTAAAAGTTGTTAGTTTATAGACTAAAATGCAAAAAGTTCAAAATGTGTATGAATATTCTAAATTTTTGTGTTCTATTGGACTATTGGATGATGAAATTGAGATCAATTTCGAAATCAAAGCTCAAATGTGTAAATTATAGCATTTTCAGTTTTAGGGACTGAATTAAAATAAATGCAAAACTTAGAGAATTATTGTATAAATGAAATTGAGCTAAGGTATGATTTCAATATGTTGTTAAATATTGATTGGAGTAGTTAATTGAGTTAAATCATGCTTTAGATCAAGAATTACAACAACCAGAGGACGTACGAGGAAAATGGAAAATTATCGACTAGTCCTTGTCAGCTAAACTACTACGGTGAAATCAGGTAAGTTCATATGATGAATTTAAATTGCTTATGGTAATGTGTTATGTTTTATTTGTTAATATTGGTTGTTGGTGAATTGGAATTGTGTATAATGTGAGATAAATCCCAGTGAAATTAGTAAAAGTCTCGTATATAAGATTATGAGTTTTTGCCAAGGTTCCGAGTTCTGGATATTTTGCGGACTTGAGAATAGATGTTTAGGTTTTGAGCTCCTGCATATGTTACGGACTCGAGAATACATGAATATTAAGCCATGGCCAGACTATTTATCGTGTTGGTTCAACCCTAATGGGTAATCGGGCACTATAATCTTCACCTATGTACAGAGTTCTTTTACGAAGTTTCATCAGGTAGAATTCTGAATGAAGTTTTGGAGATATGTTATTTGAGGTTGGCTAAGTAATGAATATGTTTTGGTTATGAGATTCAAATTAAATTGAAAAGAAAATAAGAACATTTGAGGGTATATATGTGATTGAGCTCAAAATCTTATAAGTTGATGTTGTTTGAATTTTGATAGGTAAACTTTATATAAAAAATGAATTGTGTATGTATTAAATGATTGAGGTAAGTAAATGTTTAATTCTATGAACTTACTAAGTATTTTATATACTTACCCGTGTTACTACTTTTATGTATATTTAGACGTTCAGAACTTGTCGATCAGATTTTCGAGAAGCTTACACCTACCGTCTCTCATTTTGGTAAACTTTTGATGCTTTAAAGTTGGTCACTTGCAGCATTTATATAGGATGGATAGTTTTTGCAAATAATGATAATGTTTTGGCACTTTGGTTATGTATAAACTATATATGTACCCTTGTGATGTTAAGTGATTGGAACCAAATTGATACTTAGTAGATTGATGATAATGGTAAAGGACTTTGGTTGTGTTAGGCAAATGTTATATTTGGTGTGATTGAATTGCGGTTTGAAATGGTTAAAAGTATTCGTAAATATGATATGTTTTGCCTGACGAAATAGATACTTATGTTTTAGACCATTTGATGAACTTTTCCCATTGATATTTTAGTTATAGAAATGATGGTTGTACATGTATGTTTAGGTATGAATAACTTGGCATGAATGGTAAGGAATAGTTGTTATTTAATGGTTGAATTGTGGTGCCAAATGTGGCATATTGGTTAGACATTTAGATTGAATGAAATATGTTATAATTTGGTATATTTTTTGTGTCTCTATTGCATGACTTGAGGCTTAAAAGAACCTAGGTTATATTTGCTTATTGTGGAAGGCATTTTAGGTACATACAATTTGTTACATGACCTGCTACACGGCTGTGTGCCATACACAAGTGTAGGGCACGACCGTGTGGTTTGTTTAATTTAAGTGTAGGATGATTCACACAGTCACAGTGTGTTACACAGCCTAGCAACATGGTCGTGTGACCCTGGATTACATGGCAATAAGGAGTTAAATGCCTTGGGGACACGGCTGTGCGATAGCACCACACGACCTCAACCATATCACATGACCATTTGACCCCTATTTCACTATTTTACCTATATTTTTGTAAAAGTTTTAAAATGGTCCCAATTTAGTTTTGAGCTTGCTTAAGGGCTTTCATAAGCCCGATTGGGACTCAATTTTGATTATAATGTATGTTTAACTTGAACTTAGTTTGTATATATGGATTTATTGGATGTTATTGACTAATTTACTTGTGAATGTTTCAGTTTTATGTGGTAGCATCCTGTAGCTTGGTTTTGGCGACTGGATCGAGTATAGGGTGTTACATGTATGTGAGTTAAACTTGAATTTGGACAAGAGAATTCTCAATTGAAAGAAGAAAATAGAAAGTTATCAAGCAAGTTGAGGCTAAGGAGTCTTTATTGACCAAATAGTTGAACAATCTTCTTAACACTAAAAAAGAGTTGGTTGAAACTAAATTGCCTCTGGAAAAGTTTAATACTAGGAGCAGCGAACTCGATGAAATACTTGTATTAGTAGAAGGGATCTAGGAAGGAATGAACTTGGATTTGTTGACAAAAGGAAACCAATGATGGAAAGCCTTGCAGTGTTTCTAAAAGGAACCAAACAAGGTAAAATAGGTGACAGTTTAACCAAGGATATGATGATTAAGATTGACAAGAAGGTGCATATTCATTCCAGAATAATTTTTATTACTGTAGTACACTGGGGCAAATCAAACCAAAGTGTTTCAAAATGTTACATGATTTGAGGTGGAAATGTTTAGTGCCAGTTGAAGTGCCCACTACACACAACCACTCAAATGACAAAAAGCATAAATAGGTCTAGTGGAAGAAGTAACCATAGTGTTTGCTTGTAGCTCATAGATCTTTAAAGGTTTCTCATAAAGATGATTGGTATTATGCTCCAGACACATGACTGGGAATCAAAACTTCCTTGTTGATTTTGAAGACTACCCTAGTGGTTGGGCTGCATTTGGTGATGGAAAGAAAGATAATATTCTTTAGAAAGGTACTCTTGATGCTTCTGGTTTGCCTAGACTGAAGAATGTACTATTGGTGGAAGGTTTAAAAGATAATCCGGTAAATATAAGCTAGTTGTGTGATCAAGGGATGTTGGTCGACTTCACCAAAGATGGATGTGAATTTTCTGCCAAGACAAAAGAGAAGATTATGGAAGAAGTCCATATCTTTGACAATTTCTATAAGGTTATTCAGACTGTGAAGTGTAACAAAGCAATTGTTTATAAATTAGAACTATGGCATGAGAAGCTTGGGCATATGCACTACAAAGGACTTCAAAGACTGATTTAGTTTGAAGCTGTCAAAGGTATACCTAAGCTAAGAGGAAATGTTTCTAAAGCCCGTAGAAGTTGTCTAATGGGTAAACAACATAGGGAGAAACATTAGAGAGTTTCACAAATCCAGCCACTTAAGCCATGTAACGAACCGATAGTCAGGGGTGCCGGAAAGTACATTTTTGAGACTCCGTTCCTGTAAATCAGACTCGTAAATATTTTTAATAAATATTTACAAAGCTAGTTGTGTAGTTAATTAGGTTTCGGTTAAGCAAATTTGCATGAATTAAAAGTAATTAGCTATAAATTAGGGACCTAATAGTCAGGGGTGTCGGAAAGTGCATTTTTGGGACTCTATTCCCTTAAATCAGACTCGTAAATATTTTTAATAAATATTTACAAAGCTAGTTGTGTAGTTAATTAGGTTTTGGTTATAAAGGCTAAATTGCATACAGTGTGAAAGTTGAATTAAAGATTAAAGAATAATTAAAGGGACTAAAGAATCAATTATGCCTTATTCCATTAATTGGACGGCATTAGTGAATTATTTAGATAATTTACGTGTAAATCTATTTTATATATTTCAATAATTAAAGTTAAAATATATTATAATATGTTATTTTAATTATTAAGTAAATATATATAAACAAGTAAAAGAAAAAGAGATAAAGACATACAAATAAGTTAGAAAGAAAAGAAAGAAAAATAAAAAGAGAAAGAGAAAGAAGATACTAGAGAACGCACGGCCAAGGGCTCCAATGTTTCAAATTTCAATTGGTTAGTCAATTTAGTCCCTTTTTCTTCTAATTTTTATGTTTTTGGAATCTCAGTACCTAGGGTTACCCGACCCATGTTGAAATTTTAGTATTGATTGAGTTTTTAAATGTTGTTAATGTTGAATAATTTTATTTTTAGGGATTAAATTGATATATTTTTAAGTTAGAAATGAAAAAGGATTAAATTGTAGAATAAAATGTAAAATTTGAGTAATAGAGACTAAATTATGAAAAATTCAAAAATTAAGGGTTTAAGTGAAAATATGGAGTTAAATTTAGTTTAAAGTGAAATTTGTATAAAAATATAGAATTAATTGTAAAGAATAAAAATTAGTCTAGGTTTAGGGACTAAATTCAAAATTTAAGGGTTTAAGTGAAAATATGGAGTTAAATTTAGTTTAAAGTGTTAGGCAAATATTGAGTAAAAATTGAAATATTCAATATGAAATTGAGTTTTGTTATATAGATGAATTTTAATTGTTTTAATTCCGTAGCTAACGTCGTACCAGAATTTTCGACTAAAAATGGAAAGGATAAAATCGATGTCGAATAGCTCGGAATTCCTAGTTTGTATTTCTATAATCCGATCTTGGTTGTTAATTGTTATAATTCAATTTAATGCATACGGTAAGTGTTGAGGTGAGTAATTGACATTTTGATAATTGATTAAAATGGATTGAATTGGTAGATACATATTGAATGTATTGATTATTGAATTGAAATAAATATATATGTGTAAATGTGATAATGTGCAAATATATATTAATGTGAAAGTTGGATATTGATTATTATAGATTGAATTTAATTCATGTGTATATATGTGATTATATGAAAAATTAGTATTGGATATTGGTTATATTTGAAAAGTGAAATTAAACCCTATTACCTGTATCAGGCTGAGTCAGATATAAATGGCATGCCATAAGATAGGAAGAGTTCAGGGATTTCTTCGACTTCGAGTCGATGAGGCACTGGGTGTCAATTCACTTCGGTTTAACCGATGAGACGCTGGGTGTCAAATGTATATAGCGCTGGGCACATATTACTTCGAATTTATCCGATAAGGCTTTGGGTGCCAAACTGGTGTGTTGGTTGGATCCGTGTATCCGTTCAAGTCCGAGTCGTGTTAATGGAGGTAATTTAATAAAACGGAACTATGATTGATATTGTATGTGAATTGAAAATGTGATAGTGATTTGGAACATGAAAATGAGATACATAAGTTATGTACTCATGAATTGGATATGGAATGGATAATGTTATTGTTTAAATGATATGTGGATCAAATTGTGAAAAGCTATTATATAGTAAGTGATGAGAATTGAGTATGGTATGAAATGATGTATTCATAAATTGAGTATTGGATAACTATTGTCATTGTATGAATAAATGTGATTTGATATGTGAATAACTATTTATATAGGAATTGTGCATATGATATTATCTTGTCTTTAAATATTCGGATTATAGAAATACCATTGAGTTTTACTCAGCGTACGGTTTTGTTTTTTTGTACGCAGGTTAAGCACTTCTCTTTTGATCGCGATTCAGCATCCAATAACGATCCTGAACTCAAATGTGGTGATGTTTATCTTTTTTGTTGGCATGTACCTAGTATGTCTAAATGATAGTTATTTTGTGGATGGATTGTAGGTGAAGTTATAAGTGTAATGTTGGTTTGGTATATATATATATAAACATGTGTTTGTGTTTAAAGCCATAGTATGGCATGGTAAATTGAACCAAAGCTTGGTATGTGCATGTGAATTTAAGTTAATATTTTAGGTCAATATGAGCTAGGTCAAACTGATGGATTTTGGCATGTTTATAATCTTCATTTGAATGATGCATTAATGATATGTTTTGATGATATAAATGTGGTACCAATGAAGGTACATTGGTTAGGCACCTAGGATGATTGTTTTGACACGTTTTGAATGTATTTGATCGTGTTTTAAACTAGTTAAACAAATGGTCTTTGAGTTGTTTAATGTCAAAGCTTGTAGGAAATGGTGAATTTGTTGTTTAAGGCACATTTTTGGTCCACGCAGCCAGACACACGAGCGTGTGACTCAACCATGTGAGACACACTGCTAGCACACAGACGTGCGAGGCCATTTCATAAGGGTACACGGCCTGGCACATGGGCATGTGACGTGACTCACATAGCCTGGCCACACGGCCGTATGTAACCCTACAATTAAAAGTTTTTAATTTTTTTTTCCAAAAATTTTCAAATGTTCCCAATTTAGTCTCAAACCATTTCTAAAGTATTTTTTAAACTTTCAAAGACTTTAATAAATGACTCTATGCATGTTAATGATGAATCATTTTATGATTTTTGAAATGTTTGAAATGAATGATTAGATTATGATTACTCAGTAATGCTTTAAAACCTTATTCTGGCGACGGATACGGGTTAAGGGTATTACACTTAGTGGTATCAAAGCTTACAAGTGTAGCCGATTCTAGGACTAAATTGAGCTCGGAATTGAGTCTAGAGGTACATGCCATAATTCAGTCGAATTAAGTCAGGATTTGGATATTGATATATATATATTTTTTATATTTGAAAATTTTGAATGATTATAATGACGATGTTGATCAAGAGATGCACACCGGAGATGATGTCCTTAATGAGTTAGATGGAACCGAATCGATAACACCAACTGTTAATCCAATTAGTACCCAACAACCTAACATTAAGCGAGGTAACATTGAGGAAAGAGATGATTCACAATTACTTAGAGCTATTGCTAATGCTCTTCAGTGTGTGGCAGGAACCACATCCGCTAGGGCATCAGCACCTATTGTTCATCGAGCTCCGATTAAAGAGTTACGTAGATACTGTGTGACTGAATTCTTAGGATTGGATTGAATCCACTAAACGCATTTTACAACAACTTGAATGTAACTTGCGTGAAAGCATAATATGTGTTGTTTCTCTACTGCAAGAAGACGTATATACTTGGTGGCAGTCAGTGACATGCTATGTATCCGCGTATCAGGTGAATTGGGAATTCTTTCAAAAGGAATTCCAAAAGAACTATATTGGTGATATATATATATCGAAGATAGAAGACAAGAGTTTTTTATGCTGAAACAAGGTGGGATGTCTGTGGTTGATTATGAACGAAAGTTTTCACGACTTAGTAGTATGCTGTTGAGTTTATGCCAATTAAAATTGATAAGTGCAAGCGATTTTTACTTGGTTTACATGATGAGTTGCGAGTTCAGTTAGTATCACACAGAATTACTGAATTTGTGGATTTAATTAAACGGGCGAGAATGGTAGAACAAGTTCTGGGTTTTGATAAAAAGACTGAAAATACCCATACTATTGGAAAACATTCTGGAGCTACTAGTTCAAATCCACAATCAAAGAGATCAAAAGAATTTTGTGGTAGCTGGAGGTCAAATTTTAAGTCAGATAGAGCTAATAGAAATCGTGATAGACAATCGATTGTGTTTACGGTAGTGTGCAAGGTTCATCCAGGGATACTGATATTTCAAACTGTAAGCACTGGTGGTGAATGCTGGAAGTTAACTCGAGGTTGTTTTCATTGTGGATCTACAGAGCATTTTGTTAAGAAGTGTCTGAAGAATGAGAATGCTACACCTGTTACTTCTTAGAGATCTATGCCATCTCCTAGGGGTTGTGGGTCAAGTCGAAGTGGATCATTTTCGAGAGGGGTGCTAGAAAGGGAAATGATGTTGTTACTCATCAGTCGGAGGCTAGAGCGCCAGTCCAAGCTTATGCTGTGTGGACTCGTGAGGATGGCGATGCTAATGACATTGTGACAGGTATCTTTTTATTACATCAGAACCTGTTCATGCTTTGATAGATCCGGGATATTCGTATTCGTATGTTAATATTGAATTGGTCAAGTTGGAAAGTTTAAAATATGAGACGTCTAGAGTATCGATGTCTTGTCTAGTCTATTGGGACAATCTGTATTAGTGGATTCGGTGTGTAGGATATGTTCGTTAGTGATACAGAATATAACCTTCCCTGTTGATTTGTTAATAATGCCGTTTGGCAATTTTGATATGATTTTGGGTATGGATTGGCTAACAGAGCACTGGGTGATTCTGGATTGTTGTAAAAAGAAGTTTGTTGTTCAGAGTGAAAGTGGTAGTATGATTGAGGTGAATGGTGTTCTGTAACGGTCAGGTTTGTACAAGTGTACATAGTCGTTATCAAGTAATAAGTAAGTATCGAGTTATTGTCTCCACAGGCATTATACTTGTGCTAAGTCTGTTAATTATAAAAATATTATTAACAACTTGGTAAATAGAAACACAAATTGATTTGGAAGTGTTAATTAAAAATATGTAAAATTAATCTAGATGCAATTATCTTTAATTTGATTTATCCTAACATGCAACTATATGAATGAAATAGATTTTAGCAGAATTAACACAATAAATAACAATTATAACATAAATAAGCTAGGACAATTTCTTTAATTAAACTCAAATTATTATCAACATGCTTATCAATATTTGGAAAAACATTCCATGGCAACTTGATCTTTCATGAGTTTGGAAACCACAATAGGTCCTTTCGGAATCCTTTACTTAGTAAATACACATTTTACTGATCCTTATTTACTAAGGGTTTCTTAGTATTCATGTGACGTAACAAGGACGTGTTAGGTTTGAAATAGTTTAATCACACAAATCTAAAAACTATGCAGATAACAGAGCCTGGTTAGGGTTGTTATGCAACCTACAATTTAATCGGGTTAAGATCTAAATTGAGCATGCACATTTCAATTATGCGTCCATTAGCCGTGGTCTGTTTAGGATCGCTCAGCTAATTTAGGTGCATTTCAATCACGTATAAACGAAGTCCAGACTTAATTCTAATTGAAAACATGATTGATTGAGGCACAAATATTATAAGCATGAATCAAATAATTATTATTTAATCAAATTAATTATCCTAACTTAAATAAACTTAAGCTATCATTGTTGTAAACAAGAACATTGAACACATAGCAAACATTCTTGAGTTAAATTAAAGAAAAGAAAGATTAAACCCAAATCAAAGTAGCTGTCACCCAAGACTCTGACTGACGAGGGCTCCTTCGTTCCTTCGCTTTGCTTATTTGCTAATGGCTCTCCGAGTTGGCTGAAAAGGGCTCTTTAAGAGGCTAATTTTCTAAAAAGATGATTATAGGCATGAAGGGGAAAGAAAGCTAAGAGAGTTGAGAGAGGAAAGAATGATGAACGAGTGAGGGATGATTAAAAAATTGAGAAATGAGCTCTTATTTATAGGTGAGGCAAGGGAGCCAGTTTGCTTAAAATAGGAGTGTCCATCTTTTAAAACTTCTTCCAAGGGTGGCCGGCCATGATTTGTGAAAGTGTGGCTGATTTTTGCTTGATTTAAGTGCCACAACATGATCAGGATCAAGACTCGGTCAATTGCAAATCCTCAGGTAAATCTCTAATTTCTTCAACTCTTCAAGGAGCTTGTGAATTAAACCAAAATTTGATTTATGAACAACCATATGCAGCCGAATTCTCGGTTGACTTGGTTCTCTATTTGGATGGTTTTATAATGAAAATAAAGCTCACAGACTTGTCCAAAAATATTAGATAATTTAGAAGACCAAAGAATATAATTTAACCACTTTAATTAATCAATTTACTTAATTAATTAAAACCCAATTTATTAACGAAATATATTAAAATAAATTATTAAATATAACGTTATATTTTATTATTTAATTTAATCATGCATGGCCCACTTTATAGCTTGAAAATATAATATGCTCAAATTAATATAAAAGAAGCCATTTTCTGCATGAAAATTATATAATAAAGCATAAAATCACATTTTAATAATTTCTATGTCCTAATTTCATATTTTCATATATTTCATTAATTTATTAAACAATTACTTGGTTTTAACAACAAATTTAAGTAAAAAGGTGATAAATTATAAGCGAAAAATCCTATATATTTCTCAGTTTACATGTTGAATGAGTGGTTCAATTCGTATCATTTTAGCAATTCGAACTGATAAACTTTTTAATCAAGGTTGTGACGCTTTTCTAGCCTATGTTATTAACTCGAATTCTGGTGATAGTCAGCGCAGTAAAATTTGAATTATTTGCGAATTCCCTGATGTGTTTCCCGAGAAATTACATGGATTACCACCAGATCAGGAGGTTAAGTTCACAATTGAAGTGTTTCCTGGTACGGCTCTGGTGTCAATATCCCCCAATTGTATGTCACCCACGGAGTTGAAAGAATTAAAGGTACAATTGCAAGATTTATTGGATCGTAGCTTTATACATCATAGTATATCGCCTTGGGGAGCTCCAATGCTTTTCGTCAAAAAGAAAGATGGTTCGATATGACTTTGTATTAACTATCGGCAACTGAATAAGTTGACAATTAAGAATTAATGCCCTCCACCCCGTATTGATGGCTTATTCGATCAAATAAAAGGAGCTTCTGTCTTTTAAAATATCGATTTGAGATCGGGTTACTATCAGTTGAAAGTGAAAGATAGTGATGTACCGAAGGCGGCATTTCGTACGCATTATGGCCATTATGAGTTCTTAGTAATGCCTTTTGGATTGACGAACGCTCTGGCAGCATTTATGTATCTTATGAACTGTATTTTCCGACCGTATCTGAATCAATTTGTGGTAGTTTTTTATTGATGATATTTTGATCTATTCGAAATCTTAATCCGAGCATGAGCAACACCTCAGAATTGTTCTGCAAGTGTTACGAGAGAAACGGTTATACAGAAAGCTTAGTAAGTGTGAATTCTAGTTATCAGAGGTTGTATTTTTGGGTTATGTTATCTCAGCAGATGGAATTAGAGTTGATTCGAAAAGGATCGAGGCAATTGTTCAGTGAAAAGCATCGAGGAATGTGTCATAGATTTGTAGTTTTCTTGGATTAGCTAGTTATTACTGAAGATTTGTAAATGGATTTTTGAAAATAGGTTTTCCAATGACAAATTATTGCATAAGAATGTTCAATTCGTCTGAGATGATCAGTGTCAAGAAAGTTTTGAAAAATTAAAGTAGATGTTGACTGAAGCGCCAGTTTGAACATTACCAGAATTGGGAAAGGATTTTGTTGTTTATAGTGATGCTTACTTGAGCGGTATTGGTTGTGTTTTGATGCAAGATGGGAAAGTGATCGCTTATACGTCTCGTCAGCTAAAAAAGCATGAATGCAATTATCCGATTCATGATTTAGAGCTAGCTGCTGTGGTTTTTACTCTAAAGATCTGGAGACATTGCCTGTACGGCGAAAAGTGTCATATCTATATTGATCATAAGAGTCTCAAATACCTTCTATCTAAAAAGGAGTTGAATTTGAGACAATGCCATTGGGTCAAACTTCTGAAGGATTTTGATTGCGTTATTGATTACCACCCTGGTAAAGCTAACATTGTAGCTGATACGTTGAGTAGAAAATCAATAGTTGAATTGTGGCAATGTTTACTCAGCTCAGTATCAATAACGATGGAAGCCTATTGGCTGAATTAAAGATCAAACCGATGATGTTTGATCAGATAAAGTCAGCACAATTAGAAGATGACAAGTTGACGAACAAAAAAGGAATAGTTCAGAATAGTATATTAGAAAATTTCAGCATTGATGATTGTGGTTGCTTAAGATTTCATAATCAAATCTGCATTGTGGATGTTTCTAAATTAAAAGACTTGATACTTCGCGAAACTCATGATAGTCCTTTTACTTCGTATCCTGGAGGAACGAAAATGTATTGCTATCTGCGAGAATCTTATTGGTGGCAAGGAATGAAAAGAGATGTGATCGAGTATGTGGCTAAATGTTTAACTTGTCAGCGAGTTATGGCAGAACATTAGGTTCCCACTGGATTACTTCAACCTATTTCTATTCCTAAATGGAAATGGAATCGTAGCACAATGGATTTTGTAACGGGGTTACCTTTATCGGCAAGTAAGAAAAATATTATATGGGTGATTGTTATCGACTTACGAAATTGGCTCATTTCATTGCGGTCAGGACTGATTGGTCACTTCAAAAGCTTGCTGAAGTTTATATTCAAGAAATCGTGATATTGCACGGTGTCCCTATGTCAATGATCTCTTATCGAGATCCACGGTTCACTTCGATATTTTGGAAATAGTTGCATGAATCTCTTGGTATGCGACTTAATTTTAGCATAGATTTTCACCCTCAGACTGAAGGACAATCTGAGCCTGTTATTCAAATTTTGGAAGGTATGCATCATACTTGTGTTATTGATTTTAAATTTCTTACCTTTGGCCAAATTTGTATAGATCAATTGCTTTAGATCGAGTATTCAAATGGCTCTGTATGAAGCCTTATACGGTCGTAAGTGTCGAACGCCTGTTTTTTGGATGGAATTGAGTGAAAGAATAATGATCGGGCCAGAATTAATTCAAGAAATGAAAAACATTGTTAAGAAAATTTAAGATAGATTGAAGACAACTTTCAATAGAAAGAAATAATATGTAGATTTGAAATGTCGAGATATTGAATATTCTGTTGGCGATAAAGTTCTTAAAGTATCACATTGTAAGAAAATTTTGAGATTTGGTCGAAAAGGGAAGTTGAGTCCTTGTTTTATCAGACTGTATGAGATAATAAAAAGAGTAGGACCAGTTGCATATTGTTTACCTTTGTCTGCGGAACTACAGAAAATGCATGACATTTTTCACGTTTCAATGCTTAGAAGATATCGATCGGATCCATCTCACATTATTTTGACGAAAGATATTGAGATTCAGTCTGATTTGTCATACGTAGAAGAACCGATTGAGATTTTGGCGCGTGAGGTGAAAGAGTTGCGTAATAAACGAGTCCCGTTAGTGAAAGTACTATGGCGCGGTCATTGTGTTGAGGAAGCAACTTGGGAACTAGAAGAGATGATGAGATCTCAGTATCCTCACCCCTTTTCAGGTAAATTTCGGGGATGAAATTTAATTAGGGGGAGAATTGTAACGCCCCGATAGTCAGGGGTGTCAGAAAGTGCATTTTTAGGACTCTATTCCCGTAAATCAGACTCGTAAATATTTTTAATAAATATTTACAAAGCTAGTTATGTAGTTAATTAGGTTTAGGTTAAGCCAATTTGCATGAATTAAAAGTAATTAGATATAAGGGTTAAATTGCATACAGGGTGAAAGTTGAATTATAGATTAAAGAATAATTAAAGGGACTAAAGAAGCAATTATGCCTTATTCCATTAAGTGGATGGCATTAGTGAATTATTTAGATAATTTACATGTAAATTTATTTTATACATTATAATAATTAAAGTTAAAATATATTATAATATGTTATCTTAATTATTAAGTAAATATATATATAAATGATAAACCATAAGAGTAACATATTTTAATCCCATGCTTAGCATGTTTTTGGATGATTTCTCCTTGATTTTATTGAATTTGATGCTCTTAATCCTCTAAATTCATATTTTATACTTAGGTGAGCATGGGAGAGTGAAAAGAATGAGAAACGGGCCGAAAATGGAGAAAATGGGCCGACATGGGAAATCAACATGGCCTGGACTTCGTCACACGGGTAGACCACATGTCCGTGCCCCTTTAACAGCTTCGACCACGGCCTGAAGCAATCGCACACGAGTGTGTTACATGGCCGTGTGCCTATCGGGCCCAAGTCTATTTCTACTCAGAAAAGGGCAATGTTAAGGGTTTTTAGGCATTCTAAAGCCCATTTAAACATGTGAGAGGAGATACTTGGGGGAGACACAGCGTAGGAGGCAGGGAATTACTCAAGGGAAGCCGATTGATCCATCTCAGAAGCCGGATTCTCCTTCAAGACTGAAGATCTCTCCTCAATTTCCTTTTAGGAGTTTTGGGTTTTCTTTATGTTTTGTATTCATTCTTCTGAGATGTTTTATTTCATAATTATGAACTAAAACCCCTAAATACCTAAGGGGGATGAAACCTAAGACGGATCTTGTTATTATTTTCTGAATTATATGATAAATATTTGTCTTGTTCTTAATTATGAATTCTTCTTGTCTTAATATTCCAGGATATTGATTCAAGTGTTGATGTGCTTATTCAGAGGAGGAATAGACCCTGTTTAAGAGTAGATCACTCATAATTAAGCGGAGTTGATTGCCACGCCTAGAGATAGGGGGACAAGATTTTGCCGGATTAGGGTGAATCCTAATAAGGGAATCCATAGATCGAGTTAATCCAACACTAGGGTGCTAATTAGAAAGAGATTTCGATTAATCAACCTAGGGTTAGATGTTATTAGTCTTGAATAGGGATAATAATATAACTTAGGGATTTCTACGGATCAAGTCAAATGAATAAATCGTCTAATTCAGAGTCAGATAACAAGTGAAGTCTAGGTGGATTTACCTTTAGGTATTGTCTCCATCAATCAGTCTTTCCCAAAAGTTTTCCCCAATTCATTCTTTGTGCACTTTTTAGTAATTAGTTAGATAAAACAAACCCCTTTTATTTTTTTTAAGGCTAAATAATAGAAAGAGAGTTAATACTAGTACTTTTAGTTCCTTTGGGTTAGACAATCCGGTCTTGCCTAAACTATACAACTGTTCGATAAGGTGCGCTTGCCTTTGTCGTGATAGTTAGTTTTCAAGAGTGATTAATTATAAATTTATAAAACTTATCACGAAACATCACGGATCAATAAACAAGTAAAAGAAAAATAGATAAAAACATACAAATAAATTAGAAAGAAAATAAAGAAAAATAAAAAGAGAAAGAGAAAGAAGATAGGAGAGAACGCACGGGCAAGGGCTCCAATTTTTCAAATTTCAATTGGTTAGTCAATTTAGTCCCATTTTCTTCTAATTTTTATGTTTTTGGAATCTCGGTACCTAGGGTTACCCGACCCATGTTGAAATTTTAGTATTGATTAATTTTTTAAATGTTGTTAATGTTGAATAATTTTATTATTAGGGATTAAATTGATATATTTTTAAGATAGAAATGAAAAAGGATTAAATTGTAGAATAAATTGTAAATTTTGAGTAATAGGGACTAAATTATGAAAAATTTAAAATTTAGGGGTTTAAGTGAAAATAGGGAGTTAAATTTAGTTTAAGGTGAAATTTGTATAAAAATATAGAATTAATTGTAAAGAATAAAAATTAGTCTCGGTTTAGGGACTAAATTAAAATTTAGGAAAATATTGAGTAAAAATTGAAATATTCAATATGAAATTGAGTTTTGTTATATTGATGAATTTTAATTGTTTTAATTCCGTAGCTAACGTTGTATCGGAATCTTCGACCAAAAAGGAAAGGATAAAATCGATGTTGAATAGCTCGAAATTCCTAGTTTGTATTTCTATAATCCGATCTTGGTTGTTAATTGTTATAATTCAATTTAATGCATATGGTAAGTGTTGAGGTGGTGTAATTGACATTTTGATAATTGATTGAAATGGATTGAATTGGTAGATACATATTGAATGTATTTATTATTGAATTGAAATGAATATATATGTGTAAATGTGATAATGTGCAAATATATGTTAATGTGAAAGTTGGATATTGATTATTATAGATTGAATTTAATTCATGTGTATATGTGTGATTATATGAAAAATTAGTATTGGATATTGGTTATATCTGAAATGTGAAATTAAACCGTATTAATTGTATCAGGCTGAGTCGGATATAAATGGCATGCCATAGGATAGGAAAAGTTCAGGGATTTCTTTGACTTCGAGTCGATGAGGCACTGAGTGTCAATTCGCTTTGGTTTAACCGATGAGATGCTGGGTGTCAAATGTAAATAGCACTAGGCACATATTACTTCGAATTTATCCGATGAGGCTTTGGGTGCCAAACTGGTGTGTTGGTTGGGTCGTGTATCCGTCCGAGTCCAAGTCCTGTTAATAGGGGTAATTAAATAAAACGGTACTATGATTGATATTATATGTGAATTGAAAATGGAATAGTAATTTGAAACATGAAAATGAGATACATGAGTTATGTACTCATGAATTGGATATGGAATGGATAATGTTATTGTTTAAATGATATGTGGATCAAATTGTGAATAGCTATTATATAGCAAGTGATGAGAATTGAGTATGGTATGAAATGATGTATTCATGAATTGAGTATTGGGTGACTAGTGTCATTGTACGAATAAATGTGGTTTGATATGTGAATAACTATTTATATAGAAATTGTGCATATTATATTATCTTGTCTTTAAATATTTAGATTATAGAAATACCATTGAGTTTTACTCAGTGTAGGCTTTTGTTTTTTCATGTGCAGGTTAAGCACTTCTCTTTTGATCGCCGATTCAGCATCCAACAACGATCCCGAACTCAAATGTGGTGATGTTTATCTTTTGTGTCGGCATGTACCTAGTATGTCTAAATGATAGTTATTTTGTGGATGGATTGTAAGTGAAGTTATAAATGTAATTTTGGTATGGTGTATATATATATATATATATATATATATATAAATAAATGTGTTTGTGTTTGAAGCCATAGTATGGCATGGTAAATTGAACCAAAGCTTGGTATGTGCATGTGAATTTAAGTTAATATTTTAGGTCAATATGAGCTAGGTCAAACTGATGGATTTTGGCATGTTTATAATCTTCATTTGAATGATGCATTAATGATATGTTTTGATGATATAAATGTGGTACCAATGAAGGTACATTGGTTAGGCACCTAGGATGATTGTTTTGACACGTTTTGAATGTATTTGATCGTGTTTTAAACTAGTTAAACAAATGGTTTTTGAGTTGTTTAATGTCAAAGCTTGTAGGAAATGGTAAATTTGTTGTTTAAGACACATTTTTGGTCCACGCAGCCAGACACACGAGCGTGTGACTCAACCATGTGAGACACACTGCTAGCACACAGACGTGCGAGGCCATTTCATAAGGGTACACGGCCTGGCACATGGGCATGTGACGTGACTCACATAGCCTGGCCACACGGCCATATGTAACCCTACAATTAAAATTTTTTAATTTTTTTTTCCAAAAATTTTCAAATGTTTCGGATTTAGTCTCAAACCGTTTCTAAAGTGTTTTTTAAACTTTCAAAGACTTTAATAAGGGACTCTATTCATGTTAATGATGATATCATTTTATGATTTTTGAAATGTTTGAAATGGATGATTAGATTACGATTACTCGGTACTGCTCTGAAATCCTATTTCGACGACGAATACGGGTTAAGGGTGTTACAAGCTACTAGAGTTACTTCAATGGATTTGATAAGTCCTATGCAGATAGAGAGTATTGGTGGCAAGCACTATGTACTAATGTGTGTGGATGACTACTCCAGATACACTTGGGCGAGATTCCTTAGAGACAAGGGTGACACCTTTGAAAGTTTCAAGAAGCTATGTGGAACGCTGATGAATGAAAAAGGTCATGTGATTGACATGATAAGAAGGATTAGGAGTGACCTTGGAAGGGAGTTTGAGAATAAGAATTTTGCATATTACTATGAAGATGAAGGGATTAAGCTTGAGTTTTTTGCTCCAAAAACTCCACAATAGAATAGAGTTGTTGAATGCAATAACAGAACAGTTCAAGAGATGGCTAGAGTGATACTCAACAGTAAAGGAATTACTCATAAGTTCTAGGCTGAGACTGTTAACATATGATCAATAGTGTTCATCTTAACCCAACCTAGTGGGTACTCTTTGTTTTATTAGATTCTACTACAATTCTATAATAAATATGTTTGCGAGAGAATATACAACAAGGGTAAGGAATGATGCATGTGGTAACACTAGTATAATTAAAGAACCTCGGGAAGAAAATGATAATGATATCCATTAAAATATTAAAAAAAAACATAAGATAACAAGGTAGCTTTGAGGGTGTAACTATGGTGAAAGATATTAATAATTATGTGATTTTCTTATAACACCCCTAACCCATATCTGTCGCCAGAACAGAGTTACGGAGCATTACCAGAATTTACAGATCAAGTAAACAGATATTTCACATCATATAGTATTCATATCATAAATCAAACATAAAGTCCCTTATATGAGCCCTCGAGGCCCTAAATACACAATAGAAATAGTTTGGGACAAAACTAGAAACTCAGAAAATTTTTCAAAAAGCATCAAAATTTTTCCAAGGTACAGGAGATACACGGCTATGTGGCCAGGCCGTGTGGCTCACACGGTCAGCAGACACATCCGTGTCTCAAGCTGTATGGACATTCGAAATAGGGACACACGACCGTGTCCCAACTCGTGTCCAAACTTATTATGTCTTTGACTTAGGCCACACAGCCAAGCCACATGCCTGTATGCTAGGCCATGTGAGCATACTAACTTGCATTAATAACGTGCAGGGGTTACACGGCCAAGCCACACGCCCATGTGCTAGGCCGTGTGAATAATTTGAGCATTCTGTTTTGCAATTTATAAGATGCAGGGGACACACAGCCAAACCACACACCTGTGTGCTAGGCCGTGTGAAAAATTTTAAGTATACTGACTTGTGCAAATTTTTAAGATACAGGGGATACATGACCGTGTCACATGACACACGGCTGAGACTGCAACACCCCTAACCCGTATCCGACACCTGAACAGGGTTACGAGGCATCATCGGACTTTCAACACAATCAATCATACAATTCAAATCATAAATCCTCAACCAAATTAAGACCATTTGCATTCAATCATAATGTCCCTATTACGAGCCTATGAGGCCCAAAACATGCATTTGAAGTGGTTCGGGACTAAACCGAGAACTCATGAAATTTTAGGAAAACTTAAAAAATTTCAATCTAAAGGGGCCACACGCCCGTGTGCCCTGGCCGTGTGTCTCATACGGCCAAGAGACCCGCTCGTGTTCTAGGCCGTGTGGACATTCAAAATGGGATCATATGGCCATGTCCCAGCCCGTGTCTGACCCAGTGTAACTCTCTGACTTGTGCCACACGGCCAACCACACGTCTGTGTGACTAGCCCATGTGAAAACTGGGTGCCACACGGCCAAGCCACACGCCCGTGTGCTAAGCCGTATGAACAAAAATAGGCCATTTACCAAGCCAAGTTGCCACCCAAATTTGCATATATCAACTCCAACCCAATCAGCACACAACCATGGCATAAATAGGCATTTAACATCAACTCCAACCAAGCACATTTCATACCATTTCAATATCAACGAAACAAGGCACACAAATACCACAATATACCATTTAATCTCATACCAAAACTCATAATCTCAATTCATCAATATGGTCATTTCCAAACATGCATTATTTTACCAAAATTCACAAACATACCAATTTCAAATCTCAACCATTTATTACCTTCAATACTAAATATCAATAAGCCATTTACCAAGCAACTATAAATCACATATCAAAGGCCATTGCACATATATATATATATACATCACCAAATAAGCCAAATCAATTGGCTAAAAACATAACAAATACATGTAAGCTTTCATTAGCCAAAATGACCTATACATGCCATTATAACCAAAATTAACAAACCGTGGGTGCCAAAATAGCCGATAGATAGTGTGATGAGATCTTCACCAACTTCCAACCTGAACGAGCTTTCGATATCTAAGCACACAAAGAAATTAACACCAAGTAAGCATGAAATGCTTAGTAAGTTCATAATTCAAAAATAAAGCTTACCAATTCAACTTTATAGCATAATCCATTTAAGTCAATCCAACATGTCTTGGCCTTAGCCTAACAACCATAACCTCTCCATTCTAAAATATTTCAAAAATTAGCAAATCATTTCAAAACGTCATAATATAAGTACACATTACTTATGTGCATTCATATTTTCAAGCATATAGCTAAACATATTTCAATTGTCTAAAACTCTTATCTTTCCATATTTTCATAACAATTTTAATCGACAATTATGCCGATTTTTCCTTCTTCTCATATCCGTTGAACCACAATTTAAATGAATAAAATACTATATCATAACTCAATTTGTCCCAAAAGCCTAACACATAATCATAGACCAAGTTTACCATGTATTTATACCTTATAAATATATACCATTAATCACAAGATTAACATAAAATCATTCCCACAATGATCATGAACTTTCAACTTAATGGATTCAATATTCAATTGAATTTTCATACATACCTGTACCGATACATGACTATCTCTCATCATTTCATATCTTCGATATACTCATTGAACCATTTGGAATAATATCAGATACTCAGGAATCTCACTCACTAATTGCCAATACATAGCCTAAGCTACCTCGATCTCGCACACTAAGTGCCAATATCATGGCCCAAAGCCAGCTCGATCTCCACACTAAGTGCCAATATCATGGCCCAAAGCCAACTTGATCTCGCACATTAAGTGCCAATATCATGGCTCGAAGCCAACTCAATCTAACCCATAATGACATGTCATTCGTATCCTAATCTATTCCTAAGATTCAACCGAAATTTCTCATCTGTTGAATGTTCGTAGAATATTTTCGTAAGGTCGTATCCATAATCAATTCAATCCAATTTCATATTATGGCAAAATTACCATTTTGCCCCTAAACATTTGATTTCTTTACAATTTAGTCCATAGGCTCGTAAAATGAAATTCATGAAATTTCACTATACCCAAGCCTAGCCAAAAATTAAACATGCTCACAACAGCCTATACATTACACAATTTCACATATTTATCACACAATTTTCACATATTTAACCCCTAATTGATAATTTTATCAAAAATTACTTAACAAAATTTGTTTATCAAATTCAAAAACCCTAACATATTCATCAATGGAAAAACTCAAATACTTCAATAGTTCTGCAAATTAGTCCTCGGGTTAGCTATATTAAGCTACAACGATCCTGAAAACATAAAAATAATTAAAAACGGGACGAAAAATACTTACATGCAAGCAAGATAGAGATAGCCCAAAGAAGCTTCATCTATGGCTGCCATTTTGTTTGAAATTTCGGTGGAGGAAAGAAAAATAAAGATGAAACCTACTTTAGTTTTATTTATTTTATCATTTATTTTTTTACCAAATTAACTTTTAAAACATTTAATAATTACACTAATGCCAAGCCATCAAAATCCACTCTCTCTTTAATGGACTATTCACCAAATAAGGACTTTTACATTAAATTTCTATAGCTATTTAATACCTTTAGCTATTAGAACTCAACTTTTGCACTTTATGCGATTTAGTCCTTTTTCACAAATTAAGCACTCAAATAATAAAATTTCTTCACGAAACATTTATACCATAATTCTAATATGCTGTAAATATTAAAGTAATATTAAAATAAATATTTTGACCCCAAATTTGTGGTCCCAAAATCACTATTCTGATTTGACTAAAAACGGGTTGTTACAACTCTCCCTCCCTCAAGAATTTTCGTCCCCGAAAATCTTACCAGAAAATAAGTTAGGGTATTGTTCCCTTATAACTTCCTCAAGCTCCCACATAGCCTCTTCCACACAGTGACGTTGCCACTGAACTTACTAAAGCTATGCTTTTAATTCTCAACTCTTTAATCTCTTGAGCAAAAATTCTAATCGGCTCTTCACTATACGACATATTAGGCTGAATTTCAATCTCTACTGGAAAAATTATATGCGAAGGGTCTGACCGATATCGTCGTAACATCAATACAAGGAAAACATTATGGATCTTTTCAAATTTTGACAGTAAAACTACCCGATATGCCACAAGCCCTATTCTCTCGATAATCTCATACGGTCCGATAAATCGCAAACTTAATTTTTCCTTTACGAACAAAATGAATAATCCTCTTCTACGGCAATACTTTCAAAAACACCCTTTCGCCTCTTTGAAATTCGATATCTTTAAGTTTCAAATCCGCGTACGACTTCTATCGATCTAAAGTTGTTTTCAAACTGTCACGGATTACTTTCTCTTTCTCTGCAGTCTTTTTGATCACATCAGCCCCGTGTATCTTTTTCTCACTGAGCTCAGTCTAATATAACAAAGTTCTTTAATTATGAACATATAAAACTTCATACGGTGCCATCTTATACTCGACTTAAAAATTTTATTATACGTGAATTTGACCAACGGTAAATATTTTTCCTAGTTACCTTCGAACTCTAAAACACAGTCATGAAGTATATCGTCAAGAATCTGAATCACTCTCTGAGACTTACCATCGGTCTGAGTATGAAATTTACTGCTAAAAGTGCATCTGCGTACTTAGAACCTCCTATAACTTTTTCCAAAATCCTGATATGAACCTCAGATCTCTATTCAAAAAATAGAGATTAACACTCTGCATAATCTGACAATCTCTGAAACATATAACTCAGCCAATCTGTATATGAGAAATCTGTACATACTGGAATAAATATCTAGATTTTGTCAAACGATCAACACCAACCCGATAGCATTTTTTTCTTTTTCAGAGATAAGGATAACCCCGATACGAAGTCCATCGTAACTTTATCCTCTTTCCACTCTGGTATCATCACTGGTTGTAAAAGTCCTGAAAGCATTTTGATGTTCAGCTTTGATTGTTGACAAATCAAACATCTAAATACAAAATCAAAAATGTCGCGTTTCATCACTAATGATAGCTCTTGGGGTTCCAAACCTTGTGAACACATGTTTCTGCAAGAACTTAATTACAACCTTCAAATCGTTTGTCAGATAAGCTTCAGCCTCGACCCACTTGGACACATAGTCCACTGCTACCAATATATACTTGTGAGCAAAAGACAGAGGGAAAGGACTAAGAAAGTCAATATCCCATACATCTAACAATTCTACCTCAATGATGTTTGTTCGAGGTATCTCATTTCTGTTGGTGACATTTCTGACCCTTTGACATCGGACACAGCTCTTTACGTACGCATATGCATCCTTCAATAGTGTTGGCCAAAAGAATCCGACTTGCAATACTTTGGCCGACGTACGAGTTCCTCCGAAGTGTCCTCCACTCGGAGCTGAGTGACAATGGTATAAAATCTTTTGTACTTCATCTTCTACCATGCATCTCCTAATCATCTGATCTGCACACTTTTTGAACAAATATGGCTCTTTCTAGAAATAGTACTTCACATCGTGAAGAAACTTTCTCCTTTGTTGATACATCTTATCAATTGGAATCAAACCACAAGCTAAATAGTTAGCAATACCAGCAAACCAAGGGGTATTATGGACATGACTTACCTTCAGTATGTGTTCATCTGGAAACTTTTCTTGAATTGGTATAATAGGAGAATTCCCTTCTTGCGGCTCCAATCTGGACAAGTAATCTGCTACTTGGTTTTGTACTCCCTTTCGATCTTGAATTTCTAGATCGAATTTTTAAAGTAGAAGCACCCACCGGATCAGTCTCAGCTTAGCATCTTTCTTGGCAAGTAAGTACATAATTACCGAGTGGTCCGTATAGATAGTTACTTTGGTACCTATAAGATAAGATCGAAACTTGTCAAAAGCAAATACAATAGCAAGTAACTTTTTTCTATTACCGTATAGTTCAATTGAGCTCCTGTAAGAGTCCGACTTGCATAGTAGATGGAATGAAAAACTTTGTTCCTTCTCTGGCCCATGACAGCTCCTATTGCAAAGTCACTTGCGTCACACATCAATTCAAATGGAAAATCCCAGTCTGGTGTGATGATTATGGGTGCCGTAACTAATCGACTTTTCAAATCCTTGAAAGCTCTTAAGCATTCATCATCGAACTTGAACGTCGTGTCCTTCTCCAATAATTTGCATAAGGGTTTAGCAATTTTGGAAAAGTCCTTAATAAATCTTCGATAGAAACCGGCGTGGCCTAAAAAGCTCCTAACACCTTTTAAAGATGTTGGAGGTGGAAGCTTCTCAATAACATCTACCTTCACTTTATCTACTTCGATCCCATGTCTCATTATCCGATGCCCTCGAACACTCCTTTCTCGTACTATGAAATGGCACTTCTCCCAGTTAAGTACGAGGTTTGTTTCTTCGCATTGCCTAAGTACCTTCATTAGATTGGCTAAGCAATCATCGTAAGTATCTCCGAATTCTGAAAAGTCATCCATAAAAACTTCCAAGTACTTCTCAACCATGTCAGTAAAAATAGACATCATACATCTTTGAAATGTAGCAGGTGCATTACATAAACCAAATGGCATGCGTCTAAATGCAAATGTACCATGCGGACAGGTGAATGTTGTCTTGTGTTGATCTTTCAGTGCTACTGTAATCTGGTTGTACCCAGAGTGTCCATCGAGGAAACAGTAATAGTCTCGCCCTGCGAGTCTATCCAGCATTTGGTCCATAAACGGCAAAGGAAAGTGATCTTTCCTAGTCGCTTTTTTCAGCTTCCTGTAATTGATGCAAATCCTCCATCTCGTAACTGTTCTAGTTGGTATCAGCTCGTTATTCTCGTTCTCTACGACTGTGATACCCCTCTTCTTTGGCACGTACTGGACCAAAATTACCCACGGATTGTTTGAGATGGGATAAATGATACCCGCATCTAACCACTTGATAATCTCCTTTTTCACCACATCCTTCATGATTGAGTTCAGTCTTCGTAGTCCATCAATTGTCCCTTTTTCTCTATCTTTCAAGATAATCTTGTGCATGCATACAGATGGACTAATACCGCGGATATCAGCTATGGTCCATCCGATAGCCTTCTTGAATTGTTTCAAGACTAAGATAAGTTTCACTTCTTGCTCAATAGTTAATTCTGGTGAAACAATCACAGGCAGAGTAAAAGAGTTACCTAAATAAACATATTTTAAATATGAAGGTAATACCTTGAGTTCTAATAAGTGGTTCCTCGATTGACACTTTTGGTTGGACATAATCCCTTTTCTCTTAGTCCAAAGATTCAAAGCGAGATTGCGGATCTAATCCCCTTTGATTAGCTTCCAACAAAGCTAAGTATTCATCCTTCTCTTCATCATTCGGAGGGTCTGATGTCAGAATTCTTTCCAGTGGATCCTCAACAAAGTTGAGTTCCTTTTCCACTATTAAATCCTCTAAGTCAGATACTGCAGAACAATCATCAATCGCGTTAGGAAATCGCATAAACTTAAAAATATTAAATGTTACCTGATCATCTTGAACACACATCGTAAGCTCGCCCTTCTGCACATCAATAAGGGTCTTTTCGGTTGCTAAGAACGGTCTTTCTAGGATAATTGGTACTTCTTTGTCTGCTTCAAAGTTAGCAGAAAAGATGAATTTGTCTACATTTACCAATACATCCTCAATTTTTCCTTCTGGATGTGCTAAGGATCGATCCGCTAATTGAAGTGTAACCGTAGCTGGTCTAACTTCTCCTATCCCCAACTTCCTAAATATTGACATAGACATCAAGTTGGTACTCGCACCTAAGTCACATAATGCCTTACTGATCCGTGATGTTTATTCGTGATAAGTTTTATAAATTTATAATTAATCGTTCTTGAAAACTAACTATCACGACGAAGGCAAGCGCACCTATCGAACAGTAGTATAGTTTAGGCAAGACCAGATTGTCGAACCCAAAGGAACTAAAAGTACTAGTATTAACTCTCTTTTTATTATCTAGCCTAAAAATAAAGGGGTTTTGTTTTATCTAACTAATTACTAAAATTTGCACAGAAAGTAAATTAGGGAAAACTTTTGGGAAAGACTGATTGATTGAGACAATACTTAAGGGTAAATCCACCTAGACTTCACTTGTTATCTGGCTCTAAATTAGATGATTTATTTATTTGACTTGATCTCTAGAAATCCCTAAGTTATATTATTATCTCTCTCGAGACTAATAACGTCTAACCCTAGGTTGATTAATTGAAATCTCTTTCTAATTAACACCCTAGTGTTGCATTAACTCAATCTATGGATTCCTTTATTAGGTTTCACCCTAATTCGGCAAAATCTTGTCACCCTATCTCTAAGCGTGCAATCAACTCCACTTAATTATGTGTGATCTACTTTTAAATAGGGTCTATTCCTCCTCTGAATAAGCACATCAAAAATTGAATCAATATCCTGGAATATCAAGACAAGAAGAATTCATAATTAAGAACAAGTCAAATATTTATCATATAATTCAGAAAATAATAACAAGATCCGTCTTAGGTTTCATTCCCCTTAGTTATTTAGGGGTTTTAGTTCATAGTTATGAAATAAAACATCTCAAAAGAATAAATACAAAACATAAAGAAAACCCAAAACTCCTGAAGGGAAATTGAAGGGAGATCTTCAGTCTTGGAGTAGAATCCGGCTTCTAAGATGGATCAATCGGCTTTCTTTGAGTAATTCCTTGCTTCCCACTCTATGTGTCCCCTCTTCTCCTCTTTTAGGGTGTATTTATAGGCTTTGGAATGCCTAAAAACCCTTAAGATTGCCCTAATCTGAGTAGAACTAGACTTGGGCCTGATAGGGACACGCCAGTGTGACACGCCCGTGTGCGATAGGTTTAGGCCGTGGTCAGAGCTGTGAAATAGACACGCCCATGTGGAGGTGACTTTGGGCCGTGTTCAAGCCTGCCAAAATGACACGGGCGTGTGGTATACTCGTGTGAGGAAGTCCAGGCAGTGTTGATTTCCCACGTCATCCCAATTTTTCTGTTTTTGGCCCGTTTCTTGTTCTTTTCACTCTCCCATGCTCATCTAAGTATAAAATATGAATTTAGAGGATTAGAAGCATTGAATTCAATAAAATCAAGGAGAAATCATCCAAAAACATGCTAAGCATAGGATTAAAATGTGTTACTGTTATGGTTTATCAAATACCCCCACACTTAAGTGTTAGCTTGTCCTCAAGCAAAATCCTCAACTTCCTATTAAAATCAACTTTTCTCAACTTATAATTTTCATCAATAATGTTTCATCATAGTTCATAAATAATCATATCTTGATAATTCAACTGAAAGGACACTAGACGCACAAGCAATCCAAGTCAAAATCCCTGAATATGAAAATATAGGCATTTCCCTTTATCTAAGTCATTACCTTCAATTAAAAATTCATAAGGGCTTACTTTCTCACTAAATATTCACTCAAATCACTCAAAGTGTTTAAAGTTCAGAAAATAAGCACTCAATAGTCAACATGAAATGTTATTGCCATAGGCTTGCATGAAAATCAAATCTCCACCACTGTAAATTGAGATGATACACTAATCAAAAGGTCTTTAAAGGGTTGTAACGTGGCTACGGTTAGTGGGTGTGGTCACAGGCTGAAAGAGAGGGTTAGAATCGAGATTGAATCAAAAAATTACTTAACTAGAAAAATACGAAAAACATGCTGAATTACACCAATTAAAAATTCTACTACGAACTTTTTCTCAACATATGTATATAACCCATTTAAGCTCGCTAAACATAACTTTAGAATAATAACAATACTTATGAATGTAGATACTAATTTTTATTTTCAAACAAGTCAAATACATAGAATTTTTGCTAATTATTCAAAATAAAACATAGCTAAGCAATTTATTCAAATCAAATCTCGACAAAATAGGGATGAAATTAATTGAGGGGATTTCAACAATAATGGTTTATGGGTTACTAATTGGGGTAAATCAATGAATGGATTATTAGGTTCAAAAGAGGTTCACTAGGCGTTAATTGTGGAGGTAGGCTTTTATGGAATAAGTGGGTTAAAACCTAGGTGCCTTTATCATCTCAGTATATCAAATCAAAGGTATGGTCTTGATATGTATAATCGATGCTAGTTCTAGAATAACAATTCAATATTGACACACTCATAACCAATAATAAAGTGAGCAAGAAAAACATATGCTCTTGAAGGCTCAAAATCTCACAAAAATTATGGCTTTTGATATCAATCTTGCAAATTTTAAATTTCAGAGTAATACCTCAATTTAGGGAAATAATCTAAAATTCTCAATTCTAAAAATCAACTTATCATGCTTGATCCTCTAAGGCCTTAAAGTTTAAACCATCAATACATAATTATTTATGAATTTAATCTAAAACATATCAATAAATATCACAAGTTGTTGAAAAATTTATTCTAATAGTGATATGAGAATATTACCTAAACATAAGACACAATTTAGGGACTTTCTGATAATCATATAAATAACCCCCCCACACTTAAGATGTACATTGCCCTCAATGTACAAAGATAGATTTTCGAAGATTATATATATATAAGATCATAAGATAGGGAGAGAAGTGAAACTTCCTGAATGTGAAATAGAATCCTTGAAGGAGCGAAAAAAAGTTTAGGTACAGTGCAAGTGTATGTGATAGAGAGAGAATTGGAAGCAGAGGTTGGGTTCCACAACCACACTGTTCGGCGAAAAGGTTATCATGGTGGTCGGGCAAGACATGGCAGTCGTGGAGGACCTTTCCCAGTGGAGTTGCAAATTCATAAGTAATAGTGAGCTTGGGAGCTCTTTATAACTACGATATAATTAATAACTCTTTAGGAATTATAGAGAAGCAGGATTACTCAAAAAGAAATAACCGAAAATAAAAATTACTTAAAAATTGTAAAACCTAAAAGATGAAATAAAATTGAAGAGAAAATAAAAGGCAAAATACTTAAACGGAATAAATAAACGTAAAAGAAAAGAAAAATAAAATTAGTAAATAAGTCTTCAAAAATCGTCATCGCCGGATAGTTCACAAGGTGGGGGTGGCGATGAGATGTGGAAGTGCTGGCAGATCTACTGAAGAGTCGCCTCGAGACAATCAAAGCGTTGAGTGCAGATGTTGAATTGTTGAGTGCAATAGTCCTCGAGGCACGTGAGTTGAGTTGAGAGATCTGCCAGTGAAGCTACTGCATGAACTGGGAGTGAATGGGCGGTGACTGAGAGGGGGGCTCGTCGTGAGGTAGGGGGACATCATCAGGAATGTCCTCTGGGTCCTCCTGCTCGGCTAACTGGACTAGACGGTATCGAGGAGGGTCAAAACCACGTCATCGCTCAATCATCCTCATATGTAGCATGCTCGAGATGCCTTGGCGAGACATCTAGCCAATGAGAGTGAGGGAGGATGATTGGGCCGCTGTGTTGAGTAGGCCGAAGTACTGAGCCAATCGAGTCACATATGGGCCGAAAGAGATGACTCCTCTCCTATGCAGCTCCGTCTGATGGAAAATGGAGAGGGCAATGAAATAGGCGAGGTTGATGACGTGCCCGTGTGCCATACACCATAGAAATTAAGCATCGTGAGTGTTGACGACACCAATGCTCTCTCATCTCCCTATCAGAGTATGGGCCAAAATGGCATGTAGATACCTCAGGGATGGAGCGAGGGCCGATGCCTTAGAGTGGCTAGGATCATAGGTGGTTGAGGTAGGGACTAAGGCTTGCCAGCATCTGGACAACGAGTAGTGAATGAGGCGATGGAGGGTGTTGAAGTCGGGGTCTTCCATGAACTCCTCCGTGTATAATCCCAATGCGACACAGAATTCAGGCACGCTCAACTATCAAACTAGACCGCCGAGACAGAACTGAATTGTGCCTGGATCATCGAACTCTGTCATGATGGGTTGGAGATGGAATGGGGAGCAAAGTTCTAACATGAACTCGAGATACGTCAGTTCGACGATCTCGAAGAAAAGCCTCAATGGGTCAGTTGTCAGGAGGGTCCGGACCTCGTCAGCCATCTAGATCTGTTCAAGTGCAGCCCAATCGATGCAGCGGCCTACACCTAGGGTTCGGGCCCGTAAGATTTGGAAAAGTTCCACTTGGGGTCCCACGAGAAACTGGAGAAAAGGGTGGCAGATTTCGGCGGTAGGGCCTGATGATGCTGACATTCCCTTTCTTCTCTTTGAAGTGGGTAGGGTGATTTTCTTGCTACGTGACGATAACATGATATATCTACAAAAGGGACCCATAAAAACCAAAGTTAAACTTGATATGTCCTAAGTATGCTAAAATTGAAACTACAAAGTTCATGGAGTAAATATTCTAAAACAACCAAAGCAAATGTATGAAGGTATTATTATGAATATGACGTTGAAAATAATGGAGAGAATAAAAGACTAAATGCATGAGTATGAAATTTAAAAAAAATGGATGAATGTAGCATAATGTATTGATGAAAAAAAAATGGCAAGATTCTCTAACACTAAGCATGAGCACGAGTATTTCTAACTAAGAATATTCAAGTAATATAGGCAAATGTAGCATAAATTTCATGAAATAAGTAAGAGATTTGAAGAAAATAGAGAGAAAAGAGTAAACAAACGCAAGAAGAAAGAGCTTGGGGTGTTGAAAACGGTCGTGGTGGTCGGCGCATGGGTGTGGCAGGTAGGGCGTGTGGAGTTTCAGTGGCTACGGTTAGGGATTTTTGGGGATGGAGATGATGAATAGTGAGGGGTTAATATAGATTTTGGGACACACGGCCATGGGGCACACCTGTGTGCCCTAATTTTTGCCCGTGTGTTTCGCGATTTTAAAATTTGGGAGCGTCTGGCACTTGGCCCACGCCCGTGTCCCTTGGGCGTGTAGGTGCACACGGTCATGTCGCACAGTCGTGGCCTACTTCGTTTGCTTCTCCCACGGCCGTGTCTATGGGCACATGCCCGTGTTGTTTTGACAGGTTCGACCATGGTTAATGGGCACAGCTGTATCACACGCCCGTGTTGAATTCTTAGTTTCAACCACGGCTTCTAGGCACGAGCGTGTCGCACGCCCGTGTTGATTTAACAAGTTCAGCCATGGCCATATCACACGGCCGTGGAAATTTAACGCATCCCGTGTTTTGAGAAAAATTTTACCCCTGTTTTCACACGACCTAAGGCATGCCCGTGTGCCTGGCCGTGTGGGTCTGAATAACCTATGTTTGTAGACTTAGTTAGTGGGTCAAATGTTGAATACTAATATTAAAGGAAATTAATACTGTTAGTGCTCGAGTTGCCTCCTGAAAAGTGCTTATTTAGAGTCTAAGCTCGACTTACCTCAATTTTACGTGATCACGGTGATTCGAGGAGTTTAAACTCCTCATTCCTGTTATCAATTTTATCAAAATAATGTTTAAGACGAGTGTTGTTTACCTTGAACGTGCCGAATTTAGGATGAATTACCTTGACTGTATCGTATGGAAAGATGTTAAGTACCGTAAGAGGGATCACTCCAGTAGGTTCAGAAGTGGCGACACGAGGATCTGATGCATCTAGTAGTACTTTGTCTCCAACTTTAAGTTGATTTGGAGGAAAATTGAGTTCATCATGGTGTGGTTTCGGTTTCTCATATGTTTTCGGTGTCTGCGTCAGCCATTCATCTAGTTCTTCGATCTGTAGGCTTCGCTCTTCATGGATGGGTCCTTTGTTTAAGCTTGGCTCATTTATGGTTTTTGAATGTGTTTCTTGCGAAGAAGGTTTCACCACATGATCATTATCAGTAGCATGACTTATACAACCACCTTCAATACTTAATGTATTAATCGAATCACGAGCCTGAAGGGTGATCGTTTCATCACCTACACGAAGTGTGAGTTCACCTGTACCAACGTCAATAATGGTTTTAGCAGTTGCTAAGAAGGGCCTTCCTAAGATTAAAGGTACGTTACGGTCCTCTTCTATGTCTAGAACAACAAAATCAACTGGGAATATAAATTTATCAATTTTAACAAGAACATCTTCAATGATACCGCTAGGAAATCTAATGGTTTTATCAGCCAATTGAATACTCATCCTAGTTTGTTTGGGTTTCCCAAGACCTAGTTGTTTAAACATCTTATAAGGCATAACATTAATGCTTGCCCCTAAATTAGCCAATGCATCATGAACATTCAAACTACCAATTAAACAAGGAATCGTAAAACTCCCAGGATCTTTTAATTTGTTGGGTAGCTTGTTTTGTAGAATGGCCAAGCAAACTGCATTCAATTCCACGTGCGGTGCTTCATCTAACTTCCATTTGTTGACTATAAGCTCCTTTATAAATTTAATTGCATTTGGCATCTGTGAAAGAGCTTCAATAAACGGTAAGTTGATATGTAATTTCTTTAATAGTTTAAGGAATTTACCAAAATTTTCATCTGAGCAGTCTTTTCTTATCGCATTAGGGTATGGCACATGAGGTTTGTATTCTGTACTTAACGATTTTCGCTCACTGTGATCCACCTCACCTTTCTCTTTACTTACCACAATTTCTTGCCTGAGTTCTGGTTTAGATTCGACTAACCCTTCCTTATCTTGAATAGTGATTGCATTGAGCTATTCTCTTGGGTTAGATTTCGTATTACTCGATAAGCTACCTTGTGGTTGTTCAGAAATCAATTTGGCCAGTTGGCCTATCTGAGCTTCGAGCCCTTAGATCGACGCTTGTTGATTTTTAAGTGCTGTCTCGGTATTCTAAAAACGAGTTTCTGACACCGAGATGAATTTTGTTAGCATCTCCTCAAGGTTTGGCTTTTTCTCTTATTGGTAAGGTGGTTGTTGAAAACCCGGAGGTGGTCTCTGATTTCCTTGGCCTCTCCATGAGAAATTTGGGTGGTTCCTCCAACCTGCATTGTAAGTATTGCTATAAGGATTATTTTGAGGTTTAGGGTTGTTACCCATGTAATTCAATTGTTCGCTTTCCATGTTGTGGCTGTAGATTGGATATTCTGGATTGCTCATTCCACCCCCACTTGCCTCGCACTGCATTACTGGATGTGCCTGTGAAGAACCAAGTAAAGCATCAATCTTTTTATTTAGGAGTTCTACTTGATTTGACAGCATGGTAACTGAGTCGACATTATAAATGCCTGCTGCTTTGGTCGGCTTAGTCCTCATGATTTGCCACTGATAGTTATTCAGTGACATCTCTTCAATAAATTCGTAATCCTCTTCAGGTGTTTTGTTGTTGATGGTTCCACCAGTGACTGCATCTATCATCTGCCTAGTTGAGGGATTCAAACCGTTGTGGAATGTCTGAACTTGTAGCCAAAGGGGTAGTCCGTGGTAAGGGCACCTTCTTAATAGATCCTTGTATCTCTCCCATGCATCATAGAGTGTTTCTAAATCCATCTGCACAAAAGAAGAGATATCATTACGTAATTTGGTCATTTTAGCTGGCGAAAAATATTTTAATAAAAACTTCTCAGTCATTTGTTCCCAAGTAGTGATTGACCCTCATTGTAACGAGTTCAACCACTATTTAACTTTGTTTCTTAATGAAAAGGGAAACAACCGAAGGCGAATGGCATCATCAGAAACGCCATTTATCTTGAAAGTGTCGCAGAGTTCCAGAAAGTTTGCTAAATCAGTGTTTGGATCCTCGTCCTGCAAACCATCAAACTGAACAAACTGTTGTATCATCTGTATAGTGTTAGGTTTCAGTTTAAAATTATTTGCAGCAATAGCAGGTCTAACTATACTCGATTCAGTTCCTGTTAAATTAGGCTTAGCATAATCATACATAGTACGAGGAGCAGGATTCTGATTTGCAGCAACCACAAGAGGTAGCGGATTACTTTGATTATTAGCCATCTCCTCAGTTGTAGTATGGGTACCGTCCTATTGCTCTTCCTATATGAATTGTAAGTTTCGCCTTATTTCTCTTCGGTTTTTGCGAGCGGTGTTCTCAATTTCGCTGTCGAACAGTAGGGGTCCTGATGGGTTCCTCCTAGTTATAAACTAGAAAAGCCTGCCAGAAGCAAAAGAAAAGAAAAATTAGTAAAAATAAAAATAAAAATAAAAATAAAAGTAAATTGCAATAAAAAAAATAAAATGGCTAAAGTAATAAAAATTAAGTGTTCCTAATATCTTAGTTCCCCAGCAACGGCGCCAAAAACTTGATCCGTGATGTTTATTCGTGATAAGTTTTATAAATTTATAATTAATCGTTCGTGTAAACTAACTATCACGATGAAGACAAGCGCACCTATCGAACAGTAGTATAGTTTAGGCAAGACAGGATTGTCAAACCCAAAGGAACTAAAAGTACTAGCATTAACTCTCCTTTTATTATCTAGCCTAAAAATAAAGGGGTTTTGTTTTATCTAACTAATTACTAAAATTTGCACAGAAAGTAAATTGGGGAAAACTTTTGGGAAAGACTGATTGATTGAGACAATACCTAAGGGTAAATCCACCTAGACTTCACTTGTTATCTGGCTCTGAATTAGACGATTTATTCATTTGACTTGATCCGTAGAAATCCCTAAGTTATATTATTATCTCTCTCGAGACTAATAACGTCTAACCCTAGGTTGATTAATTGATATCTTTTTCTAATTAACACCCTGGTGTTGCATTAACTAGATCTATTGATTCCCTTATTAGGTTTCACCCTAATCCGACAAAATCTTGTCACCCTATCTCTAGGCGTGCAATCAACTCCACTTAATTATATGTGATATACTCTTAAACAGGGTCTATTCCTCCTCTGAATAAGCACATCAAAACTTGAATCAATATCCTGGAATATCAAGACAAGAAGAATTCATAATTAAGAACAATTCAAATATTTATCATATAATTCAGAAAATAATAACAAGATCCGTCTTAGGTTTCATTGCCCTTAGGTATTTAGGGGGTTTAGTTCATAGTTATGAAATAAAACATCTCAAAAGAATAAATACAAAACATAAGAAAACCCAAAACTCCTGAAGGGAAATTGAAGGGAGATCTTCAGTCTTGGAGTAGAATCTGGCTTCTGAGATGGATCAATCGGCTTTCCTTGAGTAATTCCTTGCTTTCCACTCTGTGTGTCCCCTCTTCTCCTCTTTAGGGTGTATTTATAGGCTTTGTAATGCCTAAAAACCCTTAAGATTGCCCTAATCCGAGTAGAACTAGACTTGGGCCTGAGAGGGACACGCCCATGTGCAATAGATTTAGGCCGTGGTTAGAGCTGTGAAATAGACACGCCCGTGTTGAGGTGACTTTAGGCCGTGTTCAAGCCTGCCAAAATGACACGAGCGTGTGGTCTACCCGTGTGAGGAAGTCCAGGCCGTGTTGATTTCCCACGTCGGCCCATTTTTTCCGTTTTTGGCCCGTTTCTCGTTCTTTTCACTCTCCCATTCTCACCTAAGTATAAAATATGAATTTAGAGGATTAGGAGCATCGAATTCAATAAAATCAAGGAGAAATCATCCAAAAACACGCTAAGCATGGGATTAAAATGTGTTACTTTTATGGTTTATCACTTACCACAATATGTTGCTCTAATGTTGCAAGGTATGGTAAAACATCCAGGATCCTTTAGCTTTGGGGGTAGTTTGTCTTGAAGATATGCGCTGCATTCCTTCGTCAGAGCTACCATCTTAAATTTTCCAAGCCTTCATCTCTTGGACAGGATATCTTTCATAAACTTGACGTAGTTCGGCATTTGTTCAAGTGCTTCTACCAACGGGATATTGATATGAAGTTGCTTGAGTACATCAAGGAACTTCTTGAATTGAATCTACTGCTTCTATTTTTGAAGTCTTTGAGGGTAGGGTGGTGAAGGTTTCATTACTGGAACTGGTACTCATTGATTTGTCTTTAGTGGCAATTTTGCATCTAACGCAGTTGTTAGTTGATCAGAATTAGATGGTTTTGAGGTTACCTTATCAGATTTTGCAGGTTTTGGTTCTGGTGAAACTGGAATTTCAACACTCGATTGAACTTCTTTCGAGTCTTGAGTCTCAACTGGCTCATTTTCAGCTTCGATGGTGTTAGGCTCTACTGTCTTTCTGCTCCTTAATGTTAACGCTTTGCAATGTTCCTTCCCTGGATTTCTTGGATTCTCTGTATCACTAGGTAAAGCAACTTGTGGTCGGTTTCTGAGTTCAGTTGTAAGCTAGCCCATCTGGTTCTCCAAGTTCTTCAATGTAGCTTCTTGGCTTTGAATTAAGGCATTATTCTTCGCCATGTAAGCCTTCAGTAGATTCTCTAAGCTATTGGATGATTCAGCTTGAGCTGGTATCTGAATTGGTTAGGAAAAACTAGGTGGCTAGGTAGGTCTAGGTTGGGCGTAGTTGTTAATGGTTCCAGCCCATTGGTTACTCCAGGAAAGATTCGGGTGGTTTCGCCACGATGGGTTATAGAAGTTGGATTGCAGTCCTTGCCTTCCTCAATTTTGGTTCTGGTTACCTATGTAATATATAGATTCTGGGTTTAACAGACATTCTTCGAACATATGTCCTTCCCCACAATAAACATAGGCTATACTCTCAAATTAGTGAGGTGGTTGGGCTGCAAAACCGTTAGACCATTAGTGGTAAGATTCTTAAGCATTGAGGATATTGAAGATACCTGAGATGCGAGTGAAGTAAGAGCGTCTACTTCGTGTATTCTAGTGACTCGTCTTCCTGACGCAGCTCGATTGGTTGGCCATTGATAATTGTTACGGGCGATCCTCTTGATGATTTCGTAAGCCTCATTATAAGACTTAGAAAGGAGAGCACCATTATCAGAAACGTCTACTACCATCCTTGTGTGAGCGTTGAGACCATTATAAAATGTCTCAAGTTGGATGCAATGTGAGATTCCATGATGAGGGCACTTTCGTAATAACTCTTTGTACCTTTCCCATGCCTCATACAGGGATTCATCATCCATTTGTGGAAGGCAGTGATCTCGCTCCTCAACTTAGCATTCTTGCTAGGCGGGAAATACTTCATGAAGAATCTTTCTGCTAACTCTTGCCATGTGGAAATTGAGTTTGGTGGCAATGAGGTCAACCAGGCTCAAGCTCTATCCCTTAGTGAATACGGGAACAGCTTCAATCATAATGCATCTTTGGGTACTCCGGCTAATTTGAAAGAGTCACTCACCTCTATAAATAGTCTTAAGTGAAGATGAGGATCTTCAGTAGGCATTCCACTGAATTGGCCCACAGTTTGAAGCATCTGGAACATGAGTGGCTTCAGCTCGAATTGTTGTGCCTCGATTTCGGGTCTCCTAATACCCGGATTAAGATTGTTAAATACTGGCACGGTATATTATCTTAAAGCTCTATCCCTATCATCTACAATAAGGATAGGATTTTGAGCAAGGTTTGCTCCATTTCCTTGATTCATATTTTCAAAATTCATTCCTTCCGTTCTTCTCTGATTTGCTTGTCTTCTTCGCTGTCGAAAGGTTCGTTCTATCTCAGGGTCTACAGGGAGTAAGTCGATAATCTGGTCAATACTCATAAACACCTGAAATAATCACAGAAAAATTAAGTGAGTTAAAAATTAAACGGAAAAGTAAACCAAAATGTAAAACTAACAAATTCACAAATAATGGCTTTAAAACAGTCCCCGGCAACGGCGCCAAAAACTTGGAATGATAGAAATGTGCAAGTGTACACAATCGCAACAAGTAATAAAGCGACAAGTAAATGTCGAGTTATGAACCCACAGCGACTGTAAAAAGAATTATTTATGAAATTTAATTGTAAAACACTTTGGTGAGGTAAAAATAATTTGGTTTCAAAAGATGGTCAAAAACTATTTAAAAAAACTAAGTAAATAATTAAAATAAAACAAAGGAGTTCTAATGCACGATTTGAAAATATGATTTAATCAATATGACATATTTGTGTTGGATTAATTACATTTCTTTCACTTAGAATTATTAAGCTCATGCTTTTGCTGTTACGAATAAATTCAAGGAAACTCGGTAATTTTCCAACTTATGAACATATTCACATGCCAAAATCCATTTATCTCTTGTACATATCGCTATGTCAATTCAACCGATTAAACAGATTTTAATAAACAACCATGTTATTGCACATACATACTTATTAAATTAAACTAATCTCTTGCATATCCCTATGTCAATTCAACTGATTAATTAAATCTAATAAGTATATAAAAGACTATGTGAGGTAACAAGATGCTCTTACCTTGAAACAATTTAATCACAATAATCTTGCAAGTTATGCAAGGCATATGTATCGCCAAATACAATGCTAATTTAAACTTCAGCTACCTTAGAAGAATAAACATGCACTGATTAAGCATTGTGTCCATTAATTAAAATATCAATCCGTTTAAATAATTAATTCAATAGCTACCTTACGATTGTAACGCAAGAATAACTTAAGCATGATTTTACTTAATCAAGCATCTTATCAAGGCCTATAACAGCATAAACATCATTTTAAAAATTCAAGCAAGCAGAATATAATCAACCAAGACAAACTTAATTTAAGCTAAATTGATTAAAAAACCATTTTAATAGCATAAATATTCATAAACATGTTCGTCAAAACAACAATAAGAATTAAAAAGATAGGGAACAAGAAGCAAATCCGGTGTTTCTCCGTGGCTTGACTAGTTGCTCCGTTCTTCGTTCTTCGTTGCCCTCGGCTATCAAGGTGGCTTATGAACACATAATCGCTGCTCCAAATGGTTGATGAGAGCCTCTTTCTCAAGAGAAGAAATCGGCACTTGAACAAAAAGGGAAATGGGATGGAAAAAATGGAAAGAAAAGTGAGAGAGGAGAAGAGAAAATGACAGAATGTTGTGGAGTTGAGGGATGGTTTGAATGATCAGCAAGGGGTGGCTTTTATAGCTGATTGCGGCTGCTAAAAATAGCAATTTCCAGCAGCCAAAGAGCCCCCCTATGGCCGGCCATCTGCTTGGCAAAAGATGAGACTTTCAACTTTGCTAAAATTAGCCTGGGGCAAATCTTCAAAGCCACAAATAAAGGTAGGGTTTGAATGCAATTTGGAAGTCTTTCAAGGGCCTTTTTGCAAGCATGTTTAATCAGCTAAAATTCTAATTTGGGTCAGCATATGGACGGTTCTGGGCTGCCCAATTAGTGGCTGGTTCGGTTCACTTAATTTGGTTCGACCGGTGCGGTTCAACTGGACCCTTTCTCCATAATTAATTAAAAATAATTTATTTTACCCAAATTAAACGGGGAATAAATTAAAATTAATTAATTTATGAATTGATATACATTTTTGTACCGTCTTAGTCTGGAAATTAATGTGCCTCGATACTTCAAATTGCTTCTCGGTTTTGTGCTTTCAATAGTGTCAGCCAAGCCAATTTTCGCCCTTTGTGCGAATCTGTCGAAAATAGTCAAAATTAATCAAAATTAAGTATAAAATTAACTAAAATTCATCATGTTTATATTTTTAACACAATTTAATTATTTTATACTATTTAATTATTTTTCGACAAGAATTTAACCAGGTTTGCACGAATTTAAGTAAAAATGGGTATGAAAAAGTATATAAATTCTTGTATTTCCAGCCGTCATTGTGTTTGCACTAAAAATATGGCGGCATTATTTGTATGGTGAAAAATGTCATATATACACTGATCATAAAAGTTTGAAATACTTGGTGACACAAAGAGATTTGAATTTACGATAGCGCAAGTAGCATGAACTGTTGAAAGATTATGATCTTGTGATTGATTATCATCCAGGTAAGGCAATGTAGTTGCTGATGCTTTGAGCAGGAAATCTTTATTTGCTTTGCGAGTAATGAATACCCAGTTATATTTGTCTGAAGATGGTTCTATTATAGTTGAATTAAAAGCTAAGCCGATATTTCTACAGCAAATTTATGAAGATAAGAAGAATGATGATGAGCTACAGGCAAAACGTGTGCAATGTGAGTTAAGTCCTAAATCAGAATTTCAGATTGGGTCTGATGGTTACTTGTTGTACAGAGACAAAATGTGTGTGCCGAAGAATTCAAAACTAGTACAGAAGATTTTAAACGAAGCTCATAATAGTACAATGACTATTCATCCCGGTAGTAATAAAATGTACAATGATCTGAAAAAGATGTACTGGTGGCCGAGAATAAAAAGGGATATTTCTGAATTTGTGTCTAAATGTTTGATATCTCAACAAGTGAAAGCTAAGCACCAGGTACCTTCAGGATTATTACAGCCAATTTTCATTCTAGAATAGAAATGGGAAAGTATTACAATGGATTTTGTATCAGGATTACCTAAGTCCCCAAGAAGAAAGATGTTATTTGGGTAATTTTAGACTAGTTGACAAAGTTTGCACACTTTATACCGGTACATATGGATTTCTCCTTGGATAAATTGGCTAAATTATATGTCTCTGATATTGTTAGGTTACGTGGGGTGCCAGTTTCTATTATTTCTGATAGAGATCCTCAGTTTATATCTCGATTTTGGAATAAATTGCAAGAAGCTCTGGGTACACGATTGCATTTCAGTACTGCATTCCATCCACAAATGGATGGCCAATCTGAATTTGCTATATAGATTTTGGAGGACATGCTTCGATGTTGTGTGTTTGAATTTGAAGGTAACTGGGAAAAGTACTTGCCTTTGATTGAATTTGCTTATAATAACAGTTATCAGTCTAGTATTAAAATGGCACCGTATGAAGCTTTGTGTGGTCGAAAATGTAGAACACCGTTGTACTGGATAGAACTCAGTGAAAAAAAGATTCATGGAGTTGATATAGTTCAGGAAACCGAATAAAAAGTAAAGGTGATCTGAGATAGTTTGAAAGTAGCCTCAAACAGACAAAAGTCTTATGCTGACCTTAAAAGAAAAGAAATAGAGTTTGAGGATGGTAATAAAGTATATTTAAAAGTGTCACCTTGGAAGAAAGTACTATACTATGGTTTGGCCGTAAAGGAAAATTGAGTCCATAGTTTATTGGGCCATATGAAATTATTGAAAGAATTGGACCGGTTGCTTATTGTTGGCATTACCACCAGTGCTTGATAAGATTCATAATGTTTTTCATGTGTCGATGTTACGAGGGTATCGATCAGATCCTTCACATGTTATTCCTCCAACAGAAGTAGAAACTCAGCCTGATTTAACTTACAGTGAAGAATCGATCAAAATCTTAGCACGGGAAACAAAAGAGCTGAGAAATAAAAAGGTAGAACTAGTAAAAGTTCTTTGGCAAAAGCATGATATAGAAAAAGCTACCTGGGATCCGGAATATACTATAAGAAAGCAGTACCCAAATCTCTTTACTGGTAATATTTTCGAGGACGAAAATCCTTAAGGGGGAGAGTTGTAATAGTCCAATTTCAATGAAATTGGAATAGTGGTTTCGTAACCACAAATTCGAGCCAAAAATATAAATTATTTTTATGTTATGAAATGATTGGTAATATAATAGAAAGCTTGCATGAAAATTTTGATAAGAAAATTTTATCGAATAAGTGTTTAATTGTGGAAATGACTAAATTACATAAAATGCAATAGTTGAATTCTAGTAGCTAAGGATTAAATATTCAAAACTTGAGGTCCTTAAATCGTAATTAGACCATTGATGAAAAATATGTAGATATTTTTGGTGAATCATCCATGGAAATTAGAAAAAGGAAAAGGACTAAATTGGAAATAGGAAAAATTAAAAGATGATAATTAAATTAAAATGAAATATCATCATTTTATATCAACTTCTTCAACCTAAAATACATGGAAACCCTAGGAGAGAGAAAATAAGCTTTCCAAGCATAAATTGGTAAACTTCTATGTCCCGTTTTTAGTAATTTTGATATTTTTGAGATCGGGAAAGCTTAATTTCTCTATTTGAGGGGTTAATTTGAAAAGGTATTAATGTGTAGAAAATTTTCCATGGATGAATATGCTGAATTTATGAAACTTGTGGTAGAAAATGAAAGATAGTTGATAGATAAACAACTTTTACAAAGTGATTTTTCATGGAAACTTGATTTAGGGACTAAAATGTAAAGTTGTGAAACTTGATGGAAAATTTTAAATTTTTTATGAATACATGTGCTGTAAATTTTTTAATGAGATTTTGATTAGGCTTGGAATAGGGAGTAAATTACACAAGTTTCATTTTCCGAGCCTAGGGACGAAATTAGAATTTATAAAAAATATGGGGGAAAATGGTAATTTTGCCGAGAATGTAAATTGAGCCCAATTGAATATGGGGGAAAAATGGTAATTTTGCCTAGAATGTAAATTGAGCCTTATTGAATATGAAATGTATTGAATTGATGATTAAATTCAATTATATAGATCCAGAAAAGTCGAACAAAGAAGTGGATCGTGGAAAAGAAAATTTTCAGATTAGTAGATTATCAAGTATGAACTACTGTTGAGGCAAGTTCGTATAACTTAAATGAGCGTGAAAAATGTGTTGATTTGGATGTTATACTGTATTGATGGTGTTATATGAAATTACACTGATGAAATATATGAAAAATGGAAATGATAAAAATGGTACATGTTGGGAAATTATTGAAAAAGAATGAATTTTGTGAATATTGAATTCCGTTGGATAGAAGGTGATTTCCTTGATGAAACTGCATGTGTTAAAGAATGGATTTAGCTCGGACGGGTAATCCAAAATGAGACTCTCGAGTATATGTATTTTCAGTTAGGATTTAGCTTGGACTGGTAATCCTAATTGACTGGATTTAGCCTGGACTGGTAATCCAGATTTGACTCTATAGGGAATTCTTTGTCATATAAGGATTTAGCCTGGACTGCTAATCCGACAAAGCCCTTATAGTATATGTGCTACAGCTAGAGTTTAGCCTGGACTGGTAATTCTGCTGTATGATATGTGACTCGAGAGTGTACCTAAAAGGTACTACTGGATATAAATTGACGGATAACGGAATTGTACACCTCGAGTGTACTACTTGAAATATCCATCGAAAATCCAATGTTTCAACGGATAAAGTACATAAGTGACATTGGAAAAATGAGATGGAATCTGGAAAGGCATGATGAGCTCATCTATGCATATTTATATATATTGTGACTAACATGTTGATTGAATGTATGTGTTTAGGCAAAATTGTCAAATTGATGGAAAGTATGTTTTGTGTGATTTAAATGTTAAACTTGATTGGTAAGTATAATTCCTGTTATACAAGCTTACTAAGCATATAATGCTTACTAGGTTTATTTTCCCTCTTTTATAGTGCTCAAAGCTCGTGAGGGACGGAGATTGGTCGGAGCTATCATCAGACTACTCATCTGACGTTTTGGTATTAATATTAAACTAGTTTTGATAATGACATGTACAGGCTAACTTAATCAAATGATGGTTTGTAAATGTTGTATGAAACTTAGCCATTGGTATGGTTAATAATCTTATGTTTTGTTTGTGGTATGGATGAATTATAATGTTATTAAGTTGGTGAGTTTTTAACATATATATGTGATGTATTGTATCAAGATAAATGGTAGAATTTGGCTTGAATATATGTTTGAATTGGTTGGAAAATACTTATGAGTTTTGGTGTAGGAAAATGGTAAAGTTTGGGTAAGAAATGAGGCTAGGAAATGGTCTTATTTCGTCCACACGGGTAGGCACATGGGCGTGTGTCTAGACTGTGTGTGACACACTGCCTAGTACATGAGCATGTGGTCTAGCCGTGTGTCCCCTGTTTCTTAAATTTGTAAAACAGAATGCTCAATATTGAGCACACGGGCAGAGGCACGGGCGTGTGTCTCAACCGTGTAAGGGACACAGCCTTGCACACGGGCGTGTGACTTGGCCGTTTGACTTCAATTTCTTCATGCTTTGCAAGTCAGAGAGTTACACGGGTTAGGGACACAGACGTGTGTAGCCACACGGCCTAAAACATAGGCATGTCATAGCCTTGTGAGCCACACGGCCTAACCACATGGGCGTGTCCCTAGACCATGGGCGTGTGGTACTGTTCATATGGAAAATTTTAAAATTTTGTGTAAAATTCTATGATATTCTAATTTGGTCTCGAACAATTTCTACTGTTCATAATGGGCCTCGAGGGTCCATCTAAGGGACAATATGATTGATGTTGCATATGAATAGTATTTTAACATGAGTTATCTATGAATGTTTTGTGAATTCCGATGATGCTCCGAAACCTGGCTCCGATGACAGATACGGGTTAGGGGTGTTACATCCAACCCGAACGAGATTCCGATATTTAAGCACACAAAGAAATTAACACCAAGCAAGCATGAAATGCTTAGTAAGTTCGTAATTCAAAAATAAAGCTTACCACTTCAATTTATAGCATAATCCATTTAAGTTAATCCAACATGTCTTGGCCTTAGCCTAACAACCATAATCTCTCCATTATAAAATATTACAAAAATTAGCAAATCATTTCAAAACGTCATAATATAAGTACACATTACTTATGTGCATTCATATTTTCAAGCATATAGCTAAACATATCTCAATTGTCTAAAACTCTTATCTTTCCATATTTTCATAACAATTTTAATCGACAATTATGCCAATTTTTCCTTCTTCTCATATCCGTTGAACCATAATTTAAATGAATAAAACATACTATATCACAACTCAATTTGACCCAGAAGCCTAACACATAATCATCGACCAAGTTTACCATGTATTTATACATCATAAATATATATCATTAATCACAAGATTAACAGAAAATCATTCTTACAATGATCATGAACTTTCAATTTCATGGATTCAATATTCAATTGAATTTCTGTACATACTTGTACCGATACGTGACTATCTCTCACCATTTCATATCTTCGATATACCCGTTGAACCATTTGGAATAATATCGGATACTCAGGAATCTCGTACACTAAGTGCCAATACATAGCCGAAGCTACCTCGATCTCGCACACTAAGTGCCAATATCATGGCCCGAAGCCAACTCGATCTCACACACTAAGTGCCAATATCATGGCCCGAAACCAACTCAATGTAACCCCTAATGACATCTCATTCGTATCCTAATCTATTCCTAAGGTTCAACCAAGATTTCTCAACTGTCGAATCTTCGTCGAATATTTCCATAAGGTTGTATCCACAATCAATTCAATAATAAAGCATTTAAAACACAATTATAACAATGCTTATTAACATACAAAATTACCTCAAACTCGTACAACGGAAAATGACCATTTAATCGATAACTTGTCTTTCCCTTGATCCAATTCTATACGTCATTTTTCTTGATCTATATAATCAAATTTAACTCATATTCAATTCAATCCAATTTCATTTATGAAAAAATTACCATTTTGCCCCTAAACATTTGACTTCTTTACAATTTAGTCCATAGGCTTGTAAAATGAAATTCATGAAATTTCACTACACCCAAGCCTAGCCGAAAATTAAACATGCTCACAACAGCCCTTACATTACACAATTTCACACATATATCACACAATTTTCACATTTTTTAATTTAACCCCTAATTGATAATTATATCAAAAATTACTTAACAAAATTTGTTTACCTAAACAACAATCATTATTTTTCTACCATTATACTTCAAAACCCTAACATATTCATCAATGGAAAAACTCAAATACTTCAATAGTTTTGCAAATTAGTCCTCGGGTTAGCTAGATTAAGCTACAATGATCCTGAAAATATAAAAATCATTAAAAACGGGACGAAAAATACTCACATGCAAGCAAGATAGAGATAGCCCAAAGAAGCTTCATCCATGGCTGCCATTTTGTTTGAAATTTCGGTGGAGGAAAGAAAAATAAAGATGAAACTTACTTTAGTTTTATTTATTTTATCATTTATCACTTTTTAACCGAATTAACCTTTAAAACATTTAATAATTACACTAATTAAAAGCCATCAAAACCCACTATCTCTTTAATGGACTATCTACATTAAAGTTCTATAGCTATTTAATACCTTTAGCTATTAGAACTCAACATTTGCACTTTATGCGATTTAGTCCTTTTTCACAAATTAAGCACTCAAATAATAAAATTTCTTCACGAAATTTTTATATCATAATTCTAACATGCTGTAAATATTAAAGTAATATTAAAATAAATATTTTGACCCCGGATTTGTTGTCCCAAAACCATTATTCTGATTTGACTAAAAACGGGTTGTTATAGAGACACACGCCTATGTCTTTGCCAGTGTGGACAAAAATAAGCCATTTTCAAGCCACATTTCTCACCCATTTTGGCCTCAACCTAAACATGTCAATTTGCGCATTCACAAGCCGTAACAAGACATTAAAATCAAGCCCAAACCAAGTCTTATACATGACATATGACCAAATATCCATACTTATCAAATTTATCAAATTCATATATAAGCATATTTATACCAATTATACCATCTCAAGTCAGTCATCAATATGCCTATATGATTCCTATCATTCAACCATTTCAAACACACATCATCATGTTAAGGCCATATATATATATATATCAAAATATATCCAACACAAGCCATTCAAATGGCTAATCACAGCAAAACATTTACAAGCCAACATTTGGCCAAGTTAACCTATACATGCCATTATAACCAAAATTGATCTACCATATATACTGAAATGGGCCGATGGATAGTGTGATGTGGCTCCGACCAGCTTCCAACCTTAACGAGCTTCCGAGTTACTATAAAATAGAGGAAATAAAATAGATTAAGCATTTAATGCTTAGTAAGTTCATATAACATGGAATTTAACTTACCATTTAATCACATTAAAGTAAACATTTCAGGCATACTCAAAACAAATTGGCCAAAAGCCCTAGCACATATCATTATCAACCATGTTAGACATGTATTTAATATGAATATCAAGGAAAATGTATAAGCTCAACAATAATCAAATTTCCATATACATACACTTTCCTCATCATGTGTCCATATAACATGTACAATCATATCCATGTATTTCAAGTATATTTTATTTCCGTAATAATTCGTCTTGAATCTAGATTGTCTCATATCAGAACTTTGCCCCTTAAACCATTTAGACATCGTTGGATACATGAGTAGTACACACGAAGTGTACAAATATGTAATCCGTCAATTCATATACAGGGATGCCCATACGAGCATGTAATCAGGAAGCTCTTTCGAGCCAGGAAGCTCATGTAAGCCATGTAATGGGAAGCTCATAAGAGCTGTAATCGGGAAGTTTGTGAGAGCCACATAATGGGATACTCATAAGAGCTAAATAACGGGACACTCTTGCGAGCTGTGGTGTGTTCGCAACACATGTAGGACCACAACCAATCGGGAACCCTTAATGACAATGTCATTTGTATCCATCGAATTCCTTAGGTTCAAACGGGACTTAGTACTTGTTAGATATGTTCGAATATGTGATCAATACTTATTCATGGCAACTATACATGGCAACTTATACAAATCACACACAACAATGTTCAATTTAAGACATTTAAATACAAAATTTATTTACACAAACTTACCTCGACAAGTGTTTATGGATTTGTAAGCTACTAATCCAATACTTTTTTCTTTTCCTCTATCCAATTTCGTACCAAGTCTATTCGGATTTATACAAATGAATTTAGCTCAATTTAATACAATTCATATTTAATTCAGTCCAATACGCATCGTTGGAAAACTTACTATTTTGCCCCTATACTTTTAATTAATTACGATTTTATCCTTAAGCTCGAAAAATGAAATTCATACAATTTAATCCTTATTCCAAGCCTACATGATTTTCATATATAACAATAGCAGCCCATGTATTTCATAAAATTCAGAATTTTTCATGAAGTTTCCATATTTTCAATTTAGCCCCCTAAATCACAATTTCATCAAAATTCTCTTTACAAAAGTTGTTTATCTATCAACAACTTTTCATTTTCTACCATAAAACTTTAAAATTCATACATTCTCATCCATGGAAAAACCCTAACAGTTTAATAGTTTTGCAAATTAATCCCCGAGATAGCTAAATTAAGTTATTACGATCTCAGAAACATAAAAATCATTAAAAAAGGGACCAAAATACTTACCTATTTAAGAAAAATAAACTTGCTTGAGTTCAACTCTCATGGCCAGGGTTTCCATGTCTTAATTTAGGAAAGATGATGAAATTAACATTAATTTAATTATTTATTTCTTTTATCATCATTATTTTATCATCTTTTCAATTTAACCCTTTTACTTTATTAAATTTCCAATGATGAATAATCATCCTTATCTACAAACTCCTCTAAATTTTCTATTTGCCATATAAGGACCTCCAATTTTGAATTCCATAGCTATTTGGTACCTTTAGCTACTAGAATTTAACTTTTGTATTTTATGCAATTTAGTCCTCTTTATCAGGTTAAACATGTAATCGATAAAATTTCTTAACGAAATTTTCATATGATATCTCTATCATATTGTAGACTATAAAATAATATTAAAATAATTTTTCTTCCAACCTCGAATTTGTGGTCCCAAAACCACTATTCTGATTTCACTGAAAACGGGCTGTTACATTTCTATTGTGGAAGACATTGTACAAATTCATAACTCCAAGTAAGAGTTCTTCTTTACAGATTAATTCTCCTATATATATGGGTCTAGGGAATTAGCAAATGCAAACTCCTAACCAAGGGTAAGAAATAGACTAATATTATTTTAGGAAGATCTAAAGTGGATTAGGAGCTCATCCCAATGACATCAAGAATCCTACACAACATAAGGAGATCATTAAAGTGCAGAAAAGACTCAACCATGATCTGAAAAAGGTGAATGGCTAAGCATAGAAAGCTATGAATAATGACATCTCATTTAGTTGATCATGACATTTTCATAACTTTGTTTAATGTTTTTATTTGATTTGATATGTAGCAAAAAAAAAAAGATCATAGTAACTAATTAACATTTAAATCACTAATATATATTGAGATTTGATTATATTTAAAATAGATTCATGTAACATAAGAATTGATCCATCATAAGGGTTGTAAATGCCCAAATTTGCCTGGGCCCAAACCAACAAAAACCAAAAACACAAAAAATAAATAAAAATGTCCAAGTTTAGTCCAATTACAAGAACGGCCCAGATATAAAATATGCCTAGCCCAATGAACTACCCAATTTTACAAGCCCAATCCATAGCCCAAATTTATCAGAAAAGAAAGAAACCCCAAGGTTTCTATGCGAGCATTTTGCGCCGCACCCCCACGTGACTCGTCAGCATGTCCACCGCCCGAGGTGGCATCCTTTGCACCAAAATAGCAAAGTCCCTCTACTCATTGACCTCATCCCTAACCTGCAAACAAGCAAAAGTAGAAACAAAGTAGAAAAAGAAACAGTGCAAAAAGAAGCATAAATATATTATATTTTCGGCTATAAAAGCCCCAGACCAAACCAATGTAAGATTACACAGAATATAAAAAAAAAATTCAAGAGTTAAAAAGAATGTGATTTTTTTATTTTACTTTTAAGTTTTTCGTTTTTTTTATTTTATATATATACAAAATTAATAAAAGGAAGAAGAGAAGAAAACCTACCTGAATCACCCCGTGGTCGCATCGCCGGAGTTCCCCTCTCCGTTGCCGAAATTGAACCCAAAAGGGAACGGGGGGAACTTTCTTCTTTTGATTGTTTGGGCTAAGAATGCCTAGCCTTCAAACGAGTCTTAAACGAGGGCTAAAAAGCTTGTTTTGCCCAACTCCGACCACCATCCTCGGTGGAGGAGTGGCGGATCGGACAGCGCAAAGCTTGGGTTTAAAACCCTAGCAGAGAAAAGAAAATAGGGGGCTCTTTAAGTTTTTTTTTTTTTAAAAGATGGTAAAAAATGAAAGAAAATTTTGATTTAAAAGGAGGCATGAAACGGTGCCGTTTTGCACCAAGGTCATCAGTGCCAAAACGGCGCAGTTTAAGGTGACTCGCGCGTGACCCAACCCGCTCCAGGGGGATCCGCTTATTTTCATTCAATGGGTTATTTACAACTCTGGTCCTTCCACATTTCTATTCTTTTTAATGTAGTCCTTTTGTTTTTTGTTTTTTTTAATTTGACCATAGAATTTTGTTTGGTTTTCAATCGAGTCCCTGACCCACTGACGCGCTGAAAAATGGACACGTGTCCAGGGATCGGGCTTTTTACCCCATTTGGTCTTCGGCGTTTTCACGCCTTTTAATTTTAGTCCTCATTTGTTTATTTTATCATAGTTTTTACCTGTAATTTCATTTTTTTTCTTGATTTAGTACCAAATCTGTTTGATTTCAATTTATTTTTGCAAATTTGTTATTTATTTATTTATTTTACAACTTTTTTCTCATACATTATTTATTTTAAATTATTTTATTATAATTTACTTTAAGTTTTTCACATATTATGTATTTTAAACTATTTCAAACTATTATCCATTTTAAATTTTTTATATATTATTTATTTTAAACTGTTATATGTATTATTTATTTTGATTATATATATATATATCATTTACTTTTAAATTGTTTTGTGTATTATCTATTTTAAATTTCTTTTTACATATTATTTATTTTAAACCTTTTTATATATTATTTTAAATTGTCTTATGCATTATTTATTTTAAATTTTTTTCATATATTATTTATTTTAAACTTTTTATATATTATTTACTCTAAATTTATTTTACATATTATTTTATTTCATTTTTATTTGATTATTAATGTTGGTACTTAAAATGATGTATGTTGTGTGATTATTACCATTATGTGTACTATATTTCGTTTATTCGTATTTTTATATTATTGTCATTCATTAATGTAACATTTTATTCATAAATCATTATGTCATGTTTGATATTATCATTCCATCTCGTTTCATTAAAATCACTTCAAAAGTCACGTTTTTTTATATCCATAATAGGCCATTTTATTTTACTCCAAATAAAACAAATGCACATCATTTAAGTATTGTACTCGCTATTATTCAAAAAAGAAAATTTTGAAAATAAAGGCAATATTACGTGTTTGGAGCTTCGAGAAGTTGTACCCTAACTTACGGGATTTCAATTTTCTCATTGAGCCTAAATGACTGCATATCCTTTTAAAATACGCAAGATTTAAAAAAAATAATAGGCCAACTTATTTTTTAAAATTCGAGATGTCGTGTCCTAACTTACAGGATATGATCTTTTGTTACCTCGAGATAAGAAAACCTTCTCATACGTTTTGATTTATTTAAGGGACTTTACTAAAATAACATAATACAAAGAGGGATCGTATTTTAAATCCTTTTAACATTTTCAACTTTCGACTTAAGACATTAACTAATCAATTAGGTACCAATTTAGGGCGTTACGAGGGTGCTAAAGGGGCGAAGCCAGGATAATTTTTAAGGGGGGCGGATAAAATTTTAATTTTTTATACTTTATATCTTTATAATTTGTAAGGGATTAAATCGAATTTTTATAATTTTAGGGGACCAAAGTGTAATTTTACCTTTACTAATTTGAAATTTTTAAAAAAAATTAAGGGCCTAAAGAGCAAATTTACATTTTAAGGGGGCCGAGGCCATGCCAGTCCCTTGGCTTCGCCCCTGGCTGCTAACCCTTCCTCGTACATAACCGACTCCCAAACCTATTTTTGGATTTTTGTAGACCTAAAAACTGTAACACCCCAAACCCGGCCTAGCCGTTATGGCCAAATCTGGCGGTGTCAGAAGGAAGGAATTTCGAAAACGGAACTATCTCGATAAAAACCTTAAACTCATAACCCTTTATTACTTTCGTTCAATTGAAAACATATATTCAATTAATCAACTTGCCTCAAAACAAATCATTTCAGCGGAAGTTTATAAATAAAATCGTTCATGTTTAGAAAAGCGTACAAGTTTTTAGAAAATCCTTACTTCTGATAAAATCTAAGTTTTTTTTTTCAATTATGTAATCATAAAATTGCAGTCTTAACCAAATTAAAACAAAACAGTCCGTACAGTCCGCATTACATAATATAAAACCCAAAATCACAATCAGTTCAAACATGTGGTCACCGAGAGGCTCCGTTGCACCAATCCTTCTAAGTCTGGGGATTTCCTATACAAATAAAACAGAAAGGGGTGAGTTTACGTAAACTCAGTGTGTAACCCCTATAATAGCAATCAATCAGAGTAAACACAATTTGGGCCTAAGCCCCTTTCAGTTTCAGTTAGGGCCTTAGCCCATTTCAGTACAGTGGCAATATCAGTTTGGGCTTTAGCCCATCTTAATACAGAAGCAGTCATATACTCGAGCCTTGGCCCATTACGATGCGATAAGAAATGCGCGATAACGATGAAAGATGATGCATGTGTCCTACCCATCTAGCCTCTACACACCATCTTCGTACCAACCTTACACATCCCTACACTCTAAAATTAGCACCGGTTGCGGCACTAAATAGTATTGCAGCAAAGCTGCCAGTACTATGGACGGCTTAAAGCCATCAGTAGGTCCACAGTCGTCTTGTGCGACCCGTGCGACCATATCAGTACAGTACACTTCCTCCAAAATATCAATCCCAACCCATACAATGCAACATAATATAAATGTATATACAGTATATGTGTAACACCCCAAACCTGGCCTACACGTTATGGCCGAATCTGACGTGTCATATCGAAGTGTTTTTTGAAAATTGATCTTTTCAGTAAAAATCCGTTACTGAATTTAAATCTTTTTATTATTATTTAACAAAAATTCTCGACAAAACGTTTACCTTATTAACCATCAGTGTTATATTAAATTGATTTAAAAATGAGGAAGCTTTATAAGTCGATGAAGTTTAAAACGTGTGTTTTAGAAAATAGTAATTGTTTTAAAAACTCGTCTTTACCTATACTAGCAGTTTAAAAATACAAAATCCAAAGCCCAATTAAAAGTTAAAACCCACAAACAGCCTTATTACAAAATTAAAAACCCAAAAGTAAAATTTAAATTAAATAAAGTCAAATGCAAGACACAACAGTCGTGTGGCCACCTCCGAGTCCCTCGCAGCTCCAAATCGTCTAAGGTTGGGGATTACCTGTACAGATAAAAAGAAAGGGTGAGTTTACGAAAACTCAGTGTGTAATCCCCTAACAAACAACAGAAATCAGAATATGCAAAACAGTCTAGGCCGTAGCCCTATTCAGTAACAGAGTAGTCTGGGCTTTAGCCCTATCCAGTAGTAGAGTGGGCCTAAGCTCAACATAGTATCAGTACAGTGTAATGCAATTATGCATCCCACCCAAATCCAGCCAGCACACCACCCGTACCAACCAACACACCATGTGAGGATATAAATCAACCCACCCAGCCAGCACACCAATATCGCAGCAAAGCTGCCAGTAATAATAATACAACATAGCTGCAAGAAATAGTAAATGTGGCAAAGCCACCAGTATCAGTAATTGTGGCATAGCCACCAATATCAGTGGATCTGACATAGTCACCAGTACAGTACTTCTTCCATCTGGAAATCCCAACCCCATGCAGTATGTCATGGTATAAATCATACATGTATGCAAAGTCATACTCAGTACAATCATATATGTAAATCATAAGCACATCAGTCATACGGAACCTAAGGTACCATATAGGGATATTACGGTAATTTTTGAAAACGGAGGTATTTCGGTAATTTCACAAGTCAGAGGTATTTCGGTAATTTCGCAAATCAAGGGTATTTCAGTAATTTCACAAGTCAAGAGTATTTTAGTAATTTCACAAATCAGGGGTATTTCTGTAATTTCACAAATCAAGGGTATTTCGATAATTTCACAAGTCAGGGGTATTTCGGTAATTTCACAAATTAGGGGTGTTTCTGTAATTTCACAAATCAAGATCTTAACGACCCAACCGAAGGTCCATCGTCGCCTCGAGCGACTAAGGTAATCTAAACAGTCATATCGGTGTAAATAGGCCTAAGGCCCATTACTCGACCCAAGTAGGCCCACACACCCGTGTGCCCTATTTAGCCCAAATTCCGGCATGGCTATGCGAACAGCGGAGCTCAATCCAACATTTACCACAAATTACAGATTTTATCTATGTAGGGCCCACGAGCCCGTTGGGCCCAGTAGCCCATTTCGGCCTATCGAGGCTCATAACGGCCTCTACAGTCCGACGTCCAAGATTTGTAGGCTCAAGTCACCACACGTACGATCGCACACTCGTGTGGCATTAAACATCGTATTTTCGGCTTTTCAGCATTTCGGGATTTGCTGATCTAGAGTTAAGGTGGTGTATATACACACCTGATTGCGAAATCGTGTGAACAGCCTACCACGCCAAAGCCTATATCCAAACAAAATCTACCATCAGTTTTCCAACCGTTAGAGTTCCTGATACAAAAACCCCAAACCATCACTCACTACTTACCTTGAGCGAACGCTAATAGCCTATTGCCCTTAGATCACTGATTGAGAATCGATCTCACGTACTTACCGGTTATCTGCTTTAGCAAGGAAACTTATTAAACAAGATTGTTTACCAAAATATAACTTGAAACCCCAACACTAAAATCCAAAGTAGCATTCAGCCAACAAGCCGACTTACCCCAACAATGGTTGGACCACTTGTAAAGAGAGGAGTAAACGTCCTAAACCTCCACAAAAGAATCCACACTTCCTTGAAAGATTTGGCAGATCATCAGTTGTTTAAAAGAGAGAGGTCACAAAGATAGAGAAGAAATAGGAGGAAACAGAAGCGCTTACCAATTCGTTAGAGAAGCCTTACCAATCGAAATACAATAGAAGCATAAAAGGGAAATATTCGGATACTCACAAAATTATGGAAAAAGAAGAGCACCGAAAAGTAAAAGTGAGGGGGTAGAATATTCGGTTTAAACAAATAGAGAGGGGAAACTTGGTAAAAATTGAAGGAGTGGAGGGGAGAAGAGAAAAGGGTTATACGACTAAGGTTTAGAGAAGTAGAAGAGGGAGGAGAATCGATTAGGCCTCGGAGCAAGAACTGAATGCCTTGAGAGAAAAGAAGAGAGGAATTAGCACAGGAGAAAACCCAAAATACAAACCCGAAAGCACCCAAAAGGAAAACATGGTAAGAAAAAGAAAAGAATAGAACAAATCCCAAAAGCCCCAAAATGTTCTCAACTACCGAAAATAAACAACACCCCTCCCAAAGCCGAAATTATCAGTCTCCCCTAGCAAAAGCGGCACACAACCTACACACCCTCAAACTCCTCTTTTTCCTCCTAAAATCCCTCCATAATCCCCTCCTTGATTTCCTCCACAAATCACTCCAACTTCCCATTCAAATTCAATTCAAATTCTTATGACCAATTCAAACTTAGAGTCCCCATCTAACCCACTTACTAGCCACCCCATGTAGCAAAATAAATACTTATTTCATGCTGTGCCAGTACTCGAACCTCATACCTCAAGGATATTCTACACGCCACCTTGCCACCACACTACAGGCTCCTTTGTGTCACATTTTATCCTCAATTAATTATAAGGTCTAAAGGCCAAAGTCCAGGTTCCTCGAAAAGAAAAACCAAAATAAATTGCAAGAGCTAAGACTTGAACCCAGGCTCCCTTACAACCTCAATGACACCACAACCACTAGACCACATACTTGTGTCATTTATTTACCACAATAATTTAAAAGGCCTACTTCTAAGTATCCAGGGTTTTATTTACTTAAAATTTAAAATTCTGCTCAAGCCCAAGTTTGAACCCAAGATTTCTCCAACACCTCTCAGGGCCATGAACCACTAAAGCAGGCATTTAATTGTGTCATTTCCTTGCACAATTAAATACTTATGTACAACTCCTTACAGACCCATACTCAAGACTCAATACTTCTAGGCCCAAATTCGGGGCGTTACAATATGACATGTTGATACAAGAATATCAGTTATACAGATCAGTAATCAGACATGCTCAGTATAGAATAACAGTCAATCACAACAAACAGTCAAATACAGTCTGGGCCTAAGCCCATCTCAGTTTCACTAGCACTTCGGGTCTTAGCCCATTTCAGTTTCAGTTTCAGACAAGTATTAGGGCCTAAGTCCATCACAGTCTCAGTATCAGTATCAGATATACATTAATCAGTAAACAAAGTCTTACCATAGGCCCACAGTCGTTTAGGACGACCCGTGCAACCTTAGGGAAAAATTCAGATAATTGGACTCATATGTCCGTGTGGGGCCCACATGCTCGTGTAGGGCCCATATACTCTTGTGGGGTCCACATGTCTGTGTGGGGCCCATATGCCCGTGTGTGGTCCATATACCCGTATGAGGTCCATATTTCTATGTGAGGCTCATATGCCCGTGTGGGGCCTATGTGCTCGTGTGGGACCCATGTGCTCGTGTGGGACCCATATGCTTGTGTGCGGCCCATATGCTCTTATAGGGCCCATATGCTCGTATGGGGCCCATATGCTCTTATGGCCCACACGACCACACTCGAGCCACTACACGGCTGTGTGGCGTCGTCAGTGGACTTTTCGGCTTTTGCTAAAACCTCGTATTCTGTGTTACAGGTACACACCTGATATGATTTCGATGTCGAACCACACCTGAGCCTTTCAAACCGTTGCTGAAACCCCAGCCAAATCTTGACCTTTGCCTTAACTCAAACAGAGAGTACGATATATTAGCCCACGACTTTATCCTCCCCGATTTAGTTCCGCACGTGGCTTTGCTTGATCAAAATGAAGGCATGAAGATGGCCAAATGTTCAAGCTTCCATGGCTTCTTTTCTTTGTGTTTCACAGCGGAAGAAGAGAAATAGAAAATGATCTCCTTTTTTTTTCTTTTGTTTTCTTCACTTATTAACCATTATTAACCATAATAATTCAACTCCCCACCAACAAACATAATGATTACACTCCATGCACATCCATTATCTCCAGTAATGGTCTAATTGCTCAATAAGGACCTCAACTTTAAGTTCTATAGCTATTTAACACATTTACCTAATAGAACACAACATTTGCACTTTATGCGATTTAGTTCTTTTTCACAAATTGAGGAATCAAACGATAAAATTTCTTACCGAAATTTTTATACCATATTTCTAACATGCTGTAGACCTCCTAATAATATTAAAAAATACTTTGTATGTAACACCTCTTAACCCTAAACCGTTGCCAGAACAGGGTTACAAGGCATTACCGGACATATCGGATAATTTACAAATAATTCTTAAATAAATAACAAACATGTTATAGAATAATCATAAATTCATATAAACTGTTACTAAGTTACTTCATTTTTTTTTATAAAAATTCAATATAACCCCTTTATAAATTTCTAACCTTCCCTACAATTTCAAATCGCAACCAAACCAATTCCAGCATTTCAACCAATTCATTTCACATATACATACACTTAAATTATACCTAAAACCTTAACTTATTATTTAATTAAATAGTTATAACAACATCATTTAAAAATAATTGATAAGTTAATTCATTTCATTTCAACTTAGTAACAAAACATCAAAATGTCATAAACTTTTCATACCATTTCATTGAATGATCTAACATTATAAGTCATTCTTTATAACCAAAATATAAAACATATTCAAGTGACCTAAACAACTCCTAAGTACATGCCACTTTTAGTCAAAAGAAGAATACATCACCAAGTTTTGTGTTGGAGTCGGGAATATTCTGGATGTTGAATCAGGACACTTGACTTCTACTAACCTGCGCACGGAAACAACCGTACGCTGAGTATGGATATACTCAGTGGTATTACCATAATTCAAATTATATCAACAATAATAAAAACATAAATATTAAATACATAACAATTAATTTCTTATATACTAATTCATACTTTATTTTTTTTCATCATTTCATAATAACAATTCAATTTAATTATTCATCCATCAATGTATTTTTCACAAACTTGAATTTAAATCACTTATGAACATTTAGTTCATACTTTTGTCTTTCTATCACAATTCCAATTCCAATTTCAATTCATAATTCAATTTCTTTTTCTCATTTCAATGCCTCAAATTCATATTTCAATTTTTCACCCTATTAACATAACTCGGACTTTGGCGGATACACAGATCCAACCAAACACACCAATATGGCACCCAGTGCCTCATCGGATAGTTCGAAGCAATAGTTGACACCCAGTGTCTCATCGACTCGAGGTTGAAGTATCCCTGAACACTTCCAATCCTATGGCATGCCAACTATATCTGACTCAGCCCGACTAGTTAATAGGGTATTCGATTTACTTTCTCAATTCAATATCACTTTCTATTCACTTACGAATCAATTCAATTTCACTTTCTCAATTCACTTTCACTTTCAATCAAATTCAAATCGTCATTCATTTCTCAATCTATATACTTTTCCAATAATCACATATTCCATAATTCACTTATTTAATTCAATTTGATTTAATTTGAATCACTTTCATTTTCACTCAATATTCATATCAATTTCAAGTACTTACCTCAATTCTTACCTATTTTACATAACAATTAAAATTCAGCAATTAATAATAATTAAAATTCGAATTATAGTAATACAAACTATAATTCTTCCGTTTTAGTCCTCGATGACTTTCTCCTTTCCTTTCGATGCCGATGCCTCGGGTTCTTTGTTGGCTACGGAAATATTAATAATTTACATTATTAGTTACAGCATTAATTATAATAAATAATTAAATTTCTAAACAATTCCGACCTTATTCCCAATTTAATCCTAACTAAACTTACTTACTTTCTTAATCCAATTCACTCTCTTTTTTTATTCAAATTTTGTCTAAACTCATATTTAACTATAAAATTTCATTCAATTTAATCCCTTATTCAATTCTAACTTAGAATTCATTCAATTTAATCCCTAATTCCATAATTTCTTCAACATAAACCCTACTTGAACACTATAAACTCTTGAAATAGCAACTTAATTTCAATAAAACCTTGCTTTAAAACTTCTAAAACATCAAAATTAACTAAAAAGGACTTAATTGACTTACTAAATTAACTTCAAGGTTCAAAAACCCTATTTTCTCTTTTTCTTCTTTCTTTGGTTCTGTTTCGAAATGGCTTTTGTTCTCTTTCTCATTTCTTTTGTTTCTTTTTTTTATATTTTCTTTACTTTTTATTTAATTAGCTTAATAAATATCTATTTAAAAAAATAAATATTAGTATTACATTTGGTCACACTTATATTTCTACCTTTGTACCAATAATTTTATTAAAATTGTCATTATTGAATTTGTTTATCAAACAAAAATCTCATAATTTATTTATTTAATTTAATAAATATATTTAACATAATAATAATAATTAATAAATATCTATTTTATTATCAATTACATATATTACATTTGTACACATACATATTATTACATTTGTGCCCTATCATCCTCATACATGTGTCATAACTTTAATTTATTTATTACATAATTAATGCAATTAATTATTATAAAATATTTTTATACTTAAATTATAAGTAATTTGAGTATTTAAATTACAAATGTACCAATATAATTTTTACACATGTATATTTTTACTACCATACAATTATCTACTATTTAATTTATTTAATAATAATACTAATAATAATCTAATATAAAACCCTAATGTTAATTAATAATTATAATAATTATATATAGTATTTAAATATAACCTAAATAAAATCTTAGATTTTAATACATATATGCCGCCTCAACTTTTGTAAATGGTTTAATTACCATTTTAATCCTTTTTATTTTCTATTTTTTAGAATTAAAATTTTACCCCTTATTTAATTTAGTCCTTTTTACTAATTACTCTAAATTAAGCTAAATTCACCTAATTAAAATCTAATTAGACACACTACTAAACTCATAAATATTTCTAATAATTATTTTCAAACTTATTTCACTAAGACGGAGGCCCTATAACTTACTCTTTCGGTCCCCGTGAATTTTGGATCATTACATTGTGACCTCGGATTTGTGGTCCCTAAACCACTGTTCCGATTTCACCGAAAACGGGTTGTTACAAATCTCCCCCTCTTAGGAATTTTCGTCCCTGAAAATCTTACAAGAAAAATAAGTTATGGAACTATTTTCTCATAGTTTTCCTCGGGTTATCAAGTAGTCTCTTCTATCCCTGTGACGTTGTCAAAGAATCTTTACTAAAGCTATGCTTTTATTTATAAACTCCTTTATTTCTCATGTCAAAATTCAAATTAGTTCTTCATTGTATGACCTATTAGGATGAATCTCAACATCCGTTGAATAGATAACATATTAAGGCCAGATTGATACCGTCATAACATAGACACTTGTAATACACTATGAATCCCTTCAAGCTCTAACGGTAAATCTAATCGGTACGCAACAGGTCTGATTCTTTTAGTAAATTCATATGGTCCGATAAATCACTTATTCAACTTCCCTTTTTCGACCAAAATGAAGAATTCCCTTCCAAGGCAATACTTACAGAAACATTTTGTCGCCAATCTGAAATTCAATATCTTTACGTTTCAAATTTGCATACGATTTTATTTTCTATTTAAAGCTATTTTTGAGCTTTCATTAATTACTTTCACTTTCCTTTTCTTTTCTTTCTTTTCTTTCTCCCAAATCTCACGAATCAAATTAAACCCGTGAATCTTTTTCTCACTGAACTCAGTACAATATAACAGACTGAAAACTATCTTTATACCTAAATTTGACCAATAGTAAATATTTTTCCCAGTTACCTTCACACTCAAATGAAGATGGCACTTCGTATTATCTGACAATCTCAGAAATATCATGTTTCATTCCCAGTCATTAATACATTTGTTTCCATTCGTTGCACATTTATTTACTTCCAAGATGAACAAACATAATACCATTTTGACGTGCAAAATTTTCAGCATCAGTTCTAGACTTTTCGGTGCACTAAATTTATTTCATAATAACAGACAATCATCAGGTTCAATCTGAAATTCTGAATCAGAAGTCATTTAACACTATACTGTTTAGCTTGTAACTCATTTTCACATTTCTAAACCTCACAGATCCATTGTAAAACATCAGTTTAACTTTTAACTCAGCCAAAATTGAGTCATCATTAGACAATAACAGTCGAGTATTCATGATTCATAAATCAGAACATAATATAAACTGTTCACTGACACATCATTGTAAATCACAAATTCCTTACCGGATTTCAAGCTAAACCAGAACTGATGCTTTAGTCAACAGAGTTTTCAACAAGTCAAAACTTTGCTGACACTTATCAGACCATTTTAAAATTCACATATTTCTTTCTGTAATGATCGTATCATTAGTGTGGCTATCACTGAAAACTCCTTTTTCAGAAAACTCTGACTTCAGATACATTTTTCAATATTATTTTCGGTAAAAAAAAATTTCTAAAGAAATTTTCACTTCTCAAACCGGTGGTAATCCAGGTAACTCTTCTGGAAATTTATCAGAATTTTATGATCACTTCAATATTTATTAACATATGTTTTGTGTAATAAATATCAGAAGTTCAGTAACGTTTCCGAAAGTTTCAGTCTTTTATCGTTTCACTATAGTTTCAGTATACACTAACTAGAGTGTTTTCAAAACGGACTATCTATAATATCATAACAGTTTATCAGAATACTTACAGGATTGATGCTGGAGGCTCGGTGAACCACATTCTCAGTCAAATCATTTCAAATCATTTGAAAATCAGTTCTTTAAAACCAAGTTTTAAAACCCAAAATCCACAGCCGAGTTTTGCAACGTAGCTCTGATACCACTAACTGTAACACCCCAAACCCGGCCTAGTCGTTATGGCCGAATCTGGTGGTGTCACAAGGAAGGAATTTCGAAAATGGAACTATCTCAATAAAAACCTTAAACTCATAACCCTTTATTACTTTCGTTCAATTTAAAACATATATTCAATTAATCAACTTGCCTCAAAACAAATCATTTTAACAGAAGTTTATAAATAAAGTCGTTCATGTTTAGAAAATCGTGCCAGTTTTTAGAAAATCCTTGCTTCTGATGAAATACGAGTTTTTTTTCAATTATATAATCATAAAATCGTAGTCTTAACTAAACTAAAACAAAACAGTCCATAAAGTCCGCATTACATAATATAAAACCCAAAATAATCAGGGCTTAATTATTAAGTGCAAAATCACAATCAGTTCGAACATGTGGTCATCGAGAGGCTCCGCCGCATCGATCCGTCTAAGTCTGGGGATTTCCTATACAGATAAAATAGAAAGGGGTGAGTTTACGTAAACTCAGTGTTTAACCCCCATAATAGCAATCAATCAATGTAAACACAATTTGGGCCTAAGCCCCTTTCAGTTTCAGTTAGGGCCTTAGCCCATTTCAGTACAGTGGCAATATCAATTTGGGCTTTAGCCCATCTTAATATAGAAGTAGTCATATACTCGGGCCTTGGCCTATTCAGTAACAGTAAACAATGTAATAACAGTAAACAGTATGCAGGTCCTACCCAGCCAGCCTCTACACACCATCTCCGTACCAACCCTATACACCATGTGGAGATAAAATCGACTTACCCATCCTTACACTCCAAAATTAGCACCGATTGCGGCACTAAATAGTATTGCAGCAAAGCTACCAGTAATATGGACGGCTTAAAGCCATCAGTAGGTCTACAGTTGTCTTGTGCGACCCATGCGACCATATCAATACAGTACACTTCTTCCAAAATATCAATCCTAACCCATGCAATGCAACATAATATAAATGTATATACAGTATATGACATGTTGATACATGAATATCAGTTACACAAATCAGTAATCAGACATGCTCAGTATAGAATAACAGTCAATCACAACAAACAACAAATGCAGTCTGGGCCTAAACCCATTTCAATTTCAGCAGCACTTCGGGTCTTAGCCCATTTCAGTTTCAGTATCAGACAAGTATTAGGGCCTAAGCCCATTACTGATGTCGATGATCGATATACATTAATCGATGCAGTCTTCTGCGCAGCCCACATGAGTTTTTAGGATAACTTTGTGTAACCCTAGGAAAAAATTCAGATAACTGGACTCACATGCCCCTGTGTGGCCCACATACTCGTGTGGGGCCCACATACCCGTATGGGGCCCACATACCCGTGTGGAGCCCACATGTCTGTGTGGGGCCCATATGTTCGTGTGGGGTCCATGTGCTCGTGTGGGACCCATATGCTCGTGTGGGGCCCATATGTTTGTGTAGGGCCTATATGCTCGTGTGGGGCCTATATGCTCGTGTAAGGCCCATATACTAGTGTGGGGCCCATATGCTCATATAGGCCCATATGTTCTTATGGCCCACACGACCACACTCGAGCCACTACACGGCTGTGTAGAGTCGACAGTGGCCTTTTTCGGCTTTTGTCGAAACCTCGTGTTCTGTGTTACGGGTACACACCTGATACAATTTCGATGTTGAACCAAACTTGAGCCTTTCAGAACCGTTGCTGAAACCCCAGCCAAATCTTGACCTTCGCCTCAAATCAAACAGAGAATACGATAGATTCGTCCACGACTTTATCTTCCCCGATTTAGTTCCGAACATGGCTTTGCTTGATCTAAATGAAGGCATGAAGATGACCAAATGTTCAAGCTTCCATGGTTTCTTTTCTTTGTGTTTCACGGTGGTTTTCACTTATTAACCATTATTAACCATAATAATTCAACTCCCCACCAACAAACATAATGATTACACTCCATGCACATCCATTATCTCCAATAATGGTCTAATTGCTTAATAAGGACCTCAACTTTAAGTTCTATAGCTATTTAACACATTTAGCTAATAGAACACAACTTTGCACTTTATACGATTTAATTCTTTGTCACAAATTGAGGAATTAAACGATAAAATTTCTCAACGAAATTTTTATACCATATTTCTAACATGCTGTAGACCTCCCAATCATATAAAAAAATATTTTGTGACCTCAAATTTGTAGTCCCTGAACCACTGTTCCAATTTCACTGAAAACGGGTTGTTTCAAAAATATTGTTTTAATAAATTAAATCTTTTATTAAAAAGATCGAGTTTCGAGGTGATCCGATCACACCTCATATAAAAAGGATTGGTAGCGACTCCCATTTTCATTTTCAAAATAAAAGTCGACCTTTTTAAAAAAATGGTTTCGACAAGGTTTATATATGAGATCAAATTCCATTCGTTTTTCTTGGCGTAAATTTTGCATTGAAGTAAAATAAAAAAAAAAAAAAAACTTACAAGTGTTCAAACAAAACATGAAAAATGGTCCCCAAGGAATGCAATACATTAACTAGGTAGTTTATCAACTTTTAATAATTATTGGATTCTCATTGCATGAACTAATTCAAGAAACCTTCAAATTATTCAACCAGTAAATTAGGTTGATGAACTTTATTGCCTTTTCTTCTTCTTTCTTTTTTACATGCGAGCATGCACCTTCCAAGAGAAAACCTTATTATATGTGAATGATGAAGAAGCTTACAATCAGGGGCGAAGCTATGGGGGGCTGGCATGGCCCCGGCCCCCCTAAAATGAAAAATTTCCATTTAGGCCCTCTAGATTTTTTTAAAATTTTAAATTAGTAAAGGTAAAATTGCACTTTACCCCCCTAATATTATAAAAATTTGATTTAATCCTTTAAAAATTATAAAGATATAGACTATAAAAAATTAAAATTTCATTCGACCCCCCCTAAAAAATTGTTCTGGCGTCGCCCCTGCTGACAATTCCTTGTAATTTGACCAATTGATCTTTGAGATTAATAATGGAAAAATACAAATTCATTAGTTAATTATATATCTTTTTATAGTTAAACAACTTTGTTTAATTTAGTGACCATATTTTTTCTTTTCTCCTAAGCACCTTAAAACTAAGATATTACATGTTGGTCCAAATATTTACTATTTTTTCTTAAAAGTATGGAGTTATAATAAGTACTTTTTGACCTTTCAAAGGAGACAAAAAGAGAAAAGTTGCCTCCATAATTTCCCTTTTATTGTACTTTGTTGGGTTTTTCAAGAAGGGAAAATAATAAAGAATGGATTTGTAGCTTCCGAATGTTTGTTTGATGGCATTATTGTTTAATATAAGAACTGTTAATTGCTTGTGTCTGCAGGTTTATTCGTCGGTTAGGTTATTCCTTGTGAAATTATTATTTACATGATAATATATTTATTTAAACTTAATTATAATAATATATTTTATAATTAACAAATAGAAATGAAGATGGATGGGCACGTTGGTGAATCATGAAACCATCTTTTTCTATTTTTAATGGTTAACATATTTGAGAATAATATCTATGCAAATACAAAAGAGAGAGATTAGTCGGTTTAAAGAATTTCCAAATTAATGGAACAATTCTCTTTTTTTTTTTTTTATCAGCCTCTGAACACTGGTATTTAATTACAATTATAAAAACTCTCTCTAAACCACAACATTACATAATTCAGCAAGGTCCTCTATAAGCACTTAATTTTAGCCAATTGTGGGTGTTTGTGGCGACAACCTTTTCCACTCCACCAAACGTCGCAAGAACTCCTTAACCTGAAAATAATTATGTTTTTATGAACACTATAGGAAAACAAACTTTTAGCGGCGTTTTTTTTGGCCTTTGCAGCGTTTATCTGAAAAAACGCCGCTAAAAGTCAAGGCTTTTAGCGGTGTTTGTGAGAAAAGCGCCGCTAAAAGTCAAAGCTTTTAGCGGCATTTGTAGAAAAACGCAGCTAAAAGTCGTGGCCTTTAGCGGCGTTTGTGAGAAAAGCGCCGCTAAAAGTCGTGGCCTTTAGCGGCGTTTATGAGAAAAGCGCCGTCTTTTAGTGGCGCTTCTCCCACAAATGCCGCTAAAGCCCATGACTTTTAGCGGTGCTTTTATCACAAAAGCCGCTAATTTTGGCAGATTTGCAATATACATTTTCCACTAATATCGAACCCTTCCTGCATTAAAATCCAACCAAAAACAGCAAATATGACAGGAAATCCAACCAAAAATAGCAAATGTAGTATAAAAAATACAACCAAAAACATTAAATCTAAATGATACTACAAATTCAACAAAAGATATATGATGTAAATTAATAAATGAAGAATAACTCAAAAAATTCTTACAATAATGTTAAATGTGACAATGTTAAAAATATTCTTACAACGAGAAAACAAATGTCTAGGATGACGGCTTTTGCAACTGCTAAAACATCTGCATCATATGCTGAAGCTGTAGCTAGAGCTCATCGTACTTTCTGCTCTGCTCTGCCTCCCTTGCTGCTGTCGCTGCTGCCGCTGCTTCCCTCGCTTCTGCATCCGCTCTAAATTGTTGCTAAAGTTCTTCATATTTTCTTTCAACCTCAGCAATATGGTCTCTTAACCTTTGAACTTCAGCTTGAGCTTGACTCCCGGAAGGCATGTATTGCTGGGAGCCTGATCTAAAATATTGGGTCAGAGTAACACTAGATCCTTGAAATCGAACCCGACCATACCTTTCAGGACCCAAAACTTCAGTAATAATTCTGTTATCAATGTCCTCAAGATTAACAGAACTATCAGTAGAAGCAATCGCTTCATACTCCGCCTTCTTCTCCTTTAGTTTCTCCTAATAAATCAATCAAAGAGTTAGAAACGAAATATATAATAAAAAGGAATGTAACATAACTTAACATTATTTAAAACTACTAACGACGAATTATAATTAAACATATTTACCTTGTCTTTAAGAAAAATATCATATACGATTTAGGAAAAAACAATGGCAGGTGTCGAAACCTTTTTTTTGAAAAGGGCGTCGACTTATTTAAAAACAAAAAAAATGGAGTCGCCACCAATCGTTTTTATTTAGGTGTGATCGGATCACCTAAAAATTTGCTCGTTTTAATAAAATATTTTGATTTATTAAAACAAATGATTTCGGTCTACGAAAATTGAGAAAACGAGTTCGGGAGTCGGTTACGTACGAGGAAGGATTAGCCCCCTCGTCACGCCCAAGATTGGTACCTAATTGATTAATTAATGTCTTAATGTCGAAAGTTAAAAATCCGTAAAAATTTAAAAATACGATCCTTCTTTTTATTAATGTTAATTTTACAAAAATACTTAACTAAATCGAAGCGGATGCTAAAGACCTTCTTGTCCCGAAGTAATAAAATGTGACATCCAGCACGTTAGGACACAATATTTTAAAACCTCGAGAATAAGCTTGCCTTTTGATTTCCAAAACTCTTGCATTTTAATTTTAAAAAGTTATTCGGTCATTTGGATTAAACAAGAAAAATCAAAACCCAGTAAGTTAGGGCACAATTTCTCGAATTTCCCAAAATACGAAATATCGCCTTATTTTGAAAAACTTTCATATTTAGAATAATGTCCAGTGTTTTACTTAAACGAAATGTATTTTTATTTTACAGCGATGACATGCGAATAAAATTGTCGTGCAAGTGAGAACGAATATACAACCAAGAGCGATTTACGAGAATTGCATGGGGTACACTAATTCAATAATATAAAGATGAGTGAGATAATAAAATAAATGATGACGATGATAAAATAGCACACAAAAGGAAAATGCCAATCTTTAAAAATAAATAAGGCAAAGAACTAAATAAGTGGATAAACACAAGAGAAAATAATTCTTAAGATATCAAAAACGAAGAATCAGGTTAAAGTAAAAATAAAATACATAAATACATAATAATAGTAATAATAGTAATAATAGTGAAATCTAAAAGCATATATAAAAAATAAATAAATGAACTTTAAATATAAAAAGTTAAAGGAAATGAGTAAATGAATAAAATAATAAATAAAAAATTTGGTTTGAAATTATAAAAAGAATATAAATAAATGAAACAAATAAAACCAAAAATAACAAATAATATTAATGAAACAAAAAAAAAAGAAAATATGATAATGATATTAATAATATAATAATAATAATGGCATTGATATTAATAATAATGATGAATAATCTAAACTTGGAAGTATATAAGAGGATATACATAAATAAATGAATAAATAATAAAATAACAATAATATGGGTAAAAGTAAAAATAAAATAAACCGATTATAAAATAAAAAAATAAAATAAAAATAAAAAAATTAATAAGCAAGTGAACAAATAATAAAGAAATAATAACAATAAAAACTAATAAATTTTAAATAAAAATAAATAAACAAACGATTTAAATTAAACCAACAACAAATAATTAAAGTAGTATTAAAAAAATTAAAATTGATAATAACAATAATAATAATAATAATAATAATAATAATAATAATAATAATAATAAGAGGATTAATTTGAAAGTCAAATAGGGTTTTAGGGTAAAAAATAGAAATAAAATAAAGCCAAAGGATCGAATTGTAACGCGCTGAAACTAGCAAGGACTAAATGGGATAATATCCCTAATCCTTATGAGTTGCGTTTCGGCTCACAAGGCCCTGGGTTAAATTAAAAATGAAATAAAAGTAAAGAGGCGAATTTAAATAAAATAAAAAAAGAAAATGGGATTAGATTGAAACAACCCAGAAAAGCGGAAGGGCCAGGGGCGCAAATATCCCCTTGGCCGCAAAAACACGCGGATCCTGAAGGTTCAGGTCGGGTTGGTTTGGGTCAGAGGCGGGTTATGTCAAAACAACGCCGTTTTGGTATCTGGGGAAATAGGCCAAAACAACGTCGTTTTGGAACCCCTATTTAAGTCAAAAAAATTTTCAAAAAAAATCATTTCACCCTCCTTTTTAAAAAAAACTGAACCTTCTCTCTTTTCTCTCAAAACCCCTCTAAGCCGGCCAAGTCTCCAGTCACTGGACCACCGCGGGGCCGCTGGTCGCAGGCAACGGCATCGCCGTTCGCGATGGCCAGAAAAAATTCCCTAACTCTATTTTTGTTCCTTTTTTCGAGCCAAACTTAGATTTAGGGTTAAAATTTGCCAAAAGACCCTTAAAATCGAAAATAATCAAAGAAACCCGAAGGGTCACTTTCGACCTTCCCACCATTTTTGGATCCTTGTCGAAAAATCGATGGTTTTCGAGGTATCCAGATGCCGACATCCTCCGACGGCGATGGGAGATTGAACCACGGGGTAAGTTTACTATTTATTTATTTATTTATTTCGGCACAAATAAAAAATGAAAAAAAGAAAATAAAGCAAGCACCTTTGGCTTTTGAATCAAACTTTTCCTCCTTTTTTATTTCCAAAAAAAATCTCCCTTTTACAAGACTTTTTCTTGGCTTTTATAGCCATTTGACATTGTTTATAAATACATGTTTCTTTGCTTTGTCACTACTTCTTTTTTTGTTTTTTCTTTTTTGTTTCTTCTTCGTTTGCGTGTTGCATGTGATGTCAGTGGCGTCTGACACGCGTGGAAGCGACGGTAGTGTGTAGGGAGGGCTTTGCTGACGTGCGGCGCGCATAGGGTGGAATGGTGTCTGATGGCAGAGGCCGCTAAGGTTCTTTGTGTTTAGTTTAGGTGTTGGGTTAGTTGGGCTTTAGGGTTTCTTAACTTTTGGATTTGTAATTGGGTTTTAATTTGGGCTATTTAATATGTAAATTGGACTATTTGATTATTGTTTATTGGGCCCGGGCAAATTTGGGCATTTACAGCTACCCCTCTTTGCTCATTGTCGTGTAACGGGAATGAAGCAAAGACTTTAAAAAGGGCCAAATTTGCCTGGTCTTGCAGAATCTTGACCTCTTGGTATCTTCTCTTCTTGAGGTAGCTTCATTCCAATCCACTGTATCCTCAAGGGTATAGGAACTACTGCTTTGATCTACTCTACTACGACTACTCGTAGCTTTAACCTGTTCTACTGCAACTTCAGGGAGATGAGGTTTGTGGCTTTAAATTATAGTTTGATCTGCTCCATTGCAACTTCAAGGAGATAAGATCTGCTTTCTTCAGTTTGCTCCACTGCAACTTCATGGAGATAAGACTTGTAACTTCAACTTGCCCCACTGCAACTTCAGAGGGATAAGAACTCGTAACTTCAACATGCCCCACTGCAACTTCAGGGGGATAAGGTTTATAGCTTTAACTCTGCTCTACTGCAACTTCAGAGAGATAAGTTTTGCTATCTTCGATCGGCTTTAATGTAACTTTAGGGAGATAGGACTCGTAAATTCTACCTGCCCTACTGCCACTTCAGGGGGATAAGGTTTATAGCTTTAACTCTGCTCTACTGCAATTTCAGAGAGATAAGATTTGCTATCTTCAGTTTGCTCCACTGCAACTTCAGGGAGATAAGACTTGTAACTTCAACCTGCTTCACTGCAACTTTAGGGAGATAAGGTTTGTGGCTTTAATCGCTTCAATGCCATTTCAGGGAGAAGAGATTTGTAGCTGCGATCTACTCCGCTAGAACTTCAAAGAGATATGAATTATGGCTTCGAGCTGCTCCAGTGCCATTTTAGGGAGAAGAGATTTGTAGCTTCGATCTACTCTGCTGGAACTTCAAGGAGATACGAATTGTGGCTTCGAGTCACTCCAATGCCATTTCAGGGAGAAGAGATTTGTAGCTTCGATCTACTCCGCTGAAACTTTAAGGAGATACGAATTATGGCTTTGAGCGGTTCCAGTGCCATTTTAGGGAGAAGAGATTTGTAGCTTCGATCTACTCCGCTGAAACTTCAAGGAGATACGAATTATGGCTTCAAGTCGCTCTAATTCCATTTCAAGGAGAAGAGATTTGTAGCTTCGATCTACTCCGCTAAAACTTCAAGGAGATACAAATTGTGGCTTCGAGCCGCTCTAGTGCCATTTCAGGGAAAAGAGATCTGTAGCTTCGATCTACTCCACTGAACTTTAAGGAGATACAAATTATGGCTTCGAGCCGCTCCAGTGCCATTTTAGGGCGAAGAGATTTGTAGCTTCGATCTACTCTACTGAAACTTCAAGGAGATACGAATTGTAGCTTCGAGCTGCTGCAGTGCCATTTCAGGGAAAAGAGATTTGTAGCTTCAATCTACTCCGCTGGAACTTAAAGGAGATACGAATTGTGGCTTCGAGCCTCTTCAATGCCATTTCAGGGAGAAAAGATTTGTAGCTTCAATCTACTCCGCTGGAATTTAAAGGAGATACGAATTGTGGCTTCGAGCCGCTTCAGTGCCATTTCAGGGAGAAGAGATTTGTAGCTTCGATCTACTCCGCTGCAACTTTAAGGAGATACGAATTGTGGATTTCAACCTGCTCCACTACTGCTTAAGGAGACAAGATTTGTTATATTTGATCTGCTCCACTACTGCTTAGGGAGACAAGATCTACAATCTTCAGCCTACTCCACTACTGCTTAGGGAGATAGGATGGTGGCTTAAATCTGCTCCACTACTGCTTAGGGAGACAAGATTCACCGTCTTCGATCTGCTCCACTACTGCTTAGGGAGATAAGATTTGTAATCTTCAGCCTACTCCACTACTGCTTAGGGAGATAGGATGGTGGCTTAAATCTGCTCCACTACTGCTTAGGGAGACAAGATTTGTTATATTTGATCTGCTCCACTACTGCTTAGGGAGACAAGATCTACAATCTTCAGCCTACTCCGCTACTACTTAGGGAGATAGGATGGTGGCTTAAATCTGCTCCACTACTGCTTAGGAAGATAAGATCTGTAATCTTCTGCCTACTCCACTACTGCTTAAGAAGATAGGATGGTGGCTTAAATCTGCTCCACTACTGCTTAGGGAGACAAGATTCGCTGTCTTCAATCTGCTTCATTGCTACCTCATAGAGATAAGATTTGTGAATTCACCGATGTTGCTACACCGTCCTCTAGGGACATGATCTGTAGAATTGGTTTCATGTACCTATACTTATGCCAAATGATTAGGATGCTATGATCTAAATGAATCAAATGCTCCTAACTAGATGTGTTATGAAGGATCTATGAATGCAGAAATGAGAACGATCCTTTTTTAAATGCTTAAGGTATTATCGCTCGTTCTTCATCAGGGCATTATCACTGACGTATTACACTGTCATCTTGTTCGGCTAGTATTCCTGACAAACAAGTCAAAGAAACAATCACATTCTACTCAGCAGGTTTGCCCCACTATAACTTTAGGGAGTTTTTTTCTTTCTTTCTTTCTTTTTTTTTTTATCCAACCCGCTGCAACTTAAGGTATAGGATTTGTTTCATCTTCAATTGATCTATCACACCCCTCTCTGGGTAACATAACCAGATGGGTATACAGAATGACAAATTTTCAAGAATGAACTCCTTTTAACGCTTGGATTAACATTGCCTGCTGTTCATTGAGGTTGTGTCACCAACACAATACCCTATTTTTTCGTGCAACTGATATCTTTAACAAAGAATCTGGAGAGATAGCCACAATTTTAGACTACTCTCTCTCAAATATTTCCAACCCTTAGGTTTGGTGAGTTCTAAACAACAGTCCTATTTCAGGTCCTTGTACTATTTAGAAGCCTCTAGAGTAATATGCAGAACTTCTTTTGTGAAAGTATTATTAGTCTAATAATCGTTGTTTCAATGCAAAATGTTTGAAAAATATCATAACAATGGACAAAAAAGAAATTAATATGGAGCATAGCTCGAAATGAATAAATTAATTGAAGATAGCAAATGTAATAAGAAGGAAATTGATTGAGAGCATAGCTCGAAATGAATAAATTAATCAAAGATAGCAAATTTTGGTAAGGTACAAAATGAATAAGATGAAAATAGGTGCCCCAGATATCGCAGCTTAAGCTTCTCTGCACGAACTTCTTAAAGACCATTTTAAGCTTGATATGTGTTCAGGAGATCTAGAGTACTTTGTCGATGCCCCAAGACGTAGCATACTTCCTCTTTGTTAATTCAGGTATAGCAAGACTACCGTATGCCCCACTTTTTATCAAAACTTGAATTTCCCTTTACGGGTTTTCAATTCAAAACCCCTTTGGTCTCAAGGCGCCCTTTGCAGGTTTTTACCTTGGCCTCTCCTTTCTTTTCTTTTTTTTTTTTGGAAAATTTCTTGACTGAATCTGAATTTATGAGATTAGGCAAGTTCTTTCCATCCATCTCAATCAACACTTTTCCAAGGAAGGCCTTCTTTACCATATAAGGTCCTTCCCAATTCGGCATCTACTTTCCTCTGAAGTCTTTGTATATGAAGGATCCTTTTCAAACTAAGTCCTTCTCAAACTAGTCCTTTTCATGGAATTCTCTGAGGCAAGCCTTCTTGCCTCGTTTTTTATGATGGATACTTTCAAACTCTTTTCTTTAATCAGGTTCAGTCGATCATATTGAATCTGGACTCATTCTATTTCATCCAATTCTTGACTCAATCAAAGTTTGGAGAGAAGGAATCTTGACTTTAATGGGCAAAACTGCTTCCATTCCATAAACCAATGAGAAAGGTATTACCCTGGAGAAGGTCTTGGCCGACATTCGATAAGCATAGAGGGTGAATGGTGACTTCTTATGCCAATATTTACAAGTCTCGGTCATTTTCCCCATAATCTTTTTTTATTTTTTTACAGAACTTAATGACTGTCGACTTTGTGATATTGGCATATGAAGTAGCCTTGACCCACATAGTGAAGTAATCGATGACCACAAAGATGAATTGGTGTCTACTAGAAGCTTTTAACGAGATCAGCCCAATAACATCCATGCCCCACATAGAGAAAGTATATGGAGAAGTGAATGAGGCACATAAATTTTTCTCCATAAATTTGGCGCTTACGGCATCACTTGGAATGACTGATGCAATCCCCTTCCATGGTGGACCAGAAGTACCCGAACCTCATGATTTGTCTGGCAATCGTAAAACCATTAGCATATATTGTTCAAAAACCCTGCAGTATCCTCACGTATTAGTAGCCCAGGCACATCTTGATGCGATCATGTGAAAACATCTTTGAATTCTTGAAACAACTCAATGACGTCTCACTTTGTCTTTGTGGTGATGCAGGCTCCGATGTTTACCTCTTTCTCTTGTCTTAGGCTTACTGTCCACTACCTCTTTGTAACGTAGGATCTATTTTCATCTTGTTCTACCATCCTTAACAAATCAGGAGACATGTTACATTCTTTGTCATCTTCAAAGTCCTGAGATCTCTCTAGACACATATCTATCTTAAAAGGAGATTCTGGGTCAGTATCAGCGTCACTCATGTCATTGATATCTAGATACCTATTGTAGGTACGAAGGAAGATTTCAAAGAATAAATGAACCTAAGAATGATTATATGTATGGTATGATCATGAATGAAGACTATTCCAAAGAACAAAAGAATCTATAAATGGAAAGAATAAAAGAATATTTTCTCAAAAAAAGATACATTTTATTGAAATAAAGATTTTGGACACAAGCCTATTTCACAAAAGGATTCTTGTTGCTTCTAGGCTTAAAGCAACAAGCGTGTTTTGAATGTTACTCTAGATTAGCTCTAAAAATACAGGGGTCTCTTCCACAGTCTCATAGTTTAAAACACTCCCAAGTATGTAAGGGCAAATGCTCGAAAAATTCTATTCCCGGGTTCCCTCTTCTAATACATCGTTAATGTTCAGATTCCCCAATATCAGGTCTTGCATTAGAGTCCTGAGCTCGATGTACCCTTAGATCTCATGACCCTATCCATCGTGGAACTCATAATGTTTACCCCTTTAACAGAAAGGTTGGGTAACGGATTTTCTGCACCAGAGGGATCATCAAATTTTATGATACCCAATTTGATAAGTTTTTCGATTAAATTTTTAAAAGCAGTACAATTCTCGATGGAATACCCCATGGTTCCCGCATGGTATTCACATTGGCCACTTGCATTGTACCATTTAAGGAATGGAGGCTGTATTGGTTCTACGTAAAAACACTACACCAAAACAGGTTTTTAGCGGCGTTTTATTGAAAAACGCCCCTAAAAAAAAGCATTTTCGGCGCCTCCACAAAAACGCCACTAAAAAACGAGCATTAGCGGCGCTTTTATGAAAATGCCACTATAGGGTGACCTTTAGCGGCGCTTTTATAGAAAACGCCGCAAAACAATAAACACAACGTCGTCGTTTATTGTTGAGATTTAGTGGTTTTAGCAGCGCTTCTTAAAAACGCCGCTAATGCTGACTTATAGCGGCGTTTCTCAAAAAAGCGCCGTAAAATATCGATATATAGCGGCGTTTCAAAAAAAACTAAACACAACGGCGTCGTTTTTTAGCTTTAATGGCGCCTTCTTGCAAAACGCCGCTATAAATCAATCTTTTGCGGCGCTTTTTTAAAAAACGCCGCTATAAGTCAGCATTAGCGGCATTTTTAAGAAGCGCCGCTAAAAGTATAATCTATTTTTAATTGGATATTTAAATTCTTAAAAAAAATAATGACACGTAGAATAATTTTAAAAGTAAAAACATAGGAAAATATTTATTAAAATACTATTATTTAAAATAATTTTAAAGTTTATTGGTATATGACTAATTGTTTTTTTTATTTATATATTAAATATTTTCTTATATAATTTTAAAAGAGATAGTATTAATTTTAAAATATTGAATTAATTATCATTATAGTTTAGTGTTTATGATTTGGGGTATATGGTTCAGTGTTTAATGTTTAGGAGTTACTATTTTAAAGGTTATGAATTATGTAGTTTGCGGTACTTTAGGGTTAATAGTTGGAGTTTAAGATTTAGGGGTTATGGGTTAAGAATTAGGGGTTAGGGGTTAGGGGACAAGGATTAGGGATTAAGGGTTAAGAGTTTATGGTTTAGGGTTATAGTCTAAGATATATGTAGTGTGAATTAGGGTTTTGAGTTTAAAGTTTTGGGGTTTAAAGACCAGCTAAGGGTTAAAGGTTTAGGGTTTTGATTAATTATCATTTTTTAATTTATATATTAAACGATTTCTTATATAATTGTAAAAGAGATAATAATCTTAATATATTAGAATTATATATGATTATAGTTTAAATTATTTCAGAGATAATAGATAAACTTTATATATATATATATATATATATATATATATTAAATGGTTTAGGATTTAAGGTTTACGTGAAATTTGTTAAATGATGAAATTTTATACAATCAATTAATGCTTTTATATATTTAAAAATATTTAATCTAGACCATTTGAAATTTTGATAATTATTAGAATTAAAAAAAATTGATAAATAAATAAAAAAAAGTAACAAAATTTGATATGATAAGTAACTGTATCTACTTAATAACATTATAAACACATATAGAACCCAAATTATATTAGAAATTAAAATATAAGGATTAAATATTAAGCATATTTAAAAGATAAAAACTGAAAATTATCTTCTTCCGTAAAATGTAAAAAAAAAAAAAGATTAGTACGTACCATATATCAACAAGAGATAAATCTTTTAAACTTTAATTCATAATATTAGGATTAAATTATAACTAATTATCATCATATTAACATTTATCGTCATTAGTATTAATATTTAAAATCATTAATCTAAAGAATTAATTGAATGAAGAATTCAAATTAATTCCTCTACACTTAATATATATAAGTGAAATTTAAACTTAAAATTTCATAGTTATCATGCAAAATAGATATATTATTAAATATTGACTATCATAAGTTAATTATTTTGGCTACCAAATTATAACAAATAAAAATAAAATATAAAAATTAAGGGATTAGTGGCGTTTTTCCAAAAAACGCCATAAAACATAGTATATAGGGGATTAATGGCGTTTATAAAAATGCCACAAAAAGAAATAAAGTTTATGGAAACGACGGCGTTTTAGTTGAATATATAGGGGATTAGCGGCGTTTTTTGAAACGCCGCAAAAAACTTAGTGCTTAAAGAAAGCGGCGTCGTTTTTGTTATAGATTAGCGGCGTTTTCTTAGAAACGCCGCAATAGATAGCTTTTAGCGGCGCGTTTATAAAGCGCCGCAAACGGTCAATTTTTTTACCAGATGCCGTCGTTTTAATTTGTTAAATTTTATTTCTTTCATTCATGCCCGGCAGCCTTAGGCTTTTCCCCCAAAACACCAAATCGATTTTCCCCTAAATTCACATAAACATCATCGTTTTTTTCCACCCTTTTATCCCCAAAGACATACTCGAAAAGCTTAAGTGTTTTCCCCTAAAATTTTCTCCCTAACCCTAAATTCTCAGCAAATCCAAAGCCAACCCATCTCTCCATCGCCAGACCCGACCACCTATTGCATCGCCGTCGACTCGACCATTTGCTGCGTCACCGTCGCACTCCTCTACTGCAACTAATCAGTAAGCTGAAACCCTCACTCAGCTATTTCACCCATCTTCTTCTCGGTTCTCATTTTATTGGTTCGATGCTTTTGGATTTTTGTAACAGGGAATTGAAACCTGGGTTAGAGAAATTACTGGTGGAGGAATTCACAATCTTCTGCAGCAGCTTCACCTGCTACTTCATCATCATTTTTACTTTCGGATACTGAATAGAAGGGAAAGATAAAGGGTATGCTTTTTTGGATTATTTCTTCTTGTGTACCATAAAGACTAGCTTTTTTGTTAATCTTTCGTATATGTTCTCGTTTTTGTTTTGCTACTTAAATAACTTAATATATATATGATTTGTTGTTGTATCGAGATGGACATAGTAGAAATCGTGATTTACTAAGGATTAGATAGAATGTTAGTTCCATATATTATGATCACCATTATCATTGCACTGGAAATGTGTCTGGATTATTCCTTGTTTGGAAATTCTTACTGGTGTAATTACTGCATTAGGATATTATGCTAACCTGCTCTGTATAATTTCATTATTACTTTGTAGCAAGGTGAATTCTTTTGCTGGTTCCTGATTGTTCTTGCATGTTAAGTTACCCTTTTAGGCCAAGTGTCTTAAAATGTAATTTATTTCCTTGAAGCTGTTCTTTCTGGTATTTTTGATATTTTGGATACTCACCCTTTTACTTGCTGGTCTTTTTAGTCTTCTTTCATATCATGTTATTTGTTTACTTGAATCATTAGGTTTTTTTTTTTTTTGTCTTTTTGGTCTTCTTTCATATCATGTTATTTCTTTCATATCATTAGTTTTTTTTTTTTGGTCTTTTGCTGGCCTTTTAAGTTTTCATAGAAAATTTATCGACCTATTATTTTAATCTAATACCTAAGTAATAGATTGTTACGTAAGTACTCTATAGATATATTAAAAAAATACTTGTCTTTTCAGAATTTTTTTTTTATAAAATATGTTTATATCAACATAATATTAAAATTCAATTGGTTTAAAGTTGCCTTTATCTACCTTAGCTTGTTGAAGTGGTCATGGGCACAGCCAGTTTACATTCATGTACCATACATAGAAGTGGAAATCTTTTTGGTCTTTTTGGTCTTCTTTCATATCATGTTATTTGTTTACTTGAATCATTAGTTTTTTTTTTTTTTGGAGTATCTGAATCGTAGAAGTTTGAAACTTATATTATTCTTATTTCTTTAGATTGAATGAATAGTATATACCTGTAGTTCTGTACAAGTGGACTACTCTAGCTTATCAGTATAAATGGATTTTTAGTGTAATTATTTTTTTTTATACCCTAAGTATAATAATCTACTTTACCAAGATTCGGGTAAATGTTATGGAAAAGCTTATCTTTTTCCAAGTTTTTCCATATAGTTGGATGATTATACTTTCATTCCATTCTTATGACTGAAAGAAATACATACCAGATGCTCACTCTTTATAGACTCAAAGAAGAACAAATTTTAAACATAGGTAATTTAAGGCTGAAAGTACTGTTGAAGCTTGATGCCTTCTTTACTAATTTTGATTCCTACTAATTAAAAAAACGAGAACATATATGATATGATGCCTTCTTTACTAATTTTTTCAACCCTATTTTTGTAATTTGTGATTTAATATTTCTATATTTCTATCACGATTTTTAATAAATTTATTTATTGATATAATATGTCACATCTAATATACAAATATTTCTATCACGATTTTTAATAAATTTATTTATTAATATAATATGTCACATCTAATATACAAATATTTCTATCACGATTTTTAATAAATTTATTTATTAATATAATATGTCCCATCTAATATACAAATATTTAATAAAATATTTTATATAGTTTTTAACTTCAATTTAAATTATTATTGAAATATTCTCGTCCGTTTTATCACAAATATTATTGTCCGTTTTATCACAAATATTATCATCCGTTTTATCATTTAAGTTAAACTTTTTATTCAAAATAAATCATACCTTTTAAGCTAAATACGGATGTCTACACAGTGGTTTAACATGTACTTAATAAAAGATGACTTGTAAAACATAAATTAAATTAATTGTGGACTATTTTAACTGCACATGTAATTTGTCAAATAAAAACGAACGACATGAATATTATTTAATTAAAATAACTTTTTTCAATATTATTTAATTAAAATAATTTTTATAAATATTATTTAATTAAATATGATTTAATTCGCAACTTACCTGTAGATACTTGATGCTTGATATGTATTATCCATGTGATTTTCCACATCGTCAAATAAAAAACTTACATAATACATAAATATATTTGATAAATATTTAACATAACTTACAAAACTTACATAACTTACATAACTTAGATAAATATATAACTTATATAACTTACATAACTTGTATAACTTAGATAACTTAGATAAATATATAACTTACATAACTTACATAACTTATATAACTTAGATAAATATATAACTTACATAAATATATATCATATCATAACTTACATAACTTACATAATACTTAAATATATTTGATATCATAATTTACATAACTAGCTTACGAAACTTACTTAACTTACATAACTTACATAATACTTAAATATATTTGATATCATAATTTACATAACTAGCTTACGAAACTTAACTTACATAATACACAAATCTATACTTGAAAATCCCGCAACTTACCTGAATTAGTTTATACCCATTAGAGGCTTGATATTTAGTATAATGGCATGATTTAAATCAATTGAGAACATTTAAGTAACTATAATATGTTGTCAACTTTAGATTTCAAGAACTACGAAATGGATAGGAGTTGGATGAAATTGTCAAGGGTAAGCAATGCCTATCAAAATGGAGTACAAACTTTTTTAAATTTTGCATTTCAAAATGCAAGCCAAGAGAATATGATTCTTTGCCCGTGTAAGAAGTGTGGCAACATCAACTGGCATTTTCGTGAAGTTGTCTATGAACATCTAATTGTTGATGGCTTTATTCGGGGGTATAAAAAATGGATTTTCCATGGAGAGTGTTCGTCTAGTGGAACTTCCTCAACAATTAATCCGACTTATCCTGATACTGATTACCATCAGTATGTTAGACAAGATGACATGGAAGATATGTTGCGGGATGCATTTAATATGCATAGTCATGGTGAGAAATCATTTCCACCTGACTTTATTGCATCCGATGGTTGTAATATTGGTGGAAATGCTTTTTGCGAAACGGGAACAAGTGCACCTAATGAGGAGCCAAATGAAGAAGCGGCGAAGTTCTACAATTTACTTAATGAAATGAATGAAGAACTTTACGAAGGATCAAAATTTTCGAAATTGTCCTTCTGTATTCGTCTATTTCACTTAAAATGTTTGGGAGGGTGGACCGGAAACTCTTTTACAATGCTGCTAGAGTTTCTGAGAGAGATGTTTCCGTTTGCAAAAATTCCTCAGTCTTGTTAAGATATGAAGAGACTAATAAAATATTTGGGCCTTGGGTACGATAAAATTCATAGTTGCCCAAATGACTGCATGTTGTACTGGGGTGATCAGAAAAACCAACAGTCTTGTCATGTTTGCGGTAAGTCTTGTTGAATGAATAGTAATACAGAAGATGTGAATACGGATGAAGGTGGGGCACAGTTAAGAAAGAAGCCAGTTAAGGTCTTACGATATTTTCCCCTAATACCAAGACTACAAAGGCTTTTCATGTCCTCAAAGACAGCCGAATCTATGAGGTGGCATAATGATCAACGGACCGATGATGGATTATTAAGACATCCTGCGGATTCTTTAGCTTGGAAATCATTTGACAGTAAATTTCTAAGCTTTGCAAGCGATCCTCGGAATGTGAGGCCTGGGCTAGCAGCTGACGGCTTTAATCCATTTAAAATCATGAGTACTTCGTACAGTACTTGGCCTGTAGTGCTTGTTCCTTACAATTTGCCTCCATGGATTTACATGAAGCAATCTTCATTTATTTTATCAATGATTATCCCTGGAGAGAAAGGTCCCGAAAATGATATTGACATCTATTTACAGCCACTTATTGAAGAGTTAAAACAATTATGGTCGGGTGTTGAGACATATGATGTATTGAGAAAGGAGAACTTTAATTTACGTGCGGCTTTGTTGTGGACAATTAATGATTTCCCGGCTTATGCTAATTTATCGGGTTGGAGTACTAAGGGACGTTATGCTTGTCCTTGTTGTGCTGCGCAAACTTGTTCGAAGTGGTTGTATAATGGAAAGAAGTTCTCTTACATGGGCCATTGTCGGTGGTTAGATGAAAATCATAAATTTAGATTTCAGAGGACTCTATTTGACGGTACTGAAGAGTACAGAGGAGCTCCTGAGCAAACCATTGGATCTGAAATCTTGTTTATGTTAAAAGATATTAATTTTAGTTATGGGAAGATGAATCAACCACCTAATACGCAAACAAAGAGAAGATCGAGGGATGAATCTGATGATGAATCTGATAGAGAGGATAATCCTAATGAGGCAGACTTGTCAATGTCAAAGGAAGAGAAAGAAGTGTTCTGTATGGTGTTGAAGGATATAAAGGTCCCAGATGCGTATGCGTCAAATATATCTCGATGTGTGAGTCTTAAAGATCGAAGATTATATTCATTAAAATCACATGATTACCACATCTTGATGCAAGATTTACTCCCAATTGCTTTACGATGCTGTATGTCAAAAAATGTAACATCCTGTATAATTGAACTATCTAATATAATGAAAGCTATTTGTGGCAAAGTTTTGGATGTTAAAAAACTTGAGAAAGTACAGGATCGAGTGGCTTTGACTTTATGCAATTTGGAGAAGATCTTTCCACCTTTCTTCTTTACTATTATGGTGCACTTGGTAATTCATCTCCCTCACGAAGCAATACTCGGTGGACTGGTTTTTTATCGATGGATGTATCCTATAGAAAGGTGCTAATTTATTTCTCAAGAATTCATTCACTCACCTTTATACATTTAGTTACAGCTTTTGATAAATATTGTATATTGTGTTTAGGTTCCTAAGCAAATTGAAGTCATATTGTCGCAATAAGCGTTATCCAGAAGGATCAATTGCTGAAGGGTACTTGGCAGAGGAGTGCATGACCTTCTGTTCTAGATATTTAGAAGATGTTGAAACACGATTGAGTAGACCAAGTAGAAATGCTGGGCTCAATGATCATGACTTGGCCGAAACTTATTTATTTCAAAGTTATGGAGAACCAATCGGCAAAGTTGAAATTGCAGAATTAAATGATATATCGTGGATACAAGCACATTGATATGTACTTTTTCACCACGATTCAATTGAACCGTTGCGCAAGTAAGTTATAAAATTTTCTTACATATTCGTCATTTTGACTTGTTTATCTTCTAACCAATTAAACTTGTTTTTAACATAGTGAGTACAGACAAATTTTGAGATATCGTACACGCTCTCGAAGATTACAACATCGAGAGATTAATAAGTTATTCACAGAATCTTTTCATGAATGGTTAAGCCAAATGGTATGTAACTAAAGTTAATAAGTTACATATAATCGCGAAATTTAGTTAATCAAATAAGAATGTTTTTACATAATACATTTATAATTATTCAATTTACTTTCGATTCAATAGGTTTGGAGTGGGAAGGATGTCAATGACGAAGTTAAATGGCTTTCCCAAGGTCCGAACAGAGTAATAAAAAGATATAGTGCATTTCTCATCAATGGATACAGATTTCATACAAAGTATCGTGAGAGAATGAGGAGAACTCAAAATTGTGTAGTTGTTAATTCTTCAATTACAAGTTATGCTAGTGCTAGGGACAGTAATCCGGTTGAGGGTAATGTGGAGTATTACGGGCTTCTTACTGACATTATTGAGTTGGATTACTATGGCAGATGGAAAGTTGTCTTATTTCGGTGTGATTGGGCTGATGTTAATACTGCTCGAGGAATTAAAAAAGATCAATTTGGTTTTACAATGGTGAATTTCTCTCGCTTGATTCACACTGGACAACAATTGATGGACGAGCCATATGTATTTTCCTCTCAAGTGAAACAAGTTTTTTATTCGAAAGATCCAACTGATGAGGGTTGGTATGTTGTACTCCAGAACACCCCTAGAGACTTGTTTGACATGGGTAATGGAAGTAGAGATGACATCGTCGAAAGATCAGAAACATTACCTTTTCCAGAACAACACTTAGATGAAAATATCTCTAGTACTAGTACACAACATCAATGGGTTCGACATGATATGGATGAAGATATTTACGAATAATGATGTATAAGATTTTACGTTTTTTTAATTATATGTAATATTATAATTTTAATCTTGGTCATGTTATATAATTTGCCTATTTTATATGTACTATTATTGTTGTAATTTGTTACTAAAACTTTAACTATTTTATGTGTATTGCAGGAAAAATGCGTAGAAGAAGATTACGTAATTTAACTATTGTCCAGAATACTCCAAATTTGGAAGAAGGAAATAGTGAACAGCAGACAGTTGTTGGATCTTCGAATGTGCCGGAGACACTTGACGAGCCTGAAGAATTTCAAAGTAATGTTAAGTTTATTTTACACGTGTTGACTTTTATTATTGATTTACTTGTAAATTTTAATATAATAATAGTATATCATTTTTCAGCTGAAAATGGTGGGACACGCAGAGTTCGAGGACGTACGCTGTTTAGTGATTTATACAACTTAGATCATGTCGAGCGTGTCAAAGTAAGTAGAAATACTTATGGCCAGCCTGTTGGATCTGAAGCTCGACTTTTAGCAGGCTATTTGGGCATTTTAGCACGAAATGCCAATATGTTGCCCATCAACTATGAATCATGGCATCACATGCCTGATAGCAACAAAAATCAGGCTCTCGCTAATATTAAGGTAACAAAATGTGAATGTAATTTATAATACTTTGGTTTAAGTTTCATTTATATTTACATTCTAAACTTGTGTTTTTTTAGGGGATATTTACTTTAGAGGTCTCCGATGATTATATCAAGAAGACATTGGGTAAAAAATAGAGAGACAATAAAAGTATTTTAAAAAAACAATATTTTAAGAAAGACATAAGCCTCGAGGAAAAATTGAGAAATGTCCCGCCGGGAATGCTAAGGTACCAATGGGAAGATGCGGTTAGATTCTGGAATTCAAAGAAAGGAGAGGTATTACGTATTTCCAAACTCTTATATATAGTGTTTACTATATACGTAATAATAATTTCATTATGTAGGACCGTGAGCGAGTTGGAATAAGCAGCAGGCAAAAACAAAAGTTCACGCACACGGCAGGGTCAAGAAGTTTTGCTTCTGTAGCTGAGGCCGAGGTATTATAATTTTTTTAATTCCTTTAAATATTAATAACTTTATAATATTAAATAATATTTTTACTACTATATTGTAGGAAGTTAAATCTGGACAAAAAGTTGGACGCCTTCAGCTTTTTGAGATTACGCATAGGAAGAAAGATGGATCTCCTATGACATCCGAAGCTGGAGAAATTATGGTATATTTACTTAATAATATTTGATTTATTCTAAATATTTATAATGTTTAATTATAATTGTTTAATTCAATTCATCATTAGTAGTTTTAAATAATGTTAAGTTATGTTGCATTCCTTTTTATTATATATTTTGTTTCTAACTCTTTAATTTAATTTTAGAAGAAACTAAAGGAAAAGAAGGCGGAATATGAAGCAACTGCTTCAACTGATAGTTCTGTTAATCTTGAGAACATTGATAACAGAATTATCACTGAAGTTTTGGGTCCTGAAAGGTACGGTCGGGTTCAATTTCAAGGATCTGGTGTTACCCCGACCCAATATTTTGGATCCGGCTCCCAGCAATACATGCCTTCTGGAAGTCAAGCTAAAGCTGAAGTTCAGAGGTTAAGAGATCAGATAGCTCAGATGCAAGCGAACACGGTTGAGCAAATTGCCGAAGTTCAATGAAAATATGAAGAACTCCAGCAACAACTTAGAGCGGAGGCAGCAGAGAGGGAGGCAGCCGCAGCAGCGAGGGAGGCAGAGGCAGCAGAGAGGGAGGCAGCGGCAGCAGCAAGGGAGGCAGAGGCAGCAGCTATGGCATCAGAGCAGAGCGAAAAGTATGATGACCTCCACTACGACTTGACAGAGATGATGCGAATGTTTCAAAGATGCAAAAGCCGCCATCTTAGACATTAGTTTTCTCGTTGTAAGAATATTTTTAACTTTGTCACGTTTAACATTATTATAAGAATATTTTAAATCATACTTTATTAATTACATCATATATCTTGCGTTAAGTATTATTTAGAATTAATATTTTTGGTTGTATTTTTTATGCTAAATTTGCTGTTTTTGGCTGCATTTTATGCTATATTTGTTGTATTTGGTTGGATTTTAATGCAGGAGGGCTGAATAGGTGAAAAAAATATATTGCAAATCTGCCAAAATTAGCGGCGTTTGTGGGAAAAACGCCGCTAAAGCCACTACTTTTAGCGGCGTTTAAGGGAAAAACGCTGCTAAAAGCCACTACTTTTAGTTGCGCTTTTATTCCAAACGTCGCTAAAAGCCACTACTTTTAGCGGCGCTTTTTCCTAAACACCGCTAAAAGCCATGACTTTTAGCGGCACTTCTTCTTCAAACGCCGCTAAAAGCCATGACTTTTAGCGGCGCTTCTTTTTCAAACGCCGCTAAAAGCCATGACTTTTAGCGGCGCTTTTTTTAAATAAACGCAACCATCTTTTGCGGCAGCGGCTATAGCGGTGTTTTTTGCGGCGTTTTCGAAAGCGCCGCAAAAGGTTTTAGTGGCGCTTAAAAGCGCTGCTAAAGGCTAAAAAAAGCGCCGTTAAAAGTCTATTTTGCTGTAGTGAAAAGGGATACAACATGTGTGTCAAACAAAATTTGGTACAACTCCCTATACGTGATTGGCATGGGTGCGAACTAGGGTTTTTCTGAGTTCGATCTTGGATCAGGTTCTTGCCTTGGGGAGACCTGATGGTTGGTAGTTGCCATCCTTGGCTGGCTTACTATAATCAGCTCCGAATGGCCTTTGTTATACCTACTCGTACTATTCACTTCCTTTTCTTTCTTCTTCGGGGCCTTTAAAGTCCACTCTCCCCTTTCATTCGTTTTTGCCAGAACAACCGATTTGGCTCAATTATCCTTCGGGTTAAAACCTGAACCCATCAAGAAGTTTAACAGTGCGGAGGTATCAGTCTGATATTAGGGTCTGATAATGACGGGTACCCCTTGCGGATGCGTATCTGGTTGGGTTAGGATGCTTAATGGGGTAAAACTTGGGGAATAGATGAGGTCTTCATTGTCATACCCACTGTTGACCATTGGGCCACTCCTTTTTTCAAGTTCTCCGGCTAGTAACTGGGTTAACTAGCCCATCATTTTTCTTTGGAATTCTAGCATTTGTTCTCGCATATCTTGTTGAATTTTGGTCAATTGCTCTTGCATCTGTATTTGCATTTGCTTTATTTTCTCCAACCTTTGGTCCATATCCTTTGTCGGTTCTGAAATAATTTTACCTAATTAGGGTCCTTTTGGGAAAATCTAATGCATATACTAAAATGCAATGCAAATGCATGAGATGCATGCAAAAGAAAGAGAGGCGTTGATTCTGAATTCAATTACATTAGAACGACTTTTCTAAAAAAACAAATTTCTTTACATAAAACGGATCACATATGCGACATTGCCCTCATAGTCCAAGTGAAGACATCGATCTTTTTCTTCATATCCAGATGTTATAGTCGAAACTTGCGAATCTTCCCAAAATATGTCTTTTATTATTTTCTTTTTGCTTGATACGGGTCGCAGTTCATTATTCACTTATCTTCGCGATGCTCATTAGCTTCTTTAAGAAAGTTAATGCGTTACGGCTCTTGAATAATCCCTGTCGCTTGAATCCCCGGCCAATGGAACAAAGTCGTGTATTCCTACACGAACTATCAGCTTTCTCTTGTTGTGTTTACTTAGATCATATTCGGGCGGCCGTACTATAATCCACTTTATCAAGAAATTCGTTTTCTATGAAAAACTCTCCATTTAGCAACCAAACGTGAATCAAAACCTCTTTTCTATGATGATGCAATGCAATGCAATCATAAACAAAATAAAACAAAACACGTCAGTACAGAAGAAATAAATAACAAATAAAGCACCTACTCAGGTGACCACTAGATTTTGGGTATGGTTCTACCTAAGGTAGACTCTTAAGGTTCATTATATGAGTTCAGTTCTAAAGTAAGGGTACCTGAACTGGCAGATTCCTCGATCCTCACCCATTATAGGCTCATACGGACCAAGTTCAGTTTAGGGGAATACATTTCCCTATGGCTACACGGAGATAAAAATCTCATGAAGACATAGGTACGGATGTATCCCGAAAGCGATCCACTATCATTACGGATGTATCCCGAAAGCGATTCACTATCATGCATGGAGGTAAAGACCTCACAAAGGACTAGCTTCTCACTCCCACTTAAAAGGGTAGATCGAACGATCATGCAATGCAATATGCGAAACATTTCAAGAATCGCGGCTTGACTATCTTATTTTCCCCAGTGGAGTTGCCAAGCTATCGAAACCTTTTTTTTTAAAAGGGCATTGACTTATTTAAAAACAAAAAATAGAGTCGCCACCAATCCTTTTTATCTAGGTGTGATCGGATCACCTAGAAATTTGGTCATTTTAATAAAATATTTTGATTTATTAAAACAAATGATTTCGGTCTACGAAAATTGAGAAAACGAGTTCGGGAGTCGGTTACGTACGAGGAAGGATTAGCACCCTCGTCACGCCCAAGATTGGTACCTAATCGATTTATTAATGTCTTAATGTCGAAAGTTGAAAATCCATAAGAATTTAAAAATACGATCCTTCTTTTTATTAATGTTAATTTTACAAAAATGCTTGAGTAAATCGAAGTGGATGCTAAAGACCTTTTTGTCCCGAAGTAATAAAATGTGACATCCAGCACGTTAGGACACAACATTTTAAAACCTCGAGAATAAGCTTGCCTTTTGATTTCCAAAACTCATGCATTTTAATTTTAAAAGGTTATTCGGTCATTTGGATTAAACGAGAAAAATCGAAACCCAGTAAGTTAGGGCACAATTTCTCGAATTTCCCAACATACGAAATATCGCCCTATTTTTAAAAACTTTCATTTTTAGAATAATGTCAAGTGTTTTACTTAAACGAAATGTATTTTTATTTTAAAGCGATGACATGCGAATAAAATTGTCGTGCAAGTGAGAACGAATATACAATCAAGAGCGATTTACGAGAATTGCATGGCGTGCACTAATTCAATAATATAAAGATGAGTGAGATAATAAAATATATGATGACGATGATAAAATAGCACACAAAAGGAAAATGCCAATCTTTAAAAATAAATAAGGCAAAGAACTAAATACGCGAATAAACACAAGAGAAAATAATTCTTAAGATATCAAAAACGAAGAATCAGGTTAAAGTAAAAATAAAATACATAAATACATAATAATAGTAATAATAGTGAAATCTAACAGCATATATAAAAAATAAATATATGAACTTTAAATATAAAAAGTTAAAGGAAATGAGTAAATGAATAAGATAATAAATAAAACAATTTGGTTTGAAATTATAAAAAGAATATAAATAAATGAAACAAATAAAACCAAAAATAACAAATAATATTAATGAAACAAAAAAAAAAAGAAAATATGATAATGATATTAATAATATAATAATAATAATGGCATCGATATTAATAATAATGATGAATAATCTAAACTTGGAAGTATATAAGAGGATATACATAAATAAATGAATAAATAATAAAATAACAATAATATGGGTTAACTTAAAAATAAAATAAACCAATTATAAAATAAAAAATAAAATAAAAATAAAAAAATTAATAAGCAAGTGAACAAATAATAAAGAAATAATAACAATAAAAACTAATAAAATTTAAATAAAAATAAATAAACAAACGATTTAAATTAAACCAACAACAAATAATTAAAGTAGTATTAAAATAATAATAATAATAATAGTGATGATAATAATAATAAGAGGATTAATTTGAAAGCCAAACAAGGTTTTAGGGTAAAAAATAGAAATAAAATAAAGCCAAAGGATCGAATTGTAACGCCCTGAAACTAGCAAGGACTAAATGGGATAATATCCCTAGTCCTTATGCATTGCGTTTCGACACACAAGGCCCTGGGTTAAATTAAAAATGAAATAAAAGTAAAGGGGCGAATTTAAAGAACATAAAAAAAAAAAGAAAATGGGATTAGATTGAAACAACCCAGAAAAGCGGAAGGGCCAGGGGCGCAAATATCCCCTTGGCAGCAAAAACACGCGGATCCTGAAGGTTCGGGTCGGGTCGGTTTGAGTCAGAGGCTGGTTGTGTCAAAACAACGTCGTTTTGGTATCTGGGGAAATAGGCCAAAACGACGTCGTTTTGGAACCCCTATTCAAGTCAAAAAAAAATTTTCAAAAAAAATCATTTCACCCTCCTTTTTTAAAAAAAACTGAACCTTCTCTGCCTTTTCTCTCAAAACCCCTCTAGGCTGGCCAAGTCTCCGGTCACTGGACCACCGCGGGGCCGCCGGTCGCCGGCGACGGCACCGCCGTCTGCGATGGCCCAAAAAAATTCCCTAACTCTATTTTTGTTCCTTTTTTTGAGCCAAACTTAGATTTAGGGTTAAAATTTGCCAAAAGAACCTCAAAATCGAAAATAATCAAAGAAACTCGAAGGGTCACTGTCGACCTTCCCACCATTTTTGGATCCTTGTCGGAAAACCGATGGTTTTTGAAGTATCCAGATGCCGACATCCTCCGACGGCGATGGGAGATTGAACCACAGGGTAAGTTTACTATTTATTTATTTATTTATTTATTTATTTCGGCACAAATAAAAAAATGAAAATAAGAAAATAAAGCAAGCACCTTTGGCTTTTGAATCAAACTTCTCCTCCTTTTTTATTGCCAAAAAAAAATCTCCCTTTTACAAGACTTTTTCCTGGCTTTTATAGCCATTGGACATTGTTTATAAATACATATTTCTTTGCTTTGTCACTGCTTCTTTTTTTATTTTTTCTTCTTTGTTTCTTCTTCGTTTGCGTGTTGAAGGTGATTTTAGTGGCGTCTGACGCGCGTGGAAGTGATGATAGCGTGTGGGGAGGGCCTTGCTGACGTGCGGTGCGCATAGGGTGGAGTGGTGTCTGATGGCAGAGGCGGCTAGGGTTCTTTGTGTTTAGTTTAGGTGTTGGGTTAGTTGGGCTTTAGGGTTTCTTAACTTTTGGGTTTGTAATTGGATTTTAATTTGGGCTATTTAATATGTAAATTGAACTGTTTGATAATTGTTTATTGGGCCCGGGCAAATTTGAGCATTTACAGCAGGTACATGGTTTTGTCCTGTTCAAAAGCCTGTAAAAATTGGGGGGATGAAGGGGTTCTTTCAACTTTGATTCCTCTCATTGCTAAGCATATGAAAAAACTCCTTCAACACTCACATAGGCATTTATGTATTTGTAGAAATTTAACTTTAAAATAAGAACCATAAGAATTAGAATGATTTTAGTCTTTAGATCAAAATAAATAGTTCTAAGTTTTAGATTTTATATTTATCTAAACCTATTAAAATAAAATCAATAACAGTTACCCATATCCATTGCCGGAATAGGGTATGAGGCATTACTGGAGTTTACTGAGCACTTTCAGATAATTCCGAATCATTTATTATTCATATATTTGAAAATAATCATAACGTCTTTCAATTGGGCCCTTGAAGCCCAAAACATACATTAACATTCAAAATACATTTCATGTCACATAAATATACCATTCAAACGTTCAATAATTCAATTTAAACTGCACGAACTTACCTCGTTGCTTGTTCATGTTTATAATTTTATTAATCCGATATCTTTTCTTTTCCACATGCAAGTCTCGTATTCGAGTGATCCGGATCTTTATAAATAAATTTGATTGTTGTTTTCATTTATTTCATGTTCTAATACATTTAATTAAAGCTCTAAACAAAATTACCATTTTACCCCTAAACTTTTAATTAATGATGATTTCATCCTTAAGCTCAAAATAAAATTCTTGCAATTTAATCCTTATTTCCAACCGTTATTCTCATACAAATTAATAACAACCCATGAATTCTGTAAAATATCAGAATTTTTTTCATAATTTCAACACTTTTCAATTTAATTCTTAAAACATATTTTTCCCTTATCTTAAACTAAATTAATAATTTCATTTAATTTTGTAATTTCAAATAATAAAATAATCCATTTCATCCAAATTGGTCATTTCTAACATTTTTATAAAAATACCCATAAAGTTTTACTTTTATTCAATTTAGCCCCTCAGCCTAAAACATGCAAATTAGCCATGCTAGCTGAATATTCATATATATTTTCCTCCTCCTCCTCTCCATTCCACATCCTTAATTTATATAACATGCACTATTTACTTATATGTATACTCAAAACTGTCCATTTGCGTCATGGTCACTAAATTATTTATATCTTGAGCTACAGGCCTCAAAATTAAGATATGCTAATTTTTCCTAAAACTAGACTTACATATATTCTTACCATAAAATTTTTAGAATTTTTGGTTTAGCCAATAAGTACAGTTTATTCTTTAAAGTCACTTCTGTTCTGCTATCTGACAGTTTTGACCCTTCTTCACTAAAAATTAATTATCTCCTCGTACAGGATTCAAATGATGTTTCTGTTTGTTTTTCTTGAAAATAGACTCATTAAGGATTCTAAAAATATAAATTTAAGCCACTAATTATTTTTCTCCAATTTTTTATGATTTTCAAAAGTTAGAAAAGGGGAACCCAAAATCATTCTGACTTGTCTCACAAAATTTATTATATTTCATGATTTACAATTCCATTGCTTACACGTTTCTTCTATAAGAAACTAGACTCAAGAATATTTAATTTCTTTTTTTATTCAACCTATAATTCAATTTTCACAATTTTTGGTGATTTTTCAAAGTTAGCCTACTGCTGCTGTCCAAAACTGTTTTAGTGAAAAAGGTTGTTTAACAAGTTTATAACACTCTTATTCCCTTTCTCTACAACATCTCCCATCATTTTCTCCTATTTCCCTTCACTAACTCATCAAGATCATAGAACCTTATATAATAAGACTCTATTATAACATTATTTCCATGCTTTCTCAATAATAACAAACTTTAAAAATATATTGAAATCTTGAGGTACTTACCTTGTTCTATTGATTCCAATCTTTATTTTGATTTTCTCTCTCCTCCACCTTCTATTTCTTGAATCCAATTTGATATTCTAACTCCCCATAGTCTCCTTAACATTTTTCTCCCTTGGTAGCTATGGAAATTCTTTTGATTTCTAGGCAAAAATGGTGAATTTTTGGTGGAAAGACTAAATTGTAAAGAAAGCCAAAACTTTCTTTCTTCTTTCTTTCTTCTAACGTGAAATGCATGGATGGTGTGTGTGTTGTGTTTTTTTTTTTTTCCTTTACACACACACACATATATAGACTAAATAAAATAATAAAATAATAAAATATCTTATTAAAATATTAAATAAATAATAATTATCTTATTAAATAATTATAAAATATCACTAACATCATCCTTACTTTCTAGATTTCTCTCTCTTCCAATTGACCATTTTGCCCTTTCTGATCTTTTAAAATTCCACTCTTGAGTCATCACTTAATTTGGTAGAATTGCAATTTAGTCCCTCATAATTCTTCACCTATTCAATTTGGTCCTAATTCATCAATTTTCCTTGGTTTCTAGATCATTCCTCCCTTAAAATATTTTCACTATTAGTCTTTTAACTTTTTCATATTTACACTTTAACCCCTTAAATTTTAAGTATTTATTCTTGGGCCACAAAACTTTTCTCACTTTTACAATTTAGTCCTTTCTTGAATCAATATGTCATAATATACTTCCCAGTTGACATAACTTAATTTTTCCCTTTTTGTCACTTTATTTCCTTATTTTACTATATCAATGATAATATCTTATTGTAAAAATTTTCGGGATATTACACAATATTTCCCTTCTTTTTTTTTCTTTTCACCGTGTAATTAAAGTATTATGGTTTTAGATTTTTTTTGAGAAAAAATTAGAATGAAAAATAAAATATTAGGGTTATTAAAATTAATCAATTTAGGTATTAGGTGTTTATTTTCTTTTGTTGAAAAAAATTGGTCGATCATTTAATTCTGAAAATTTTAAAATATTTTTCTTAATTAATTTCAAGTACTTAAAGAATTTCAAACATATTTTAAAATTTTATTATAATAAAATAAAATAAATACAAAATTTAAATTTTAAAACCATTTATTTCGATATAATTATTAAAATCATTTTAAAAGTTGTGACCTGCCGCCATTGATGGAATTAAAATTTTGCTTTCAACTATTATAAAATTAGTAGATATTGGACTTGCTAATGTCCCTACTTATGGTGACTGATGAAATGTGAGAGTTTGAGAAGTGAATTAAAACGAAGAAAAACCATTAGCTCACACGTGATGTTTTGTAAATCAATCACCAAGTTTTTATTATTTTAATTTATTAAATAATTAATGTAATCATTTTTTTTTCAATTTTTTAGTTAATTTATTATCAGATTGAGTGTCAAAAGAAATAAGGTTTCGAGTTTGAATATTATAGGTGAAAAAAATATTATTCTTATTTAAAAGTCTGGCCCAGGTCGATGTTAAATTAAGTTGAGACTCAACATGACTACTTTTATTATGAACTTTGTTCTAAATTGACCTCTAAACTTAAAAAGTGTTCTAATTATGTCCTTTCATCATTAAAATTGTTTTAAATTATGTAACATAAAATCTAATGTGTAATTTAATTATTTTAATATAAAATAAATAAATTAAAATGTTTTAACATTAAAAAACTCATAATTTAAGAATGTCAAAAATAATTACCTAACAGACTATTTAAAAAAAAGAAAAGAAAAAGAATGTTTCCGTCATTAAATTTTGAATCATTCAGACACAGAAGTTGAGTGGTACAAAATATGGGAGATGGTGACTAGATATATAAAAGAAAAGTCTAAGAAATTAACTTCTTATTTTTTTCATTTGTTTACAACTGTGTTTTCTCTGATTGGTATCAACATGAGAGCTCAAATTAAATTTATTTCTCCAGAGTCAAATATACCATAAAATTTATTATGATGCTATAGGAAACCATTTTCATGCATGTGTTTTTGACCAACTAAGGGCTTTTTTTTTTGTATAAACGTTTATTTTTAGTGCGGTTGATTCAATTTTTTTAATTTATCTCACATTACAATGTTTAATTTTATCGTAGGTATCTACACTGCTCATTCAAAGAGACTCTGAATGAATTCTGGATACTTAAAGGTTTTAAGGCCTTTAGGTCTATGTTATTTATAAAAATAGATAAATTTATTTTTTTTCAAAATAAAATGGTTTTAAGAATTTAATGTTTTAACACAATTATTCCTTTTTCTCGGAAAGGAACTATATTTAATGCATAAAATGCATTTCAATTATTTCATTGTTTGCATGGAATATTCAGAGTCTTCAATCATACATTATTTCATTGTTTTTTTAAATTATTATTTCTATAAAATATAGATGAATTATGCAATCATGCTATAGGTTTTACCATACATTTTCTGGACATTGAAAACAGTCGGAAAAGTTAATTTTTTGGGTCAAATATTTCTAGAAAAAAATGACTTTTTTTATGCTCTAGCAATTAATGAAGTTGAAACTTCAATTATAGACTTTCCTATTAAGGAGTTTGTACATGGAAACATTAATAGCTTAATTAAACATTAAGCAAGAGGATATCATGAGAGATTTAAGAATTACAGTGCTTAAGATAATTCAGTGAATTATGAGAGATGAAGGCCAATGGAGGATAATATATATTTTTAGAGATTGTAATCTAGTTGCAGATCGTTTAGTTAAGATGAGTTTGATATGGAGGTCAAATGTGCATGCTTTTGATACTCCACTGATCGAAATTTCAAACATTTCAACAAGACAAAACTAATGATTTCTTCACTCAACTTAATTTAATCTAACTTTTTTTTTTTTTTTTTTTTTTCTAGTCAATAATTTCGTTTTGACATCAACTACTTTTTTTTTTCATTATGGAATGAATTTATATAATTGCCATGAAGACTAATTTCATTAATGAATGTTGAAAATGGCAAAGGGTCTATGTTATCATTTCTCTTTAACTTCCCAAGTAATCTATACTAGTCTTTTTAATTTATATGTTGAAAGAAATTTGATTTAAGGGATTCAAATAAAATTATAAATATTTGGAGGATTAAAATTAAAATTTTTATGTGAAGAAATTTTAAATTAAATTATTTAAAGGTTAAAATGTACTTTTTTTTATTTTAATCAAAGCCTTGCGTATCTTTAAACTCAATTTGTTTAATTGTATATATTGATATTTTTTATGTTGGTTTTACTGTTTATATTTAGGGTTTGTAATTGTCCTTCTCAACAATATCGTTTTCTCTTAAGAATGAAATATATCTTACCATTGCATAACATATTTTGATTAAAATTTTATAATTCAATTCTACCTTCCTAAAATATTTTATTTCTAATTTCACCCCTTAACTTAGGTCCAATTTGAATAAATTTAATATAAAAGGTTAAATAGAAAGATATGAATCACTTTTTCTTTTAATTAATTTTTGATGGTACAAGCAATGAATCGAAGTAAACATAAAATTCAGGCAAAAAAGAGATGGCATTAGAAATTTGAATTAGCATCGCTCCTTGTAAAGGCATATTGAAACAAGCAGCTCCAATCCAACCCAACCTAACCTTTGATTCAGTTTGAATCAAAACCAGCAGCTTTTTTGTCTCATAAATTTGACATTTATGCCTTTCCCTTTTGTCTGCATTACTCACCTTTCTCTCTCCATTTTTTTTATTAAGATCCGCAATTAAAACTAAGTTTTTTCATAACGTACGGTTTCACTTAACCAATTATTATCTGATTTGGACTCTTCACTTCTTGTCCCCCAAAAAATTATTTGTTTTGAAGCACAAAATATTTGTTCAAATTTTCATTTTAACACACTTTTTTTCGTATCTGAATTAGATTTACAACTTTTCTTTTTAAGTTATATATGGTTAATAATGTTTTCAGGCAGTTATTGAAAGGATGCATGAATGAAGTTTCCCATCCATTTTCATAATAATATTTCTTTAAATTTCACCTTTTGTACCCTATATCTTTATTATAAATTATACTTTCTAACGTATAAGCCATGTGGTGGAGCATACCTTAAGGTTAAATTACTTTTTGGGTTTGAATTTGATTCTTTTTTTGTATTGGGGTTTTATTTTTTTTAAAAGTTAGATCTTGAACTTGACAGTTGTTCTCACATTGGGGCTTGAATTTTTTTATTCAAGTTAGACCTTAAACTTGACAATTATTCTCACATTTAGGTTTGAGCTTTTTTTTTTTTTATCCAAGTTAGTTCTTGAAAACTCAAAATTTCAGGCCTTAATATGGGAATAATTACTAAATTCAGGGACTAACTTAGACAAAAAAATTAAGCTCCAATATAGGAACAGTTGTCGAATTCAAGCTTTCATGTAAGAATCATTTTCAAGTTCAAGGCCTAATTTAGACAAAAAATAGACCTCAATATGAGCAAATTTATCAAATTTAACCCCAAATAGTGATTTAACTCAAAATATTATCACAAGATCAATTGATTAAGTATTCATAAACCGACATTATGATTTGAGAATCATTTTCAGTACTCTACAAGATTGATGACATGCCATGATCCTATAGTCTTTCCTCGTGTAGATTTTTTTCCTGACAAAAAAGAGAAGACAGTGATATAATTAGAAACGAAAGTGGCATCGTTGCCCATAAGATGGAGCAAACCAGAAGACACGAATTGCATCGGAAAAAAGCATGTAAGAATTGAAGGAAAGGAAGTTTGACTTCAAATACCAAAACCCCAATTGTTCAACGTAAGTCTTTATACACTAGGTTTATTCTTTTGAGGAAAGGGAACATTAAACAAAGTATGTTTGCATGCAATGTATGGTAGTTTCTATACCAACTTTCGACTTTCTTTCAACATTAATATATGCATATATTATTTGCTTTGAATGCATGTAAATAGTCAAAACTGGAGGCCATGGAGATGCCTGGAAGCTACCTCTCCCATGTGATAAATGGAAGTTTCAGTTTCAAAATTCTGGTTATGACGAAATTTTGTCAAAAAGGAGAGTGGGTTAGGTAAACAATAAGTTAGATTATTAAAGAGATTCCCTCCAACAAAAATATTCAGATCTCCCAAATACCAAAAACTCTTTATTTCGGAATAACTTTCTTGTTAAGAAAGTTTAGTATTCTAATATTTTCGTTTAATGACAAACAAGAGATTATGCAAATTTCAATAAATCATTTTTTAGCTTTCTTTTAAATTTAGCAATTTTAAATTTTAAAATTTATATTTTCCCAAATCCTAGGCTAAAAATCATTATTTTTGTTGCGTATTGTCAATTTAATATTTTATTTTCTATTAATCATACGATAATAAAAACCTAATAAAATACTTGCTGTTTTAATTATTACACTAAAATTTTTAAATAAAAAATAAGACTTAATTCTTAATTTTTATTATAAAGATTAAATCTTAAAATTTATCAAATTAACAAAATATTTTTAAATTTATTCTAATCAATTGCTTAAACTTGATGATTTCATTTTTAATTATATTTGAAAAGGATACAAGGCTGTGAGAAAAGCACGTTGCAAGTTGGAAGAGTTGTGAGCCGGTTACCAAATGCCACTCGTGTGCTCTTTTTTACTTGTTGGAAATTGCGCTGCATTTGATTGGGTGAGGGGCAAGAACTGCAGGGCCCCAAATATTCTCTTTGGTCATCGTGTAGGAATGGGAAATTTAACTAAATATGTCACTTTAGGTTAATTTAGTATTTTTGTTTCTTGATTTGACTTGAAAAGTAAATTTTTTAAAAAAATTATTGCAAAAACTCTCAATTATGTTGAAGAAGTAGTTTTGAAATGTAAAAAATTATGATAAAATGCATATATACTATCGTTGAATCAAATATAAAGTGTTTTAAGTACCCATCAAATTACATATCAATCTCGTCATATCTTCGTCTTTTCTCTTTTCTTTAACAAAAACCATATATTTTTTTGGTAAGCAAACAAATGGATTAGTGGTGATAGAGGCAAACATTAATACTAAAATCTTTTACCCTGATTATATATATAAACACAAGCCAAAATTGTTGTAAATGGTGTCGAAACCATCTTTTTTGACTTAAAAAAAATAAGGGATTGACTTTTGGAAAGCGAAAATGGAGTCGCCACTAATATGTTTTTTTTGTTTAGGTGTGATCGAATCACCTAGAAATTCGGTTATTTTAATAAAACATTTTGATTTATTAAAACAATGATTCTGGTCTACGAAATTTTGAGAAAACGAGTTCGGGAGTCGATTACGTATGAGGAAGGATTAGCACCCTCATCACGCCCGAAATTGGTACCAAATCGGTTAAATACTGTCCTTGTGTCTAAGATTTAAAATGTTTTTGAAATGAGGTTCCTTTTGATTACATTTGAATAACCCGAGTTGATTATCAAAATCTTCTTGTTTCAGAGGGATATAGCATCACATCCAGCATGGTAGGACACGATCCTTTATATCCTCGAAGCACGACAGATTCCGACTTCCAAAAGTTTATAATTTGGAAATTACAAAAGTATGCTTAATTGTTCAGTCCAACGAAAAAACCAAAACTCAGCACAGTTGGGCATGATTCCTCGAACTTCCAAACATTAAACATTGATTTGTTTCAAAATTGAAAGAATACGAATGAAATTCCAAAGGGATATTCGATATTTTGAGCAAACAAGAAATTGCAACCCAGCACGGTAGGGTACAATTCCTCGAATTGCTAAACATCGAACATCGCCTTTGTTTTAAGAAAATTTCAAAGATATGAGTGGAAAACCGAAATAATATTCAATTGTTTCGAACAAACGGGAAATTGCAACCCAACACGATAGGGCACGATTCTCCGAATTGCCAAACAATCAAACATTATCTTCGTTTAGGGAATTTTCTTTAAATAAATAATTGTAAAAGCAACTTGAAACGCATTAACTCGACTTAAGAAAAAATGGGATAATTGCTTTTTAAAGAGTATGAAATGATATTTGTTAACTAAAAAGGAGATAGAAGCATGAGATAATACACTTTTATAAGATGTTACGATGGATGAATAGAGATATAATTCGTTTAATCACAAATTCAACTAATCTAAAAATATTATCAATTTCCTAAGCAGTGGATGAAGAACAGTCGATATGATGGCAACGCGAAACGAAAATAATATATCACAATAATACATATAATCCAAATACAACACAATTCACATACAAAAAAATGTAAAAACAAAATGAAAGTCAAAAAAGACGTATATATGTATAAGACAAATTTAAAATGATGAATATATATATTATATGAATTTTCAAACTAGAGACTTTTTACAGCAACAAAAATAGAGGCATGCACATGACCATTAAAATATGTTTTATAGTATGAATATTTAAATTGGATAATGTACGAAATATTAAGGAATATCGGTTTAAAATTAACAACTTATATATAAAGGACGATAATAAAAATACATATATATGCAAAGATAATACAAGTATATAATAATTTTAAGAACATATTAGATTTGTAAATTATAGATATATATATATATATATATATATATATATATATACATATAAATTGAGAATAAAAGGAATATGCATGCAAAAATTAGTTTTATCATAAGTTATATAAGGTTTAAAAACATATTTATACATGTACAAGAAAAACCATAAGTATAAAATATATAATTTTATAGACTCGATATATATATGTACCAACGTTTTCATATGCTAACAGTAATAATTTAAATAATGTATGAATCATGTGATTCACTTTTAATCAACAAATATATCCATTAAAGTACGCAAAACAAAAATAATTACATATATGAAACAACATAGAATTAATAGTAAAATAAAATAAAATTAATTAAAGTAATATGAATAAAAATGTGTTAAAATGGTAATAATGTGAAATACATAACATGTCTCGAAAAATAATTACAAGGGTTAATAATGATAATACAAATAAATACGAATAAGGGAACAACACAAAGAAAAATATATACATAAAATGACAGAATTAATATGAAATTAATTAACTTAATGGTATGATAATAATAATAATAACAATATAATAATGAAGTAGCATGCTAACAGCATATTGATAGGAACAATAATATTATCTTAATAATAATAACAACGAAAATGATGATAAAATGATAATAATATACTATGAAACAATGATATTAATGATGATATAAGCAATAATACAAATTTACAAGGGATAGGACAACGAAAATAATAAGGGAGCTAGCGTAATAACATTAATAGCAAACAATAATCATAAAAATAAGGTATAGTTACAGTAATTATAATATGAAATTAGCTAATAAGATAATAATAACAAAAAAAGGAAAAAGGACCAAAGTGTGATGCGCGTCAACACATAAGGACTAGAACTGGAAAAAAACCAAGTTCTAAAACATAGAGCAGAGACACGGACCAAAGCGCAAACACGCGCAAATTACAGGGCGAATTTAAAAAGGAAATAAATAAACAAACAAGATGCGATTGAACGTAAGCACAAAAGGGGAGGGACTTGGGGCGCAATTAGCCCTTTCAAACAAAGAAATGCGGATCTGGCTCTCTTTTGAAAGGATGCCGTTTCACTTTCCATTAAAAAAACAAAAAAGCAAATGAACTCTGCCATTTTATTTTACCAAAATTTATACTTAAATCCATCCCTTTTTCCCATTCTCCAACTTGACCGACTCTTGGGCTTCACCGGCGCTTAACACGCCTCTACCACCGCCGAGATTTTCACCGGATCTGCAAGGATCCGTTGACTTGAGACCGGAGAAGCGGACTTTGGCTAATCGACCCTGAACGGACCGGTAAGGGAGCTTTCTTCCTCTTTTTTTTTTATATTCGTGTAGTAGATGTGAAAAAAAAAACAAATAATAATAATAATACACAAGAAGGAAAAGGGAAAATCGGTGAAAAACGGTGAATGAACCACCTTCAAAATATTTGCTTTCTCTTTGGTTGTTTGGTATCCCTGTTCTTTTTGTATCTCAAGCCTGTGTAATACAAATTTTTTTGTTCTAAAAAAAAACCCCCTCTTGCTCTCGGTTTTTTAAGCTTTTATAAAGCTAATTTTTACAACATTCCCTGTTTTCTTCACTGTTTTCGCATTAACTCCTTGTCTTTTCTTTGTAGGAGCAGTTGGTGGCGGTGCAGGTGGATACCAATGGCGGCGACAGGGACAAAGGCAGACCTAGAAGCGGCGTACCTAGGGTTTCTTTTGACTGATTTTTTATTTGAAAAATGTGGGCTTGGTAGGCTAGGTTTAGTTTTAGATTGGGCTTAGGGATTTTGGGTTAGGAGTATTTGGGTTAATGGGTTTGTTTTAATTTGGTCTATTGGGCTTTTAAGGCCCGGGCAGAATTGGGATTGTACAGCTGCCCCTCTTTGCTCGTTGTTGTGTAACAAGAACAGAGCAAAGACTTTCAAGAAAGACCGATTTTGCCCGGTCTCACCGAGTTTTGACTTCTTTGGCGCTCCTCTTCTTCAAGTAGCTTCATTCCAATCCACCGTGTCTTGTTGCTGTGCTCTGCTCTATCGCTTCACCGCAACTTCAAGGAAATAGGGTTTATTTTGATCTGCCCTACTGCAACTTCAGAGGGATGAGATCTGTAATTTGTAGCTTCAATCTGTCCCACTGTAACCTCAGGGAAACAAGATTTGCTATCTTCAGTCAGCTCCACTGTAATTTCAGGGAGATAAGACTTGTAATTTTAACCTACTCCGCCGCAACTTCACGAAGATAAGGTTTGTTTTGATCTACTCTACTGCAACTTCAGAGAGATAAGATCTGTTGTTTAGCTTCAATCTATTTCACTGCAACTTCAGGGAAATAAGATTTGCTATCTTTAGTCTGCTCCACTGCAACTTCAGGGAGATAAGGCTAATGGCTTCGATCTGCTCCACTGCAACTTCAGGGAGATAAGATTCGCCATCTTCAGTCTGCTCCACTACAACTCCAGGGAGATATGACCTGTAACTTTAACCTGCTCCACTGCAACTTCAGGGAGATAAGGCTAATGGCTTCACTGATTTTAAGGATATAACCTGTAGGATCAGTTCCATGCATCTATACTTATGTCAAATGGTTAGGATGCTATGATCGAAATGAATCAAATGCTCCTAACTATTTGTGTTATGAATGATCTATAAATGTATGAGTGCAGCATGTCGTGAGCATGAATCCCCTTTTTAATGTTTAGGTTATCATTGCTCGTTGTTCATCAAGGTTCTTTCACTGAATCGGTACCCTGTCTTCTTATAAAACTTAGATCTTTGAACAGAAAACCCAAAGTGGTGGCCTAAATTTAAACTCTTTCTTCTCAAGTGTTTCCAATCTTTAAGTTTGGTTAGTTCTAAATAATAGCCCTGTTTCAGGTTCCTGTACTATTTAGAAACTTTCAGAGTAATATACGGAACTTCTTTTGTGAATGTGTCATTAATCCATTAATCATCATTTCGATGCAAAATGCTTGAAAAAGATCACAATAATGACAGGACTGAAATTTATCAGAAACAAAATTTGAAGGGAATAAATTAATCACAGACAACTAGCGTTGTAAGAATACAAAATGAATAAAAATAGGTGCCCCAGATATCGCAGCGTGAGCTTCTCTATACGAACTCCTTGAAGACTCTTTTTTTGCCTAATATGTATTTAGGGGATCTAGAGTACCCTTGTAGATGCCCCAAGGTGTAACATCTCTCCTCGTTAATTTAGGTATCACATGCCCCACCTTTGATCAATATTTGAATCGCCCTTTTGCGGGTTTTCAATTCAAAATCCCTTTGGTCTCAAGATGCTCTTTGTGAGTTTTCACCTTGGCCTCTCCCTTTTTTTTTTAGGCGAAGTATTTCTTACCGAATCTGAATTCATAGGATTAGGTAAAGTCTTGCCATCCATTTCGGTCAATATCAATGCTCCTCCAGAAAAGGCTTTCTTTACCACATAAGGTCCTTCCCAATTTGGCATCCATTTCCCTCTGAAATCCTTTTGTATGGGCAGGATCTTTTTCAATACTAGGTCTCCCTCGTGGAATTCTTGAGGATGAACTTTTTTGTTATAAGCTCGCATCATTCGTTTTTGGTACATTTGACCATGGCGAATAGCCTTTAGCCTCTTTTCTTCAATTAAATTCAACTGATCGTATCGGGACTGGATCCATTCTGCTTCGTCTAACTTTACTTCTGAAAAAACTCTGAGGGAAGGAATCTCGACCTCGATAGGTAAAACCGCCTCCATTCCATAGACCAATGAGAAAGGCGTTGCCCCGGTAGAAGTCCTGACTGATGTTCGATAAGCATAGAGGGCGAATGGTAGTTTCTCATGCCAATCTTTATAAGTTTCAGTCATCTTTCCCACAATCTTCTTGATGTTCTTGTTGGCTGCTTCGACTACACTGTTCATTTTCGGGCGATATGGCGACGAGTTGTGGTGTTTGATCTTAAACTGGTTGCAGACCTCTGCTATTATACTGTTGTTCAAATTCAATGCATTGTCAGATATGATCTTTTCTGGCATTCCATATCGACAAATAATTTCCTTTTTCAGGAACTTGCTAACTGCCGACTTTGTAACATTGGCATATTAAGCAGCTTCTACCCACTTGGTGAAATAGTCGATGACCACAAAGATGAAACGATGCCATTTGAAGCTTTTGGTGAAATTAGTCCGATCACATCCATGCCCCACATCGAAAAAGGCCATAGAGAAGTTATAACATGCAGAGGTAAAGGAGGCACATTAATCTTGTCTCCATAGATTTGGCATTTATGACATCTTTTGGCGTAGTTAATATAATCTCCTTCCATGGTGGACCAATAATAACCAAACCTCATAATTTGCCTAGCTATTGTAAAACCATTAGCGTGTGTCCCACAGATGCCCTCGTGAACTTCTTCTAAGGTTTTCTTAGCCTCAATAGCGTCTACACATCTTAGCAGTACTTGATCCTTTCTTCTTTTGTATAAGATCTCCCCATCCAAAACATAGTCACTGGCCAGCCTTCTCAATGTTCTCTTGTCGTTCTCAGTAGCTTGGTCGGGGTACTCACGATTCTTCACATACTGCAGGATATCGTGGTACCAAGGATGATCGTCATTTTTCACTTCTTCTTCAAGGATGCAACAATGAGCTGGAGCCTCATAAATGCTCATTTGGATCGGTTTCACATCCTCTTGTTTGCTCACCTTGATCATGGAAGCTAAAGTTGCTAGGGCGTCAGCCATCTGATTTTCTTCTCGAGGGAGGTAGTAGAAAATGATGTCGTCAAATTCTTCAATCAATTCGAGGACCAGATTTCTGTAATTGATCAATTTGGGATCTCTCGTCTCCCATTCACCTTTAAGTTGATAAATCACTAGGGCAGAATCTCCATATACTTCTAGTGTTTTAATCTTGCGTTCTATGGCTGCACGAATGCCCATGATGCATGCTTCGTATTCCGCCATATTATTTGTGCAGTCAAAATCCAATTTACTGGTGAAGGGGTAATGATCTCCATCTGGGGATACCAAGACTGCCCTAATTCCATTGCCCACAGCATTTGATGCTCCGTCGTAGTTTAGTTTCCAGGGGTGACCTTCTTGAGGACCTTCTTCAGCGGCTGCCACATACATCATATCTTCATTTGGAAAATCAAAGTTCAGAGGCTCATAATCTTCTAGAGCTCTACTGGCTAGAAAATCTGCTATTGCACTCCCTTTTACAGCTTTCTGGTTCACATAGACGATATCAAACTCAGAGAGTAGAATTTACCATCGGGCCATTCTTCCATTTAAAGCAGTTGACTCCATCAAGTACTTCAGAGGATCCAATTTAGAAATCAGCCAAGTTGTGTGATACAACAGGTATTGTCTCAGCCTTCGGGTTGTCCAGATTAAGGCACAACACAATTTTTCAATTGGCGAGTATCTCATCTCACACTCAGTGAACTTCTTACTGAGGTAATATATCGCTCTTTCTTTCCTTCTTAACTCATCATGTTGGCCAAGCACACACCCCATAGAATTTTCAAACACCGTTAAATATAGTATCAATGGCTTATCTAGACTAGGTGGTGCCAACACTGGGGCATTAGACAAATATTGCTTAACTTTGTCGAAAGTCTTCAGGCATTCCTCGTCCCAAACACCAGGGTTATGTTTCTTAAGAAAATGGAATATGGGGTCACATTTCTCGGTTAGTTGTGAAATGAACCGAGCGATGTAATTTAGTCGTCCTAAAAATCCTCGAACTTCTTTTTGAGTACGCGGCGGAGGTAACCTTTGTATGTCTTTGACTTTATCTGGGTCAATCTCAATCCCCTTTTTGCTGACTACGAATTCTAACAGTTTCCCTGACCTGGCCCCAAAAGTACATTTTGATGGATTGAGTTTCAGTTGGAACTTCCTCAACCTCAAAAATAATTTCCTCAAAACTTGTACATGCTCTTCTTCCGTTCGGGATTTAGCGATCATGTCGTCAACATAGACTTCAATTTATTTGTGCATCATATCATGGAATAGGGTTACCATGGCTCTCTGATATGTTGCTCCCGCATTTTTCAATCCGAATAGCATTACCTTATAGCAAAAGGTTCCCCACATGGTCACAAAAGTAGTCTTATTCATGTCTTCAGGATGCATCTTAATCTGATCGTACCCTGAGAAACCATCCATGAAGGAGAAAAGTGAGTAACCTGCCGTGTTGTCCACTAAGGTATCAATATGAGGCAACGGGAAATTATCCTTCGGGCTGGCTTTGTTTAAGTCTCTATAGTCTACACATATCCGCACTTTTCCATCTTTTTTAGGGACAGGGACAATATTGGCTACCCATTCTGAGTACTCAACTACTTGTAAGAAACCAGTATCAAATTGCTTCTTGACCTCCTCTTTTATTTTTAGTAAGACATCTGGCCTCATCCGTCGAAGCTTTTGTTGAACTGGCTTGCATTCTTCCTTGATGGGGAGTCTGTGTACCACAATATCAGTATTTAGCCCAGGCATATCTTGATATGACCATGCAAATACATCCTTGAACTCTTGGAGTAACTCGATAAGATCCCGCTTTGTCTCTAGGGTTATGCAAGCTCCGATCTTTACTTCTTTCTTTTCTAGTTCATCTCCCAAGTTCACGACTTCCACTGACTCTTTGTGAGGTAGGATCTGCTTCTCCTCTTGTTCTACCATTCTTAACAAATCAGGGGATAAGTTACAGTCTCTGTCATCTTCAAAGTCCTGTGATTTCTCTAGACACATATCTTGCTCAAAAGGAGACTCTGAGTTAGTAGCAACGTTGCTCATATCGTTGATATCCGGAGACCTGTTGTAGGTATGAAGGAAGATACAAAGAACAAAAGAATCTAAGAATAATGATGTGGATAGTATGATTATGAATGAAAGAATAAAAGAATATTTGCACGAGATAAGACAAAAAGATGCATTTCATTGAAATAATGATTTTTGAACACAAGCCTATTTCACAAAAGGACACTTATTACTCCTAGGCCTAGAGTAATAGGTGTGTTTTGGGCATTGCTCTGAATTAGTTCTAAAGACTACAGGAATCTCCTCCGCAGTCCAATTATTCAAAACACTTCCCAGCTCAAAAGGGCGAATGCCCGACAAATTCTCTACTCCAGTTCCTTCCTCGTACGTGGCGTTAATGCTTAAGTTTTCCAACATTTCTTCGGCAGATCCTTTCCTTGTCCCTCTTCCTTTGGAATAAATAGTTCCTCCCGACACAAATGTTCTGGATATGTAAGGGAAGGTCATCGGCTCCCACTTAACCTCTTCCCCGCTGAAACGTGCTTTTCTCCTTTCTTGTTTCTTTTCTTGCTCTTTTTTCTTCTGTTTTGCATCTGGCTTGAATCTTAAGCCAAAGCAATCTCGTTTGTCCATGAGCATAGGTGCGTCGACCTTTCCTTGTAGACTTCGTCCATGCTCTTTCCCTGGCAAAGCTCCTTTCCCAACCGTCAGTTGTAGCCCATTCTCGTAGTCTTAGAGATTCTAGGTGTCGGGACCTTATTTCCTTCAACAACAAAGGTCGTATTTACAAATTCTAACAACCGGAAAGAACATTCTATGGCCTCTTCATCTGTCCCCACATATGGTGCATTGCTGGTAACAGATGCAATAATATCCTCTTCTGTGTTCACGGTCACCAGTCAGCCTTCTGTTATAAACTTGAGCTTTTGATGTAATGACGATGGCACTGCCCCTGCCGAGTGAATCCATGGCCTTCCCAACAAGCAATTGTAAGAGGGTTTGATGTCTATCACTAAGAAATCTATCTCATATGTGCTTGGACCAATTAAGAGGGGAATTTCAATCTTCCCCATTACCTTCCTTTCAGTGCCATCGAATGCCCTCACTATATTTTGGCACGTTTTCATATGGGAATTATCCACGGGCAACCTATTCAGTGTGGATAGGGGTAGGACATTTAGTGCTGACCCATTATCAATCAATACCCCTGGTAATGTAAACCCCTTACAATGGGTGGTGATGTGTAGCGCTTTTGTTGACCCCATTCCTCCCGATAGTATTTCATCATCATTGAAAAATATAAAATTATCCGCGTTTATATTATTGACAAGGCGATCCAGCTTATTGACAGAGATGTCATTCGCGACGTAGGTCTCGTTCAGCACCTTCAATAATGCATTCCGATGTGTCTCTGAACTCATAAGTAAAGCTAGCACTGAGATACGAGCCGGCTACTTGTATAGCTGTTCTACAACGCTATATTCGCTGTGCTTCAGGAATTTTAAGAACTCTTTAGCCTCTTTTTCAGTTACGGGCTCATTGACAGGTGATTCAGATCTGGATATCATTTCTTTTTCTTGTTCAACAACCACAGATTTTCCTTTAGCTGGTTCTACCTTTGTGTTCGGGGTATAACGCCTTCTGCTTCGTGTATAGAAACCCTCATCTTGACCTTCTTCTAAAGTGCCAGCTGGGTTCTCCTTTCCCCGGATTGTCACATTACAATCATAGTTCCAAGGCACACTCTTGCTATCTTTGTAAGGGAAAGCAACGGGTTTCTGGATTATGACCTTTGGCATAATTGGTATTCCCGCTTTATCGTTTCTTGGTCGCGAAATTATCACCACCGGATGATTCACTCTCTGAACCCCTTCTGCTTTTCTTTCTTCTGAGGCGTAAACCTCTCCTTCTTCTGTCCTTTCGATTTCTTCGTAAAATTCTATCTCCTTATTGTCCATCAGATTTTGCACTATGGACCTAAATTCACTGCACTCTTGGATATCATGGCTTTCATCAGTATGAAACTCGCAGTATCTTCTTGCTTCTCTAGGCTTTTCCTTTGAATTTTGTGTAACCAATCCTCCACCGACCATTTGTTCCCAAACCCAACTCAATGGAGTTTTCACCTCTGCCACATCGACCTTGATTCTTTTGTTCCCACACTCGATTATCGCATTTACCCCTTTATGATCGGGCAACGAATTTCCTGCTACATTTGGGCCAGGTGAGTCATCAAACTTTATGACACCCATTTCGATGAGTTTTTCCACTAACTTTTTGAACGCGGTATAGTTCTCAATCGAGTTCCCCGTTACCCCTGCGTGGTACTCACATTGGGCGCTTGTGTCATACCATTTTGGGAATGGGGGTTGCAAAATGGGGGTTGCAAAGGTTTCAAGTAGAAAGGTGACACCACATGGGCATCAAACAAGCTCTGATACAATTCATTATAGGACATCGGGATAGGCGTAAACTGGAGTCTTTCTTTGTTAGGCCTTGGGTTAGAATCTTGTCTTGTAGAGCCCTGATGGCTGGTAGTTGCTGCCCTTGGTTGGTTCATAGTGACTGGTTTAGAATAACCCTTACATACGAGCTCGTGTTGTTCACCTCATTTTCCTTCCTTCTTGGGGCTGATTTCTTAGCATTTTCCCCTGCTTCAATCTTTCCGCATCTTATCGCGTTTTCTATCATCTCTCCAGACATCACTATGTCTGAGAAGCTCTTAGTAGTGCTCCCTAACATGTGGTTGATGGATGGAGCCTTTAGCGTATTGATAAAGAGCATGGTTGTTTCTTTCTCCAGAAGAGGTGGTTGGACTTGTGTCGCCATTTCTCTCCACCTTTGGGCGTACTGTCTGAAGCTCTCATTTTGCTTTTTCTCCATATTTTGCAACGTAATCCTGTCAGGGGCCATATCCGTCACATGGCTGTACTACTTCATAAAGGCTTGAGCTAGGTCTTTCCATGAATTAATCTTAGTACGACTCAATTGGTTATACCATTTGGATGCCGCCCCAACCAGACTATCTTGGAAGCAATGAATCAATAACTGGTCGTTGTTGACATACCCAGTCATTCGTCTGCAAAACATAGTAATATGAGCTTCAGGGCAACTCATTCCATTGTATTTTTCAAATTCAGACATTTTGAACTTAAGGGGAAGGATTAAGTCTGGGACTAAGCTCAAATCTTTAGCATCGACCCCACAGTGATATCAGCACTTTCCATTACTTTGAACCTTTCCTCTAACCACCTACATCGTTCTTCCAATTCTTTCGAAAGCGATGTCCTGACTCTCTCGTTTTCTGCGATATTATCCAAATCAGGGATTATAGGATTAACAGGGTTATCTCCTGATTAGAGCCTGAGCCTGTTTGATAGTTGATTGGCATCGAAGTATCGGCCTGAAATTGCTGGGGCCTAATTGTTACGGACGACCATTGCGTGTGTAGCTCGGGTTGTGTTTGAGTATTCATTGGGGTAAAGCCTGGAGGGTAGGGAGGATCTTTAGTAACAGATGGCCTCTGTGTATGTGTCTCGTGCTGTGTTTGAGCATTTGCAGGAGCAAAACCAGGGGGGTAAAGGGAATTTTCATTGTTATTTCCAATGTCAGCCATAGGGCTTTTTCCTTTGTCTGGCCGAATAGTCAGTAATCGGGTCAGCTCTTCCATCATATTTCTTTGTGGTTCCAACATTTGATCCCTTATTTCTTGCTGGATTTTAGCTAATTGTTCTTGTACTTGTGCTTGCATATGCTCTTGCATCTCTTTCTGCATTTGCTCCAACCTTTCTAGTTTTTTATCCATTGCTTTAGTTCTTGTGCTGTAAGGATACGTACTCGGGAGATTTTCGTTGGTTTTCAGATTACTAAAACATTTTTTAATTAATTAGAATCTTCTTATGGCCTTTAATGCATACGATGTAATGTAATGCAAATGCATGAATGCAAAGGAGGCATCAATTTTGATTCAATTCCTTTTAAGAAACTTCACTAGAAAATAAAAATCTTTACATAAAACTGAGTTACAAATAAGACTTCGCCCTAATGCTCAGAGCCTTAATTTTGATGAACAACGAAGCTAGCTCCTGTCCCCGATCTGACTCCAACTCGTACTTTACACTTAGTATGTCTGCTTGTACTGCCAAGGCTTGTAAGTAATCGGCTACCTCGCGAATCTGGGTTATAGCTTCCCCCATAATATAGTCCCTGTTTCTGACTTGGTCCTGTGTATGGTGAAGCTGCTCCTTCCAAAGCTCCTCACTCGCCTCGAAAAACTGAATCCGCATCTCACAGTTTTGTAGTGACGCTTCTAATTCTTCTATCTTTCCTTTCATTTCTTCTATCTTACTCAAGCTTGCCCTTAACTCTATTATAGTATTACGGTTTCGGTATTGGTGAAGAGACTTTTCGAGTTCTGCCACTCTAGCCCTTAGTTCACCCTGTTCATTTCTGCTTTCCGACAAACTCTTCTCTAGCTCTTTATTTCATGCCTGAGTTTATCGAAATTTCCTTTCCCATCGATCAGCCTTAGTCTTTTCTTCTCGAATTTCATGACGCCATTGTTCGAAAGTCTTACCTAACCCCGCAATTCTCATAGACAGGTGTAACTTCTTATAGTCGGTCTTCAAACTGTCTAGATCCTCTTCGGTCTTAGTTTTCCCTTTCTTCCACTTTTCAGCCTCTGACCTCTGGACATCAGCGTCCAATCTCAGATGCATCTTCTCTTCTTCTAATTGTTCGATCTTTTTCCCAAGCTCTAAACTCTTCTTCTTGAAGTCTTGTTTGATAATTTCCAATTCTGACGGGGCAGCTCGTAGTTGTTCTTCCATAGGTTGAGTACTCTCTAAGCTTGGCCTAGGAACATTATCATTAACTCTCTTCTTAAACCATCCATCATACTCAGGCGTCACCATGGAACCGACAGTTAACCTCTTCATCCAATGAGTTTGCTTCCAAGCATCAGATAGCTCCCGTACTTTCTTCTTATAGTGGGCACCTTTAAAAGAGAATTCACACTGAGCAAGTCCATAGGTCGTGGGTATGAACTGCCTCGACTTATATTGCCTTAATGCAAGCAATGGAGTATACCCGGCATTCCTAACAACGGCACCCAATCAAAATTCCCACATCGATACAGGATCTCATCAGGAACCATCTAAAATGTTCTCCATTCTATATCTTCCTCTTTGAGGTTTCGAAGAATTTCCATCCACTTCTCTTCTGAAATATCCTCTCTCCTTTGTATGGATGCTTTCTCTTTTGGCGGGGAATAAGTTTCAGAAAAGACCCGATAGGAGACCTTATCTACCTTTCAAAAGTGCCCGTAAAACCATGCCATCAACAGCTGTGCACATCCAATAAACCGCCCATCACTTGACTTCCGACACATGCTCAAAGATCTGAACGTCTCAGCCAATATCGCAGGTACAGGTGTGATTCCTTTCTCAAGACGGTCGAATAAGTCGGTGACTGCCTCATCCACGTGCCTTAAAGCTTGAGGAAAAATCACCAATCCATAGATGCTTAAGGCGAAGATATCAATCCTCTTTCGTTCATCCGGATGTGTTAAAACCAAATCTCTTAAATTCTTCCAAGAGATACATTTGTTCTCTCCCTTTTGTTGAATCCGAGCGGTGACCCAAGGCTCGCTCATCCCTGAAATATTCATCAATTTCTTTGTGAAGGTTTGGCCATTAAAAACCTTGGCATAAGCCTTTCTAACTTGCACTTTTGGACACCTGAGCAGTGCAGTATATTCCTCTATGGTAGGCACTAAATCTACTTCCCCAAAAGTGAAACACTTGTAAGCAGAATTCCAAAATTGAACCATAGCTCGGAACAGGTGTTTGTCCACCTTAATATCTAGCAAGTAAGATATATCACCATAGCTTTGGTAGAACAACTGTTTGGTCTCTTCATCCCAACGAGCCCAAATATCTCTCAACTCTTGTAACTCATTCTGTGCTGTGTTGACGCGAGTGAATTCTTGCAACTCTGATGTATATCCTTCTGTCAAGCTATCCCCTTTTTCCGATTGTAACTTCTCTGACCATGCACGGACGACCGTATTATCCTCAACTTTATTAAGAAATTCATTCTCCATGTGAAACTTTCTAACTTAGTAATCGAATACGAATCAACACCTCCTTTAGTATGCAATGTCATGTAATCAAAACAAGACAAGTCAGTATCAAGTATTAGTGATAAAACACAAGTAAAATAAAGATAATTAAAGCATATACATAAGGGTGACCACTATAATTTAACCTAGCTCCACCTAAAGAAGGCTCTTAGGGTTCTCTATATGTGGTTTAGTTCTAGAGTAAGGGTACCTGAACCAGCAGATTCCTCTCTCCTCACCCATTATAGGCTCATACGAATTGAGTTCAGTTTAGGGGAATACATTTCCCTATGACCTGAGATGAAAATCTCACGAAATCATAGGTACGGATGTATTCCGGAAGCAATCCACTAGCCCATGCGGAGGTGAAAACCTCACGAAAGCGTAGTTTCTTACTCCCACTTAGAAGGTGCGACCACAGCGGTCATGCAATGCAAATGCAAGATCATTATACAAGACCCAAACCATAACAATCATACAATCAAATGCAAATGAGGAAACCATGATTTTCAAAATAAATTTTCAATTTATTGACAAAAGGACAGCAAATAACCAATTTTATGGCTTGACTCTTAAAGTCCCCAGTGGAGTCGCCAAGCTGTCAAAACCATCTTTTTCGACTTAAAAAAAATGAGGGATCAACTTTTGGAAAGCGAAAATGGAGTCGCCACCAATCTGGTTTTTTGTTTAGGTGTGATCGGATCACCTAGAAATTCGGTTGTTTTAATAAAACATTTTGATTTATTAAAACAATGATTCTGGTCTACGAAATTTTGAGAAAATGAGTTCGGGAGTCGATTACGTATGAGGAAGGATTAGCACCCTCATCACGCCCGAAATTGGTACCAAATCGGTTAAATACTGTCCTTGTGTCTAAGATTTAAAATGTTTTTGAAATGAGGTTCCTTTTGATTACATTTGAATAACACGAGTTGATTATCAAAATCTTCTTGTTTCAGAGGGATATAACATTACATCCAGCACGGTAGGACACGATCCTTTATATCCTCGAAACACGACAGATTTCGACTTCCAAAAGTTTATAATTTGGAAATTACAAAAGTATGCTCAATTGTTCAGTCCAACGAAAAAACCAAAACCCAGCACAATTGGGCATGATTCCTCGAACTTCCAAACATTAAACATTGATTTGTTTCAAAATTGAAAGAATACGAATGAAATTCCAAAGGGATATTCGATATTTTGAGCAAACGAAAAATTGCAACCCAGCACGGTAGGGTACAATTCCTCGAATTGCTAAACATCGAACATCGCCTTTGTTTTAAGAAAATTTCAAAGATATGAGTGGAAAACCGAAAGAATATTCAATTGTTTCGAACAAACGGCAAATTGCAACCCAACACGATAGGGTACGATTCTCTGAACTGCCAAACAATCAAACATTATCTTCGTTTAGGGAATTTTCTTTAAATAAATAATTGTAAAAGCAACTTGAAACGCATTAACTCGACTTAAGAAAAAATGGGATAATTGCTTTTTAAAAAGTATGAAATGATATTTGTTAGCTAAAAAGGAGATAGAAGCATGAGATAATACACTTGTATAAGATGTTACGATGGATGAATAGATATATAATTCGTTTAATTACAAATTCAACTAATCTAAAAATATTATCAATTTCCTAAGCAGTGGATGAAGAACAGTCGATATGATGGCAACGCGAAACGGAAATAATATATCACAATAATACACATAATCCAAATACAACACAATTCACATACAAAAAAATGTAAAAACAAAATGAAAGTCAAAAAAGACGTATATATGTATAAGACAAATTTAAAATGATGAATATATATATTATATGAATTTTCAAACTAGAGACTTTTTACAGCAACAAAAATAGAGGCATGCACATGACCATTAAAATATGTTTTATAGTATGAATATTTAAATTGGATAATGTACGAAATATTAAGGAATATCGGTTTAAAATTAACAACTTATATATAAAGGACGATAATAAAAATATATATATGCAAAGATAATACAAGTATATAATAATTTTAAGAACATATTAGATTTGTAAATTATAGAGATATATATATATATATATATATATATATGTATACATATAAATTGAGAATAAAAGGAATATGCATGCAAAAATTAGTTTTATCATAAGTTATATAAGATTTAAAAACATATTTATACATGTACAAGAAAAACCATAAGTATAAAATATATAATTTTATAGACTCGATATATATATGTACCAACGTTTTCATATGCTAACAGTAATAATTTAAATAATGTATGAATCATGTGATTCACTTTTAATCAACAAATATATCCATTAAAGTACGCAAAACAAAAATAATTACATATATGAAACAACATAGGATTAATAGTAAAATAAAATAAAATTAATTAAAGTAATATGAATAAAAATGTGTTAAAATGGTAATAATGTGAAATACGTAACATGTCTCGAAAAATAATTACAAGGGTTAATAATGATAATACAAATAAATACGAATAAGGAAACAACACAAAGAAAAATATATACATAAAATGACAGAATTAATATGAAATTAAATAACTTAATGGTATGATAATAATAATAATAACAATATAATAATGAAGTAGCATGCTAACAGCATATTGATAGGAACAATAATATTATCTTAATAATAATAACAACGAAAATGATGATAAAATGATAATAATGTACTATGAAACAATGATATTAATGATGATATAAGCAATAATACAAATTTACAAGGGATAGGACAACGAAAATAAAAAGGGAGCTAGCGTAATAACATTAATAGCAAACAATAATCATAAAAATAAGGTATAGTTACAGTAATTATAATATGAAATTAGCTAATAAGATAATAATAACAAAAAAAGGAAAAAGGACGAAAGTGTGATGCGCGTCAACACATAAGGACTAGAACTGGAAAAAAACCAAGTTCTAAAACATAGAGCAGAGACGCGGACCAAAGCGCGAACACGCGCAAATTACAGGGCGAATTTAAAAAGGAAATAAATAAACAAACAAGATGCGATTGAACGTAAGCACAAAAGAGGAGGGACCTGGGGCGCAATTAGCCCTTTCAAACAAAGAAATGTGGATCTGGCTCCCTTTTGAAAGGATGCCGTTTCACTTTCCATTAAAAAAACAAAAAAGCAAATGAACTTTGCCATTTTCTTTTACCAAAATTTATACCTAAATCCATCCCTTTTTCCCATCTCCAACTTGACCGACTCTTGGGCTTCACCGGCGCTTAACACGCCTCCACCACCGCCGAGATTTTCACCGGATCTGTAAGGATCCGTCGACTTGAGACCGGAGAAGCAGACTTTGGCTAATTGACCCTGAACGGACCGGTAAGGGAGCTTTCTTCCTCTCTTTTTTTATATTCGTGTAGTAGATGTGAAAAAAAACAAATAATAATAATACACAAGAAGGAAAAGGGAAAATCGGTGAAAAACGGTGAATGAACCACCTTCAAAATATTTGCTTTCTCTTTGGTTGTTTGGTATCCCTGTTCTTTTTGTATCTCAAGTCTGTGTAATACAAATTTTTTTGTTCTAAAAAAAAAACCCCTCTTGCTCTCGGTTTCTTAAGCTTTTATAAAGCTAATTTTTACAACATTCTCTGTTTTCTTCACTGTTTTCGCATTAACTCCTTGTCTTTTCTTTGCAGGAGTAGTTGGTGGCGGTGCAGGTGGATACCAATGGCGGCGACAGGGACAAGGGCAGACCTAGGAGCGGCGTACCTAGGGTTTCTTTTGACTGATTTTTTATTTGAAAAATGTGGGCTTGGTAGGCTAGGTTTAGTTTTAGATTGGGCTTAGGGCATTTTGGGTTAGGAGTATTTGGGTTAATGGGTTTGTTTTAATTTGGTCTATTGGGCTTTTAAGGCCCGGGCAGAATCGGGATTGTACAAATAGGGGGAGGGTGTTCAAAGTGGGTCATAGAAAATAGTGACTAAAATTGCTTCTAAGCATCTCAAAGATATTCACTCATCGAATCAAAGGGAGTTTAATGGTATATTTAGCTTTACATTTTCATATATGTATCTTTTTAAAGTGGAGAGTAATGATAGAGAATATAGAAGCTAACCCTTTGGGTTGCTTGCCTATCCCATGTTGGCCATGAATGCAATCTTTGGCCGGTATGCCAAAATCTATTACTTCATCCATCAATGCGATGATATTTGCAAGTGGATGCAAGTCTTATTGCTTCCTTTGTTTAACTAGATTTGATCATCTTTTTGCAGGATAAAAAATATGTGAGCAAATCTAATTAAAAGGTGCTTGGAATACACAAAGAATAATTGCATTATCTTCCTCTTTTGGTCACTTTACAAATTGTGGGTTCTAATCTTATTTAGTGGAATATGCTAACAATATATAATTTTATGGTTCACTTAAAAAGGTCAAATTTTACACAAGGCACTTATACTATTTGTTTTTGGAGGATTTAGTTCATCCTTTTACTCTATTTTGATCATTTCCATTCACTATATGCCAAAATTTTTTGTTAATTACATGAAATAATTTGACACCACTTATCTTTTTAAACATGTGATAATATGAGTATGTGACATATATAGATACTTTAGCATTTGTTGGTACAATTGGCTAACTTTTTTGATCTTTTAAAAAAGACAAAAAACAGAAAATTGTATAATATTTATTAAACTGTACAAAAATGTTAAGATATATATACCACATCACCATATGTTTTAAAACATAAGTCAAATCGAATTATTTGACAAAATTAATAAAGAAAAGTTTGTCTTAAAATTGAAAATTACACATTTCAAAAAATAGAGGGATTGCGGATAATTAATTTATAATAGAGAGATTAAATCAGTTAAAAACACGAGTATGGGGACTTTCTATATATTTAGGCGTTGATTCTAATATTATTTTGGGGGGTAATTTCTCAATATGCTAAAAAGATATAATCTTAGATTCCATTTAAAAACAAATTTCATATTGATGGAGATTTTTTTGGAGTAGATAGCTAGCCAAGACTGATAAAGGTGGTATTAAGAGGGAAATTAAAGCTTTTTCATCTTTGCTGATGATTAAAAAAAAATCAATGTTGTTATGAATATCTTATTAAATGGATATCCATCGAGATTTGATATACTTTAAATTTTAATAGTCATTAGAGGTAGATCTCTACTTCATTTGTACTTATTACGCCTATAATAGAGACTTTGGAGAAGCTTTATAAATATCCCGATTGATCAATAAAAATCTGTTTTGTCTTTGGTCTCTCATTCTCTTTGTTTTTTATTCTCTGTCTTTTATTTTACAACAGGTTATCATCACGATTCTCTTTTATTGTTTTTCTCCATAAGTCACAATTTTTTCCCTTTCACCAAGCCTTACCCCTTTCAAGCAACAACCAATGTAATAGCCGGTCACTCAAATTTGCTACTCAAGTTGTTATGGATTGCCTTCTAGAGTTACTGTTATTTCATTCTTCAATTGAGGCCTACACATTATGGGTAATCATTATGCAAAGAAATTTATATAATCCTTACGTGATATGTTTTTCTTCTTTGTTAATTAATTTTGGTAAAATTATTTTATGAAAAATATTATTACTCTAAGTTTTCTTTTAAACTAAGATTCTTTTATTAAATTATAGCATGTATGATATTTGGATGATTAAATTTTTTATGATTAAATATGCTTGAAATTATTATATTATATCTTTTAAATTGGATTTATAAATATTTGATTAGAGCATCATAAGATTTTATAACATATATGTGGTATTGAAATTTGATACAATGTGTATTGTACTGTATTGTATTGTATTGTATTGTATTGTATTGTATTGTATTGTATTGTATTGTATTGTATTGTATTGTATTGTATTGTATTGTATTGTATTGTATTGTATTGTATTGTATTTGAAATAACAACCTATTTGCTCTCTATCCCAACTGATGTTTGAACACAAGTTTAGAGAAGACTATGTAACAAAGGCAATAAGTAAATAAGAGAAAAAGAAAAGATAGACACAAAAGATTGTTAACGCAATTTGTATTGTATTGTATTGTATTGTATTGTATTGTATTGTATTGTATTGTATTGTATTGTATTGTATTTGAAATAGCAACCCATTTGCTCTCTGTCCCAACTGATGTTTGAACACAAGTTTAGAGAAGACTATGTAACAAAGGCAATAAGCAAAGAAGAGAAAAAGAAAAGATAGACACAAAAAATTGTTAACGTAATTTGGAAAATAATCCTACTCAACGAAGCCTTGCTCTGTGAATTATTTATTCAATAATCAATCAAATACCTATTGGCTAAAGCCCAATCTACCCTTACACAAGAACTAATTGCAACCCCAATAGATAACCCCAACTTGTTACAATCACTCACCCAAATTTCCTTACAACAAAGTGCAAATTACAAAGTAAATGCTAGCTATAATTACACAAGAAAAATAAAACAAAAGCAATCCACAAAAGATGTATCGGCACGTACATAAGTGCTGCCTATTTATAGGGAAAATATGATAGCTTCTTCAAGTAACATTGTAAAGAAAAAATCACCATTTGAATTGTAACACTATCCAAGATAAAGTCATCGAGTTTCAATCTCAAATAGTCAACTCGATCACCAAGTAAAAGGATTAAAGGATAAGGATAAGTTTCTGAGATAAGGAAAGTCGATCATTCATCCTCTCCCTCTCCCAAACTCGATTAGCATCATTGAGGATAGAATAAAACATGGCTTGGGGATCATTTATTGATGGTATAACACATCATGAAGGTCAAAGTAGAAAATACCAACTACATACTACATTTAGGCTATCTTAAAAAGATGTCTTGACTATTGTCTAAAGGTTTGTCCAAACATGATGTTCGAACCAGAGATATAACATAGTGATGCAGTTCAGAAAAATGTTTGAACACAAGGATAAACTTTAGATGTAAGACAACTAAGAGTAGTCTCAACAATATTGTGTTGTATTATATATTATATTATGTGATATCAGTTCAATCAATTTAAATATTAGATATGAAAATTGTTAGCTCAATTAATCAAACCAAAATTTTCAAGAGGGGAGGTGAATAGACTTTTAAAAAATTTGGTAGAAGCAAGGAAAGAAAATGAAACAATAAACACAAAGATTTAGAGTGGTTTAACCCCAATTGCCTACTCCACTACCTTAGCTTTCCACAACTAAGGATTTCTCAAATTCACTAATTTCTTCAACCTTTAAGGACAAGGTTTAACCTTACAACCCTCTTAAGATTTCTACCCTAAATCGATTACAAAGACGCAAACAAAGAGATAATCCTAACAAAATCATAATGTTTGCAAATTAAGCACAAACAGACAAGAATACACTTGAGCAAAAGAAAGACAATAATGAGAGCTCACAAGTGTATACAAGATAATTATCAAAGTATTTAGTACAAGTGTATACAAGTATATACAATCTTAAATATGATTTCTTGTTGTTGTACGAACTTTAAAAGCTGGTATTTATACTCCCTAATTGATTTCCAACCATTGAGGTTGTTGTGGTAGTTAACAGAGTCATTGGGCATGGGAAAACCAGAGCATTTAATACACCTGTAACAGTGAGTATTGATATCAGATAAAAATGAATCGGTATTTTTTGTAATGAATGCTAAATTTAGTGACTGTTGGAGATTAACTATCAATACCAACACAATTTTATCGATTCTTTATGAAAAGATATCGTTACCGTATCAATACTTTGTAGGTTTTGTAAAAAAACAGAATGTCATTTTGATATCGATTTTCCAATTAAACAAAATGTCGTCGGAGATATTTTATTTTTATAGATTTTTAATTATTTATTTAATTTAAACTGGATTGACCAATCAAATCAATCGGATTGAACATCGATAACTTGATCGATTCAATCACTAATTAGATTCACTGCAAACATACTCAACTATTATAATAGAAAAAATAGAATGACGGTAATGACAATATAAACAAAGAAAAGAGAAATAAAAAAAATAAAGAACACACAGATTTTACGTGGAAACCTTTTCGGGAAAAAACCACAAGTAGAGGAGAAGAAAATTCACTATGTCGAATTCTAATGATTACAAGAGGAATAGACTATGTCTATTTATAGGCTTGTACAATAATATTCTAATAGGAGTGCAGTAAGATTGAAACACTTTATTCTAATCAATATCAAATAGATGGAGTTTAATAAGGTTTAAAAAACTTATTCTAAAATAAAATAAAAGAAGTGTAGTTCTATATGGATTTATTTTATTTTATTTTACCACTGTATTTTATTTAAATAAGGATTCTGGTCATTTAATTCTAACAATCTCCCCCTTGACATGAATTCTCAATGAACAAGTTCTTCATCGCGAACTCTCAACGAACACGTTTTCCACCTCTTCCATAAAACCCCTTAAGGGTTTAACTTCAACAATGAACACCAACCAAGTCTAAGCAATGCTCAAACTTGGTTATAGGAAGTGACTTAGTCATCATATCGGCAGGATTTTAATGAGTACTAATTTTGCTCACAACAATATCACCACGAGAAATAATATCACGAACAAAATGATGCCGAACGTCAATATGTTTTGTTCTCTCATGAAACATTTGATCTTTTGTAAGGAAGATGACACTCTGACTATCACAAAATACTGTACTGATTCGAAGGTCTTCATTGAGTTCACTAAAGAGTCCCTTCAACCAAATAGCTTCTTTACAAGCTTCAGTAATTGCCATGTACTCAGCTTCAGTGGTAGACAAAATGATTGTAGTTTGTAAAGTGGCTTTCCAATTGATTGCACAACCTCTGATTGTAAAGACATAACCTATGAGAGATCTTCTTCTATCAAGGTCTCCAGTAAAATCAATATCAATATACCTAATAACTCCATCTCTAGTTTTTCCAAACTATAAGCAAACATCAGTAATACCTCGTAAGTATCTTAAAATCCACTGAACTGCTTTCCAATGTTCTTTACCAGGATTCGCCATGTATCTGCTAACTACACTGACTGCATATGATAAATCTGGACGTGAACAAACTATAGCATTCATGAGAGATCCCACTGCACTAGAGTATGGAACATGTGACATGTACTCAATCTCATCATCTGATTATGGAGAGAAAGCCAATGAAAGTCTGAAATGGGTTGCTAAAGAATTACTAACAGGCTTAGCACTTTGCATATTGAACCTGCAAAGAACTTTCTCAATGTACCCCTTCTGACTTACGTACAATTTACTTGTTTTTCTATCTTTAAGAATCTTCATACCAAGTATCTTCTTTTCTAGTCCTAAATCTTTCATCTCAAATTCTTCACTTAGGTAGGCTTTGACCTTTCTTATCTCTAATTTATCTTTCGCTGCTATCAACACATTATCAACATAAAAGAGTAGATACATAAAAGAACCATCACTATTTTTCTTAAAGTAAACACAACTGTCAAAGCTACTTCTTTTGAAATCATGAGAAGTCATAAAGGAATTAAACCTCTTGTACCACTGTCTTGGTGACTGTTTCAAACCATAAAGGGACTTTTTCAATAAGCAAACATAGTCCTCTTTTTCTGAGACTGTAAAACCCTCTAGTTGCTCAAGTTCTCTATGTAAAAATGCAGTTTTTACATCTAACTAATCAAGCTCTAAATCATGCATGGGCACAATACCAAGTAAAGCTCGAATTGAACTATGCTTCACAATTGGGGAGAACACATCTGTGAAGTCTACTTTTGGAATTTGACTGTAACCCTTTGCAACAAGCCTTACTTTATATATGGGTTCTTCAACTCTTGGAGTCCCTTCTTTCTTTTTAAACACCCATTTACAACGAATAGCCTTTTACCTTTAGGAAGTTTCACAAGATCCCATGGTCTATTTTTTTGAAGTGATTCCATCTTCTCTTGCATAACAAACATCCACTTTTCTGAGTCTTCACAGCTAACCGCCTCAGAATAATTAGATGGCTCTTAGTTTGCATCTATATCTTCAGCCACATTTAAAGCATAAGCAACTAGATCAACCTTGACATACTTCTTTTGAGGTTTAATTTCTCTTCTAGTTCTATTTTTAGCGATAAAGTATTGTGGTGAAGAAGCAACTCTATTATGAATTTTTGTACTGACTTGAGGAGTCGACACTGTTATAGATTTCGGATTAATCTGGTGCTTTACATGCTTTTGATTTTTTTTATTAGAAGAGTCTTTAAGAGATAAGTTAGGTAGCATAGCAGTTTCATAAAAAACAACATATCTACTAATCACAACTTTTCTATTTTTAGGACACCATAACTTATATCCTTTTACATCAGCTTTATAACCAAGAAATACACATTTAATGGATCTTGGTTTCAATTTTCCATTATCAACATGAGCATATGCAAGACACTCAAAGATTTTTAAATCAAAATAGTTAGCAGGATTACCAGACCATACCTCTTGTGGAGCCTTTTTCTCAATGGCAATGGATAGAGATCAGTTGATCAAAAAACATGTAGTGGAGGCTACTTCGGCCTAAAACAACTTTGGTAAGTTGGCATTTAACAACATATATCGAACCTTCTCCATGATCGTTCTGTTCATTCATTCTGCAACGCCGTTTTGCTATGGAGTATGACGAACTGTCAGCTGTCTTACGATCCCTTCTGACTTGCACAGTTTATTAAACTCATCAGAACAAAACTCTAAGCCATTGTCTGTGCGGAGGTATTTTATTTGTTTTCCCGTCTATTTTTCAATCATAGTTTTTCAAGACTTAAATACGAGAAACACATCGCTTTTCTACTTCAAGAAGAACGCTCAAACTTTTCTGAAAAATCATCAATAAAAGTTAGCATATAATTAGCTCTACCTCTCGAATGCACTTTGGATGGGCCCCATAGATTAGAATGAATATACTTCAACATTTCCTTCGCGTTATGGATTTCTCTGGTGAATCGAACTCTCTTTTGCTTTTCAAAAAAGCAGTGCTTACAAAACTTTAGTTTGTAAATTCATTGCCCATCAAGAAGTCCTTTTCTGCTCAATTCTGCCATGCCAATCTCACTCATATGCCCTAGGCACATATGCTAAATTTTAGTAATATCATCATCTGACAAGGAAAAGGAAGAGACAACTGCATCATCAGTAATAGTAGAACCCTGCAAAACATATAACTTGACAGTCTTTCTCTTCCCTTTCATCACAACGAGGGAATCTTTGGAAATCTTCAAAACTCCACTTTTAGTTGTGTATCTGTATCCTTTTGAATCAATAGTACTTAATGAAATTAAATATTTCTTCAATTCTGGAGCATGTCATACGTCACTAAGTATTCTGACAACTCCATCAAACATTTTAAATTTAATCGTTCCAACACCTGTAATTTTACACGAAACATTATTTCCCATCAAAATAACACCTTTAGACACTGTTTCAATCCCGATTGGGACTCATGTGGAAGGTGCAGCCCGAATCAAGGATCCACTCCTCGCTCACTTTAGAATTATTGACAGAAGCGACTAGAAGTTCACCATCGCTGCAGTTGTAACGGCCCTAGATTGACCCTAGTCGGGAAGTGGTTTCGGGACCACGAGACCGAGTATTAAGTAATTAAAATATATTTATTTTGGTGTTTACAATGTGAGTAGACGCGGGAGTGAAAGTTTCATGCATTAATTTGATCATCTCTAAGAGAATTTATAAAGAAAGGACTTATATGAAACATTGTAAAATGTAATAGGTTAATCTTATAATGGTCTATTAGTGCATGCATGGAAATGAGTGGTTTTGCATGTCAATTTTCCCAAATTCCATTAAGTGGCCGGCCAAGTGATGATGGCTCTCCACTAAGTCTAATTATTTATAATTTTTTATTATATAATAATAATAAAAATTGTAAAACAAAAGACTAAAGAAAATAATTTAGAAAAGAAAAAGATGTTCATCTTCTTCTACCTCCAAGAGCCGAAACTAAAGAGAGGAAAATAGGAAATCTTCATTAAGAGAATTCGGCTTTGGCTACTTGCTAATTGGAGGTGAGTTTGAATTATTAGTTATATATATTCTCACATGTTTAAATTAAATTGCAAAGTAGCTTGGAAATGTTAAGGAAATTATAAATTGTTTTGTAGTGATTGGGCACTAAGCCGTGTACAACTTGCTAAGTTTTGTGATTTGTTTTCTTGCATTGTTGAAGAATTAGATGTTAGGATGATATGAAATTGTTGAAATTATACTTGGATGATATTTGGGTATTCGGTTAAATGGGGTTTTAATTGAATGCTTATTTGATTTAAATTGTCATCCTAGGAAAGAAATGGTATTTTAGTATAGCCGAATGCTCTTGTTGGATTAATTGAGATGAAAAAAAAAAAAGATTTAGTTTAGTGTATTTACTTAGGTCTAAGTATTGTGGAGAATTCGGCTAAGAGAGTTGGAAAATGTGTGTGTTTGACAATCTTTAAACTTAGACCATGAGGGTTTTAATGAGCAATATAAGGTTGAACTTATGGAATTAGAAGTAGATGAGCTAGATGATGTCTATATGAAGGTGCGAATAAATGGAAGGCTTTTGGCCAAATTAGAAGTACACGGCCAAAGTGGTTGTGAAGTGAAACTAGATATTAAAATGATGAATTGCATTCGGCCTTGAGACCTTATATAGGCATAAATTGAAGGTTTAAAATAATGAACAAGGATAATTATATGTTAATGAGGAAATCATCGAATGGTATAATTGAGTATTTTAACAAGGTGTGGTTACCATAAAGACATGTATATGTATATAGGTGAATTTCATTGAAGTATGGATTAGCTAATGATAGTGAATAATTATTGAATGATCAATAGCCGAATGGTTAATTATGATGAAAACATAAGTGTTGTGTCATTTTCTTTCTTTGTGTGATGTGAAATTTTAATAGTGTAGGGTATGATTAACTAGTGAGGTAATTAAATTGTTAAATTCATTTATTTTAGCTCAAGAACTCAAGGGAGGGGAATCAAGCAAAGGCAAAAACAAAGAAATTGAATAGGTGATTGAGGATCATTTCAACTATCAAGTAAGTCCATAAGTTCTTTTCTATAAAAGTGATTATAGACTCATATACAAATATACATGTATTTAAATTCGTGGCCATATATGCTAATGTAGTTAATTAAGTTGTCTTCTTGTAAGTATCCTATAGTAACACTATGTGTGTGAATCAAAAGGCATCATGTGTGCTGAATTGAAAGCCAATTCGTGAGATAGTTTTGAGGCACTAAGTGTGCGATGTATCTTGGCACTATGTGTGCGGGAAAACCTTTGGGCACTATGTGTGCGGGATCGTGATTAATGGTATATGTAGTATAAGGAAGAGACATGGTGTTGTATCATTATTCGAGGTATCAAGTTGAGATATAAAATGAATATGTGTGTATGTATGAGGTTGACATTGTTGTAATGTATATTGAGTGATGTTTAAAGCTATTTGGTTGGTTGGTAGATGATTTTTTTATTGTCCTTGGCTTGTGGATGGTTTACTTAATTATATGATTGTAATATGGTTCGGCATGACCTAAATAGGTGAATTTTATACATTTTCTCTTCTTATATCAATAGTATGTATAGAAATTACTTATGACTTCTTCGGGTTGTATACTCATTCTATCTTTCTTTGTGTTTTGTTGCTATCCACATAGATTTCTGAATCATTTGCGAGTTCGGATCATCGTCAAAGCTATCACGCCAGTGCTACATTTTGGTATCTCTTCTTAGTTATTTAGGCGGACATTACGGCATGTGTATAGGCTTGATTATGTGTTTTGAAGTGTATATTTTGTTTATGTACTCAAGCCATGTGAAAATGGCTTGATATGTATATATAAATCTAGGTTCGGTTTGGCATGAAATCACATGTGTAGTTTTATATTTATGTAACTAATGTCTAGTGAATACGTCTAGGGTTTGATAATATGAAATCACAAAGAAAACGAAAAAAAAAAGTATAATTAAGCATTTGCGTAAATGATCTTGAAGTTGTGGTTCGGCCGTTTGAGTACTAAAACGTATTGATGATATAGGTGTAAATGTGATGTACCGTTCTAGCTTTTTAAAATGAAATCACTTCCTTAGTTAGCTCACTCGTGGACAAGAAACTTATACTTGGGTTGTATGCTACACGGGTGTTACAGCAGTCTTCAACAACATCAGCTTCACCAGAATTTTCTGGTTGTTTTCCCTTTTGATTCGCAACCTCCCTTTTGATCTTGTTATGTAGCTTATAGCACTCAGATTTAATATTCTCTTTCTTCTTGCAGAAGTTACCTCTATTTGAAGACTTTAATCTACCTTTAAATTTACCACGAGGATTCCGTTCCTGTGTCCCTCCACGATCATCATCAGCATTTTGATCTTGTCTCTCACAAACAATGAGACCCTGTGCCTGAGAGTCGATTTTAACTAAAAAATGCTTCATCTGATCATACGAGCTTAAATAATCGTAAACCTCATCAACTGTGAGAGAGTTGCGGCTATATAAAATCGTGTCTCTAAAGGTTGAATAAGATTGGGGCAACGAACAGATCTTCCTTATCATACTGAACCTCCATGGCCTCCAAGTTTGAGAGAATTTCTTTAAACACTGTTAATGTTCGTGTACAGACGCACCTTCTTCCAAACGATAAGCATAAAGACGCTGCTTCATATGCAACTTGCTGGTTAAAGTTTTCGACATACATATTTGTTCCAGCCTCTTCCATAATGCAACGACAGTCTTCTCCTTCATCACATCTTGCAAAATTTCGTTAGATAAATGCAGATGTAATTGTGTTAACGTCTTTCGATCCTTACGCTTCTTCTCTTCATCCGTTAATGTCGAAGGCATCTTATCTATCCCTAGCAGGGCATCCTCCAGATCCATCTGCGCAAGAACTGCTTGCATCTTAATCAGTCACAACGCAAATCTGGTGTTACGACCCAACAGCGAAATTTCATACTTCAAAGACACCATTACCGTGATCGAATGAACAACCCGGAAGCTTGGATAACAATTTGAAAAAAAATAGAATGTCGATAATGACAATATATCGCAAAGAAAAGAGAAATAAAAAAATAAAAAACACACAAATTTTACGTAGAAACCCTTTCAAGAAATAACCACGGGCAGAGGAGTCACTATGTCGAATTCTAATGATTACAAGAGGAATAGACTATGTCTATTTATAGGCTTGTAAAATCATATTCTAATAGGAGTGTAGTAAGATTAAAACACCTTATTCTAATCAATATTTAATAGACAGAGTTTAATAAGATTTAAAAAACCTTATTCTAAAATAAAATAAAAGAAGAATAGTTCGATATGAATTTTAATTTTATTTTATTTTACCACTGTATTTTATTTAAATAACAACTCGAGTCACTTAATTTTAACAATAATTAAATAAAATACGTAGCTTTTGAAATAAAAAAAACTATATAAAAGTTAAAAGAATAAATATATATCCTTAAATCCATACAAATATGTTTGACTAAGAAAATCAATTGGAGCTAAAATTATTAATGTGGTTGGGTTGAATAATAAAAAAATTGAATTTTTTTTTAAAGAAAACAACGTTGTCATTAAAAAGCTAATTTAATTTAACATTAAATTTAATCAAATTCATATTAAAAGAATATAAAAATAAAAAGGACAATGTTGCAAAGGGCAATCGAAATTGGGTAAGGAAGCAACTGAAAAAACTGTCAGCAGTGATTTTGATTTTTTAAAAAACATGGGGCCTTTTAGTGGTTAGAAGGAAAAACCAGACACCGCATTACCATAATAATAAAGGAGGCATGCCAATGATTAATCACGGCCCCACAAATCATGCCCACTCAACCCTACCATCAACTTATAAAATATTGTTTAATTTCATGATTTTATTAGTAAAAAATTTTTAAAAAAAAAAGTGATTTTAGACCAAATCTAAGATTCAGAACTTTTCTTTAATAATACGTAAAGAAAAATCGCGAATTGGAAATGAATTCAGATTAATCTAAGATGAATCCAAATCCAATCAATTTTATTTTTTATTTGATTTTTAATTAGTTTTAATTTTTGTATCATAAAATAGTTTTTATTTTTAAATTAATGAAAAAAATCAACAAAGTAACATATAATATTTGGTTTTTTTTTTTTTTTATAACATGCTCCTCAATTTTGATTTGATTTTTTCAAGAAATAAAAATATTATATAAAATGGAATCTCAAATTCCTTAAATCACCTTCTGAAATCTGAATGTCTCTATTTCTTTCAAGATTAGCGGAACATTGAGATGATCGTATTTAATACATTAATAAATAAGTGTATTGGGAATAAGGCAAAGGCTATTTTTTCATCACAAAGATAACCCCAAAGATTGAATAAATAAATAAGTGTTTGATTTAGAACTTGGGTTGGTTTTAATGAAATCCAATTATACAACAAAATCCACCTTTAAAAAACCTAATATAGATTATGGTGACTCTTTATATCTACCTAAGGTTAATGATTAGCCTATTGGATTCCTTTTCTTTCTTACTTTTGATTATGATGAGGTTACTCAACTTTAAATAATTTTAAATTAAGGAAAATAAAAGATTCATCTACTAACACTTAATATTTAATATACATTATTGGGTCTTAATTCAATTGGCATGAATATTATTGTTAATGTAAAAGAACACGGAATCGAATATGTAAAAGTGCATTATCCTCCTATTTATAAATTATAAATAGTTCTTAGCATTGTGTCAAACATAACATATATAATCAAAACTTGTAATCCAATTGTTCAAAAATATAATATATATTGCTAACAATTTCTCTAAGAAGATAGTTACAAGACTAATAACCTTAATAATATTTATAATTGCGTTATTTTTGGCAAAAATAATCCACTAATTCCGTTTCTTTCTCTACAACCTTTCAAGCTCCCAAATTATTTGAATTTTGCTATTCAATTTTAATTTAAAATAACTTTGAAGACAAAATTTAATAAAAATATTATTTTAATATTTAACAATAATAAATTAATTAATATAATATTAAAATTCAATAAAAATGACTTTTATAAAAGTAAACTTATCTTTTCTTATATGATATATGTATTTTTATAGTTAAATAAGCTCCAAACCTATACATTTTATTTATGAAAGTCCTTCATTCAAATATTAAAATAAAAATATTTAAATAAATTTGCATTTTAATGCCTATGTGAATTTGATAAAAATGATTTATTAAACAAAAATAAAATAGCATTTTTTAAAAAGTAAAACAAAATAATATTTTAAAAAAATTAAAGTGATTATATACGTAAAAGAAAAAAACAACTTACCTACTAAAACAATGCATATAATTAAATTTTATTCAACTAGGATATTTGTTTAAAAGGGATTCAATCAAACAACATATTATTCACCATGAAGGTTTAATTTAATTTTCAAATACAAATATGTTGAACAAGACAAAGACTTAATATTTAACTTGAATTTTTATTTAATTTAAAAAATAAAAAATCAAACCACGTAATGGGTGATATTACTAGTTATTTGAAGGGCAAGAGCAAGAGAGATGGCCTTAAAAGAACTGAATAAAGTGTAAAATGACAATACTATATAATTTTAACTTTGTCAATATTTCGGTATCCAAAACGAAAGTACCCAATTACATCATCTACTTCAAAGTTTTAACCAAAATATATACGCACATATCCATCAGCACACCACATCAACAGGCACCAAATGAGCCCTAAAACTTAACATTGTTAATAATAATAATAAAAGCTTCCATGACCTTTTACAGCAATGAAAAGTGAGTAAGATTATTACTATAACTCCCTATCTTTTCAAACCCACAGTTATTCACTCAAAACTACCAACAAAACAAATAATCTATTAATGGTTTTTCAGATATACATCCACAGTCTGCAGCATTCATCTTCATATGTAATTCATTCCATAGTTATTCACTCACAATTACTCAAGTTTTATACAGGAAGTTCCAGGCTCACTATCAACTTCTTAGTGACAACAAGAGCAAACAAAATGCAATGACAAGCCGTATTGGCAAATGAAAAATCCGTCAATTTACAAGGATGGGAATAATTAAGATGTGGTAGTGATGTGAAGGGGGCACTAAACTTCATTTAGAGCAAACCAAATGTAATGGCAAGCAGCATTGGCAAATGAATAATTACGATGTAGTATGATATGAAGGGGGCTCTAACCTTCATTCAGAACAACATTATATCATGAACATCTTTGGGATATGGAACAGTGATGGCAGATTGATGCTCTGCAGCTGCATGAATCCCTCCCTGCTCGTTGTACCAAATATTTAATCTTATGTACTCAAAACTCATATGTTTATGGTTGACCCAACCCAAAATACACTTGCCATTGCCCAAACTATACAGAGTGCCATTCATTGTTGGATCCACCTGAAAATCCTGATGACCATTTGACGGTCAAATGTTTCTTATCAAGCAAATTATATGCCTCCAAAGAACGGAACTTACCAGAATAATTATAAATGACAGTATACAGCACATCGTCCACGATTGTCGCTGATTCAGACCAGTAACAAAATTTTTGTTCGAGGCAAACCCATGATTTACGATCAAAGTAATAAGCGTAAAGAGTATCATTGGCATTGCAGTGCACCAAAATCCGAGATCGGGAAGAATCTAGAACAGGATCACATAGGCCGATACCCTCCGGAGGGGCCGACAATGGTTCCCAAATATCCCCACTTATATCGTAAACCTCGCCAAAAGATTCAGAACCTATACGTTCGAAGACGTAAATCTTTTCTTCAGCAGCAAGAACCAGGGGAAAAGACCGAGGGAACAACATAGAAGTAGTTTTTCTCCACCCACGTTCAAGGTCCTTCAAATCTAATTGGAAAACATCGTTTACATCATCATAACCAAAAATAGTAGCATCATTTTTGCGTATTCCCCCAATAACGTAAACGTGGTTGCCACAAGCAACGGCAGTGGAAGATAAAGGAGCATCAGGTGGCATCGCCCTAATAAAGACATCATTGCATTCCACATCCAAAAAAGTGCAACCGAGCGTCATTTCACCATCGGTACCCGGCCATTTCTCGACGAGGGACCTGATCAGTTCATCTGGCTCTCGCCCACCAAAGTAACTGGAGGAATCACTAGTATCGCCGCTCATGGTTCACCCTCAGCTTCGCCTTTCCAGATCCAAAATCGATTTTAGTTTTAGGGTTTTGGTTGAGTAGTGATTGACAAAAAAGATTGATAGTTGTAATTTTAATATCCTATTGTGATTTTCAATCTCGATTTAACATATATCTAAAATCATTAATTATAATTCAAGTTTGATTTTAAATTATTTACATAAATATTAGAATATAAAAAAAATTATTTAAATAAGCTTTATTTAATATAATGAAATTTATATTTTTTATAATTAATTATTTGATTATGGACTTAAGGGAACACCTTTTACATGATTTAGATCACAAAAGCTTTAATTGCCAAATGAAATGTGGGTTGTAGCATTTTTATACCTTTAATTACCTTTTCATTGAAAATTGGGACTATCTTGTTGGCAGTGCAACAAGAGTTGTTTCCCATATTTGTCTATAACAATTTATCATAATTTTTATTCTAGCATTTATTTTTCAAAGGTTTCACCTTTAGTATTAATTGGGACTTTCAAAAGCTAAGCCTTTCAAAGCTTTCAACACCCTCCCTTTGCTCTTAAACCAAGTCCTATTGTACCTCAGAAGCGAATGAGTAAACGAATGGGTGAGGGAACTGAGGTTGCAGAGTTTGCAGAAGACAGAGAAGTGAAAAACACAATGTTGTACCTCATATCTAACTGACGGTGGTGAGTAGCACTTAAGGGGAAGGGGAATAAGGCTAAGGGATATGGTAAAACTTTCAGGTTAAAATAATCAGCAAAATATCTCTATTAGTTCTTGTATTTTATGAAAGTTGCAGATTCAGTCCCAATACTTTAAATTGGGTTGGGTTTATAAATTATACTAGATTAGGTTTATATTGGGTAGGACTTAAAAGTGCTGGGGTGAGCCGGTGGTTGGGGCTTAGGTGGACAGTGGACTAAGCCTAATACATATAATATATGATATTAATTATTAAGTTCGATTAATTTGGTTAATTACTCGATTTTGAGCCAAATTAACTGATAACTAAACTTTTAAAAAATTATTAACCAATCTTTGATCGAATTAGATTAGCTAATCGATTAATTGAATTAGATCGATTCGATCAATTATTTTGATTTTAACCGAAATTTAAACATCCCTAAATCTGTTACTCTAATATGATGATCTTTAAATTATTTTTCTATAAATGTATTTGTTACATTTTTTTAAGTCCTTGAGTGCCATAATCTTGCATATATATAAAGCATTGCATGGCATATAGGAAATTAACTTGGGAGAAAATAATGGAAATAGAACTTTGGATTATTAGGTTTTGGTCAATAATGTTCGTTTCTGGGAAGGATATATGGCCTACCCTAGCCAATGAGAGTAAGAGGACCAAAAACAAAATTTACCCATTTAGCTAAAGAAGTTTAGTCCTCTACCAGGTGGAGGTTTCGAGCCGACCCAACCAAATATCAGGCCCATTTGGTAAACTTGAGCCCTGTTCAAAAAACAAACTTAAATTTTTGTTCAAACCCGATCCAAATTAAATATGTTAAACTTGGGCTCGACCCAATTTTTTTTAAAGCTACATATACCAAATCAAACTATGTATTTGACTTAGACACGTTATTATGAAATGCAACTAATATGATTTGGTCTGGCTATAATTCAACAGCTTTATATTATGCTAGACAATAGCTGGTGGCTTTATAACTATTTTAAGACCTGACAATTAATCCATCTTCTCTCTTCACATTCCTCTTTTCCCATCTTTCTCCCATCAAATTGCTTATCTTGTTTTCAAGCTGAGCATTTTACAACACGATCCTCATCAATCAGGTTTTTAGCAAGTTTTAAAATTTTCAATGAGAATAAAGCATAAATGTGCCACTACCACTTAATCTTCTATATAGCACATAGTTCATATAACATTTAACATAAAGTAGAGAGAAAAGTTTGGCACTTTGGCTTGTCAAAAGTAGGTAATTCATTTGCTATCACAACATTACATAGACTGTCTATTCACCAGTCTTCCTACATATGTTCCAATGAAAACAGAGAATGTCAAATGGATTCAAGCAATAGTAGCTTGAGTGCTTAAATTCAAATTCTATTCTGAACTTCCTAAAAGTATTGAGTAAATTAAACAGAAAACACAAACAAAATAATTCCAGAAAGAGACTCATTTTATGTCAGCAATCAAGCATCTTGCTTAAAGCAATCACTATATAAGGATCTTATCACAAAGGGACCAATTAAAGACAATACAATGGTTAAACTACACCAATGTCCACTATCTATGTCCAAATAACTTATTTTTTTGGAAGAAGTTTTGAATTGATGATTGCAAGATTTATAGGGACTGCGAAAGAAAAATAAAGCGCTTTACATGGCAATGGATAACTACGGATAATAACTGCATGATCTTAAATCTGTCAAAAATGCCTTCATTAGGAACTTTTAACATGAAAAGTCAGCATTAAATACCAACAAGAAGATAAAAAAGCATTAAATTAGTTCTGAAAATCACAGAGCAACAAAATAAAAACTGTCTATTCATGTTCGGACATGCACTGTTTCTATTCAAATTTCTTCATACCCTCTCATTCAACTTTCAGGCTTTCCTGTTGAACTTTCTGATAAAGCAACATGAAGGGGAGCTTTTATCTCTCCCAAGAATAAGCTTTATTGGATAAAACAAAATGAAGGGAGGCCAAAAAGCTGAGAGTCATTTTTCATGCCTTACTTATTTTCTTCAAATTCTTCAAAAACACTTCTATTCAATAAGCAGCTAACTTAATATTCATGATTGTTGAAGTATGGTCAGCATGCAGCACCAAGAAGCTGGCCGTGCACGCTAAGCCATCGAGAAGCAGCAAGACCGAGTGCAACAACTATTCTTTAGTTTCTTTTTGATTCATTTTGTTAATGTAATGTGTTCTAGTTCAGTTTGAACTTAGTTTAGTTTATAATTGATGTAACTTGATGTTAAAAGTTGTTTACTAGCTTTGTTCAAATGTGCAAGTTAATTTCACCTAGTTCCAATGTATTAAGTGGAGTTAGGTAGTGTTTAGGTGATGATTTTGTTGATTTTGACCAGCCAATGTCTAGTATATGTAATGGCAATATGCCAAGTTTGTTTCTTAATGAAATATCATTGAATTTCATTAAAACTTATGCTCTATTTTTTTTCTTGTTTTTTCAATTCTGTTCTTGTTTTCCCTTGCAAATCTGTTTTGTTTCCTCCGCAAGCAACGAGGCTTGTTGCTTAAGTTTCACCTTTGGAAGCTATTTTGTTCTCTAAAATCCCCAACAATTGGTATCTAGAGCTTTCATCTTAGAGGACCTGTTGCAGTTAAACATCAAACCAAATGGCTTCATCAAGCTTTTCTCCTGTAGCACCACCAGTCTTCAATGGTGAAAGGTTTCACATATAGGTGGTTAAAATGAGAACTTACCTGCAGGCCTTTGATCTGTGGGAAGTGGTGAATACTGATGCTGAGCCTGCTCCACTTAGAGCCAACCCCACTGTGGCTCAAATAAGACAACATGAAGATGAGAGGACCAAAAGGCACAAGGCCATGTCATGCATTCAGAACTATGTTTCTGATGTTATTTTCACCAGAATCATGGCCTGTGAAAGAAGTTCCAAGGCACTGAAAGAACAAGGCAACAGCAGTTGCTAAACTTGAGAAGAGATTTTAAAAATCTCAAAATGAAGGAAGAAGAGACATTTAAGCAGTATTCAGATAGAATTATGGCTGTGGTTAACAGCATAAGACTTCTTGGAGAGCAGTTTAATAAGGCAAGAATAGTGGAGAAAGTGCTTTCTACCTTACCAAAGAGGTATGAGGCAAAAATATCCTCTCTTGAGGACTCAAGGGACCTGACCAGCATCACATTGACTGAGCTGATTAATGCTCTCAATGGACAAGAGCAAAGAAGAGCCAGCAGACTTGAAGAGCACCAAGAGGGTGCCTTCCAAGCAAAAACCAAGTCTGCCTCCAGCACTATAGCCTACAAAGGCAAGAAGACTTAGAGAGACAAGCTTAAGTTAGATACTCCAAGAAGATGGGACAGACCCTGCAGACATTACAAAAGACCTGGTCATCCAGAGTCCAGATGCTGGCTCAGACCAGATGCTGTATGTCAACACTGCAAGAAGAAAGGCCATGTTGAAAGAGTCTGTAAAGAAAAAGGCAGACCTGGCCAAAACCAAGCACAACACAAGGAGGTTGAAGCTCGAGTGGCTGAAGAAGGCAGTGACCATGAGGAGCAAGTTTTTGCTGTGTCATGCTCAGCAGCTCAAAAGAAAGCCTCAAATGGATGGCTTCTAAACAGTGGCTGGACCAATCATATGACACCTGATGCAGGCATTTTCAAGTCATTAGACAGAAGCTACAAAACAAAGATAAAAGTTGGGAATGGTCACTTCATTAAAGCAGAAGGTAAGAGAGATATTCTAATAAGGACCCCTACAGGCAACAATCTCATTTCAAATGTGTTGCTAGTGCCTGAAATTAACAGAAATCTTCTCAGTATAGCTTAACCACTGGATAAAGGCTACTCTGTTGAATTTAAGGGCAAGGAATGCCAAATCAGTGACTCGAATGGATCAAGGCTAATGTTAGTCACTATGGCTGATAAGAGCTTCATTGTGGATTAGAGAAATGACTCACACTCAGCCCATGTTGCTTCAACATAAGATACCAAGCTTTGGCATCAAAGACTTGGTCATGCCAACTTAAAATCTATGTCTCAAATGGTCAGCAAGGAAATGGTTGAAAATTTCACTAAAATAGTTCAAAATGAAGGTGTATGTGAGGTTTGTCAAATGGGAAAGTAAGCCAGGCTCCCATTTCCTTCAAATACAACCTTGAGAGCATCAAGCAAACTGGAACTGGTGTACACAGATGTCTGTGGTCCCATGAAAACAGAATCTCTGAATGGAAGTAAGTATTTCATTCTTGTTATTGATGATCATACTAGATATTGCTGGATTTATTTTTTGAAACACAAATCAAAGGTAGCTCAAGTGTTTGTAAAGTTCAAAGCTGCAGCTGAAACAGAAACAGGCTACAAATTAAAGATCATCAAGTCAGATAATGGAGCTGAGTATACCTCAGCTCAGTTCCAAGCTCTATGTAATGAAGCTGGTGTCAAACATCAGTTAACCAATGTCTATACACCTCAGCAGAATGGGGTCAGTGAAAGGAAAAATAAAAGCGTTATGGATATGGCTAGGTGCCTTCTATTCCAGAAGAATTTGCCCAAGATCATGTGGGCTGAAGCAGTTAATACTGCTGTGTACCTTCAGAACAGGCTACCAACTAAAGCATTGGCTCATAAAACTCCATTTGAGGCATGGTTCGGGCTCAAGCCATCATTGGCTCATTTGAAAATCTTTGGTTGTCTATGTTACAGCCATGTACCAACTGTGAAGAGAGACAAGTTGTCAAAAAGGGCCAAACTTGGTATTTTGGTAGGCTATAGCTCAGTCAAAAAGGGTTATAGGATCTTGGATCCTTTAACCAATAAAGTCCAAGTGAGCAGGGATGTTGTGTTTGATGAGAAGGTTTACTGGAATTGGAAAAGAAATGAACCTGAGGCTATTTCTGAAGAACTTATAGCAAGTCAGTTTGAATCTGATCAAAATGGTCCTAATATGGACATAGATGATGAACCTGTCAGGGGTATAAGGACATTGGCTGAGATTTATGAGAGGGTTCATGTTGCACAAGAAGAACCTACCTATTTTAAAGAAGCTGAAGCTCATGAAGGTTAGATGCAAGCCATGATTGATAAAATCAAGATGATTCAAAAGAATCAGACATGGGAGCTAGTGGAAAAGCCTGCCAACAGAAAGACCATTGGTGTCAAATGGGTCTATCGAGCCAAACAGAATACTGATGGCAGCCTGAATAAGCTAAAAGCTAGGCTTGTTGTCAAGGGGTTCAGTCAAAGATATGGCCTAGACTATATGGAGACTTTTGCACCAGTAGCCAGGTTAGACACAATCAAGTTGATAGTTGCTTTGGCTGCAAAAAGGCAATGGATCATTTATCAATTGGATGTAAAGTCTGCATTTCTTAATGGCTTACTTGAAGAAGAAATTTATATAGACCAGCCTTAAGGCTTTGTTGTGTCTGGCAAAGAACACATGGTGTACAGGCTTAAGAAGGCCCTATATGGCCTGAAACAAGCTCCTAGAGCCTGGTATAGCAGAATCGACAGCTACTTGGTCAGTCTAGGATTCGAGAGAAGCATGAGTGAACCAACTTTGTATGTCAAGAAAGAACAAACTGAAACACAGCTCATTGTATCCCTGTATGTTGATGACCTTTTAGTGACAGGAGGAGATCAAACCTTACTGACTAAGTTCAAGATCAAAATGAAGGATATGTTTGAAATGTCTGACTTGGGGCAGATGACTTACTTTCTTGGAATGGAGGTGCAGCAAACACAAAATGGAATCTTTTTGGGACAAAAAACATTTCCTGCAAAGTTATTAGCAAGTTCTCAATAGAGAACTGCAAGTCAACAAAAACACCAGTTGTTGTTGGAACAAAGCTAACGAGCCAAGTAGATGATGTGCAAGTTTGTGAATCCACCTACAGAAGTTTAGTAGGCTGTTTGCTTTATCTAACTGCATCAAGACCAGACATTATGTTGGCTACAAGCCTACTATCAAGATTTATGCATTGCTGCAATGAAAAGCATTATCAAGCAGCAAAGAGGGTTCTAAGATACATCAAGGGGACCCTAAACTATGGACTTCAATTTAGCAAGACTAAAAGACTGAAACTAGTGGGATATACTGACATGACTGGGCTGGTTCCTTGGACGATATGAAAAGCACCTCAGGATATGCTTTTACTCTTGGCTCAGCTATGTTTTGCTGGAGTTCGAAGAAGCAAAATGTGGTTACACAATCGACAGCTGAAGCTGAATATGTGGCTGTTGCTGGAGCAGTCAACCAAGCCATTTGGCTAGGAAAAATCTTGGCTGATTTGAACCTGCTTCAAAGTGAAGCAACAGAGATTTACTATGATAACATGTCTGCTGTTGCAATTGCAAAGAACCCTGTCTTCCATGGTAAAACCAAGCATTTTAGCATTAAGTTGCATGTGGTAAGGAAGATGGAACAAGCTCAAGAGGTTGAGCTGGTTCATTGCAATTCAGAAGACCAAATTGCTGATATTTTCACAAAAGCCCTAAATGAGTCTAGGTTCATCAAACTCAGAAAAGAACTAGGTGTTAGCAGCATGCTAACCAAGGAGGAGTGTTGAAGTATGGTCAGCATGCAGCACCAAGAAGCTGGCCGTGCATGCTAAGCCATCGAGGAGCAGCAAGACCGAGTGCAACAACTATTATTTAGTTTCTTTTTGATTCATTTTGTTAATGTAATGTGTTCTAGTTCAGTTTGAACTTAGTTTAGTTTATAATTGATGTAACTTGATGTTAAAAGTTGTTTACTAGCTTTGTTCAAATGTGCAAGTTAATTTCACCTAGTTCCAATGTATTAAGTGGAGTTAGGTAGTGTTTAGGTGATGATTTTGTTGATTTTGACCAACCAATGTCTGGTATATGTAATGGCAATATGCCAAGTTTGTTTCTTAATGAAATATCATTGAATTTCATTAAAACTTATGCTCTATTTTTTTTCTTGTTTTTTCAATTTTGTTCTTGTTTTCCCTTGCAAATCTGTTTTGTTTCTTCCATAAGCAACGAGGCTTGCTGCTTAAGTTTTAGCTTTGGAAGCTATTTTGTTCTCTAAAATCCCCAACAATGATGACATGGTTCAAGATAATTAAAGCACAAAGGTAAAGTCTTATTCATTTTGTGGAAACTGCGTAGGGGGAAAGGTTTTTGCTGTTATTGGTTTAGTCCCAAAGGAATAAAGAAAGACAACTAAAGACGGAACACATACAAAAAGATATTCACATTAATGCTACTAGGCAGAACAACATAAATGGGAGAAACAAATATCATACCGAGAAAGGGAAAATTTGCAATAGGTAGATTAAAAAGAAAAAGCATAAGGCTCAAGTACCGAAAGTACCTAAAATTACTCAAGTAACAAGTTTACCAACCTAGTTACATATCGTAAAACTCAACATACAAAATAGCAACGAAATGACTTTCAAGTTAAGCTGGAGAAAATGGATGCTTGACCATGTATTTACTAAAGCTCCCATCCGAGACCAACACACAAAAATAAACATAACTGTACGCTGAGTAATATATACTCAATAGAACTAACATAATTTAAATTCAATTATAAACATAATAAAATTGAATGAACAAATAAGTAAGAAGATTAAATATATTATTAACATGCATGAAATTAGTTGAGGAAATCTTGTAAACCAGTAAAACAAGATGTTGCAAGAAGACAGAAAGAAAGACTAAAAGGAATAAGTGCGGTGATAAAGGCTGTACCTTCCTAAGGCCAGTGAAATCATTAAAGTCTAACTCTAAAATATTATCGAGTTTTCCTATTGTTAAAGGCTTCAATTAATCTAATCAAGTTTTAGGACTAAATTATAATCATACTTAGCAACCATCAATTATATCGCACAAGGTACATACCTTAGCCACAAGCATTCCACTCCTGGGCAAGCTATGATTAAACTATGTTAATAAAAAATACATGCTTCAAACATCATGTTTTAAATCACCATATGAACTCTCATCAACATACTATAAACCACACAACAATTAAGCATAAAAATCAAACATTAGAGTAATTATAACATCACCAAAATAAATGTCCAAATAAATGTCCAATTTCCATTACAGTTGAATTAAAACTAATCCCAATAAGTGCTACAATGCCCCTTATTGTTTCTAAAGAAGAATTCTTAAGCTACTATCGAGCCTTAATCTTTGATCGGCTTTGCATTCGCTCCTCAACCCCTCAAGCCGAAAAAAGTCTCTACACAAAGGTGTGAGGGTGTGAGCTTAAAAAGCCCAGTGAATGACCGTAAAAACAATAAGTAAATCACACCCAGTTCATGCATAAATCCAGACAAATTAAGCATTAAAATTTCAATAATAATATCACATATCTATTTCATGAATAAAATTCCAATTTAATATGGCATATGAAATCATAATTTAACTTATAAACATACACTTATATTGGCATAATACATCCATGGCAATATTTAAATGTGTGATCATACATTGGATACAGATCTCCAAACTCATACATATCAGAAACAGTCTCGGGTTGAGTGGGCCGAAGTTACACGCTCCCTCATATCGCCTTACAGTCCCGTTGAGTGGAGACAGAAGCTCAACACTTGCTTATTTACTCCAAAAATCAGAACTTCTTGAGCCATATGCCTCCAAATAACACATATAATGGTGAGTACTCACAAATCCTATGGCATGCCAACTATATCCAATGGATCCACCATGTTTAAATTTGATGTTTAAGCATTAATTTAATATGTAAAAATGCCATTAAAAGCATGTAGCTTAACAATTTCAACATCAATATGATTAAGCACAACAAATGCCTTTGTCCATGAATCTTAATCCAATCATAACACGAACATCAAGTGCTCAAAAATTCAGTAACTTATGCTCTAATTAACAATCCATTCAATCTAAAATAATGATACCAAATGCTTAACACACAATTTTCCAAAAGCCAATTGCAATAATGCTCTTGTAAAATAAAATTAATTTTTGCAAATTGAACCAAATAAGATACGATTAAGTTATTAAAAACACTATTTAAAACTTCAATTTAACACATAACCAGAAAAATTTACCAATAGCCTTTAAAATTACTCACCTCCACACTTTGTTTTCCAAATAAAAGTGTGTTCAAGTAGGTAAGTTTGAGCCTCAAATCTGATTAGCATCATCCTCATCTTGGTGTGAAGCTTTAACAAAGACAAAATATGCATTACAAATTAACATTAACATCAAGAAAGTCGAAATTTCATAAACTATGCGCATATAAATCGTTTCTCTAATCTACCTTACTGAAATTGCACAATTAAGCCGAAACATAAAATTCATCAACTAAACGACCTTCTCAGCACCACAAACCACTTCAAAACTTCATTCCTAGTCCAATAACATAAACTTAAATATTAATTTCATCTATTAAATCGTTTTAAAATTTTCTGAAAAATTAACTCATCTTCTTGATTAAAAACAAATTTATCAAAATTGATCAACCAATCGAGTTTGATCTCTTGTTTTATGATTAAAAACCTCTTAATAAACATATTTCGAGCTTAGACATCCATTTAAATTTGGATTCCAACTCAAAATCATGGATTCACCATTGCTGATTTCCATGTTCAAGAAAGAAGAAATCAAAACTTGAAAAATCCATTTTAATCAATTTAAATAGCAAATAATGACTGAAAACAACTTAAAAATGAATTTAGAGTTGAGAATTACCTTCAATTGATCTCAAATCATCAATTTTGAATATTGAATCAAGATCCTTGAAGAAATTTTGGATGACTTTTGCTTAACTTTGGAAAACTTTTATGGAGATTTTGGAGAGAATTTTGAGAGAGTAAAAGTTTAGATCTACTCTTTGATATATGGTCTATGAAAATGAGCAAAAAAAAAAAGAGAGAGAGAGAGAGAAAAAGCTCTTAACTCAAGTGAAAATGGTGTACAAAATGAGGTACTTGCAGTGTTTTTAAAATTGAAAACCCCACTTGATTTTTCAAAAATTGAGGAAATTGCCATCAGGCCACTCCCACATGTCCCTTGTTTTAAAAAATACTCATTTCCCTCCAAAATTTCAAAAATAAGGATAATTTGCTATAAAACCACTCTTACATTTTACTTGTTTTCCAAAATGGTCCTATTTAGTTAATATTTTAAATTCTCTTAATTAAACCCCCATTTTAATTTATTTTTCAACTCTAATTATACCCAAAATATTTATTTTACCCAAAAATTATTTAAAACCATAAAATTAATTTTTCTAAAAATATTTTTATTTTTCGGAATATTATTTACCGATTTTTAAATGAAATTAAGCTAACTAAATTAAAAAAATCACTAATAAACTGATTAACTCCTAATTTTCACTCGAAACCCAAAAGTTTACCTGAAACTACTAGACCTATTTTTAAGGCCATACACGCTCTGAGTGGGTTAGGGCATGTCAGACACGTGTACTGTTCTTTTTACCCGTTATACTTCGTAGCCTTCATCTGCGAGCTCTTTAGCATATGTGAACTGGGACCACGAACCATCCCTTCAAACTACATGTACCAAATCAAACTATGTATTTGACTTGGACTTGTTATTATGAAATGCAACTAATATGATTTGGTCTGATTATAACTCAACATCTTAATTTGTATTATGCTAGACAATAACTGGTGGCTTTATAACTATTTCAAGACCTGACAATTAATCCATCTTCTCTCTTCACATTACTCTTTTCCCATCTTTCTTCCACCAAATAGCTTATCTTGTTTTCATATTGAGCATTTTACAACACGATCCTCAGCAATCAGGTTTTTAGCAAGTTTTAAATCTTTCAATGAGAATAAAGCATACATGTGCCACTACCACTTAATCTTCTATATAGCACATAATTCATGTAACATCTAACATAAAGTAGAGAGAATAGTTTGGCACTTTGGCTTGTCAAAAGTTGTAACACCCCTAACCCGAATCCATTGCCGGAACAGGGTTACAGAGCATTACTAGAGATTTCAGAACAAATAATAGACATTTCACATCATTTAACATTCATGTCAGATATTGTTCACAAACTCCCTTATATGAGCCATTGAGGCTCGTAATACATCTCTGAATCAAGTCGGGACTAAATCGAAAACTTAGAGAATTTTTCGTGAAATTTTTAAATCTCTCCTAAGTGCAGGGGAACACGCCCTTGTGGTCAGGCCATATAGCTCACACGACCAAGTGACACGCCTGTGTCTTAGGCCGTGTGGCATTTGAAGTAAGGCACACGGCCATGTCCTAGCCCGTATCCATGCCCGTGTAACTCTCTGACTTGGGTCACACGGCCAAGTCACACGCCTGTGTGCTAGGCCGTGTGAACAATTTAATTTGCATTAATTAGGTGCAGGTGTAACGCCCCCGTACCCGAGACCATCGCCGAAGTCGAGCACGAGGTGTTAACAGACTTAATTCATCATTTAAGCAAGTTTAAATAATTTATTTCCTACATTTCAGACAAGTTGTCCAACTGTGTCATGGTCGCTAAAAAAATCATATCTCGAGTTACGAAACTTGAAATTCAATTCTGTAAATTTTCCCCAAATCTAGACTCATATATCTACTCACTAATTTTTTTCTAGAATTTTTGGTTAGGCCAATTAGTACAGTTTACTAGTTAAAATCTCCCCTGTTTCAGGGTTCAGCTACTCTGACCCCTGTGCACTACAAACCAAATTTTCCTTGTACAGAAATCCAATAACCATGCTGTTTGTTTCCCCTAAAAATAAACTCACTAAGGAATCCATACATATAGAGTGTGACTCCTAATTATTTTTTTTACAATTTATAGTGAATTTCTAAAGTCAGAACAGGGGATTCAGAAATCACTCTGATCCTGTTTTACCAAAACTTAAATATCTCATAAAATATAGCTCATTTACCTGTTTTGTTTCCTCCATATGAAAATAGACTCATCAAGATTCAATTACATATCTTATTCATCATTTAGTTCCATTTCTACTATTTTTAGTGATTTTTCAAATTCACATCACTGCTGCTCTCTGATTCTGCTTTATGGCAAATTTTACCTTTTTAAGAATTTCCATGGTTTAGTTAGCACATAAAGCATAAATGTTATCAAATATGAACTTGATTAGCCATTCCAATAGCTAATCATTCTCAAAAATTTCCATATCATCCATGGGCTATATCATAAGATTATACACACAAAATAATTGGAATGCTATACATGCCATATTCCCAAAAATTACAAGTCATTATACTGAGATTGTCTGGTGATAGTGTGAGCGTGCCTCCGACCGGTCCCGATTTCCAAACCGACTTGTCAAAAATACAATGGATAAAAAGGAGGGAATAAGCACAATTGCTTAGTAAGTTCACATGCAAATAGCAAGTAACATGCCTATACGATCATATAGAATCAACAATTGCACAATATCACCAAGGCATTTATACTACTTCTTCATTCATCATCTTACCATATTAATGTTATATCGAAGGCTCCACCCGATGGTTAAGTACGTACCTGTCCAAAGTGCTCATCCCACATCACTTACCAACACGTCACTTTCATCTCGAGTATTCTTCCATTTCACTAGAACTTTACCCGTTGAACACATCGGAATATAATTCAGATACACGGATTTCATGCTCATCAATATCATACCCGCAACTAGACAAACTCAATAGCTTGCGGTTTATGTAGCCAATGCTACCATGTAACCCGCCCATTAGTGAACTCGACCTACAACTCAACGAGTTCGGGCGTTCGCATCCATAAATGAACCCGGCTTGCAACTCAACGGGCTCGGATGCCTAGTTACATTCTCACGAACTCGGCCTACAACTCAACGAGTTCGGACTCAAATACCCTAGTGACATGTCACTTATATCCTAAACCTATTCCTAAGGTTCAACGGGACCTTTTTTTCCTCGATCATACGTCTCTATCATCTTCGACGGGATGTCGATATTGATACTCGGTAGTATTTCACATTTTTCAAGTATATCACATAATTTGCATATTAATCAACATTAACCACAAAGCATATATTTCATGATAACAATCATAATATCATATAAATAACATTAAATTACTTAAAATGACAATTATGTTACTACATTTACACATGAACTTACCTCGCATGCGAAATCGGCCACTTTTACCGTTTTGTCTATAACTTGGTATTTTCCCGATTTTTGCCCAAATTTCAATTTTCCTTGCTAATCGAGCTTGGAAGCTTGGAAAACCCTAGCCATGGTTTCTCCATGCAAATTTCGTCCATGGTGAAGAAGATGAGCAAAATTGGCTTTTAATTTTGTATTTTAATTCATTTTACCCCTAAATGACCAAAATGCCCTTTTTACTAGTCTTTAAATTTTTACCCTTCCAAGCCCATTTTTGTCCAAATTTTTAGAACTTGGTCAAATTACTCTTTAAGGACCTCTAATTAATAATCTAATTCAATTTCATGCAAGATGCTTCTAGAACACAAGTTTTGCAATTTATTCAATCTAGTCTCTAAAGTCCAATTAAGCATTTTTCACATAAAATTTCTTCATGAAATTTTCACACAAGCATAATAACATATCATAGACCTTATAATAATCATAAAATAAATATTTCCATATCAAATTTGTGGTCTCGAAACCACTGTTCCGACTAGGCCCAAAATCAGGATATTACAGCAGGAGTCACACGGCCAAGCCACACGCCCGTGTGCCAAGCCGTGTGATCAATTCTGAGCATTCTATTTTTGAAATTTTAAAATACAAGGGACACACGGCCAGAACACATGCCCATGTGATAGGCCGTGTGTCATACACGGCTAAGACACATGCCCGTGTCTTTGCCCATGTGGATAAAATAAGGCCATTCTCAAACCTTATTCCTCACCTAAATTTCACCTTCCACCTACTTAAACACTTAAACACATTCACCAACCATTTCAAGACATTTAAACTAAGCCAAACCAAGACTTATGCATGACATATCTCATCATAATCCATATATCCAAACTTACTTAATTGACCAAATTCACATAGATGCATATATTATCAAATATGCTATCTCAATCCATTCATCCATATGATTACCATCATTTAGCCAATTCAAACTCACACATCAAACATGTTAAGGCTATTTATATACATATCAACATATACCAAACACATGCCATACCAATGGCTAACTCCAACCAAAACATTTATATGCCAACATTGGCTAAGTTAATCTATACATACCATTATAACCAAAAAGATTTATTTCATATTTGTACCGAAATAGGCCGGTGGATAGTGTGAGTGATCTCCACCAAGCTTCCAATCTCAACAAGCTTCCAAGTACTATAAGACAGAGGAAAAATAAAACAGAATAAGCATTTAATGCTTAGTAAGTTTATGTAACGGAAAATTAACTTACCATACATACACACTTAAGATAAGCATACAAAAATACATCCAAAGCAATTTGGCAATTAGCCTAACACACAAACCTCATCAAACATGTTAGTCATGTATTTCATGTGAATAACAATAACAAAGATGAGCTCATCAAATATCAAGTTCCTTGTATTTTATGTATATAAGGGTAATGATTCATTTTCATTTCATATGTTCTCATGTTAGAATTTCACCCGTTGAATCATTTAAAATCTCGATGGATACCTGGGTAGTACACACAAAGTGTACACTACTGTAAATCCGCCAATCCATATTCGGGAGTGCTTTTACGAGTACATAAACAGAAAGTTCTCTCTCAAGCCATATAACAGGAAGCTCATAAGAGCCATAATCAGGATGATCATGCGAGCAAATAATGTGTAGCTCCGAAGAGCCATTAATCAGGAAGCTCTAGATAGTCATATATCGAGAATTTCAAGCGAGCCATATCGGGAAGCTTCGGAGTGCCACTAATCAGGAAGCTCATAAAAAGCCTTTAATCAAAAAGCTTAAGAAGAGCCATATAACGGGACACTCATAAGAGTTGTGGTGTGTCTACAACATATGTAGAATCAGAACTAATCGGGATGCTCCGAAGAGATATTAACGAGAAGCTCGTAAGAACCATATAACAGGAAGCTTGAGAGGGCTTATAACGGGACACTCTTTCGAGCTACGATATTTCTGTAACATATGCAGGACCACTACTGTAACAACCCAAATTTCAGTGAAATCGGAACAGTGGTTTCGGGATATGATATCCGAAACTAGGGCCTAATGGAATAGTGGTTTTGGGACCACAAATCTGAGATAGAAATAATTATTTTATAATTATTTTGAGTTCTATGATATGATTGCATGATTATGTGAAAGTTTCGTGAAGAAATTCTATGCATAAAGTGCTTAATTCGAAATTAGGGACTAAATTGAATAAGTTGCAAAACTTGCATTCTAGAAGCTTTTAGTATGAAATTGCTTTGGAATATTAATTAGGAGGTCTTAAATAGCAATTTTACCAAATTCTAAAATTTTGGACAAAAATGGGCTTGTACATGAAAAATTACAAAGAAAGGCATTAAGGGCATTTTTGTCATTTGGTAAATATAGCCATTAAAAAGAGAAAAATAACACAAAAATGGTCATATTCTCCGTAAGGGGCTGCCGAATTTTGTTAGTCACCATATCTAGGGTTTTCAACATTTTAAGCCTTGATTGTAAGTGATTTTCATGCCCGTTTTTTATGCTCTTTTCGATTTTCAAATCTAGAAAGCATGTTTTATCATTTTCTAGCAATATTTTGAGCTAGGATGCATGTATGAAAATTTACCCATGTGTGACATAATTGTATTTTGATGAATAATGAAGGAATATGATGGTTTGATGTGTGTTTAACAACTTTTACTTAGTGGTTTTATGTGAAAACACCTAAAAAGGGACTTAACTGTAAAAAGGGTAAAATTGGTGGTAAAAATCTGATTTTTGTGTGAAATATGGGCTTTTATGGACACTAGGGAAATTCGGCTATGCCTAGATGTCATGGGAAATGCATGTAACACATTGTACAAGCTTAGGGACTCAATTGTAAATAGTTGAAAAGCTAGGGGCAAAATGGTAATTTTATCCAAGCTCGAATTAGGGGCTGTTTTGATGAATGTGTGTATTGAATAAATTAATTTGGCATTTTAGATCAAGAGAAACGGGATTCAACCCGTGATCGAGGGGAAAATAAAGTTTACGAAGAATAGGCTCGATTACTAACATTTTGTACCGAGGTAAGTTCATGTGTAAATGTTGATAACATAATTGTTGTTTTAATTAACTTAAGGTTATTTATGTGATATGATGATTATTATTATGATATATTATGCTTTGTGGTTACTATTAAGCAACATGAAAAAATTATGTGAATTATTTGATAAATGTGAAAAGCTACCGAAGTATTGACATCGACATCCCGTGGAGGGCGGCAAGGAGTATGATCGAGGAAAATCCCGTTTGAACATTAGAAATAGATTAGGATACAAGTGACATGTCCCTAGGAAATTGAGATCTAAACTCGTTGAGTTGCGTTCTGAGTTCTTAAGGATTATGAGGCATCCGAACTCGTTGAGTTGCGTTCCGAGTTCACTTATGTATGCAAGCATCCGAGCTTGTTGAGTTGCGTTCTGAGTTCATTATGGATGCGAACACCCGAGCTCGTTGAGTTGCATTCTGAGTTCATTATGGGTGAGATTATGGTAGCTTGGCTACATAAACCGCAGGCTATTGAGTTTGTCTAGCTGTGGGCTTCCGTGTATCCGATTATATTCCAAGTGTTCAATGGGTGAATCATAAGTGAATAAGGGAAATAACCGAACTGAAAGTGACATGTTGGTAAGTGTTGGGAAAGAGTAAATTGGACAGGTATGTGCTTGAACCCTTGGGTCGAGAACCCGGATTGATGATAATGTGGTAAGATAGTAAATGAAAATGTAACATGAATGTCTTAGTGATGTTTATGCAAATGATGTTTATGTTGGATTGTATGGTTATGTTACTTGCTAATAGCATGAGAACTTACTAAGCAATTGTGCTTACTCCCTCCTTTTCATTTCTTGTAGTTTTGACAAGCCAGCTTGGAAATCGGGACGGTCGGAGGCACGCTCACACTATCAACGAACTATCTTGATAAAATGGCTTGTATATTTTGGAAATATGGCATGTATAGCATTATAATCATTTTGTGTATATAATCTTATGATATGGTGAATGAGTGATATGGAAATGCTTGGGAATGATTAGCTATTGGAATGGCTAATCAAGATCATATTTGATGTCAGGTATGCTTAATTTGCTATCTAGCCCATGGAAGTTCATAAAAATGTGAAATTTATTATAAAACAGTATCATACAGCAGTAGTGATGTGAGTTTAAAAAATCACTAAAAATAGTAAAAATATAATTAGATGATGAATAAAATATGAAATTGAAGATCAATGAATCTATTTTCATATGGAATAAACGAAACAGGTAAATGAGTTATATTGTAGGAGATATTTAAATTTTGGTGAAACAGGACCAGAGTGATTTCTGGATCCCCTGTTCTGACTTTAGAAAGTCACCAAAAATTGTATAAAAATAATTAGGAGTTATATTTTATATTTATGGATTCTTTATTGAGTCTAGTTTTAAGAGAAATAAATGATATAGTCATTTGGATTCTGTACAAGGAGAAAAGTGATTCGTAGTGAACAGGGGTCAGAGTAGCCAAACACTAAAACAGGGGAAATTTAACTAATAAAATGTACTAATTGGCCAGACCAAAAATTTTGAAAAAAAATTAATAAGTAGATATATGAGTCTAGTTTCAAGAAAAATTTACAGATTTGGATTTTGAGTTCCGCAACTCGAGATATGATTTTTTTAGTGACTGTGACACAGATGGATAGTTTATTACGGAAAATGAAATAAACTGTTTGAACTTGTTTAAGTGATGAAATAAGTTTAGTAATGCCTCGTGCTCGACTCCAGCAACGGTATCGGGTAAGGGGGCATTACACGGGACCATAGATCCGAGTCTACAAAATAAAATTTCTTAAATTTCATAAAATGATAGGTAATATGGTAGGAATATTGCATGAAAATTTTTATGGAAAAATTCTATCGATTATGTGTCTAATTGCAAAAAGGACTAAATTGAATAAAATGTCAAAGTCGGATTCTAATAGTTATAAGGATAAAATAGCTATGGAATTCAAAATGTGAGGTCCTTATATAGTAATTAGACCATTGATGAAAAACATGTAGATATTTTTAGTGATTCATCCATGGAAAAATTAAAAAAGGGCAAGGACTAAATTGAAAAGTGAATTAATTAATATATGATAAATGTTTAAATAGAATAAAACCATTTTATATCATCATCTTCTCCATAAAATACATGGAAACCCTAGGAGAGAGAAAGGAAACTTTTCAAGCTTGAATTGGTAAGTTATATGTCCCGATTTTAGTGATTTTCATATTTTTAACATCGGGAAAGCTTAATTTCTCTATTTGGGGGATTAATTTGAAAAGAAATCAAAGTGTAGAAAATTACCCATGGATGAATATGCTGTAAATTGAAAGTTTATGATAGAAAATGAAAGGTTGGTGATAGATAAACAACTTTTACAAAGTGATTTTAGTGAAAACATGTGTAGGGACTAATTGAAAAGTGGTGAAATTCTTGGAAAAATTCTGAAATTTGTGAAATACATGTGCTGTAAAAGTTATATTAAAATTTTGATTAGGTTTGGAATAAGGAGTAAATTGCATAAATTTTAATTTCCGAGCCTACGGACGAAATTAGTATTAATTAAAATTTTGGGGGCGAAATGGTACTTTTGCCTAAAATGTGAAGTGGGCTTGATTGAATGTAAAAATCATAAATTGATGATTAAATTTATTTATATAGATCCGGAAGTGTCGAACAAAGAAAAAGACCGAGGAAAAGAAAAAGTCTCAGATTAGACGATATGATCAATTGTCAAGGTAAGTTCGTATAACTTAAATAAACATGAAAATGTGATGATTTGGTTGTTGAATTATGTGAATTATGATATGTAAATGAGATATATATAGCATGAAAATGTTGACAAATGATATATGAAATTGATGAAAAGGTACAAAATCCGTTCGAATATTGATTTCCGATTGGACAGATGATTACTGTGTAAATGAGGTCCTGCATATGTTACAGTAAAAGTTGTCCCGAAAGGGTAATATTTTGATCTCATTATGAAAAGGAATGTAACCCAAAAGGGTGATACTTGAAAAGGATTTACGTACCGAAATGGTACAGTTTGAAAAGGATGCGTACACTATGTGTACACTTGAAAAGGATATGTACACTTTGTGTGTACACTTGAAAAGGATATGTACACTTTGTATGTACAACTTGAAAAGGATAAGTACACTTTGTGTGTACAATTTGAAAAGGAATGTACACTTTGTGTGTATCACTTGAAAAGGGAATGTGCACTTTGTGTGTACCACTTGAAAAGGGAATGTGCACCTCGTGTGTACAACTAGAAAAGGAAAGGTCCATCGAAAATTCAAAGATTCAACGAAAATGTTCTAACAAGTTAAATAAGAAGAAATGACAGGGTGAGCTCATCTATACGTATTAGTGTTTTTGTACTAACCAATTTGGTTGAATGATTGTGAATAAGCAATATTTGTAGGCAATATTTGCCAACTTGCTAAATTGATGAATAATTGTCTTATGTGTGATTTACTTGTTAAATATGATTGGTAAGTGTAGATTTGGTTATATGAACTTACTAAGCATACAATGCTTACTAGGTTTATTTTCCTTGTTTTATAGTACTCGAAGCTCGTGAAGGTTGGATTCGGGTCGGAGCAATCATCATACTATCAACTCTTTGATCTTGGTATAAATGATAAATTTGTTTTGATATAATGGCATGTATAGGCTAAAGTGGTCAAAAGATGAATTAAATGTTGGTTTGTAATCTAGCCATTGGACTGGCTAGTAAAGTATATTTTGATGATGATATGGTATAGTATTATATGACAAGTTTATTTGCTAAACAAGATAAGTATCATCATCTATGAAACACAAATTACAAAATAATGTAAAGGTAAGTTTTCAAAATATGGTTAAAGATAGAAACATATCGAATTGAATGTTGAAAATTGGTTGAATTGGTTGGTGTATACTGATAAACCATAAAAGTAACATATTTTAATCCCATTCTTAGCGTGTTTTTGGATGATTTCTACTTGATTTTATTGAATTCGATGCTCCTAATCCTTCAATTTCATGTTTTATACTTAGATGAGCATAGGAGACTGAAAAGAACAAGAAACGGGCCGAAAATGGAGAAAATGGGCCGACATGGGAAATCAACACGGCCTGGACTTCCTCACACGGGTAGACCACACGCCCGTGCCCTTTTAACAGCTCAACCATGACCTAAAGCAATCGCACACGGGCGTGGCACACGGCCGTGTCCCTGTCAAGACCAAGTCTAGTTCTACTCAGAAAAGGGCAATGTTAAGGGTTTTTAGGCATTCTAAAGCCTATTTAAACACCCTAGAGGAGATACTTGGGGGACACACAGAGTAGGAAGCAAGGAATTACTAAAAGGAAGACAATTGATCCATCTTAGAAGCCGGATTCTCTTCAAGACTGAAGATCTCCCCTCAATTTCCCTTCAGGAGTTTCGGGTTTTCTTTATGTTTTGTATTTATTCTTCTAAGATGTTTTATTTCATAACTATGAACTAAAACCCCTAAATACCTAAGGGGAATGAAACCTAAGATGGATCTTGTTATTATTTTCTAAATTATATGATAAATATTTGACTTGTTCTTAATTATGAATTCTTCTTGTTTAATATTCCAGGATATTGATTCAAGTGTTGATGTGTTTATTCAGAGGAGGAATAGACCCTGTTTAAGAGTAGATCACTCATAATTAAGTGGAGTTGATTGCCATGCCTAGAGATAAGGTGACAAGATTTTACAGGATTAGGGTGAAACCTAATAAGGGAATCCATAGATCGTGTTAATACAACAGTAGGGTGTTAATAAGAAAGAGATTTCTATTAATCAACCTAGGGTTAGACGTTATTAATCTTGAATAGGGATAATAATATACATCAGGGATTTCTACGGATCAAGTCAACTGAATAAATTGTCTAATTCAGAGTCAGATAACAAGTGAAGTCTAGGTGGATTTACCCGTAGGTATTGTCTCAATCAATCAGTCTTTCCCAAAAGGTTTCCCCAATTCATTCTTTGTGCACTTTTTAGTAATTAGTTTAGATAAAACAAACCCCTTTTATTTTTAGGCTAAATAATAGAAAGAGAGTTAATACTAGTACTTTTACTTCCTTTGGGTTCGACAATCCGGTCTTGCCTAAGCTATACTACTATTCGATAGGTGTGCTTGCCTTCGTCGTGATAGATAGTTTTCAAGAACGATTAATTATAAATTTATAAAACTTATCACGAAGCAACAACGATCAAGTTTTTGGCGCCGTTGTCGGGGAACTAAGATATTAGGAACACTTAATTTTTATTACTTTGGCCATTTTTATTTTATTGCAAATTATTTATTTTATTTTTATTAATTTTTCTTTTATTTTGCTTCTGACAGGTTTTTATAGTTTATGACTAGAAGAAACTCGCCAGGACCTCTACTTTTCGACAGCGAAATTGAAAACACAGCTCCCAGAAACCGAAGAGAAATAAGGCGAAACTTACAATTCATAAAGGAAGAGCGCGAAGACGATAGCCATATTACAACCGAAGAGATGGCTGATAATCAGAACAATCTGCTACCTTATGTGGTTGCTGCAAATCCAAATCCTGCTCCTCGTACTATGTATGATTATGCTAAGCCTAATTTAATAGGAACTGAATCAAGTATTGTTAGACCTGTTGTTGCTGTAAATAATTTTGAACTGAAACCTAACACGATTCAAATGATACAACAGTTTGTTCAATTTGATGGTTTGCAGGAAGAGTATCCAAACAATCATTTAGCAAACTTTCTGGAGCTCTGCGACACTTTTAAAATCAATGGCGTCTCTAATGATGCCATTTGCCTTTGGTTATTTCCCTTTTCGTTGAGAAACAAAGCTAAACAGTGGTTGAACTCGTTAGCACAAGGGTCAATCACCACTTGGGAACAGATGACTGAAAAATTTTTACTTAAATATTTTCTGCCGGCTAAAATGGCTAAGTTAAGAAATGATATCTCTTTTTTTGTGCAGATGGATTTAGAAACACTCTACGATGCATGGGAGAGATACAAGGATCTATTGAGAAGCTACCCTCACCACGGGTTACCACTTTGGCTACAGGTTCAAACTTTTTACAATGGTGTGAACCCCTTAACAAGGCAACTGATCGATGCAGCCACCGGTGGAACTTTAAACAACAAAACACCTGAAGAGGCTTATGAGTTTATAGAAGAGATGTCGCTGAACAACTATCAGTGGCAAGTTATGAGGACTAAGCCGACCAAAGCAGCAGGTGTTTATAACGTCGACACGGTTACTATGCTATCAAACCAAGTAGAACTTTTGAATAAAAAGATTGACAGTTTATGTGGTTCTACTCAGGTACATCCGGTAATGTGGTGCGATTCGAATGGAGGAATGCACAACCCAGAATATCCACCCTTCAACTCTGGCACCAATGAGGAACAAGTCCACTATATGGGTAATAATTCTAGACCTCAAATAACCCTTATGGTAATACTTACAATACAGGTTGGAGGAACCACCCAACTTTCTCATGGGGAGGCCAAGGAAATCAGAGACCACCACCCCCTCCGGGTTTTCAACAACCACCTTACCAACAGGAGAAAAAGCCAAACCTTGAGGAGATGCTAACAAAATTCATCGCGGTGTCAGAAACTCATTTTCAAAACACCGAGACAGCACTTAAAAATTAACAAGCATCGATTCAAGGGCTCAAAAATCAAATAGCTCAGCTTGCTAAATTGATCTCAGAAAGGCTACCTAGCAACACCGAAACTAACCCGAAGGAGTGACTCCACGCGATTACCGTTCAAGATGAAGAGGGGTTAGTTGGATCTGAACCAGAACCCAGGCAAGAAATTGTGGTAAGCAAAGAAAAAGGTGATGTGGATCACAGTGAGCAAAAACTGGTAAGTACAGAATACAAACCTCGTGTGCCATACCCTAATGCAACAAGGAAAGACCACTCAGATGAACAATTCGGTAAATTCCTTAAACTTTTAAAGAAATTACATATTAACTTACCGTTTATTGAAGCAGTTTCGCAGATGCCAAACGCAATCAAATTTCTAAAAGAGCTTCTAGCAAATAAAAGGAAGTTAGATGAAGCATCGCATGTGGAGCTAAACGCAGTTTGCTCAGCCATTTTACAAAATAATCTACCCAACAAATTAAAAGATTCAGGGAGTTTAACGATTCCTTGTTTAATTGGTAGCTTAGATGTTAATAATGCGTTGGCCGATTTAGGGGCTAGTATCAATGTCTTGCCTTACAAAATGTTTAAGCAACTAGGTCTTGGGAAACCCAAACAGACTAGGATGAGTATTCAATTAGCAGATAAAACTATCAGATTTCCTAGGGGTATTATTGAAGATACACTCGTTAAAATTGATAAATTTATATTCCCCGTTGACTTCGTTGTCCTAGACATAGAAGAGGATCGCAACACCCCTTTAATTTTAGGAAGTCCCTTTTTAGCAGCTGCTAGAACCATTATTGATGTTGGCACAGGGGAACTCACACTTCGTTTGGGTGACGAAACAATCACTCTTCAAGCTCGTAATTTGAATAACATATCAAATGCCCAGGGTGGTTGTATAAATCACACTACTAATGCTGATCATATGGTGAACCTTTCTTTTCAAGAAACACATTCGAAGATCATAATTGAGCCAAGCTTAAGCAACAACAAAATACCCATCTATGAAGAGCAAAGGCTACAGATCGATGAACTAGATGAATGGCTTACGTAGACACCGGAAACACTTGATAAACCAAAACCATGCCATGATGAACTCGATTTTCCTCCAAATTAGCTGAAAGTTGGAGACAAAGTACTACTAGAAACAGTAGATCCTCGCATTACCATTTCTAAACCGAATGAAGAAATCCCTCTTACGGTACTCAACATTTTCCCATATGGTACAGTTGAAGTAACCCATTCCAAATTCGGCACGTTCAAGGTAAATAGTACTCTTCTTAAACCTTATATTGATAAAACTGATAGCAGAAGTGAGGAGTGTAAACTCCTCGAACCACCGTGAACACGCGAACTCGAGGTAAGTCAAGCTTAGACTCTAAATAAGTGCTTCTCGGGAGGCAACCTGAGCACTAACAATATTAATTTCTTTTAAATTCAGCATTTAACATGTGATCCACTAACTGAGTCTCCAAACGTAGGTTCCCCAGACACACACGGCCAGGCACACAGGCGTGCCTTAGGCCGTGTGAAAATAGAGCAAATTTTTTTCCAAAACACGGGATGCGATAAATTACCATAGCCGTGTGGCATGGCTGTGGTCGAACCTACCAAAACACCACGGGCATGCGACACGCCCATCCCTAGTAGCCGTGGTTGAAACTGAGAATTCAGCACGGGCGTGTGACACGCCCGTTCCCATTAACCGTGGTCAAACCTGTCAAAACACCACGGGTGTGTGCATATAGACACGGGTGTGGGAGAAGCGAATGAAGTAGGACACAGCCATGCGATATGGCCGTGTGCACCCACACACCCAGGGAACACGGGCGTGGGCTAAACATCAGACGCGCCCAAATTTTAAAATCGAGAAACACACAGGCAAAAATTAGGGCACACGGGCGTGCCCCATGGCCGTGTGCCCCGAAATCTATATAAACCCCTCACTATTCATCATCTCCCTCCCTCAAAATCCCTAACCCTAGCCTTAGGTATTGTCTCAATCAATCAGTCTTTCCCAAAAGTTTTCCCCAATTCATTCTTTATGCACTTTTTAGTAATTAGTTTAGATAAAGCAAACCCCTTTTATTTTTAGGCTAAATAATAGAAAGAGAGTTAATACTAGTACTTTTAGTTCCTTTGGGTTCGACAATCCAGTCTTACCTAAGCTATACTACTATTCAATAGGTGCGCTTGCCTTCGTCGTGATAGTTAGTTTTCAAGAACGATTAATTATAAATTTATAAAACTTATCACGAAACAACAACAATCATATACATGTGAGTTTTCATACAGGAAAATGATTAAGTTTGGGTGAGAAATAGGGCTAGGAAATGGCCTTATTTCGTCCACACGGGTAAGACACACGGGCATGTGTCTAGGCCGTGTGTGACACACGGCTTGAGCACATGGGCATGTGATCCAGCTGTGTGTCTCCTGCACCTTAATTAAATGAAATAGAATGCCCAATAGTAAACACACAGGTAAAAGACACGGCCGTGTGTCTCAGCCGTGTGAAGGACACGGCTATAGGACATGGGTGTGTGCCCAGGCCATGTGAAGTCTGCACCTAATTTTTGGAATTTAATTTGCCACACGGCCTAAGCACACAGGCGTGTGTTTTGGCCGTGTGTCTTCTTTTGTTCATGACCAAACGGATAGAGAGTTACACGAGCTGAGGACACGGGTGTGTCTCAAGCCACACGGGAGTGTGAAAACTACACGGCCAACCCACACGGGCGTGTGTAGTACTGTTCATAAGTGAAAATTTTGTAAATTTTGCGAAAAATTTTACGAGATTTTGATTTAGTCCCCGACTCATTTCTAATGTTTGTAATGGACCTCGAGGGTCCAATTAAGGGATGTTATACTTAATTTTGGAAAATGATTAGTAAATTATGAGTTTGATCTGTAAATGTTCTGTTTTTATCGGTAATGCTCTGTAACCCTGTTCCGGTGACGTATACGGGTTAGGGGTGTTACAACTACCAATTCGGAAACCCTGTATCCAATCGAATTTCATTCATTCAAACGGGACTTAATATTTGTTGGCAATTTCTGGATATGTGATCAAATTTCATATACATGGACATTACTCAATTCACATACTATCGTTCAATTCAATTCAAACATATAATTACACAATTAAGTTACACGAACTTACCTCGACAATATTCGTGAACTTGTATGCTACTAATCCGTTACTTTTTCTTTACTTCGATCTAGCTCCGTATTTGGTCTATCCAGATCTATGCGAGTAAATTTAGCTCAATTTAATACAATTCATAGTCAATTCAATTCAATTCACATCTTAGGAAAAAATTACCATTTTGCCCCTATATTTTTAATTAATGACGATTTCGTCCCTAGGCTCGGAAAATGAAATTCATGCAATTTAATCCTTATTCCAAGCCTAGCTAATTTTTACATATAACAATAACAGTCCATGAATTTCTCAAAAATTAGAATTTTTCCATGAATTTGATAACTTTTCAATTTAGTCCCTAAATCATGATTTCATCCAAATTTCCTTAACAAAGAACAAAAGCTTTGGTCTCTTTTTTATATATTTTGCATATTCAAAAAAAACTGAATCCCTTTTACAAATCAGAAGAAAGGCTTTGTAGCCTTTAGATTATACATATTTTGATTTCTTTCCTTATTGGTTTTAGCTTATCGGCTACTGTTTGGTTTCCTTTTCTGCTACATGTCTGTGGGTTTCTTTTGTTCTGTCTTGCAGGTATTTGCGAGTGTAGCGACGTAAAAATTTTGTGGATTCGGGTCGCTAAATTGTGGCGATTTATTGGAAAATTGGAAATTTAAATTTAGTTTTAAAATAAACCGGGAGTCGCCACCGATCCTTTTTCTAGGTGTGATCGGACACCTATTAGATTTTTCTTTAAAAACGAGCAAAAGGCCGAGTTAAGGTCTACGTTAAAAGTCAGAGAAAAATTAGGGTTCGTGAGTCGGTTACGTGCGAGGAAGGTATTAGCACCCTCGCGACGCCCAAAAATTGGTATCTCATAAACACGTGTTGTAATTATTATTTTTTTTAAAAATACGAGTTCAACGTAAAATTCAATCGTGATCCGATGGAAGAAAAAAAACGAAAACTTTTAATTTTTGGTTCATGGAAAGGATATATCGTTTTAACACAAGCCGATAAATTCTATCCAACATAGTGATGAGATTTACGACTTAATGTTAAATCGATATATTGCCTTGATTATCGAAATTAATTAGAAAACAAGAATGTGATTTTTGAAGCAATGTAAAACAAAATTAATATGGAATAAAAATAAAAGGGTAAAATACGTTGGAGCAAAGGACATACATCACAATAAAAATACTAGCTATACTTGCGAGATTAAATAGAATAATAATGTCGAAAATCGGCCAACAATGAAAACACACAAAATATTAAGAGTATATACACAACAAAAATATATATATGTATATGTACATGATATAATATGAAAAATATAATATAGTATTAGAAATATATACATGATATGTAAAAAATACGATATTGAAAAATATATATACATATAAAAATAATCTAAAACTTTAATATTTAGATGATGTGTACACATGGGAAAAGAAACCTATTATAATATTATATAACATATACTTATATATACTATAAATATACACATACATAAAAAAAAGTGTGAATAGTGAAGAAGTATGCAATAAATAATATTAAAAATATATGTATAATATATAAATATATAAATATATACATATATTAGAAATAATAATATGAAAAAGAAAACCATTAGTGTTTTATAAATAAATACATGCATATATGCATATATAAATATATAAACAATAGTATTAGGAATATACAATACAATATTAGAAATGTATACATATTAGAAATGAAATTCTACTAATAATAATAATACTTGAAATATAATGAGATATATAAAAACAAATATAGTATAATAGTATTATTAAAATAAAATAATTAAGATAGTACTATATAAATGTATGAATATATATACATATATATAATATACATATATTAATAATAATAATGCTAAATTAGAAATAACAATTAATAATAATAATAATACTTTAAAATAATCAATATATTAATAAAAATAATAATGATAATATCAATAATATGTAAAAGAAAGAAAATAAATGAAAAAGGACGAAATCGGAGTGAGGACAGAATTTAGGGGCGAATTTAAAAGGAAAACAAAAAGGAAGGGCCTATTGGAACACGCGGACAGCTCTGGGGGATTAAAAGCGCAATATCCCCAAGCATCTAAAACGCCGCGTATGCATGGGGACTAAATCCAAATCCGTGAAAAACTGTAGGGCCGATTTTTAAAATAAGAAAACCTGATTGTAGAATCCCAGAAAAGCGGAGGGGCTAAAAGCGTAATTAGCCCCTCCGCTTAAAAACACACGGATCCTGAGCGGGTGGGTCGGGTCGACCCGACCCAGGGCCCTAAACGGCGTCGTTTTATGTATTAACTGAGGGGGACCAAAACGGTGCGTTTTGGTCCCCTATTTAAGTCAAAAAAATTTTTTAAAATTCATTTGTTACCTGGGAAGAAAAAAAAGGAGAAAGAGAAGGGAGAAAAGAGAGGAGGGGGGAGGAAAGGGGGGCTCCGGAGCGATTTCCGGCCGGGGGAGGGACGGCGGTCGGATAGGTAAAATTTCTAAAATTTTTCCCTCTTTTTTTTTTTTTCGTTTTAAGATATATGTATAAATATGTTAAAATGTAGAAGAAAGAAAGAGAAAAGAAACAAAGAAAACAGATTTGTTAAAAGAAAGAAAACAATAAATTTTATTCACCTTCTTTGTTTTCAATCCTGATTTGAACGATCTACCTTACTGATCTATTTTTTTTCTCCTTTTAAAACTAATGTATGTATTATAGTTTGCTTGAACTGCTGACCCCTTTTACAATTTGTGGATTTGGCTTTTAAATAGCCATACATTTCTTTCTTTTTTGCTTTCTATCTAGTCTGTTTAATGTTTGCAGGCAACTTGGGCGGTGAAAGTGACAAGAGCGGTGGCTGTCAGAGGCGGTGGAGGCAAGTGGGTGCTGAACAGCTAGGGTTTTCCTAGCTTTTTTGTGTTTGTGTTTGGGTTGGGCTAGTATTAGGTTTGGTCTGTTTTAAGTGGGTTTGGTAGTTGGGTTAATTTAGGTGGGTTTGGGGTGGCCCAAAATTGGGCTGTACAGCGAGAATATCATGGTGGTGTCGATTCACGCGTTGATCGTGGCGTGGTACGAGACCAAAGTTACGGCGCCGATGGAGCCCACTGGAACGGCACGAGACGAATGGTCACGATTTGAAAGGGCGTGACTCTCGGTCTAATTGCGGTGCAAACCCTAACTAGGATTCCCTGAAGCTGAAGACAGATTGGGCCAATTGGGCCGATTAAGTCTTGGGTTTAGAGTATCGGGGGTAGGGTGTAAATGGGTTTGCTGGGCAGTTCTAATTTTGGGCCTAGGGCTATTGTAAATGGACTGTTTAAAAATAAACATTTATTTATATATTTTTTGGTTTTAAAGCCCAGGAAAATTTAGGTTATTACAGCTACCCCTCTTTGCTCATTGCTATGTAATAGGAATCGAGCAAAGACTACAAAAGGACCAAATTTGCCCGGCCTAGCTAAATCTCAAAATCTTGACCCTCATCTTCCTCAAAGGTATTCTGATATCTTCAGGAGTGTCAAATTGGCTATCTTCAACTTGCTTCTTGAAAACTTACGATTACTAATCTGTTACTTTCAATCTGCTCTCTGCCAATACAGAGATGCCAAATCTGCTATCTTCGATCTGCTCTCTAACAATACAGAGACGCCAAATCTGCTATCTTCGATCTGTTCTCTAACAATACAGAGACACCAAATCTGCTATCTTTGATTTACTCTCCGACAATACAGAGACGCCAAATCTGCTATCTTCGATCTGCTCTCTGACAATACAGAGACTCTAAATCTGCTATCTTCGATCTGCTCTCTGACAATACAGAAACGCCAAATCTGCCATCTTCGATCCGCTCTCTGTCAATACAGAGATGCTAAATCTACTATCATCGATCTGCTCTCTGACGATACAAAGACACCAAATCTACTATCTTCGATCTGCTCTCTGTCAATACGGAGATGCCAAATCTACTATCTTCGATCTGCTCTCTAACGATACAAAGATGCCAAATCTGTCATCTTTGATTTGTTCTCTGACAATACAGAGATTCCAAATCATCTTGGATCTGTTTCAGCGTAAACACCTGAAGGTCAAATCTGCTATCCTTTAGCCTGTTTTCCCTACTGCTTAGGGAGTTAAGGCACATCAATCTTCATTGTCCCTTGAAGGACATAACCTATATAATATGTATGAGTTCATGCCTAATGATTAGGATGCTATGATCGAAATGAGTCAAATGCTCCTTAATTAAACCTGTTATAATGCAAAATGTTTATGAGTATGACCCTATTCCAGAAGTCACTACTCATTCTTTCGTCAAAGCTCATCCTTATTTCTCTCGAAATATTATTCTCACTCAGCTCGTGAATTTGTACTATTACCCATCAAAAATATTTGTAAGATGATCCTCTCTTAGGATCGAATCGTTTGATTTGTCCAATCATTATTTTGGACCAGAGGAATTTCTTCGAGTTCTTTCAAACCTTACTTACGTGAATTCCTCGAACAATTATTTTGTTTTAGTTTCCTATATTATCTAGAAATTTCCAGAGTAATGAGCAAAACTTCATTTGTGAAAATTATTTAGTTCATCTATCATTTTTTAATGCAACACACTTTAAGAATAATGGAAGATGAATTTAAATCTTGAGAATAATTAGATTTGAATGAATTTGTCAAAAAAATACAAAGGGAATTAATCTGAAAGCCTATTTTTGAGAAGAAATAGAATCTAAAGATAGCGAACAGGATAAAAGTTAGATATTCTAGATATCGCCGCTTGAGCGTCTATACACCAGCTCCATGAAGTCTTTCTTGAGTTCAACATGTGTTTAAAAAGCAAAGTACTTTGTTGATGCTCCGATATGCAACGCGCTTCACTCTTTGTTGAATCAGACATAGCAAGATTACTGTATACCCTTCTAAATTTGAGCTGCCCTTTCGGGTTTTCAACTCAAAACCCCTTTTGGTCGCAAGGTGCCCTTTGCCGGTTTTCACCTTGACCTCTCTATTTTTTTTTCAAAATCTCAAGGCGCATTTTGCGGGTTTTCACCTTGGATTCTCCTCTTTTTTAGACAAAGTACTTTTTGACTGAGTCTGAATTCACTAGGTTGGGTAAACTCTTCCCATCCATTTCTATCAAAATCAATGCGCCACCAGAGAAGGCCTTCTTCACAACATACGGCCCCTCCCAATTCGGCATCCATTTTCCTCTAAAGTCCTTCTGAATGGGGAGAACCTTTTCAATACAAGGTCCCCTTCGTGGAATTCTCTTGGACGAACTTTCTTATCATAAGCTCGCATCATTCGCTTCTGATACATCTGACCATGGCGAATAGCTTTTAGTCTCTTCTCTTCAATCAAGTTTAATTGGTCATACCGCGATTGAATCCACTCAGCCTCATCCAACTTTATTTCTGACAAGACTCGGAGAGACGGTATCTCTACTTCAATGGGTAACACTGCCTCCATCCCATAAACCAGCGAGAAAGGAGTTGCCCCAGTAGAAGTCCTGACGAACGTTCTATAGGCTAAGAGTGCAAATGGTAACTTCTCATGCCAATCTCTGCAAGTTTCAGTCATTTTTCCCACTATCTTCTTGATATTTTTGTTAGCAGCTTTCACTGCCCCATTCATCTTTGGACGATATGGAGATGAATTACGATGCTTAATCTTGAACTGACTACAAACTTCTGCTATCATTTTGTTGTTCAAATTCAACGCATTGTCTGATATGATCCTCTCAGGCATTCCATACCGACAAATGACCTCTTTCTTCAAGAATCGACTTACAGCTGACTTAGTAACATTTGCATAAGAAGCAGCCTCTACCCACTTTGTGAAGTAATCAATGACCACAAAAATAAATCAATGCCCATTTGAAGCTTTTGGTGATATTGGCCTAATGACATCCATGCCCTACATGGAAAAAGGCCATGGAGAAGTCATAACTAGAGGTGAATGTGGTACATGAATCTTGTCTCTGTAAATTTGGAATTTATGGCATTTCTTGACATAGTTGATACAATCCCCTTCCATGGTAGACCAATAATATCCAAACCTCATGATTTGTCTAGCCATCATGAAACCATTTGCGTGCGTCCCACAAATACCCTCGTGAACTTCTCCCAAGATTAACTTAGCCTCTACGGTGTCAACACATCTCAACAGTACTTGGTCCTTTCTTCTTTTGTACAAGATGTCCCCATCCAAAATATAATCACAAGCTAATCTCCTTAAAGTTCGCTTATCATTTTCAGTTACCCGTTCTGGGTATTTACGATCTCTCACATATCGCAATATATCCTGATACCAAGGATTATCATCCTTTTCTTCTTCTTCAATGTCAAAACAACAAGTCGGAGCCTCAAAGATACTCATCTGAATTGGTCTCATCTCCTCCTTTTTATTTGCTTTAATCATTGAAGCCTAGGTCGCTAGAGCATCTGCCATCTGGTTTTAGTCTCGCGGGATATAATTAAAACTGACGTCATCGAACTCCTCAAGTAACCCCAAAACTACCTTACGATAATTGATCAATTTAGGATCCCTTGTCTCCCATTCACTTCTAAGCTGGTAAATTACCAACGCAGAGTCTCCATATACTTCCAAGGTTCTTATTCCTCGCTCTATAGCCGCTCAGAGTCCCATGATGCATGCTTTATACTCAGCCATATTGTTTGTGCAATCAAAATCCAACTTGCATGTGAATGGATAATAATCACTATTTAGGGATATCAAGACTGCTCTAATTCTATTTCCCACTGCATTGGATGCCCCATCAAAGCTCAACTTCCAAGGATAATTCTCTGTAGTTGCTACACACATCAACTCTTCATTTGGGAAATCAAAATTCAACGGCTCATAGTCTTCTAGAGCTCTACTAGCCAGAAATTCCACTATAGCGCTTCCTTTTATAGCCTTTTGGCTCACATAGACTATGTAAAAATCTGAAAGCAGAATTTGCCACCTCGCCATTCTCCCATTCAAAGCTGTTGACTCCATCATATACTTCAAAGGATCAAGTTCTGAAATAAGCCAAGTAGTATGATATAACATGTACTGTCTTAACCTTCGAGCCGTCCAGATTAAGGCACAACACAATTTATCAATTGGCGAATATCTCATCTCACACTCTGTAAATTTCTTACTGGGGTAGTATATCGCCTTCTCCTTTCTTCCCGACTCGTCATGTTGACCAAGCACACATCCCATGGAATTACTAAATACCGACAAGTACAGAATTAATGGTTTATCTAGACTAGGTGGAGATAGTACTGGAGCGTTTAACAAGTATTGCTTGACTTTATCAAAGGCATTCTGGCATTCCTTATCCCAAGTACCTTAGTTGTGTTTTCTAAGGAGGCGAAATATAGGGTCACATTTCTCAGTTAATTGTGAAATAAACCGAGCAATATAATTCAACCTTCCAAGAAAACCTCAAACTTTTTTCTGAGTACGTGGTGGAGGCAAATCTCGTATGGCTCTAACTTTGTCTGAGTCAACTTCTATTCCCTTTTCGCTAACCACAAAGCCTAATAATTTCCCTGACCTAGCTCCGAAAGTGCACTTTGTCGGATTAAGTTTTAACTAAAACTTCCTTAATCTCAAGAATAGTTTCCTTAAAACTTCAATATGTTCCTTCTCCGTTCGAGATTTGCCAATCACATCATCGATATACACCTCAATTTCCTTGTGCATCATATCGTGAAATAAGGTCACCATAGCTCTTTGGTATATTGCCCCTGCATTCTTCAACCCAAAGGGCATTACCTTGTAACAGAAGGTACCCCATAATGTTATGAAGGTGGTTTTATCCAAGTCTTTAGGATGCATCTTTATCTGATTGTACCCTGAGAAACCATCAATAAAAGAGAACAACAAATATCCTGCTGTGTTGTCTACCAAAGTATCTATGTGTGGCAGAGGGAAATTATCTTTTGGGCTAGCTTTGTTCAGATCTCTGTAATCAACGCACATTCGTACCTTCCCATCCTTCTTAGGAACTGGTACAATGTTAGCTACCCATTCAGAGTACTTCACCTCTTGTAAGAATCCTGCATCGAACTACTTCTTGACTTCGTCCTTTATTTTCAATATGACATCTGGCCTCATTCTTCGTAACTTCTTCTGGACTGGCTTACGATCCTGTCTTATTGGAAGATGATACACCACAATATCGGTATTTAACCCTGGCATATCTTGATATGACCATGCGAAGATATCTTTGAACTCACGTAGCAACTCAATTAGTCCTTGCCTTGTGTCTTCAGTAATATTCGTGCCAATTTTTACCTCTTTCCCTTTCTCTAGGGCTACATTCTCTATTGCCTCTCCCTCATGTGGCATGATTTGTTTCTCCTCCTGTTTTACTATCCTCAAAAGATCCAGAGACACATCACAATCTTGGACATCTTCAAAATCCTGAGATTCCTCTAAACACATGTCTTGCTCGTGAGAGAAATCAGGATTTGTAATATCAGTGCTCATGTCATTGATATCTAGGGATTTGTGAAATATAAAGAATATACAAAGAATGAATGAATTTAAGAATGATTAGTTATGTGCTATGAATGAAAGAATAAGAATTACCAAAATTTAAAGGAATATTGGTTGATAAAAATGAAACAATACTCGTTCGAATTAATAAAAGTTATATTTTATTAAAAAATAATAAATGATCGTAAGCCTATTTCACAAATGTAATTCTATTACTCCTAGGCTCTAGAGTAACAAGAATGTTTCAGAAATTACTCTGAAAAATTCCTAAAGACTACAGGAAGTTCCTCCGCAGTTCAATTGTTCAGAGAGCTTCCCGATTCATAAGGGCGAACGCCCTCAAGGTTTTCTTGCTCCAATCCTTCATCTTGTATAGCATTGATCTGATGACTTTATTCTATGAGCAACCCTCTCGATATGAAGGTTTGGGATATTGGAGGAATGTCATCGGCTCCCACTCCACTTCTCTTCTATTAAGGCGCGCCCTTCTTCCTTCTTGGCGCTTCTCAACTTCCTTCCTCGTTTGCTTATAATCTGGCTTGAAGCCCAGACCAAAGCGATCCTTCTTCTCTTTCAATTCTGGGATTTGAGTCCCTCCTTGCAGGTATTTTCCTAACCTTTTTCCTGGTAAGGCCCCCTTTCCGGCCATCATTTGTAAAGCCATACTCGTAGCTCTTTCTATTTTTCGCACCAATAGCTCACTCCCTTCTGAAATGAAGGTTGCATTCACAAATTCTAAACAGCGAAAGGAACACTCGATAGACTCTTCGTTCGTCTCGACATAAGGGGTCTTGCTAGTGATTGCGGCTATAATGTCCTCTTCCGTATTGATGGTTATTAACCGTCCATCCGTCACTAACTTCAGTTTCTGGTGCAACGATGAAGGCACCGCTCCTGCTGAATATATCTATGGCCTGCCTAATAAGCAATTGTAGGAAGGCTTGATATCCATCACCAAGAAATCTACTTCGTATATATTCGGCCCAATTTCCAAGGGGATGTCAATCCTTCCCACCACCTTCCTTTCTGTACCGTCGAAGGCTCTTACCACATTCTGACATGTCTTCATGTGAGAATCGTCAATGGGTAATCTGTTTAATGTAGACAACGGTAGAACATTCAAGGTCGATCCATTATCAACGAGCACGCTTGGGAGTCTGTACCTTTTGCATCGAGTGGTAATGTGCAAGGCCTTAGTTGACCCCCTGCCCCCCGGTGAGATTTCATCATCATTAAAATAGATAAAATTATCTATGCTAATGTTATTCACCAATAGGTCCAGCTTGTTAACGGATATGTCATGGGTGACATATGTCTCGTTAAGCACCTTCATCAATGCCTCCCTATGCGCCTCAGAACTCAAAAGTAGAGTCAATACTGATATGCGAGCCGGTTGCCTACGCAACTGCTCGACCATGCTATACTCACTATGCTTAAGGAACTTTAGATATTCCTTAGCCTCCTCCTTTTTTACTGGCTCCTTGACAGGCACTTCAACTTCTTTTTCTTTCTTCCCACTAGTATTCTTTGTTTTTATAGGCTCCTCTCTGACGCCCATCGTATCGTACCGCTTCCCACTCCGTGTATGGGAACCCTCAACTTGTATATCCTTAAACGTACTAGCTATATCCTCCTTCTCTGGTATTGACACTTGACAGTTATAACTCTATGGTACCCTCTTGTTATCCTTATAAGGAAATGATACAGGTTTATGGATTATGACCTTAGGCATCGTTTGTGCCCCTACTTCATTATTCCCCTTCAAGGAAATAATAATCCTTGGCCGACTGGTTCTTTGCTTTTCATCCTCTAGCACACATACTTGTTTTTCACTAGAGTTACCTTCAAAAATCTGTATCTCTTTATTATCTATAAAGCCTTGCACCAAGGCCTTGAATTCGTCACAGTCTTGAGTTTCATATCCTTCTTTCTCATGGAACTCACCATAGTTCCTTATTTTTCCTTTCTCATTTTTAGAGGTTATCATACCTCTCTTCATCATCTCCTCTCAAATCACCCTCACAGGCATCCTCACCTCAGCAACATCTTCCTTGATTCTTCTCTCACTGACTTCGCCAATGGCATTCACTCATTGGTCGCTATGATTTGGTAACGGGTTTTCAGTACCAGGGGTATTGTCAAACTTTACTACCCCCATCTTAATAAGCCTCTCTACGGCTTTCTTAAAACTGGTATAATTTTCGATCGAATTCCCCGATATTCCAGCATGGTATTCACATCTGGCATTTACGTCATACCATTTGGGATATGGGGGCTGCAATGGTTTCAAGTAAAAAGGAGATATAGCATTGCATCGTATAAACTTTGATAAAGCTCACGATACGTCATGGGTATAGGTATGAATTGCATCCTTTCAGAATTCTGCCTTGTAACCGACTCTTTCTTTTATGAACTTTGTTGCTCAACCGCAGCTGTTTTAGGTTGACCAACTGTGATTGCCCTCGTATTGTAGGTGCTTGTGTTATTCACTTCACCATCCTTTCTCTTTGGGGCCGATCTTTTGGTTGCTTCCCCCTCGATTTTGCCACCCTTTATAGCATTCTCGATCATCTCTCCTGCCATGACTATATCCGTAAAACTTTTAGTAGTACTCCCAATCATGTGAGTGATGAATAGAGCCTTAAGAGTGTTGATGAACAACATGGCGGTCTCCTTCTCCAACAACGGTTGTTGAACTTACATTGCCACCTCTCTTTATCTCTGTGCATATTGCCTAAAGTTTTCATTAGGCTTTTTCTCAATGTTTTGCAGTGTGATCCTATCTGGAGTCATGTCAGTCACATGATTGTACTGCTGCATGAAGGCTTGTGCAAGATCCCTCCATGAACTTATTCTGGCTCAGCTCAATTGATTGTACCACTTGGCTGTTGCTCCAATTAAACTTTCTTGGAAACAATCGATCAACAATTGGTCATTATTCACATACCCGGTCATTCTCCTACAGAACATCATAATATGGGCTTCTGGGCAAGTAGTCCCATTGTATTTCTCAAATTCTGGCATCTTGAATTTGTGAGGAAGCACCAAGTCTGGGACCAAACTTAAATCTTTGGCATCAACTCTATGATGCCCATCAGCATTCTCTAAAGCCTTGAATTTTTCCTCCAACCATATGCAGCGTTCTACCAATTGTCTTGTAGCCTCAGTTCTTAAATCCTCTTTTTTAGCCATGTCTAAGTTAAGAATGACAGGATTTGCAAGATTATCGCCCAAATTGAATCCTGAGTCAGTTGGGAAATTTATGGGGATCTCAGCATCGGCTGACCCTTGTTGAGGCCTTATAGTGACAGATGGCCTTCGGGGATATGCCTCAGGTTGGGTTTGTACGTAAGGTGGAGTGAAACCAAGAGGATGACCCTCATTCTCCTCTTCAGTGATTGCCATGGGAGCCTTTCCCTTGTCAGTGGCTCTCAGTAGTTGAGCCATCTCAGCCATCATGTTCCTTTGAGCCTCCATCATTTGCTCCCTCATATCATTTTCCATTGCAATTGACAAAAATGCATGTCTTTCTGTAGCTATTCAAATCTTTGGTCCATATTCTTCGACTTAGTGCGTGTACTGTAAGGATGTGTTGCTTCTAGATTTTCTTTGTCCTACTCTCCTTCTCCCTAATAATTTTAACTAATTAGGGTCTTTCTATAAACTTGAATGCATATGATGTGATGAAATGCAAATGCATGAATGCAAAAAGATGTCGATTCTGATTCAGTTTCATTTTAGAAAATTTTATTTAAGGAACAAAAATCTTTTCATAAAACAGATTACAAATACACTTTTTCCCGTAAGCCTAGAGTCGTAACCCTATCTAGTAATAATGCTAACTCTCGTCCTTTGTCTGACGATGACTCATACATTATACTCAGCATTCTAGCTTGTATTGCCAAATCCTGCAAGTATTTAGCAACCTCTCGAATCTGAACTAGGGCCTCTTCCATGACATGATCCCTATCTCTCACTTGATCTCGAAGATAGTGAAGTTCTCCCTTCCACTGTTCTTCTCTTACCTCGAGCCGCTCAATCGGTAACTCACAGTCCTATAGTGCTGCTTCTAACCCTCCAATATTGTGCTTCATTTCCTCGATCTTATCCAAGCTTGCTTTTAGCTCGATCGCAGAGCTACGACTTCGATAATGATGAAGAGATCGTCCAAGCTCTGTCACCTTAACTTTTAACCCTTGATTTTCCTTTTCTAGGGCCTGATTATGTGACTACATCTCTTGGAACTTCTTCTCCCAATACTCGGTTTTGGCTTTTTTCTCTTGAATCTCATGCTGCCATTACTCTGAAGATCTCCCTAATCCGACCCTATTCAACGTTACTTGGGCTTTCTTGTAATGTGTCTTGAAGTCATCTTGATCTTCTTCGATCTTCCTCTTTTCCTTTTTCACCTTCTCGACTTTCATCTTTTAAACATCGACATCGAGACTCAAACACATTTTTTCCTCTTCGAGCTTCTCCATCCTCTTTTCAAGCTCTGAATTCTTTCTTTCAAACTCTTGTTTCATAACTTCCAACTCTGATGGAATTACTCGTAAGCTCTCCTCTAATGATCGAGCCACGCCCAAGGTTGGCTTAGGGATATTATCATTGACTCTCCTACTGAACCACCCTTTACACTTAAGGGTTGACGCCGAGCCTTCAGTCAAGATCTTCATATAGAAAGGCTTCTTCCAAGCCTCAGAAGTCTCTCGCATCTTCTTCTTGTAGTGATCCCCTTTATAAGAGAGATCACTCTGAGCCAAACCCTGTGTAGCCTGTATGAACTGCCTTGCTCGATACTGCCTTAGAACAAGCAACGATGTATATCCAACAGCTCCCTAAATTCCTGGCAAAGGGACCCAATCAAAATTGACACAGCGATAAAGAACTTCACTAGGAACCAACTAAGGAGCCTTCCACATAACATCTTCCTCTCGAAGATTCTGAAAAATATCTATCCACCTCTCTTCTGAAATGTCATCTCTCCTAAGCCTCTCCACTGCTTCCTTTAAGGGAGAATAGCCCTCGAAGAACACTCGGCAAGGAACCTTGTCAAGCTTCTAGAAGTGGCTATGAAACCAAACCAACAGCAACTGTGCACATCCAATGAACCTTCCTTCACCAGCTCTTCGACATGCGTTCAGGGATCTTATTGTCTTAGCTAGGATTACGGGAACAGGTGTATTCTGTTTTCGAAGTCGATCGAATAAATCTGCAACTACCTCATCTATGTGCCCCAACGTCTTTGGGAAAATCAACATGTCGTAAATACTCAAAGCCAAGACGTCGACCCTTTTCTTCACGTCTGGATACGTCGATATCAAATCCCTCAAAACGGCCCATAGAATGCACTTACTATCACCCTTTTACTGCACACGAGCTACAGCCCACTGCTCACTCATCCCAGTAATCATTACCAACTTCTTCGTAAAAGTTGGAAGGCTAGCAGGCCTAACATAAGCCTTGCAACCCTGAATCCTCGGGCAACGCAGTAAAGACGTATATTCCTCTAAAGTAGGTACAAGATCAACATCACCAAATGTAAAGCAACTACAAGCAGGGTTCCAGAACTGTACCATAGCTCGAAACAAGTGCTTATCTACTTTGACGTCTAGCAAATAGGGAAGGTCTCCATAATTCGGCGTAAGAGTCGCTAGCCTCGTCATCCCATTGGGCCCAAATATCTCTCAACTCCTGCAACTCATTCTGCGTCGAATTAACACGGGTGAAGTCCCATAACTCTGACGTATACCCCTCGGTGACACTATCTCCTTTCTCTAACTGGTTTTTCTCTGACTAGGTACAGACAAAAGCATTGTCCTCCACTTTATTAAGGTACTTTAAATGCCAAATGACATGCAATGACAGCAAAATAGAAATAGGTCAATAACATATATATATAAGAAAATGATAAACAAATACTTACAAGGGTAATTTTCTAAAGGTTATCAGTATTTCCCTAGGGTAAGCACTTAAAGGTTCACTATATGAGTTTTGGCTCTAAAGCAAGGGTATCCGAACTAGCAGATTCCTCGGTCCTCACCCATTATAGGCTCATATAGACCAAGTTCAGTTCAGGGGAACACATTTCCCTATGACCATACGGAGATGAAAATCTCATGAAGACATAGGTACAGTATCCCAGAAGTAATCCACTAGCTCATACGAAGGTGAAAACCTCACGAAAGCGTAGCTTCTTACTCCCACTTAAGGGTGTGACCACAACAGTCATGCAGATGCAATGTACAGCAATAAGGTAACAAACATATGCAGCAAACACATGTAAAAAGGATCAAATTAAAAATTTTCCAAACTTCCGACATTAAGACAAAAAATACTCAATTTCTTGGCTCGACTCTCTTGATATCCCCAGTGGAGTTGCCAAGCTGTCGAAACCTCCTTTAAAACGGGTTTTAAAAAAATGAAAACAGGAGTCGCCACCAATCTTTTAAAGTGTGATTGGATCACTTTATGAAATGTTTTAGTCTACGAGATTATGAGAAAATAGGTTCGGAGTCGGTTACGCATTTAGGAAGGATTAGCACCCTCGTAACGCCCAAAATTGGTACCAAATTGAAAGGTCTTGTCTTAATGTCAGAAGTTTGAAAGAATTTATAAATGAGAATCCCTTAAAACTGTAATGCTTTGCGTTAAAAGAATTAAAATTCCTTCATTTTGAAAGAGTACAAACATCACATCTAGCATGATTGGACACGATATCTTTAAACTTTCGTAACTGAAATCATCTTGTAACTTGTAAAACTCGTTTTAAAAGGATATTTTAGATATTTAGACAAACAGGAAATTGCAACCCAGCATGTTAGGGCACTACTTTCCGAATTCCTAAATGTCAAAACATTGCCTCACTTTTTAAAATTCTTTTTTGAATTAAATGAAATATATCTTTTGGATTTAAAAGTAATGATGTGTTTTGTATATCACAAGGGACTAAATAAATCTAATTACAATATACATGTTTTATCACTTCATGCAAATATAGTATAGAAAATAGTAATAATGGCATAAATTACACAATATACATTATCACTTTATGCATATATCATTATAAATAACATAAATGTTCCTGCATTATGGTTACATGCAAAACACTATATAATACATAATAGATACAACATATATAAATTGCGATATACATATATGATAATGTCTTATGCAAATCACCATAAATAATTAATTTCATGCGAATATACAAAAACAAATGATATGTAAAATTTAACCTACTAAACAATATTAAAATAAGAGATAACCCAAAAGTAAATTAAAATGTATAAAATAAAAATCAAATAGAAATAAGATATTTAAAAAAATATGTTGAATAATATAAGAATGATAAAAGAGAACCCCCCCTTTTTTTTTAAATGATATATAAGTTATATTATAGGATATAATAACTATATATAAAGAAAAATGCACTAAGTTTTGATATTACATTTATTTATAAATTTTTTTAAAAATGTATATAATTAATAAGTAATACAATAATATATACTTTATAATAAAATAAAGGTAATGTAAGGAAATATAGTAAAATATATAGTATATAACATAATTTACAAATAAAATATATAATAATATAAAAATATACAATATAATGTATATAATATAATATATAAAAAGTAAGAAAAATATTTTGATATATAGTAAATTATAATATGTAATAAAAATTTATGAATAGTATATAATGAAATATAATATGATAAGGAATATATAAAATAATAATAATAATAAAATAAGTATTTTACATATAAAAATATAGTAAGATAAATAGTATATAATATATAACATATAAAATATAAATAATAGAATAACTATTATATATAATAAAAATATATAATAAAAATTTTTAAAAAAATGTATAATAATATAATGAATAAAAAAATAATATGTACTATTTTATAACTAATATTTAAAAAATAATAATATATAAAGTATTTAAAATAAAAATGGATTAAAACTGAATTTAATTAAGAAATTTGGGGTTAATTTGTAAAATAATAAAAATATTTGGACCTGATTAAAACGCTCAACGAAAGTTGAGGGACTCATTGGGTAATTAAACCCTAATCCTAAAAACGACACCGTTTCCAGAATGGATTTTAAAGGCCGTTAGGATTAAATTGAAACAAATATAATAGATTAGGGCCAAATTAAAATAAAAATGAAATGAAATTAAAATATTTAACAACACGGAAGGATTAATTGAGCAATTTGCCCATTTTCCAAAAACACGCGGATCCTTCCCCCGGTCACGGGTCAACGCGTGGATCCTAGCCCAAACGGTGCCATTTTAGTGCTTATTGGACTTAAGCAAAACGACACCGTATCCATTGCACTATATAAATCATTTTTTGTCTCAAAAATCATATTAGAAACCGTTTCAAAAAAAAAAGCTCTAAAATCCTCTGAAAGAGGGGAGAGGAAAGGCCCTCCGGGCTCCTGCCTTCGTCAGGCCAAGCTCCGGTCATCGAGCATACACGCGCCCACGCGCCACACGCCACCGTCTGAGCCACCGTACCTGGCAGTTAGGGTTTTCAAAGTTCCATTTTTTCGCAGCGAATCGAAAGGGTAACCTCTTTACTATCTTTATAATGTATTTCTACTATATGCTGTATAAAAAAAAATAAAAAAGAAAAATGTATCACCTCTGTTCTTCAGTAAACTTTGATCTCTTTTTTATATATTTTGTATATTCAAAAAAAACTGAATCCCTTTTACAAATCAGAAGAAAGGCTTTATAGCCTTTAGATTATACATGTTTAGGAAAGAAATCTTTGATTTCTTTCCTTATTGGTTTTAGTTTATCGGCTACTGTTTGGTTTCCTTTTCTGCTACATGTCTGTGGGTTTCTTTGGTTCTTTCTTGCAAGTATTTGCGAGAATATCACGATGGTGTCGATTCACGCGTTGATCGCGGCGTGGTACGAGACCAAAGTTACGGCGCCGATGGAGCCCACTGGAACGGCACGAGACGAACGGTCACGAGTTGAAAGGGCATGACTCTCGGTCTGATTGCGGTGCAAGCCCTAACTAGGATTCCCTGAACCTGAAGACAGATTGGGCCAATTAGACCGATTAAGTCTTCGGTTTAGAGTATCGGGGGTAGGGTGTAAATAGGTCTGCTGGGTAGTTCTAATTTTGGGCCTACGGGCTATTGTAAATGGACTGTTTAAAAATAAACATTTATTTATATATTTTTTGGTTTTAAAGCCCGGACAAATTTAGGTTATTAAAAGTATCTTGTTGTAAATAGCTATTAGAATGGCTTGAGTTGAACATATTTTTATGTGTACATATGTGCGACCTTATCATGTTTATTGTGTGTTTAATTTTGGTTTGACTTGGGTGCTTTATTATGGTATATTGATGTTAAAAATGTTTGATTAGTTGATGGCAAATTTGGGTGAGAAATGTGGCTAGAAAAATGGCCTATTTCATCCACACGGGCAGAGACACAGGCGTGTGTCTCAGCCGTATGTGACACACTGCTAGGAACACGGCTGTGTGTTCCCAATATTTTAAAATTTTGCACAAGTCAGTATACTCAAAATTGTTCACACGGCCTAGCACACAAGCGTGTGGTTTGGTCATGTGTCCCCTGCATATTTTAAATTACAAAATAGAATGCTCAAAGATTTACACGGCTTAGCACATAGGCGTGTGGCTTGGCCATGTGACCCCTGCACCTATTTAATGCAAGTCAATATGATTACATGGCCTAGCACAATAGCGTGTGGCTTGGCCGTGTGACCTAAGTCAGAGAGCTCCCAAATTTGAATACGGGTTGGGACATGGTCGTGTGTCCCTATTTTGAATGCCCACACGGCCTGAGACACGGGCGTGTCTCTTGACGGCCCGACCACACGGGTGTGTGACCGCTGCCCTTTGAAAAATTTTAATATTTTTTGAAAAAAAATTGAGTACCCAGTTTAGTCTCGACTTGTTTCTAAATTGTATTTTGGGCCTCGATGGCTTATATAAGGGGTAGTATGATTGAATTTGATTGGTTTCCGATATGAATTCTAAATGATATGAAATGTTTGTTATATGATATGTAAACTATGATAATGCTCTGTAACCCTGTTCTGGCGACGAATAGGGGTTAGGGGTGTTACACCAAGCCTTTTCATCCATAGATTTTATAAAGGCTTTCGTCCTAGCCTTTCAATATACATAGTTGGAACTACCAATATAAGGGACCAAGATAAATGATCCTTCCATTGCAAGCAAGAATCAACACTAGGAAGACCACTTAATATATTAAGATTTGATACAAAATTAAAGAAAACAATCAATTTTTGTAAGAAAATTTTGAGTAGTTATATGGAGCAATTATAACTACCAGGTGTAACAATTGAAGAATAGAATACAAACAACTGATTACGTTATTCAAAAATCATCTACATTTGCGAGGCTTTATCCAAAGAGGCAATTCATTATATTTATTGTCGTTTAAACAATGATTTAAGTCCTATCACTCAACAATGTAGCTACCTCTCTTTTGTACCCAAAATCTAGATCTCTCTATATTAAATTCTCCCTACTTAATATGTAAAACCAAGTGACTCACTTTTTTTACTTACAAAAGTACATTTATTAAAGCAATTCCAATTGAATAGGTTAAATGTTAAACTCTTAGTACTAACTGTAAAAAAATAGAATGTCAGTAATGACAATATATCGCAAAGAAAAGAGAAAGGAAAAATAAAGAACACACATATTTTTAGCAGAAACCCTTTCGAGGAAAAATCATGGGCAGATGAGAAGAAAATTCACTATGTCGAATCTGAATAATTACAAGAGATGTAGACTATGTCTATTTATAGGCTTGTAAAACCATATTCTAATAGGGGCGTAGTAAGATTGAAACACCTTATTTTAATCAATATCAAATAGATGGAGTTTAATAAAGTTTAAAAAACCTTATTCTGAAATAAAATAAAAGAAGTGTAGTTCTGTAATAGCCGACTTTCAATGATGTCGGGAATAGTGGTTCGAGACCATTAAACTCGACAAATAAACTCATAAATTTATTTATTTAATAATTATGAGCCAAATGTGATTTTTGAGAGATTTTTAAATTAGTAATTTGTGTTTTATAAAGATTTATTAAGTCAAGAAATTGAAGAAAACAGGTATCGAGATCTTGATTTTATAAATTGAGCCGTAAATATTTTTATAAATATTTATGGAGTATCAATAAGGTAGTATTAAAATTTTGTCCGAAAATTTTAACGTTTGGGTGGTTTATTAAATAAAAAGGACTAAATTAAAAAAGGTGTAAAAGTTGCTAAAATGATTAAATAGCTCAATTGTCAAATGAGGAAGAACCGAAAGTGAAAATAAGCCCATAGGAGATATTTTGGGCGGCAATAGCTAAGAAAAATAGGAAATGGGTGAATTAAGGGCAAAATTGGAAAATTACCAAAATTAACTAAATAAAAATGGGACCAAATGGGAATATCTAGAATTCTCTTCAATTTTCTTCATTTTCATCAGCTGAAAAACAACCATGGAAGAGGGTTCAAGCTGGTTTTCATACTCTACCTTCATGTAAATTTAATTCTTGCTTTCTCCTTGAAATTTCTATGTTTTTGGACTTTTACAATTGGGGCCAACTTACTATTTCATTAGTTTTTTATTTCATGGATAATTTTTAAATTTGTTATGGATGAATGCTCAAAGAATATGATGAATAAACATAGAATTGAAGCTTTAATTTTGATATATGATAATTTTATCAAGTAAAATTGATGGAAATTGATTTTAGGACCTAATTGTGAAAATGTTTGGAATTAAAGTCTAGTGCTGAAATTATGGTTTCCAAAAGTTGTAAAGTAGTTTAAAGTGATAGAATAAAGTGTTAATTGAGAAAAATTAGCTCAATTGAGAGGCTAATTAAGTAGGGACGAAATTGTTATTTATTAAAAGCTTACGGGAAAAATGATAATAAACAGCTTGCACTAAAACAATATTGGACAGCAGCAGTAGACTAACTTTGAAAAATCACCATAAATTGTAGAAATTGAATTAGAAGATGAAAAAAATATGAAATTAAAGCTTATTGATTGTAGTTTCTCATAGAAGAAATGGTGTAAGCAATGGATTTGTAAATCATTAGATATAATGAATTTTGTGAGACAAGTTCAGAATGAATTCGGGTTCCCCTGTTCTAACTTTGAAAAATCATAAAAAATTGAATAAAAATAATTATAGACTTAAATTTCTAGAATCCTTAATGAGTTTATTTTCAATAAAAACAAACGGTAATATCATTCAAATCCTGTATGAAGAGATAATTAATTTTTAGTGAAGAAGGGTCGAATCACGCATGTTGGTAATGAGGTGAATTTAAAGAATAAACTGTACTTATTGGCAAAACCAAAAATTTTGAAAATTTTATAGTAAGAAGATATGTGAGTCTAGTTTCATGAAAAATTAGCGGATCTTAATTTGGAGTTCCGTAGCTCCAGATATAAATAATTTAGTGACTATAACACTGGTGGATAGCTTGAATATTCACATAAGTAAATAGTGAAAATTAGGGATAAGTTTACTTACAAGTGTGTTATTTATACCAAGGATGTGGATGGAGAGGAGGAGGAGGAAAAATATATGAATGACTTGTGTATAAATTGATTACATGCCCGATTATAAATAATAAACTTTGAATTAGTAATGATATAATGTTTTATTTCATATGTTCATTATTAAATTATAAATATTGAAAAAGTATGAAAATTGAACTAAACGTTCAAATTGAGTGGAACGCAGGGTTGAGTACTTTCGTTCAGTGGCTAAAACAAATTGACGGAAAAGACCATGGTTGGACCATGGCTACATGTGATATGTGATTTTCGTATAAGATCATAGCTGGGCTATGGCATCAGAGAGATGTGATTATGTGCTTCCGTATAATACCATATCTAGGATATGGCATCGGTGTGTTATATGCTACTGTATAAGACCATATCTGGGATATAGCATTAGTGAGATATGTAATTCGTGTAAGACTATAGCTGGGCTATGGCATCGATATGTGATATGTGATTACGTGTAAGACCATAGCTGGGCTATGGCATCGATATATGAATATGTGTAAGACTATAGCTGGGCTATGACATCATTATGTGAAGATGTGTAAGACCATAGTTGAACTATGGCATCGAGAAAACGAAGTACTCAATTCCGTAAGACGTTCACTAATTTGACAAAGTTTGTTAAGTGTTATATGGAACTATGTGATAGAAGGAAGTACGAGTTGATATGACATGAGTATAGAACTTGGTTAATGAATGAATTCCTTTGTGATTATATAATTGTTCATCTTGAGTATACTGTCCATATGTATTGATATTTCAAATGATTTAATGAATAAAGTTCCGACATGGAATAAACTGAACACGAGACAAATAATTATGAAATTGAACTCAAAATTCATGAAAATGATAGTTATTGATATATGGAGACATGAGACATTGATATATGAATATGGAATATGTTTGATAAATGTGTTCATTCATAATTATGAAATTATGTATCTCATGTGTACTATTTGAATAAAGATAATATTTCAAATACTTTAGTTATTTAAGCTCAAATATGAAATAGTATGAAATCAAGATAAGTTGTTATGAAAATATATTTAAATTACAGAGATATGGCTGATATATATATTAATTGATTAGTCAATGTTGGCTTATGAATGGTATAACTGTAACTAGCCATTGGTATGGCTTGTATTTAGTAAGTTTGAGATTGAAATTATTATGATTTTATCATGATTGATATGGCTACGAAATGAACAAACGATGATAATTATAAAGCTTGGTTGAATACCTTAAATTGATTCATAAATGTATTAAAATGTTGGTGAAAATAAATGATTAAATGGGTGAGAAATATGGCTTGGAAAATAGCCTAAGTGTTAGCTACACGGGCTGAGACACGGTCGTGTGTCTCAACCGTGTGAGGGACACGGTTTGGAGACACGGGCGTGTGGCCCGGCCATGTGGTTCGATTTGCATACTGACGTCATAAACAGAAAGTTACACATCCTAAGGACACGGGCATATCAAAGACACACGGGCGTGTCCCTATGTCCACATGGGCGTGTGACCCTGTTTCTTGAGAAAATTTCATTAGTTTTCCCGAATTTTCTCAAAGCTCTCGGTTTAGTCCCAAATTAATCCCAATGTATTTTTGGGCTTCGTAGACCCAATTAAGGGACGACATGCATGTGTTCGAAAAGTTTGAATTAAAAGAAATTTTATGGCCTGGTTTTTGCATGTATGTGTATGTTAAGGTCCGGTAATGCCTCGTACCTTGTCCCGGCATCGGATATGGGTAGAGGTGTTATAAGTTTTATATGGATTTTATTTTTATTTTATTTTACCACTGTATTTTATTTAAATAAGGATTCAGGTCACTTAATTCTAACAATCTCCACCTTAACACGAATTCTAAATGAACAAGTTTTTCATCGCAAACTCTCAACGAACAAGTTCTCTACCTCTTCCATAAAACCCCTTAAGGGTTTAACTTCAACAATGAGCATCAACCAAGTCTAAGCAATGCTCAAACTTCGTTATAGGAAGTGACTTAGTCATTAGATCTGCAGGATTTTCATGAGTACTAATTTTGCTCATAATAATATCACCACAAGCAATAATATCACGAACAAAGTGATACCAAACATCAATGTGTTTTGTTCTCTCATAACATTTGATCTTTTGTAAGGAAGATGGAACTCTGACTGTCACAAAATATTGTATTGATTTGAAGGTCTTCATTGAGTTCACTAAAGAGTCCCTTCAACCAAATAGCTTCTTTACAAGCCTCAGTAATCACCATGTTCTCAGCTTCAGTGGTAGACAAAGTGACTATAGTTTGTGAAGTGGCTTTCCAACTGATTTCATAACCTCTGATTGTGAAGACATAACCTGTGAGAGATCTTCTTCTATCAAGGTCTCTAGCAAAATCAGCATCAACATACCCAATGACTCCATCTCTAGTTTTTCCAAATTGTAAGCAAACATTAATAGTACCTCGTAAGTATCTTAAAATCTACTGAACTGCTTTCCAATGTTCTTTACCGAGATTCGCCATGTATCTACTAACTGCAATAACTGCATATGTTAAATCTGGACGTGAACAAGCCATATCATACATGAGAGATCCCACTGCACTAGAGTATGGAACATGTGAAATGTAATCAATCTCATTATCTGATTGTGGAGACAAAGCCGGATGAAAGTCTGAAATGGGCTGCTAAAGGAGTACTAACAGGCTTAGCAATTTGCATATTGAACCTGCAAAGAACTTTCTCAATATACCCCTTCTGACTGAGGTTCAATTTACTTGCTTGTCTATCTCTGAGAATCTTCATACCAGGTATCTTCTTTGCTGGTCCCAAATCTTTCATTTCAAGTTCTTTACTTAGTTGGGTTTTGACCTTTCTTATCTCTCTTTTATCTTTCGCTACTATCAACATGTCATCAACATAAAAGAGTAGATACACAAAAGAACCATCACTATTTTTCTTAAAGTAAACATAACTGTCAAAGCTACTTCTTTTGAAATCATGAGAAGTCATAAAGGAATCAAACCTTTAAATTTACCGCAAGGATTTCGTTCCTGTGTCCTTCCACAATCATCATCAGCATTTCGATCTTATCTTCTACGAACAATAAGACCCTCTCTCTGAGAGTCGGGTTTAACCACAAAATGTTTCATCTTATCATACGAGGTCAAAAAATCATAAACCTCATCAACTGTGAGAGACTTGCAGCTATATAAAATCGTATATCTAAAGGTTGAATAAGACGGGGGCAACAAATAAAGTAGAATCAACCTTAGATCTTCCTTATCATACTCAACCTTCATGGCCTCCAAGTTTGAGAGAATTTCTTTAAACACTATTAAGTGTTCGTGCACAGATGCACCTTCCTCCAAACGATGAGCATGAAGACGTTGCTTCATATGCAACTTGCTGGTTAGAGTTTTCGACATACATATTTTTTCCAACCTTTTCCATAATGTAGCGGGGATCTTCTCCTTTATCACATCTTGCAAAATTTCGTTAGACAAATGTAGATGTAACTGTGCTAACGCCTTTCGATCTTTACGCTTCTTCTCTTTATCCGTTAATGTCGAAGGCATCTCATCTATCCCTAATAGGGCATCCTCTAGATCTATCTGCGCAAGAACTACTTGCATCTTAATCTGCCACAATACAAATTTGGTGTTGCGATCCAATAGCAGAATTTCATACTTTAAATACGCTATTACCGTGATCGAGATGAACAACCCGAAAGCTCGATACCAATTTGTAAAAAAATAGAATGTCGGTAATGACAATATATTGCAAAGAAAAGAAAAAGAAAAAATAAAGAACACACAATTTTTTACGTGGAAACCCTTTCGGGAAAAAAACCACGAGCAAAGGAGAAGATTATTTACTATGTCGAATTCAAATGATTACAAGAGGAGTAGACTATGTCTGTTGATAAGTTTGTAAAACCATATTCTAATAGGAGTGTAGTAAGATTGAAACACCTTATTCTAATCAATATCAAATAGATGGAGTTTAATAAGGTTTAAAAAACCTTATTCTAAAATAAGATAAAAGAAGTGTAGTTCTATATGAATTTTACTTTTATTTTATTTTACTACTGTATTTTATTTAAATAAGGATTTGAGTCACTTAATTCTAACACTAACCTATGAAGTCTTAAGTATATAAGCATTTTTTTACTTGCTAGCATACAAGTTAATTACAATTGTAACCCCTTCCAAAGTAGCCCTTAAACAAGACTTAAGAATTTCCTAATAAAGCCTAGGATAAAGCAAAAATCTCTAAAATATGTCTTCAAGTTATTCAAATCAATCTCCACGAAATAGAAGATCCGGTTTGTTTGATTTGAATTAATCCAATCTTTAAAGGTCTGTTACTTCATAAGATCAATCTTCAAATATGGACCAATACACGTCCATAATATCAACTAATTTATGGCCCAACTGTATTATTTCAAAAAGTTACTAACTTCAAATATGATCAATTATGAAACCTTGAGCAGTTATCGACATAATTGTAATTGCTTGATGTCGTTACTCTTATAAGTGCCTTAACAAACTTAAAACCTTTCAATTAAAAGTAATTTCAATTGGAGTCTCTACTGAGATCTATATTATGCCAAACTAACAAATTTAATTTCATCAGGCATAAACTTCTATTGCATTTTATTAGAGTTCATTCAATCATTTCGCTCCAATCGTGAAAAGTTAGATTTATTCGTGGATTGAGCTTAAATAAAATATATCATTTTATTTGTCTAAACTTGGCTTTACCCAAAGCGAAATGTTACACTTCTACACAAATCTAACCCAAAAAAGTTTGAAAGAATTTGAGTTCGACTTGATCCGCAATAGAGATGATTATGGGTGGGGCTGTAATAAAATTCTAGTCCTGTTTTATAGGCACGAACTCAGCCCGACTTGAAAAATATGTCTAAATTTTTTTTCAAGTATGGCTCGGATAAAAAAATTGAAACTCGAGTCTGACTTGGCTTGTCTGTATTAAGTTTTTTTATATATAAATAAATTTTAAAAAATATAATACATCAAATACATTAAAAACAACTTTTATATTTAAATAACATTAAGATATGCAACTTAATAAGCAAATGTCTCTAATATAATAGTAAAATTAACTATAAAACAATACTTATACAATATCCCAGCGATAACAACAAAATGATAGCAATTAATAGTGAAATGGCAACAAAACAATGACAAGACAGCAACAAAATAACAATAATTTTTTTTACAAATTCGAATCAAGCCAAATTAAAACCAAAAAAGTTTACTTGAGGCTCGACTTGTTTTCTAGATGGGTCTATGTTTTTGTCAAAATCCAATTTTCGAGTTTAAATTTTTGTTTAACATTTTTAATTTTTCAAATAGCTTGATCTATGATAAGGTTTAATCCCCACTTATTCAATTTATTAAATAATTATTTGTAGAAAATTTGACTCCTTCTTGGGAACGGAAGACTTCAGTTAGCCCAGCACATTACACACGCTCCGCGTCAAGAGTCGTTTGTCTTACCTTTTCTTTTTCTTCTTTTTGAACTTCATTTGGGTTCTTTTCACTTTTTTGTTTAACCTTTAGACAATTTCAGATTAATTTTTTTTCCTTCAATGAGTTGCTTTTAATTTTGCTAAAATTCGAAACTTTGTATTTTATTTTTCTCCAGATTAAGATTTGGACTTGGATTTTAGTTTTAGCAGTTATTATTTTGCCCAAATAGGGTTTGTCCAAACCCTTCCATGATGTTTGAACTTCTTTGGTACAATCCTATCCCAAATCAATCAACTCATTCTTCACTCAATGGGTTGTCAGAACAAAATCACACATGAAATTATACATTTCAAGATACGTAATGATTGGTTTCATGAAGAAATGATTAAACACTTAAAACTAATGAATGATTTCATTCACCAAAATTAGGGGAAAAAGCCTATGACTGCTTTAGGTATAATCTTCATCTGCAACAAGTTGTTGGATACATCTCAAATCTCAATTTCAGTGTTGAAAGTACAAGGGCTTTTACAAGGTGGGGTTGTTAGAGATGATGAAGGTATTCATCACTGTTGCATTGTTAGTTGGTTGCGGCTTGATTTTGGTGTCCACAATATGTTTGACATTTGTCCTCTTAGAATAACTTTTAGTTCTGGTTATCTTAGTTCTCCCTATTTGAGTTACTTATTTAGATGAACTCTTTAAGAACACTGAATTCTTTGAAACATAATTAATTTTGCCTTTCTTTTTTTAGCAAAGGAGCAGCTGCTTCAAAGGAGGAAATGGGGCTAAAATCTTGAAAATAAAACATGGTTCTAAGAAGTAACAGAGATTTTGATTCAATTATAGTTAGAATAATGTATTCAGTTTCACATATGCTCTATTTCAATCTGCGTACAGAAGGGTTTGGTCTGAACTCTGAAATGCTATTGCTGTGGACCCAAACGATAGGGAGATAAAAGCTTATTGCCTGTGTGAATGTCCAAGTCAGAAGGAGTCTACCATAGGTACAGAACAAAAGTTGCCAAACGAAATTAACGGAATAACATAAACTAATAGAATGAAAAGACTTGAGAGGGATTAATTTATGTAACTACACTGAATCCATTTGTCCACATCTCCAGTTTGTAGTCTTATATGACATTTGTCTTCTTGACACTAAATGGGCCAACGTATATTACTATAATACAAAGACTTAAAACTCTGGAGTGAAAAATTGGTGAAAGACTTGTAGTTTTTTTATTTGAGGGTTGAAAGACTTAATAGTTAGTTTGATCGTACAGGCTACTTCAATTAACCTATATATAACCGTCATATCATGGCTGTTACTTGCATGCAGAACATTTGTTAATGATGAAGAGTTTAACTGTGCTTGCTCCCTTACTCTTGTGTGTTACTTTACTATTTTCTTCTCTTAATGTTGCTTCTGATTCTGCAGCAGAAGCATTGGCAATCCTCAAATGGAAAGCCAGCCTTCAAAGCCAAAACCATTCTGTTTTGCTTTCCTGGAATACTTCCAACAACCCGGATACCAAAAGAAGTCCTTGTGCTTGGTTTGGAATCCATTGCAACCATGCTGACAGTGTTACAAAAATTAACCTCACTGGCTATGGTGTAAAAGGTATGCTCCATTCATTTCCATTCTCATCTTTGCCTAATCTTGCAGAGTTGGACCTTAGCACCAATGAACTTTATGGCATAATCCCACCTCAAATCAGTCAGCTCTCCAAACTCACCTACCTTGATTTATCCTCTAACCAATTCACTGGGCAAATCCCGCCTGAAATTGGCCACCTTATACATCTTCAGACCCTCCACCTTGGTGAAAATCAGTTGAACGGCTCAATTCCTCAAGAAATTGGTCAGCTCAAATTTGTCACTGACCTTGCCTTGTATAGCAACAAGCTAAATGGTTCCATTCCTGCTTCTCTCGGTAAACTAAGTCGACTTGTTTCCTTAATTCTCTTTGATAATTCCCTTTCTGGACCCATTCCTCCAGAATTGGGAAACCTTAGGAATTTGGTTGAAGTTTACCTGGACACCAACCGTCTAACTGGTCCCATCCCTTCCACATTTGGAAACTTGAGAAAACTGAGCGTGCTTAACATGTTTAACAATAGTCTTTCAGGTTCCATCCCCTCTGAGTTAGGGAATATGGAATCTCTTTCTGAAATAAGCCTTTATCACAACAATCTATCTGGCTTGATCCCTACCTCATTCGGTGACTTGAGACTTCTTAAACTTGCCCGCCTTTATGAAAATCAACTCTCTGGTCCCATTCCTGAGGAGATAGGAAACTTGAATTCTCTTGTTGACCTAGAGTTGAGTGAAAACCAACTCAATGGCTCTATTCCTGCTTCACTTGGCAATTTGAGCAACTTGGAAATTCTGTTCCTCCGAGACAACCGACTCTCAGGTTCCATTCCTAATGAAATCGGAAACTTGATGAAGTTGATCGTGTTAGAACTAGACCACAACAATCTGACAGGAAATTTGCCGCAAGGCATTTGCCGTGGTGGATCACTCGAAAACTTCACAGCAAATGACAACCAGCTTACCGGGCCAATCCCTCAAGGGTTGAAAAATTGTACTAGCTTGAAAAGAGTCTACCTTGAAAGAAACCAACTCAGAGGAAATATATCTGAAGATTTAGGCGTTTACCCAAACCTAACATTCATTGCATTAAGTGACAATGAACTTTATGGTGAAGTATCTCCCAAGTGGGGATTGTGCAGAAGCTTACAGAGCCTATCTATTGCAAGGAACAATCTCAGTGGTACAATACCAGCTGAGATTGGAAACTCACGTCAGATACACAGGCTTGATCTTTCTTCAAATCATTTAGTTGGGGAGATTCCAAAGAAAATTTCAAAGTTGACATCTTTGCTTTATCTTTATTTGAATGGGAATAAACTTTCTGGTAGTGTACCCCTGGAACTAGGACTTATGTCCAAGCTTTTGTATCTAGATTTGTCTGCAAACCGATTGAGCAAGTCCATCCCAGAAACTATAGGGAATCTGTCCATGTCATTCTACTTGAATTTGAGCATCAATCAGTTTAGCCGAAGAATTCCAATTCAAGTAGGCAAGTTAACTAGTCTGGTTCATCTAGATTTGAGTCACAACATGCTTTCAGGGGAGATTCCAGGGGAATTTCAAAGTTTGCAGAGCCTGGAGACACTAAACCTTTCTCACAATAATCTCTCTGGTGAAATACCAGCCTCTTTGGAGAAGCTCCGAGGCTTGTACACTGTTGACATTTCATATAATGAACTCCAGGGTCCCATTCCCAACTGCCAAGCATTTCTAAATGCTTCAGTACAAGATTTGGGAGGGAACAAAGGATTATGTGGCAATGCTAGAGGATTACCGCCATGCACACCTTTTTCTAAGAAGGGTCACAACAACAACAAAACCTTTTTAGTAGTTATGTTCTCTCTTTTATCGGTTCCTTGTCTCTTGATTTCATCAATTGCTTTGTTGTTTGCCTTCAAGAAGAGGAAGAAAGATGCAGATGAAGGAAGACAAAGCAAAGCAAGTGATGAGATATTTTTCTCATTATCTCCCTTTAATGGAAGAAAGTTGTTTGAAGAGATCATTAGAGCTACCAAAGATTTTGATGCTCAATATTGCATTGGGAAGGGAGGATACGGAAACGTATACAAAGCAGAGCTGTCCTCGGGAGATGTTGTAGCTGTGAAGAAATTCCATCTGTTGCATACCAGTGAAACGGCAGATCAAAGACAGTTCCTAAATGAGGTTATGGCATTAGTAGAAACAAGACACAGAAATATTGTGAAGTTCTATGGTTTTTGTTCCTCTGCAGGTCATTCCTTTTTAGTATACAAGTACCTTGAAAGGGGAAGCTTGGCTTCTGTTCTCAGTAAGAATGAAGAATCTAAGAAATTGGACTGGAACAAGAGGGTGAATATTGTCAAAGGTGTTGTTAATGCCCTCTCCTATTTGCACCACGACTGTTCACCACCCATTGTTCATCGAGATATAACAAGCAACAACATTTTGCTCGATTTGGAGTATGAAGCGCACCTTTCAGACTTTGGCATTGCTAAGCTTCTCAATCCAGACTCATCCAATTGGAGTAATATTGCTGGAACATACGGATACATTGCACCAGGTGATTTTCATTGTACTTCCATAGATGAAATGGCATATAGGATAATATTTGTCATCAACTATTTATCTTTTTCTTTGCAGAGCTTTCCTACACCATGCAAGTTACTGAAAAATGTGATGTGTATAGTTTTGGTGTGCTGGCATTGGAATTGATAGCCGGGGCATATCCGGGTGAATTTCTCTCTAATCTATCAATTGTAACAGCAGAAAGCATTCCACTAAACAATGTGTTGGATCAAAGGCTTTCGCCTCCTCCGCCAGAAGTTGTGAACAAACTCATATTCATCCTGAAGCTGGCTGTTTCATGTTTAGATAACAATCCAAAATCTAGGCCAACCATGCACACTGTTTCTCAGCTGGTGTTCGACCACATCTAGTTCCTTGTAGGTCCCTTTGATCTTCATCTAAGATACCACCTTGGAAATGTTTGGTATTGCTCTAATGTTGTTCCTTTTAGCTTTTGTGTAGTAATCATGGGTTAATGGATTAGCATTTTTATACCCGTAATTACCTTTTGCATGAAAATTGCTACTAGCTTGTTGGTAGTGCAACAAGAGTTGTTTCCGATATTTGTCTGTAACAGTTTATCATAAATTATATTCTAGTATTATCTTTTCAAAGGTTTCACCCTCTAATATGAATTTGGTCGTTCAAAGAGCTAAGCCTTTCAAAGCTTTCAACACCCTCCCTTTGCTATTAATCCATGTCCTATTTTCTCATATTAGACCTACATCAATTAAAGGATTCGCTAATCCATTTATTAATGAATTGGATCTTTTAGGGCTCTCAAATTTTAATGTCTTCCCCATTCTTTTTCTCTTAAGGGTCAAACCTATATCAACTGCCACTTTTCTATGTTCAATTATTAAGCTTTAATTAGATATGCAAAATTGGCTAAAACCGAATATATAAAAATTATATAATCACTGCAAATTTGTTTTTATAATTCATACTGTCATTTTAATGTTTTGATATAGGGTCCCATTTGTTTTGGAATAAATTATTTCTGAAAATATATGAATAGTTTATTGTTTTTGTTACAACGATCCAACAGTAAAGAGTACTGTCAATTTTGTTATATATTCTCAGTGTTTTTGCTTTTAGGCACTATTTATCTTTTCCAACGATGGTTTTTAAATGTGGTCAGATTATGCTGCATCTTTTCAATTCCAATATTTAGCATGTTCTCGGTTATATGATATAGTCTAATTTTGATTTTTCGGTTTACAACAGCTATGATTGAACTGGATTGTGATATCAAGATACGGGATACATATACGTATTATGGAGTGTTAAAGATTTTAAGTAAAGAAATTAGCTCCACTTTCTTGCCTTATAAAGACAAAGGAAGCTTTGAAAACGTACAAACAGCTAGTTGAGCATCATGACGATCACATATTGTGCTGCCATCATCTTGTATGCTATCAAGATGAATGGTTACTTCCAGTAGAATATTCTAAAAACGTTCTAACTTATTTTAGAGAAAAGATGAAGTAGGAAAATAGTTATTTAAACCAAACTAGGAATACGTGGTTCAGTTACATTAAAGAAGATTTCTTTAAGATCTTCCAGGATGTTGTTTGTATATTGGCTAAGAAAGTATTTACACGCAATATCCAAAAAAGTCTATATTCATTACTAATTTCGATGGGCAAGTAAAATTTTTATCCTACTCAACTCACATCAATGTTAATGATGTCAATCTATAAAATAAACAATTTTAGTAAAAAAGTAAATAGAATATTGTTACATGCATCTTAGCAAGTAAAAAATAATTGAACAAATGTAGGGTAAAGACTTCCTACTAAAAATGTTTTTTTTTTTATAGATTGGAATCATTAATAGCAACTCTCATTTGTCTGTTTCATGCATCTAAATCGGGTAAAAAAATTACCCACACATTGAAATTAGTAATGAATATTGACTTTCTCGGATATAGCGAGTAAATACTTTCTTGATCTATATACAAACAACATTCTAACAAATCTTACAAAAATCTTCTCTAATATAACTAAAGCACAGATGCTTACTTCAGTTTGAATAACTATTTTCTCACTTTATTTTTTCTCTAAAATAAGTTGGAACATTTTTAAAACATTCTACCACAAGCAACCATTTATCTTGGTGGTATACAATATGATAGCAACACAACATGTGATCGTCATGATTAGAGGTGTGCATGGGCCGGGCCGGGCCCATAAAAAATTTTTGGCCCATTTTCAAGGCCCGGGCCCGGCCCGGCCCGAAATATGGGCCTATAATTTTGTCCAAGCCCGGCCCGAGAAAAAAATGATAGGCCCGAGCCCGGCCCGGCCCGGCCAGGCCATATTAAAAAAAAATTTACTTTTTTTTATTAAATAAAAAAACTTTAAAATATAATAAATCAAATGCATTTAAAACATAAAAAAAATATTAAAAAAATGGGACTAAAATAATTCTTAAAATAATATATAAATTTAAAATATAATAAAAATAATTATATTAAAATTAAAAATTGAAATAAATTAGAACTAAATTATATTAATAACAAAAATTTTACAATATCAAAATAACATTAAAAACAATAAAAAAACCTAAAGTAAAAAAACTAAAGTTACTTAAAATTTAAAATAAAAAATTTAAAAATAATTTAATATTAAAATCGGGCAAGGTCGGGCGCCGGGCCTGTGCCAAAAATCTTGCTCGAGGCCCGCCCGCTTTCTAAACGGGCCTCTTTTTTTGCCCAAGCCCATTTTTCGGGCCTATATTTTTACCCAAACCCTCCCATTTTTCGGGCGAGCCTTCGGGCCGGGCCGGGCCGCCCGGCCCATGCACACCTCTAGTCATGATATTCAACTAGTTGTTTGTACGTTTCCAAAGCTTCCTCTTTGTCTTCATAAGGCAAGAAAGTAAAGCTAATTTCTTTAATTGAAATCTTTAATACTCCATAATATGTATACGTATCTTGTACCTTGATATCTCAATCTAATTCCACTATAGTTGTTGCAAACCAAAAATAAAAATTAAACAAGATCATATAATTAAGAACATACTAAACATTGAAATTGAAAAGATACAGCATAGTCTGAGCACATTTAAAGACCATCGTTGAAAAATATAAATACAGTCTAAAAGTAAAAATATTGAGAATATATAACAAAATTGACATTACTTTTCACTGTTGAGGCATTGTAACAAAAAAAAAATGAATAAATTATTCATAGATTTTCAGAAACAACTGATTTAAGAAAAAGTGGGACTCTATCTCAAAACATTAAAATAACAATATTCATTTAATACGAATTACAAGAACAAATTTACAATGATTATATAATTTTTACATATTCCTTACCTAGTTTTAGTCGATTTTGACTATCTGATTAAAGCTTCAAATAATTGAACATACAAAAATGGCGGTACCCTACTCAACTCACTCTCTAAGTTAATGATGTCCATCTATAAAAATAAACAATTTAAGTAAAAATTAATAACAAAAGTAAACAGAATATTATAATAACAAATATTAAAATCTTACTCCTGATTTTTCGTTGTAATGACGATAAATATTAGAGCAATACCCAATAATTCACCCATAGAAAACATCTTACGTAGGTAACCTTCAAACCGTTTCTGTTTAATTGCTTTACGCTTCAAGAGATGATCTAAATTTACAATAAAACGGAACTTATCTCCAAACTAAAGGAGCATCCAATAAAAACTGGTGATTTACGTGTTTCTATCCATTTGGACGTCGGCAAATAAGTCAACAAAAAATTTATGAAATTAATGAAATAGAACTTTTGAATTATCAAACTTTAAAATAAATATATGAAAGATGAAATCAACTTACAAGATTTGAAAATTGAGCAGAGTAAACAAAATAACAATTCAGACATTATATTGAAATTCTTATAATTTCGAATAACAGATTCAAATGACAAATTGATGATGTAGTTTATCAAATATTTGAACTCATCAATATCAACTCTTATTTGTTTGTTACATGCATCTAAATCGGGTAAAAATTTTATTCGAGCATCAAAATTAGTAATGAACATAGACTTTCCCGAATATTGCCTATAATTGATTACTTTTTTTGGCACATATGCAAGCAACATCCTAAATGATTTTACCGAAATCTTTACTACTATAACTAAACTACGTATACTCACTTCGATTTGAATAATTATTTTCTCATTTCTCCATCTTTTCTCTTAAATAAGTAAAACATTTTGATAACATTTTACCGCAAGAAACAATTTATCTTGATAGTATATAAGATAATGGCAACATAATATGTAATCGTAATAATGTTCAACTAGATGTTTGTACACTTCCAAAGCTTTCTCTTTTATCTTTATAAGCCAAAAATGTGCAGTTAATATATTTGCTAGAAATCTTTAATACTCCATATCCCGTAGCTTGATATTACAATCCAATTTCATCATAGTTACTGTAAACCAAAAATAAAAATCAGACTAAATCATATAACCAAAAACATGCTAAACATTAGAATTGAAAAGATGCAGCATAATCCTATCACATTGAAAGACTATCGACAGAGCTTAAAAGCAAAAATATTTAAAATATATACATACATCTTAAGTTACATACCACCTTGACTTCACCTGATTAATTGTTTTTATTATTATTAGAACTATATAAAATTTAGGTCAATGTTTGGAACACCTACCATCTACCACCTAAATCCCATCCTCTTAAGTTACATATTTATTTTTATTAGAATTATACATACTAATGAATACTGCTAACAGTAATTGTGTCTGAATCAGGCTTCCTTTGGATCACCAATTAACACCAGTGTGATGGAATCTTAAAGAATAACACCTTTTTACTGGAGTTTTTGGGTGTTCGGAACACCAATAGTGAGGCACGTTTGGAAAGCTTCACCTCACCGAAGCTCCAATTTTCAACTGGAGCTTAAAGCTCCAATGAAAAAACAGCAACCCCAGTCAACCTGATTTTTTACAATTTTAACATTTTATCTAATGTATATTTGTACTGCAGATTTTTTTTTAATAGTAATTATATATTTATTACCATTATAAAATTAATATTAATTAATTAAAAGTAAACATTTTAATAAACATATTTTATTAAATAAATTTATAAATTTACATATTTTTCATAATTTTGTAAAAGTAAAATAATTTAAAAATCCCACTGTTTTATTTTTACCCAGTTAAAATTTTAAAGCTGTGTTTGTAGCATTTTATCTTTTTTTGTCCTTCCTAATAAATCCCATAAAGCAACTTAAAATAAAACAAAGAAATCATAATAAAATTTATAATATAAAAGTAAATAATTATAAATAGTTAAATATAAACCTAAAATAAAATATCTAACTATATAAATAAAGTAATAATAAATTGAACAATTATAGCTAAATATAATTATAAATATATAATTAGCTTTGAAATATTAAATAAAATAATAAATCTTTGATTTCTTTCTCAAATTTTAATTATTTTTAATTAAATTATTATTAGACATTAATTTTAGTTATTTACTTGAAATAATTAAAGTCTTATCATTTTATTTTTCATATTTGAGAACTAAAACTAGATTTTAAATGCCAACTAGATTTTAAGTATATCTGTTAATACATACTTTATCCAACTAAATTATACATTTGAGTGAAAATTATATTATTTATAAATTTCTCTCTCCTTTTTATAAACAAAAATAACTATTTTTATAATTTACCCTTGTTATAAAATAATATTTAACAATAAAAATTAAAAATAATTATCATTTTATCTAATAAATAATTTAAATTGATTATATAATTCATTAAAATATTTATAATAAAATATTGAAAGATACATTTTAATATTTTATTAAATAAATTTATAAATTCACATATTTTAATAATTTTAAAAAAGTAAAATAATTTAAAAAACTTCTATTATATATCAATTTTAATCTGATGTCCTTAATAATCATTTTTTATTCTCACCTCATCACTACACCTGCGTTTGAATTTAAACACACACTCCACTATTATTTTTAATCTCACTGTTACAATATTTAATCTTACCGCTACAATATCTAATCTCACTACTACCGCTATTTTTAACCTCACCGGAAGTAAACACACCGCCCAACCAAACTAAGCCTCAATGACACAACAATATCTAACCAACTCAACAGTTTAATAGCGGTGTTCAAACGGTTACTGCTAGCATTAAGCACTGAAACGAACTTGAAGCCGAAGAACATTAAACAAGTACATTGGAAGTATGGTGCATACATAACAAGCAAACCAGTGGGACGGCGGCGGAGCCGACTAAAGGCTGGAGCTGAGAAACTGACAGAGGAAGCGGGAGACCGACGGGCAGCGGCACTGGAGGTCACTGAGCGAGGTGGGGGTGTCGTCTCTGTAAATGTGTGAATGGGTTGGTGGGGGAACTGAGGTTGCAGAATTTGCAGAAGGAAGAGAAGCAAAAAGCACGATGTTGTACCTCAGATCTCACCGGAGTTGGTGAGCGGCACTTAGGGGAAGGGGACGGGGAAGGGGAAAGGGAATTAGAGGATCGGGGAGCGGAGGCGAGGGTAGGGTAGGGGAATAAGGCCTAAGGGGTATGTTAAAACTTTTAGGTTAAAATAATCGGCTAAAATTTTCTATTAGTCCCTGTATTTTATGAAAATTTTGGATTCAGTCCAATACTTTAAATTGGGTAGGACTTAGAGTGCTGGGGTTGTCCCAAAACTTAATCCGTCAACAAAAATGAGATGGAACAAAAAATAAATAAAAATCAAGGACATGGTGGAGTTATAACCATTGCCATTTGCCAATAAGGGTGTAAAGAATTAACTAGTTACATCATGAACTTCACTTATCTTGTGCTTATTTTGCTTACACGTGAAATGAAAATTTAGATAAAGCAAAATTATACTTAATATCATATTTGGTATTTGAATTTATTTTTTAAAATTTGGTATTAAAATTTTTTCCATTTGGTATTTAATTTTTTTAATTTAGTATTTAAGTTTTTTAGGTTCATTTCAATACATATTCTTAATTTGATACCTAAACTTTTTCTTTGGTCCAATTTGACACTTATATTTGTCTGATGCTATACAAATTACCTTAGAGCACTAACGGCTTTAGTTTTTTTATAAGGTGACAAAAATATCTAGTGTATGAACATGTAGTAGAAGATATGAAATTTAATGACAATAATGGTTACATTTATTTGAAGTTTCCTTATGTTCAAATTTTACTTAATGAAAGGAAAATTGGAGGAAACAATAGTTTTAATAAATTCATTAAATTAAAATTAAATTAAACTAAAAGTAATAAAACATTTGAAATACAAAAATAAATTTCATATTACTATATTGGAGTATTTGTATACATTTGACAAGTTTGAGTACCAAATTAGAAAAAAAAACTTAAATACCAAATCAAAAAAATATCAAATTTTAATAACAAATTAGATAAAAGAAATTTAAATACCAAATTAAAAAAATTAATATCATTACGTGTTGCATGATTGATTACACCACTTTATACATATACCCTTATATTGTTTGAGATACTGTATGAAATTATCATTCAATTGAATTTTTAAGTTTGATATTAAAAATTTTAATTTCCTGCAATAAGTTTTCAATAATCCCTTCCTAATTCATTCTTTATAAAGGAGGATAAATATATTTAAATATGTCTAAACTTACATCCTTTTATATTGATAAAGTTGATTATAGCAAATGTTCACAACTTATAACTGATATAATATATAGACTTTTATTTAGCATTGATTCTTAAAAATATTTTTGAGATCCTAAGTAACGATAAATAAATTAAAATTTAAAGTCAAAAGTACTTAAATCCAAACATAAAACTGAATTTTTTATTTTTTTCTTTTGAAAGTAAAGTGATTTTGAGTCAAATAATATTTTTCACCCTCATTTATAATCTGAAGTATTTTATGTAATATTTATATGAGAAATATATAATCATTTCCCTTTTAAGTTTTTTTCCTTGAATTTGTAATGATTATATTTTATTATTTAAAATAGAGTTTATATATTCAAATTGAATTTTACAAACAGTTAACATTAATTACATAAAAGAACGTTTAAATTTTAAATTGTATATATCAAAATTGGGTTAATAATAGTTTATCTCCTAAAATTGTCTAAAACTACTTGGTACCTAATTTGTATTATAGCACTTATGTTGGTACGTCCGTACTAACACCATTAGCTTATGCGAATATGACATTAATAACTAATTCGATGGTGCCACATTACAACGTCTTAGTATGGCACGTGGTAAACATAAACTAGAAATATTGAACAAGTACAATTTTTTTTCACATAAAAAATAAATCTGGACAAATTGTTGGATACATTTGAATCTAGACACGTCTGGATTAATTCTATATGTATTTTTTAGCAATTTCATATGTATTTTTTTATTTTTTTATAAAAATATCAAGTTATTTATATTGTTATTTTAAAATTAAAAATATAAATTAAAATAATAATAACAAAAAAAATTTACATCAAAATGAATTTAGACAATAAGTTATCTAGATTCAAACGCCTCTCGACAACCATTTGTCTGTGTTCTAGTTGTTTTTTACTGCATTACTATTTAAATAAAAATACAGAGCTGACAGTGGAAGAGCTTTCTTTACAAGGTGGTATTGTTAGAAATGATCAAGGAATCGTCAGTCTTACATTGTTAGTTGTTTGCCAAACTTTCGCTTGATTTTGGATACACTATCATCTTTCAGTCTTTGGGATAGTGTTTTTTTTTAACCGCATCACTTCACTTCTTGTATTTGCTCATTTTTTTAAATACATGGTCATGATGTGAGTTCTTTCTTTTTATGCTCGCAATATGTTCGCCATTTGTCCTCTTAGAAATCTTCATTTTTAGTTCTGGTATCTCAGTTCTTGTTTTGGAACACTGAATTCATTGAAACACAATCAATTTTTGTTCCAGTAATAGTTAGAACAGTGAGAATAATGAGATATTCATTTGTACGCATCTCCCTCTTCGAGCCTCGTATGATATTTTGTACTTGTTTAAATTACTGAAGGGTTGATATAAACTCTGAAATGCTATAGCTTGGGACCCAAAAGAGACAAAAGAGAAAAGCTTATTGCCTGCGTAAATGCCCGAATAGAGAGGGAGAGCCTATCATACGTCAAGTATAAAAAGTACCAACGACCATTCACAAAGACTTAGATGCAAGTCAACAATGGTTTGAGAAATGGGTGAGAGACTTATGTTATTGCATGGGATTCATTTTTCCACATCTTCTGTTTCAAGTCTCAAATGACAATTTAACTCTGTAATAGCAGAAAGGTTGGTCTGAAATGCGATTGCTTTGGACCCAAAACAGAAAGGCGCTTTTAGCCTGTGTGAATCAAAAGGGACAGTGTATCATACGTCAAGACTGAAAGGGGCAAAGGTCTCTTGACCTTGAATGGGGCTAACATAAATTACTATAATACAAAGACTTCAACTTTGGAGTGAAAAATGGGTGAGACTTTTAATAGTTAGTTCCTATATATAGGGAGAAGCTTATTGCCTGCGTGAATGTCCAAGTCAAGAGGGAGAGCCTATCATAAGTACAGTATAAAAGTTGCCAAGGAAATTAATGGAATAACATAAACTAATAGAATGCAAAGACTTAAGAGGGATAGATTTATGTTACGTCACTGAATCCATTTTTCCACATCTCCTGTTTGTAGTCTTACAGTGTTTCTATTTGAGGGTTGAAAGACTTAATAGTTAGTTTGATCGTACGGGCTACTGCAATTAACCTCTATATAACGGTCATATCATGTCTGTTACTTGCATGCAGAGCATTTTTAATCATGAAGAGTTTAACCTTGCTTGCTCCCTTACTCTTGTGTGTTACTTTACTATGTTCTTCTCTTCATGTTGCTTCTGATTCTGCAGCAGAAGCATTGGCAATCCTCAAATGGAAAGCCAGCCTTCAAAGCCAAAACCATTCTGTTTTGCTTTCCTGGAATACTTCCAACAACCCAAATACCAAAACAAGTCCTTGTGCTTGGTTTGGAATCCATTGCAACCATGCTGACAGTTTTACAAAGATTAACCTCACTGGCTATGGTGTAAAAGGTACGCTCCATTCATTTCCATTCTCATCTTTGCCTAATCTTGCAGAGTTGGACCTTAGCACCAATGAACTTTATGGCATAATCCCACCTAAAATCAGTCAGCTCTCCAAACTCACCTACCTCGATTTATCCTTTAACCAGTTCTCTGGGCAAATCCCACCTGAAATTAGCCACCTTGTACATCTTCAGACCCTCCACCTTGCTGGAAATCAGTTGAACGGCTCAATTCCTCGAGAAATTGGTCAGCTCAAATTTCTCACTGACTTTGCCTTGTGTAGCAACAAGCTAAATGGTTGCATTCCTTCTTCTCTCGGTAAACTAAGTCGACTTGTTTCCTTGCTTCTCTATAATAATTCCCTTTCTGGTCCCATTCCTCCAGAATTGGGAAACCTTAGGAATTTGGTTGAAGTTTACCTGGACACCAACCGTCTAACTGGTCCCATCCCTTCCACATTTGGAAACTTGAGAAAACTGAGCGTGCTTAACATGTTTAACAATAGTCTTTCAGGTTCCATCCCCTCTGAGTTAGGGAATATGGAATCTCTTTCTGAAATAAGCCTTTATCACAACAATCTATCTGGCTTGATCCCTACCTCATTCGGTGACTTGAGACTTCTTAAACTTGCCCGCCTTTATGAAAATCAACTCTCTGGTCCCATTCCTGAGGAGGTAGGAAACTTGAATTCTCTTGTTGACCTAGAGTTGAGTGAAAACCAACTCAATGGCTCTATTCCTGCTTCACTTGGCAATTTGAGCAACTTGGAAATTCTGTTCCTCCGAGACAACCGACTCTCAGGTTCCATTCCTAATGAAATCGGAAACTTGATGAAGTTGATCGTGTTAGAACTAGACCACAACAATCTGACAGGAAATTTGCCGCAAGGCATTTGCCGTGGTGGATCACTCGAATACTTCACAGCAAATGACAACCAGCTTACCGGGCCAATCCCTCAAGGGTTGAAAAATTGTACTAGCTTGAAAAGAGTCTACCTTGAAAGAAACCAACTCAGAGGAAATATATCTGAAGATTTAGGCGTTTACCCAAACCTAACATTCATTGCATTAAGTGACAATGAACTTTATGGTGAAGTATCTCCCAATTGGGGATTGTGCAGAAGGTTACAGAGCCTATCTATTGCAAGGAACAATCTCAGTGGTACAATACCAGCTGAGATTGGAAACTCACGTCAGATACACAGGCTTGATCTTTCTTCAAATCATTTAGTTGGGGAGATTCCAAAGAAAATTTCAAAGTTGACATCTTTGCTTTATCTTTATTTGAATGGGAATAAACTTTCTGGTAGTGTACCCCTGGAACTAGGACTTATGTCCAAGCTTTTGTATCTAGATTTGTCTGCAAACCGATTGAGCAAGTCCATCCCAGAAACTATAGGGAATCTGTCCATGTCATTCTACTTGAATTTGAGCATCAATCAGTTTAGCCGAAGAATTCCAATTCAAGTAGGCAAGTTAACTAGTCTGGTTCATCTAGATTTGAGTCACAACATGCTTTCAGGGGAGATTCCAGGGGAATTTCAAAGTTTGCAGAGCTTGGTGACACTAAACCTTTCTCACAATAATCTCTCTGGTGAAATCCCAGCCTCTTTGGAGAAGCTCCGAGGCTTGTACACTGTTGACATTTCATATAATGACCTCGAGGGTCCCATTCCCAACTGCCAAGCATTTCTAAATGCTTCAGTACAAGATTTGGGAGGGAACAAAGGATTATGTGGCAATGCTAGAGGATTACCGCCTTGCACACCTTTTTCTAAGAAGGGTCACAAAAACAACAAAGCCCTTTTAGTAGTTATGTTCTCTCTTTTACCGGTTTCTTGTCTCTTGATTGCATCAATTGCGTTGTTGTTTGCCTTCAAGAGGAAGAAAGATACAGATGAAGAAAGACAAAGCAATGCAAGTGATGAAATATTTTTCTCCGTAACTCCCTTTAATGGAAGAATATTGTATGAAGAGATCATTAGAGCCACCAAAGACTTTGATGCTCAATATTGCATTGGGAAGGGAGGATATGGAAACGTATACAAAGCAGAGCTGTCATCAGGAGATGTTGTAGCTGTGAAGAAATTCCACCCGTTGCATACCGGTGAAATGGCAGATCAAAGACAGTTCCTAAATGAGGTAAGGGCATTAGTAGAAACAAGACACAGAAATATCGTGAAGTTCTACGGATTTTGTTCCTCTGCAGGTCATTCCTTCTTAATATACAAGTACCTTGAAAGGGGTAGCTTGGCTTCAGTTCTCAGTAAGAATGAAGAATCTAAGAAATTGGACTGGAACAAGAGGGTGAATATTGTCAAAGGTGTTGTTAGTGCCCTCTCCTATTTGCACCATGACTGTTCACCGCCCATTGTTCATCGAGATATAACAAGCAACAACATTTTGCTTGATTTGGAGTATGAAGCTCACCTTTCAGACTTTGGCACTGCTAAGCTTCTCAATCCAGACTCATCCAATTGGAGTAATATTGCTGGAACATACGGATACATCGCACCAGGTGATTTTTCATTTTACTTCCATTGATGACATAGCATAGAGGATAATATTTGTTATCAACTATTATTTCTTTTTCTTTGCAGAGCTTTCCTACACCATGCAAGTTACTGAAAAATGTGATGTGTTTAGTTTTGGTGTGCTGGCATTGGAATTGATAGTCGGGGCATATCCGGGTGAATTTCTCTCTAATCTATCAATTTCAACAGCAGAGAGCATTTCACTAAACAATGTGTTAGATCAAAGTCTTTCGCCTCCACTGCCAGAAGTTGTGAAAAAACTCGTATTCATCCTGAATCTGGCTGTTTCATGTTTAAATATCAATCCAAAATCTAGGCCAACCATGCACACTGTTTCCCAGCTGGTGTTCGACCACATCTAGTCCCATCTAGGACTCTTTGATCTTCATCTATGACACCACCTTAGAAACGTTTGGTAGTTGTTGCAATGTTATTTCTTTAGCTTTTTTGTAGTTATAATGGGTTAATGGATTAGCATTTTGGTACCCTTAATTACCTTTTTCCTTGAGAATTGCTACTAGCTTGTTGGTGGTGCAACAAGAGTTGTTTCCGATATTTGTCTGTAACAGTTTATCATAAATTGTATTCTAGTATTATCTTTTCAAAGGTTTCACCCTCTAATATTGATTGGGTCCTTCAAAGAGCTAAGCCTTTCGAAGCTTTCAACACGCTCCCTATTGCTATTAATCCAAGTCCTATTGTCTCATATTAGTCCTACATCAATTAAAGGATTCGCTAATCTATTTATATAATGCTCTCAAATTTTAATGTCTTCCCCATTCTTTTTCTCTAAAGGGCCATACCTATATCAACTATCACTTGTATTTGATGGAGTGATTTTCTTTTAATTGAATCTACTTGACCAGCCTCCATTAACTCCTACCTTGAATTAACTTAAATGTAGGACTCAAAGGATGGATGAGGATGTTCTTTGAAAATCTACCTCGCTTTCTTCAATTATAATACCCAACCCAAAATAAAATCTAATTACCCTTTTAGGATTTTTTTTTTTTTAATAAAGCCTATTATGAAAAAAAAATTGCAATAGGTGGATTAAAAAGAAAGATAAGAGAACAAAATTTGGGGAAAATGGAGGATGGAAATTGAAGTTCTAGCCATAAATTCCCTGTTTTTATTGTTTAAAGAAATATTTATTAGATTGCTACAATTTGATGGAATTATTTGAAAGAAAATTTCTTAGTGAATTCACTTTATAAAATTATTAGGTTTTATTTTATCATCTATTAAGAGATATAAGTATGATTTTTATTAGATTGAAGGTTCAGTAGATTAATCATAGCTTTCAACACATCAATACTTAATAAACTAATTTGCACATTCAAGCCTATATAATTAAGTATAAATAGTTAATAAAAAAAAGTTAAACTATCGAAATTATCCGAGCTTTCTTAAGTTACAAGCCCATCAACGTAGTTACATACTATAAGATTCGAAACATTTATATATATACAAAATAGCTACGAAATGATTCGAGTTGAGTTGAAGAAAATGAATGCTTAAACTCAAGTTTACTAAAACTTCCGTCTGAGACATGCACACGAAAACAAACATAATCATACATTGAATAATATATGCTCAATAATACTAACATAATTTGAACTCAATTGTAAACGTAATAAAACTGAATAAACAAATAAGTAAAAAAGATTGAATATGTTATTCATTAGTCATTTCAATATCAACATTAATATGCATATACCTATAAACCACTATTCCTTTAGAAGGTTCATAATCATTTATCATTCCAACATGTTGATATCCACATTCTTGCTTGCTTACAAATCACATTTATCTTGATGCGCCTCAAGGTATTTGCATTTATTTTTACTATATCAATTTCATATATCATATTTCCATTATTATCAAATTTTACTGATACAAATGTTTGACGTATAATTTCACATTTTAGCCTCTATTAACATAATCGAACTTAAAAACGGATACTCAGGTCAATCCATCAACACACCAGTATATGCAACGAAGTGCTGATCATGCATAAATGCACCAATCCCGCCAACTACACTAGGATACGCTCATACCCTCAAGGAATTTGAGCTGACGATGACAATTTGTTATCGATCCTCAAAAAATTAAAGAACTATCGCAACAGACCCTATGACATGCCAACTATACGTCGACTCTATTCGACAACGTTAATAGGGTAATTTCATTTCTAAAGAACCCATATCATTAAGAAAGCATATACATATATAATCAATTTACCAAATGATCGCAAAACACATAGTCCGGTATATACATACCTTTAAAATACCATTTCATTTATAGTTTACCATTTTTGAACATTTTATGAATAAACATATTTATATAATTATTTAATGAACTCAAATTATGAGAGTACAAATCAGATTTTCTATTCTTAATGCCATTGGCCTTACCATTGCCTTTCGATGTCTCAATGTTGTCTATAGCTATGTATGAAAAATTCAAATACGAGGAATTCATTAGTTATGCATTTCAGACATAAAAACATGATGGTTAAACATGAATTCATTTCAATCCTTACAAGCCCTTATATTCGAAACAATTGTATCTCGCAATTCATCTAATCGAATTTAAATCGGACTAACAAATATAATACAAGAACTTCCTACAACCATTTTTTATTATCAAACCTCAAGTTTTCATCCCTTACAATTAAGTTATTAATAACACATAATTTATCAATTTTCTAAGTTTGATTCAAGTTTAATTTGACACTTTTTACTAAAATTTTAACATATTCTACTAAGATCTTAATTAACATCAACATGCATGAAATTAAATCTTTAACCTCAAATATTCTTAAGTTTTTCCATCAATGGAAAACCATATAAAAGCTCACTAATTCACTAGATTAACTAATGGGTTCTTAACAATTATTCGCTATTAACAAAAATCCTATTGAAATTCAAAGAAAAGAACTCGCTAATGCTTGATGCATGGTGCAGCAATGGTGGCTTGATGAAGAATTCTTCTTTCTTTTGTTTGTTTGTCTCAGCCGATTAAGGAAGACGAGAATTGAATTTTCTCTTTCATCCGACTACTTTCATATTTATAGGCATAATTAGCATAACGCTTGACATAATTATTTCACTAATCCATGGTTAATCGACCCATAATATTAGTTAGTGGAAAATGATTGATATAGCTTTTACTTAAATATTAACATGAATTAACAATGATTTTATTACTCCTAAAGTCCTTGACATAATTATACTCAAGCCCCTTAAATATATATATTTAATTCCCCAATTAAAACCACTTTTTAATTTAGTCTATATACTATAATTATCAATTGATTCAAGTTAATTCTGCTAAATAATTTAATTTTTCAATTCCGTAATTCACACCTAAATGGTCTATACTAATTTCTAGCAACTTGTTTTAAGAAATTTAACCCTAAAATTGAATTTATTGGTGTCAATAAAATTAAGGGTCGTCATAATCTCCCTTTATTGACAAAGATGTCAAAGAGACTTCTTCTCGCCTTATGATCTTCTTTAAATCAATCCAGCAAAATGCATAAATATCCAATAAAGTAATAAGGTTTAAGAACAAAATCAAACACAACCACAATTAGCTTCAAGTATGCATAGTACATCTGGTCAGCAAAGGCAGTTATCAACAACTAAATCAATAGCATATTTAATGATATCATTTTTTCCCATGCCAGTTCATAGTCTTGCTCTTTTTCGAAGGAGTCTCCCTTTAAGAGATACAACCTACTCTATCAAACATCTTATTTTATTGAATATTATTAATCTCTTACTCAAAATTAGGAATAATTCAATTCAGGTTTTGTTCAATATATTGTAATCTATGCAATCGCATCTATGTCTTTATTTCTAAAAGTCAATCTAGTTCTGATAGCCAAGATAAATTATCTCTCCAATTAGCATTATAGAGGACATAATAATCCTAAACATTTGTCATTTTCTCTTTTTGATGACTATGCATCATTTAGATGAATTAATAATATAAGTTTCTTTTGCATTATAATAAATTCCTGTAATGCAAATTAATATTAATTAAACCTCTCATTTTTCATGTAAAAACTATTGAGAATAAAATATAAAAAATATTAAATAGTGATATTAAAATTTTATTAGTTTAAAGTAACTAAAAATATTACAGGTAAATTGCGGTGAATAATTGGGCCAAGGGCACAATTTCTAACAAAAAGTACATTCTTAGGTTTGAATGAAGCTCTCTTATATTTTCCTTTAACATAAGCTTCACATATTTTGTCATTTTCAAAGGATAGCTTGTGCAATCCAACAACTAAGTCTTTCATAACAAGTTTAGAAATAACATTCTATTGGAAAAATTGATTAAGAAAACGGTTATTTTAGATACAACAAAAGTTTAATTTTTTTTTTTAAATTGAGCCGTTTTGTAATTTATAGCAATAAATTTATTGACCGAAATAGTACATGTGCTTTGTATGAGGCGATTAAGTTGATCCCGACTTTTAACCGAACTACCTTCTTCACTATTCTTGAACCACGAATTGCCTCGAGTGTAGGCTTGAGCAATATAAATCAATTCTCTAAATGAAAATTTTCAATTAACTTTCAGTAGGTAAGTTCATTTCTCTCTTTCACCAGTAACTATATGCATTTTTTTCTAGAAAATAGAATTTATTCTTGTTAAATAAATTTTCATTATTTTCTCGTAGAATAATCAAATTATATTATATGTGTGTAGATTGTTTAACTAGTAGCTCTTATTTATAGAGAAAATGTATAAAAGTTCTATTTAAATAATGTCTAATTAAATAATAATATTTTAATAAAAATACAATACTCTAGTAGAACGATAGTACAGGGGTGGTGACACCCTTAGTAAAACACTAGGGTTTGCCGCCACTTACATGGTATAAGGCCAAGTTGGGTTTTTCTTGTGAGTCTAATTTTATGTGTTTCTTGCACTTTAATCCAACACTTATAATTTATCCAACCCAAAATCTATTTTCTAAAATATTAATTAATTAATTTTTCAATAAAATTATTTTTTAAACCCAATTCTAATTCCGCTAAAATCATTTCAATTTTATCATATCAGAATTTATGAGAAAATATATTTAATTGTTCGATTCAACAAATCTATGGTGACTAATTAATTCAATTCGTACTTCAAACTCTAATAATTTAATTGTAATTAAATAAATAATAATTTGAAGAAATCAAATTAATTCCTATGTCATTTTTGTACTTAGCAAAAAAACGCATTCACTGTGAATAGTGATACATGCGATCCATTTTTATTACTTCATCATTTTCATTCATTCCATATTATTGGTTCTGCATGCAATTCGTTTATGGTTATCTCGAACTAGAGAGGAACCAATTGAGCATATATAATTAGGTTCAAATCATTTGTAATTAGGTTCTAATTTTTCGTCTATTAATTATAACATTATTCAGTAAAGAAGTCATTCCACTAAAGTTTCATGACTAAGCTCTCCTGTATTATATACCATTGCTAAAGTCACTCATTGAGCGCTCGTCCAATGACTTTATTATAAGTGTGTTAAACTTATAGGATATTCTCAATCTCTTTGGGATAAATCGGTTCTCCTAATATGACTATATTTTATCTCATGGTAAGTATTACATCTTCTTTTATGAAAAGCCAATTACTAATAAATATTAATTAAATTATTTATACAAATACAAATGACTCATGACCACACTACTTTTCATCTATCATGTAATGTCGATGAGAGCATATCATTTACCCTTTAATTGGGCTATAAATTCCACTGTTGTGAAATGATGCTACATACTGCAGAAGTTGTATACCCAATGCATCAGCTTTTAGTTCCTTACCTATTTGAACTTAAACTTTCACTTATATAAAATTATACAAGTTATGCATATATAGTTCATCATCCACTCAAGATTGAGGTATGCCACACTCTGAAAGCCACAGGTGAATAGATTCATAAACGGATCTAAGATTTATTTTACTTGGGTCCTATCTAATCTATTGCCAGTCCAATCAGTCACATCCATGTATCTATCTTTTGGGATTTAATTCGCTTCGATATCCAAGACAATGTATCTCATCAATTGAGCTTGATAAATTTTATATTAGTCTTTTAAGTAATTTGCTCAATTCCAATTAGACTAAGAATAAGTGTAGATTATCTACTAATATAAGCTATCTTTTCGCATTACGATCCTACCACACAATGTTGCTTAATATAGTTAAACGTTAGATAATCAGTAATGTACAGACCAATTTTGGTCCCCAAAATATAACCCATACCCATTAAGCCAATTACAAAACCAACCCAACCAAACCCATTACATTAAACCTTAAGACCCAAACATTTAAACCCAAAACCCACCGCACCAACTAACCTAACACTTAACCCATTAACCCACTAACCTAATATTACCAAAGCCCATGATTTACTAAACCCGAATGGCCCAGTTTAAACACCCAAGCCCAACAAATCAAATCCTAACCTAGGGTTTCAGATTTTCTCAAACCCTAGCCACCTAATCTCCCCACTTGCCCACTTGCGCGCAGAATCGCCACCACCGACGTCTGCCTCCTCATCATGTCGACCACCATACCGCTTCCACTCACTACCAACCGCTCCCCATTCCGTCACTGCAAAAGGAAGCACAAAACACGCAATAGGCGTTATCAAATCAATTTTGTAAAGGGCTATAAAAGCCGATTGTAAAAATCAGATAGGAGGTTCCTTTTTTTTGATTTTTTTGTTCTTCTTCGAAATCAAGGAAAACAAGACACAGAACAGTTTCAATAAAGAGATCATACTTTTCAACACTAACAGAATACCCAAGGAAATCTAATCAAAAGCCACAAGACACCGAAATAGAAAATAAAAAACCAATGTGATTTCTTTTTCCTATTTTAAATTTCGTTTCTTTTAAGCCCTTTTTATCTATATATTTATCAAAATACATAAAAACATATTATATTATTAAGTAAAAATATATAAAAAAAAAAAAAAATAAATTTTACCTTCCGCCACCACATCGATGGCGTGGCGCAAGGCCGCACGGCTGAAGCTCCGGTGACCGGCCGACGATCGATCAGGCCCCCTCACGAGCCCTCCTTTTCCCCTGCTCTCCCTTTTTCTCTCTCCCCTCTCTTTTTTTTTCTTTCTCCTCTCCAAAATGATTTTTTCGAGAATCTTAGGCTATTTATAGCCCATCAAAACAGCACCGCTTTGGTGCCGAAATTTAACCCTTAAAACGACGCCAGCCGCCCTTTGGGTCGACGACCACCCACCCACTCGGGATCCGCGTGTTTTTTAAGCGGAGGCTAATTGCGCTTTCAGCCCTCCGCTTTTCCAAAGTTTTATAATTTAGTTTTCGTTTATTTATAAATTGGCCCAAAATTTAATTTGGTTTGCAATCTAGTCACTATTGATGCGCAAATGCTTTGCTCGAGCGGGAATATTACTAATTCGGTCCTCCATCTTTTAGCGCGTGTTGCAATGCGACCCTGCAGCTTATTTTTATTTTGGATTTGGCCCCAAAACTTCGATTTTAATCCAATTTTGGTCCTTTTTCCGTTTATTTTAATTCTCATTTAAATTTTCTTGTATTTTCATATTATAATTATCATTATTATTGTTATTATACATTATTGTATATTTTTATTATACGTGTATATGTATATGTATTTATGTTTAGCGTTTTATCTACTTTATCCTAATATTTAAATGTATGCTATATTATATGTATTTTTTTTATACATATATATATATATATAAATTTTAAATATCATATTTTATATGTTTTTTATATACATTTTAATATTATTAGTTACTTTTATACGCTATTATGTGTATACGCCTAATATTATATTATATATGTTTAATACTGTTATTTATATATGCATATATGTATTTATGTAATTCCCTAATATTTCTTTATATATTATTATTTCTAATGTATGTATATACTTATATATTTATATATTATACATACATATTTTTAATGTTATTTATTGTATACTTCTTTACTACTCATACATTTTTACGTATGTATATATCTTTTTATATTATTAGTTATGTATTTTTACTATTTCATGTATATTATTATATATGTATATCGTATATGTTATGTATATATATTTTCCTCACGTACGTTATGTACATACTTTTAAATATCATTTTATATATACGTATATTTATTACTTTCTCGTATTCTATACTATTGTTACATTTAATCTTGCATGTGTTATTATTGTTTTCTTATTGTCATGTTCGTTAGTCGTTACAATATGTTTCCTAGTTCCTTTATTTATCTTTATTTCACATCAATTGGCTTAGCATTATTTCGAAAATCTTATTCTTGTGTTTTTGAAATAAGTGAGGCAATGTATCGATGTAACATTAGGCCGTAAGTTCCATCGCTATGTTGGGTGGAATTTTTAGGCTCGTGTCAAATTGGTATATCCTTCTCGAAAAAAAACAAATAAATTGAAAATTTCTTCCTTTAATCGGATCACGACTAAATTTTAAATTGAACTCGTATTTTGAAAATCAAGACAATACGTGTTCATGAGATGCCAATTTTGGGCGTCGCGAGGGTGCTAATACCTTCCTCGCGCGTAACCGACTCCCGAACCCTAATTTTTCTCTGGCTTTTAAAGTAGACCTAAACTCGGCCTTTTCTCGTTTTTTAAAGAAAAATCTAATAGGTGTCCGATCACACCTAGGAAAAAGGATCGGTGGCGACTCCCGGTTTATTTTTAAAACCAAATTTCAATTTCCAATTTTCTAATAAATCGTCACAATTTAGCGACCCAAAACCCAAAAATCTTTACGTCGCTACAAGTAAACTAATATTTGCTTTCATTTTGCTTTGTGTGCAAAAATCATTGAATCCTTAAGGGACAAAGTTGCCTCTCATTATCTAGTTTGTGACAATTGGTACAAGAAAGTGAGGGATCATAAATGTAGCTTTGCTTGATAAAGAAGTTTTTGAATTGTTAAGTAACTTTTCAAACACATCCTTAAAACATAATTCATTTTTGTAAAAAAAAAATTGTGTGTCAAGTATGTCATTAAGCTTTTGATGCCCAGAAAGTTAGAAATTGAAGTATGCAAATTCATATTCTTTTGTTCAAATTAAAAAATTTAACTTACATATCATTTACTTTTGTTTCAAAATCACTTTTGGCTTTGGTTAATGATTCATTTTCTCCCTACATCTTTGAATTCATTTTTGGGTGAATGTGTAATTTATCTCTTGAATTTATCCAAAAATATATAATTTGTATTTTCTTTTTGTATATAATTGATATCTGAATTTATATTCAATTGCACACTTTGATACCTCTATTCTGACATTGTTAATTTGTGATGACCATGCACAAGCAACCAATCATATGGTGACACCCATTTGTGAGGCCGAACTGCATTTCAAGAATTAACCTTTAGCAGCTATGGTCTAGAAGCTACAGTTCCATTCTCGTCTTTGCCCAAGCTTGAACAGTTAGGCCTTGGTATAAATTAGCTGAAATTTTTGTAACAATCCTGTCTTAAATCAATCAACTCATGAACTCGCCAACATTGATCTGTCACTATACTCAATACTAAGCTTTTTTTAGTGATACTCACACTAGAATTTTCGTAACACTTAAAAACTAATGATTAGTTTCATTTACCAAAAAGAGGAAAAAAAAACTACAAATGATTTAGGTATAATCTTCATCTATAAAACGTGGGTTTTTTACCTAAACAATATAAAAAATAAAATAAAATATCAAAATAGGCTGTTTCAAAAATTAAGTACCAAAATGGTATATTTGTCTTGGTGGAGGGTGGTGTATAGGCGGCACCACCCTGAATTTCTGACCCAAAACAGTAAAAAATTAAAAAAATAATGATTTAAAAAATTTAGGGACCTGTTATGGAAATTTTCATTTTGAATGGTCACTGAAAAGGAAGGGCAAGGGCAAGGTGCCGCTTGTGTGTGCACCAAACTTTAAATTTGGATAATTCCCTTTTAAGCCCTCCTTGTTTATTATTTTCTTTTTATTCCCCTTCAACTCACTATATTGTATTTAAACAAACTATTAACCTATTTTTGTAGTTAAATAAGCCCTTTACTTATATTTTTTACTCATAAAAGCCCTATATTTTAATATTAAAGTAAATATATATATTTTGAATTTGAAGCTCTTATCTTAATTTTTTGTTGATGCAATAAAAAATTATACACTTTAACATCAACCTAAAATCTAAAAAAATAATCAAAAATTTCAAAAGAGTAGTTAAGAATATCATATATACAAGCACTCTCAAGAAATTTAAAAGTTTTATTTTATTATTTAATAAATTATTCTCATCAAATTTACATCAACATAAGATGTGAATTAGTTGCGGACATTAATATTTAAGACAAACTTGTGGATTATATAGTCGATGAAAGTTGGTAATATTATATAGTTATTTTTAATACTTGGTTTTATTAGGTATAAGTATTTAAAATTTTATTTTTGTAATGTGATACATGCGTAAATATATATATATAATCATATTAGTGAATCTGCTAATACATACTTTATCCGGGTAAAATATGCATTATTAAAATTAAATTAAAATATTAAATAAGAAATAAAATTATAAAACAATATGTTATTTGGAAAATAAATATTATTGTAATGAGATACATGTTTTATTAGGTATAAGTATTTAAATTTTTATTTTTGTAATGTGATACATGGCTAAATATATATATATATATATATATATATATATATATATCATATTAGTGAATCTGCTAATACATACTTCATCCTGATAAAGTATGCATTTAATAACACATGAAAGATGTGGACATTAATATTTAAGGCAAACTTGTAGATTATATAGTCAATGAAGTTGGTAATATTATAAAGTTATTTTTAATACTCGGCTTTATTTGGTATAAGTATTTAAAATTTTGTGAATTAGTTTATATTTTTTTTAAATAGCTTTACTTTGGATAAAACATACTTACTTTAATATTAAAATATAGGGCTTTTATGAGTAAAAACCATAAGTAAAAGGCTTATTTAACTACAAAAATAGGTTAATGGTTTGTTTAAATATAATATAGTGAGTTGAAGGAGAATAAAATGAAAATAATAAATAAAGAGGGCTTAAAAGGAAATTATCTAAATTTAAAATTTATTGCCGCCGCGGCACCAGTGCCCTCCCTTTTCAGCAGCCATTTAAAAATGAAAAAAATTTCATAACAGGTAACTAAATCTTTTAAATCATTATTTTTTATTTTTTTACTATTTTGGATAAAAAATTCAGTGTACTGCCTCCTATGCACCACCCTCCACCAAGTCAAATGTACTATTTTAATAATTAATTTTTGAAATAACCTATTTTAATATTTTACTTTATTTTTTATATTATTTGAATAAAAAACGCACAAAACGTAGATAGATTGATATCAAATTTCCAATAATAGATGAGCTTACATGTATTTTTTACTGCATTACTACTTGAATAAAAATACGGAGTTGAAAGTGAAAGGGCTTTACAAGGTGGTATTGTTAGAGATGATCAAGGAATCATCAGTCTTGCATTGTTAGTTGTTTGTCAAACTTTGGCTTGCTTTTGGATACACTATCATCTTTCAATCTTTGGGTTAGTGTTGTTTTTAACCGCATCACTTCACTTCTCTTACGACTTCCCGTCTTGAATGTGCTCCTTTTTTTTTTTTTTTTGCGTGGTCAAGATTTCAGCTCTTTCGTTTTCTGCTCGCAATATGTTCGTCATTTGTCCTCTTAGAAATTTTCATTTTTAGTTCCGGTATCTTAGTTCTTGTTTTGGAACCCTGAATTCATTGAAACATTATCAATTTTTGTTTCAGTTATATTTAGAACAGTGAAATATTCATTTGTACACATCTCCCACTTCGAGCCTCGTATGATATTTTATACTCGTTTAAATTACAGGAGGGTTGGTATAAACTCTGAAATGCTATTGCTTGGGACCCAAAGGAGACAAAAGAGAAAAGCGTATTGCCTGTGTGAATGCCCGAAATAAAGATGGAGAGTCTATGATAAGCCAACTATAAAAGATACCGACGACCATTAACAAAGACTTAGATACAAGTCGACACTGGTTTGAGAAATGGGTGAGACTTATGTTACTACATTGTATTCATTTTTCGACATCTTTAACTCTGTAATAGCAGAAAGGTTTGTCTGAAATGCGATTGCTTTGGACCCAAAACAGAAAGAGAGCCGCTTTTAGCCTGTGTGAATCAAAAGGGACAGTGTATCATACGTCAAGACTGAAAGGGGAAAAGGTCTCTTGACCTTGAATGGGGCTAACATAAATTACTAAAATACAAAGACTTCAAATTTGGAGTGAAACATGGGTGAGAGACTTTTAATAGTTATTTTGATCGTACGGGCAACTGCAATTAACCTATATATAGGGAGATAAAAGCTTATTGCCTGTGTGAATGTCCAAGTCAAGAGGGAGAGTCTATCATAAGTACAGTACAAAAATTGCCAACGAAATTAACGGAATAACATAAACTAATAGAATGCGAAGACTTAGAGGGATAGATTTATGTTACTACACTGAATCCATTTTTCCACATCTCCATTTTGTAGTCCTATATGACAGTTGTCTTCTTGACACTAAATCGGCCAACATAAATTATTATAATACAAAGACATAAAACTATGGAGTGAAAAATGGGTGAAAGACTTCTAGTTTTTTTATTCGAGGGTTGAAAGACTTAATAGTTAGTTTGATCGTACAGGCTACTGCAATTAACCTATATATAACTATCATATCATGGTTGTTACTTGCATGCAGAGCATTTGTTAATCATGAAGAGTTTAACCTTGCTTGCTCCCTTACTCTTTTGTGTTACTTTACTATGTTCTTCTCTTCATGTTGCTTCTGATTCTGCAGCAGAAGCATTGGCAATCCTCAAATGGAAAGCCAGCCTTCAAAGCCAAAACCATTCTGTTTTGCTTTCCTGGAATACTTCCAACAACCCAAATACCAAAACAAGTCCTTGTGCTTGGTTTGGAATCCATTGCAACCATGCTGACAGTGTTACAAAGATTAACCTCACTGGCTATGGTGTAAAAGGTACGCTCCACTTATTTCCATTCTCGTCTTTGCCTAATCTTGCAGAGTTGGACCTTAGCACCAATGAACTTTATGGCATAATCCCACCTAAAATCAGTCAGCTCTCCAAACTCACCTACCTCGATTTATCCTTTAACCAGTTCTCTGGGCAAATGCCACCTGAAATTAGCCACCTTGTACATCTTCAGACCCTCCACCTTGCTGGAAATCAGTTGAACGGCTCAATTCCTCGAGAAATTGGTCAGCTCAAATTTCTCACTGACCTTGCCTTGTGTAGCAACAAGCTAAATGGTTGCATTCCTGCTTCTCTCGGTAAACTAAGTCGACTTGTTTCCTTGCTTCTCTATAATAATTCCCTTTCTGGTCCCATTCCTCCAGAATTGGGAAACCTTAGGAATTTGGTTGAAGTTTACCTGGACACCAACCGTCTAACTGGTCCCATCCCTTCCACATTTGGAAACTTGAAAAACCTGAGGGTGCTTCACATGTTTAACAATAGTCTTTCAGGTCCCATCCCCTCTGAGTTAGGGAATATGGAATCTCTTTCTGAAATAAGCCTTTATCACAACAATCTATCTGGCTTGATCCCTACCTCATTTGGTGACTTGAGACTTCTTACACTTGCCCACCTTTATGAAAATCAACTCTCTGGTCCAATTCCTGAGGAGATAGGAAACTTGAATTCTCTTGTTGACCTAGAGTTGAGTGAAAACCAACTCAATGGCTCTATTCCTGCTTCACTTGGCAATTTGAGCAACTTGGAAATTCTGTTCCTCCGAGACAACCGGCTCTCAGGTTCCATTCCTAATGAAATTGGAAGCTTGATGAAGTTGACCATGTTAGAACTAGACCACAACAATCTGACAGGAAATTTGCCTCAAGGCATTTGCCGTGGTGGATCACTTGAATACTTCACAGCAAATGACAACCAGCTTACCGGACCAATCCCTCAAGGGTTGAAAAATTGCACTAGCTTGAAGAGAGTCTACCTTGAAAGAAACCGACTCAAAGGAAATATATCTGAAGATTTAGGTGTTTACCCGAATCTAAAATTCATTGAATTAAGTGACAATGAATTTTATGGTGAAGTGTCTTCAAACTGGGGGTTGTGCAAAAGTTTAGAGAGCCTATCTATTGCAAGGAACAATCTCAGTGGTGCAATACCCCTGGAACTAGGACTTATGTCCAAGCTTTTGTATCTAGACTTGTCTGAAAACCAATTGAGTAGGTCCATCCCTGAAACTATAGGGAATCTGTCCATGTCATTCTACTTGAATTTGAGCATCAATCAGTTTAGCCAAAATATTCCAATTCAAGTAGGCAAGTTAACTAGGCTGTTTCATCTAGATTTGAGTCACAACATGCTTTCAGGGAAGATTCCAGGGGAACTTCAAAGTTTGCGGAGCTTGGAGACACTAAACCTTTCTCACAACAATCTCTCTGGTGAAATCCCAGCCTCTCTTAAGCATCTCCGGGGCTTGTACACTGTTGACATTTCATACAATAAGCTCCAGGGTCCCATTCCCAACTGTCAAGCATTTCTAAATGCTTCAGTACAAGAATTGAGAGGGAACAAAGCATTATGTGGCAATGCTAGTGGATTACCGCCTTGCACACCTTTTTTCTAAGAAGGGTCTGTTAAATTATTGGCCTGCAATGCAACAGGAAACCAGCATCCAAGCCTAACCAGTGCGGCAACAACTTTTGTTCATTTGTAACTTGATTTAGTTTCTTTGTAATGTGACTTCAAGTTAGTAGGAGTTGTTGTTGTTCATTTATGTTTGATGTAATAGCTGATATGTCAGCTTCTTTTGTGTATAATTTTAGCTTAACTTAAGTCATGTATTAGTGGTAGCAGTTAGACATTAGGTAGCTGTCTTATTCTATTGTATCACATATACTTTAGCCGGATGAAATGGAAACTAAGAAAAATTCATTTCTTCCAAAAATTTCTGTTTTGTTGGTAGTTTCTTTCTGCAAGCTCAAGTCTTTGTTAAAACTTCTTTCATTCTTCATCCGGGTTTATTACTTTGTTGCTCTATTTTCAGACAGAGCTTCATACTTCATCTGGATTACTTGCTTCTGTTTTCCTCCTTTGCTGTTAAAACCCAACAGGGTCACAACAACAACAAAACCCTTTTCGTAGTTATGTTCCCTCTTTTATTGGTTTCTGGTCTCTCGATTTCATCAATTGCTTTGTTGCCTGCCTTAAAGAAGAGGAAGAAAGATACAGATGAAGAAAGACGAAGCAATGCAAGTGATGAAATATTTTTCTCTGTCACTCCCTTAATGGAAGAATATTGTATGAAGAGATCATTAGAGCCACCAAAGATTTTGATGCTCAATATTGCATTGGGAAGGGAGGGTATGGAAACGTGTACAAAGCAGAGCTGTCATCTGGTGAAGTTGTAGCTGTGAAGAAATTCCATCCATTGCATACCGGTGAAATGGCAGATCAAAGACAGTTCCTGAATGGGGTAAGGGCATTAGTAGAACCAAGACAAAAATATTGTGAAGTTCTACGGTTTTTGTTCCTCTGCAGGTCGTTCCTTCTTAGTATACAAGTACCTTGAAAGGGGTAGCTTGGCTTCTGTTCTCTGCAATGATGAAGAATGTAAGAAATTGGACTGGAATAAGAGAGTGAATATTGTCAAAGGTGTTGTTCATGCCCTCTCCTATTTGCACCATGACTGTTCACCGCCCATTGTTCATCGACATATATCAAGCAACAACATTTTGCTTGGTTTGGAGTATGCAGCTCACCTTTCAGACTTTGGCACTGCTAAGCTTCTCAATCCAGACTCATCCAATTGGAGTAATATTGCTGGAACATAGGGATACATTGCACCAGGTGATTTTTCATTTTACTTCCGTAGATGACATAGCATAGAGGATAATATTTTTTATCAACTATTATTTCTTTTTCTTTGCAGAGCTTTCCTACACCATGCAAGTTACTGAAAAATGTGATGTGCTTAGTTTTGGTGTGCTGGCATTGGAATTGATAGTCGGGGCATATCCGGGTAAATTTCTCTCTAGTCCATCAATTTTAACTGCTGAAAGCATTCCACTAAACAATGTTGGATCAAAGGCTTGCACCTCCACTGCCGGAAGTTGTGAACAAACTCATATTCATCCTGAAGTTGGCTGTTTCATGTTTAAATATCAATTCAAAATCGAGGCCAACCATGCACACTGTTTCTCAGCTGTTGTTCAACCACATCTAGTCCCATCTATGACTCTTTGATCTTCATCTAAGATACCACCTTAGAAACGTTTGGTATTTGCTCTGATGTTGTTTGTTTAGCTTTTGTGTAGTTGTCATGGGTTAATGGGTTAGCATTTTTATACCTTTAATTACCTTTTCCTTGAGAATTTGCAGTGCAATAGGAGTTGGTTCAGATCTGTCTGTAACAGTTCATCATACGCTCTATTCTAAGGAATAAAAAGGTGTTACCTGACCCTTGTATTTTCAAACTTTTAAGCCCTCTATTTTAATTATGGTTTAGACAATTAACTTCTGTTTTTAGCAAAGTTCACTTATTTTTCTGAAGAACTTGACATGATGTTCAATTATTTTTCAAATTCCAAATGAGAAAAAGGGAAATTGGGGCAAAAGATTTGCAAAATTCCTAAGCAGAAATTGAAGTCCTTGAACGTGATAAAAATATCATACATCCAAAGTTTGGCTCGACAAGACAACAACAAGACAACAGAATAATACAAGTTGCAACTACATAATAAACAACTAGAAGCAAAATTTTTCTTCTACATCCTTAGGACTCTTTCCAAAGCTGATGATCCGCTGATCTGAGGCTGTAAGCCTTCTCATCAAAGACTTCAGCACCAGTAGCTTCATGTTACATTCTCTATCTAGTAATCCCAGGACATTTACTTATTTTGTACTGAACAAGCTAGGAAACTTTGGACGAACAACAACACTTTGGCAAAGTGACTTCGATCACTTCTTTAGGAGGTTCCTTGAGAAAATTCTCTTGCAATACGGGCTGGTACGAAGGATCGTGTGTGGTCGAACCGCATCGACTAGAGAAGCATGTAGAGGACCCTACTCAAGACAAAATTGATTATGTGATGAAGAGAATTCCTATGGGAGGTTTCATGCGGATTTGAACTAGTTATGAATCAAAGCATAAAAAATGGCAGAAGAAATGACAAGTTGTTCCCTTACCTTGGTTACTACTAAAGCAGATTGAATTACATAGTTGGCAAATGGGTCTTGCAATAATTGCTCAAAGTGAACAACAGAGGTTAACTCACGGATGATCTGAGACCTACTCTCTGCAAAATGCTTGAGGCATTTTTCAACCACGTGGCTGCTAAATTTTTGCATTGAGAGATGAACATAGTGCCCTTTGAACTGAGATAGTAAGTTGCCAGAGTTGACCTTCAGCTCTATAATGTACTGAACAACATAGTTCCTGTCTCAGACAGCAAAAGAAGACTACAAATGAGAGAGAGCGCCATTTTCTTGATGAAATCCTTGTCATTCACGATTATATATGGTTCAAAGGATGAGTCTATTTCTAATGTAGGAGAGTTGTTAGAGGGCCTTTTTTATCCTTTTAGGTACTCTGATATGCCAACAAGAAAGACAATTAAAGCTATGAAGAATCTAATTGTAGAAAATAAAAAATCCAAAACATATATTGCAGCTAATGACACAAAAGCTGAACCAGAAAGCACAGACAGCATTTCGATTCATAGCCAACTAATTATAACTAATAAGCATGTTAGCATTCTAGATGTAAAATACCCATCAATATTAGATAAATGTGATGCAAATGTTATGTACTTACCAGCAGGTTTTTGACACATGAAAGCTTGTCTGGCACCACATTGAGCTCAAGATGTTAGCTTGTCAGTATTCTCAATACCAACGAGTACATACCATACTCATTTGACATATGGTAGAAGGAACAGAAGTGGCTGAAGAATTAAATACCAAAAGAGAAATGGCTATGTTTATTAAATTTATTAATGACTCTCAAAAACCTGATCTATTGGCCGGAGACAATCCCTAAGGATGCATCCATTCAACTCTAATGAAAGATGCCAGTCATCACCCTGTTCTATGAAGCAAGATTGTTATCCTATCATGAATTTTACATGATGATACAATTCATTAGCATGCTAATCACATAAATATGTAAGTGGGTTGATTTTTTAGTTAAACTGGATCCAAGTTTACTCAACTTGATTCAAGTAAATTCCTAAAGTAGTCAGAACCAGCAATGGAAACCTAATTTGTCAGAAAACTAGGAAGCAAAGAAATAAACAATCAGAGCTTCACTTATTACCCGAAAGGATCCTGAGCAAGAAGAAGTCCATTTCTGGAAATTTGAGTGATTAGCTTATCTCGATGTGGTCCATTGGAATGAGCAATGCAACGTTGCAACACACAGCAGCCATGGCGATGAGTGGCGATATCTACGCAAAATTTTGCAGCAGCATCAAAAATAATCTGCATCAACCAAAAAAGTTACGAATCAAATTTTAGTAAAAATATAAAATGTTGGGTCATACGAAAATGCATAAAATCAAAGTAGAGATGGAATTCTTTAAACAGAAATGCACCAAGCCTGCCAACTACGGTATGAAACGAAGCATACTTCATGATGAATTTGGACAAAATTCTGTAAGTTTACAACTCAACACAGGAGTGCTTGATCAACCATAAGAAGTTCCAAGGTACAAGAGTTTCTTCCAATGGACTAAGAACTCTTCAAGTGTTTTATTTAATACTCAAGTGTTTTATTTAATATCTATCTCACTTGCTATTATAACCTGTAACATGTTGGTTCATCCCATGGAAAGAATATTCGCATTAATAAATATTCGAAAAGATGGAACAGATTCCTTCTAACAGGCTCCTTGGACACATGTCAGTTGACTGTCATGCATCGGCAATATACAAATAACCAAATAGCCATAATTAAGCCTGTAGAAGAAAGGCTTTTGCCTGTTTACAACACACTCCTACAAACAATGAGTTAAAATATACAAAGAGTATACATACAAAGAATACCCTGAACCGACGAAGAGGAGCTACATGTTCAAACAGAACATCGTTGTGATCTCTAACCTTCAAACTTTGTATTGAATCAAACCAAGGTATGCCTCCAAATGGCATCAGAGACAAAATTAAGTGCATAGGTAATAGGCCATAGAATAAAGATCCCTAAAATAGCCATACAATTTTCTTTAGAAGAATTGAGTACCCTTTGTCAAGATGAAATACATGGGAACAAGACATATGTTCAAATAATTAACTAGAGATCGACCATGTAGTAGGTTAGCATGATGAAATGAGACTGTAGTTGAAGGCCAGATTCTTTAATACAGTTCCTGTTGATTTATTAATTAATGAACCTACAACATGCTACTGAAACAAAGAAAGTTGGATGAGTGAAAATCATCTAATACAATGCAAAAGATTCATGTTGCATAAACTGTTACTAAACAATGTAAAATGTGCATTTTGAGACTTAAAATATAAGTCATCGTCAAAAAGAAAACTCATGATGGTATCATAACATGACCTTCACAACATATTAAACAAATAGTAGTGAACCACACATGAAAAGTGATTCATTTTAGAGATAAGATATGATTCTAAGTAACAATTAGCCCACAACAAAAAGAACTTAGAAATGTGCATGATTAGGATAATTTACGAGAACAAATATTAAACCTCAAAAGTTAATTTACCCCTCATCTTTATACCTTATTATCTTCATTGTTAAGACATTGCAAGCAGCGCTGCAACACATGATTCCCATTAAGATCCTTGATGAGATCAAGAATTCCAGGTTTAAGAGCAGATTTGATAAGAGAAATCTGTTGTCTGGATTTGAGAGTCTCAATCAACTTCTGTACCACACGTGTACTGAAATATAGCACAGTGAATCCCCTTAGCAACATATATATATATATTGACAAACAATATCATTAAAAAGAAAAGAAAATGAATGATAAATGAAGCAAATACCCATATGTGTTCAAGGAAATCCTCACTAGCTGTCCGGTTTCTTTGGTCACAGTGAGAATAATCTGCAGCCTTTGGTCTTCGTTACACACATCTAGCAACTTTTGGACAAGGTAGTTTCCGAAGGGATCCATCATTAGTTCAACAATGTTATCAATAACCTCATTGAATATAATTTGAACATCCAAGCAGCTTCCTTCATCAAATATCCTTTGTAGGAAGCGACAACCTTTCTGGTCCTTAGCCATGTAATATATACAACCTTGAAACTCAACTAAGGAATATGGACTTGGCATCAGTGTCACATTTTCTCCATGTCTTTTATCAAGTTTAGAGTTTTTCTCTTGCAGATTTTGCAACCCAAACTCCTTGAGAGTCTTTTTCTTACAACATTTGAACGAATCAAAGCCCTTGTTGTCGATATCATATTTCAAACCTCTTCCTTGAATGATAACACTATGATCCTCCATTACATTGTCCTCAAGAGGAATCTTACTGTGCAAGAACCCAGGAGAACTCAATGAATCAATGGCAGCTCTTCCTCCATTACCATCAATTCCACATTGCTGGGAACAAACAAAAGGGTTACCAATGTAGGGCCTAGTGGTAAAAGCACCCTGCAGCAGCATCCCCCTATTATCCAATCCCCTACCCTGTTCCATTCTCTGCTCCAAAAGATAGTTTCTTTGGTTATCATGCCAACTCGGTACTGAAGACAAATCATTGGACTGATTGTAACCAATACTATAAGACCCAAATGAATCACCCTTTTCGTATCCAGTACCTTGCAGCCCAAGAAAGGTGGACCTGAAGACATCACCACCATCTAAACACATCGAAACTTGTTGTGGAGATGATTGAAACCCTTTGTTAAAACCATCGTAAGAACCGTATTTTTCAGCACGATAAGACGAGACATCACCAAAACTGAAGGCGAAACCATCTGGGTCCCTTTCAAATTTCCTCATTTGACCAGAAGTATCCCCATCCCTTTCATCATCTCTAATATGCATTTGATACAGATTCTCACACAAACCAAAACCATCATCGACCAACTTATTTTCATTGACGTTCTTGTTTCTGTAATGGGAATCGGGTAACCGTTTAGAATCCAACCAGAGTCCACAGTTGTGAAACTTGGGGTGGTGGTGATGGTGGTGTTGCTGTTGGTCCTCAAATGGTGGAGTATCTTCGGGTGAAGAAGGGAACCCATTGGTGAAAGAGTTTGAAGGAGAAGGAGAAACTCTACCCTTTGTTGAATGGTGTTGAAGATTGAGCAATGGAGGAGAAGCCTCAGAGATCTCACTACTAAATAAAGTTCCCAGCTCACTGTTCCTCTTCATGTCCCTTGCCATCATCTTCTGCTCCTTCTTCTCACCCAGTTTATACATCTTCAAAAAAAAACAAAGAACCCAAATTTTTACAGATACAAAGAAGCAAAAACCCAAATGTGATTTTCTTTTTTTTTTGGTTTTTTTTTTTACGTAAAACAAAGTTGACAAAAGAGAAGAACGCCAACACTCAAAAAAACAAAAAAAAGACGTTTCCTTTTCAGATTGATTTTTTGGTTGATTTGGTTTTCGGGTTTCTTTTAAAGAGAAAAATGATGGTTTTTTTTTTTTTTTTTTTTTATATGAGAAACGGTTACAAAAAAAAAAAAGGATGGTGTACGGTAAGGATTATTGACGTTTTAAGCTCACGCCATTGGAGTGAGGTGAGCCGGCACTATACTGTGAAATACCAAAAAAAAAAAAATTTACAGAGAAAAAAAAAAGAGAGGATCTTTTTCGAAAAAAAACAAGCTTTTTCTTTTATTGTTTTTTCAAATGATTTAAGATTTTTTTTTTTAGCTAACTGAATCTAAATAGACAAATAAAAAAAAATCCTAACTTCTTTGGCGAAAAAACCTGCTTGATTTTTGTTTTGATTAATTGACCAAATTATTTTTATTCATTTATTTTTTTAAAATGTTGTTGTTGATCATAACAGTTTACTTTTTGATAATTTTCCGTAAAAAAATAAAAAAAAATCTACCTGAAAATAAGAGTCTAAATTTTATTTTTAATAACGATAAATATTACTTTAAGCATTGTTATTGCCTAAAAATATATAAACAAATCCATGTCAGTGTTGAAAGCTATGACCAAGTTTTCCTATCTTATAGATACCAACCTTCATTTATTTCCGTACTTGTTCACATTTGCCAAGTCAAAAATTAAAATTAAAAAAATCTGAAATTTATATTTATTTTTTAAAAAAATAGAAAAAGAAAAAAGGATTATTAGATTAACAAAAGGATTTATCTTTCAACAACCAGATTGGATTTGCCTGAACTATCTCGTCAAAAAGACAAACTAAAAAATTTGAATTTTATTTTGAAATAAATAAATTACGATATAGCTTATAATTATTTATTATTTTGGTAAAAGAACATTTTATCTCGAAAAAAAAATCAAAACAATTTGATCCTTTGAATTTTGAAAAAGAGTCACTAACGATTGTTAATCACAATATTTTTTCTTGTCAGTTTTGCATTTTTTAACGGTATAATAACAGATTTCATCCTAAAATATTTACCGCAATATTTATATATTCGATCAATATTTTAACAGAAATCATTATTAAAAATCAAAGTCTGTAAAACTAAAAGAAAACATTAAGACTATAATTAATTTCGAAATTAATAAGAATGGCTTTAATTTTTTTTTTGAAAAAACCCATTTTTACTTAATATTTTTAATATAACAAATTTTTTAGAAAGAAGAATAAATAGATAAAGTGTGAGATATAATTCCTATTATGACTAAATATATTTAGCTTCCTTATCAACCAAATAAATAAATAATTTATTGCTGTATCTATCTGGCAGTGCCACTGATTCGTACGGTGTGGATTTCACCCGAAAGCATGTAAACAGTGGTTTGCAGTGACCACCATTGAAAATAATGACAAAAGCGTGGCAGAGATCATGCTCTCCTTAAATGCCAAATTCCATTCGCCTAACCGCGCGGTTTTTTCTTTGTCGGACAATGATATGGGCATTCATTATTATTGGTCCGTACTCTGCTCACCATTCCCCTTTCGCCACCTCTTTTTTCGACACGAATGTATGAATATGCATACATACATTTGGAAACTACTATAACTTTTGCCCAATGAAACAAGGACTCGTTTGAAAAGGAGGCTCAAACAAAGCATATAGCGATAATAATCATATATAGCAGTAAAGCAATAAAATTGGACTTGAAAGAGCCGTAGACCGTCAACGAAACGGGACGGTAATGCACAAAATTATGAAACAAGTAATTAGCATATAGGTTCATAGGTCAAGTTGACATGTTAAACCTAAAACATAATTCCCAGAACCCATAATCACACACCCCCACTGAAGATAACAGAAAAACACGGTAATCGGAGACTGTGTTAGACCTATGAAGTTAAACCAAAGCAATGGTGCTTTCCCCACCAGGGGGTTTGCGTCCGCTACTGACTCGAGACTCTACCTTCCCTTCAGCAAAGATGTTGCTACCGCTCATCTCCCGCAGTTTCGCTACACTGAGTGGTTTTTCAGCAGAACCTGGAGGAACATCACCCTTAAATATGTCGTTTCCGGATAGCTCTGCGAATTTCTGGTTATGTATTTTCTTTGCTGTCTTAACCACGGTCTCCTCACTTGGCGTGCTACCTCCAGCAGGCTACAGCATAGCATCCAAGTTCATAAACAGTTAGTTATTCAAATTTAATTAATTAGGCAAACTTAAGTAGATAATGATCGCAATGCAGCAAGAATATAGGAAGCAATGATTTGCAATCCCTAAGCAAAAGTGAAGCACAACAATGTAATTCATACTTCTTGCTAAGCCTGATATAAGATCCCTAGCTACCTTAGGTGTCATTTGTTGCACAAGGAACAATTTGTTCAAGCAATGACAAGAATTTAGTAAGTTCGGAGTTTTAACATGTACTTACTTTATGTGTATCAGGTTCTCCCATGTCAAAATTGTCCTTCAAAGCCAAAGCACGTACAGTTGTTGGCCTCGGCACAATTTCAGGTGGGGGTGCAAAGATGTCATGTCCACCAAGCTCCTTTGACTTGGCATCGGAGAGCTGCTTCTTCAACTTTGCCTCCTCACTTTGTAGTGTTCCACTCAATTCACGCTGCTTCGCGACCTCAGGAAGAGTAGTTGGCTTTTTGGGTGTAATACTCTCTTCCTCGGCAAACGAGATGTGACTGATTCCAGCTAGAGATTGCTGGCAATGGCAAACATAAACTTCTTTTTTAAACATGATACGAATATAATATGTTATTATGTTCTGAACATAACTGAAAAAAATGAACAAATTGAAACCTGGTACATTCGAATTGCTGTTTTGTTGTTTGGAGTAGGATTTGCACTACCAGGTTCTGATTCGTCATTTTCTCCATCGGCTGCAAAAATACCACTACCAGTCATCTCCTTCATTTTATATCCAGAACAAGGTTTCCTGGAAATGGCAACAGAGGACAGCAGCAGAGTGAATTAGAAAAACAGCAATAAAACAGCCTTACTGAACTTCTACTTGCAATTCGAAACTAACAAACGAATCTTGAAAGAAAAATGAACGGACATTTCGGTGGAAATGAATATTTAATGTTTTAACTGATTGTAGATGTACATTAAATCATCAATCCTCACAAAGCATTAGAAATCCAACTCAGGAAAACAGGATTGATTGGATACGTTAAAGAAAGTTACAGCTGGAAAAATTAAGATCTACTTCAACGGTTGGTACAATTGGAGCAGAACGGAGATCCAACGGATCGCTAATTAATGACAGATAAATAACATCTAATAAGGATATCAATCACAGATAATAGAACAGATCAAACTAGAAAGTTTTAAATTACCTGCAGATTTGAGGCCTTTTTTTCTTTTCAAAACAGTATTTTATATAATAAAGAGAGAGAAAATGGTAGAAACAATTTGTTTAAAAAAAAAAAGGAGGAGAAAACTCTAGTAACAGCGCTTTTTTTTCGAAAATGCTGAACGTAGAGCAAAAATTTTACAAATGACCAAAGAAATTTAAAAAAAAAAAAAAACAAAGAAAATGAAGAATTTGTAGGAGAGGAAGAACGCGGAAGTAGATCTCACCGTTTGTTTAAGCTTTCAAATTCTTCATCGGTCACTTGACCTCCAAACACCACTTTTCTGATCCCATCCGACGGCTACCATTAATAAACGAAATAAATCAATCAAGTACACTAACTCACCATCCAAACAAAATCTTTTTTTTCTTCTTTCGAAAGGGAAAAAAAAAAGTACCTGGTGAGGGCGGGTGGAGCGTGCGGCGGAGGCGGTGGAATCCGGTTGAGGAGTCTCGGACCAAGTGAGTAGATCTGCAGTGGAAGTGTGTGGTTTCCTCACTGGAGTGCTCTTCTCCATTTTTTTTTTTCCCTAATTCCACTCTCAAAACCACCAAAACAAAAGGTCGCTTGTAATTGAATAAAACAACAATGGAGAAATGCCTTCGAATCCTTCTCTGCACCACCAAAAAAAAATTCAAAAGGAGGAGTGTGTTTTTTAGAGCTTAGAAAGAGTGAAGCGAATGAAGGAAGGAAAACGGGATCTGACAGAGAAATGACAAGCCTGTCCTGCCACTGACCCTCCCTGATCTGGAACTTTCTTTTTTTTCTTTTTTCTTTAAGTTTTAATAATATATTTAAAAGAAGAATTTGGAAACTTAAATTTAAATTTAAATTTTAACAATTTTTGTTTGATTTTGAGATTTTAATTATCGAGAAAATTACTTTGCAATATATATATATATATATTTCAATACATTCAAATGTAGTGAGTAAAATTAAAATTCTAAGAAAATTAATTTATACATTAAAATTCAGATGGATAAAAAAGAATCAAATAGTAATTTGGGTATAAATATTTTATTTTTAAAAATGATATTTAAAGACAATATAAAATAAAAATATTAAAAACTAGTTTTTATTAAAATTATATTTAAAAATTAAATTATTTAAAGTTGAATCACACAGATATTCTAATTATGTACCAACAATAAATATATTTACAGTTTTTGAAATTAAACAACAATGTCTTAAAAACCTTCTCACAAAAAGAAAATGTCATAAAAACCAATGATTAACTAAAATAGTTGGAACCAACAAAGGGATGTCGGCAGGAATTTTGGATGATTTATAGTTTGATGTTTAAGCTTACGACTCAGTTTGTTTTTTTTTTTTTTTAATGTCGTAAAAAATTCTCAAAGCTTTTTGGACAAAAGCAACCGTTTTTTTTTTCAATTGGATATTCCAAGTTCCAACTATCAAAATATATCAAATATATATATATATATATATATATATATATAAAATAGAAAATTGAATTATAAAAATTAATAAATAAAAATAGAGAAATAATGAGAGTAGTGAAGCAGACATGAAAAGAGAAATTTAAATAAAATTGTGCAGTATGAAAAGATAAAAAATGATTGGTTATCTTATTCTTTTAAATTTCTAAGGAAAAAAAGAAAATGAATGGAGACAGGGGCACATCAAAGCTCAAATTGGCATGTATTAATTGCTCTTTAGCAGCTTGCAAAACAGATCTATATCTGGTTGATGTTGAAATTAGGAACAACAAAGATATTTTTCTACTAAACACACTACGCCATTCTGATTTCTTACCATCTTTGGATTATAAGAAAGAAAGCTAAGAAAAATAAATAATTATATATTATTTTGTTTAAATAATTAAAATTAGTAAATAAAAATATTAATTATTTTTGTTTAGCTAGGCAGTGAAAAAGGGAGGAAAACATTAATTATAATGGAATTCTCCAATCTTATCTGTAATTATTGACTTAAATTCAATTTATCCTCTCACAAGGGATATCGAAGAAACCCATTTTGTTACAAAATTTATTTTAAGATTAAACTCATTTTGAAATTTTAGTGTAGTAAATTCATCGAGGTTTTCTTTATTTACAATTTATTTTAAGATTTTAATTTTTTTTTACTTTGGAAAACTTTCATAACTTATTTTTGGCAGTTTAATCCAACTATTAATATTCAATTGGTTCATTACCCTTTTTTATTGGAATTGATACATATGCATATCAGTATATTTTAGTGTACTATTTTAGGCTTTTTAATAATTTTTAAAAATGTATTTTTAATATATATGAAAAATATTAATTATTCTGTGCAAATTTTAAAAATAATTACTTAATTCCAATAAAATAAAATATAAAATAACTTTAAATTTTTAAAAATACATTTAAAAGCTCTGTTTTTCTTCTCCATCAGTCCACAGCATATTTGTTATAAAGACAAAACTAAACCTCCACGGCCCATTAATAAAAAACCGTAAAGCCCAAAGCTAATTAAACTTAAAATATAATTTCAAATAAAAAAATTAATAAATAAGCAACTTTTCAAACCAAATCTTAATTTTAAATTGAGATTTTAACTCCCTGAATTTTTTAGCTTTTGTCTTTAGAAAAGTTTTTAATGAAATTACTTCTTTAATTTTCATTAAATCTTTTACTTTACAATATGCCTAAAATGAACAATTTTTTCCTTCTCAAAATCACTTTTTGATAATAATGGTAAACACTATCAAAATTTTCAAAAACTTTAATAGTAAACTAACCCTTATTTACTAAAGAGCTAATTAAATCCGCTTAAGTCAGCCCAACTCTCGAAAAATGAGAATTCACAAAAGAAATTCTCTAAAGAACCGAAATAAAGTGAAAGCAGCTCAAAGACAAAGGAACTCGAACCAAATAAAAAAACCATAAGAAAACAATAACACACCAAGTGTTTGTGGAAATGTTCTCAAAGTATAGTTAATCACTCTAAATGGAATAATTACAAATGAGATGAAAGGCCTCTATTTATAGCTAAGCTATCTCAGACCCAACGATATAATTTAAATTACATTAATGGTCAAGATTAAAGCCTATTTACAAGATGAAAGTCCTAAGGGATTTAAACTCTATACAATCTTATCCCTTATGATTTACAATATTCACCATGGTAACTCCGGTTTTACTAGAGTATTTTACTGGGCAGCCAAGGCTCTAAGTAGATAGGTTTTTCTATGTGTTACACAAATCAGACCAGTTCAAGTGGATCAAATGAGTCACATTAAATTAGTTAATCTCCATGGGACGTTCTGTGTGCATTCGTTACAAGCTTTAATCTGCGATTTGTGACATAATAGTATCAAACTGATTTCTTTATAACTATTATTTTTTTGTCAGGCCACTGATTCTTACTTCTTCTTTTTTAAATTATTATAATTATAAGGTTTAAGGGTCAAAAAGGCCCTTAATAAAAATGAAAAAAAAAATCAATTGAGCCCTTAAAAAAGTGCACTCTATTTGGTCTTTAATGACAAAAATAAAATAAAATCAACTAGGTTTTGTTAACCAGTTTGACCATTAAAGACACTGATGTGGCTAACGGAAGCCACAAGAAAATGACACATGACATGTCACATTAATTATTTTTAAAAAAATTAATAAAATTAATAAAAATTACTTCTTGAATGAACCTAGACATACTATTGTCCAAGTTTATTTGAATCTAAATAATCATTTGTTCAGATTCGTTCGAGATGAATTCAAAATTATAAAAAGTTTAACAATTATAAATAAAAATTATAAAAAAATGGAAAAAAATCAATTTTTAATATTTTTAATTTTTATTCAGAATTTTTATATATATTCGAACATAAAAAAGTTCAAATTGAAAATTTGAATTAATAAATTATATATTTGAAATATATATATTATTATTAAAAAATATTAATAAAAATAATTTGAATTTTTTAAATGTTTCGATTTTTATTAATTATTTTTAAATTTTTATTTTTAAAAAAAAAAATTCCGGAGGCAACATGCGACATCAGCATCTTTCCTATGCCACATTGAAGGCTTTCCAATTTGGATTAAGTTTGAGTTAATTCGATTTGTTTTTTCTTCATAAGCATTTTGGAGCATTTCTCATTTCGTGGGTTGAGTTGATTTTGGAATAAATTAATTTAGGTTTAAAAACTTTAAAATCTTTAGATTATTCTAGATTCATGTTTATTAAGGGTATGTTTCATTTTTTAGTACGGTTGAGTTACTATATATTCAAATCATCAAATTATTTTTCTAAATAATTTCGGATTGTATAATCATGTCAGGTTAAGTCGTCTCGGACTTAAATAATTACAAATAAATTGTTTCGAGTTTGGATCATTCTACATTCGAATTATTTTAATTAAAATCAATGAATTTCTATGGTTAATATTTAGGTACAAAATCAAATTGGATGAAACTAAAATATCTAAGTAGAGCAAAAAATGGATTGAATTTGAAATGAAGATTCTAGTGAAGAGATTTTGTTGGGTTTTTGGGTGTTGAGTAATGCGAAATCAATTCTTTTTCTTTGGTTTTCTGTTAAAAAATATATATTCATTTTTTAATTCACTTCCTTTTTTCTTTATTTCCTGATTAGAGATATTCTTCTTTCTCTGTGACTGAATAAACTGTTGGTATGTGTACATTCTTTTTTATTTTTCTGTTTACAAATGTGCATTCATTTTTTTTTTTTTAAATTTTATAATAGCAAAGTATTCGGTTCCTTTCCTCTCTTTTTTTCATTGCAAGTATTTTTTTTTTTTTCATCACTGGTCTTTATGCATTCATAACAAACTTAGTTTGATTTTCTCTCTCCAACATAAACATACATCTTCTTCACTTAAAAATCACCTTGCTATGATGTAGTACTAAGCATTTCTATGGAAATTTGGTGGTTTCTAACTTGCATTTGAAGATTATGGTGGAAAGGGACTAAACCGAAAGAAAATGAAAGTTTCCTTCATAAATGGATGAAAGTGGCATGAGACGTAAGAAAAATGAAGGAGAATTCTACCATTTTCCATCATAAAAATCTATTGATTAAATAATTAAAATATTAAAAATAATAAAATAATCCCAACATCTTTTTCATCTAATGGTTACCATTCTTTCTCAAATTTCAATTTCATCCAAGGGTTCAAAATTTACCACCAATTCATGAGATTTTTCTCATAAATATCCAATTATGCCCTTGAACTTTCTCTACAATTCCATCCTTGATTCATTGTTTATTTTTGGTAAAATTGCACTTCTAGTCCTTTCTCTTTCTCACTTCACGTCATTTTAATATTTTTATTTTTTATTTTTTCATTTTTATCCCAACACTTTTCACTCTCTTAAGATTTAGTCTATACCTCCAATTTATTTCTCTCTAACACAAGAATCTTTTCAACTTCCTCCGATATCCAACTACATGTCATCTCATATTAGTACTAGAGACAGGACTTTAAGTTGGAACGGAACACAAATTGACTAGGCTAGTCGACATTGTTTGCTGAACAACAAAACACGACATTATGACCCTTGCTCTGTACCCGACTGAACTAGACGGCCAATCGATCTTACTTGTGTAAAGCTGTTATAAATCCAAAAATTATAGTTTCCAGCTTGGAAACATCCAAAAGGGCGCCCACCGTGGGGCTCGAACCCACGACCACAAGGTTAAGAGCCTTGCGCTCTACCGACTGAGCTAGACGGGCCAATCGATGCTAAGCGTGTAAATTTTTTACAAATTCAAAACTAATAGTTTCCAGTTGCTCGGAAAAAGTAAAAGAGCCGCCCACCGTGGGGCTCGAACCCACGACCACAAGGTTAAGAGCCTTGCGCTCTACCGACTGAGCTGACGGGCCAATTGATGTTAATCGTCTAAATTTTTTACAAATTCAAAACTAGTAGTTTCCGGTTGCTTGGAAAAAGTGAAAGAGCCGCCCACCGTGGGGCTCGAACCCACGACCACAAGGTTAAGAGCCTTGCGCTCTACCGACTGAGCTAGACGGGCTTCTTGTCGCGAATCTGGGTATATGTTTAATAATACAAACTTCTCAGTTTTCATTTTATTAAATGCTGAAGTTAACCAAACTTGTTAAAAAGAATCAACCATTTTAATAAAAGAATCTTTATATTATATATTTATTTCGTTGACGAACTTATTATTTGATTTAATAAAATTATATAAAAATTCTTACTCGTAAAACACAACTTCATAACTAGATTTAGAATATAGTAAACTTAAGTTGAATCATATAAGAACGTCCAAATACAAAGCATCCAATTCAGCCTTAAATTCTTATTAATTAAGTACTTAACTCAATGGTTCATCGTTTAAGGGTATTTAGTATGAAGAAAAGTTATGAATTTTTATAGAATTTTTATGATTTAAAGTTCATCTTAAAAGATCAGTTAATATAAGTATTCATCAAGAATAATATCTGTGAATATACCATCTTGGATGAGGTGTTCAACATTTGTCTGTATGAGAATCCACCGAAAGTAGATTCTGTATGAATATTTTTCTGAGTAATGCATTCGTGTTCCGAAAAAGAAATGAGATTCGCATTGAGTGGTGAAATTTGTAATTTATCTAATGAGTGAATTGGTACATATGTATACGCCCGATATTAGAAAAACATCTTCCAAAGACTAAAAAGAAATCAAGTATCTTCAAGTTGAGGAATTTAAGAATAAACATTCAAATGTAACCTGGATTAAAATTCACTAAGATCGTTTGAACTTACAAGCTACTGTTTGTGATGCAAGTTTTGATTAAATAGTTGGTACACCAGGAGGGACTAAGCCAAGAATGCGCCAAGATAGTAGCTTGAGTTGAAATATTATGCACACAGAGGACACCATAAGAATATGACACTTAGTATTTTTTTTGCCATAAATAAGTATGTCTTTAACAAAGTTTTAAGTTGAAATGTTATATGCTATTTTTGAAAAGCTGATGAAATTATTAAAGATTCTTTTTTATTAATCTTTTGTTTTAAGAACAATAAATAAAGGAATAAGGAGTAAGTTTTAGAATGACTTTACGCTTGTCGTAAAATTTTTGCTAAGTGTTTTAGTTTTGTAACATCCGATATCTGAATCCGATAATTCAAGTCCAGTATAGGGTGTTACACTATTCTTGTACCTTACCCAAGAATATTTGACAGTGCTATTTATGATGACATCAATTATACATGTTCATGGTTTAGACTATCTGCTCAAGACTTTAGAAGGGTTTGGGCAAAAACATTAAACTTGAAAAATGAGATTGGGCAACAAAATAATGACCGTTTAAAATATGAATCGGGCTCTAGCTCAAGCATTCTTGAGCCCAGCCCGTTTTCTAAGTTTGCATTATATTATATTATTTTTATATATTAAATAATTTCTAACACACTAAAATTAAATCTATAGTAATAAATAACATTATAATATAAATAGACTAAAAAATATTAAATTACCTATATATAAAAATTTAATAAACAAAAAATATATCATATTAACTATTAAATTAAAAATATAATTTAAAAAAATAAAAATAATATAAACGAACTTAATTAATAATTTTAAAAATATTCAGAATTAAATAAAATTTTAAACATATATTCCAAATCGAATCAAACTTAAACAAATATAAAATATTTCAATCTCATATTTAAATCCAATCATACTCAACTACAGCCCCAACATGAACTCCTTAATAAACTATGACTATTGGACTTAATAATAACTGTCAAACACCAAGATTTAGCAACCTTTAATCATACTGGAAAATGACTATAGATATGAGATTAAAATTAAAATTAAAAAAACTATTAACAAACATTTAAAAGATGGGAGCTACTTATACAATAGGCCCAAAACATTGAGCTTGTGTGGCCATTGGACTTGATGCTTCGAGGCCAGAAGAATACAAATATTTTTACCAAAATTTTAACCCAAATCCAACCCAACCCAACTCATTTTTGTTTCCAATTTAACTGACTTTTAGATGATGGGGTCACTTGTCAATGCCCATCCTACTTATTTGTTTTTATACATAAGTTTTCATTCATTCGTTTATGAAAAATCTTGCATCATACGAAGCAACAGGTCACAAGAATGGCCATAACTTAATTAGACCAATGGATTATTTAATCAATTATCAACAAATTTTATCCAACCAATTTTGATACAAGCATATTTGTTAACCAACGAGATTAATAAAGAGGAGAAGGAGGTTGATTTGGTGGTGGTTCACCCTTTATTAAGGCGGAGAGCCACTAGATGATGATTCTGGTAAAGTACTTTAGAGGGTAAGAGGAGAATGAAGGAGGAGAAAGTGGGATGTGGTCTCCTAGCCTCTTTTAGGTGCTACGGTGAGTTTATATATTGGAGATTAATATGTTTACGTGTCTTGTCTAAAGATTATTGATAGTGAGATTACATTTTGTTCTCTTGTAGTGACGATGATATGATGTTTTAAGATATGATTCTTTAGGATAGTTGAGTAATCAATGAGCTTGAATCCCCATATGCGTCTCATGCACGTTCAGCGTGTTAGAACATTTTCAATATATATATAGTGTTCCAATAATTGCAAATGGAAAGTTATAAGTAATCAAAAGTTATGCTACTTGGTTATTAATCAAAAGTAGTCACTATTTATAATGCATAGGCGAAGCTAGGGGGCTGGTAGGGACCCCGACCCCCCTAAAATGAAAAATTATAATTTAGGCCCTTTAAAAATTTTTAAAATTTTTAAAATTTTAAATTAGTAAGGTAAAATTATACTTTGCCACCCTAAAATTATAAAAAAATTAATTTAATTTTTTAAAAATGATAAAGATATATATTATAAAAAATTAAAATTTCATTCGTCCCCCTAAAAAATTGTTCTAGCTTTGCCCCTGTTACAGTGATAAGTTATGTCTCTTGTTATTAAAAGTTATGTTACTTAATTATTATCAAAGAGTCATAATTATTCAAATATATATTTATTGAATAATTGTGTTTATTGCTAAAAGATGTGACTATCAATTTGGTTAGTTATATTTTTATAAAGAGACATAAGAACTCTTATAAATAGGAGTCAATTGTCATTTGTTTGACGCACCAAAAACACAAAAAATTTCTTTCTATTCTCTTCTATTTCTAATATTCCTAAATTGTTTTATAAAGAATTAATGCAAAAATTGTTTAAAGAAATTGATATTCTTGCTATGCTCCACTCAATACTCAATGGATTGTTTTCGTCAATGAAAAACATAGACAACCATTAGGCTTCATTGTATCATCGAGGTTCATTTGCTAGTAACTCTTTCGCACACTAAAATATAGGTAAGACGAATAAAACCTTATATAAAGTGGTATTGGTACATACCTTAAAATCTTTATTAATTTCTAATAAGTTTATCTTTATCCCCACTCACCAATACAGCGAAGGTAATCTTATGTAGGTTGGCTATTCTTTCATGGTTTAATTGGAGGTTTGCCCATTATAGGACACGTGGAATGATATGTTGAGGGGGTATACCAATATTAAATCGTCAATTGGTAAATAAGTAAAATGACAAATGACTTGTGTTTAAGTATTCAGTTATCACTAATTATGAGTTTAATTTTTAGTGAATCTTACATATATATGATGCCAATGTCAACCAAACGTGTAAAGGAAAGCAAATTTTATTATTAATCTCTATATTTTGTATAAGTTATGGATTTAATCTTGTATTTCAATTTTACCATTTTTAATCCTATATTTTTTTTGAATATTTAAAATTTAAAATTTAAATTATGAAAATTGGAAAATAATTAAATTGAAGAGTATGAACTAAATTCACAAGTTCACAAATTATACATAGTATATGACTAATTACATAATTTCACTTAAAAAATTTAATTATTATCATTTAAAGCATAATAAATGAACTAATAATAGAATTTTATCAAAATATTAACATGTTTTGGGAATTTGAAAATTAAGGGTGGGTTTGGGTAGTCTGTTCGTTTACCTATGATTAAATATAGTAATAATACTGTAACGTGAAATAAAAAGTAAACTAAACATATTGTATTACCATCCAAACCACACTAAGATGAACTAGAATCAATGATAAAACATAAAACATAATTAATTTCTATCAATTTAACCCTAATCTATAATTTTTAAAAAAATTCTAAATTAATCTCGATTTAATTCAATGGGCTCCGATACATTAGACTGAACAACGGAACAATGATTGCAAACTTGTACAAAATAGGAGCACCGCCCCAACTTGGGTAACGGGGCCCCACCCACCCACCAATCCGACCATAAAAAAAACTCAAGTTCCTATTCATTTTTACATCATCATCGTCACTCATTCTCTTTCTCTCTTTATTATCTCTCACGTGGACTTAACATCCACCAGACACGTGTACTGAGTTCTTTCTTCTTCCCCTGACGTCAGTTTCTTGTCATTTTGTTGCTTTTTAAATTTACTATGGATTTTGGGTTAATTTGTTATGTATGGTGCAAGGACAAATAGTGTACGGCACAGCTTTATTTTCTTGTGTTCCAGGGAACACTGCCGTCCGAAGATAAATAAATAAGACAAACCCACAAACATTGGCTGTATAATAATCGTTTAAACATAGTAAAATTATAGAAAAACATGAGAATTCAAAGTGGGTGCTGATGTGAAGAGATTTGTATTTCCTATGCTGAAGGGGGAAGGGAACCATCCATTTGAGTGGGAAACATGTGGGGTTGCATGACATTCACTTAACACCTGTTGAGGTAGACAAACATAACGCCCCCCCAAAAAAAAAAAAAATCCTTCAATGCCATAATTAACCATACATAAACTAACTTATTCCTATATCTAATACCCATAATAACTTAATCTACAAACAAGGGTACATGTTAGTTTTAATTAACTCAACCAATTCTATGGAACTCAAAGCAATGCATGTTTCATGTGTAAGAAATTTAATTGCGGAGCTCGCGTAGTAGAGTTGTTCTCCAGTAGGCTACCTAACTGCACCGTATGCTATATATTCTAATGTCATATGATAGTGATAGTGATAGAGACCTAGACCTATTCCTAGTTAGGACGCCAACCTCTTCAACACTAGGCATTAGCCAAGCCTACCATCTTAATTTGGTCCTGGTGTGGTCACTCATTGCTCATCTCTTCTTAGATTTATCAATATTTTGGATTTGGATTCTGTTAAATAAAGTACCACTCTACTCCTTCCTAAGTACTGTAACGTCACATGCTTATGTATGCAAAACCCCAAGAATATGATTTTAAATTTTGATGGGGGAAAAATGAAAATTTGCCACCCATATTCCCTAACAATCCAAATATCGTTGATTCTTTGTTTGACTTTTGGAGATGCCACCACTATTCTGCTTTAGTCACTACTTCTCAGTCTCTCACTCTTCTTTTTCCCTTCAAAATCTCAACTCCCTAACCTTTAGCCACCACCACTTACTAGCTCCCTCCGTCCTGCAGCTGCCGGCCAACATCACCATTGCTTGCCCCTGATTTTCCCACCACCTGCAGCCACCGTGCTCACCAACATACCTCCATCGTAAGTCACCATGCAACCATACAACTTTTGATTATTACATTCGTTTGATGATCTTTTCTTTGGCCGTTTATGTTGTGTTTTGAAGATATCAAATGAAATGGATAGATGGGTACAAAATCAATCTGTAGCTAGCACAACGTTAATCTAAAATCGCATTAATGTCCTTTTAAGTAAATTCTTGAATTCGAAGGAGAATATCGAGCGAGCTTTGTACCTCTTTAGAAATTCAATTCCGCTCAACTTTGAGTTTATGAAATTGGAGGACAGTGTTTTGCTTTGATTTCAGTTTATTTCAAAATTGGGTTCTTGAAAAATTTATTGTATGACTGAATCAATGGAGATTGTTATTAATGGTTAGGATGGCATCCACGAGGAGTGGTTTGGTGTACATATTGTAACCAGACTTGGAAGATGACCAAATTGCGTCACAATGCAATCAACTTTCATCACTGCTTACGTACACTTAACTTAGAGAACTAAAACACAATAATCAAAGTAAAGTAAACAAATTAGATGATGATGATTATTATTATTATTAAGTGGGAAAAGATGCTTCAACATCCTCATCAAAAACTGTTTAACTTGAAAGGACCCTTTTCTGCACATAAATAAATAATATATATTCCTTTATTATATATACCAGACAAGGTTCCTGCTTAATTCTTCTTATAGCCTTTATATCTTGATATAATACTGATCTTGCTTTGCCCCCAAGATTATAATATTGCTATGAGATATTGTATTTAAATATATGTATGTTTATTCGAAGAAAAGACAGTGATCAAATGAAAAAGGTTTCTGTCTTTTGAAGCAGCTGGTTCGAAAATGGAGTATGGTGTGCTAATTAATTAAGAAAATGTATACTTTTTTCAAAAATTAAAAAAAAGTTGTCCCTTTTAATTCGTCCAAATTTAAGTGATATATCCTGAAAATTAAGCAGGGAAAGAAAAAGGGTGGCAGTGTAGTCTCATTCACATCATATGAGTCAGAGGTGAAAGATGGATGGAAAGAGATAGAGATGAGAAAACAATGATGATTGCTAAAAACCAGATTATTCTCTGGCATGGGCCACCATGAACATCATTCCAAAACAGAAACATCACTTTCTCTTTCACCCCCTCTCCTCCCTCTAATATTTGTTTATCGTCCCCCACTCTTTGTTTTACTTGTTTTCCAAATGTTTCATCATTATCATGTTTTTCCTTTTTTCTTTATTTGTTAATTAGTATCATGTGTATATATGTAGTGTTATATTTAGATCCTTCTTTCAAGCTTTCAAAATGATACACACGCTTCTTCTCATTCATATTGTAATAGCCATCCATCATCCATGTGAAATAATTTTTTTGCTTTGGAGTGTATATTCCAATGAGAAAGTGATCTACCATGTGAGGCAAAATCTAGGACAACCAATCAACACATGATAAAGAATTAATCATCATTGACTTTTAGCCCGATATCTATTATAACCCACCTCTTATGGCTTTATTTTCTCAACCAGTTAATCAATGTAATTTGCTAAAGTATCATGTTACAAAGGTAATCTAGGTATATTCAATCCATGAACAGTAAAGAGCAATGAGCATAGAGCTGTCGATGAGTTCAAATCACTCTATGTATATGACTCTTCAATAGTTATGGAATCCCATTCACTTCTGTTTAGCCATATAAATTTGGTTAATGATGGTTATTAACATTATTCTTATTCCATAATCACATGACTCATGATGTTTGGGATTCGACTAAAGCCGTAATTACGTCCAATTATATGTGCATTCATATCTATAATATGATTTGGTAATAATGATATTGGCAGAGTCTATATTGCTCTCATATGCTATGCTTGTTATTATCATTATTTTTTAATTAAATGAATAGCCTTATAATAGTATCTCTTTTGTCTAAAAAAAAAAAAAAAAAAAGTTAGGCACATAATTTTATTGGTTGGACATAATTACTTGGAGATTTTAACAGATATTTTAGTTTCTGGATTTTATACTTTATAGATTGAAAAATCAATTATTGTAATCAAATACCTAAACTAAGAACAAATTTAATCCCGTGAATGATTCATTAAACCTAATAACAGCTTAATCAGTATTTTTTAGAAGGAAAAATGTAAGAATACATGTGATTTAGTCGGAAATTAAGATATTAATAAAAATTAAAAATCAAAAGAGGAATAATAAAGCAATTATTATTGATAATAATAATAATATATAAAACACATTATTTCTTTTGACTTGTAGTTTATGATTGCGGCAGGTAAGGATTCTTTTGATCGTTTTTTTTTTTTTTTTTTTTGCCACCGATTGCTTCCCACCAAATCCATATAGTGCCTACCTTAATCCTCTTAACTTCCCCTAATTATCTCTATAATTTAAAATTAAAATGGTTACTTAACAAAAGGATATCCATCATGGAACAAGAGACTATTATTTGGGGAAATAAATAATTAAATTTAGAATTTGTATTTCATACACCTTCAAAAATTTTAATTGATATTGTGCATAAAATTAAATAATTAAATAAATTTTTTGTAGTATTAAGTTTGTGTAATAAAGGAAAGGTCCTATTAATTATAAGAAGACAGAGAAATGAGATTTAGGACCATTAGGGTAGACATTGAAATTTCTATTTTTTTATTTTAAACAGACATTTTATTAACAGCCCCCACCGACCTGTTTATTTTTACACACTAGAGATGGAGACCAGACAATGGTACGAGGAAGAAAACCTTTGCTGCTTGCGGTTTCCTTGTCATAGAGGTGCATTTGCACTTGATTTCCTCAACCCAACATTATTGACGACACAATAATAAAGCGAATTATTCATGTAATTAAATATTTATAATCTGATCCTCATATTTTATAAAAATTTAAAATTTAATCCAAATGAACAATTTATATACAAAACATTAATAAAAATTTAAGATCAAAATTCCTACTAATTTCTAAAATTTCTTGTCATAGAGTTGAGTTTCTCGACCCAAAATTATTGAGAACACAATAATAAGTATTCTAAACAACACATAAATGAAATGAAAATGTTGTACTACTGCAAGTGTTTCATTTCAATAAAAGACAACCTATGTATATATGAGCACAGCATAAAGGAAGACATATATATATATATATATATGTGGTTAATTAAATTTCTCATTTATTTCTAAATGAACATAAAGAAAAATAATAAATTAAAAAGAAAAGAAAAGAAAACGAGAAAGAGAAAGAGAGATTATGATTACTGATGCAAAACCCTCTCCACATTAAACTTTGTATAGTTGTTCTGCATGATAATTTTCTGCACATTAATAAATATATAAGTTTGTAGTAAGGTAATTAAGTTTCTACTCTGCGGGACAAAGCCATGAATCAACTGTACCTTCAGCTCTAGAGGAAACGTTCTCCAACCCTTTTTCATGTGAATTGTTATGATCATTATTCCCATAATTCCAATCTAATGCCCTCAAATGGTCTTGGTTCCCTTGGTTTAGTCCAACCCCATCTCTCCAGTTTCCATGGCGTGCCCCATCTGGTGCGACATCATGACTGTGTAAGCCACCAAGGTTGGCATTGACTTGACCATGGCTCAACCCCAGTTCATCAAGGGAATCCATGGCTGAACTTCCATGGGACTTTACACCGAAGCCAGGCAAATTAGGTGATGGGTTAAGAGAAGGGGGGTCTAAGAAGGACTGGAAAGGTAGGACCGAGCTCTGGTTTTGCAAGTTTAACATGTTCTGATAGGTACTTGGGTTGAAAGCATTGGTTGTAGCAATGGCGGTATTGGTACTTGTATTTGTAATATTAGAAGCATCAACTAAAGGGTTATTTAGCAATGAAGGAGAAGATGAGGAGGATACAAATGGAGTTGGCTGAACTCTTTTAGCTGAAGGGCGTAAAGGGTAGAGAGAACCTAAAGGTTCCAAATGACCGGACCGTATACTTGAGCCAGAGCCAAAAAGGTCGAGCCTTCGAGAATATGATGATGAACCCGAAAATGGTGGTGCAGGGATTCCAGTGAATTCTTGCACCATTGCTCGAAAATTCGTTGTGTCGGTGGTGAGAACTGTAGTGGGTGCTCTCCTTGATGCCCTTGTTCGCTTCTTGGGATTCTTTGCAACGCTTGTCGGCTGATCAGGTTTCGATGATCGTACACCATTGTTGCCATGAGCTGATGAGCTTGGGAACGAGCCACGGATGAGCTCTTGTGTCTGTGAACCCAGCATAGATTGGTTCGATGAAGAAGATCCCGGTAGGGTACCAAGGTCAGTGCAGTTGGGGTCGGATCTTAAACTTCCTCGAGGCCTTATCCTATCAAGGTTTAACAATTGAGATTGAGAGAAAGGGTTGAGATAATTAGGTGAAGGATCAAAGAAAGTGGGCGATGGGTGATGTTGGTGGTGCGAGCCAAGTGATGGATGTGGATTCGATAAGGCACTAAAATGGCCTGAAGTGTTCAAAAAAGCTGGGACTGACTCAGGCCGTGAGTCATATTCTTCATCATCACCACCACTTGAAGATTGTGAACTACTACTATTACCAGAATCCATAGCAAAAGCTTTCAAAAAGTATAATGAAAACCCTGCAAAGGGTTGAAGAGAATAGCTATCGTTGATAGTTCCACAGTTCCAAATAACAGAAACAAAGCTATAATCTAACCATTTAACTCAAAAATAGCAATTATGAAACACTGCAAAAAGGAAAAGACCCAAAGAAAGGAAGGAAATTAAAAAAGATATGCACATCCTTCTAAAAAGTTACCATATCTTTAAAAGTTAAAAGCTTCCTTTGATATCGATCGATCCTCTTTGAAAACTACTTTCTATGAAAAAAGAAAGTTCTTCATCTTTCTCGCACCTCTTCTCCTATACGATCTGAATTAGGGTTTTTGTTTTTGGAAGAGGAAAAGAGAGAAAGAAAAGAAAAGAAAAGAAAGGAAAGGGTTATTTTAAGCTTTTCTTTTAGCTCTAAAAAGGAGGAAGAAAGAGAAGAAGGGGGGGGGGGGGCAGGCTATCTCTTATGATCTAACAAATGTTTCCACTAATAAGATCCTCTCTAGAGAGTGCGGGGTGGGACAGCCATTGGAGTAGAGAAAAGAGTAGTTGCCGGTGGCTGGCGACGGGTCAAACTCAAAGTGAATGAGAAAGAGAGAGGTTGGCTTAACATGTTATGAATGTGAAAGCAAGGAAAACGATATCTTAGATTATTTTAATTTCCTCTAAATTTCTAATATAAAAATCCCATTAGATTCTGATTAAATTTGGAATTTGGAGGGTTTAATTAATTAAAGAGAATATGAAAAAGGAAAAGGAAAAATGTAGATATAAAATAAAAAAAAGGTGTATAATATAAAGTATGTATAGTAATATGAAGAGAACAAAAAACATTACTTCCACCGTAAGGGATCACTATTAAAAATTCCCACTAATGTTCACATTTCAAATTATTAATTTTGAAACTCCTTTTCCTTCTAATTTGTTTTTTTTTTCTTTTTATCAATCATTATATACTTTTCATGAATAGTTTTTTTCTTTATAAACTAAAATTCTAACATTCTAGAATCCAGATTTTTTTTAGTTATTTTCTTCTGAAATTGATCATTTTTTTTTTAAATTATTGTATTTGCTTGGTGAAATTATAATATTAAGAAATTAAAGTTGAGCTCTTATGAATTTGCTAGTTTGGTGTACGGAAGATAGGGTTGGTAATGTAATATACATATATATATATACACACTACAATGGGCAACACTTATAGATAAATTTTTTATGTATTACCAAACCTAGGATTTGACCAATTCATATAATTAAGAAATAAAATCCAAGCCATAATTGACCAAAATCATATCATCTTTTACCCATTTTCATAATCTTGGGTTTGAAAAACAAATTAATAATCTTTGATTTTCCCCCCACTCTCATATTTTTTTATGTTTTATTATTAATATAAAAAATAGGTTTTAGAAATGATCTACATTGTCTACTTGATGGGCAGGATTAGATTAGTTATAGAAATAATATTTAACAAGGTAGGGTAATGGGGATTGGATTATGGGATATAATAGATCTTTGGGTGAATATCATGTCTTTGATGCTGAACTGTGGGGCATTCTCGATGGGTTGTCACTTATCTAAGATAAAAGTTTTGAGGATGTCATGATATAAGTAGATAGGGTGGAGGTGATTAAGGTTATTCAAGAATCCTCATTGACTGATTCAAACTCTACCTATATTAAAAGAATTCATTAAATTCTAGCGAAAGTTGAACATTGGAGCATGGAACATATTCCCAGGGAGTTAAATGAAATTACAAATTACATGGCTAAATTGACTTTTGGTACAAGTCAAAACTTGGCAAATTTTGAAAAAATCCCTAAGGAGGTGCTAGCAATCTCCTCTATTAATAAGGCTAGTGTTAGCCTAACTTAAAAGCTCAGTATGTAATTAGTTTGTATTAGAATTCTTCTCACAAAAAAATAAAAATAAAATTGAGAACCGACATAGGATAAGTCTCGAATCTAGAATCTCAACATTATCATTCACGACTTATTCCCTTCAAAAAAAAAAATTTCTTCTTCTTCCTTCCATATTTAGGGTAAATTATATCCAATGTTAGTAGATTATTAGTAAATTTATATTTTAGTCATATAATTTTAAAAAATTACAAAATAATTATTAAACTATTTAAAAATTTTCATTTAAGTCACTAATCTTTAAGGATTGGCCTAACTGAAACTTTCAATTCCATGTAATATCCACATATTATATAAAAACTATTTTGTATCTTTAATTAATATTTCTCTCCTATCTTTTTTTCTACTTATTAAACTCAAAATATTGAAACCTAAATTTGTTTCTCAGTTTATTTCTTCTCCCTTTCTCACACACTGAACCAGAGAAGCAAAGGGCTTGGCTACCCTCTTCTTCAAAGCCCACCTTTGTCTATGGTCAACACTTCACGCTGGAGTTTACCTTTATTTAAGAAAAAGAAAAACTAATAATATTTGTTTCGACGAACTTAATTTCTCTCAACCTGTAACAATAACAAAACCTAGCTAAGTCGATTTTTGCCTTAATGAAGAAATTTTCCACAATCCCTAAGTTGATTGCATTCATAATCAAAGGATAAAATTCCTCCCAAATCCAAAATAAAGTACTAAATTGAACTCAAGGACATTCCTAAAAAATACCTAAAACGTAGTAGTTTAGGTTAGATTAATTCATCAAAGGATTAAAAACTGCACCTAAAATGGTTTTTAGGGAAATATGGAAATTACGCGATTAATATATATTATATTATATATGATAAACAGTGATTTAATAATTACATTAGTTGTCCATTAATAGAGATTTAAAACCCTAACGATTTAAATAAAAATATTAAAATAATTCAATAACTATTTTATAATTTTTTTAAAATTGAGTAATTAAAATATATATTTATTAATTTCAGTAACCTTAGGTATAATTTACCTTTATAACTATTACGAGTTATCATCACATATATTACCCATCAAGTTTAAATATTTCAGAATATAATTTATTATTTTTTTAATGTTCTCCCGCCTCAGATCCATTAGTTAAATTTAGGCTTATTAGTAAAATAAGTCCTCAAATATTTTTTTAAAAATTCAATTAAACCCTTTCAAACTTTTTACTCTCAATTGGATGCAAAAAGTGTAGAAAAAAGTTTAGAGGGACTCAATTGCTTTTTTTTTTTTTTTTTTAAATTCAAGGACATATAATACCATTAAACTTAAAACAAAAAAAAAAAAAAATCTATCAGCCTTAAACCAATACAAAACACAAACAGACAAAAACTTGTATATAACAGATAAAAAAATAAAAATCAATAGAAAGGATGAAACAAAATGTTACTAAAATCAGACTCCAACAAAATGTTAAATGTGATTTAATTGAAATTTTACAATGTCAAAAGAAACATTAATACCCATTATTATATTTCCTTCTACTTTCAATTAGCATTAATAATGGGAGCCTAATATTTGGTGAACACTTTAATTTGGCAAACTACATACAACGTTTGCCAAGGACTACTTTTGGCAACTCAACTAGTTGATTCTAAATTAATGCAATTATTTTACCAAGTAGGATCTAATATCAACTCTTTTGTATAAGATTTCTTTTTGCTTCCATTGTCGTTTGTATTCTTTCAGCAAAAGGTTTGCCAGATAATTACTTGACTAGAATTTTTTGGTGAAAATAATTTATATATAAATTTTATATATTTAAAAAATATATTTTTTTACATTTAGCTTAATGGTATTATAAACCCTTGATTTTTTAAAAAAAATATAAAACCAATTCATCCCTTTAAATTTTTTTGCACCTAATTGAACTCATTGGTCAAACAAGTCTTTTTATTGATGTTGGTCGTTAGTATTTAATGGCATCCCTAATGTGGCGGTTAGCAAAAATTAAAAATTAAAAATTAAAAATTAAATTATTTTAAAAATAAGCACACAATGAATATGGATAAATGATTGTCCAAGCTCATTTTGTCTAGGTTTTAAAAAAATTATAAAAAGTTAAAAATCATTAAAATTATAAAAAATTTATAAATTATAAAAATTATTATAAAATAGTTAAAAATGATAAAATGATTTACTATATTTTAAATTAGAAAACAAAATCAACAACTTATATCATAAAATCAAGATTAACAATTTTTTTGTTATATTTTTCCCATCATTTTTCAATTTGTGCAAGTTATATTAGTTAAAAAAATATTTTTATGGTTTTTAATAAATTGTTATTTTTTATAAATTTTATGGTCTTTAATTAATTCTAAAATTTTTATTAATTTTAATAAAATTTAATGATTTTTATAATTTTTTAATTTTTTTATAATTCTAGAATGAATCTAGACAAATGGATATGCATGTTCATTATGCATTTATTTAAAATTTATTCATTTATTTTTTTCTTACTTGACATTGCCACATCAGCACGAATTGCTGATGTGATGTCTGTTAACGCCCACATCAGCTTTATCATTAAATAGTAACGATCAACGTTAGTTAAAGGGCCTATTTGACTAGTTCTGCTAGTTTAGGGGGCTCAATTGGATGCAAAGAGTTTGGAGAGGCTTAATTGATGTTTCTTTGAAAAAGTTCAAGATCTTATTTTACCAATAAGCTTTTATGTTTTAAAAAGTAATAAAATGGATAATTCTTTTAGTGAGAAGTTATTTGCATAAGCAATTTTGTTGAGGAAAAAGAAAAGGATGACGATTCATTCGATGGTGAAATGCTAGAAGCCATTGGATAAAGAGTTGAACAAGACAAGGGGATAAAGTGAAGAGGTTGAAAAAGATCCCCTTAAGGTCAATAAGGCTATTTATAAATGAGGTTGATTATTCTCTTTGTCATTAGGTTTTGACATGTGTTCGCATTGATTTTGTTGTGGTCAACCTCTTAAAGAACATGGTTATGGGTATTTATAGGCAATTTGATTATGATTAGATTGATGTGAACTTGATAAGGAAGGAGTTTTGGACCCCCCTTTCCGCACTCCATGTGAGGCAGGAGTTTTGGTAAAGTAGGTTGAAAGCATTCTATGTGTCGAACATGCATGTGTCGGGGAGAACCATAGTTGGTGAGGTGCCACTCGTAGGTGATGTTGCAATTGATGAGTAGAAATGCTCATGGGTCAAATCGGGCTTAAGTATGATATTAAAACATTTTATATTTGTTCAAACTCGGTTTGAAATATGAGCTTAAAATTTTGCCCAAGCTTCATATTTGTAAATGGCTAACCCAAGCCCATATTAGGCCTACCATTTTTTTCTAAAATTTAAAAATATATATTTATATTATTTTTAATTTAATATTAATAACTATATATATTTTCTTTATTAAAATTTTATATATAGTCATATTAACCTTTTTTAATGGTTACATTATAGTATTATTATATATTAATATAGATTTGATTTTTATGTGTTATAAATTACATAATATAAAAAATAAGATAATATAAAATATTATAAACATAAAAAAATTGGCAAAGCTGGCTTTTTATGTTCAAGCCCAAGTCCAACCCATATTTTATAGACTTAATTTTTTTTTGTCTAAGCTCATTTTTTGAGCCTAATTACTTTTGTCCAAACCTTCCCAAAATTTGGGTGAGCCTTTGAGATTGGGTGGGTAGCTAGCCCTTGAATAGATTTATTGGCGAGGTGAAGGTGGTGAAGCCAAGGAAGTCAATTCTGTATGTACCAACTAGAACAATGAACCAGAAAAACCAATTTTAAATTCTATTTGGGTGTGAATTTTGATCGATATCAGTTGTACCAATGCATCTCGATTTGTTTTGGTCGTTACTAGTGTATTTTGATTTGTACTAGTTGGTACAAGATTTTAATATTTTAAATTGATTTTACATATTTTATTTTAAATATTTTCATTTTGTATAATTAATTTTAAAAATAATAATTTAATTAAGTTATTTATTGTAATTAATAACTTTAAATATTTTTATATAAATAATATATATGAAAATACTTAAAAACATTTTAAAGTCGAAATGATATATTAAAACACACCGATACTTATATATTCCAGTATCATAATAAACTAGTCTGATACTATCTTAGGTGAAGCTCATCTCCAAAAGGTATGCATGACAAATTTAATTAAGGAATTTTACGTGTTAGTTTTCAGAGTAGTAGATAAATCTTTTGAGAAGTAAATAAATTTTTTAAAAATAAAAAAACATATATTTATTCTATACGATATTAGTGGAAAGAAGTGTATAAATAATTACCTAAAAACATAATATAAAAAATTATAATGACAATGCTTTCCTTGTTTTAGTGTTTTCTAGCTTATTATTTACTTTTACTGAGTTGTCATGAGAAGCAAACTTAATTAAAAATATTAAATAGTTTAGGAATATACATGTTGAACTAAGATAATTTCATAAATACAAAATAAAATTGTGAAATTCCCTATGAAAAAGAAAAAGGAAAAAGGATTGAGACATCAAGGTCTTTGCCAATTAGTGTTGCACTACACATTATCGACAAATTTTTAAAAACAATAAATAGGTATTGGCATGCCCTACCCAATTAAATCCCATGCTAACCCTAAACCTAAAGGGATCCCGAGTGTCTCACGTCTTCTAGTTTCATTGGTACACGCAAATATTGAATTTTTGGTCTTCACCATTTTATTGGTACACACACACACACACATCGTCAGCCTTGAGCCTTTGCTGGGAGACAAGGATTTTTACATTTTTTATAATATTTGTAGTCTTAATCTTCTTAAATATTCTAATCAATTCTCCCACGTAGTTGTTTCTTTTTGAACTTCTATTAAAAAAATAATCAAAGTTTAAGGGTTAACATGTATCAACTTCATCACAATGGATTTGCAAATGCTACAATATTTGATAGATTCAATCCAGCTCACCACATTACTCTATCCGTTTCAATAATTAGATTGTAAGAATCATACCATTTTGAGGCAGTAAAAATGATGACGGCTTCCTTCACTGCCAGCAACTCAGTAACATTCGAGGCCACAGTCAATGTGTGTAGAAAAGACCAACACCACCTTCCCTTCTCTTTTCTTAGCAATCCACCAATTCCCACTCTGTTATTGCTACTCGAAAAAGATCCATCCACATTAAACTTTAAATAACGGCTGGAGGTGTTTTCACATGACGGTAGTTGTGTTTGTGTCTTTTTCTTACATAGAGAATTCAGTTCCAGCAGTTGATACTTCTACTAATTCGACTGCGCCAACAGTGATTTCTTACAACACCCTCTCCACTTATCCTTCACTTACTACTCTTCGATTTGTGGGTCAAATTAAGGGTCACTCAGTTCAAGTGCTTTTAGACGGGGGTAACACTCAATAATTTTATTCAGATCTAGTCGTGTAGCTTCTCATTTGGGTTTGGCTATTGATCGATTGCCTACTTTTCCAGTTTTAGTGGGAAGCGGTGACAATATTCCAAGTGAGGGTAAGACAGCTGATTTTCCGTTAACAATTCAGGGTACTAGCATTTCAACTTATTAGGTACTGTAGTATTTTAAGAGAACAGAGAACAATTTAGAGAATGAATTTTACTGAGAAATTGCTTATTAATCTTTGCTTATCTGAACCAATACACTGCTGATGCTTACATACAAGAATGAGAGTAATGTATACCAGACTTAAGCAACTGACTACTAACAGATTAACAACTCTATACTAACAGTCTTAGTACTCTTTAACACAACTGATTTCTACGTGTTGCCCTTGCATGGATCTGATGTAGTTTCGGGCGTGGCATGGTTGGCCATGTCGGGGCCAATAATCACCAACTATGCCGAATCGACTTTTCAATTCAACCATAGGGGAAGAACGATTTGTTGACAAGGTATTGGTGCAAGAGGTCCTCAGCAGGTTCAATTGCATGCTTTCCGAAGGTTATGTGAAGCTAACGTAGTGGCTGAATTTTTCAGCTTAGAAATTAAACTTGAATCAGCCATGGTCCACTCAAGTCCAGCTACTCTTTTAGTTTCTCTGCTTTAACAGTTTCGAGATGTGTTCACCAAGCCACCTGGGTTGCCACCGTTAAGGTCGACTGATCATGCTATTCATTTATCATCGGAAGCAAATCCAATTAACGTACTGCCTTATTGCTATGATCATCAATACAAATATAATTTCAGTGCTCTCTAATAAATTAGTTATAGATGTCTAGGTTATGCTTAAAAACTAATCTCTCCTTATCTTAATCGATAACTTCTAAAATTATATGTTTTATAAATAAAATCCATATTTATTTAACCACTCTTCACAATTCTCTTTATTTCTATTCTATATATAATTCATTAACAAATAATTACTAACTCAATTTCACAAATCAAATCATCATAAATTCAATTTAGCAATATTTCACCTATAGTTTCTTAAATTTAAGCGTATAATTCAATTTCACCTAATTTTTACCATTTATCAATTATCATTTTATAACATCAATCTATTCTTTATCATAACATAATAACTCCCATATCATCATTCTTGATTTCATAACCTTTATTTTTTTAACATTAATATCATTTTAGGTTATTATCATATCTGTTCTTTTTTATACAATATCTAAAATTACTGATGATGTCATGAACTAACTAAAATACGACAAAGGCAAGCGCACCTATCGAATGGTAGTATAGCTACGGTGAGTCAAGAATATCGTATTCACGAGGACTAAAAGTACTAGTAATTACTATCTTTTTAATATCTAGCCTATAAAATGAAGAAATTGTTTTAAAATCTAATTTAAACTAAACTAATTACTAAGCGACAGAGAGCGAATTGGGAAAATAATCGAAGAAAACTTATGAGAGAGGCCATACCTAGGAAAGAATCCACCTAGACTTCACTTATTATTCTAAATCTGAATTAAATGATTTATTCATTTGACTTGATCCGTAGAAATCCCTAAATTATATTAATACCTCTTTCGAGAGTAAAAATAACCGACTCTAGTTTGATTAATTGAAATCTCTTTCTAATTAAAACTCCTATCGTCGCGTTAACTAGATTTATGGATTCTCTTATTAGATTTGACTCTAATCCGGTAGATTTATGTCGTCCTATTTCTAGGATTGCATGCAACTCTACTCAATTATGCCAGATCTACTCTTAAACAGGGACTTTTGCTCAATTGAATAAGCACATCATGAATTAATATTCTGAAAACATTAAACATGAAGATAAGTAAACATAATTGAGATCAAGAACAAATATTTATCATGTAATTTAGAAAAATCAAATAATAAGATCTGTCACAGGTTTCATCTTCCCTAGATATTTAGGGAATTTAGTTCATACTTGGAAAGGAAAACATCTCAAAAATAGGAAAACAACAAAATATAAAGAAACCCAAAAACTTCTCAATAAATTGAATGGAGATCTTCAGTCTTGAAGGAGATCCTGCTTCTGAGTTGAGTCCGTTGGCGTTCTTCGAGTAATTTCTGCGTTCTACTCTGCATGCTCCCTTAGGTCTTCTTCTAGTGTGTTTTTATAGACTTTAGAATGCTCAGAAACCCTAAAAATTAGCTTTTTTCGCGTGTTTGGGAAATAGGGAGCAATATCGACACGGGCTGTCACATGGGCGTGTGGCCAGCCCGTGTGGCTCACACGGGTGTGTGCTCAGCCTGTTTTGTCCGTTTTTGGCCCGTTTTCTACTCCTTTTGTTCCCTTATGCTCACCTAAGTATAGAAGCATGAAATTAAAGGATTAGGAGCATCGAATTCACTAAATTATATAATGGATCATCCAAAAACATGCCAAGCATGAGATTAAAACATGTTACTTTTATGGTTTATCAAATATCCCCACACTTAAGCGTTTGCTTGTCCTCAAGCAAAATCCTCAACTCACAATTAAAATTAAACTTTCTCAATTCATAATTCTTCATCAATAATGTTTTATCATAATTCACAAATAATCAGACATTGATGATTCAACTAAAAGAGCACTAAAGATTCGAACAATCCAAGTCACACATTTTTAAAGCATGAAAATATAAGTATTTCCCCTTATCTAAATAATTACCTTTAATTAAAAACCGACAAGATTTGGCATCCTCACTAAAGATTCATTCAAATCACTCAAAGTGTTTAAGCTTCAAAAATTAAGCACTCAAAAGTCAAACATGAAAAGTTATTACCATAGGCTTCCATGGAAATCAAATCTCCACCACTATAAAATGAGATGATACACAAATCAAAAGGTCTTTAAGGGGTTGTAATTGGGCTTGGGTTAAAGGTGTGGATAAAGGCTGAAAAAGAAGGATAGAATCGAGATCGAATTGATAAATTACCTAACTAGAAAAATAAACTAATACTGAATAATTACATCAATCGAAATTATTAAAGAATAACACAAGCTTCTTCTCAGAATATGAAAATTTAAGCTCAAACCAAAGAACTAGTAATAATCACATAAATGTATATGAATAAAATTTTTTTTTCACTTTTTTTAGATCAATGGATAATAAGAGAAAATTTAACAACTGAAACAAAAGAACATAGTTAGACAACTAACCAAATCAAATCTCGATAAAAAGAGAGTTAATAAAACGGGAACAACGAATCAAAAGTGAGTTATGGGTTAATATTAATGGGTGAATCAAGAAATGGTTTATTAAGCTCAAAGGGGTTCACTAAGGGTTAATTATGAAGGTAGGCTTATGGGATAAGTGGGTTAAAACCTAGGTGCCTTTATCATCTTAGTATATCAAATCAAAGGTATGGTCTTGACATGTATAATCGAATCAAGTTCTAGAATAACCAATCAATATTGACACACTCATAACCAATAATAAAGTGAGCAAGAAAAGTGTATGCTCTAAAGGCTCAAAGTCTCACAAAAATTATAGTTTTTGATGCCAATCTTGCAAATCTCAAACTTCAAGGTACTACTTAAATTTAGGGAAACAACCTAACAATTTTTTAATTTTGAAAATAGACTTATCATGCTTGATTCTCTTATGTCTTAAAGTTTAAACAATCAATGCACAATTACCTATGAATTTAATCTAAAACACATTAATGATATTCACAAATCAATAAGAATTTATTCTAATAATAATATGAGAAAATTACTTAAACACAAGGTATAAGTCAGGGATTTTCAAATAATCATATAAATAATCTTCTCACACTTAAGATGTACATTGTCCTCAATGTACAAACAAAAATAATCACAGTAGAAATAGAATATCATAAGAGAGGGAGATAATTAAAACTACCCTGAATATTGGATGAAATTCCCAGAATAGTGAAAAGCAAAATTTTAGATAAATGTAAGTGTTTGCAAGATTCTGAGCAACTGATAAGAAAATAAACACAATGCTGAAGAGGATTAAAGGGTTACTCGTTAAGAAACAACCATAATAAATAAAATGATAGTTTCAACTATAAAAGCGAAAGGAGTTTAATAAAATAAAAATAAATAGAAAAATAAAAATAAAAATAAAATAAAATAAAATAAAAATAAAAATAAAGATAAAGATAAAAATAAAATAAATGAGATGGACTCAATGATCCTTATCATCAGACGCGTGAGTCGTCGGCGCTGGAGGAGAAATATGAAAATGCTGAGAAATCTGCTGCAATGTCGTATCAATATTGTCAAACCTCTCAACACAGTACTGAGAAAACTAGTGAATTCCTCGTAGGATACTTCTCGGGAGCTAGCAGCAGAATGAACAGGTCTATGACTCGAAGGTGGTGGCTGAGGTGGATCCTCATGATAGGAAGGAACATCATCAGTGAAGTCCTCGAAGTCATCCTAAACGTCAGAATGAAACAATCTGTACTGAGGAGGATCCACTCTACGTTGCCGCTCGATCATCCTCATGTGGATCATGCTCGAGATGCCTTGAGGGGACATCTAGCCAGCAAGTGTAAGTGCCGAGGACTGCTCCGGTGTGTCGAGAATACCAAAGTGTCGAGCGAGGCAAGTCACGTAAAAGCCTAGACAGATGGGGCCTCTTTTGTGGTGGTCAGTCTGATGGCGGAAAGATAGAGCAATGAAGTACTCCAAGTCGATAATATGGCCATGGGCCATGCTCCATAAGAAGTAAGTGCCATGGGTGCTAACGACTCCAGTGCTCTCTCTCTGTCCTGTCAAGGTATGAGCGAGGAATGCGTAAATATATCGTATGGCTGGAGAGAGAGAAGTCGCCTTCGAGCGACTCGCGTTATAAGGTGTCTGGCTAGCAGTCAGGTCAATCCAACAACGTGATGGCGAGTGATGTATATGCCGATGAAGTCGAAGGAAGTCCTCGGCGCTCTTGAACTCCTCAGTATAGAGTCCTATGGTAGCACCGAACTTTAGGACGCTCATGTATCACACCAAACCACTGAGGAGAAAAATGATGGTGCCTGGCTCGTCGTGGACCGTCATGACCTGCTGCACCAAAAATGTAGCACAAAACTCCAAGGTAAGCTCCGTGTAGGTAGGCTCGATGATGCTAAAAAATCTTTCCCATGGAGCTGTGGCAATAATGGCGCGCACATCCTCAGCTAATTGGACCTGCTCTAACGCGACCCAATCAATGCAGCGTCCTAGGCCTAGTGGTCGTACTCGATGGAGCTGGTATAAATCCTCCTGGGGGCCCACCATAAATCGGAGATAAGGTTGGCGAGCCTCGACGGATGCACTCACCGGGACCCTTCTGCTTTTTCGAAGCGGGGACAACGGTCTTGGTCTTGCCTAGTGTGTTCGTCATGGTAAATTTGCGATAAAGCAATTAAAAATATTTAATTTGATGAATCATCATAATAGGCAAGCGAATAAAAAATGAACATCTAGATTCAGCTCAACAATTGAACGAATTGAGAAATGGACTTGGGGCAGAATCAAACTAAATAGATGGCTACTATCAAGACAGAAACACAGTATGAATAAAAAGAACTAATAATGATCAATAATAAAAATTAATACGCAAGCCTTAGCAAGAATAAATTAGAAATGAAGTAAACTAAAACAAATGAATTAAATAATATTACTGAAAAGAATAACATAAGAAAGGAAGATAACACATGGCCAGATATGAAGAATGAATATTCAAGAAACTAAACAATAAAAAATAGCCAAATATATCAGTAAACATAAATAAAATAAACTAATATTAATAAATAAATGAATAATAAGAAAATAATAATAATAAACAATAAAGAAATAAAATAATATACTACTAATAATAAAAAAATAAAAAAGAAATAATTAAATAAATGGAAGGGAAGGACAAAAGGGAAACAGATACAATGGTAGTCGAGAGAGTGCAGGCGGCGATTAATCGTGGACCAACAGTGGGGATCGGGTGGTGCAGATCAGCGCTAGGGGGACGGGTCTAGTGCGGGTGTGGGATTATGCGACTAAGGTGGCTGGTCGGGGTTGGGGTTTGGTTCGGGGAGAAGGGATGGTGGGGGCGCTGTAACACCCCCTACCCGTATCCATTGCCGGAATAGGGTACGAGGCATTACCGGAGTTTACTGAACATTTTCAGTTAATTCTAAGTCATTTATTATTCATATTTTGAAAATAATCATAACGTCTCTCTATTGGGCCCTCGAAGCCCAAAACATACATTAGAAACCAACCGAAATAAAATCGGGATCATAAAAATTTTTTTCGCAAATTCTTAAATTATATTTTCATCTAAGTATTTACCATTTCAATGCTCTTTATAATTAAACATGTTACCATTCAGTCAATAGCTTGCCACTTGTCTAAGCGTCAAACAACAACATTGTTAGTATTCTTGCACATATTTCATATAAATTCAGCATTGATATACCTATTTTCTCAACATATCACACTTGAGTTTAATAATAGTCTCAACTTACATAATTTCCTTATATTAACATATCAAAGATAATTATATATGTACATGTCACAAAATATATTATTCTTTTACTGTTTCTTCATAAGCATATATCAAATATATCCATATCAATTTCGTATGCATGACAAAAATACAATTCACAAGTATGATATTTAATTCAAGCTTATAATTATGCATAATTTTGTTACACGAACTTACCTGACTAAATTACAAAAATACCAAGATTTAGGGGCATTTTAATAAATTTTTTCCTCAATTTTTCACCCGACCTTAAATTGAAAATTTCATTCAATTTATTAATGTAGATAATAAAACAATTCATTCCCTTCAATCTGGTCATTTTTGACATTTTTACAAAATTGCCCCCTGAAGTTTTATTTTTATTCAATTTAGTCCTTAAGCCTAAAACATGCAAATTAGCCATGCTAGCTGAATATTCATATATATTTTCCTCCTCCTCCTCTCCATTCCACATCCTTAAAGTATATAACACGCTTGTAAGTAACATCATCGATAATTTTTATTATTTACTTTTTATGAATATTCAAGCTGTCTATCTGTGTCATAGTTACTAAATTATTTATATGTGGAGTTATAAAACTCCAAATTAAGATCCGCTAATTTTTTCTGAAACTAGACTCATATATATTCTTACCATAAAATTTTCAGAATTTTTGGTTCAGCCAATAAGTAAAATTTTTTCTTTAAAGTTACTCATGTTCTGCTGTCTGACAGTTTTGAACCTTCTTCACTAAAAATTAATTATCTCCTTGTACAGAATTCGAATGATATTCTCGTTTATTCCTATTGAAAATAGACTAATTCAGGATTCTAAAAATATAAATTTAAGCCCCTAATTATTTTTATCCAATTTTTTATTATTTTCCAAAGTCAGAACAGGGGAACCCAGATTCATTCAGACTTTGTCTCACAAAATTCATTATATCTCGTGATTTACAAATCCATTGCTTACACTGTTTCCTCTATGAGAAACTAGACTCAATAAGATTTAATTTCATATTTTGTGTATCTTCTAATTCGATTTCTAAAATTTATGGTGATTTTTCAAAATTAGTCTACTGCTGCTGTCCAATATTGTTTTAGTGCAAGCTGTTTATTACCATTTTCCCCTAAAGCTTTAATAAATAACAATTTCATCCCTACTCAATTAGCCTCTCAATTGAGCTGATTTTTCTCAATTAACACTTTATTCTATCACTTTAAACTACTTTAAAATTTTTGGAAATCATAATTTCGGCACTAGACTTTAATTCCAATGATTTTCACAATTAGGTCCTAAAATCAATTTCCATCAATTTTACTTAACAAAATTATCATATATCAAAACTAAAGCTTCAATTATATGTTTATTCATCATATGCTTCCAGCATTCATCCATAATAACTTTAAAAATTTGCCCTTCAACATAAAACTTATGAATTTCTTTACAATTCAATCCTTATTTCATTTATATATTGAATTTCTATCAATTAAACCATTATTTCATCATTTTACTCAACATGAACATTATCTAGAAATCTAATAACTTTCAAAATATCAACTTAATTTCATCAAAATCTTGTTCCAAAGCTTCTAAAATATCAAAATTAAGTAAAAAGGGCTAAACTGACTTACCTATTAAACTTCTAAGCTTCATACCTTTATTTTTCCCTTTTCTTCTTTCTTTTCTCTTTTTTCTTTCTTTCCTTCCCCTGCTCTCCGTTTCGTTTGCTTTGTTTCTTCCCTTCTATTCTTTTCCTTTCTTTCTTATATATATACACACATGTATTTATATTTAAATAATAAGTATTATTTATTTATTTATGTGCATATTATTAGTACATTTGTATCCATTTATAACCATACATTTGTCATTATTTAATATATTTATTATATAAAATCTTATAATATAATTATTTAATTAATATATATCTTTTATAAAATAATAAATATCTATTTAATATCAAATCCATATATTACAAATGTATGTATTTTTATTAATACACTTGTATCCAATCATTACCATACACTTGTCTTTCTTTTATTTATTTTATATGTAAAAATTTATTTATTATACAAATATCTTATAATATAATAATTTAATTAATAAATATCTTTTATAATTAATAAATATCCATTAATAATTAAATACTTATATTACAAATGTCTGTATTTTTATCCATACACTTGTATATTTTGTTTACTATACATTTGTCTTTATACTAATTTTATTTATCATATAAATATCTTATAATATAATTATAATAAATTAATTTAATATAATTTATTACTAATAAATATATTAAAATCTAAGAAAAAATCTTAGATTTTTACTTTATATGCCGCCTCACTTATACTAAATGGCATAATTGCCATTTTGATCCTTTTTATTTTCTTTTAATCTATAATTAAACTTTCATACTTTATCCAATTTAATCCTTTTATCCAATTATCCTTAATTAAGCTAAATTCACTTAATTAAACTCTAATTAACCACTCAATTAAATTTTTAAATGTTTTTGATAATTATTTACGGATCCGTTTTTCAGTAACGGAGACTTGAAAATACACTTTTTTCGATAACCGTAAAATTTGGGTTATTACAGGTGCGGTGGTTCGAGGATAGAAGGGAGAAGAAAAAAAGGGAAAAAGAGAGGGAGAAAAGATAGGGATTCAGTTAGGTTTGGTGAGGGCGTATGCATGAGGCTTCGGGGCTGGCTTGCAAAAAGGAAAATGGGGTTGGGGCGCAAGGGAACGGCGGTCTTAGTTGTCAGAGCGGCGGTCGAAAATAGGAGTATAAGAGTGGGAGCGACGGTTGAGGGGAAAGGAGTTTGAACAAGAAAAAAAGTAAAAATAATTTAGGGTTTTAGGGTTAAAAGGGTGACACGATCGTGTAAAGGTCCATGTTGGGCTATACGGCCGTGTCACACGCCCGTGTGGTATCCTGTTCAACTAATGTGCGATTAATGAAACAAGCCCAGTCTTCACACGGCCTTGGACACGCCCGTGTATCTCTAGACGACCGTGTCACACACCTGTGTGCTAGCCTTTTCGCTTCTCCCATGCCCGTGTAACCTACCACACACCGATGTGTATTAAAAATTCAAGCCCAGTTTTCACACGGCCTCAGACACGCCCGTGTGTTAATATGTAATTTTTTCAACAGAAATTGGCATCTACGAAAGAGCTTTAATAAACAGTAAGTTAATATGTAATTTTTTCAACAATTTAAGGAATTTACCGAATTGTTAGTTTGTGTGGTCTTTCCTTGTCGCATTTGGATATGACACATGAGGTTTATATTCCTTACCGATCGAATCTTGCTTATTTTGGCCTACCTCAACCTTACCATTGCTTACCACAGTTTCTTGCCTCAGTTCAGATTCAGATTCAGTTAACCTTTCTTCATCTTGAATAGTGATCGCATGAAGTTGCTCTCTTGGGTTAGTTTCGGTGTTGCTTGGCAAGCTACCTTGTGATCGTTCTGAAATCATCTTTGCCAATTGACTGATTTGATTCTCAAGCCCTTGAATCGACACTTGTTGATTTTTGAGTGCTATTTCGGTGTTTTGGAAACGAGTTTCTGACACTAAAATAAACTTCGTCAACATCTCCTCAAGGTTCGGCTTCTTCTCCTACTAGTAAGGTGGTTAAAAGCCTAGAGGGGGTTGTGGTCTTTGATTTCCTTGACCACCCCAAGAGAAGTTGGGATGGTTCCTCCAACCTGCATTATAAGTGTTATTATAGGGATTATTTTGAGGTCTAGAATTATTACCCATATAATTGACTTGTTCGTCTTCTGTGCTTAGGTTGTAGGATTGATTTTCTGGATGGTTCCCTCATCCATTTGCGTCAAATTGCATCACCAAATGTACCTGCGTAGAACCATATAAACCATCAATCTTTTTATTCAAAAGTTCTACCTGATTCGATAACATGGTGACCGCATCAACGTAAAAAACACCAGCTGCTTTCATCGGCTTTGTTCTCATAACTTGCCACTGATAGTTATTCAATACTTCTATTAACTCGTAAGCCTCCTCAGGTGTTTTATTATTTAAAGTACCACCGACGGATGCATCGATCAATTGTCTAGTTGAGGGGTTCAAACCGTTGTAGAAAGTTTGAACTTTTAGCCATAGAGGTAACCCATGGTGAGTGCACCTTCTCAATAAATCCTTAGACCTCTCCCATGCATCATATAGAGTCTCTAGATCCATTTGCACGAAGGAAGAGATATCATTCCTCATCTTGGCTATCTTAACCGGTGGAAAGTGCTTCAACAAGAATTTTTCGGTCATTTGTTCCCATGTAGTGATAGAACCTCGTGGTAGGGATTTCAACCACTGTTTAGCCTTATTCCGCAACGAAAAGGGAAACAACCGAAGGCAAATGGCATCGTCAGAAACGCCATTAATTTTAAAAGTGTCGTAGAATTCTAAGCAATTAGCCAAATGAGTATTTAGGTCTTCGTCCCGTAAACCATCAAACTGAACAAACTGTTGAATCATTGAATAGTGTTAGGTTTTAGTTCAAAATTATTTGCAGCAACAGCAGGTCTAACAATACTCGATTCAGCCCCAGTTAAATTGAGCTTGGCATAATTGTACATAGTACGAGAAGCAGGATTCAGATTTACAGGATTTACAACAACCACAGGAGGTAGTTGATTATTATGATTTTCTGCCATCTCCTCAGTATTAATAATATCCTCTTACTCTTCTATTGTACTTTGTCGACTTTGCCTCGCTTCTCTACGGTTTCTACGAGTTGTACTCTCGATTTCACTGTCGAATATTAGAGGTCATGACGGGTTTCTTCTAGTCATAAACTAAAGGAACCTGCCAAAAAAAATAAAACAAAAAGTTAGTAAACAAAAATTAAACTAAAACAAAAACAAAATGCAATAAATTAAAAATGGCTAAAGTAATAAAAATCTAGTGTTCCTAATATTTTAGTCCCCGGCAACGGCGCCAAAAACTCTAAAATACGACAAAGGCAAGAGCACCTATCGAATGGTAGTATAGCTACGGTGAGTCGGGAATATCGTATCCATGAGGACTAAAAGTACTAGTAATTACTATCTTTTTATTATCTAGCCTATAAAATGAAGAAATTGTTTTAAAATCTAATTTAAACTAAACTAATTACTAAGAGACAAAGAGCGAATTGGGAAAATAATCGAAGAAAACTTATGAGGGAGACCATACCTAGGAAAGAATCCACCTAGACTTCACTTATTATTCTAAATCTGAATTAAACGATTTATTCATTTTACTTGATCCGTAGAAATCCCTAAATTATATTAATATCTCTTTCGAGAGTAAAAATAACCGATTTTTGTCGTCCTATTTCTAGGATTGCATGCAACTCCACTCAATTATGATAGATCTACTCTTAAACAGGGACTTTTGCTCCACTGAATAAGCACATCAACACATCAATCATGAATTAATATCTTGGAAACATTAAACATGAAGATAAGTAAACATAATTGAGATCAAGAACAAATATTTATCATGTAATTTAGAAAAATCAAATAATAAGATCTATCACAGGTTTCATCTTCCTTAGATATTTACGGAATTTAGTTCATACTTGGAAAGGAAAACATCTCAAAAATAGGAAAATAACAAAACATAAAGAAACCCAAAATCTTCTAAAGAAATTGAATGGAGATCTTCAATCTTGAAGGAGATCCTACTTCTGAGTTGAGTCTGTTGGCGTTCTTCGAGTAATTTCTGCATTCTACTGTGCATGCTCCCTTAGGTCTTCTTCTAGTGTGTTTTTATAGACTTTAGAATGCTCAGAAACCCTAAAAATTAGCTTTTTTCGCGTGTTTGGGAAATAGGGAGCAATATCGACACGAGCTATCACATGGGCTTGTAGCCAGCCCGTGTGGCTCACACGGGTGTGTGCTCAACCCGTTTTGTCCGTTTTTGGCCCGTTTTCTACTCTTTTTGTTCCCCTATGCTCACCTAAGTATAGAAACATGAAATTAAATGATTAGGAGCATCAAATTTACTAAATTATATAACAAATCATCCAAAAACATGCCAAGCATGGGATTGAAACATGTTACTTTTATGGTTTATTAATTACCTCTAATCTCTTCCCAATTAGGAAGATAATGAGATTCAGTGCACTCAAATCCACGTTCTCTTACACTGACAACAATATCGATACCAATCGAAATAAGATTCAATGACATTGATTTCATAACCTTTAATCTTCTTTAACCAAATTCTCTTATATTTCCTTTCTATTTTTCAACTTACTTTATATCTATTATTGAATCATCATTCTCATTCATCACTTATTCAACAATAATTTAATATTTCTATATAAATAATACACGAACCTTCTTAACAAATATATATAACTCAATATTACTTTTACATGAATAAAAATTTCTATGTATAAAATAATTCAATAATAATTAAATCTATTACCTAATTCATCCTTTTCCATTAACTTTCTCTTATCCATAAAAATGTTTCTCTTTTCCTTGTCCAGAATAATTTGCTTTTTCACTATTGCTTTGCTGAGCAGCAGTGCTGATGTTCAGGGTAGCTACTTTCCTCGTCCTCTCTCCCACTAACTTTTTATTCTTTTTTGTCCTCTTCATACTTTCTCCCCTTTTAGTTTACAGATTTATTTTATGGATATCTTTACTATCTTTGTGGGTTGTGATGGTTGACAATACTTGTCACCGCTAGGCCTCCACCGACCACCAATAGTTTCTTTTAGAAAATGGATTGTCGATAAATAATCAAATGATGACTCTTCATCAACTTTTTAATTTATTTTTATTTTGAGAATATTTCGAAATAATAAATGATATCAAGGGTCCAATCAATTTGGAGTTTTTGACCGTGTTGTCTTAAGGTTTTTTTTTCCCCCTATGATTGAATAAGTATTCCCCTTCCCTTTTAGAAGTTTTTGTCTGGTCTTGTACAAAATATTTTTCTTGCTTATGCATGTAGTTTTGCTTTTGCAAGTATTCTTATAGATGCTTGATCGCCATCTCTCTAATTTGGTGGATGCTCAATTCTTTTGTTGATTTTGCTTGTCACTTTGGACCATTCGAGGTTGGTTCCCTTATCGTGATAAGTCCTTGCAGTCAGCCTAGATATGTTATACTTGAGTTGTGACAAATCCAGTTGCCAATGAACTATGTTCCATTATTACTAAGGCCAAAACCTTTGTCATGTTGGTGGGACTTGTCCTTCACCACTGATGATGAGTGTTTTTTGTTTCTTTCTTTTCCCCCGATTGTATGATCTACAATGAATGAATTGTTATTATTTGAATAAAATACTATTATTAATAGGAACCATGAACAATAATAATATAAAGACATGACATACAGTACAAACTAATGCACACTGCAAAATAATCTCAAAAAAAAGAGAAGGACAAATTGACAGTAACTACAGTACTGAAATAATTCAGAAACAAACTAGAGATGCATCAACTTGATCAAATCACTAAAATTTGCATCCTTACCTCGCCATCATTAAGTCAACCTAACGATGAGTGCCGATCAACAAAGAAAAACTCCCGAAAGCTCTAAGAGACCCACCGCATCAGTGATGCATGAAAGGTCAAGTCTCAGATGTTCTATCCTCCTCATTATCTCGAATCTATCACCACCACTATGATCTATCATAATAAACCCTTTCGAGAACAATTCCTAATAGATACGGCGGCACCTTTTTATTGTCAAATCTCACATGTACGTTAGAACATGATTAAAATTTAAAAATAAAATAAATTTACATTTGCTTTCAAAGAAAACAGACTGAACAAAACAAAAATCACGAAAAATGTGGACAGTCATGAAACTGTAGACAAAATCACGATAATATTGATCGAAATTAAAACAAAATAGAACTATGAAGAAAAGAAAATATTAAAGAAACCACAATCAACAACTAGTTCGAAGGTTGACACCACCAGCAACGAAATAAAAAATTAGTTTGAAAAAATTGATTTTTTTATAAAAAGAAAACAGAGTTGAGTTAAAAGAAAAAAAAAAGTATAGAAGGAATTAAATTTTCCTTCCACTTCATCTTCCATCTCCATACATCCATAGAAATCACGTAGAAAAATGTTCTTGAATAATTTTTATGTATCTAACATTATTTTCATGAAGTTTCTCCATTTTATTTAGTAAAATTGATGAGAAAATACGTAAAAGTATCTCCTTCTCTCCCATGTTTCTTCTATCCATAAAAGAGAAAGAGGATTTCCTTAATTTCTCTAGATTTTTCTTTAATTTACATATATTATCTTTTTATTTTATTTAATTATTTATTAAATAAATGGCCCATATTTATTCTTGTTTCTTTAATCCAATGGTCTATATTCATTTCATCAAAATATTTTCTTTTTTAAATTAAAATTTTAAAATAATTTTTGATAAAGAAATTATCAAAATATCTTTTAAAATATATTTCCTTACACAGGAGAGGCATACTTCAATTGAGGCTTTGGTAGCTAAGATAATTAGGGTGACTGAAATTCAATTCATTTGAAATAATAATAATAATAATAATAATAATAATAATAATAATAATAATAATAATAATAATAATAATAATAAAAAATTTAGTTTAATAAGTTATTTAACTTTTTAAGTTTAAATCGAATTAAATTTTACATTTTGAATATCTTAAATAATTAAAATAATTTAAAGAACAAATTGATCTAAATACAAAAAACAAAAACGAAAAATCAAAATAATCTTAAAAAAATTCATAAAATTAAAAAAAAATTATATAAAATTCTTAAAAATGATATAAAAACGTTAAATTCTAAATTTATCTCCAAGTTACAAAAATAATAATTTGCTTAATAAGTTCAATTTGTTATTAAGAAATAAATATTTAGAAAAAAAGTCAATTTCACTACAGGTCCCCCAACTATAGTTCAAATTCTAAATTGATCTCCAAATTTAAAAAAGTTCAATTGAGTCCTCAAAGTATTAAATATAATATCATATAAGCCAGGCGTTGCATGTCAATTTAGATTTTATGTGGAGCAAATTTAAAGCATGTTGATCGATTTTGAAATACATGTATACATATTGCATGTACAACTTTTAATCTAACTTTTTTAATAAAAAATAGTAATTAAATTTTAGGAGGCTATTTCTTTTTCTAAAATGTTAAATTTAAGTTGTTCAGACATGTTGTAAGGAAAAAGCTAGGAATGTATATGTATAATAGGAGCTAAGTTAATACTGAAATATATATTTATGTCAATTATATATAATGATTTAAATAAAAAGTAAGTTGTCAAGATATATAGGTTATTTGTCTAATTTGATGGTTCGAGGAGAAGGTTTTTTTTTTTTTTTTTTTTAAATTTGGATAATTTTTAATTTAAAAATATTTTATTTGATTTTAATTAAAAAATATCTTTAGATGTCAAATAGTTAAGATTGAGCAAGCAAGAAAAAATTTTGCTACTTGAAAATGTTTTAACTCATTTTGTAGACAAATCTATTAACAAAACATCTTATTTAAATATTATATAAATTTTTAACTAAGAAAAATATAAAAAAAAACTTATAATATTTTCTTAAATTTCAAATATAACAAATTATTTTTTTGGTTAATTGTTTAAAAAATTCCATTATTATTAAGGTTTTAATTTTTAAGAAATTATAATATAATTAAATTACTGAAATTTTTATTAGATTTTTTAAGAATTAAAAAAAAAAGAATCTATTGACTTAGAAGTAAAATAACTAATATTCAATCTGTAGTTTTGTACTAAATATTGTAATTTTATTTAATTTTTATTGTGAGCATAGAATGAAAAATATTACTAACAAATTAATTAATGTAAAAATATCTATTTTATTGATTAAAAATAGAGAAAAATTAAGCTAAAAGTAATAATAAATGTATAATTAAGAATAAATTAATTTTTTTGGAGAAATTAAATATAATTTTACATTATTTGTATGTAATATATAATGAAAATTTTCCATTTTGTTCAAACAAATATTCTTGAAAAGACTTGAGGGGTCGAGCCCTGCTTGTTCCCTCAGCTATGTCTCTAGACGTATTTAAAATTTATTTCATTTAAATTAATATTTAATACTTAATATGGCAATTAAACTAATTGAAAGATTTTATTGATATAATATTGAAATTTTAGAAACTCAATTAAAATATTTTAAAATTTTAAAATTAATTTAAATTTTACATCATACGACAATGTATGGAGTAATTAAATAAAAGAAATAAGAGAGTTATAATTTCATTCAAACATGAAAGGAAAAAATGTTAGAAAATGTAATGAAACAAAAGTAGGCAAAAACAGTAGTCTTGTTGATGGAAAGCCACGGAATGGCGTAATGATTGTGATGAGCCCAGTGGGTCTAATAACAAATGCTGCATTCAATAATAACAAAAGCGGGCCGACATCGAAGCCTCCAAAAATGGGGAACCTTTTCTTATAATTTTCATGCTACGATAGGAGCACGGTTGAAGTCGAGAATTGTTTGATAGGAGCCGAATTGTATTAAAACGGTTAATTGAATTTTTAACTTTTGAGAGGGGCCAAACATGTTACTTTTTTCTATTTAATAAAGAGGTTAAAAGTGATTAAACTAAACTATTAATATTTGAGAGGGACTAAAGTCTAATTGTATCATAACGAGTAATCATTGACCGAATTAAGGAGAAATGAAGCAACAACAATTGTCTCTCTGCCTAGCCATGAACAGTTTCGTTCACCATTTTCGTCTGAAGAGGAAATGGCTACAAAGAAGGTAAAAGAAACAAAGAGATTATAGTGGCAAACCTTGATACTCAACATTTGAATGGCACGAGTCGACATGATGTTTCTTTTCGTGACAAACTTTGGAGAATGTTGATGTTGTTAATGATGTGATTGTGGATATAAGAATATGTTAGTACAAAACTTGGGTCAGGAAAATCTCGAAGACACGAACGGAACATGAACAACAACTCGAACAAAAAATGAAGAATTAGGACAAGGCTCAAAGGCGTGTATCAAGCCATTATCTTTAAGTTTCTATTCGTCCCCACCTATACTTGATGTGCAAATGAGTTTCAAGCAAATGGACCTCGAGAATACAATGAAGCCTGACGACTATTTGTGTTTTGCATTAACGAAAACAGTCCACTAAGCATTGAGCAATGTATAACAAGACAATCAATTTCTATGAAATTCTTTATAGAACAATCTAATAACATTAGAAGATGAGGAAAGATATAAAGAATTTTTAGAACTTGTTGGTATGATTTCCAAATGAAATCTCATTCCTATTTATAGGAATATTTATGTCTCTTTATAAAGACATCTTTCAATAGGTGTTTTTTTCTGAATAATAATATCTTTAAAAGAGACATAATTATTCATCTAATATCTCTTAACTAAATATAACTATTCAAACTTTGAATAGTTATACTTCTTTGTCAATAATCAAAAGGATATAAGTTTTGATTTGTCGAGCCCTCCTTAAAATCGAGTTTTAGAAAATGGGAATCGAAAAACAGGAGTCGCCACCAATCTTTTTAGGTGTGATTGGATCACCTTTAAAACATTTGTTTTAAAATCGTTGGTTTTGGTCTACGAAATCAAAAGAATGGGTTCGGGAGTCGGTTACGTGCATTTATAAGGGTTAGTACCCTCATGCTTGCCCAAAAATTGGTACCTAATTGATTATCAAAATGTCTTTAATGTCGGAAATTAAAAATTTTAAGAGGTAATCCTCTTTAAAGTATTTGAAAATTTGGGTTCACTTGTATCAAAGTATTGACTATAAGTTAGCCTTTTAGAAATTTCTATCTCAAACAAAGAAATGCTACATCCAAAGAAGTTAGGACATATCACTTTGCAATTCCAAGACAGTCACTTATATTTTGAAAACCTTTAAAAATTAGAAGGGTACTTGACTATTCGAACTTAACGAGAAAAGTTGCAACCCAATAAGTTAGGGTACTACTTTTTCAAATTTCCAAACACCAAGCATTGCCTTTATATTTTTGAAAATTTAGGAGCCTTGTCTTTTTAAAGATGATGTGTGGAGAATTGTATTACATTATAAATCATAATAATATATTATTGTACTAGGTAGATAAAAATGAATACTACGATAAAAAGAATAATACATATAAAGCAAAAAATGCAAACAAAGATATATATATATATATATATATATATATATATATATATATATATATATATATATATATGTATTGAAAATGAATAAACAAAGTATATAAACATACGAAATAATATTTAAATGATGCATGATATAAAAAAAAATATAATCAAATAATGTATGATATACAAATAGAAGAAACATAGTGTCAATTCGCATATAATTATAACAAAAATAAACTTAACACATACATGATACATACAATATAAAACATATAGAAGAACTAATAAGAAAGGAGTAATTGGTTGCTAACAAAATATACATACAATTAAAAACAAGACATTTCATAACTATTTTAAAATAGTATTTAATAGATAATATAATATATAATAACAAGAATAAAAGAATAATAATTATATGATAATATATTGGTTTAGGAGTATGTAAGAGATTTCATAATATAACAATATTAGTTTAAAATGAAACAATATATAGTAAATAAGTAAATAATTGATAAAAAAATATGTATATAGCGTGAGTTAAAAATATGATTTAATAATAATAATTTACATTTTTCAAAATAATATATATAATATAAACATAAATAATATAATTGGCGATACATGATATACATAACATATATATAAAAACAATAAAAAATATAATAAATATTATATAATAAAATGTAATATAAACATATAAGAAATATAATAGATATAATATAAAATAACATGTAAAACAAAATATATATATAAATAATTAATAAATATATATATGTGAAAATATAATAATATATAAAAATAATAATAATTTGAGGAAAATAATATATAATAGTAATACATATAAAAATAACACTTTTAATAATTTTAATGTATAAAAGTAAAATTAAAATAAATCAAATATTAATATAAAAATATATAGAAATAAAAATAGGACTAAATTTAAAGTTTTGTAAAATTACGGGCAAATTTAAAAGCTAAAAAGCGAATTAAGGCCTGATTTGAAACACACGCAAAAATCAAAGGGGGTCATCGGGCAAATAGCCCTATTCCCAAAACGTAACTGCTTCCCCTAATACGATTGTAAATCATTGGGAGGGTCGAATTGAAATAGAATTAAAATGTTAATGCCAAATTAAAAATAAATAGAACGAAATTAAAAGTATAAAAATTGCGTAGAGGACCAATTGGGTAATTATCCTAATTCTCAAAATGCGCGGATCCTCCCGTAATCAGTCAACAACGCTACGGATCCTATAGTTGTAAAACGACACCGCTTTAAATAGACTATATAAGTTAAACTTCGCCCCTAAAAATCATTTTAACATCCGCTTTTTTAAAAATAAGCAAAATCCTCTGGAAGAGGATTCGGGCCGATCCCGAGTCGCCGAGCCTCCGTCCGTGGTCTCCTCACGCTCCACGCGCCGCCTGCATCTGGTGGTCCGAGGTTAAAATCCTCGCCCTTCCACAGTAATCTCTTCCCCTTTTTAAAAGTTACTATTTTTTTTTTGCTAAAATGATGTATATACATGCATATGTTCTAAAATAAAAACACACGGTTAAATCACCTTTTCTTTGAAACTGCTTGTGTATTCTTTGAATCTGTAAGTATCTTTTTTATTTCCGTATCTGTGTACAATATTTTCGTATATCTCTCTCTCTGGTTCCACTTTTACAGATTGAAAAGAAGGTTTTATAGCCTTGATAAACCATTACAAATTTTGGAAAGGAATATCCGATTTCTTTCCATATTCGCTTCGCATGTTTGCTGTGATTTTCTTTCCCTTTTCTTGCAGGCAAATCACGAGTATTTCGTTTGAGCACCAGTAACTGCGTGCTGATAGGGCCAGTGCTGTACATGATAATTTTGGCATGATTCGCGCGCCGATGGTGGCGCGATGCATGGTGGTGAAGTCGAAGAGTCACGGTGCACTGATGAAGGCGATGATTGGGCTCTCAAGACCTCGAAGCATCTAGAATCCCCTTTGCGGTGTCTAACTTCTCAGGAAACCCTAGGGTTTCTCGATCCGCTCTTCGCTTTGGGCTTTTTGGGCCCCGTGTATCCTTGGGTCAAGGATATTGGATCGTCAAGTGTAGATGGGTCTAAGTGTTTAAATCTGGGCTTGGGTGTAATAGATTGCCGGGTCTGAAACTTTAAATGTTTGGGCCATAATCGCTTGGGCTCATCAGGCTTTGAAGCTGCTTTATTGTAAATGGACTGTATAAATAAACATTTATTTACTATTATTTTTCAATTTTAAAGCCCGGAAAATTTTAAGGACATAATTTTGCCCCTCTTTGCTCATTGCTATGTAATAGGAATCGAGCAAAGACTATAGAGGACCAAATTTGCCCGGTCTAGCCCAGTCTTTGAGATTTTTCCTCGAATTGTCTTCAATCTATTTTCTCCTTCAAGAATGCCATGCTGATATCTTTGACAGAGATGCCGAATCTGCTTCTTCGATTTGTAGGGATGTCAAATCATTTTGGATCTAGCTTCAGTGAAATTATTTGAAGGCTAAATCTGCTATGTCTGAGAACATCTGAGAGTCAAATCTGCTATGTCCTCGATTTGTTCCTTGTAAACACAAGAATACCAAATCATCTTGGATCTATTTGAGAACATCTGAGAGTCTAATCTGCTATATCCTCGATTTGTTCCTTGTAAGCGCAAGGACGCCAAACCATCTTTGATCTATTTGAGAACATTTGAGAGTCATATCTGCTACGTCCTCTATTTGTTACTTGTAAGCACAAAGATGCCAAACCATCTTGAGTCTGTTTGAGAACATTTGAGAGTCATATCTGCTACGTCCTCGATCTGTTCCTTGTAAGCACAAGGATGCCAAACCATCTTGAGTCTGTTTGAGAACATTTGAGAGTCATATCTGCCATGTCCTCGATTTGTTCCTTGTAAGTACAAGGATGCCAAACCATCTTTGATCTATTTGAGAATATTTGAAAGTCATATCTGCTATGTCCTCGATTTGTTTCTTGTAAACACAAAAATACCAAATCATCTTGGATCTGCTTCAGTATAAACATCTGAAGATTAGATCTGCTATATCTGAGAACATCTAAGAGTCAAATCTACTATTTCCTCGATTTGTTTCTTGTAAACACAAGAATGCCAAATCATCTTGGATCTACTTCAGTATAAACATCTGAAGATTAGATCTACTATATCTGAGAACATCTGAGAGTTAAATCTACTATGTCCTCGATTTTTTTCTTGTAAACACAAGAATGCCAAATCATCTTGGATCTGCTTCAGTATAAACATCTGAAGATTAGATCTACTACACTACGGCCTATTACCCTGCTGTTTAGGGGACTAAAGCACGCCGTCTTTGATAACCTGTAGAATGATTATGCTTGATAATTAAGATGCTATACTCAAAGTGAGTCGAATGTCCCTAATCAAACATGTTATGATGCAAAGTGTTGTGAATATGACCCATATCCTAAGCGTCACCATTCATTCCTTCATTTGTCTTTTCTTTTCTCAAAATTTCAATTTTACTCAGCTTGTAGGCCTTCTTTTAATGCTACGATCTACTGAGGATATCTGTAAGAATTGAATCATTGGTTTTGTCCATTTCCTTTTGGACTGGAAGAAAGAAATTCCTCAAGTTCCTTCATCCTTTACTTACGTGAATTTCTTGAACAATTGTCCTGTTTTAGTTTCTTCCATCATCTAGAAATTCCAAAGTAATGTGCAAAACTTCGTTTGTGAAAATATTTTAGTTCATCTATCATTATTTTAATGCAACATACTTTAAGAATATCGGAAGATGAATAAATCTTTAAGAATAATTGGATTTGAATGAATCGTTAACAATACAAAAGAAATAAGTCTGATAGCATATCTTTAAGAAGAAATAGAATCTAAAGATAGCAAACAGGATAAAAATTAGATGCTCTAAATATCGCCGCTTGAGCGTCTATACATTAGTTCCATGAAACCTTTCTTGAGTTCGACATGTGTTTAAAAGATCCAAAGTACTTTGTTGATGCCCCAATGTACATCATGCTTTACTCTCTACCGAGTTAGATATAGCCAAATTGCTGTATGCCCTTCAAAATTTGAGCTGCCCTTTCGGGTTTTCAACTCAAAACCCCTTTGGTCACAAGGCGCCCTTTGCGAGTCTTCACCTTGGATTCTTTTCTCCTTTAGACAAAGTACTTTTTGACTGAGTCTGAGTTCATTGGATTGGGTAGGCTCTTTCCATCCATTTCCGTCAAAATCAATGCACCGCCAGAAAAGGCCTTCTTCATGACGTATGGCCCCTCCCAATTTGGCATCCATTTTCCTCTAAAGTCCTTCTGAATGGGAAGGATTTTCTTTAGCACAAGGTCCCCCTCATGGAATTCCCTTGGACGAACCTTTTTATCATAAGCTCGCATCATACGCTTTTGGTACATCTGACCATGTCGGATGCCTTTCAGCCTCTTTTCCTTAATCAAGTTTAGCTGGTCATATCGGGATTGAACCCATTTAGCTTCATCTAACCTTATCTCTGTTAAAATTCGGAGAGAAGGTATTTCTACTTCAATAAGTAACACTGCTTCCATCCCGTAAACTAACGAGAACGGAGTTGCCCCAGTAGAAGTTCTGACAGATGTTCGATAGGCCAAGAGTGCAAACGATAGCTTTTCATGCCAATCCTTATAAGTCTCAGTCATCTTTCCCAGTATTTTCTTAATGTTCTTATTGGCAGCCTCCACTGCCCCATTCATCTTTGGACGATAGGGTGAAGAGTTGTGATGCTTGATTTTGAACTGGTCACAAACCTCTGCTATCATTTTGTTGTTCCAATTCAATGCATTGTCGGATATGATCCTCTCAGGCATTCCATACCGACAAATAATTTCCTTCTTCAAAAATCGGCTTACAGCTGACTTAGTAACATTTGCGTAAGAAGCAGCCTCTACCTATTTTGTAAAGTAGTCAATCACTACGAAGATAAACTGATGTCCATTCGAAGCTTTCGGCGATATTGGTCCGATGACATCCATGCGCCACATGGAAAACGACCATGGAGAAGTCATGATATGTAAAGGTGAGGGTGGCACATGAATTTTGTCCCTATAAATCTGACACTTATGGCATTTTTTGGCATAGTTGGTGCAGTATCCTTCCATAGTGGCCCAGTAATAGCCAAACCTCATGATTTGTCTTTCCATCGTGAACCCATTTGCATGCGTACCACATACGCCTTCATGAACCTTTTCTAGAATTAGCTTGGCTTCCACAGCATCGACACATCTCAAAAGTACTTGGTCTTTCCTTCTCTTGTACAGAACATCCCCGTCCAAAACATAGTCACAAGCTAACCTTCTCAAAGTTCGTTTGTCATTTTCGGTTGCCTGCTCTGGATATTTACGATCTCCTACATATCGCAATATATCCTGATACCAAGGATTATCATCCTTTTCTTCCTCTTCAAGGTTATAACAACTAGTCGGAGCTTCATAGACACTCATTTGAATTGGTCTTAGCTCTTCTCCTTTATTTGCCTTAATAATTGAGGCCAAGGTTGCTAGAGCATCTGCCATCTGATTTTCGTCTGGCGGGAGATAATTAAAGTAAAGGTGATATCATCAAACTCCTTAAGTAACTCCAAAACTACCTTTTGATAATTGATCAATTTAGGGTCCCTTGTCTCCCATTCACCTCTAAGCTGATAAATTACTAACGCCGAATCTCCATATACTTCTAGGATTCTTATACCTCGCTCTATGGCCGCTTGAAGTCCCATAATGCATGCTTCATACTCAGCCATATTGTGTGCAATCAAAGTCTAACTTGCACGTGAATGGGTAGTGATCGCCATTAGGGGATACCAAGACTGCCCTAATTCCATTTCCCACTGCATTAGAAGCCCCATCAAAATTAAGCTTCCACGGAGAATCTTCAGTCATTGATATACACATTAACTCCTCATTTGGAAAATCAAAATTTAATGGCTCATAGTCCTCTAGAGCTCTACTAGCCAAGAAATCAGCTACCGCACTTCCTTTTATAGCCTTCTGACTTACGTAGACTATATCGAACTCCGAAAGTAAAATTTGCCACCTCGCCATCCTTTCATTCAGAGCAGTTGACTCCATCATGTATTTCAATGGATCCAACTTGGAGATAAGCCAAGTGGTATGGTATAGCATGTACTGTCTTAATCTTCGGGTGGTCCAGATTAGCGCACAACATAACTTTTCAATTGGTGAATATTTCATTTCACAGTCAGTGAATTTTTTACTGAGATAATAAATTGCTTTCTCTCTTTTCCCCGACTCGTCATGTTGACCAAGCACACATCCCATAGAATTGCTGAACACTGACAAGTATAGTATTAACGGTTTATCTGGACTAGGTGGAGATAACACTGGAGCATTCAACAAATATTGCTTAACTTTCTCAAAAGCATTCTGGCATTCTTCATCCCAAGTACCTTGATTGTGTTTTCTGAGGAGGCCAAAGATAGGATCACATTTCTCGGTCAATTGTGAAATGAACCGAGCGATGTAATTCAACCTTTCTAGGAATCCTCGAACTTCTTTTTGAGTACGTGGCAGAGGCAACTCTCGTATGGCTCTGACCTTGTCTGAGTCAACTTCAATTCCCTTTTCACTGACTACGAAACCTAATAACTTCCCCGATCTGGCTCTAAAGGTGCATTTTGCTGGATTGAGCTTCAACTGAAATTTTCTCAACCTTAAGAACAATCTTCTCAAGACCTCAATGTGTTCTTTTTCTATTCTCGACTTGGCGATCATATCATTAACGTATACCTCAATATCCTTATGCATCATGTCATGAAATAAGTTTACCATGGCTCGTTGATATGTTGCCCTCAAGCGTTCTTCAAATTTCAAACGGCATTACTTTGTAACAAAAGGTGCCCCAGAATGTTATGAAAGTAGTTTTATCCATATCCTCTTGATGCATCTTTATCTGATTGTATCCTGAGAAGCCATCCATGATGGAGAACAACGAATATCTCGCTGTGTTGTCTACTAAAGTGTCAATGTGTGGCAGAGGAAAATTATCCTTTGGGCTTGCTTTGTTTAGATCTCTGTAATCAATACACATTCGTACCTTCCCGTCCTTCTTAGGGACAGGTACAATGTTAGCTACCCATTCGGAGTACTTCACTTCCTGCAAGAATCCTGCATCAAACTGCTTCTTGACCTCATCTTTTATTCTTAGAACAATATCTGGCCGCATTCTTCGCAACTTCTGTTAGACTGGTTTACATTCTTGGCTTATCGGAAGACGATGTACTACAATGCTGGTACTCAATCCGGGCATATCTTGATAAGACCATGCAAAAATATCCTTGAATTCCTGAAGTAACTCAATCAAGCTACGCCTTATGTCTTTAGTGATTAGTGTTCCAATTTTCACCTTCTTCCCTTCCTCTAGGGCTATGTTCTCTATTGCCTCTTTCTCATGTGGCATGATTTGTTTCTCCTCCTGTTTTACCATTCTTAATAGATCGAGAGATACGTCATAATCTTGAACATCTTCAAAATCTTGAGGCTCCTCTAAACACATGTTTTGCTCACAAGAGAAATCAGGAGCGACAGTATTAGCGCTTATATCATTGATATTTAGAGACCTGTGAGGGGTATGAAAGAATATACAAAGAATGAATGAATTTAAGAATGATCATTTATGTGCTATGAATAAAAGAATAAGAGTTGTTAGAATTTAAAGGAATATTGGTTGATAAAAATGAAGCAATACTCTTTTAAATTAATGAAAGTTATGTTTTATTTGAATAATAACAGATGAACATAAGCCTATTTTCACAAATGTAATCTTACTACTCCTAGGTCCTAGAGTAATAGACATGTTTCGAGAATTACTCTAAAAATTTCTAAAGACTACAGGAGGATCCTCCGCAGTCCAATTGTTTAGAGAGCTCCCCGATTCGTAAGGGCAAATACCCTCAAGGTTTTCCTGTCCCAACCACTCGTTATGTACAACATTGATTTGATGACTCTCTTCTACCAGTAACCCTCCTAACTTAAAGGTTTTGGATATAGGTGGGAATGTCATCGGTTCCCACTCCACTTCTCCTCCGTTCAAACGCTCCTTCCTTCTTGCTTGACGCTTTTCCATCTCCTGTCTCTTGTGTTTATGGTCTGGCTTGAAACCCAAACTAAAACGATCCTTCTTGTCCATCAGTTTTGGGATTTGAATCCCTCCTTGCAACTGTTTTCCTAGTCTTTTTCCCAGTGATGCCCCCTTTCCCATCATCATTTGTAGGGCCATCCTTGTAGCTCCAGACATTTTGGGCACTGGCACCTCATTTCCTTTCGAAATGAAGGTTGCGTTGATAATTTCTAGAGAGCGAAAAGAACATTCAACAGACTCTTCATTGGCCTTGACATAAAGGGCTTTGCCAGTGACTGTTGCTATGATATCCTTCTCCGCATTGATAGTTATTAACCGTCTATCTGTTACTAACTTCAATTTCTGGTGCAATGAAGAGGGCAGCACTCCTGCCAAGTGTATCCATGGTCTTCCCAACAAGTAATTATAGAAGGGCTTGATATCCATCACCAAGAAGTCAACTTTATACGTATTTGGCCCGATCTCCAGAGGGATGTCAATTCGTCCCATCACTTTCCTTTCAGTTCCATCGAAGGCTCTTACTACATTATGACACGTCTTCATATGTGAACTATCAATGGGTAATCTGTTCAATGTGGATAATGGAAGGACGTTCAAAGCGGACCCATTATTAACGAGTACACTTGGAAGCGTGTATCCTTTGCAACGAGTGGTGATGTACAAAGCTTTAGTTGACCCTATGCCCCCAGGTGGAATTTCATCATCATTGAAGTAGATGAAATTATTAGCACTGATGTTATTTATCAACCGGTCTAACTTATTGACAGATATATCGTGAGTGATATATGTCTCGTTGAGTACCTTCAACAACGCTTCTCGATGCACTTCAGATCTTAGCAGTAAGGCTAAAACCGATATGCGTGCTGGTTGCTTACACAACTGCTCGACCACACTGTACTCACTATGCTTAAGGAACTTTAGAAATTCCTTAGCCTCCTCCTCCTCACTCATCGCTAATGTTAACACTTCGCTCTTTTTCTCTTTTTCAATCTCCACACTCTTGGATTTCGTGGGCTCCACTCTGACGTCCCCCGTATCATAACGCTTCCCACTCCGCGTATAGGAACCTTCAACTTGTACATCTTTAGATGCGCTGGCTATATTTCCTTCCTCCGGCACTGTCACGCTACAGTCATAACTCTATGGTACTTTATTGCTATCCTTGTAAGGGAAAGGAGTAGGTGTATGGATAATGACCTTGGGCACTGCTGGTGTCCCCACTTCATTATTCCCTGGCAGGGAGATAACGATCCTTGGTCTGCTGGTTCTTTGCTGTTCATTTTCCAGCGAACATACTTGCTTTTCACTAGAGCTACCTTCACAAATCTGTAGCTCTTTATTGTTTATAAAGCCTTGCACCAGGGCCTTGAATTCCTCGCAATCTTCATGGAACTCACCGTAGACCCTCGTTCCTTCTCTCGTATTTTTAGAGGTCAACATACCTCTCTTCATTATCTCTTCCCAGATCACCCTCATAGGCATTCTTATCTCAGCAACATTTTTCTTCCCCCCTTTTCCACCGGCTTCACCAATGGCATTTACTCCCTGATTGTCATGGTTCGGCAAAGGGTTCTCAATATTTGAGGTACTCTCAAATTTTAAAACCCCATTCTTGATCAATCTCTCTACGGCTTTCTTGAATCCAGTACAGTTCTCGATTGAGTGCCCCGATATTCCAGCATGATACTCACATCCGGCATTTGCATCATACGATTTAGGATACAGAGGTTGTAATGGTTTCAAATGAAAAGGGGCTATAGCATGCGCATCATATAGATTTTGATAGACCTCCCTATACGTCACAAGTATAGGTGTAAATTGCATCCTCTCCTGCCTAGTGTTGGATTCCTACTTTTGAGAGCCTTGTTGCCTAACTGTGGCTACTTTGGGCTGGCTAACTGTGACTACTTTTAAATTAAAACCACTTGTATTGTTTACCTCATTGTCTTTTCTTCTTGGGGCTGATCTTTTGGCTACCTTCCCCTCAATTCTTCCCCCTCTTATGACATTCTTTATCATCTCTCCTACCATAACTATGTTCGCAAAACTTTTAGTAGTGCTTACAATCATGTGAGTAATAAATGGGGCTTTCAGTGTATTAATGAATAACATAGTGGTCTCCTTCTCCAACAGTGGTAGTTGAACCTGCATCGCTACCTCTCTCCACCTCTGTGCATATTGCCTAAAATTCTCATTAGGCTTCTTCTCCATGTTTTGCAAGGTAATCCTGTCAGGGGTCATGTCTGTCACATGATTGTACTACTGCATGAAGGCTTATGCAAGATCCCTTCATGAACTTATTCTAGCCCGGCTCAACTGATTGTACCATCTGGCTGCCGCACCTATCAAACTATCTTGAAAACAATGGATCAACAGCTGATCATTGTTTACATACCCCGTCATCCTTCTGCAAAACATTGTAATGTGGGCCTCTGGGCAAGTAGTGCCATTGTACTTTTCAAATTCTGGCATTTTGAATTTGTGAGGCAACACTAGGTTTGGGGATAGACTTAAATCCTTGGCATCAACCCCTTGATTATTGCCAGTGCCTTCCAAAGCCTTGAACTTTTCTTCTAACCATCTGCAACGTTCATCCAATTGCCTTGCAGCTTCGGCTTTCAAATCCTCCTTTTCCACCATATCTAGATCGAGAACAAGAGGATTAGTAGGATTGTTACCCATATTAAACCCTGAACCAGCTGGGAAATTCATATGGACACCAGCATCAATTGGCCCCTGCTGAGGCCTCACAGTAGCAGATGGCCTTCTAGGAGGTGCCTCAGTTTGCAATGGTACATGAGGCGGAGTAAAACCTAGAGGAGGACCCTCATTTTCCTCTTCAGTGATGGCCATAGGAGCCTTTCCCTTATCAAGGCCCTCGATGGCCGAGCCATTTTGGCCATCATATTCCTCTCGAGCTTCCATCATTTGCTCCTCATCTCATTCTCGCATTTTAGCCAATCATATTGCAAATCTGGTCTTGCATATCCTTTGCAACTGCTCAAACCTTTGATCCATGTTTTTAGTTTTAGTGCGAGTGCTGTAGGGATGTGTGATTTCCAGATTTTCTTTTCTACCTTTATAAAGAAACTTTAACTAATTAGAGTCTTTCTATAATCTTGAATGTATATGATATGATGTGATGTAAATGCATGAGTGCAACAAAGGCATCAATCTCGATTCAATCTCATTTAGAAAACTTTATTTAGAAAAAGAATATCTTTACGTATAAATGGATTACAAGTACGCTTTCGCCCTAATGCCCAAAGTTTTAAATCTATCTAATAAAAAGGCTAACTCTTGTCCTATATCTGACGATGACCCACACATCAGACTCAATACATCAGCTCGTACTGCCAAGTCCTACACATATTCAGCAACCTCTCGAATTTGGGTTATGGCTTCTCCCGTGACATAATCCCTTTCTTTGACCTGCCCTCTAGACTGATGAAGCTCTTCCTTTAGATAATCTTCTTGCGTCTCGAGCTGCTTGATCCGAAGTTTACCTTTATGTAATGCTACTTCCAAATATTCAACTTTACTTTTTAATTCCTTTAATTCGACCTTAGAATCATGGCTACGATGCCAACGAAGGGATCCTCCAAGCTCCGTTACTTTGGACTTCAACCCTTTATTTTCTTCCTCTAATGCCAAATTTCGTGACTGCATCTCCCGGAACTTCTTCTCCCAGTACTCAGCTCTAGCCTTTCCTTCTTGGACCTCTTTCTGCAACTGATCTGAGGACCCTTCTACTCTTGCTCTCCTCAAGGATACCTGTGCCTTTTTGTAGTGTTCCTTCAAATCATCTCTATCCTCTTCGATTTTCCTCTTTTCCTTTCTTTCTTTTTCGACCTCCTTCTTCTGGACATCAATGACTAAACTCAAGTACATCTTTTCTTCTTCGAGCTTTGCTATCCTTTTCTCAAGCTCCAAATTTTTCCTCTCAAATTCTTGCTTCATAATTTCCAACTCCGAAGGCATCACTTACAAATATTCCTCCATCGGTCGAGCTCCTTCTACGCTTGGCTCAGAGATATTATCATTGATCCTTCTACCTCTCCATTCAACATATTCTGGAGTCGTAGTAAGGCTAATAGCTACTCCTTTCAATCGACACATCTTGTTCCAAGCACTAGAGATCTCACCGACCCTTTTCTTGTAATCGGCTCCTCTATATGCGAACTCACTTTGAGCTAGCCCATGAGTTGCTGGCACAAACTGCCTTAAACCAAATTGACTTAACACACGAAAGGGGGCATAACCAATGGCACCCCAAATTCCCAATAGAGGGACCCAATCGAAACTACCGCACCGGTAAAGAATCTCACCAGGAATCATCCATGGAGCTCTCCACTCAACATCTTTTACTTGAAGATTCTGGAGTAATACTATCCAATTCTCCTCTGGAACATCAACTCTCCTAGTTGAAGTGACTATGTCCTTCAGCGATGAATAATCTTTAAAGAAAACCCGACAAATGGCCCTATTTATCAACCGAAAATAGAACCAAGCTAGAAGTAATTGGGCACAACCAACAAACCTGCCTGCACCAGCCTTCCTACATGTGCCTAAGGACCTGAATGTCTCCACCAAAATCGCAGGGACAGAAGTGACCCTCTTACTGAGTCGATGGAAAAGATCCGTGGTTGCCTCATCAACATATCCCAAAGCCCTGGGGAACACCATCAATCCATAAAAACTTAGGGCAAAAACATCTACCTTCTTTGTTTCATCAGGATGCGTCAAAATCAGACCCTTCAAAGCGTCCCAGGAAATGCACTTGTACTCACCCTTCTCTTTAATTCTGGCCGTAATCCATTGCTCACTCATCCTCGTAATAGTCATCAATTTCTTCCAAAAGGTAGGGACACTAGCAGCTCGAGAATAGATCCTATCAACTTTGAAATTTGGGACAACGGTAAAGGCGATGTACTACTCTTCTACTGTGGTACCAAGTCTACTTCCCCAAAAGTGAAACAACTATATGCCGGATTCCAAAACTGGGCAAGGGCTCGGAACAAGTGCTCATCTACCTGAACATCGAGTAAGTAAGGTAAATCTCCATAATTACCATAGAATAATTGCTTGGTCTCATCTCCTCAGTGATCCCAAATTTCCTTAAGCTTCTGGAGGTTGTTCTGCGTGACACTAATACGAGTATATCCCGATAGCTCCGACATATATCCCGTAGCTATACTATCTCCCTTTTCTAATTGAGTTTGCTCAGACCATCTATGGACGTTGGCATTGCCCTCCACTCTATCAAGAAGTCCATTCTCCATAACAAAACTCTTTAACTTAGAAACTGACCGTGAATCGATACCTTTGTAAATGCAAAATGCAAACAAAAGAAAAGAAATAGTTAGTATCGCATGATATCAATAAATCTCAACAATAATTTATAAGGGTAATATCTAAAGTTTAACTCTAACTAAGTTGGGCTCTTATAGTTTTTTCTATATGAGGTTGGTTCTAAAGTTTTAGGTACCCGAACCAGCAGATTCCTCGATCCTCACCCATTATAGGCTCATTTGAATCGAGTTCAGTTCAGGGGAATACATTTCCCTATGGCTACATGGAGATGAAAATCTCACGAAACCATAGGTACGGATGTATCCCGAAAGTGATCCACTATCCTGCACGGAGGCGAAAACCTCACGAAGGCGTAGCTTCTCACTTCCACTTAAGGGTGTGACCACAACGGTCATGCAAATGCAATGCATATTTAGAACATATCAACACATGCAAATACAAACACATGTAATGCAAAGAGGATTAAATTTTAAAATTTTTAATTTTCGATATTAAGACAGGAGATAATCAATTACACGGCATGACTCTCTTAGGTTCCCCAGTAGAGTCGCCAAGCTATCGAGCCCTCCTTAAAATCAAGTTTTGGAAACTGTGAATTGAAAAACAAGAGTCGCCACCAATCTTTTTAGGTGTGATTGGATCACCTTTAAAACATTTGTTTTAAAATCATTGGTTTTGGTCTACGAAATCAAAAGAATGGGTTCGGGAGTTGGTTACGTACGAGGAAGGGTTAGCACCCTCGTAAGGCCCAAAAATTGGTACCTAATTGATTATCAAAATGTCTTTAATGTCGGAAATTAAAAATTTTAAGAGGTAATCCTCTTTAAAGTATTTGAAAATTTGGGTTCACTTGTATCAAAGTATTGACTATAAGTTAGCCTTTTAGAAATTTCTATCTCGAAACACCAAAATGCTACATCCAGTAAGTTAGGACATATCACTTTGCAATTCCAAGACAGTCACTTATATTTTGAAAACCTTTAAAAACTTAGAAGGGTACTTGACTATTCGAACTTAACGAGAAAAGTTGCAACCCAATAAGTTAGGGCACTATTTTTTCGAAATTTCCAAACACCAAGCATTGCCTTTATATTTTTTGAAAATTTTGGAGCCTTGTGTTTTTAAAGATGATGTGTGGAGAATTGTATTACATTATAAATCATAATAATATATTATTGTATTAGGTAGATAAAAATGAATACTACGATAAAAAGAATAATACATATAAAGCAAAAAAATGCAAACAAAGATATATATATATATATATATATATATATATATATATATATATATATATATAGCATGTATTGAAAATGAATAAACAAAGTATATAAACATACTAAATAATATTTAAATGATGCATGATATAAAAAAAACATAATCAAATAATGTATGATATACAAATAGAAGAAAGATAGTGTCAATTCGCATATAATTATAATAAAAATAAACTTAACACATACATGATACATACAATATAAAACATATAGAAGAACTAATAAAAAAGGAGTAATTGATTGCTAACAAAATATACATACAATTTTAAAATAGTATTTAATAGATAATATAATATATAATAACAAGAATAAAAGAATAATAATTATATGATAATATATTGGTTTAGGAGTATGTAAGAGATTTCATAATATAACAATATTAGTTTAAAATGAAATAATATATAGTAAATAAATAAATAATTGATAAAAAAATATGTATATAGTGTGAGTTAAAAATATGATTTAATAATAATAATTTACATTTTTCAAAATAATATATATAATATAAACATAAATAATATAATTGGCGATACATGATATACATAACATATATATAAAAAACGATAAAAAAATATAATAAATATTATATAATAAAATGTAATATAAACATATAAGAAATATAATAGATATAATATAAAATAACATGTAAAACAAAATATATATATAAATAATTAATAAATATATATATGTGAAAATATAATAATATATAAAAATAATAATAATTTGAGGAAAATAATATATAATAGTAATACATATAAAAATAACACTTTTAATAATTTTAATGTATAAAAGTAAAATTAAAATAAATCAAATATTAATATAAAAATATATAGAAATAAAAAATAGGACTAAATTTAAAGTTTTGTAAAATTACGGGGCAAATTTAAAAAGCTAAAACTGAATTAAGGCCCGATTTGAAACACACGCAAAATCAAAGGGGGTCACTGGGCAAATAGCCCTATTCCCAAAACGTAACCGTTTCCCCTAATACGATTGTAAATCATTGGGGGGGTCGAATTGAAATAGAATTAAAATGTTAATGCCAAATTAAAAAATAAATAGAACGAAATTAAAAGTATAAAAATTGCGAGAGGACCAATTGGGTAATTGACCCAATTTTCAAAAATGCACGGATCCTCCTGCACTGTCCCGGGTCACGGATCCTATAGTTTTAAAACGACACCGTTTTAAATAGACTATATAAGTCAAACTTCGCCCCTAAAAATCATTTTAAGATCCGTTTTTTTTTAAAAAAAAAAACAAAATCCTCTGGAAGAGGATTCGGGGGCCGATCCCGGAGCTGCTTAGCCTCCGTCTAGGGGTCTCCTCACGCGCTCACGCGCCATCCTGTACGGTGGTCTGAGGGTTAAAATCCTCGTCCTTCCACAGGTAATCTCTTCCCCTTTTTAAAAGTTACTATTTTTTTTTTGCTAAAATGATGTATATACATGCATATGTTCTAAAATAAAAACACACGGTTAAATCACCTTTTCTTTGAAACTGCTTGTGTATTCTTTAAATCTATAAGTATCTTTTTTATTTCCGTATCTGTGTACAATATTTTCGTATATCTCTCTCTCTGGTTCCGCTTTTACAGATTGAAAAGAAGGCTTTATAACCTTGATAAACCATTACAAATTTTGGAAAGGAATATCCGATTTCTTTCCATATTCGCTTCGCATGTTTGCTGTGATTTTCTTTCCCTTTTCTTGTAGGCAAATCACGAGCATTTCGTTTGAGCACCAGTAACTGCGTGCTGATAGGGCCAGTGCTGTACATGATAATTTTGGCGTGATTCGTGCACCGATGGTGGCGCGATGCATGGTGGCGAAGTCGAGGAGTCATGGTGCACTGATAAAGACGATGATTTGGCTCTCAGGACCTCGAAGCATCTAGAATCCCCTTTGCGGCGTCTAACTTCTCAGGAAACCCTAGGGTTTCCTGATCCGTTTACTGCTTCGGGCTCTTTGGGCCCCTTGTATCCTTGGGTCAAGGATATTGGATCGTCAAGTGTAGATGGGTCTAAGTGTTTAAATCTGGGCTTGGGTGTAATAGATTGCCGGGTCTGAAACTTTAAATGTTTGGGCCGTAACTGCTTGGGCTCATCAGGCTTTGAAGCCTGTTTTATTGTAAATGGACTGTATAAATAAACATTTATTTACTATTATTTTTCAATTTTAAAGCCCGGGCAAATTTTGGCGATTACATGATTAATTACACCATTTCATTTATAGTTATTGGAACACTATAAATATTGTTGAACATGTTCCCACAATCTTCCCATATTTTCAAAATATTTTAGATTTTGATATTCTTGGATATCAATTTGCATAAATGAAGGTGTCTTGCGATTGAACCTTCACTTAGTGAAAACATGTTAAAGTTAATCGAAATTATATGGTAGACTAAGCTATGAGCCAACCATTCCATTTGATTAACTGAACACATCTCACACAATGATTTCAACATCGCTCAATGCATAGTATCTAGGGACACTATTATGGCCATGTGTCTGTGTCTTCTTTTCATGAGTGATGTCAGAGCCAAGCCCTTGAGCTGCTAGAAGCAACCACACTTCCAATCACATAGGTAGATCCTATCAAGAGTATTCCATAATTATAACACTCTAACATATTTATGTTATGGGTCTGTTAAGAGTATATTAATCATCATTCCCTTATCATTACGGGTACCTAACACTTTAATCTTAGGATGAATTTATTTATAGTGCTAGCAGGCATATACTAATGATGTACTTTGTCTCACTGAACTTAAGACTTATTAAACCAAGCGTTGAGTCGAGTTTCCATCATGGGTGACTCTAATTAATGGGCTTGAACCCCATCCCTTTTCAGGTCTTGTTGACTACATCTCTAACAAGACTTTTTGTCAAAGGATCAGCCAAATTTTCACTTGACCTAACACAATTAATAGTGATCACTCCATCAAAGGTTAATTGTTGGACATAGCTATGTCTTAATCCAATGTGTCTAGACCTTCCGTTATACACTTAGCTATATGCCTTTGATAGAGTAGTTTCACTATCACAATGGATAGAAATAAATGAACTTGATTTAGACCATAGAGATACATCATAAAGCAAATTTCTTAACCATTATGCTTCTTTAGATACAATGGCTAATGCAATAAATTTGGCTGCCATGGTGGAATCAATAATACATGTTTGTTTCTTGGAACCCTACGAAATGACTCCTCCACCAAGAATGAAGATCCTTCCACTAGTAGAAGCATGACATTCTAAACTTGTAACCCAACTAGCATTCAAAAACCCTTCTAAAATTGAAGGATATCCATTATAGCACAACCGAAGTTAATAGTTATCTTTAAGTACCTAAGTACTCTATTCAAGGCTTTCCAATGCAAACTACTTAGATCACTTATGTACCTACTCAGTTTCCCAACATCATATGTAATATCTAGTATTGTACAAGTTATTATGTGCATAAGACAACCAATATGACTTGCATATTTCAATTGATCAATTTTCCTACCAGCATTATATACTTATTTTATTTGAGGATCCATGGATGTAGATGCTAGTATATAATTGAAAAGACCAAACATTTTAAGCACCTTTTTAATGTAATGTAATTGTGATAAAGCTATAGTGCTTTCCTCTCAGGTTATTTTAATCCCAAGAATAACATCTGTTATGCCCATATCCTTTATAGCAAAATTGTTTGACAATATTTTTTTTTATGTTTTCTATTTGTTCCAAATTTGTGCCAAATATGAGCATGTCATCTACATATAAGCAAATTATGACACATTTTCCATTTTCAAATTTGTTATATATTTTGACACCTCAAGCTCAGCCGGGATGGTCCAACTCGAATTTCGAGCGGCACATTAGCCACTGAGGTGACTCTCTAAAAAAAACTATCACAAATCACACTAACCATCCATACTCACCATACATATATAAAATATTTCATACAAACATTTAGTCCTAAGAGCATGCTTTTGTAAATCAAACAATAAGTCGTATAATAAGTGAAATAAGGCGTACCTGAATTTTGGCGGGCTCTACTAGTTGCAAAGTGTCTCGTTAGTTAATATAGGCAGTATCATATAATTCAAATAACAATTTCAACCAAACAAGCAAACACGAAGTTTAAAAAGGTCCCAAAAATTAAACAGACTAAAAAGTCCAATTACATCCCTTTAAAAAAATATTTTTAAATTGTCTAAAATTATCTAACTCCTATTCGAAGTCTCTAGCCTGGGAATGTCCCACATTGCCTTCTTAGGGTTCTATAAGCTCAACGCACATACTGTAGAAAGAAAGTTTGTGCGATGGATCACTAAATTACCTCCCTCCTCGCTATCCTGCAAGCTATTTATTTGGAAGAGAAAAATAAATAGATGAGCTTGGGAAAGCTCAGTGAATACATATGTATACAATACTAGAAAACACATCAATAATCCATACAAAGAAATCATATATAACAGTTCGCATATAAACGATTTCGCATAATGCATGGATAAGGTTCACACATGCACATGTTCAATTCACAACATGATGATAGGGTTCACACGTCTTACTTGCTTCTAATAGAGTGTGATCTCATTTTCAATTGCAGTATATATTATACTTACCTTGTTCACCACTACGTCGACTATGTGACCTTCTCCTTACCTTTATCTCTGTTAATCAATGCTTCTCCAAAATTTTCAACTTCGCATGAAAAAAATGCACATCACATAATTTTTTAAAATAATTTAATTCATTCTCGACTCAACAACAGCCCACTGTTTACGTTGTTTCTAACAGATTTTTACTATGTCATCATTTGCCTTTGTTTTCTAACTTTTAACCCTCCTAGCTTACATATATTTGTAGATCTAAGTTGTTAAAAAAAAAGGTAATCCTATTTAACTCTTTTCTTCCACAACCAGGCACTGTTCATCGTCTTCCTCAAGAGGAAAATCATTTGGTTTATAAATTCCCATAAAAACTTTGCTAAATCAGATCGTAAACCTTTTATTTTTATTAATGCATTTTGAAAATCATTTTACAAAACATTTCATAGCTTTGCCAGCTTTGATCCACCATTTTCATGAAGCCAAACATTAAAAAAAAACAAAGATTATTTATATTTCTTATCTAAATCGCAGATACTTTAGCCAAAAGCATTTCATGCGGATTTGATATGAAAATAGATTGTTTACTTTCAATCTTACTATCTTTCGTAACTCCCAAGTGGTCCGCTCAATAACCGAACTAGGGTTTAAAAAGAAAAATAGCGCATGGTTGCTTAGAAAATGTAATGCATAAGAAAAATTTGAAGGAAAATTAACTACTAGATGCAACAGCTTTTGAAATGAAGAAAGTGTGAAAATAAAACATTTAATAAAAAAAAAATTAAAACGTGAGAAGAAAATGAGCAGTGACGACTTATATAGCCAAATTCATTTATAAAGTTGGCTTATTTATCCTATAGATCCCTCCTAATTCTACCATTGTTTTAAATAAATCCCCCCCTAACCATTAGTCCTAATTTACCTATTTAAGTTCTCTACTTTCGCTATTATTCCTATTTAATCCTAATTACTAACGTGATTTCTATCTACTCTATTTTTAATTTATAATTTAATTTCAATACTACCGGCTCAGTTTCCAGGTGCCATTAGCTAGAATAACCTTGTCAAACTTTTGGTGCCATTTTTTTGGTGCTTGTTTAAGCCTATATAAAGATTTAGTAAGCTTACTTACCTTATACTCCTGTCTTGGAACAATAAATCCCTCCGATTGTTCCATGTACACTTCCTCTTCCAATTCGCTATTTAAAAATGTAGTTTTAACATCCATTTGGTGAACAACCAAATTATACATTGAGGTAAGTGATATTAAGAGTCTAATCATAGCAATTCTTACCACTGGAGCATAGGTATCAAAGTAATGAAAACCTTGTTGTTGTTTAAAACCTTTGGCTACCAACCTTGCTTTAATTTATCAATGGTTTTGAGGAAGACACAACATCCTGAAGTGAGTATTCTATTTGATAGATATCTAGCCCAATCAGCATCTAAATATCTAATAACCTATGTATTTCTCTTATTTTCATGTAACAAACCTTATCTAGACACACATTTGAAGTATTAAAGGATGTGCTTCAATTGCATCCCAATAACTGTTACAAAGAGCTCAAAGAAATTAACTTACCAAACTTACTGAAAAAAAAATTTGGATGTATGATAGTAAGATAGTTTAATTTCTTAACCAACCTTCGATACTGACCTAGATTTTGTAATAACTTTCCCTATCCCGAAAAAAAGTTTAATATTAGGGTACATAAGCATATCAACAAGTTTACAATCCAACATCTCTATTTCTTATAATATAACCAACACATAATTCCTTTAAGAAATAACGATGCATGCCTTTGACTATGCCACTTCAATACCCCAAAAAATTTTCAACTTTCCCAAGTCTCTAGTTTGAAAGTGGTTGAAAAAAATGTTGCTTGAATTGTACTATCCCTTCATGATCATCATAAATGATTGCAATATCATCCGTATAAAAAACTAGATATATGCACTTATGACGAGTTTTGTGACGATAATAGATTGAGTCATTTGTTTCACTCTTTTTCATCCCAAATTGTTGAATAACAACACCGAATCATCCAACCAAGCTTTCAGAGACTACTTTAGACCATAAAAATATTTTCTCAATCGACATAGTAGCCCAAACTTCCTCTAAACAACAAAACCAAGAGATTGCTTTATATAAATTAGTTCTTTCAAATCTTTATGAAGAAAAGCATTTTTAATATTGAACTGGTTAATAATCTAATGATTTATTGCAATAAGAGAGATTAAGAGTGGAACTGAGGTATTATTAACAACTAGAGGAGAAAGTTTCCTCATAATCGAGACTAAAAACCTGTGTAAATCTTTAATAAACTAAATGTGCCTTCATTGAATCTATCTTTCCATCCAAACCAACTTTAATTATGTATACCCATTGACAGCCAACAGTTGATTTGCCCGATGGTAAGGGAATAAGATCCCACGTATGATTAGCCTAAAGACTAAACATTTGTTCTATCATAGCTTCATGCCATCCAAGATCAGCCTTTGTTACATTGACAGTCTTAGGAATGGATACATTGGATAAAAACGAGGTGAGGAAATAACATGAAAGTGATAATTAATGATAACTCAAAAAATTATAAATAGGATGAGGATTACGAGGAGAATTAATACCATTTTTGAGAGAAATAGTGGGATGTGTTCTTAAGGCATGACTAGAGATGAAAAGATGATAGGGTAAAAGGTAAGTCACTTAGAGCATCCACCTAACTTGTATTTGCAAAATAATGATTAAGAGCATCATTAGAGGAGCATTGAGAATAGACTTGAAGAGGTTTGGTAAGAAGAGGATTATTAGTGATGGAAAAATAAGGATAGAGAGAACTTCAATAATGCCTTTTTATTTTTGAAGTGGAGAAAAGAAATTTGGAGCAAACATGGATAAAAAATTACTTTAAAATTTAATTAGTGTGAGATTTTACTAATGGAGATTAAATTGTACAGATATTCTAGGGTATAAAATATTAATTTTACTGGAATTGATGGAGGAGGATCGATTTCTCCTATCCCTTTAACAACAGTTTGAGTACTATTGCTAAGGTAATTGTAGAAGAGGTAAAAGAAAAAAAAACAAGGGTTGAGAAAAGGTTTGTTGTTACAAGAGATGTGATCTAAAGCACCCAAGTCAAATATCCAAAAACCATTTCAAAATGATTATGTTAGGGAAGCAAAAAAATTACCATGCTATACAACAGGAGCTATTGAGGAAGAAGATTGTTGTTTCGATGTTTGATGCTATAGGTGTTCATCATAATATTCTCCAATTAAAGTAATAGAGTTAACTCATTGTGTAAGAGGTAATGGTAGTAAACCATCCCTTTGAGACTAAGTAACATGAGCAAAAAATCAAGAATTTTGATTATGATGGATAGGTCGTCTATGGAGGTCTTAACAACGAACTAATTTGGAAGTAGAAAACTAATGAGAAGAGTTAAAGGCAAGTTGCATAATGTCAGCGCCACTAGAGTCAATGGGATTGAGTTAAGCTTTTAGAGAACTTGTAACAAAGCATGATAGTCGAAGGAGGACCCATGCAATTTCTTTCATTAATTCTCAGTCGAAGGGTTGACTGGGGCTAGGCTTTTCAGTGATGGAGGTTGTGAGAACTAGAAGGCTCTGATACCATTTTTATTTTGAAAGAGGAGAAAAATTGAAATAGGGAGGTTGCTGCCACAAATGACCTCTACCATGTGAATTTCATAGATGTTATACTTATAGTGATATTATAAAAGATATTACTAATGTCCTTCGAGAATGTACTATTGCTACCTCAATATGCATAAGACATCAAACCTAGCAAACTGAATGAGTTCCTTTAAGGAGAAATTCAGGATTAGATGCACATTAATTTATCCCTTCCAGAACACTTCGCGGTTGGTAGCTAGGATTGGAGTCTAAAGTTTAGTGTCATTTTCCCGTGTCTTTGGCATCATCATAACGAAGAAGTGTTAACCATGTTGATATTGAAAGCATATGGGAGAGAAGCTTAAGACTCCTCTATGAATTTGATGGTAGTGCAAGGGCTGGGTATACTGATGGAATAGACAAAGTTTTACCACATATGTTGCTTATTAATTGGTCCCCTCTCCAGAAGCTTGGTATAAAATCAACGCGGAAGGCACATTTTAAAAATAATATCAATTGGTCACTGTTGGTAGGGTGATTCGTGACCATATGAGAACCTTGACTCTAGGGGTTTGCCAAGTGCATTGGCAATTGCACTATTAGTGAAGCAGAAGCTTGAGGTGCTGTGGAGGGTCTCAAATAGACTTGGAGGATTGGTTTACTTTACCTAGGAAAATCTTAGAGGTGGTGAATTTGTTTAAGGATCTTGGTCCCCACACTTAAGCGTTTGCTTGTCCTCAAACAAAATTCCTAACTCACAATTAAAATTAATCTTTCTCAACTTATAATTCTTATCAATAATGTTTCGAAATAATTCACAAATAATCATACATTGATAATTCAACTAAAAGAGCACTAAAGATTCAAACAATCCAAGTTGAACATTTTTAAAGCACGAAAACATAAATATTTCCCTTCATCTAAGTAATTACCTTTAATTCAAAACTGACAAGAATCGACATCCTCACCAAAGATTCACTCAAATCACTGAATGTTTAAGGTTAAAAAATAAGCACTCAATAGTCAAACATGAAAAGTCATTACCATAGGCTTGCATGAAAATTAAATCTCCACCACTATAAAATGAGATGATACACAAATCAAAAGGTATTTAAAAGGTTGTAATGAGGTTTAGGTTAAAGGCGTGGAGAAAGGCTGAAAAATATGGTTAAAATTGAGATTGAATTGATAAAATACCAAACTAGAAAAATAAATAAAATGTTAAATTAAAAACAATTACATCAATTGAAAACTATTCAAGAATAACACGAGCTTCTTCTCAAAATATGAATTTAACTGTTCAAGCTCAATTAACATAGAACTAAATAATAATCAATATATATGTATTACTATTATTATTATTATTTTTCATTTTCATTTTTTTAGTACAATAAGAAATAACTCAGCAACTGAAATAAAAGAGCATAGTTAGGCAACTAACCAAATCAAATCTCGATAAAAAAGAAGTCAATAAAACGGGAAAAATTCTCAACGAATCAAAAAAAAAAAAAGAGTTATGGGTTAACATGAATGGGTAAATCAAGAAACGGTGTGTTAGGCTTAACGGGGTTCACTAAGGGTTAATTATGAAGGTAGGCTCTTTATGGGATAAGAAGGTTAAAACCTAAGTACCTTTATCATCTCAGTATATCAAATCAAAGGTGTGGTCTCGACATGCATAATCGAAGCAAGGTCTAGAATAACAAATCAATATTGACACACTCATAACCAATAATAAAATGAGCAAGCAAAATATATGCTCTAAAGGCTCAAAATCTCACAAAAAATTATGATTTTGATGTCAAACTTGTAAATTTAAAATTTCAAGATAATACCTCAATTCAGGGAAACGACCTAAAATTTTTAATTCTGAAAATCAACTTATCATGCTTGATTCTTTCATGTCTGAAAATTTAAACAATCAATGCACAAATACCTATGAATTTAATCCAAAACACATCAATAAAAATCACAAGTCGATAAAAATTCATTCTAATAGAAGTATGAGAAAATTACTTAAACACAATACATAATTAAGAGATTTTCTAATAATTCTATAAATTACCTCAATGTACAAACATATATAATCACTATATAAACAGAATAGCATAAGAGAGGCAGAGAATTGAAACTGCCCTAAATATTGGAGAAAATCTCTAGAATAGTGAAAAGCGAAATTGTAGACAAATCTAAATGTAGTGCATGATTCTGAGCAACTAATAAGAAAATAAACACAAATGGTGCAGAAGATTAAATGGTTACTAACCCGATTAGAAACAACCATAATAAATAAAAATATAGTTCAAAATATAAAGGCGAAAGAAGTCTAAGAAAATAAAAATAAAAATAAAAATAAATGGACTCAATGGTCCTTATTATCAGATGCGTCTGTGTTGTGAGCGGCATTGAAGAGGAGATATGGAGATGCTGGCATATCTGCTGTAATGTTGCATCAATACTGTCGAAACTTTGAATGCAGTACTGCTCGAAGCGAGTAAACCGCTCGGTGAGGTCCACTAAAGTAGCAGAAGAAGAAACAGGGCAGTGACTTAAAGGTGGAGGCTGTGATGGGTCCTTGTGATAGAGAGGAACATCATTAGTGAAGTCCTCAGGTTCATTTAGAGCGTTAGAATGAAATAATCGATACTGGGGAGGATCCACTCCACGACGCCGCTCGATTATCGTCATATGAATCATGCTCGAGATTCCCTGTAGGGACATCTGGCTGATTACGGTAAGTGTAGAGGACTGCTCCGGTGTGTCGAGAAAACCAAAGTGTTGAGCAAGGCGAGTCACATAAGGGCCTAAATAGATGAGGCCCTTCTTGTGGCGGTCAGTCTGATGGCAGAAGGCTAAGGCGATGAAGTATGCCAAGTCAAAGATATGCCAGGTGGCTATGCTCTATAGAAAATAGGCATCATAAGTACTAACGGCTCTGGTACTCTCTCTTCTACCGGTCAACATGTGAGCTAAAAGTGCATGAAGATACCATAAATCTGGAGAGAGAGAAGTCGCTTTTGAGCGGCTCGCATCATAAAGTGTCTGGCTCACTGTAAGCTCTATCCAACAACGTGATGGTGTGTAATGGATGTGTCGATGTAGACGGAGGAAGTTATCGACACTCATGAACTCCTCAGTATAGAGTCTCATAGTAGCATCGAACTTGGGGACACTCATCTGGCGTCCCAAACCACCAAGTTGGAAAGTGATGGTGCCTGGCTTGTCATGAGTCGTCATGACCTACTATAGGTGGGCTTGATGATGAAGAAAAATCTGTCCCATGGAGCTGTGGTAATGAAGGTGCGAACATCATCAACTAGTCAGACTGGCTTAGGCTGAGTGGGCGTACTCGAACGAGCTGATACAAATCCTTCTAGGGGCCGCTAAAAATCAGAGCTAAGGGTGGCGGGCCTCGGCGGAAGGGCTCGAGGAGGAGATCACACCATGGGTCTTCCACTTTTTTGAAGCGGAGACGACGGCCTTAGTCTTTCGGTGTATGTTCATCATAGGGGTTCTGCAATAAAGCAATCAAAATATATTAAATGGATGAACCAACATAAGAGATGCATTCTAAGAAAGAATAAAAATCTAAGTGAGGCTCCAAATTTGGGCTAATAGAGAAATAGACAGGGAACATAATAAAACTAAGAAACAACATGCTACTACCAAACAAAAACTAATAATGAGTAATAATAAACATAAAGAAGCAGACTAACAAGAAAAATAGACATAAAAATAGCAACAAGAAACAAGTAGAAAAAATAATATATAAAATAGCCAATATAATAAGAATAAGCATGAGAATAATAGCTATCTAATCTAACTGTACCAAATAGAAATCAATAGCATCAAACAAGGAAAATAAGAAAAATACTTAAATGGAAAACTAAGTAACATAAACTGAAAAATAACAGAAAAAGAATAAACTGAAAATAAAATAAAATAACAAACAAGTAATAAGAAATAAATAACTAAAGAAATAAATAAAAATTAAATAAGATAAAGAAAAGGGTAAAATAGGAAGCCGACGGAATGGTAGTCAAAGGTACGGACAGCGGTGGAGCGAGAGGCGTATGTGTGGGTGCGTGGGTGCTGGTATGGGAAAGGAAAAGGAAAGGAGAGAGCTATTAGAGTGGTTGGGAGTTTGGCTAGTTGAGTGAAGGGAAAAATAGGGAGAAGGGTTAGAAAAAGGGTGAGGAGTTGTGGGGGTCGAGGTTGGGGTAGAGGGACAAGGGTTGTGGGCGATGGGGGAAAGTGCAGTGGTGCGAAGGGAAGGGGAAGGCTGAAAGAGAGGGGTTCGAGTTGGTGGGACAACGGTCGAAAAGGGCAGGTGAGGTGATGGGAGGCGGTGGTCAGAGGAGGGGACAGAAGTGGGAGCGGCGGTTGAAGGGAAAGTGAGTTGAAGAAGAAGACCAAAATCAAGAAAAATAAAGAGGATTAGGGTTAAATGGGTAACATAATTGTGTGAGGCCCGTGTTAGGCCACATGCCCATGTGGCTCTCTTTAGCCTGTGTCGATAAAAATCCTAGCCCAATCTTCACACGGCCTCGGACATACCCGTGTGTCCAGGCTGTGTGGCACACACGCCCGTATAGCATGGCTGTGTGCAACCTCAATCGCTTCTCCCATGCCCACGCCCGTGTAACTCTCTAACTTGTTTTAAAATTAAAAAAATTAGCTCCAGGTTTCACACGGCCTATGACACGCCGGTATGTCCAGGCCGTGTAGACTATTTTAGCCAGTGTTTTTGTCGATTTTTAAACAATTAAGTCCCAGGATCCACAAGGCCAAGGACACGCCCGTGTGTCCAAGCCATGTGGGTCACACGACCATGTCGCCAGGCCATCTAACTCACTGTCAATTTCTTTAAAATTTTAAAGCTAAGGCTTAAGATTCTACACGGCCAAGGACACGCCTGTGTGTCCAGGCCATGTGGGTTACATGGCCATGTCGCCAGGTCGTGTAACTCACTGTTGAACCCCTTGTAGTGCACACGGCTTGGGACACGCCCGTGTGCTTAGGCCGTGTGGGTTAAAAAACCTACATTTTTATTTATTTATTTATTTTTAAAAATACCATGAAATGAAAATAAGAGAATTAGCAGTGTTAACACTCGGATTGCCTCCCAAGAAGCGCTTATTTAAATTCTAAGCTAGACTTACCTTGTGCGCACAATTATGAAGGTTTGCGGAGCTGAAGCTCATTTCTATCATTTCTAAAATCCTCACCATTTAAAAGTTTAAGTCGATGACTGTTTACCTTGAATGTGCCATATTCTAGATGAGTTACCTCTATCGTACTGTATGGGAAAACAGTTTGTACTACGAATGGACTTGACCATCTTGATTTCAGCTTTTCGGGAAACAACTTGAGCTTTGAATTATATGAAAGGACAAGATCTCCAGTTGCGAATTTTTAGGTTGCTTCAAACGAGCATCATGGTGTCGTTTTGTCGTTTCTTTATATAATCGCGAGTTCTCGTAAGCATTAACTCGCCACTCATCTAACTCATTCAACTGCATCAATCTCTTTTCACCTGCAAGTTTAAGATCATAGTTTAGGAATTTTATAGCCCAGAATGCTTTGTTCTAGTTCAAACGGTAAATGACAACTCTTTCTATAAACAAATTTGTAAGGAGATATTCCTATGGGTGTTTTAAAAGCAGTTCTATAGGCCCACAAAGCGTCCTCTACTTTTATCACCCAATCCTTCCTATTCGACTTTACAGTTTTTTCTAGGATACGTTTGAGCTCTCGATTTATAACTTTAACTTGTCCACTAGTTTGAGGGTGATAAAGGGTAGCTGTTCTATGATGCACTCCATACTTCTTAATAATTTTATCAAATTGAGCATTACAAAAATGAGTACCCCTATCACTAATAATTGCTCTAGGTGTTCTAAATCGAGAAAAGAGCTTCTTAAGAAATTTAACTACCACTCTAGCATCATTGGTAGGTAAAGCTTGAGCTTCTACCCATTTTGACATATAATCGACCGCTACTAGGATGTATTTATTACCGAACCAGCTAGGAAATAGGCCTATAAAATCAATGCCCCAGACATCAAATATTTTACATGAGAGCATATAAGTTTGAGACATTTCATCATGTTTAGAAATATTACTTATTCTCTAACATCTATCATAAGAAGTAACATACCTGTTTGCGTCCTTAAATATTATGGGCCAATAAAAACCTGATTCAAGTATTTTATGTGTTGTTCTAGTCCTACTATAATGTCCTCTTATTGGTCTTGAGTGGCATTGTTCCAAGATCTTACTCGCTTCTGATTTTGTAACACATCTCTGAATTACTTGATCTGCACATATAAGAAAAAGAAAAGGATCCTCCTAAAAATAATTTTTCACATCGGCAAAAAATCGCTTCTTTTGATGATGTGCCAACCCTTTTGGTAGGATGTTAGCAGCTAAGTAATTAGCAATATCCGTAAACGAAGAAACTTCAGATTCGGTTATAACTAAGAGTTGTTCATCAAAAAATGAGTCATTTATCTCGTTCTCATCAAACTCCTTGAGATGTGAATTCTCTAGCTTGGAAAGGTGATCTGTTGCAAGATTTTTAGCTCCATTTTTATCCTGGATTTCCAAATTGGATTCCCACAATAATAAAATTCATCTTATGAGTCGAGGTTTTGGATCTGATTTAGTAAGAGGTAACGAAGTGCTGAATGGTCAGTGTAAATGACAACTTTAGATAATATCAAATATGGTCTAAATTTATCGAATGAAAAAACCACAGCTAGCAATTCTTTTTCTATAGTAGTGTAATTTTCTTGCGCGGCTGTCAACGTCTTGCTAGCATAATAAATTGGTTGAAAATGCTTGTCTCTTTGTTGTTTAAGAACTGCGCCTACTGCAAAATCACTCGTATCACACATTAGTTCAAAGGGTATATTCTAGTCAAGTGCAACTACAATCGGAGCATTAGTTAATTTTTTCTTTAAGAGTATTAAATGCTTCGAAACATTCCTGACTAAAATCAAAGGGCACATCTTTTTCTAGCAAATTCGTTAAAGACTTAGCTATTTTAGAAAAATCTTTAGTAAACCTTCTATAGAACCCAGCGTGTCTTAAAAAGCTTCGAATAGCCTTAACTGAACTAGGGAGAGGTAATTTTTCAATGGTTTCAGTTTTCGGTCTATCAACCTCAATCCTCTTACTAGAAATTTTATGGCCCAACACAATCCCTTCTCGAACCATAAAGTGACATTTTTCCCAATTAAGTACAAGGTTTGTTTTCTCGCATCTAATTAAAACTCGTTTTAAGTTTTTAAGACAAAGATGGAAAGAATTACTGAATACTGAGAACTCGTCCATGAATACCTCCATAATGTTTTCTACAAGTTCATCAAAAATGGCCAACATGCAATGCTGAAAGTAGCAGGATCATTACATAATCCAAAAGGTATTCGTTGATAAGCAAACGTACCATATGGACATGTAAATGTCATTTTTTTCTTGGTCCTCGGAAGCTATCGGGACTTGAAATTAGCTAGAGGGTCTATCTAGAAAACAATAATACATATGCCCAAATAATCTTTCCAACATTTGATCAATGAATGGCAAAGGAAAGTGATCTTCTCTCGTGGCATCATTCAATTTCCTATAATGAATACTAACTCTACATCTCGTGACTGTCCTCTTTGGAATCAAATCGTTCTTCTCATTGGCTACAACAGTCATGCCTCCCTTCTTACGAATAACTTACACATGACTCACCCAAGTACTGTCAGAAATAGGACAACTAACTCCAGCATCTAGAAGTTTAATTACCTCAGCCTTAACGACCTCCTTCATGTTAGGATTTAGTCATCTTTGAGCTTGCACACATGGTATGTATTCATTCTCCATTAAATTTTTATGGGTGCAGAACGAAGGGCTGATCCCTCTAATGTTAGAAATCTTCCAAGCTATAGCTATTTTATGCTCCTTTAATACTTCAGTAACTAATTTTTCTCATTTGGCTACAAATCTGAAGCAATAATCACTGGTAATATAGAATTATTTCCAAGAAACGCATACTCTAGGTGATTTGGTAACTGTTTCAGTTCCAATTTAAGAGGTTTTTCAATAGAGGGTTTTAATTTTAATTCATCGTTTACCTCAATGCCCTCATAATTCTTCTGTCTTAGTGAAGACTCATTAGAATCTAAATCAATTTTTGTATTACCTATCACAATAGTATCGTCATCTACCTCCTTTCATTCGACAAGACACAGTTCCAACGTGTCCTTATGAATAATTTCTTGTAATGAATTTTGAATAACATGGTCAATAGAATCAATAAAATAACATGAATCATCTTGTTCTCTAGAAAATCGCATGACATCATAAATTTTAAAAATAATCTTTTCGTCACCTATCCTAAGCACAAGTTTACCATCGCCCATAACAATGACAGCCTTAACAGTAGCTAGAAAAGGATGACCTAAAATTAAAGGTACCTCAACATCCTCATCCATGTCAAGCACAACAAAATCAACAGGGAATGCGAATTTATCTACTTCTATAAGGATATCTTCAATAATACTTCTAGGATATTTAACAGATCATCAGCTAATTGAATACTCATCCTAGTGGGTTTTGGCTCCCCAAGACCAAGCTGCTTGAACATTTTATAAGGCATCAAATTAATGCTAGCACCTAAATCAGCCAATGCTTTTTCAATATTTAAACTACCAATATTACAGTGAATAGTAAAACTTCCTGGATCCTTCAGCTTAGTTGGTAGTTTATTTTGAAGAATAGCTGAACACTTCTCGTTGAGTTCCACAGTGGATAGCTTTTCAAACTTCCTTTTATTTGTTAATAGTTCTTTCAAAAATTTTGCATATGTGGGCATTTGTGAAATAGCTTCAACAAAAGGTAAGTTAATATGCAACTGTTTAAAAAGTTTAAGAAATTTACTAAATTGTGTATCCATGCGGTCTTTTTTCAACTTTGCTGGATATGGGATCGGTGGTTTATATTCCTTAAGTACTGGTGTTTCACTCACTTCGGGTTTTACCCCCTCGTTCTTTTCCTTATCAGATTCCTGTTGCAGCTTCTTTTCAGGTTCAGCCAACACTTTTCCATTCCTTAGTGTAACTACTTTCACATTCTGTTTTGGGTTGGGTTCAGTGTTACAAGGTAAATTACCTTGTTACCTTTCTGAAACTAATTTAGCAAGGTATCTAATTTGATTTTTGAGCCCATGAATCGACGCTTACTAATTTTTCAAAGTTATCTCGGTGTTTTGAAAATGAGTCTCTGACATTGAAATAAATTTTGCTAACATCTCTTCAGGGTTCGGTTTCTTCTCTTACTGATAAGGTTGTTGTTGAAAACCTGGAGAGGGTTGTGGTTTTTTATTTCTTTGACCACCCCATAAGAAATTTTAATGGTTCCTCCATCCTGCATTATAGTTATTACTATAAGGATTATTTTGGGGTCTAGAATTATTACCCATATAATTTATTTGCTCATTCTCCATGTTAGGACCGTCGGGTAAATATTCTGAATTATTCATTCCACCTCCATTTGCATCGCATTGCATCATTGGATATACCTGCGTAGAAATACATAAACTATCAATTTTTTTATTTAAAAGTTTTACCTGATTCGATAACATGGTGATCGCATCTAAGTTAAAAACACCAGTTGCTTTTGTCAGCTTCATCCTTATGACTTGCCACTGATAATTATTCAGTGGCATCTGCTCTATAAACTCATAAGCCTCTTCAGGTGTTTTATTGTTCAGAGTACCACTGGCTGCTGCGTCAATCAACTGTTTAGTTGAGGGGTTTAAACCGTTGTAGAAAGTTTGAACCTGTAGCCATAGAGGTAACCCATGGTGAGGGCATCTTCTCAGTAAATCCTTATACCTCTCCTATGCATCATATAAAGTCTCTAAGTCCATCTGTACGAAGGAAGAAATATCATTCCTCAACTTAGCTGTCTTACCCGGTGGAAAATACTTCAGTAAGAATTTCTCAGTCATTTGATCCCATGTAGTGATAGAACCTCGTGGTAAGGAGTTCAACCATTGTTTAGCTTTATTCCTTAATGAGAAGGGAGACAACTGTAGGCGAGTGGCATTGTCAAAAACGTCATTTATCTTGAAAGTGTCACAAAATTCCAGAAAATTAGCCAAATGAGTATTTGGATCTTCATCTTGCAAACCGTCGAACTGAACAAACTATTGAATCATCTGAATAGTGTTCGGCTTCAGTTCAAAGTTATTCGCAACAATAGCAGGTCTCACGATACTCGATTCGGCCCCAATTAGAGCGGGCTTGGTAAAATTGTACATAGTACGAGGAGTAAGATTTAGATTTATAGGATTTGTAGCAGCCACAGGAGGTAGTTGATTATTTTTATTTCCAACCATCTCCTCAGTAATAATTATAACGTCCTCTTGCTCTTCCACTATATTCTGCCGGTTCTACCTTGCTTCTCTATAGTTTCTGCGAGCTGTACTTTTAATTTCTTTGTCAAATACTAAAGGTCCTGACGAGTTTCTTCTAGTCATAAACTAAAGGAACCCGCTAGAAGCAAACAAAAGAAAAATTAGAAAACAAAAATTTAAACTAAAAACAAAAATAAAATGTAATAAAATTAAAAATGGCTAACTTAATAAAAATCGAGTGTTCCTAATATTTTAGTCCACGAAAACGGCGCCAAAAAAACTTGATGGTCACTAAACTAACTAAAATTATGACAAAGGCAAGCACACCTATCGAATAATAGTATAGCTATGGTGAGTCGAGAAAAATAATCGAATAAAACCAATCAGATAGGCAATACCCAAGAAAGAATCCACCTAGACTTCACTTATTATACTAAATTTGAATTAAACGATTTATTCATTTGCACCTTGATCTGTAAAATCCCTAAATTATGTTAATATCTCTTTCGAGAGTAAAAACAACTAAGTCTAGGTTGATTAATTGAAATCTCTTTCTAATTAAAACCCCTATTTCGCATTAACTCGATCTATGGATTCCCCTATTAGATTTGACTTTAATCCAGTAGATTTATGTCGTCCTATTTTTAGGATTGCATGCAATTCCACTCAATTATGTTAAATCTACTCTTAAACAGAGACTTTTGCTCCACTGAAATAAACACATTAAGCATGAATTAATATCCTAAAAATATTAAAACACGAAATAAGCATACATAATAGAGAACAAGAATCAAGTATTTATCATGTAATTTAGAAATTCAATAATAAGATTCATATAGGTTTCATTTTCCCTAGGTATCTAGGGAATTTAGTTCATAATCTGGAATAACATCATCTTAAAGTTAGGAAAACAATAAGACATAAAGAAACCCAATAAAACTTCTAAAGAAATTAAATGGAGATCTTCAATCTTGAAGGAGATCCACTTTTGAAATGAATTTGATGGCTTTCTTCGAGACTTTTCTTCATTCTTCTCTGCGTCCTCCTTTAGGTCCTCTTCTAGTATGTATTTATAAACTTTAAAATGCTCAGAATCCCTAAAAATTGACTTTTTTCGCGTAAAAGAGAAACAGGGTGCAAAATTGACACGGGCTGGCACAGGGGCGTGTGGCCAGCCCGTGTGGCTCACACGGGCATGTGCCCAGCTCGTGTGAAAATGCCCAGGCCATGTGGATCCTGAAAACAACTCTTTTTGTCTAATTTTGGCCCGTTTTTCACTCATTTCACTTCCCTATGCTCACCGAAGTATAGAAACATGAATTTAAAGGATTAGGGGCATCAAATTCACTAATTTACATAATAAATCATCCAAAAACGTATCAAGAATGGGATTAAAAACATGTTACTTTTATGGTTTATCAGTCAAGCTAAGCATATGAGTGGTGTAATCCAAGCTATTAGCAGGATGTTGGATCATGATTGGGAGGTGCGGTTAATGCACACTTATAGAGAAGGAAACCAAGTGGCTGACGTAGTTCGTCGACTTGCTGGAATCAGGGTTGGTGAATTGTTGATCTTTACTTTGCCACCGGATGGAATACCGCAAAAGCTTCCTGGTGAATTGGTGAATTGTTGACCTCGTGCAGTGTACAATTCCTAGACACGTTCCTTAAGCTTTGTACTTCTCCGATAAAAAAAACAATTAATTGTACCGTTTAATCAAGGTTGTGCAAAAGCCCCTCATGTACTACGCCTGTGGGGGCAAATCTTTTGTGTGATAAAACCATCAATATTTTACATGATAAATAAGTTGGGAGAGAGAGTCTACCGAATATCCTCAGGCTTATTATATCATGATTTGAATATAGTAGTTTAAGATGCTTGCAACTTAAACTTTGATAATGAAGTGCTGACAGCGTGACAAGGGTATCGAATTTTTCACATGGCAGGCGGTAGTTGCCTAACCATATAATGGAACAGATATATATAGAGAAGAACAGGTTCGATGCTTGCCTTTTGGATAAGGTGTGTGTTAGTCAACCACTAAAAACTACATAAATAGTGTCATCGGTGCATTAAAAACTAAATATAAAGCAACTGCAATATAGCTTCAATTGTTATCAAGAGATATTCGAGTAAGAAAAAGCCTAATGATTCGATGATATGCAGTGCAGATTACATACATTAATAATCATCAAGCATGGACCATGTGGGCTTTCAACTAAACAATTATTGGAGGATTAACTGCATGCATGTTTTTGTAGTACCAAAGATAATGTTTTTGTGAACTGGATAGAGATGAAAATGTGCATAGAGGGAAGTGAGAAGGCCCGGAATGTCTTGTTGAAGCTGATCCCAATGTGACACCTCCATGCTTATAGCTGAAGTTTTGGGTATCCTTTAAAAAATCTTTGGATCACGCACCCACATCTTTCTTCTTTACGTAAAACCCCACGTGCAATCCTTTATTTTTTGTTTGCTTAAGCCTTGAGTTTCAAGAGTGAAAAGCTATAGGCTGTGTCATTTCCAAGTTTCATTTCATGTGCCAAAACTTTGAAGAAATCTCCATGTATTATTGGTACTTAGTTTCCACTCATTTTGAGCCTTGCATTCCAAGCCTAACCCCCCAAACATTTACACAGTTTTTCCCAATTTTCTTTTTCCTTTTGAAGATTCCAAGTTCCCAATCGAGATTGAATATTACTTATGGATATTGACAAAAGAAACTTCACACTTCTATTCTCATACAATTTTACTTAGTCATATTCATGATCCATTCAAGTTTAAAAGCTTACTCGATATTTCGGAATTTTTTACTAAAAATATTAAATTTAAAAAATAAAATTGAACAAAAAATATTAGATTCGTCTAAATTATGGATTGAGCTTGGATTCCAATATTCAAGATTCGAGCTCGGCCTAACTCATTTAAAATTTTATAATTATATTTTTACTTTTTCACTCTTTATAGGTTATGTAATTTATATTATATGAAAATTAAACATATGATACTATAATATAAATGTTAAAATTTCAATAAAAGAAATAATATATAAAATTAGAAAATAGTAAATAAGAAATAACATACATTTTATTAAAAAATAAAAAAGTATGGATGAATCTAAATAGGTTTGAGTTTTTTTTTGTCAAAATTAAAGAATCGACAGTCGGTAGTAGTGATTAATCTCCTCGTCATGGGTGCTCTTTGAAGAAGTAAACTACTATAGCCATGAAATGTTCTCCATTCTCATGAGTAGAGATCGAACCCCTGACCACATGATTTAAGAGACGAGGTAAATAACCACCACGCCACACCTTGTGGTTAATAAGTCTAAATTAATCATTTATAAATGCGACTAGATTTAAATAAAATTTGAGATTCATATTTTAGACCAAATTAAACCTATACAATTACATATAATCAACTTAACCCAAATGTAATCTAATCCATGAAAACTTTTACAAGCTGCCAAGGCAGCTTTAAAATATATTTTCATATCCAAGAAAGCAAAGCTCTAAAATCCTTAAAAATTGACTCAAATTGTCCATTGCTGAACACTTTGTTTAGATTGTAGTGTATGTAGCCCTGCAGGTGCCCCCACAATTGGTTGGCATCAACTTTTTCTTTTTCGACCTTTAATATATATGGGGTACTAAACTAATTAATATTTGTTAGAAGATTAATGAATTGAAAACTTGAGTATCCCATAAGATACAAAGAAATGGGGTTAAATTAGAGAGATCCATTTTTGATCATTTGCTTGAAATAGTCAAAATTCACATGTGCTTTTCTCTTTAGATTGCGCCATAAACAAGGCTTACCTTTGATTGGTCTAAAAGAATAATTTATGAATGAATCCAGTCTTATCTGGCAATTCCATGTCTTCATTATAGACAAGGAAAACATGTGAAATTTGACAAATCCCTCAGCTATTTCAGTAGTTTAATATAGTCTTATCAATGATACACATACCCTCCATTAATCTTGAATTCATCAAACATCATCTTCACTCTATACTTTTCTTCACATCTTTCAAACCTAAGCAGAGGATTGGAAACTGGAAAGTGCTCTTATGTTATAGTTTTTTTCCTTTAATTTTGATTTTGCTACCATTCTATACTTATATAGTTTGACATATCTCTTTATTTTTATAATACCTTTAATTAGTTTAAATTGTTAATGTTGGTTATTCTTGTGAAACTGTTAAAATTGAATTCATGATTTAAAAAAAACAATTTTATATCAACATTTTAACTAAAATAATTAAGAATGGCAAAACTTAAAAACCTTTCGACGGATTTTGCTGAAATAGAACATAATTTTTTTTAAAGTGGATGTGGGGTAGAGTGAAATTTTTCATTTAGACAGTGGATATGGAGTGATTATGGTAATCGATTACCCCGATCTACTATATAAAACTATCGTTTTATTCTTGTATATATAAACTATTAAAATAGTAAAACTGTAATAGTATAATATAAAAAATAATTCATATCTTTTATATTTAATTTTTTTTTGAAAAATTATGTTTAAACATTTAATTACCTTTAAAAAGATTGAAAATATTAAAGATAAGTAATAAAAATTTAATTGAAGCAGAACGAGGTGGGGGTGGGATGGATACATTCAACATCCATGAAGGTGATAGTGATTTTTAAGATTATGTATCCATGATAAGGCGAGATAGATGGTGGAACGAAGTGTGCCAATTGTGGAGAGATGGTGAATTTAGTAATATTTGCATTTGTCCTGATCTATTTCCATCCCTGAGAATAATATTATAAAAGTAGAGGGTCAAATTGTGCCAAAATAAAATGTAAAATTAAATATCAAATTTGAGTATAATAGAAGGACTAAAACAAGAATTTGTCTTTTATCTTTTATTTCCGTATAAGGCGTAAACTTTGGACCACTTTTTTGAGCTTTTAGCGAGAACAGAAAACATGATTCGAGTGGATTTTGAAAAGCCCTGAGAACTTGAAATATTTTGTGTTTCCATGAAATAAAGCAGGTTGTGAAGTTGATTTCAAAAAATTTTCAATGCTGTCGGTAGAATAAAGCATGTGGCTAATTTAAACCCCTTAAAAGAGGATTTAATGAGTTGAACCAAATAAGTGGGTCATTCCATTTCATCTCAATCAACACCAAAACCCAATCTTTATTCAATTTCTGACCCTGTTTTCAACTTTTAATAAAAAAACCCCAACTGCAACAATCCCCAGCCACACGATTTCATCATACCATTTTATATGGGTGAAAAGATTCTAATATCATATTGGGTGTTTGTCACAAGTTTTGTGTACGTCAATAATAAATGTATTAAGAGCAATCATAGAGGAACTTCTGGCTAATTATTTTCTTAAATATTTTGACCCATATAATTAAAGGATGGTAGAATCAAAATATTCAGGCTGCCGTCTCAAGCTGGTGGGTCTAGGAGAAACAGTGTGGAAACCGGCACCGACTGAAACAAATTATGTAGGGTTTAGACCCGGACAAAATCTTTCTCAATCTTTGGGTTGCATTCAATGTTTTTATACATACAAATGTCTGTTTTTTGACAAGAGTTCAATGTTTGAGCCAAACAAGTAGAGTGGCGGCATCCCCCGTCAACAGCTTCTGTATGTATTATAATGAATACCCATCATTAAGTACCAAAATTTAGGCTCGAATAACTAAACATGTGGCTAGTTTGGTTGGATTTTCAGTCCATTAATACCATGCCAGTTTCATAGCACAGTTGAATTTCCTTATTACTCGAAACAATGCGTTGGGACCAACAGCTATGTTGAGCAAACAACAAATAAATGCCTCTTTGGCCGCCGATCAATATATTGTAATTTTCCCCATGTCTTGTTTCAAGTTTGAAATACAAATGGGTTTAAGTTTAAGGTTTGATAGAATAAAATCAAAAGATTAATAAATTAATGATAAATTATGTTTTCGGTTGCTTAAATTTAAAAGTTATAAAATGATTATTAAATTATATGAAAGTTTCCATTTAAGTCATTTGGCCGTTGAAACCGCTGGTTTATGGCCTTATCTCTACTGCAGTTTATTTTTTTTTCATGAAATATCTTTAAACATAAAAAATTTGTAAAATCAAAATCCAAATAATTTTCTTTTTCAATCTTCAACACTGTGAAATTAACTTAGATCTAAGTTATGTTATTCTACTCGTTGATTGGTATTGATTTACCGTATCGACATCAAATCATCTCTTGAAACTTGCTTGTTAAACTTAAAAAAACACTTGATAATCTAATATTATTTTATAACTTTTTGAAGTTAAATAACTAAAATGTAAATTTACTAATGGTTTAGTGATCTTAAATGCAATTTACCCATACATTAGGGGGGGCTGTTGCTAGGAAATTGGTTGATCATATTTGTTTACTAGCTAGTATGATAAAAAGAACCATGGCCACCCCTTGTATGGGACCAATTGAATTGATTGTTTGGAATTCTTCCTTTTATTTTTGTCAAATCACAATAATATGCAACAACCGAACAAAAACATTCTTTTTTTATTTAATTTAAATCATGTGGTCATTAGAGATTAAAAAAATCATCAAAGGGTAGAATTCATCCCCATATTTATAAACATTATTTTCAAAAAAAAAAAAATTGTGTGTAAACCTCCATCCCCTTTTCCTCAGTATCCTATAAAGATAAAGTAGGTTTCTTGGAAGCCACTCTAGAGGGTACTAAATTGATGATATAAATACATCTTCTAGGACTAAGCCTGTTACATTGAACGAATCCTTCAAATTCAAGTCATCTTTTATTGTTGCTTCAATTGTTTAATTCTTTGAATTCTTTTGGTTCATATTTTTCTTCTTGTACATACATAGTGGTTGTGGTTATATTAATATTGCTCTGATTCCCTCTGTTCTGTTGACAAATTCTTTGCCTTTAGACTAATTCAATATATCTTCCATAACAATCATTTTCAACTGGAAAAGTTGGCAAAGATGACAAAATGTTCAATGGAGCAGGAGCTAGGATGTGGTCTAATGGGGGTAGTTTTTCAACGTTGGAGCAACTGGTCGAAAAAATCATCGGTGCCGGCACTGCCCGGAAAAGGGATGAACAAGGTTTCAAAAGAACCGGTTACTGATAAGTCTAAGAAGCTTTCAAACAATGATGATTCCAGGAGGAGACGTAGTACCAGCACTGTGGAGCCTGTCCTCCTGGATTCATCCAACTGGGGTAAGCCTTTACCGGAACAGGATCAGAAACCGGTAAGGAAGTCCGAGTTGTTGCCACCGCGAAAGTCGGTTTCGTATTCTCACCCTGTGAAAGACAGTAGGAGACGTTCAAATACCGGCAGAAGCTCGACGTCGTCCTCGTCTGGCTCAACACATCACTCCAAGGAGCTTGCTAAGGTAACCACTAGTGATCAACAGCAATCCAACAATAGCAAAGCTCTTATTCGAGCAACTTCGAGTAATATAATGCTAGCAGGCCAGTTGGGAAACTTAAGACAGCTTGGAGCTGGGAGTGCTGTAGGGAACAATGGTTCCAATGCAACAATCGAAGCTTTGGATAAACTACCAAGAAAAAACAGCCTTGGTACACTTGGTGGTTCACTGATGGGCAATATTATAAGGCAACCTAGTGATGAGTTTAAACAGCTTCATGGTCTAACAGGTAGATTGGATCCTGAAACACTGAAGAACAAGGGAAATGAGGCATACAAGCAAGGAAGGTTTGAAGAGGCATTGGCTTTATACGAACGAGCAATCTCTCTCGATTCTAAACGGGCGACATATCGGTGTAATAAAAGCGCTGCCTTGTTAGGTTTAGGCCGTCTTATGGAGGCTATTGTTGAGTGCAAAGAAGCTATCCAGCTTGATCCTACTTATTGCAGAGCTCATCACCGTTTGGCAACAATTTATTTCAGGTAGTATTCAATCATAGTGTAAAACTTTATATGATTATCCACAGAAAGGAATCTCTAAAATTGGTATTGCTTGCAATGCAGATTGGGAGAACCAGAACATGCATTATATCATTACAAACATGCCGGAAATCATGCAGACTCTAATCACATATCTGAAGCTCAAACTCTAATCCAACGTCTCAAAAGATGCTCCGATGCACGAAAATCACACGAATGGAACACTTTACTCAAGGAGACTCAATGTGTTATAACCTCAGGAGTCGATTCTGCACCCGAGGTCTGCTTTTTTTACAATTTATATACGTCGAGTTTTATCGTATGCTGTATGTAGTTATTTATGGTCATAATTTGTTCTTTGTGATCTATTCCAGGTCTATGCTTTACAAACAGAGGCCTTGTTGAAGATCAACAAGCATCAAGAGGCTTGTATAACTTACAACAAAGGACCAAAATTTGCCATTGAATCTTGTATTAATTTCTTTGGCCTGACTGTTAGTGCTTATCTTTTAATGATCAAAGCACTGGTAAACATGGTTTCTGGCAGGTTAGTCGAAGAACTCTAGTTGATTATACGCTTGTGATTACTTTATGTAAAGCATATGGACTGCCTATTTTATACATATGCATGCACCCAGATTATTGTAGTTCAATAATTAATTGTAGACTTGATGGGATGACAATAGGCTAGATGAGGCTGTATCAGCAGCTCAGCATGCGGCTAGACTCGATCCAGGCAACAAGGAAATAAGCCTAGTGGTAAAGAGGACTAGAGCAGTATCGTCAGCTCGATTGAGCGGTAACTTGCTCTTCAAGGGATCAAAATTTGTAGAGGCTTGCATTGTATATGGTGAAGGACTTGAATACGATTCATACAATCCAGTTTTGCTATGCAACAGAGCAGCTTGCAGATCAAAGTTAGGCCAATTTGAAAAAGCCGTTGAAGATTGCACAGCTGCTCTCAATGTTCAACCATCTTATAGCAAGGCAAGGCTAAGGAGAGCTGATTGTAATTCCAAGGTAAATAATTCACACTTCATAATCAAAGGGCCTAATCATGAGCCACATAATTATTCATTATTGTTTCTTTCCTTCATCTTTTCAGCTTGAAAGATGGGAAACTGCAATCCAAGATTATGAGATGTTGATAAGGGAAACCCCTGGAGATGAGGAGGTGGCTCGAGCTTTGTTCGAGGCTAAGGTCCAACTCAAAAAGCAGCATGGCGAAGACATTGAGGACTTGAAGTTTGGGTCAAATCTAGTTTTGGTCTCTAGCAACGAGCGTTTCAGGGACTTTGTAACCTCACCTGGTAAGTAGCCATAGCTTCAGGTACTTTGTAACCTCACCTGGTAAGTAGCTCATTGGTAAATCTAATTAGATAAAGCTTTTCATTCAAATGACAGGGATGACTGTGGTGCTTTTCTGTAACAAAACAAAACACAAGCAAGTAGTGCAAATTATGGAACAAGTGTGCAAGAGATTCCCATCTATCAACTTCCTCAAGGTGGAGATAGAAGATCATCCTTACTTAGCAAAGTCAGAGGCATTAACCTGCATTCCAGCTTTCAAGATATACAAGAATGGATCAAGGGTTAAAGAAGTTCCAGGCAATGACCCTGAATTGCTAGAAAGATCAGTCAAATTGTACAGCAGTTGAGGACAGAATTAAACAACATCATGGGGCAAGTGCAAAGAGAAGATATGCAGGGAGATTTGTCGCCTCTTTTTTCACAAAGAAAGAGAGCCAGGTTCAACAAGAGAGAGAAATTTTAATGATGGGGCTAATCCTAATAAAATATGCTAACGATGGGGCCAATCTTAATCATGTCTGCTCAGTCACTTTAGCAGTATTAGACTCATACATGTCTAAAAAGCTGTGAGAAATTTGGGTGGCAACTTGAGATTTAAATATGTAAAAGGGAGATTTTTATTTTTTATTATTTTATTTTTCTTCTTTTACTGTTTTAAAGGAAAGAAACAAAGAGTTGTGTATATTGCATTTATAAAAATGAAACCAAAAAAGAAAAAATAGTAAGTGTGAGTATAGAAAAGAAAATTTGGTTTGTTTCTTTTAGCAGAAAGATTGCATAATGGAAAGGTCATGATTAGTGCCAGTACTGGAAATGCCAAAAGAATGTCCAGAAAGGAACTGTATGCTATTATTTTTATTTTCAGTTTTTCTAATATACATTGGTTAACACTTTTCTTTCTCCCTCCCAAATTTTCAATTTTTTTTTATTTTTATAAAAATTAAAAGAATTTAATCTTTATCAATTTGATATGTGATCAACGCGACATTAATATTTTCAGTTATTTGTACATAATTTTAATTTGTATAATAATAAATTTAGCACTTTATATTTATACATTCTATGTAAATATTAACGGAATGTATAAATGTTGCAGGTTAAGTCAAATTCCATTAGTCTTGTACTATGCTAAGTGGTAGATTTATTCGTTCTATAATTTGATTATTTTAGTTCTTATAATTTCCAAATTTTAGTCCATACTCAAATAACCATTAAATCCATTAACTAAAATGACAATGCCCTTTTTGTGAGTATTATGTGAAAATAGCAAGCTGACATGGTATTATATATGTAATAAAATATATGTTGCATAAGATTTTAGAAATAACAGATATTAACAAATTTAATGACTATTGTTTTTGTTAAGATTAAAATTTCAAATTTTAAAAAGTATAGAAACTAAAATAACTTCATTAAGGTACATAAATTAAACTCACAACTTATGTATGGTATAATAGCATAATTTGGTCTTTATTTATATGGTTAAAGTTGGTCGCTTGTTGGTCCACAAAGGGTTTGTCATTTTTTTTTGCTAGTTTTTAAGGAACGTCTGCTAACTAATGCGGAGCAATGTAAAAGAGGTCTCACGGAAGATCCTTCATGCAAGACATGTGGGAGTGCCAATGAATCCTATCTTCACGTTCTTAGGGATTATTGTCATGCACGAGAGGTGTGGAAGCAAATTATCCCATCGAGGGTTTTGCCTCAATTCTTGCCCTACCCCTTGATGGATTGGCTTTCGGCTAATCTGAGGAACGAATTCGGCTTAATCATTTAGGATGTAGATTGGCAGTCCTTATTTGGTATTGTATGCTGGAAGATTTGGAAACAAAAGAATTTTGCAGTTCTTCAAGGTGACCTTTTTAATGTTGAAAATGTTATTCAGTTTTCATGGTATTGCACGAGATCTATGAAGCAAAGGCCAAGTAAATTTGGTGGCTTCTCTAGGAATCGTATCATGAATCAAGTATAGAATCCACCACCTCATGGTTCTTTTAAGCTGAATGTTGATGGAGCTCGTATTCTGTCCTCAGGATTGGCTTTTTTGACAGCAGTAGCAAGAGATGAGTATGGTAGATGGATGTGGGGGATAGGACGTAACATTGAAAGATGTAACGTAGAGAAAATAGAACTTTGGGCTATCTATGATGTCTTTTGGGTGGCTTGGGATGCTAATTGGGATAGACTTATCGTTGAGACTGATTGTGCTCTAGCTATCAAGGGGATTCACAAAGGCATCAAATGTCAGTCGAACGAAGATTTGATTTTAAGAATTCAATAACTATGCAAATGTGACTGACGTGTGGAAATTAAGCAGATATCAAAGGATGCAAAATTTGCTCATCATATTCCGGTCGAATTGATGAAGGAATTACCCATTGGCCCCAAAATGTTTCATGCATCTCCTTCAAGGGTTGCGGACCATATACGATTAGATAGACGGCTCTTGATGCCTAGTCTTGCCGATACTAATATTATTTTGTAATTGATACTCTTTCATATTTTTGTCACAAAAAAAAAAGTTGGTCTTATATGAATTCAAGTAGGACTCGAGTTGTTTATCTTAGTTTAAGATTTTTATTATTTAAAGGAGTTTTATATTTAATTATTAGAAATATATTGAAAATAAAACTCCTTAATTATGGTTGGTTAGGATAATTTAGTTTGTCTTAGGAGTTTATTTAGGATATTAAATATTTATTTATTTAGAATTCAATTATAAAAGAGTTGCAAAACCAATTTTTTAATTACTTTTTAGGAGGTTGGCCAAGCATTAAAGAAAGGAGATTTGAGTTTAATAAACTTTGGCCTTTAGCCTTCCTTTCCAAGGTTTAGCCATTTACTTTGTATATTTGCTTGTTATCTATGTTTTTAAGTACAATTTATCTAGGAATGTGGTAGGGCAAAACTATTTATTTTTCATTGGAGGCGTCCAATTATTATTATTGCTAGTCACAAGTTGATTAAAGATGATGTAAGACCAAACTAACTAATTATCATTGTTATTAGTCTTAAGTTGATTAGAGGTGACGTAGAATAAATTCCATTCTTAATTTTACATTAAAATCATGTTCTTTTGTTGATTTTCCAAACTTAGAGATTTGAAATTTTCTTGGGTCCAAGGTTCCATATCAATTTGTATCAGAGTCAAGATTCAAATGTTACAATGAAACAGTAGCAGATTTTAAAGGTTGCAATCGAACAGGAAAAAAAAATGATATGAGTTGAAACGATCTCTAGATATTTATCTTAGCTTAAGCTTTTAATTATTTAAATGAGTTTTATATTTAATTATTAGAAATACCTTTAAATTAAACTCATTAATTATGGTTTATGAGGATATTATCTTACTTAAAAGCTTATTTAGGAGATTAAATATTTATTTAGTGATTCATACTTGTAAAGTTGAATTTTTAATTAGTTTTTAAGAGTTTTTATTTCTTTTAAACTATAGCATATTAAAAGCACATAGGTATTTCGCTTGACCAAGCATAAAAAAAAACGAGAGATTTCAGTTTAATAAATATGGTCAAGAGGTTTTTTTTTTCAAGGTTGAGTGATTCAATTTATTTATTTCTTTTTCTTTATGAGGATGAGTAATTCATATAATTTATCTCCCTGTTATCCATGTTTCTAGATTCATATTGTTTATCTCCTGATTATATTTACTTTTTTTGACACAATGCCTAGAACCACCTTTAGTCCCTCCTCCCCAATCCATAAATAGAAAGATTATATGCTTCAGCGCACTCGAACCTATGTCATCCTGCATTGGCAACAATGCCCATGTCAATCGAGCTAAAACTCAATCCGCATATTAATTCAAATAACTAAAAACATTTAAAAAGTTATATTAATTAATTGATGTGGAATTTTTTAAAAAAGTTCAAAATTTTCTGTCTTTTAAATGAAATTATACTTGTCAAAATAGTTGTTGTTTTTAACTAATTTATTATTAAGAAAAAAACTCACATTAAGGAGTTCGTAGGTCAATTCCAACATGGCTCAGTCGAATTCTAGGCCTGACTAAATGCATCAAGAAAGTTTGAAATGATTATGGCTTCTAGGCCACCAAATACAACAGATGTTAGAGCTCAAATTCTAGGCCCAGTTTCGGGTCAAAGACTCAAAACTGTCTACCATTCTATTTTTTTTAATATTTAGGGCTATTTTAGATAGGTGGTACGTTCAATTATGGTTAATGTAAAAATAATAATAACGGTGATGTCGAAATCATTTTTATTTTGAAAAATAGGGATCGACTTTAAAACGAGGTATGGAGTCGCCACCAATCTTTTTTGTTTAAGTGTGATCGGGTCACCTAATAAAACATTTTATTTTATTAAAATATCAATTTTGGCCTACGAAATTTGAGAAAACAAGTTCGGAAGTCGGTGTAGCGACGTAAAAATTTTGGTTTCGGGTCGCTAATTGGGGCGATCTATTGAAAACTTGAAAACTTAAATTTTGATTTTTAAAATAAACAGGGAGTCGCCACCGATTTTTTTCTAGGTGTGATCGGATACCTATTAGATTTCTTTTAAAAAAAAAACGAGAAAAAAGGTCGAGTTAAGGTTTACGTTAAAAGCCAGAGAAAAATTAGGGTTCGGGAGTCGGTTATGTGCGAGGAAGGTATTAGCACCCTCGCGACGCCCAAAAATTGGTATCTCATAAACACGTGTTGTCTTGATTTTCAAAAATACGAGTTCAATGTAAAATTTAGTCATGGTCCAATTGAAAAGACGAGAAGTTTTAAAATTTTGATTTTTTAGAAGGACGTCCTGTTTTCAACACGAGCCGATACGATTCACCCAACATAGCGATGAAATCGATGACTTAATATTGAATCGAGGCGTTACCTTATGTTTTTGAAATGAATTAAAACAAAAATAAGATTTTGGAATATGATAGGTAAATTGATATGAAGTAAAAGTAAATAAAGGATTAGAAACTCATCGAACCAGATGGTAAACACGACAATAATATTGAAAACAATGACGATGTGTGCGATATTAAACGTAATAATAGTATCAAACACGAAATAAAAACAATGAATATATATAAACATAAAATAATAACAAATGAAGTAACGTAAACATAATATTAACTCTGGGATTTGATACAGATATACCTTGCCCTGGATGAGTATGTGGTACAGGTCGTTGCTCCAGGCCTACAGGTACCCTTTGAGGACATCCTCTTCGTGTTACCTGAACGTGAGGTGGGGTGAATCTTGGGGGATAAAACGGATCCTGATCATGATTAACTCTCGACTGAGGTTCTATAACGTCAGATCTCTGCATAAGTCCCTTCTCTTTGACTAAAGCTGACATCATCTCTATCATTTTGGCCATTTGATCCCTTTGCTCGAGTGATTCCTCTCGAGATCTTACCATCAAATCTCTCGTTTCCTGCTGAGATTTAGCCAACTGTTCTTGCAATTTTCTTTGGATTCTTTCTATCCTCTCAATCCTTTCGCTAAATTCAGCCTCCATTACTCTAGCTTGTCGGCGCATTTTATACGAATGGCGTAGTTCCAGATTTTTGGTATTACAACTGCGAATTATATGTTTTAACCTCAGCGAACGAGTATGGGATATGCAATGAATGATTGAATGCATGGATGAATGCATAAATGTCAAATGAATGTTAGTCATGAATGAATATACAAAAATTTGGTGTTAATTTCAAGATAGCCCCTATTTAGGCATTTCTTTAATCAAAAGAGTCCATTACACAACGTTTCCGTTACTCGTGTAATTGACTCCTCCATCAGAAACCCGTTTTTGGCAACCAATCTCTAATCAACACCTTCCTAACAAGATGCCTATGATGCATGATAAAAAATAGAAATACAGACAAACAACCTTGGTTAGCACAGCACATATGAACAGAGAGAAAACTGTGGAAAATCTAACAAATTAAGCTACTTGGTCCAATGGACTTGATTCCCTTGCATAGAAAGCGTAAATGTAAAAGAAACAGAAGGTAAGATGTGTTTTTCCCGTGTACTTATTTCGGTGACTAGTAAACGGACAAAGGCTAGGCATGGCTCTAGTTAGGTGGCTCGTATGGTTCATTATATGCGGTTCTGGTTCTAGATAGGTACTCGAATTGCCCGTACTACCATCTGCTAAGATTAGTACGAGGCCTCGGTCATAGCATATCACATGCTCACGAGTTCAATTCGAGGGATTACATTTACTTATGCCTATGCGGAGGGGCAAGTTAACTTACGAAAGCATAAGTCATATGTAACCCGAAAGTATTCACTAGCCTGTGCGGAGGGACGAGTTAACTCACGAAGGCGTAGCGTTTACTTTCACTTAAACGGACGGAGCCCGGGTAGGGAGCTCATGTTATGCGAAAATGTAAGTGTACGGTGTGTGGGGAGAAACTTATAAACCTTTACGTTTTATTGAAAAATTAAACCAAAACTAAAGCTATAAAAATTTAAAGCTGAAAAACAAACCGATGAACAAGTTAGAAGAATATATACAACATGATAAAAATGCGTGATGATTTTTTTTTTGAAAACAAAAATTCGAGGATCACAACTAAATGTTGACTTGAACAAAGAACTTTGAAAATTTTGACAACGCGAGTTTAATTCCGGACGCGACTCTCAAAAATGGGTCCCCAGTGGAGTCGCCAGCTGTAGCTACGTAAAAATTTTGGTTTCGGGTCGCTAATTGGGGCGATCTATTGAAAACTTGAAAACTTAAATTTTGATTTTTAAAATAAACAGGGAGTCGCCACCGATTTTTTTCTAGGTGTGATCGGACACCTATTAGATTTCTTTTTTTAAAAAAAACGAGAAAAAAGGTCGAGTTAAGGTCTACGTTAAAAGCCAGAGAAAAATTAGGGTTCGGGAGTCGGTTACGCGCGAGGAAGGTATTAGCACCCTCGCGACGCCCAAAAATTGGTATCTCATAAACACGTGTTGTCTTGATTTTCAAAAATACGAGTTCAATGTAAAATTTAGTCATGGTCCAATTGAAAAGATGAAAAGTTTTAAAATTTTGATTTTTTAGAAGGACGTCCCGTTTTCAACACGAGCCGATACGATTCACCCAACATAGCGATGAAATCGATGACTTAATATTGAATCGAGGCGTTACCTTATGTTTTTGAAATGAATTAAAACAAAAATAAGATTTTGGAATATGATAGGTAAATTGATATGAAGTAAAAGTAAATAAAGGATTAGAAACTCATCGAATCAGATGGTAAACACGACAATAATATTGAAAACAATGACGATGTGTGCGATATTAAACGTAATAATAGTATCAAACACGAAATAAAAACAATGAATATATATAAACATAAAATAATAACAAATGAAGTAACGTAAACATAATATTAAAAATACTAATAATGATATATATATATATATATATATTAAAGTATGTATAATGATAAGAGTGAAAAGTGTATACATAGTAATACTAAAATACATAAGTAATATATACCTACGTAATATATAGAAATGAACATATGCAAGATTCATTATAAATACTAGTAACATAAAAATTATATACATTAACAATACTACACAAATATATACATATATTTAAAATAAATACATAATAATATTAGAATAAAATAATAAGTATAATAATAAATGTAAGGATATATAAAAATAATACTATTTATAAAAAACATATATATACGTATAATAAAATACATATACCAATATTAACAATAAATATACTAGGAATGAAAATAAGTAAAAATAAATGTAATAATAATATATATATGGAAGCGTACAAGAAATATAACGAATACATTAAAAATATACCTATACTAGAAATTATAATAGTATATATAAATAAACTATTCAGTACACTACGCAAATATGTATATATATATATAGTAATGATGATATTTAGGAATATACTATAATAGTATAAAGATACATAACTAATAATACTAATACTTGTACATAATAATATATAAAAGTATGGTATTAAAAATCATTCATATAAGAGTATGAAAAATATATACATATATATAATATAATGTTAGGATATTCACATAATATATACATAACATAAATACTAATAATGTTAAAAAACAACTTATTAATAATATTATATAAATATATTATAATAGGAAACTATGTACGTAATATATATATTAGAAATAGTAATAACAACTATAGTAATAATATAATAATAAATAATAAAAGGAGTAGAAATATCTATAATAAAAATGATATTCATGAGAATAATTTAAATAATATTAAAAATAAATAAAATAGCAAGGATAATATGAAAGTAAACTTAAATAAAAAAGGACTAAAATTGAAACAAAAACGAAGTTTTGGGGCGATTTTAAAAAAGAAAAAGGGCTAATTTGAACACGCGTGAAACAATGGGGGGCCAAAAAAGAAATTTTCACAAGCCTTTAAAACGCTGCACTTGGCCAGGGACTAATTTGTAAAGCGGGTCAAATTTTCGGGCCAAATTTAAAATAAAAAAAAACTTGATTGTACAAGAGTGAAAAAGCGGAAGGACTGTGCGCATAAATAACCCATTATTAAAAAAAACACGCGGATCCTTTAGCGGGTTTGGATCGGGTCGGGTCGGGTAGGCTCAAAACGACGTCGTTTTGGGGTTAAATGGCAGCCCCCAAAACGACGTCGTTTTGGGAGGCTATATAAAGGCCAAAATTAACAAAAAAATCATTTGGTGAGAGGGAAAGAAAAAAAAGAAGAGAGAGGGAAGAGAGAAGGGAGAGAGAAGGGAGGGGGAAGAGGATTTCTGGCGGTGGGCGACACACGATCCGATCACGGACAATCATGGCCGCCATACCGCCACACGCCACGCTTCTGGTGGCGAAAAAAAAGGTAAGAAAATTTTTTTATTTTTATTTAAATAAACTTATGCATGTGTGTATATATATATATATATATATATATATATATATATATATATATATATAAAATCGATGGAATAAAAAGGAAAAATAAAAATAAAAAGAAACAGAATCACCTTGAACACTTTCTTTTTGATTTTTGATATTGGATTCTCTGATTTAATGCTATTCTTGTTCATTTGTTGATAGATTTACTGTATTTTGCTCAAAATCTGAATGTTTCTTATTCTCTATTTGCTTCTCCAAATTCCCCCCCTTTTACATTTGTTTTGATTCGGCTTTTATAGCCATTTACACGACTATTGTTTTCTTTTCTGTCTTTTCTTGTTAATGCATTGCAGGTGCAAGTTGCTGGAGCAGGTGGCGCTGGGTGGTGGCAGAGGCGTCAGAGGAGTTGGTGGCAGAGGCTAGGAGCGGCGGTTTGGCTTAGGGAAGGCTAGGGTTTTTTTTTTCTTTTTTTGATTTTAGGCTATTAGGGTTAGTTTGGGCTAGTTTGGGTTTTATTTGGGCTAAGGTTTGGGTAGGGTTAGTTGGGTTTGTAAAATGTAAATGGGTTTGTAAGGGGTTTAATTAAATTTTGGGTATGGGAATGGGCTTAAACCCGGGCAAATTTTGGGCCATACAGTCGGTTACATACGAGGAAGGATTAGCACCCTCGCACTACGCCAAAAATGCCCTAATACGATAGTTATGGGGCAACATTTTCCTAAGTGTTGGGATAGACTGGCGAAAATACGCTTTAGCCAACTCTTTCATAAGTGTTGCGATATGCAAGCCTAAAGCAACGCTTTTATAAGAGTTGGCAAAAGTCTAGTCCTAAGACGACACTTTTGGGGCAAGTGTTGGTATAGACTGGACTTTTGGCAACTCTTTGTATAAAGGTTGGTATATGCATGCCTAAAGAAACGCTTAAATAAGAGTTGGCTTTGTCTAGTCCTAAGACGACACTTTTGGGGCAACACTTTCCTAAGGGTTGGGATATGTATGCCTAAAGCAACGCTTGAATAAGAGTTGGTTTTTGTCTAGTCCTAAGACCACATTTTGGTGGCAACATTTCCTAAGTGTTGAGATAGACTATGCTTTGGTCAACTCTTTGTATAAGGGTTGGTATATGTATGCCTAAGGCAATGCTTGAATAAAAGTTGGCTTTTGTATAGTCCTAAGACGACATTTTTTTGGTGAGACTTTCCTAAGTGTTGGGATAGACTATGCTTTGGCCAACTCTTTGTATAAGGGTTGGGATATGTATGCCTAAGGCAACGCTTGAATAAGAGTTGGCTTTTTGTAGTCCTAATACGACATTTTTGTGGCAACACTTTCCTAAGTGTTGCGATAGACTATGCTTTGGCCCACTCTTTATATAAGGGTTGGGATATGTATGCCTAAGGCAACGCTTGAATAAGAGTTGGCTTTTGTCTCGCTCTAAGGCACGACGCTTTTGTGCGACACTTTTCGAAGTGTTGGGATAGACTGGCCAACATATGCTTTAGCCAACTCTTTGTATAAGGGTTGGGATATGCATGCCAAAGGCAACGCTTAAATAAGAGTTGGCTTTGTCCAGTCCTAAGACGATATATATTTTCCTAAGTGTTAGGATAGACTTGCCGACATACGCTTAGGTTAACTTTTTATATAAGGGTTGTGATATGCATGCTTAATGCAATGCTTAAATAAGAGTCAGCTTTGTCCAACACTATGCCTACACTTTTGGGCTGACACTTTCTTAAGTGTTAGGATAGACTAGCCAACATACACTTTGGCCAAATCTTTGTATAAGTGTTGGTATATGCATGCCTAATGGGTTTGGGGTGTTTAGGGTTTAGGGTTTAGGGTTTAGAGTTGGCCTAAATCCCCCAAATCATTCATCTTTTATTTATTAAAAGTTAATAAATTTTATACTGATATACGCGATTAATCTCAGATTTTTTTAATATGAACTGTATTGCGATATAAGTTTAACTTAAAGGTTTCGTTTTTAGCTTCTATATTTAGGGTTTAAGGTTTAAGGTTTATGGTTTAAGAGTTTAGGGTTTAGGGTGTATGGTTTTAAGGTTTAGGATTTTATGGTCTTGAGGTTTAAGGTTTGTGGTTTAAGGCTTAGGGTTTTGATAAAAACGTCACAGAAAATCATTTTATTTTAAATTAAACGATGTCGTTTTGCTCCCGGTATTCTCACCCATCATCCAATTGTCTATCATGTATTCTTTTCGGCACGTAGACAAAATTTAAAAGTAAAAACATAAAAAAGTATATGTTAAAAATAAAAAATATTAAAATACTATTATTTAAAATATTAAAAAATATTAAAATTCTTTTCTGTTATATGGGTCATCGTCGATGGTTATCAGCTGAACACCCATTTCGAAAACAAAGTCTTGAATTTGATGGCACTATAGAGTATGGGGTAGCTCCTATACCACAATCTGGCGAACATATCTTAAGAGAAGTTGAAGGTATAAATTTCTTTTACGAAAAAGCTCGAAAGAGGGATAGAGAAGAACTAGATGAAGGGTTGATAAAACTTGATGTAGACGAGGGGTGTGATTTGGTTAACAACTTTGAAGAATTGGTAGAGGGAGATGAAACAAATCTTATAAATCAAGATAGGACTTTATGGAAAAAGAGGAAAATATTTTTCGACTTGCCTTATTGGCGTTACAATCTACTTCGACATAACTTGGATGTCATGCACATCGAGAAGAACGTATGTGACAATATCGTTGGCACCCTTCTTAATCTCTCACGCGGTGGTAAAGATAATATCAAGGCACGCAAGGACCTACAAGATATGGGCATCAGAAGTTATTTTCATCCAAAAATGAGAAACGAGAAAGAGTATCTTCCGTAAGCATGTTACACTCTTGCATCAAAGGAAAGAAATATTTTTCTTTCCATTTTGAAGAACTTGAAGGTACCCGATGGTTATGCATCAAACATATCTCGATGCGTGAATTTGAAAGAGCACAAGTTGAGCAACCTTAAAAGTCATGACGGTCATATTCTTATGCAATATTTGCTTCCTATATGCTTAAGAGGAGTTGTAGAAAAGAAGGTGCTAAGTGTTATTACAAATCTATCGGATTTCTTTAAGAGATTATGTGCAAAAAGTCTTGATCCACAAGAAGTTGATCAACTTCAAGTACAAGTTGTATTAACACTTTGTGAAATGAAGAAAATATTTCCTCCAAGTTTTTTCACAATTATGATTCATTTAATTATTCATTTGCCGATGGAGGCTAAGCTTGGTGGACCTGTTCAATACAGGTGGATGTACCCGATTGAAAGGTATATAAAATATATCAATTAAATTTCACAATATTTTATTTTTATTATTTTAATATAGAATACAATAAGTATGTAAAAATAAATGTATGTGATGTAGGTATCTTATGGGATTGAAAGCTTTGGTGCAAAATAGAGTTTATCCCGAAGGTTCTATTGCTGAAGGGTACATAGTTTCAGAATGTCTTACATTTTGCTCCCGTTATTTTTCTGATGTTGAGACTATATTTTCCCGTCCTCCAAGGAAATTCAAAAACGGTACATTTTCTCTTCTGGAGGACGTCCAATTGGCACCCTAAACACAAAGATATTGGACATGCGATCTCTTGCACAAGCAAACCGCTATGTTTTATTGCATTGCGATAAGTTATCACCATATCGTCAGTGAGTTTCTTGAAGAAAATCTTGTCATTCGATTCTTTTTTCTTAACCAATAGACAAATAAAGTTATCACATAATTTGTATACATTTTGACATCATTTTTTCGCAAATTACTGAATATATTATAGGGAATTTTTGGAGTCTGAGCGAGCTATTTATGGTGGCATTCAAATTAGTAAACGCACAGAGGACAAATGGTTGGTTGAAAAGTTCCCAAGATGGCTTGCGAAACAAGTAAATTGTCACTATTAAAATAATTTATTCAAATATCTATGTAATGAGAGAACATTGTATAAATTTGATCATAGAATAAGAGTTAATTGATTTCCTACTATATGGTTAGATTCCAAATATGGAAGTTGAACAAGTTGATGCTGATGTAATTGCTCTTGCTCGAGGACCGCATAAGGTGATTTCCACATATGATGGACTTATATTTAATGGTTTCAGGGTCTATACTAAAAAACTTGAGCAACATCATAAGACTCAAAACAGTGGCGTGATGGTTTTTGCTGACGGGAGAAACTATTATGGCAATTGCATTGAAATTATCGAGCTAAACTATTATGAAAGGTTTTGGGTTATTATGCTTAGATGTGATTGGGTGAATATTAAATCTCCTAGGAGTATGAAGAAGGATGCTAATGATTTTATTATGGTGAAATTTTCTGAGCTTATCCATACAGGGAATCGTGATTCAGACGATCCGTACATACTGGCTTCTCAAGAGAAACAAGTATTTTATGTTGAGGATGACAAGAGTGAAGGATGGCTCCATGTTATCAGAGTAAAGCCAAGAGAAGAGTGAAGGATGGCTCCATGTTATCGGAGTAAAGCCAAGAGATTTGTTCAATCTAGGCGTTGAAACCCTTGTAGAAGATGATGAATATCCGCAGTGTAATAATCATATTGTAACTTAATAATTTTAGTTTTAATTTGAACAGGAATGATGTTTTGAAGTGCAAAGATTTAGTGTAATTGACATTTTTAATGCAGTATAGCAGAATGAATTTCCCCTGTTTCTATTTTTCTTTATGTATAAATTTTTAGAGTTCAATTTGCTGTTTTATTCAACCTGTTAATTCTCAAAAATAGTTGACTTTTAAGGCTTCATTCTTATTTCATCTTGGTTTTGGTTAATCTGCTTTGCTCCATCTTACTCATAGGGGTAATGTCTATAATGATTTAGCAAGTCTGCATAATTTTTTGGATTGTTCTTGACGCAATTGAATCAATCGATTCTTTATTGTATGCATGATGGATTGGTATATATATTGACTGAGTTAGATTTTTTACAAATTCACAAGCATGTTTTTCCTCCTTGTGTTACATTTTAATGGTTAATACTTGAACTGTGCTATGAGAAATATCAGGTGGTAGAAGGGAGGCACTTGAATCTGGAAGAACTCATGTGGTTAGGCCCAAAGGTAGGCACCAAGCAACAGTAATTTGGTTACATGGCCTTCGTGATAATGCTTCAAAGTATTGCTTTTTAAAATTCCTACTTTTAGTTTTTGGGAAATAAATTTAACTTTACTTTCTTAACATCAGTAATTTAACTTATTTTCTCTTAGAAAAATAAAACAATTTAATTTTCAAATTTCGTATTTCTCCTAAAGTGTCAAATACAAAAGGAAGAAATATTATATATGTATATTCTATTTGGTAAGTGTATGCATGTCTAGCTCTTCCCTTCCCTGAGCAGATTTAGCTTGCCTTTGATTCTTTTTAAAACTCAAGTATAGATTTTGATGAGACTCCATTATTCCGGCCATAACCCACCTAAAAGTTTCTAACGATTAAAGCTTTAATGAGATATAGAATGATAGTATGTATTATATAATATTGTAAACTGAATTAGCAATGGATTTTGATGTGTTATTTATCTAATTTATTTATTTAATTATAGTTCACATCCCATTGATGTGCATCAAATGTTGTTGATGTCAAGAAACGAAGAAATCAAATATCTTAAAGCCATCTTCTTTCCTGTAAGAAAGAAACATTAAAGAAATCAAATACTTCACAACTAGGGTACATAGTAAATTTTGTTATGGTATTTTGATTTTTTAAGTATAAATTTAATTTATTTGTATGAGGTGCATATTACTAATCATATTATAATTTGTTTAAGTTTGATGTGTTATTTGTTAATTTTAATTTATTTATAAAAATTAATTTTTTGGTTATTATTGTGAAAATTGAATAGAATATAAATTTATGTAAATATTCAAATATTTGCTTATCTTTTGTTGTTTTGCTGGATATTTCATTGGGCTGTTTTTATTTTTGGGCTGTTTTTATTCAAATATGCAAATTTATTTACCGTTTTTGCTTTTTGTTTTTGTTTTAATAGAATGCAGTACAGATTCTCCATCTTTTGACAAACCCTAAAATCTAAAATAAAAAGTAAGTCTTGCTCAGTTTACAGTAGGTTTCAAGTTTCCCGGGAGTAGGAAGTTTAAAATTCATATTTTCCCGGTTTTTCCTCCTTCTCAAAACTTATGATTTTCTTTTCAATGCTGTGCTGGGTGCTTCGTCGTTAACCATCACCTGTTTGTTTTCTAGGAAAATGATTGGAAAAAGGTGAACATTAAAAGGTGTACGATTCTCTTCAAGGGGTTCTTCGACAGGTTCGAACGCCTTGCGAAGTGCTGCTACCGATAGTCAAAGCACGGGAGATGAAACTCCAACTCAACCAGTAGAGGGAGTACCTGCAACTCCGGCTGGTACATCCATTGGCTTCTGTTTGTTTTCTAGTTTTCATTTTGTTCACAATATACATAGAAACAGGTAAATTTCGGCTTTAACTTTGTATTTGGTTTTTTACCCCACTGATCTTTCTATTTGTTTTTTTGTTTTCTAGTTTACTTGCAATTACTGTTTTTATTCAAATATCTAATGAAATTTGAGCTTTACTAATTTTATTTGATTCTGATATATATTTTCCTGGGTATAAAAAAAGTGCAAAATCTGTATAAATTTTGAAAATTTCAATCTTTAAACTAAAAGTGTTTTTGTTTTCTTCATTTATCTTCCTAGAAAGTGCAAAATTTTAAAACATAATAATTTAAGTCGGTAATTTTACTTATTAAAGTGTTTTTAAAGCATTTGCTATTTAGAATAAGATAATATTACAAATATTTGATACTTTGATATCTATGCATTAGTTAATATTTGATGTATGAATTATATATAAAGCAGAGTGAGTTCAATTTTTGCATGTTCTAATCCGTTCAATATTTTATCCTTGTATTTTGAACCGATTCACTCTCAAGTTTTATTGCTTTAAAGTAATCTGTTGAAATGGATTTATTTCATACACAAATAAAGGATAGAAGCAAATAAAATGTAGTTGATCTTGCAAACATACATATGCGTATATAATTTTCCAGTTTGCAATTAAAACTATATGTTTGATCTTACAATTGAATGTTTTGCTCTGTGCTTCACGTTCGACCAGTTAGTGTTGCATTTTTAACTTCCAAAAATTCTGTTTCATCTTTTCTCTAATTGAAATGTAAATGATAATACTGTAAAAGTAATTCCATTGCATTAAAATAAAAAATGCGACTTATACTGTCGAAGAATTTTACATTCTCGGATATAGAGTTAGAAACCTTATAGTCTAATGCTAACATTTTTATTTGTTAGTTTGGCCTCATCGTAATATCAGCTACGTGAGTAATTTTGTATTTTAAAATACTACATTGGTGGTGGAATTAATGAAATTTCTTTGAACCAAAATAATAGAGGAATGGTGAATGGTGAGAGCATAAGTATAAGATATAATTTACAAGCAGTGGTAAAATAAGAAAAGAAAAGGTATAGCTGTTTAAATGTAGATAAAGAGAATAATAAATAAAGAAAAGGTATAGCTGTTTAAATGGTGAGAGCATAATTATAACATGAACGTATTATGTGTTTTTTATGATAAATAAAATCTTTTATTATGCTTTTATATAATTAAGAGTGGTTTTTTTTTCTTTTTTTACATATACACAATTTGCTCCTGTATCGTATTTATTTTTTCACATTGATACATTTTTTTTTTCAATTTTCATATCTAAAATATAATTGTTACTTTTGACAGAGGCTACTAAGGGTACTAAGAGAAAGCGAGGGCCTACAAACATGAAAGATATATGGAATCTTCAACCTGGAACTCGTATAGTAGTAGATGCCAACCAATATGGCCAGCCTATTGGGAAGGAAGCGTCCAAATTGGCTGAATTTCTCAGTACAATTGCAAGGACTGGTTCTATATGTCCTTTGAATACAAAACATTGGAAACATCTTCCTAAATATGTGTTGGAAAACATATTGGCAATCGTTCATGTATGTAGTACATAACCATTTTCTAATTTAATGTATTGCAATAATTTTGCATTATTTGAAATTGTATGTAATGAGTACTTGTTACATTATTTTGTTATACGTGTAGGAAAAGTTTGATCTCCAAGGTAAGGTGGAGGACTCGGACATCCTTTCACATGTTGGAAAACTTCGGAAGGAGTTTAAATCGACTTTGAAAACTAGATACTACAAAGAGATGGTCCAAGAAGGTTGATCGATTCAAGAAATATACGAAAACAATCCTCCTGGTGTGCATGATGATCAATGAAAATGGCTAGTGGAGCGATGGGGAACACCACAAGCTGCGGTATACACTTTTAGTAGATTAAATGTCCCATTTTTCCTACTTCCACTTACGGTATGATCAAAGTAGTGCATAAATGCATGATTTGTTGAATGAGGCATAATAAACTTAGTTTTCCTATTACTCTCATATTTTTTCTTATTAATTTAAACAATAGGCACAATCAGAAAAGGCGAAAGAATCTCGAACAAAGGTGCGTTATGCACATACTGCTGGTCGTACAGGATATGCAACCCTCAATGCACAGTTTGTAAGTATTACATATTAATAAATATGTAACTTATATTAATTATTTTGTGCTCATTGGTGAATAATGTTAACAACTATTGTTTTGTTGTACAGGCTAAGAATGAAGGCCATGAACCCTCGCGTTTGGAGTAGTTTAGATTTCAACATTTGCGCAAAGATGGGAGTGACAAATTGAGCAGTGACGCACAACAAGTTTATGTAAGAAACAAATGGGTATTATTTATTTATTTATATTTATTTTGACATCAAATTTTTTTTTTCAAAATAGATTTTTTTAATTAAAGATAACTGTAGGATGAAGCATGCAAGATGGTTAAAGACTCTATGCCAACACCTAAGAGTTCTTTCACACCTCAAGATAATACTGAATTAGAAAATGAGGTCTATACACAAGTGTTCGGCCCTGAAACGGATGGAAAAATGTTGGGATATGGACGTGGGATGACCAAATCCAGGTTGTTTGGCTATGGGTCAGTTACCCGAGGAAGCCAATCTACATCGTCCATCAGTACAATAATTGAAGAGATGAGCGCTAAACATGTCCAGCAAATACAAATAATTCAAGCCGAACAAGCAGTTCGAGAGAAAACTCTACTCGAGGAAACAGAATCTCGATTTCATATGGAGGCTGAAGAGCGAGAAGCTCATTTGATAGCTGAGGCAGAAAAAAGATTTATGAAATTAACTGAAATTCGAGAGGCAAAGTTCATGGAATTGTTGGGTGCTCGTGACAAAAAGTATAAGGCTCTCATCGATGAGTGCATGGCAAAGGAAATGTCAAGTAAGTACAAGGTTTTTCATAATAAGCATAGTAATTAAGGTGACTATTTTATAACTAGATTGTCAATAAGTTTGTTAATGGTTTAATATACATTGATTGTTATAATTGAATGCTATCTTCTTATTTGATGTCTTCATTGCTTGCTCAACTAATAATTAGTGGATGTACTGATGAAAACTCTTTATTTAGCTTCAATTTATGGTTCTTTGGTTAATATTAAAATATTATTCTCATGTGTTCATGTTGTTTCTCATCTAACTTATATAAATAGAAAATGTACATTGCTATTTTTTGCAGTTGAATTTCAAAGTAGCGGACTTGATGATAAAGCCTTCAGTTCGAATGATGATGAATGAGGCTTATTGCATATTATGTATTATATATATATATATATATATATATATAGTGGTTGATGAATGCAATTGTCTCATAATTTTTTGGTGTCATCGGAATCAAGTTGACAACATGTTGCAGCCTATTGACTGCTTTTAGTAGGATTTTGTATAAATTTTTGATGTCATGTGAAATAGGTTGAGAATATGTTCGCAACATGTTGACAACTTCTATTAGGATTTTGTATATAAATTACTAACTGCATTATTCAATGATAATTTTGTATTTATATGATCATTTTATGTTAATTAATTGTTCAATTAATATTGACTCAAAATTTTCCACACCTAATACATACAAATTTGCTCATATTTTACCAAAATAGGCTCTTAAAAATCGGGAAAACGTCGTAAACATGAGGTAAAGATCTGTTCCAACATTTTCAAGTTGCATTGGAAAAGGTCTATCCCACCCTTTTTAGGGTTGCTGTAAATAGGTCTATTTCAACATTTTTAACGTTGTCTTAGACAGGTCAATCCTAACCTTTGCTAAAAGTCGCCTTAGATAAGATATATACGAACGTTTTTAAGGTTACCTTAGAAGAATCTATCGCAACCTTTTTAACGTTGCTTTAAACAACTCTATCCCAACCTTTTTTTAAGGTTGCCTTAGACAATTTCTATTCTAAGATTTTTAAAAGGTTTCCTTAAACATGCCTATCCCAACCTTTCCTAAAGGTTGCTTAGACAAGATCTATCTCAACTTTTTTAAAAAGTTGCTTTAGATAAGGTTTATACCAATTTTTTTAAGGGTTGCTTTAGACAAGGCCTATCCCAACCTTTTTAAGGTTGCCTTAAATGAGTCAATCCCAACCTTTTAAAGGTTGCCATAAACGGATCTATCCCAACTATTCTTAAAAGTTGCCTTAGAGAAGAACTATACCAACCTTTTTATAGTTGCCTTATACAGGTTTATAACAACGTTTTTCAAAGGTTGGTCTTGACTAGGTCTATACCAACCCATTTTAAAGGTCGGCATTGACTAAGACTTTCGCAACTTTTCAATAAGCGTCGGCTTATGTTGACTTATACCGACGCTTTTTCAAAAGTGTCGCAAAGCCTATACCAACTGCACCATATACAACCTTTTTGAAAGCGTCGGGAGAAGCGTCGCGAAGCCTATGCCAACCTTTTTTGCGTCGTCTTAGGTCAAAAAAGTGTCGTATTAAGGCATTTTTTACGTAGTGTCGTTATGCCCAGAATTGGTACCAAATTGATTAAACAATGTCCTTATGTCTAAAATTTAAAAAAATATTTTGAAATACAATTTCTTTTAAAACATTTGAATAACTCAAATTGAACATTAAAATTCTCTTGTTTCGAAGGAATATAATATCACATCAGCATGTTAGGACATGATTCTTTAAACCTTCGAAACCACGATCAATTCTTGATTTCCAAAAGCTCATACATTTGAAAATTACAAAAGGATATTCGATTATTTGGTCCAATGAAAAACTGAAACCCAACACGCTAGGGCACGATTTCTCGGATTTCCAAACATAGAACATTGCCTTTATTTTTTTAGAAATCCTTATCTCGAGATACAAAATGTCATATCCAGTGAGTTAGGACACAACACCTCGAATTCTTGAGAATAAGCTTTTATTTGAAACTTATACGTTTTGATTGATAAAGGGTACCCGGTTACTTAGATTCAACGAGGAAAATTGGAACCCAGTAAGTTAGGGCACAATTTTCTCGAAGATGCCAAATACCGAGTATTGCCTTATTTTGAAAACTTTTGAATAAAATGATTTTAAAACTTAAACGATATTAAAATACGACCTTTTAAGCGAATAAGATGCGATGGAATAATAATGTACAATGCAAAGTAATAATTCATAAACAAAATATTATAATAATGAATCACAAATAACAAATAAATACAAAGTAAGAAAATTTAAAATAAAATATAAAACAATTCTAAGCAAATAATACATAAAAGGATTTAAAATTGATATTATAAAAGCGATCTAAAATATATAAAATAATTTTTAAAAAAATTAGTATCCATTCAAGATAAAATAATATATAAAACTCTTTAAAAATAATATATAAACAATTCAAAATATATAATGTGTAAAAAAAGTTTGAAGTACATAATATATGAAAATATTAAAGTAAATAATGTATAAAAATTTAAAATGAGCGTTATATAAAAAGTTAAAATAGATAATAACAAAAAATGTAAAAAAAAATAAATAGAATGTTAATAACAAGAGTGAAAAACATATATAAGAAAAATAATAATGAAAATAATATTAGTATATAAATAGAAATAAAAATATAATAAATAGAAATATAATAATAGTATAAATATAAATAGATAAATAATAATAGTATTAGAATAACAAAATAAATATAAATAGAAACATAATAATAATAGCAATAATATATTAAATTAGTTAATTTGATAATAAAATAGCGAAAATAAAAAAGGATTAAATCGAACCTTAAAGTAAAATTCTGGGGCAAATCAAAAATAAATAAAAGAAAATAGACCAATTTGAACGTGCGAATAACAAGGAGGGACCAAAAGGGAAATAATCCCCACCCTCCAAAACACACAGCTTCAAGGAAGACCAAAATGTAGTCAAAACAAATTTTAGGGCCAAAATTAAGAATAATGAAAACTTAATTGCAAAACAAATAAAAAAACAGAAGGGCTAAAAGCAATTAGACGAATTTAGAAAAAACAAAGAAATTGAAATGAAATGGATAAAATTCCCATGTAATTGAAAGAGAAAAAAAAATAATTCAATTCCAATGGAAATAGGAAAAGAGAAAATAATCCAATTCCAAATTGAAGTAGGAATACCAAAAGTAATCGATCTCCCTTCAAAGAACAAAATACCCCTATTTATATACATGGGGTTTACTAAAAATAGCCTAACTAATTTAATAATAAAATAAAATAAAAATAATATCTTCCTATTTTTAGCCTTTTTACCAAGTCAACAAAATTTGATAACCCCTTAGCTTTCTCCATCTTTTTAATTTGGCCATAATTTAAAGATTGTCTTTCAATTTGGCCCTTTTTGGCTTGTTTTCGACCGATTACATCCTTTGGCTCCGGTTATTATTTTTTCGGGCCCAGGCAAAATTGGCCTATTACAAGTGAGATAAGATATTGTTGTGATACTATAGCGTGAGACAAAAAAAAAGTTAAATACACCGTGCTGAAGATAAACGTCTATCCGAAAGGGCCATTAAAATATTCTCCTCAATTTTCTTTCAAACTTATTTAAAAATCAAATTTAAAATAAATATTAATAAAAAAATTGAATACAATTTCTTTTTATTACAAATTCACCCATAATTCAATAGACTTTCACCTAAGTTTTCATCCTTCAAAATCTCTTTAACCTTGGGTGAAAATTGTTGCATCCCACCGGTCTTATATATTTATTTATTTTTTATTTAAATTTTTTTATAAATTATTAAAAAAATTTAACAACAAGGCGATTAATACAATTTGACCTAAATGTTAAACCGACAATTAATTTGAACTGAACTTACTCGGTCCCATGGGGGTTTATTCTCTTCATGATTTAAACCTAATAAATGAAGTTAACAAATATTCAACGACAATGTACAGCACATAATTAAGTCAACAACCAGGTGGTTCATGCATCACTTTCGACATAAATTAGACAACCTTTCTTTCTTCTTGTTCATAAACTAGACAACCCTTATTATTAGGACAACCAATATTCTAATTTACTCTTTATTTTTAGTTTTCCACATATCCCAGGTAATAAAAAATTGCTTTAAGTATCTCACTCTAATATACTGTTGATTGGTTTTCTTTTATTCAATTTGGTACATAAAATTCTTTTCCATCTATTATTTTAATTTTTTTTGTAACATTCTTAAATTTGAGATATGTGAGACTTTGATAATAGTGACGCATGATAATGATTATATCATCATCTAAAAAAATTAAGAATATATTTTTTTAAATTTAAAAATATATATAAATTATAGAGTAAAAATTTAAAGGTTAAATTATGTTCCAAGTCTCTATGCACTTTGTACATTTGAAATGTAATCTCTTTTATTTTTAAGAAATTAGTCTTTATACTTTTTGAATTTAAAAATTCAGATCCAGTTGTTACTCGTTACAATTTTTTTGTTAAATTCAGTAGTGTGATATTTTGAAATTATTTAAAAAAATTCATGTGATAATCTTGTGATAAAAAAATGGCATTAAAACGCTTACGCAAATAATAAAAGAAACACTTATTTGAACTCATCGTAATAATTTTTCTTTTTGAAATTGTGTTCTTAACAAAGTTGGTAAGCATTTTTCAATTGAACATATGTTTATATATATATATGAAATGGAGAATGTTATAACATTTGGTTAGGTATAACTTATGGTACGTTAATAAATATGGTAATGTATCTAAATACCGACATATATAGTAATGTGAATTTGAATGAATCTGTCGAAATGTGTGACAACTTTTATGCATAAATAGTAATTTAGCTATAATGGAATTCATTGGATATGTAGATTTGATTGAAGTTATATTTGCAAATGAATTTGAGGTGCTTTAGGTGATTGCAAATAGGTATTAAAACTTAATCACTTGAAAACAGTATGTAATGTTATTATGTCGAATATTTGTCGTCGCGATGAGATCATGTTGTCATCTACGGTGCGGCGTCGAGTATTAATCATTGTGACGAGGCTTATTCAGTATGTTGCTTCACGACATCAACCCGATGTTTTGAAATCTTTATAATTTGGTCCTAATTCAGCTTTGGATTGGCTTTAAAACTTTCGTAAGCTCATATAATTAAGACCCGGAAACAACTATATATCGTATTGTATGATTGTATTAGTTGAAATTAATCGTTTAATAGTATAAATCGAATATAGTTTGGTCATAGTTATTCCAGCAACGAATATGACATCTCATTACTCGGATCTGATGATCGGGTAAAGTAATGAGATGTTACATTAATTATCTTTTAACTTTATTTCTATTTAAAATATTTTAAATATATTTTAAATTTCTCCAAAGTAAGGAAATTGTCAATTCTAATAAGTACTAATGATAAAACATGAGATTTTGTAATTAGTAAGTGCAGATGTCCATTTTCCAAGTTTTCTCGACATATACATTATAGACATGTTTTAAGGTTATATCGAAGATCAATTGAGTATTGCTGCACACTCTGCTGGTTCTTTCATTATTGTCTTAGTATCATGCCACTCACGGTGCTATAACATCCCTTGTAGAGATAGAAATTAGCTCAAGCAAATCCATCAAAATTAAAAATAAATAAGAAAAGGGCTGAAAATTAAAAGGAAAAATCTAATTTGTTATTATCCTAAGCTGAAAATCAGGAGGAAAAATCAGATTTATCATTCTCTTATTGGAAAGAGATAAAGATAACGTGAAATCACAGTTTTTTACAATCTTTTTTCATGAGTTAAAGTGATCAAACATCAATAATAGTTAAATCTAATAGTTAAATCTGTTGGTTAAAATGATAAAGAATCTAATTTTGTTAGGTAAAGTTTTAGGTTGGAGTTTTTTGGATAGAAAAAATAATAGTGGAGGAGCTTTGCTTTGTGTGGTTAGACTTGATTGAATTCTAAATTTAATCTAAATTTAATCAAAATCTAATAATTTTATGAAATACTTAAAAGCTTAAGATAAAAATAATACAAGTTAGAGATAGAAATTTATGCATTATTACCACTCTGATAAAAATCAAAAGAAAAATAAAGGTTCAGAATTCATGATGTAAGAACAATTAATGTACAATGGCAGCAAAATCTTTTCCTACGGAAAAGAAGTGGAAAGCTGTACAGATTTCATGATAGAAACTACAAACATTCAAATCATACAATAGAAATGGAAAATATATTATCAATAATCAAAAGGAAAACTATAGGTGGTGATTAAGTTCCCCAATTCTCAGTTCCTCCTAGAAAAGAACTCAGATACAAGTAGGGGAAAATGTTCAAAATAAAGCACAGAAAAAGAGAGAGAAAAAAGCCAATCATCTCTTCCAACTTCGACTTCGAGATAATGGATCTTTGAATCCACCAACAACCCATGTCTCTTTGGCTATATCAGAAGAACAAGTTTTGTAGAAACCAAGGTCGTACTTCATCACCACCAAGCTTTGTGTTGTTGTCTTTCTATTTTCTTCTTCCATTAATGACCTTAAATTCTTTGTTTTCTTCTCATATTTCTTCTTGCATTCTTCTTCTTCATCATCGTTTTGTATGTTTTCTTCATCTTTAACGTTCTCTTTTAACCAACTTTTAGCAGGAGCTGACCTACAGCGCATAAGCAAGAGGGCATTTGGAGGTGGAACTGCAGTTTGATCATCATCATCAACAACGTCAACGTCATGGGACTTCCCCTTTTCTTCTTTTAAAAGTCCGTCGTTTTGATTCTCTTGAAGCACCATGAACCATTTCGAGAATACGGTTCTCGATGCCTCCTTGTCATCATCATGGACATGGTTATGGTTTTCTTGAGATTCTTCATCTTCGTCATCATCATCTTCGGTAGTGATATCGGATTGAGGGAATGACCTGAAACATCGAAAATCGAAACGGATGCTCCGCAAACAGGTCAAGAACTGCATCACTTCCTTTTTAAAACCAAGGGACTCGATCCAACCGGCTCTCTTCTTGTGACGCCTGCTGTTGTGAATCCTTTCAATCTCTTCCATCACTGATTGCCAGGTTTTGCATGAGGTGGTTTTAGACCTGACTTTGATCTGCCCGGCGCAGGTGACTTTAGGGGAAGACGGTTCCGTGATCTCGGGTCTCATTTGCTTGTTGTTTGCCCATAGAAGAGGGCTAGCTAAGCCTACTCCACTACCATTCCTGGTTCTTGATCTCTTAATGAGAGGGTGGTGGTGATGGCGGTGGTTGTGGTGGCGGATGTTGGGTTCCGATGGCCTTGCTGGACTAGAAATGGGCTTAGGCATTAAGGTTAAACGGGATCGAGATGGGAAACATACTAGCAAATCTGCTGAAGGAGCTCCTTTGGTTTTTCTTCCTTTCATGGTGTGGCAGGGCTGTTTTAATTTTGTTTCTCCTTTGTTTCCCTCTTATTCTCTTTGCTCAACTAACTTCAGTTGTTTCTTTTGACATGTTGGACAATGGGCACTTTTCAACTTTTTTCCTTGCCTTGTAAATATTTTGAAAAATAAACACATATATTATACACAAATCGATTAACTCACATGTCAATCAATTGTTGACACAGTTTATAAAAGAGAAGATCCTGAATGTTCAATACTCAAATTTGAGACTCATCCTATATACTTAAAATGTTCACTATAAACTATTTAAAATTCAAATTAAATTTAAATTAAATCCATATGTGAGATATCAAAATCTTTTATTAAACCAAGGTGTTATGTGTTTTATAATGAAAGGTGTTGTGGGGTTAAGATTATGTTTTTAAAATAGAAAGGAGGGAGATGGTGGACAGCTTTATTTACCCTTTTTTAAATATGTATCTCATTTTAATTTCCTATTAACACTTTTTTGCTCTCTTTCAAAATGGGGCCACTTTTTCACAGCTCACAAGTGAGGTTCCTTTTTGGGTCCTTACTTTTACTTTTTTTTTAATCTACTAATACATATTAAAACAAATCAAATTAGAAAAAGAAATGGTTAAAGTCCACAAGCTTTGTTTCATGATCCCATCATTATACCCTCAACTTGTAAGAGCCCATGCCCTTACTTGCCATAGTTGCCTATACAAGTCGATATCTCCAACAACCAACAAAGAGTACAATATATAAACAGATTGGTCAATTTTCATATAGTAATATTCTTAGTTTGGATAAAATGCAGCATGTGATTTGGAAAAAGGAGTAAACACACCGAAAGTTTTTTAAGGGGGAGGGAAAATTGGGTTGAAAATTTAAAACAAAATAGGGGGAAAAAAGTTGAAGGAAGGTATAATGGGGGGGGGGGTTAATGCACTTGAGAGCAGGGGAGAAAAGAATGGCCCCCTCCATCCACTAACACTTTGCTTTAAGATTAGACTTGATTTGCCTTTGTTTGTGATTTTTATTTTAGACCATGGAAATATAAGTAATCAATCTATTCTTGCTCATTTTGTAGTTATCATTATCATCATGAGAGAGAGAGACCAGTGGGGGATAGGAACTATGGAGAGATGCTCTGTTTTGTAGCAAAGATGTTAATCAGTGTTACAATATTACTTGGTTATTTGGCGAATGTAATTCTTTTCTAGAATGTTTCGACAACCCCAACGTTGGATCTTAAGTTAAAGCTGGATTTAAGCTTGTCAGCTTTTAGCTGTCCCTCCTCACTATGCCTTTAAAATTCTGAATCTCATGAGATATTCATTGATGGTAATGGTTTAAAATGGTGTAAAAGAATGCAGTGATTAGAACAGTTTTTTACAATTTGCGTACCCAAAGCTTCTGATTAAGTGTGGTTGCGTGATCTGCTCGCGTCTCTGTTGTTTTTTCCATTTTGGTATGCATAAAGCAAAGCCTATATACAACTTATGTAGGCCTTTTAGGTCTACAGATAGACTAACGGGTAAAGTGGATCTTTTTTTCTTTTTTCTTTTTTTTTTTTTTCTTCTTACAATCTCAATTTAACTTTTGCTTATAGCATTCAAACTTCAACTATATTTAATATTTTTGTCCTCAATTTTGACTCTGACATGAAATGGTTTCTTCTATTTCACCATGTTTTGTCCACAAATTCTAGATTTTTTTATTATATATTATTTTTATAAAATTAAACCAAATATATATTAAGAAGTCTTATTGTTATACCCCTACTCTTCGGCACACTCCTCACACATTCACTCCTCGAAATTATCTTTCGGAATAATCTTTTCAAAATAACTAGTTAAGTACGAATCCATGCGGGGCCTATATGGTAAATGTCATTTATGATGTCAACTATCACGTCCCATCTGAAATGATTGATAGTATGTCCAATCGCCACCTTACTTAGGTCTATGGTGGCAGACCACTTTAATAACCTACTCCAAGATCACCAATAGAAAGATGACATGTGGCACCTCAAGATCATAGAAAAGTGTATATAAACCATTAGCCTCGTATGTGAAAGGGAGTCACTCTCTCTCTCTCTCTCTCTCTCTGAGCCACTCTTTGGGCTCCAACCTCCATATACGCCGACTCTTCACATTGTCATAAGCTAGGTGAACCGCCTAATACCGTCATCATCTTCGCTTTCTCTAATCTCACCATCAACAAGTGGTGCAATAAGTGTAAACCATTTCCATTGTACGATCTTTCAAAATTTTAGATGGCCAACCTAGAGGCTAGAATCCCAATTAGACAAACTCAAGATCATGCCCAAAATACCACCCAGACTCAAAAAAATTAAAACTATAGAAATTGTTACTATGATCCCTATAACTACTAGCCCAATCCTACCCATATCAACAACAATACTACTAGTATTATCTAACCTGCCAAAACCAAGCCTATACAACCCAAAAACCAGACACCAATTCTCAACAATTGTCATTACTGCAAGAACAATTCAACACTTTTCAGGAACAATTCTGACAATCTCAAGAATCTCAAGAACATAAAAAAAAAGGATATTAGCAACAAGAAGAACAAATTCAATGTAATATGCAAGAGCTTTTGGTTGCTAACAGGCAAGACATAAAAAGATGATGGTGATGATGATGATGATGACGATAGTGATGATGATGATAATAATGATGATGATCTAGAAAGGATTTCATTTATCCTACAAGATCAAAATACCAACCTAAACCGAGGATCACCTAGACAAAAAGATGCAAATATTAAACTAAGGATAGATAGAAATACACCTCCACGAAAAGACCTAAAGTACATCCCCCAGCACATTTCCACCAAAGAAATAGCGTGGAGAAATAAGGTTAAACTCCTTTAAAAGCAGATACAAGAATTGTGGGTAACACATTTTATATACACAAAGTGGACCCTTGAAGCCAATAACCCTTTGGCCCCACATACCACCACCGCCACCACAGGTATCCAACAAATTTTAAAATCCTAGAGATGAAGTTTTGTGGGAAAAAGGACCATAAGAATCACCTGGCTCAATTTAAGAGCTATATGGAAATATTAAGGGCTTCGAACGAATTAAAGTGCAAGAATTTTCCACTAACTCTAAACTGGTATAATTCATTATAGCCAAAATTCATTAATAACTTTGACGAGCTCGCCAAAATCTTTGTGGGTCATTTCCTTGCCAACAAGACAAACCTTAAATCAAAACAAAGCCTAGATGAGAACCCCTCACTAATTTCACCAAAAGGCTCAATCTAGCTACCTTAGAAATAAGAGACCTTACTTATCGTATATGGATTTCCTTAGGGACCTAGATTTAAAGAAGCTTTGGTAGTTGATTAAGCAAAGTAGAAGAATGGACTCTAGTGGGAATTTTTTGAAAGTCTTGTGTTTGTTAGGCAAATAATTAGATTTCAATTTCGATTTTGTTAGGATGGATCGACTGGTCCTAAAGTGGAAGATATAATAATTACTGATAATTGGCTAAAAGAGATTAGGAGATTGATAATACTCTAGAACGTCATATTTCTATATGCTAATCCATGTTTATTTTGAGTATGATCTTACTAATTTGGGCTATTTTATGGTCTTTTATCTTTTAGGGACTAAATTGTAGGTAAAAGAAAATTTAAGGGCGAAAAGCGTAAATTTAGAGATAAAGTGGGCCAACATGCAAAGTAGGAGAGAAGTGGTGCCGAAAATACAAAGTATGGAAGACTTTTGGGGCAAAAATGCAAAAGAAGAGATTTTATAGCACAAGACTCTATTTAATGTTTAATTATATTAGGATAATTGTTAAGGATAATTATTTAATTTTAGGATTTATCTTTAATTATCTTTATTTATTTGTATTTATCTTTTAGAATTTAATTAGGAATAGGATAGGTTTCTTAGTACTATAAATAGGGGATGAAGTGACACAAATTTTGTCCATATTTTGCTGTAACACTCTCTCCCCCATAAATTTAGTTCTTTTTGTTCTTTTCATATTTCAATAAAAAATTCCTTTTCCATTATTTTTATTTTTCCCCAAAAAATCACGAACACTAAATCTATTTAGCCAAAAGTTGTCAAAATTCCCCCAAAAAGGTTCATGAGGCTTAGAATCCACGCTTAGCCTTCTCAACGAGTATTTATCGCTTCTCCGCATTACGGGGCTGACGCTTCTGTCCATATCCCTTAATAAGTAATCTTTTCAACATGTGTAAGGAACGGCCACTTTGTACGTTTTGGGAAAGTTACACAGTCGGTTTGTTGGCTTTCTGTGTCAGAGGTTGGCGAGCCCAAGAGACAAGATGGCGTGGTATTCGCCGTTGGGAAGTGATGATCTAGCATAAGATAGTCCCACAAACGCGATTATTGGCTAGAGTCAGGTTCCGCCAAATCTTAAGTCTAAGTTCCTAGAGCTGGTGGTCGTAGGCGTCCTCTTCCACTATAACTGGCTTATTCTGCTTGAAAAGGATCACTTAAAAGCCAAGGATTGGATCCAAGGCGAATCGAGACAACCAGAGGCTGGAATCTCACCACATAAGAAACTTTCTCTTTTTCCAAACTCTGTTTATTTTTATTCTCCATTTTAATTTATTTAATTTCGCAATTTCAATTCAACTTTCAATTTTGTTTTTATTTTATTTTTCCAGATCAAAACTTTTAATTCTTTTTTTTTTTTTAGGAAAGCAGGATTTCTTGGGCACAATTCTGCCTAGGATTTTGAGAAATAAGCATTCGTGCAATCTGGTCCATGAGGATTCGACCCGACTTCCCATTTACTGTTCTTTTTCATTATTTTGTAGGAAATAGGATATTTTTGGTGCTCTCAATGACCGCATCAGAGATCGTATATGAGAGTTGTATATATAGGTAAAAAGTGGAGATGAATGAAAATTCCTTCTCAATTTTGTCTACCAAAAATTTCCTTTTACTTATGTTGTCTGATTTGGTTGTTTCGAAAAAGATGAGAACTTAGAAAAGTTTTGCATGGAGCTGATGGCGTAAGAAGTGAAGTCTGGAAGTAGAGGAATTAAGAAAATTGGTAAGCTTTTTAACTTTTCTGTGCTCAAGATCTTAAGAAAAGAATGAGGGATAGAACTCCTAATAAGTTTCTGTAAAGTTGGGTTGTGGGTTTAAGGTTGAATACCTTTGAAATAATTGATATATGACTATCATGCTTAGCTGTCAAGATAAATGAGGCTGTAGCGGTTGGACAAGCTAAGCTGATTAGGAATAATGAAGCAATGTGAGTTTTTATGCTCCATCTCTGAGTATTTGATAATATCAAACTGCTAATTAATATGTGTTTATGTTTGTTCTGTATTGTTTGAATAGTAGTTATGTATGAACATGGTGACTGAGTACACTCAAATGTACATATACTAGATGTTTAATTAGTTATGATTGAAGTATTAACGGATGGCGTACTGCACGCTGATGGCAAATACAATTATATATGTGAATTTCTTATAATATATACGATATGTAAGCTATGAAGGGAAATACCATAACGGGGTAGTTGAAGATAGGAATAATTGGCGAAAAAAAGGAATGGGTAGATTGAAATAGAGATTTAAAGGAGATTGGACGGCATCGCAAAATGGTATCGACTGGTTCGCTAAAGCGACATTGTGATGACGGTCTATCAACCCTATGGAACGACATTGCGGCAACAATTTATAGGTCTTACAGGGCAACACCTTGAAAGAGGTATAATGTGTAAGACCACAGCTTAGCTTTGGCAACATGTGAAGTCCACCAAAATATTAAATATGGGGTATAATATGTAAAACCACAGCTTTGGCTATGGCAACATGTGAAGTCCACCAAGACATTAAACATGAAGTATAGTATCTAGGACCATAGCTGGGCTATGGTGCCAGATAGAGTTTCTTGGGATGGTGAACCAGGAAACTAGACGAGCAAAGAAAGAAGAATCATTATAAGACATATGCGAAAAGTAGTACAACTGGATGATTACGGCACATCTGAGAACGAGGGTAAGCGAGAAGGTAAGAAAATCTGCCAAACTATAAAGAGGTTAGTTGAAAGAAATATCCAAGAAAGTGAGTAAGCTTACTAATATGGGAACCTGCCAAGTTGGGTAGAAAAAGGAATTGAGCTTGAATGTGGGTTTATAGAGGCAGAGGAAATGGAAGGGGTATCCTATTTTAGGTAAGGGGTATCCGTCATTATTAATTCACTAGTGGTTAGCGAGTAGTAGAACATTGAGTATAATAAATAGGTCAACAAGGTAGATTCTAAGCTAAAGGGTAGGAGCGGTAATTTCACCAATGATTTTCTAAAAAGAGGGTGTTAGAATAAGACTATGTGGGTTTATCAAAGGTGGAAACCGCTAGGAACTTTTGGACAGAAATAGTCCGCTAGGGACAGTCAATAATTTGGAGCATCTTAAAAAGGCTGGACCAAGGAGAGTAAACACTCTAGGAGTCACATTACAGATGTGAGTCCGCCAGGAATGGGTGCTAATTTATTCAGTCAACTGACTTATTGAGTCCATAGAATAGGATGATAGAAGGAGACATTATCCAAAAAAGGGGGAATCAAGCATAGGTCAAGTCAAAAGTTTATCTTTGCTGAAGTAAGGGGATAAGACGAATGAATTCCAGGGTGGATCAAGGAAGGGATTCATAGCTGTGGCAAAGTCTCAATTAAAATGCTAGTAAGTAGCCAAACCCGTGAATGTATCTAAGAGATTTCTGAGTAGGGCATACCTTAATAGGTTCAAGAGAAGCTTGGGATAACGAAAAATAGGGTTAATTCCCATAAGAAAGAAATATTTGAATATGGTTTTGCAAGAGGTAATGCCCTCTAACAGTATGTTCTGTAACACCCCGAAAGTTGCTATAGTAAGAAAGTGAGATATTGTCCTTGATACAGTAAAATAAGGAAATAAAGTGACAAAAAGGGAAATTTTGAGTTATGTCAACAAAATCTGCTTAGGAAATATATTGTGATGTATTAATTCAAGAAAGGACTAAATCAAAAAAGTGAGAAAAGTTTTGTGGCCCAAGAGTAAATACTCAAAATTTGAGGGGTTAAAATGTAAGTATGGAAAAGTTGAAGGATCAATAGTGAATATTTTAAGGGTGGAATGATCTAGAAAATAAGGAAAATGGATGAATTAGGACCAAATTGAATAAGTGGAAAAGTATGAGGGGTTAAATCATAATTTTACTAAAATGAGTGATGATTTAATGAAGAAATTTTGAAGGATCGTAAGGGGCAAAATGGTCATTTAGCAAGAAAGATATTTTGAAGAGTAATGATGATGTTGGTGATATGTTAAATTAATTAAATAGATAAATATTATTTTATTAATATTTTGATTTGACATTTATTTATATTTTATTAATTTTTACTTAGTATACATAAGAAGAAGAAAAGAAAGAAAGAAATTTTCTTTTCTTTACAATTTGGTCCTTTCACCAAAAATCCACCATTTTCACTTAGAAATCAAAAGAATTTTCATAGCCACCAAGAGAGAAAAATAATAAGGAGAATATTGGGAGCTAGAATATCAAGTTAGATTCAAGAAAATAGAAGTTGGAGGAGAGGGAAAGTCAAGTTAAAGTTCAGTTTCAAGAGAATAAGAGAGAAATTGAGTAAGTGAATCAAGTGGTAGTAGAAGAGCAAAACAAGAGATTTTGATAGAAAAGAGGTAAGTACCCATGAATTTCCTTGTTATTTAAGGATTAAAATGTGATCTTTGTATAGTAAGTGGTAATTAAGAAAAAAAATAGTGTGAAATAATTTCTTAAGTGAAGTAGGAAATTATAATAAAAGTATAATAGTTGGGTTATGTAGGAAATTATAATAAAAGTATAATAGTTGGGTTATGTGCTATCGAAAAATATACAAGGTTTTAGATAAGTGAAATCATGGGAAAATGTGAAATTTTATGGAAACAATGACTAAATTGAAAGACTTGAGAAATACATGTGGTGGAAATAATACAAGTGAAATACATAGAAATTTGATTTGGATATTGAGATAGTGGAATTAATTATGTGAATTAAGTGAGATGTGAAAAAAAAAAAGAGTTTAATAATGAATAGAGAATTTTTATGAAATAAAATGATTAAATTTGAAAGTTATAAAAGTTTGCAAGAAACTATTGATAATAAAGCATATAGTGTAAAATAAAAGAATATATGAATTTTGAAATCCAAATACAATTATTTCCTAAGTTGTGGAAGTTAAAGTTTAAATTGTAAATTTGGGAAAATTCATATTAGAAATAGAAAAAAAGAAGTGCATAACACTTAAAATGAGAAAAAAAAATTGATGTTGTAGTAAATTTTGGAATATTAATAAGTATTGAATTATGTTATATGTGTTATTAAAAGTAAAATATACTGCTATATGAGATATTATGCTAATGACTAAATTACAAAATATATAGAAGTGATATGTGAAATACATGATAAGGATTATTAGTGAATTATAGATGAATATTGAATTTAGAAATATATTACATGTATTAAAGATAGTAGAAGATATAAGTATATGGATTATTGATACAATGACAAAATTTGTAAAAAAATGTAAAAGTGTTATGTAAAAGTGTAAAAGTGATATGTGTGCATGATATAATTTGTCCAAGTAGATGAGATTAGAACTATTGGGATATTTATGGCACGCCATTAAGGAAATTTTAGCGCGCTTATCGTCTTGCGCTTTAGCACTTACCGTTTCGCATTTTGCTGCTTATCGTTCTGCACTATAGTGCCAATTGTTTTGCACTTCTATGCTTAGTGATTTGCACTTTGGTGCCTATTATTCTATTAGTGCACCTCTATATCAATTCCGTATATCCTAAGTGTTCTGTTTAGTCTACTAGGCCTCTGCTAAAAACAGGTAAACAATTTTCGTTACAAGGTAAAGTTATATCTCCAATTAATGTTCGAAATATTGAATAAGTAAAGAAAAGACATAAGCAAATCAAATGTATTTGAGAGAATATAAGAAAGACAATAACTAATAAGTTAAATATGTAAAAAAAAAAAATTGTGAAAGAAATAGTGATTGAATTATGAAAAATTATACTAAGCAGTGAAACATGATACATGTATTAAAAAAAGTAGTAATATCTATGGTTGAATTGAGGTTTTAAGGACAAAAATGTGAAATAAGTAAAAAGTTACAAATTAATATGATAATACGAAATTGAGATGTAATATGATAAATAAACAAAGAAATGAGATATTGGGAATTAACGAATTTAATAGATTTTGAATATCATGGGTACTTACTAAGTCTTCACTGACTTAACACGTTTATTTTCAACGTGTAGGTACAGTGATTTTGAAGTGTTGTAGTTGAGGTCATGAACATCCATCTCATCACATCTCCAAGTGCCAAAAGGGTATATTTCATAATTTGGAATAGAATGGCATGTACTTAGGAAGATCAAGTGTGTTCCAAGTAGTAGGGACTAAAATATAAGTTATAAAAACCTTACTTATTTTAGAGTCTAAAGAAGAACTTTGGTGATATTTGCATTGATTATTAAAAATCTAAATGCATACATGCATAATTGACGGGATACATATCAAATAAGGTTGATTTGAGATTATTTTGAATTGGCTTTTAAACTTTGAAATAGCTTGAAAACTATGCATGGGGATTTTAGCAATTTTTCCAAGTGTTTTGTCCATAAAAAATTACCTAAGGTATTGATACCTAAAGGTAAGGTATTGATACCTAGAGCTTGATTTTGAAAATTTCCAAAACAGAATACACTTTTGGTATCGATTTTTAGGTTGGTATCAATAATGAAGGAAAAGTATAGATACTTAGGCCAGAAGTATTGATACTTTGCCCATGTTTTGTACAAAAGTCATATTTTAAACATTTCTAGGCATAGTATAATATCTGGTAATGTCCCTGAACATTGAGAATGATAATATAAATTTAATTTAATAAAAACCTTATTTTTTTTCTTAATGTTCAAATTTATTAGTGTTTAGCCAAGATCACTTTGGCACCAAAAGTAATGTTCCTATATTAGGTTCCTTGGGTCGAACCAGGTATAGGGGTGTTACACATTCGGAGAAAACAAGCTAATGGCTACGATGAATAAAATTTCATGTCTTCCTTCATATTCCAAGGAGTTTCTTGTTTGTGCTTTAAGTTTCATATTCCTTAATTTTAAAGGAAATCTTCCATTAAAATCAAAGTATAGGATCTCGCTAAGTTCTCCTGAACTTATAACGTTTTCTATTTCCACGTAGGTTAAGTTATGTCTAGGAAATTTTAGTGGAGGGACCAAGCTGACATCACTTATTTCAAGAGATGGGTGTGGTTCTTGATTCATTTATATAAAGGGGCATCCCTAGAGGCCATGCCACTGGCTTTATATAAGCTTTAATAATAGTTAGATTTTGTAAAATTTCTGTCGTTTACGCATGTAAATTAAGAAAAATCAGAAACATCGTTAAGTTATTTTGGTTATTGTATCATCTGATACCTAGAACTAACGATCAGACCGAGAATAGAGTGTTATATTACTAATGGTTGGGCAATCTTAGACTACATTGTCAGTGTAGAACCCTTTATCCTACCCGTTAACAGTTACAGATAAAGTGTGTCACATTAAAATATATAGTTCTAATCTCTAACCCTAATTTACTTTTCTAGCTCCATATGACATTTAAATCTATTTCAAAAGTCCATAATTTATCAAGTTCTGATTAGAGAACCTTAATTTCTTTTTTTAGAATATTTTCAAGCCAAATTATGATTTAAAAAACAAAGGTATCAATATCTTATTCATAAGTTTTGGAACATGTACTAGATTACTATTCATTTTTAGCTTCAAAGTCTTCATGTATCGAAACTTTGAAACACATGTATCATGCAACAGCCTGCTGGCGAAGTCTTGGTATTTGGTTACCATTTGGAGTCTTGGCAAAATAAGTGTAGATATGAGTAAGTAAAGGGTTTATTTTTTCTAAGTATAGGATTTTTTGTATGCGCCACTTGACGAACTTTTACCTTTGGTGTAGATCTATGGTTTGACGGACTCTTCTGTTAAGTGTAAGCCACCCAGATGCTTTGGCGAAATCATTTGGTTTGCAGATTTGTTTATTATTTTAATAAGACAATTTAGTTAGTTAAGTTGAGATTTAGTTAGTTAAGTTGAGAATTGAACTTGGTGATTATTCTACAACTCTCGAAAGTTCCTCAAGTACCACTTTACTTCGAGGCTTAAAGTTATCCATGTAGTAGCCCAAATTTGACCGGGCTTAAACAGGGGAAAATAAATGGGCAAATAAATATTAATTTATTAAGAGTCCATATACAGAGTCCAAAAAAATAAAACCAGCCCAATAGACCCATTTAACCTAAACCCAACAGACCCGTTACAACCAGCAGGCCATTTACAATCAAATACCTAAAAACCAACTAAACTAACCCATTAACCTGTAACCCAGCTAAACCACCTAAAACCGGTTACATCCAAGCCCAAATACCCAAATAGACCCAGGACTAAAGTGGCCCAACTGGCCCAAATTTTTACACCAAGGCAGGAAACCCTAGGGTTTCTGCTTTTCCCTCCTAGCGCCGCAACGATTTCTGGAAGCCTCGGGGAGCGTCTGTCCAACTCCCCGAATCGAGGCCATCAATGCACTGTCAAGGCCTTCAATGCGGTTTTCCAGCACCGCCAGATTTTATGCCTCCATCAACGCCGACGAGTCTACGACCGAGATCTCTGTGATTTTTCTGCAAAAAAGAAAGAGAAAATAGCAAAGGAAAGAAGCAAAACATGGCAAGAAATAGGAAAGATTTTTATACCAAATTTGTATCGGTTAATAGTGGCTATAAAGCCCGGATCTAAACATTGTACAAGGGACGGATTGTTTTTCGCAGAGAATAATACATACATATATACAAATATTCAAAAGTTCAAGCAGTTTTCTTTAGAAAAGGTGATTGAAGTCTATATTCTGTTTTATTTTTCAGCAAATATATGCATTAATCTTTGGTAAAAATTGATAAATATTGAAAAGCGAAGTAATTACCTGAGTTTTCCCCTCGAAGGGACGAGAGTTTTAACCCTCCGACCACCGTGCGTGGTGACGCGTGAGCGCGTGAGAAGATCAGAAACGGAGGTTCGACAGAACCCCTAAACCGAACCCCAAATCCTCTTCCCTCAGAGGATTTCTTTTTTTTTCTTTCTGAAACTAGTCTAAAATGTTTTCTAAAGCTGAAATTGGGGTTTATATAACCTTATCAAAATGGTGTCGTTTAGCATTCAATAAGCACTAAAACGGCATCGTATTAGGCAGAGGATCCGCGTGTTGACCCGATTGCCCGGAGAGGATCCGCGTGTTTTTGAGGATTGGGTTAATTTCTCAATTGGTCCTCCTACATTTTTAATATTTATAATTTCATGTTTATTTATTTCTAATTTAGCCCTGATGATTTAGTTTTGTTTCAATTTAGTCCTCTCGATGATTTTAAAACAGTATTCAGAAAACGGCGCTGTTTAGGATTAGGACAAATTGCCCAGTGAGTCCTCTGAATTTAACGCGCATTTCAAATCAGGCCCAGGGTTTTTATTATTTTGCAAATTAACCTTAGATTTTCTAATTAATTCAATTTTGATCATTTTATATTTTTAATTTACTTTAAATACTTTATATATTTTTTTAAATATTAGTTATATATTGTTGTTATCCATTATTTTTATTATCATATATTTTGTCTATAAATGATATTATAATTATATTTTATTCTTTATATATTTTTATAAAATTGTATTATCATTTACTAAATTTGTAAATGGAAAATAGATTTAAATTTTTTTAATAAATAATAATATATATTATCCTTATTTATAATGGTATTCATATTCCATTTATATATTACACCTATTCTTTATATATTTTTCATTATATATTATTTATTTTGTTTTTCTATACTAATTATTTTACCATATTTCTTATGCAAAATGATTATTGTATTTTTATTATTTTATATTATATTTCCTTATGTTTTATTCATATTATATTATTATATATAACTTATTTTAAATATTTTAATTTATATTTTTGGTTTTTTTTATATATCAATAATTACTCACTTTATTTTATATTTTAATGTATTTATTATATTATGTCAATATGTTAAATATTGGTCTCATAATGATAAGCGCTGGACATATTGTTATTTTTATTGTTTTTATATATGTACCTAATTGAATATCATGCATTATTTTTTATATATATCATTAATATGTTTAAATAGATGTTGAATTGCATGTTTATGAGTTTTTACTTATTCTTCTTAAATATGTATTATGTTTTATGTATGTTTTACTTATTTAAAATTTGCCATGTCTTTATTTCTTATATATACATGCTAGAAAATGTATGATATTCATGCTATTGTACTTTTATTTATTTATTATAACATGTTATCTCAAATGTTATGTTATATGCTCCTTCATGCATCGATTCTAAAAGCGAGACTCTAGAGTTTTCAAAAATAAAGGCAATGCTTGGTGTTTGGAAATTTCGAGAAAAATAGTGCCCTAACTTATTGGGTTGCAACTTTTCACGTTAAATTCAAATACTCAAGCATCCTTCTAAGTCTTTTTAAGGTTTTCAAAGTACAAGCAACTTTCTCAAAATTTCAAGACGGTGTGTCCTAACTTACTGGATATGGCGTTTTGTTGTTTCGAGATAGGGATTTCTAAAAGGCTAACTTAGTGTCAAATATCTTTAAAATATTGTGTCCTAACTTATTGGATGTAATATTTTGATTCATTTGATACAAGTGAACCATAGTTTTCAAAAATCAAAAATATTAAAAAGGATTACATCTTAAAATTTTTAAATTTCTGACATTAAAGACATTTTGATAATCAATTAGGTACCAATTTTTGGGCATTACGAGGGTGCTAACCCTTCCTCATACGTAACCGACTCCCGAACCCATTTTTTTGATTTCGTAGACCAAAACTAATGATTTTAAAACAAAATGTTTTAAAAGGTGATCCAATCACACTTAAAAAGATTGGTGGCGACTCCCGTTTTCGTTTAGTCGATTCCTATTTTCCAAAAACTCGATTTAGAAATGGTTTCGACAATCCATGTAGCTTTCCTCGAGGAAAGTAGCACGAGTGGAAACTTTGATCGTATTATCTTTCAGATTGTAGAATAATCCACCCTTTGTTTCTTTCGGATATCTTACAAACATGCACAATTCTATCTGTACATCCAACTTTTTTGTATCCTTATCTAGAACGTGTATCAGACAACCTCATATTCTAAAGTAATTTAAAGCGAGTTTCTTTCCATGCCATAATTCATAAGGTGTCTTACAAGCAGACGTGGTTAGCACAACATTCAAAAATTATCAAGTCGTTTGTATCGCATATTCCCGAAAGGAAGTAGTGAGTTATGAATATCTTAACATTGAACGAACCATGTCAAGTAAGGTTTTATTCCTTCTCTCAACTATGTTATTCTACTGTGAAGTGTCCGGTGCAATCAACTGGGATAAAATCTCATTCTCTATGAGGTATCTTAAGAACTCGTCGGACAAATATTCCCCACCTCGGTCAGACTAAAGATTCTTTATTGATAAACCTAATTACTTTTTCACTTTTACACGAAACTCTCAAAATTTATCAAAGGTTTTGTTGTTGCAGTGCATTAGATACACATATCCATATTGAGAATAGTCGTCAATAAAAGTCACATAATAATCGTAACCCCTCGGGCACTGATTCTCATGGGACCACACACATTAGTGTGCACAAATTCTAAAGGTTGGTTGGCCTTTGTACCTTTAGCATTAAAAGATCTCTTAGTTATTTTACCTTCTAAGAAATATTCACATTGTGGAAGGTTAAATTCCTTAAGCATACTTAAGAGACCATCTTTCATAAGTCTAGTGATTCTTTCTTAGTTAATATTACCAAGTCTTAAGTGCCATAGGTACACCTTATTAGAGTGAGAAGTTTTAATTTTTTTTATTCACTATTTTAGTTTGAGCCATCGAGTAGTTATTTGGTTTGATAAAGTAGAGATTGTTTTTCATCCATCCATTATAAATTAATGAACGATTTCTATGAATAGAAATCCCTTTATTGAATGTCACAATATAACTGTCATAAAATAAACATGCTACAAGAATTAAATTCCTCTTAAAGTAAGGTATATAAAACACGTTCTTTAAAACAATCTTCCTAAAATTATCAAAATGTAAAATAACTTCTCCCACTGCTTCGGCTAAAACATATCTCTCATCTCCAATCCGCAATGAGGGCATCTGTTATGCAGCATTCTCGTTTCACTAAACCCCTATAAAGAAACACACACATGGTTAATGGCTCTAGACTCAATAACCCAATTATTAATTTATTCTTTCACTAAGCAAGTTTCAACCGCAAAGAGTTCCATACCTTTGTCCTTTTCGACTAGGTAATCCAAATATTTCATGCAGTTTGATCTAAAAGGCTCTTTCCTGTTGTAGAAGAAACATTTGATCTTTTTAGTATATTTTGACTTCTTAGCCTTCTTTCTATCCACATGAGGTGGAACCAAAAACTTAGTCGGTTTCTTCTTTCCCTTAACTTCCTACTTCCCCTTAGAGGATTAGAGGCCCACAACAAAGTTTGCCTCAGGTTTCTCTTGAACAAGCTTACCACCATACAACATCAGCTCATAAGACTGTAATTCTTTCATGAGTTGAGTCAAGGTAAGCGCCTTGTTCCCCAAGTTGGAATCAGTCTTAAAGCCAGCAAACTCTTAGGTTAAGGATTTGAACACTATTTCAATTTGAGTGTTCACATCTAGTTCAGCCCCATTGTAATCCGCTTCCATAAAAAATCACATAAGCTTAAGAGTATGTTCTTTGATCAGAGTGTCAGGTGCTGAAAGTTCATTAAATTTGTAATAGCAGATTGTTGAGCCAATGCAACTTGACCTCCGAGCAAATCCTCCAAATTTATCATGATCTCTTTGGCAATAGAAAAATTCTTGTGTTGCTTTTGCAACACGTTACTCATACTCGCTAATATATAACATCGAGCAATTGAGTTAGAATCTCTCCAGCGATTTCTCGCTTTGGGCTAAGCTTCAGGAGGGCATGTTTCATCAAGAACGAATTTGTGTTTCTCACAGTTGAGAACTATTAGCAAGTTCCATTTCTATTCTCAAAAGCTATCCCCATCTGATTTATGCACATATTTTATTGATGCTTAAAAAAGTTATGATATTTTAAATTAAAAAATGTTTTTAATATTTATTTTTAAGATTTGATTTAATATAGTTTGAACTTTGAAATTGTAAATTTATTAAAATGTTTTTAAAATATTTTATTTGAAGGGTATTTAAAATATTTTTCAAAATTACAAAACTTAGGTTTTATTGATTGGTTTTAAAAAACAAATTATGAAATCTATATAGGAGATGTTTTCAAAATAGTGTCTTTTAGATCTGTTTTTATTTTTTTTAAATCCCTATTTTAATTTATTTAAACAGTTTAATCTCATTAATATGTTACATATTTTTAAAATTTAACTTCAAGTTTAAAATTTTAAATGGCTTTCATTACATTTTTTTAATTATTTAAATGTTGTATTAAATAAATATATAATTTTTTTCTGTCTCATTAGAGGGGACAACCTAATATTTATATATATATATATATATATATAATTACTATTAATAGAATTGATGTTCTTCGCAGACTCTATGCATTCTAGACACGTGTATTGCTCTGGGCTGCTTGTTGGACACTCCTTGGGCATATGCGAGCCAAGGCTACGAGCTCTCCTTGTGAACACCCCCTGACGTGTGTAAGTTGAGTCCGCGAACTCCCCTTGCGAGCTTCATATTATAAGGCTTGCATGTATCCATCTGGTGGGCTCAAGCTAGGTCGCGGGTAGGTGACCCGAATCCTATCTAATTTTCGGGTTAGTGATCATAAGTATATAACCTATTTAAAAATACAATACTAGAATTATGAAAGGTAACAATAGATTTATTACTGGATATCATTTTTATTGGGATGTATTCAAGGTAAATAATAACTAAATGTAATAATTTTTTTTGTTTTTAAATTAAAAATTAATCTATTTAATTAAAGGCTTAAGGGTGTAAAAAGTTCTCAAATTTTTCCAAAAAAAGCAATTAAGCTCTTGCTTTTTTTTTTTGCACTCAATTGGGTACTTAAACTTTCAAAATGCATCAAAAGGCCCTCAAACCTTTTTAAAAAAATAATTAAGCCCTGCTTTCTTTTGCACTTAATTGGGTACTTGAGCTTTCAAAATGTATCAAAAACACCCTCAAACTTTTTCAAAAAAACCCCTATTTTTATATAAATAAAATCAATAAAAGTTATAAATATTCTTAAATTTTAATAAGAAAATTTAATATTAAAAATTTATTAAAATTTAGAAAAAAATATAAAAATCGTAAAAAATATAAAGATCGTAAAATTTTATAAAAATCATAAAAAAATATAACAAATTTTTTTATTAAAATTTAATAATTTGTTTAAAATTTTAATTTAATTTGTCATTATCTATTTTTGAGATTATTTTGTAGACAAGATATTTGTGCATTAGTTTGTACTAAATGACATATATTTGTATTATTATTGTTCATTATTACTAATAATAATAATATTAAAAAAAAAAGTCACTCCATAGGAATGTATGTTTTTTATCATGCACCAGATGATACAGCTTCGATTCTCCTACAAGATAGTGTAAGGATGAACATTGCTGCTCTTGTTTAATTGGCTGTTTTTTTCTGGCCATCTTCTTTATTTTACCAAAAAAAAAAAAAAACTATTCTAGAACTGCCTCTTACCATATTTGTGTTGATATGCTATTTTCCATGTATATGATATGGTATGATTTTTTAAATATTTTATTGATTTTATTTCTTTACAGAAATATTTAAGAATGAACGTATAATCCCTTAATCTACTTTTCTGAATAATATAATTGTCATAAATGTGGATTAAGAATATTTATGTTTATGTTAATTATGAAAATATCAAACTATAATTTAAATTATATGTTTGACCATACGTAAATCCTTACCTAGTATTTCAAACAAAAATATTTTTATTTTTATTACTAGAAAATTAGCTTAAATAATTTTGACTTGCATATTAAAGCACCGGTATTTGTGCCAATTTCCAGTTTTTTCTCCCCACTAATATGCTTAATTATAGGGAGCGAAATAGCAACATTTAAAGTAGGCCACCTAACAGCACTTAACATTAACATTATTCAACACTTAAATATCCACATCGTGCATTTTTAAGGTAGCCTCAAGGTATTCGTATTACATTATCGAATATATAATGCCCTCAGGGTGATGCTGATGAGCTACATTGAGAGTTGCGCAGAGTTCTAGTATATCTATCAGTATCCACATCTTATAGAGGAGTTTATATATTGGAGGGGGACATGATGCGATCCTTTTGCATGATTATTCTATCGACTGTTAGGTTACTTTTAAAATTAAGGGAAACGTTCTTTAGAGTGTGGTCGGAGATGATATGTTGACGGATTCCTTCTAACGAAGTGGGTTTAGTCATGGTATGAAGACTTACTAATGGTGATGTATAACAACAACCCCCTTACTCAAGTAAAAAACTCCAAAACTAAGAGTGGGTTTACTTGCAGTTAGTATAAAAACAGTGGTGGTAGTGAGATTAGATACTATAACGATACTATAGCGTGAGACAAAAAATAAGTTAAATGCATCGCACTCTATCGCCCATCCATATCCACCCTAAAAGGTCGAAAACACTACATTTAGTGCCCAACATCTCCATATGGCACTAGAAATGAAATTAGAAAAGAACTCTTATCAATGCATAAATTCACATAGGATTTAACAAAAAGAATCGCTCAATCATTTTCTTTTGTAGAATTATTTATTCCCACTAAATATTCCAAAGAAAGAAAAAAAGTTTGGAATTTAATTCTTATTTTGAATATTAATGTACCAAAATTTGGTTTTGATACACAAAATTTAATAAATTTCATCGCAAAAATTAATTTTATTGATTCTTATAATAACTTTTAAATGTACCAAAAAGATAAATAAAATTTAATTCTACTTCTTCAAAAACAAAAATAGCATTTATTCTTTGCTCAATGATCTTACATTGAAATTTTGGATTTGTAGTTGAATTTTTATGCAAAAGGTAAAAATGAAATGCATACACTAGTCCCCATGAATAAATTATTTGAGAGTTTAATATAATACATATTTGAAAAAGTATAAAAATATGAATTTATTAAATTTAAAAAATATTTGAGTAAATTTGTAAATTTACGATTTTATTATAGATGAATATTGAATTTGCCACTATACTTTGTTTTCATTGATATCTGCCATTAAACTTGAAAATATGAGTAAATTTTGCAATCAATTTTTATTTTGATGATCTGAAAACATAATTGAATAAGAAAAATTATTTCAAATACTTTATTCTAATAGTTAACAACAATATGACTTATAAATATTAATAATTAACAATTAATAATTAAAGTAGAATTTCTATTTAGTGAAATAAAAAATTGAAAAATAAAAATACATATATCATAAAAGAAGATGAGTTTATTTTTATAAAATAGTCATTTTTATTGAATTTTAATATTATATTGATTAATTTATTATTATTAAAAATTAAAGTAAAATATAGAAAATATTTTTATTAAACTTTACCTTCAAATTATTTTAAATTAAATTTGAATAGAAAAATTCAATTAAAAATTGAACTTGCAAAATTCAATCAAATGAAAATTGAAGATAAAGTTAAAATATAGTGATAAATTTATCTTTAATTTATAAGGATAATGAAAAATATTGATCAGAGTGAAGTATAGTGATAAATTTCAAATTTCAAGCAAATTTACATATTAGCCCTAAATAGATTTAGAAATAATCATAAATGTTATATTTCGAAGTATTTTACTATTCAATTTATGTAGCGTTTGGGAATTTAGTTTTAAATTTTAGATTTAAAATTTAAAAAAAAATACAGATTAAGTGATAACATATATACAAAATATAATATCCATGATTATTTCTTAAAAACAAGAATTTGTTGGATTCCTACTGGGTTCCTGAGATATTTATGAATTTGGCAAATTTATACTTTTTTTTTTTAAATACCATTTTAAATATATATTATATTGAAACTCAACCCATTTATTATAAATATATGAATTTTATTCTTACAAAATCATTAGGGCATGTAAAGAAAAACTTACTAACAATTATAAAATAAGATGTATCTCATATTTATTTGTTTATATTGGTTTCAAGTTTCAAAGCAAAGTTATTTTGTAGCTTAGTTGTAATAAAGAATATATGTTTATGAGAAATACTAGCAAATAATTTACCTTTATTTTACTTAATATTCTTTTGTTCATTGGAAAGTAGGTACTAGGCTAAATTAGTCGGGAAAAGAAATAATATTGAAATTAGTTCGAAATTTTGAAAAATTAGAGAAATAAATCAATTTTGGAAATACTTTTTTTTGCACAATTGGCTAGAAAGTGCGCCCAACTGGACCTGTTTTCCCTTTAAACACATTTTCTGACCTTTAAAATAAAATCAGTTGCTTTGGTCATATGGTTAAATGTTAGTGGTTTTATCCTTGAGTCTTAGATTTGATTCTTTTCTTACACACAATTGTATTTTTTTATTTTATGTTGTTCTAAGTTTTTTTTAATTAATATTTTTAATACATAAACTCCTTTGGTTAAATGGTTTAACAATAATTATTTCATTCTTAAGTCTTAGGTTCAATTTCTCTTTTAAGCACATTTGTAATTTTTATTTCATCTTGTTTTAAGTTTTTTTTTAATTAATAAATATATTATTTTCAAGTCTTTTTATTTTTTATCCATCTTTTTAATTAATGTTTCTTTTATTTATAAAATCAAATAATAAAAATGTAATTATATAATAGAAATATATATTTTATATATATCATTATGTTAAAAATATTTGAAAATTAATAACTCCTTAATATATAAAATAAAAATCAACTATTTTTTTGATATATTTTTCTTTATATATAATATTTATATGTCAAATATTTATTTTCTCCACGTATGTTGTGGGTACGATGATTTCTTGTAACACCCATAATCGCTTCCGTTGCCGAATTAGGGTTACGGAGTATCACTGCACATTTCAGAACATTCAATAACAATAGCATCAAGTTCACTAGAATAATTAACAATATATATATTTTTAAATAATTCAGATCGAAGTAAACATACACTTACTGACCCTAAATCAAGCTTACGAGACCTTAAAAATAGTTTAAGAACAATCAGGGACCATTTCGAAGCAAACCAGAAAGTTCAAGAAAAACTAAAAAATTTTAAAAAGACAGGGTGGCCATGTGGTACAGGGGTACGCCTGTGTGGCCGACCGTGTACCTTTTGAAACAATTCCACATGGTTGTGTCGCAGGTTGTGTGCTAACCCGTGTAACATTCGAAATGTAACACCCCTTTACCCGTATTCGACGCTGGAACAGTGTATGAGGCATTACCGGACTTAAACACAATCAAACACACAAAATTGAACCATAAAATTTCATTCCAATTAAAATCATTCATTCATATGCTTAACATCCCTTATACGGGCCTACGAGGCCCAAAACATACATAAGGAATGGTTCGGGACTAAATCGAGAACTTTCAAAGCTTTTGGGAAACTTAGAAAAATTTCATCATGGAACAGGGCCACACACTCGTGTGGTTAGGGACACGCCCATGTGGGTAGGTCGTGTGGTCACACACGGCCATGTCTCTAGCCCGTGGAGCTCTCTAACTTGCATTCAATGAGAAACTTGAGTCACACGGCCTGAGCACACGCTCGTGTTGCTAGGCCGTGTGGTAATTAAAATTTCACATTTTAGGTGCAAACTTCACACTGTCGTATCACACGGCCATGTTGGAGCCTATGCGTGTCACACGGCCAAGCCACACGCCCGTGTACTAGGCCGTGTGTCTAAACCTGTACATTCTGTTTCTAAATTTTAAGATTCAGGGGACACACAGCCTTAACACACGCCCATATGGCAAGCCATGTGTCACACACAACCTGGACACATGCTCGTGTGTCTACCCGTGTGGACGAAAATAGGCCATTTAGGCCACTTTTCTCACCCACATACTATCCTCCTGCACAAAAACACGTTTATATCCTAATAAAGTCAAACCAATCAACCATTTCAAGCCAAAATATGTATATTTCATTATCTAACACAACCATCATACTCAAATTAATTTGCATACTTAATCATTCATACTATTACATTATAATTTCAACCCTTATACATGCCATATAAATCAAATAGTTGTCTAACAAAATCTACCAGAGTAAATCTAGATAGTGTGATCCTCAATGTAGACCCGATCCTCCGAATTTTTATACGTCAATCTACAAGAGCAAAATACATACACAAGTAAGCTTATAGAAGCTTAGTAAGCTCATAGGCATAGAAAGCAAATCTTACCGAACATTCAATAACAACCATATATTATACAATTTCACTAATTCCTCCTGTCAATCATAAAACAGTGATAAGTTCACTTGATTGAATTCAATGTCACTTATTAACAATTTTAATCTCTTGGTCCCGTTTATCATTTACCTCTCTTAATTAAATTTGGGAACGATTACGGAATTGAGTACTTTGTTTTCATAATGCCATAGTAAAAATATGGTCTTGCACATAGTTACATATCACACACCAAAGCCATAGCCTAGCTATGGTCTTACACGGATCACATACCACATTGATGCCATATCTCAGATATGGTCTTACACAAAAGCACATAACACACCGATGCCATATCCCAGATATGGTCTTAAACGGAAGCACATAATCACATTACACCGATGCCATAGCCCAGCTATAGTCTTATACGGAAATCACATAATCACATCTTGCCATGATTCAACCATGGTCTTTTTCGTCAATTCGTCTTAGCCACTGAACGAAAGTACTAAAATCTATCGTTTCATCTAATTTGTACTTTTACTCAAACATTATTTTACAATTATCACAAATTACTAACATTCATATGCAATAATATATCATAGCATTTATGAAATTTTCATAAAAAAACATTGAATTTAGCCATATGAACTTACCTGGCTAATTTGCAAAAGTTGTAAAAATTTCAGGGACTATTCTGATAATTTTTCCTTTCCACGATTCGCTTCGGGTTCTTGATCTATAATTATAAGATCATTAAATTATTAGAATTTTTCACAATTTTATTCTATTTCATACTTTATTCCCTTTAATTTTTGAAATTACACTTTTACACCAAACTTTTTAGTTTTTTACAATTTGGTCCCTGTTCAATTTATTCATCAATTGAACTAATTCCTCTCAAATAACACTTTATCTAGACATTATAAACTACTTCACAGCCTTTTACATTCAAAAATTTCAACACAAAACCCTAATTACAACAACTTTCACAATTAGGTCCTAAAAATCAATTCCTATTAAAATCTCTTCATAAAATCATCATATAACAAAATTAAAACCCAAATTTCATGCTAAATCATCATAAAATTTCAGAAATTATTGATGGAAACTTTCTAAATCATTCATAAAAGCAAAAACTAATGAATTAGATAATAGGACCTAGTTGTAAAAGTCTCAAAATCACAAAAATTACAAGAAATAATCAAGAATTGAGCTTACATGTAGTAAAATATGAGAAACCAGCTTAAGAAAACCCTTCAATGGTGTTTTTGGCTGGAGAGGATGAAGAAAAATGAAGAGAATTCTAGATATTCTAATTTAATCCAATTTTTAACTATTCAATTTCAACTTAATTACCATTTTGCCCTTAGTTCACACTATTTCTAAGCCATTCACTTGCCTTACCGTCCAGCCCATTTTATTTTGGGTCAAATTGCTCTTTAAGTCATTTAATCACTTTCCACAGTTTTACACGTTATTCAATTTAGTCCTTTTCATTCAATTGACTATCGAAATGTTAAAATTTCCTAACGAAATTTTAATACTAACTTATTAACACTCCATAAATATTTATAAAAATATTTATGGCTCGGTTTATGGATTCGAGGTCTCGATACCTCGTTCTTGACCCAATTACCTAATAATTTTCCTTTAAAACACAAAATTCACTAAAAATATTATTTTAAAATCACACCTAACTTTCACTTGTTAATTTATTAATTACTAAACTCACATGTCGGATTTAGTGATTCTGAATCACTTTTTTGACACCACTAAAATTTGGGTCGTTACACGACATACCCTCACACAGTCGTGTCACAGGCCATGTGTCAGCTCGTGTGAAAACTGCACCTAAACATGTTCAGGACACACGCCCGTGTCCCAGGCCCTGTGTGCCCAAAAATGTCCAAATTCATTCTTGTATCTCACCCAAATACACAAGTACCTAACCCAATTTATCTCGCATGTTCACAAGTCTATAAATACACTTTAGGACAACTAAAATATGTCATTTCTATTCATCAAAACATACTAAAGTATCACATACCAATCACATTATAATGTTCATGCTATTCATAACCCTTTACACATACCAACCATTTATAAACCATACTAACTTAACATGTTACTTCTACTTCATGACCTTTTACACAAGCTTACTTAATATGTCATTTGCCTTATTACATCACACAACCATATCACTTGCACCTAAGTTGGTACCATACATTCATGCATCAAATAGTTATAAATACATCAAGGACATAAGCATATCAAGTTATACAACATAAGCAATTATGCATCATTACACACCTAAAATACTTTGCATTCAATTTCACCTACCATATCTAATTCATATTAACTTACCATTTCATGTTCATCCATTTACTTTAACTGAGACTAACATGCATACCACATTAGTTACTCATACCACAACATCAAAGTACATCACATGCTCATTACAAAATACTTACGAACCATTACAATCATGACCAATTATTCCTATTACATGCCATATAAGCTAAGATGTATTCAAAAGCTACTAAATGATCCCTAGATAGTGTGGTTTCTTCGTGCTGATCTGATCTCCTGATCCACAAAATGTATCTACAAGATATAGGACAATTGATATGAGTAAACTTTCATAAAGCTTAGTAAGTCTGTCGATTGAAAAATAAAGCTTATCAAATCAATATAAATAATAATTCAAATAAAGATTAGTGAACAAAGTTCCTATCAATCACAACTTTCAATAGACGAATAGTGATAAGAACATTATTTCAGTATTTATTTTTGAATAATCAGTACAGTGAGACCTCATTTCGCTTAATTAGTGGATAATACTCGTTTGAGCATGCATTTTGTATAATCAGTGGATATAGCTCGTTTGAACCCATTAGTATAACCAGTGGATATCGCTCGTTTGAGTAACTTTCAGTATAATCAGTAGACGTTGCTCTTTTGAGCACTTTCAGTAAATTTAGTAGATATTGCTCGTTTGAGCACATTTAGTATAATCAGTAGATTTTGCTCGTTTGAGCAAATTTTAGTATAATTAGTAAACATTGCTCTTTTGAGCACGTTCAGTAGATTTAGTAGATATTGTACGTTTGAACACATTCAGTATAACCAGTAGATATTACTCGTTTGAGCTTATTTAGTATTCCATTTTTCTTTTTCAAGATCATACTATTATATAATATAAAGTTTAAGAAAATTATATTAACAAATAATATAAAAATCATTAGAAGTATAAATAAAAGTACGAACTTACAAGATTGATTTGCAGTAATGGCTCAAAGCATCTCAATCAGTGATCGACGTTATTTCAATTCATTATTTCCATTTTCAATTACACACATTAATATAATCCAACATTATGTAATTATGTTCATATAATAAATTTATAAATGTACTAAAAGTAAATTGAACGAACGTACCTAACTAAATTGCAGCAATGACAAAGGTATAAGGTCTATTCGTTAATTTTTTTTCCTCAGTTTTCCACACGTTCTTGATCTAAAAATAATATTTTCATTCATTTAAGTAATTCCAACAGTAAAATTAACTCATTTGATGCAATTAAGTCCTTTTTACATTTTTATGAAATTACCCCAACATTTCATTTTTGTACAATTTAGTCCCTAGCTCCAAATCATGCAATTTAACCATTTTATATTAAATCCAAGGTTAGCCCATAAATTAACCCCCTCATTACAGCCCATACTTGTTGTTATTTTTCATCAAGTCCTTGTACTTTTACTATTTTCACATTTTAGTCCTTGAACATTAAAATCAACAAAAACTATTTCACAAAACATTCCTATTTAGCAACCAAGCTTAATAATCTATCATAAAACTTCAAGAAAAACTCAAATTTATCAATGGCACAATCCATACCATTTGACAGTTTTACAAATTAGTCATCGAGTTAGCTAGATTAAGCTGATACGAGCTCAAAAACATAAAAATTACTAAAAACGAGCAAGATTTACCTACTTAATCGACGAAACCTAGCTTGGCCGAAGGTTTCTCTTCTCAACAATGGTGGAATCAGTTTTTGAAGGAAGAAATAAAAAGATGATAGCCATTTTGGCCTTTTATTTTATTTACATTATACTTAATTTCATAAATTACTATTATAACCTTACAATTTCAATAAAATTTCATGCAATTAGCCTTGCAAACCGTCCACTATTTATTCAAATGATATAATTATCAATTAAGGAGGGTTTAATTGCACAATTGGTCTTTCAATTATTTTAAATTTTAACTAAATAAGCTTAATTTCAATTTAATCCTAAACTAATTAGGACTAAATGAGCAAATGGTCCAAAAGTTAGTGGATTTAATCATGTCACCACGACTTGGACTTTTGACCATGGTTTATTTACCATTTAGTCCCTTTACTATTTTAAATCAAAAGCAATTAACTTTTTCTGAAAAACGGGGATCGACTTTGGTTTTGAAAAAAAAAACAAAAATTGGGAGTCGCCACCAATCCCTTTTTATTGAGGTGTGATCGGATTACCTCGTAATTTGATTATTTTAAAAAAATATTTTGTTTTACTAAAAAATTGACTTTGGTCTACAAAATTCGAGAAAACAGGTTCGGGAGTCGGTTACGTACGAGGAAGGATCAGCACCATCATAACGCCCAAAATTGGTACCAAATTGATTAATTAACGTCTTAATGTCGAAAGTTAAAAAGATTTTAAAAAAAGTTTTAAAATACGATCCCTTCTTATGAATATTTGGATAACTTGAAATGGATATTAAGATTCTCTTGTTTCGAAGAAATAAAATATCACATCCAGCACGTAGGACATGACATTTCAAACCTTCGATACCAAAATCGTCTCATAGTTTTCAAAATTTATGCATTGAAATTTTAAAAAGGATATTCGATCGTTTGGTCAAACGATAAATCGAAACCCAACACGTAGGGCACAATTGCTCGAAATTCCCAAACACGAAATATTACCTTATTTTTTTTGAAGAAAAATGCGGATGGAATTTTAAAGGGATGTTTGATTATTTGGATAAACAGAAAATCGAAACACAACACATTAGGACACGATTCCTCGAATTTCTAAACATCAAACATCGCCTTTGTTTTATAAAATCGACTTTAAATACATCAACCATCGCTTTCGTTTTAAAGCTTAGAAAACGTGGACGAAATTTAAAAGGGAAATTTGATTATTTAAACAAACGAAAGATCGAAACCCAACACGTTAGGGCACGATTCTTCGAATTTCTAAACATCAAACATCGCCTTTGTTTTATAAAATCGACTCAAAATACATTAACTTGACTTGAAATAATGTGGAATCATTAATTTTAGACCAATAAGTTAAGAATTATAATGTGACACTTGTGAATGAATGTCAACAACATGAATATAATAACAAATGATTTATGGGGCATGTAATGAAAATATTCACATAATACACTATTTTAAAATCGACATCAACAATCAAAGAAAAAGAAACGAAGTAATATATACAACAATTCGAAGTAGATAACATATATAGAGTTAAAATAAATAATATGTGAGAGAAAAAGCAAATTTTAAAATAAATAATACGTAAAGGGTTCAAAATGCACAAATATATAAAAATTGACAAAATACAAAATAGTTTAAAATAAATAACTTAGATCTATTTAACATAAATAGTATATACAAGAAACGAGATATAAAAATCTAAAGTAAATAATGTATGTGAAACAACTTAAAATAAAATAATGTATACAACGGTCGGAAAAGTAAATAAATAATATATGAAGCCATTTAGGATAATTAATATTTAAAACAATTTAAAAATAAACAACATAAAACAGTTTCATGGTAGTATATAAAAAAAATAGTTTAAAATAAATAATATATAAAAGGGTTTAAAGTAAATAACATGTAAAAGAGAAATTTGAAATAAATAATGTATAAAAACAGTTTAAATAAAAATATATATATATAAATAATCCAAATAAATAATATGTATAAAAGTTTAAAATAAGAAGATATATAAATAATTTCAAAATAAATAAAGTATAATAGTTTGAAATAAATAGTTTATAAAGCAATTTAAAGTAAATATATAAAATAATTTAAAATAATAATACAAAACAAATTAGAATAAATAATATGATAAAACATGTAACACCCCAAACCCGGCCTAGACGCTATGGCCGAATCTGACGTGTCACACGTGTTTAAAAATCCATGTTTCGTTTGATTGACTAGAAAACCGCCTAAAGCTGGTTAACCAAAGTGAATGGAGGCTGGGCACCAGGTAGGTATCCGAAACGGAGGAGGTGAGCCATGAAGGCTACTTAAGTACCAAGCTCCCGGATAGAACCAATCCTAAACATGCCCACAACCATTGCCACACTTTGGTAAACGAGTTGAGATCACCTCTAAGTGGTTATCTTTGTTAAATCGATTATGTGAGACGTGTTTTATTTTAAAAATAGGTATCATTTTGAAAACGCGTCCTAAGTCTAGCCCATTTTATTTATTATCAGCCAATTTAAACAAAATAATCCAGAAAAGAAAGAAATAAAGTTAAAGTTAAAATGGCCTTATTACAACCCAAAAATAAATGATGAAATAAATAAGCTTAGTGAAAACCCATTACTTATTGAAAAGTCCCAAATGCGATCACCGTGGCCACTCTGAATCCCTCCAGCTCCAAGTCCCCAAGTCAAGGCTCACCTGTAAGATAAGAAAGAAAGGGGGGTGAGTTTGGAAACTCAGTGTGCAACAAGCCCCTTTCAGAGCCCAAAACAATATCAGCTTACTGGGCCTAAGCCCAAATTTAATTACCACATTCACTGGGCCGAAGCCTTTTCATAATTCATATCATAATATCTTGGGCATGACCTTTTCATATATCACATATCGAATCTTTGGGCGTAGCCTTTTTATTACTCATGTTACTGGGCCGAAGCCTTTTTCTGTAAATAGTATGGCCCATAGGCCCATTTCAGTATCACATGTAATATCAATGCATGAATGCGAGCCCATTTGGGGAGACTACTCAACCCACCAACCGCTACTCTCCACCCGTACCAACCAAGCTCTCCATGTGGGGAATAACTCAACCCACCCAACCAAACTCTCCACTGACAGCATAGCTGCTTTATCATATAACTGGAGGCCTAGCCTCTTATAATAATCGGGCATAAGCCCTTTTAATAATCAGGGCATAAGCCCATTTTCGGTCAATCAAGGTAAGCCCTTTTGCACTTCCTCCATCCATATATAAAACCCAACCCAAATGCATATAATGAATTTATCATGTATATCTCATAAATATCATGTGCATACCATACATGTCGTGTGCATATCATACATTTCATGTGCATATCGTATCAATCATGTATATCAAAATCCCATGTGTCAAATTTACAATTAAACCCTAGAGGTATAACGGTCTTTTTTTACTAGGGGCAAAATAGTCATTTTCATATTATAAGGGTATTATCGTAATTTTACCAAAATACTAGGGTTCCATACTCATTATCGATAATATAGCTCATAGGATCAAATGGCGAGTCCGCCCATTTTTTCCGAATGGCCCAAAACCCAATGGGCCTTACCTCGGCCCGAGAGGCCCATCTTACCGAATTTGCCCAAGTCACATTCTTACCCTTTTCCATTATTTTCGTTCATCGACTCATCGACATCAAACCAATTAGTGAGCATTCGCTTGCTCACAAGTCCTCGAATTGCCAGAATTTCGGCATTTCGGCTTTTCGGCATTTATCGCTTTAAGCTAGGAAAGAGGGTAAGTTACACACCTGTTTGGTGATATTCCTCGACGAGATCTCCTACACGATTTCTCCTATAATCAATCGTTAATAAATCAGCTTCCATCAATTAAACCAAACGAGAACCACTTATTACCAACACTTACTCATTCGGCCATTCACCATAATAGCCTTAAAAACCTTACCTCGTCGACACTGATTGCCTTAGATCTAGCCACTCCAAAGATTCAACCGACTCAAGCCGTCAATACGCGTTGCTGCTCCTTTACCATAAAAATCATAACATTAATAAAAGAATCAACCCATGAGCCTATACCCATAATCGGCCACTTCCCCAAAAACATAGGGTTTCGCCTCTTGTTAATAGTCTTACATAAAATTGCTTAAGATTTTGAGCACTTACCACCGTCTCTTCTTCTTGAATCTGTCTAGCCCTAGGAGATAAGGGAGTTGATCACCGATAAACAAAATAAAGAAGGAAGATGGTTGTTGATAACCAAAAAGTCGGCACCACCTTGATCGCATGTGACTTTTCTGGCTTTGCGGTGTTTGGTAAAAGTATGACTTAATGGATGAAAGGAGGGGAAAGTAGGCTGGTTTGGAAGATAGAGAAGGAGAGAAAATGGAAGAAGAAGAGTTGGTAGATTTCATTATCGAGAGAAAAGAGAGAGCACTAGCCGAAAAAGAAAACAACAACAATACCCTATGTGCCAAATTCTAAATCAATGAACTCTTGCCGAACTCCCTCTTTAGCTTCCCTTATTCGGCCAACTTCTATCCTCATCCCCAATCCCTAAAAACTCTCCCTTATCACTCCTTAAATCATGCATCCGACCAATCCAAACTCCTCCTTAGCGAATCCATTTGGACTCCACCACCTTCCCTTCTGCACTTAAAAATAAATGCTTCTATTGCCAACACAGGGGAATCGATCCCATGTCCTCCCAAACCACTTACACGCCACCCTTATAGCTCCCTAGTGGCGTCACTTAGCCACTTTACTAGAGGCTCTTTTGTGATGCGTTTACCCATAACTCTATATAAGGTCACCTAGCCAAAACCCCTATCTCTTAAATCCAAAATTTCAAAAATTCAACCGGGTTTTGGCCAACACATGGGCCTTCCATAAGCCCATTTACCTACTCAAAATATTAATTTCACATCCAACTACAAAATTAAAAAAACTTTACCAAAATATTGAGAATCGCGAATTAACTTAAAAAATCGGTGTTACAACTCTACCCTCCTTAAAGAAATTTCGGCCTCAAAATTTTACCTTGTTAGAAAAGTTGAGGGTGCTTGTCGACGTATCACCTCCTCGATCTCCCAAGTAGCTTCTTCTTTGCCATGGTTTCTCCAAAGTACTTTCACCAGTGGAACTGTCTTCTTTCTCAACACCTTGACGTCACGATCAAGTATTTGCACAGGTTCCTCTTCGAAAGTCAAATCCGACTGTACCTTGATTTCTTCAACTGGCAGAACATGAGTTGGGTCAGATCGATACCGCCTCGGCATGGATACATGGAAAACGTCGTGGATACGATGCGATTCGGTGGTAGTTCGGTGATAAGCCATCGGTCCAATTCGTTTAACAATTCGGTAAGGCCCAATAAACCGTGGGCTCAACTTACCCTTCTTACCAAACCTTAAAATCTTCTTCCAAGGTGAAACTTTCAAGAAGACCATGTCCCCTACAGCATATTCTACGTCCTTACGTTTCAAATCGGCGTAAGACTTTTGTCGATTCGTTGCCTCCTTTAACCGATTCCTAATCACCTTAACCTTGTCCTCGTGATCCGCCACCAACTCGGCCCAAGTACTTGCCTATCCCCAATTACGCGTCCAACAAGTAGGCGAACGACATCTTCGCCCATATAGTGCCTCATAAGGAGCCATCTCAAATACTTGCTTGATAAGCGTTGTTATACGCGACTCGCCAGCGGTAAGTAATCTTCCCAACTGCCCCTAAACTCAATAACACAACCCCTCAACATGTCTTCCAAAACCTGAATAATCCTCTCTGACTGTCCATCTGTTTGAGGGTGAAAAGCCGTACTGAAATCTAATCGCGTTCCCAACGCCTCATGCAACTTCCGCCAAAACCGAGATGTAAACCTTGGGTCTCGGTCAGAAATGATTGACACTGGCACCCCATGCAACCGTACTATCTCTGCCACATATAACTTGGCCAACTTTTGGAGTGAGTAATCAGTTCGAATAGGTATGAAATGAGCAGACTTCGTCAGCCTATCCACAATTACCCAAACCGAGTCCTTCTTAGATGGTGTCAATGGCAACCCACTTACAAAGTCCATGGTTACCCTTTCCCACTTCCACAGTGGTATCTTGACTGGCTGTAACAATCCTGAAGGCAGTTGATGCTCTGCCTTTACTTGTTGACAAGTTAAACATTTCCTCACAAATTCAGTCACTTCCCGTTTAAGCCCAGGCCACCAATATAGCTCTCGCAAGTCTCGATACAACTTGCTTCCTCCTGGATGCATCGCACAAGGCCCACCATGTGCCTCTTTTAAAATCATCATCCTTAAATCAGAGTCCTTCGGTATACACATTCTTCCTCGAAAAAGAGAGAACCCTTCACTATTCAGTCCAAAGTCTGAATTCTCACCTGTCTCAACTTGCTGAAACCGAGAACCCAACGATTCATCCATCAACTGTTGCCTCTTAATTTGCTCTACCCAAGTCGGTCTCACTTGCAACTCTGCCAATAAGCTTCCATCATCATACAAGCTTAGGCGAGCAAACATCGCCTTCAACTCTGCCACCGTTCTACGACTCAACGCATCAGCTACAACATTTGCCTTACCTGGATGATATTCAATCGAACAGTCATAGTCTTTTAATAGCTCGATCCACCTTCGTTGTCTAAGATTCACTCTTTTCTCGAGTCGGCAAGTACTTAAGACTCTTATGATCATGTAAATGATGCATCTCTCTCCATACAAGTAGTGCCTCCATATCTTAAGTGCGAAAATCACCGCTGCCAACTCCAAGTCATGAGTAGGATAATTCAGCTCATGAGGCTTAAGCTGTCGTGAAGCATAAGCGACCACTTTGCCCTCTTGCATCAACATGACCCAAACCTACATGTGATGCATCACTATACACGATGAAATCTTTACTGGATTACTTTGAATCAACACGGTGCCTCGGTCGAACTTTCTTTAACTTTTCAAAAGCCTCTTGCTTTGCTTCGTCCAAACGAACGGTGCTCCCTTCCTTATAAGTTTCGTTAATGGCGCTGCCAACACAGAAAATCCTTCCACAAACCTTCTATAATATCCTGCCAACCCCAGAAAGCTTCGAATTTCTGTTACCGACCTCGGTGGCTTCCACTCCACAATCGCCTCAATCTTCCTAGGGTCAACCTTAATCCCTTCTGCAGACACAATATGCCTAAAAGGTTACTTGATCGGCCCGAACTTCGTACTTACTAAACTTTGCGTAAAGTTGCTTTTCCCTTAGCACTTGTAGCACAATCCGCAAATGCTCATCATGCTTCTCTTCCGTTTGCGAGTACACCAAGATATCATCAATAAAAACAACAACAAACCGATCCAAATATGGCTGAAACACTCGATTCATCAAATCCATGAATGCTGCCGGTGCATTAGTCAAGCCAAAGGGCATAACCAAAAACTCGTAATGACCATATCGAGTTCTGAATGCCGTCTTATGGATATCCTCTTTTTTGACCCTTAACTGATGATACCCTGACCGAAGGTCAATCTTGGAGAACACTGAAGCTCCTTTCAGTTGATCAAACAGATCGTCGATCCTTGGTAACGGATACTTGTTCTTAATTGTCAGCTTGTTCAATTGGCGATAATCAATACACATTCGCATGGTCCCATCTTTCTTCTTTACGAACAATACCGGGGCACCCCATGGAGAAATACTGGGTCTTATAAACCCTCTGTCCAACAGTTCTTGAATCTGAGCCTTCAGTTCCACCAACTCTTTTGGTGCCATCCTATAAGGTGCAATCGACCTTTGGGCCGTTCCGAGGCAACAATTCGATTCCAAACTCGACTCTCTGTTGGAGGTAGTCCGGAAGTTCCTCCAAAATACATCTTGGAACTCCTTAATGGTCCTAACTGACTCCACGGTCATCACTGCAGGTTCAACTTGACTCATAAACGCCAAGAACGCCTCACAACCTTTCCGAATCAACTTCTCCGCCCTTAACGCCGAAACAACATTAGACAAGTAATTCCTTCGCTCCCCCAATGACCATTACCTCCTCATCTTTATCGATTTCTTAGCACCATCCTCTTAATGGCACAATCCAAAGATCGCCCTATGCTTAGTCGGCCAGTCCATCCCAAAATAAGATCAAACTCTCGAAATGGTAGCTCCATCAAATCCCCTACAAATATCTCACCTTGCGTCTCTAAAGGCACTTCCTTAAAAGTTTATCCACCCTAACCGAGTGTCCCAAAGGGCTTATTACCGATACCCCACTCACGGACTCTTGAGAAGCACACCCAATGCCCCGGATACATCACAAGCAACATACGAGTGGGTAGAACCCACATCAATCAAAGCGATGTAAGGCTTGCTATGGATGAGAACGTGCCGATTATAACATCGGGCGTCACTTTCCTCACGACGTCGTGCGGCATAAACCAGTAGCGGGTTGTCGAGCCTCGGCTTGTCCAAAGACCTGCCAGCGTGCCCCACGTCCTCGTCCATTACCATTGCCACCTCTACCTTGACCACGACCCTCTCGAGGCGGTGGTCCCCTCGCCGCGGTTGAACTCCTCTTTGTTCCGCGGCTTGATCTGTCGCTCTCCGAGGACAATCTCTAAACTTATGCTCCTTGGACCCACATCGAAAACACGCTCCAAAGACGTTTCCAACACTCCCCCATATGTGCTCTACCACAGTCTTTGCATACCTACGGTTTAAAAGTATTCCTCGGAGCTGGCTCCTCCACTCTAGCTCTTTTAGCATTTCTATCTGTAGTACGAGAGGGTCTAGAATCTTTTCTAAATCTGGGTCGATCCCTCTCACGGTTCCGCCGTTCCGTCTGTTTCACTTCCTCGGCTATCTTGGCCTTCTCCACTAGTGCAGCTCGAAGTCACGTTCCCTTTGTGGAGCTATCAGCACTCTAAGCTCATCGCGGAGGCCATCCTCGAATCGAACGCTGCGCTCATATTCAGTCGCAACTATCCCACTAGCATATCTACTCAGCCTTAAGAATTCCGCCTCATACTCATAATGGTCTTATTACCTTGAGCCAAATTCGAGAAATTCTTTTACGAGCATCCACATAACTCGCTCCAACATACCTCCCCTAAAAGCGGACTTGAATAATCCCCAAGTCACACGTTCGATCGGGTACTCTCCTCTTCGTGATCCACCACTGGTATGCCTCATCTCTTAGCAAGGACACGGCTCCTTCACTTTTGTTCCATCGAGCAATCGAGGTCGTCCATAATCCGCTCTGTCGCTTCTAACCAATACTCAACACGCTTGGGGCTACTCGGATCGCCCCTAAAAACCTGCGCTCAGTTAGCGGAGTCGCTCGAGAGATAGATCCTGCATTTCTTGTCGATGCTAGCTCCGCAACCCTTTCTAGAACCCTTAACATTGCTTGGGACAAAGCATCGTCCCCGCACCCGATCATATGACCCGATCTCAGTTATGCTGTGGCACAAATGTCTCCTCACCGGCCTATGCCTTGAGGATGATGATTCGACTTGTGCTCTACCACGATCAAGCGTCCACGCCCGCGGCCTCGTCCACGCGTTTCCCTTGTACTCATATCGAATTTTCTGATTCACGAGTTTTATGAAATTAGTCAAATATTTCAGATTTCTTTTAAGAGATGTTTTATGGAAATATGGCAATTGAGGATTTGTTTTCATGACGAAATAGCCTAGCTACATCCCAATCCTCTTTGTTTCATAGTTACGCTAACTACTGATATTATAATAGGGCCTCAGTTTAACATTTTATCGAAATTTACCAATACAAAAGTAGGGTACTTACAGGACTTGGTGCCGGGGATTCAGTGTGCCACATCCTTCTTCAAACCATTCAAAAATTTAAACATACATTTGGTGAAAAATTTTCCAAAATTATTTTATAATACCTCCGTTTTACAATTTTCGATTTTAAACCCATTAAAAGAACAGCAAAATTTAAACATCTTAAAAAAATCTACCGTTTCCAAAAATACCCTTCTTAGGCCTAAGTTTTCAAAATTTTCGGACCCGATCCACAGCCGAGTTGTTGCAACCGGGCTCTGATACCACTAAATGTAACACCCCAAACCCGGCCTAGACGCTATGGCCGAATCTGACGTGTCACACGTGTTTAAAAATCCATGTTTCGTTTGATTGACTAGAAAACCCCTAAAGCTGGTTAACCAAAGTGAATGGAGGCTGGGCACCAGGTAGGTATCCGAAACGGAGGAGGTGAGCCATGAAGGCTGCTAAGTACCAAGCTCCCTGGATAGAACCAATCCTAGACATGCCCACAACCATTGCCACACTTTGGTAAGCGAGTGAGATCACCTCTAAGTGGTTATCTTTGTTAAATCGATTATGTGAGACGTGTTTTATTTTAAAAATAGGTATCATTTTGAAAACGCGTCCTAAGTCTAGCCCATTTTATTTATTATCACCAATTTAAACAAAATAATCCGAGAAAAGAAAGAAATAAAGTTAAAGTTAAAATGGCCTTATTACAACCCAAAAATAAATGATGAAATAAATAAGCTTAGTGAAAACCCATTACTTATTGAAAAGTCCCAAATGCGATCACCGTGGCCACTCTGAATCCCCTCCAGCTCCAAGTCCCCAAGTCAAGGCTCACCTGTAATATAAGAAAGAAAGGGGGTGAGTTTGGAAACTCGATGTGCAACAAGCCCTTTCGAGCCCAAAACAATATCGACTTCTCGGGCCTAAGCCCAAATTTAATTACCACATTCACTGGGCGAAGCCTTTTCATAATTCATATCATAATCTTTGGGCCGCACCTTTTCATATATCACATATCGAGAATCTTTGGGCGTAGCCTTTTTATTACTCATGTTACTGGGCCGAAGCCTTTTTCTGTAAATAGTATGGCCCATAGGCCCATTTCAGGTATCACATGTAATATCAATGCATGAATGCGAGCCCATTTGGGAGACTACTCAACCCACCAACCGCTACTCTCCACCCGTACCAACCAAGCTCTCCATGTGGGAATAACTCAACCCACCCAACCAAACTCTCCACTGGCGGGCAAGGCATAGCTTTATCCTCATATAATCGAGGCCTAGCCTCTTATAATAACCCAGGCATAAGCCCTTTTAATAAGCCAGGCATAAGCCCATTTCGGTCAATCCCAGGCGTAAGCCCTTTTGCACTTCCTCCATCCATATATAAAACCCAACCCAAATGCATATAATGAATTTATCATGTATATCTCATAAATATCATGTGCATACCATACATGTCGTGTGCATATCATACATTTCATGTGCATATCATTATCAATCATGTATATCAAAATCCCATGTGTCAAATTTACAATTAAACCCTAGGGGTATAACGGTCTTTTTACCTAGGGGCAAAATAGTCATTTTCATATTATAAGGGTATTATCGTAATTTTACCAAAATACTAGGGTTTCCATACTCATTATCCAGATAATATAGCTCATAGGATCAAATGGCGAGTCCGCCCATTTTTTCCGAATGGCACGAAAAACCAATGGGCCTTACCTCGGCCTCGAGGCCCATCTTACCGAATTTGCCCGAAGTCACATTCTTACCCTTTTCCATTATTTTCGTTCATCGACTCATCGACATCAAACCAATTAGTGAGCATTCGCTTGCTCACAAGTCCTCGAATTGCCAGAATTTCGGCATTTCGGCTTTTCGGCATTTATCGCTTTAAGCTAGGAAAGAGGGTAAGTTACACACCTGTTTGGTGATATTCCTCGACGAGATCTCCTACACGATTTCTCCTATAATCAATCGTTAATAAATCAGCTTCCATCAATTAAACCAAACGAGAACCACTTATTACCAACACTTACTCATTCGGCCATTCACCATAATAGCCTTAAAAACCTTACCTCGTCGACACTGATTGCCTTAGATCTAGCCACTCCAAAGATTCAACCGACTCAAGCCGTCAATACGCGTTGCTGCTCCTTTACCATAAAAATCATAACATTAATAAAAGAATCAACCCATGAGCCTATACCCATAATCGGCCACTTCCCCAAAAACATAGGGGTTTCGGCCCTTGTTAATAGTCTTACATAAAATTGCTTAAGATTTTGAGCACTTACCACCGTCTCTTCTTCTTGAATCTGTCTAGCCCTAGGAGATAAGGGAGTTGATCACCGATAAACAAAATAAAGAAGGAAGATGGTTGTTGATAACCAAAAGTCGGCACCACCTTGACTGCACAGCTTTTCGGCTTTTGCGGTGTTTCGGTAAAAGTATGACTTAATGGATGAAAGGAGGGGAAAGTAGGCTGGTTTGGAAGATAGAGAAGGGAGAAAAAGATGGAAGAAGAGTTGGTAGATTTCGGCTATCAGAGAAAAAGAGAGAGCACTAGCCGAAAAAAGAAAAACGGCAACAATACCCTATGTGCCGAAATTCTAAATCCAATGAACTCTTGCCGAACTCCCCTCTTTAGCTTCCCTTATTCGGCCAACTTCTATCCTCATCCCCAATCCCTAAAAACTCTCCCTTATCACTCCTTAAATCATGCATCCGACCGAATCCAAACTCCTCCTTAGCGAATCCATTTGGACTCCACCACCTTCCTTTCTCGCACTTAAAAATAAATGCTTCTATTGCCAACACAGGAATCGATCCCATGTCCTCCCAAACCACTTACACGCCACCCTTATAGCTCCCTAGTGGCGTCACTTAGCCACTTTACTAGAGGCTCTTTTGTGATGCGTTTACCCATAACTCTATATAAGGTCACCTAGCCAAAACCCCTATCTCTTAAATCCAAAATTTCAAAAATTCAACCGGGTTTTGGCCAACACATGGGCCTTCCATAAGCCCATTTACCTACTCAAAATATTAATTTCACATCCAACTACAAAATTAAAAAAAAACTTTACCAAAATATTAAGAATCGCGAATTAACCGAAAATCAGGGTGTTACAAAACAATTTAAAACAAATACCATATGAAAAAACTTAAAATAAATAATAATAAAACTGTTAAAAATAAATATTATGAAAGATTTATAATAAATAAAATAAAAAAGAATACAAAAAGAATACAATATAATGAAAATATGATGACAATATAATAATGTATGTATACACAATATATATTTTAAAAAAAGTGAAAGCCAGTAATAGTAGATAAATAAATAATATTAAAATAAAATTGATTCACAAAAAGGGTTAAAATTAAGCAAAGGATTGAATCGGGATTAAGACAGAATTTCAGGTCTAAATCGTAATAAACCTAGAAATAGATTGGGACTGAAATGAAGTGCGCGTAAAGGAGGGGGATTAGAAATGCAAATAAACCAAATCCCAAAATGAAGCGTTTAAATGCATATTAGAATGAAATTGACATAGAATTCCTGGGCCAGATTTTTAAAAAAATAAAAAGAAGAACAGGGGTCCTAATCCAATAGCAGCGCAAAAGAGAAGGACTGGCCACGCAAATCACCCATTTTAGGCACACAAAGCCCTTCTCCTTTATCCAAACGGCGTTGTTTTATAGTTCTATAAGAAACATGTTTTTTTTTTGTTTAAAACATTTCACTTCACATTTAAAAAAAAAAACCAAAACCTAAAAGAGAAATCCTCTCTTAAGAACCCCCAATCCCCGGTGAAGCAAATCCAGTCAACTCCGCCATGGCTCCGCCTTATACGGTGGCCGGAGACCTATAAACCCACCTTTCTCACCGATTTTTGGAGCCCATCATCTATAAAGCATAGATCCAAGGCCAAAACTCCAAGAACATGGCCAAAATCGGTGGAGCAACCAAGAAACGCATGTTTCTTCTCCTTTTTCGATTTGACCTGAATGGAGAACGACCATCCACAAGGTAAGTTTTCTTCCCCCTTTATTTTACTACTTATATTATTATCGTATTTAAAAAAAACAGAAAAGCAATCAAAATAAACAAGAACGAAGCCAAAATTACCAAAGAAAATCACCTTTTTAATCTCTCTGTATATTTTTTTTCATTTGTAATCATGCGTTTTTTTGTAAAAGAAGCCGAAGAAGAAAAAACAAATGCCCATTGTTGTTTTTATAGACCATTACAAACTATTTGCTTTTCTATTTTTGTCCTTTTCAATTTGTTTCTATTGCTTATTGCGTGTGCCTCTTTACTTGCGTGTTGCAGGTAGTTGTTAGACGCGTGGAGGAGCGGTGGCTGACGTGCGGCATAGGTCAAGGGCAGAGGCATGCCTAGCATGCGACGGCAGAAGAGGATAGGCTGGGGCTAGGGTTTTCTGTTCTGCTTAAAGTTTTGAGCCAGTTGGGCTTTTAGGGTTTAGGTTATTGGGGTTGTAATTAGGTTTTAAAATTTGGGCTGATTTGGTTTTGTAAATGGACATTTAATAGACTGTAAAAATATTTGGATTTATTTATTTATTTATTTGGTTTTTATTTTATAAATCGGGCCAAGCCAAAATTGGCCTATTACAGCTGCCTCTCTTTGCTCATTGTCGTGTAATGGGAATAGAGCAAAGACTATAAATGGGCCAATTTTGCCTGGACCTGTTGAGTCTCGACTTCTTTTGGCGCTTCTTTTCTTCAAGTAGCTTCAATATGCTCCACTACAACTTCAGGGAGATGAGGCTTGTTTTGATCTACTCTATTGCAACTTCAGAGAGATAAGATCTGTTTATTCGCAGCTTCAATCTGTTCCACTGCAACTTCAGGGAAATAAGATTTGCTATCTTCAGTCTGCTCCACTGTAACTTCAGGGAGATAAGACTAGTGACTTCAACCTGCTCCTCTGCAACTTCAGGGAGATAAGGTTTGTTTTGATCTACTCTACTGCAACTTCAGAGAGATAAGAACCGTGATTTATAGCTTCAATCTGTTCTACTGTAACTTTAGGGAAATAAGATTCACTGTATTCAGTCTACTCTACTGCAACTTCAGAGAGATAAGATTCGCTATCCTCAATCTACTCCACTGCAACTTCAGGAAGATAAGACTTGTAACTTCGACCTGCTCTATTTGCAACTTCAGAGAGATAAGCTTTGTTTTTATCTGCTCTACAGCAACTTCAGAGAGATAAGATCTGTAATTTTTAGCCTGTTACCCTACTGCTTAGGGGGTTAAGGCTCACTGTCTTCGATCCGCTCCACTACAACTTCAGAGAGACAAGATCTGTAATCTTTAGCTTACTCCACTACTGCTTAGGGAGATAGGATGGTGGCTTAAATCTGCTCTGCTTTTGGTTAGGGAGACAAGATTCACCGTCTTCGATCTGTCCCACTACAACTTCAGGGAGATAATATCTGTAATCTTCAACCTACTCCACTACTGCTTAGGGAGATAGGATGGTGGTTTAAATCTGCTCCGCTACTGGTTAGGGAGACAAGATTTGCTGTCTTCGATCTGTTCCACTGCAACTTCGAGGAGAGAAGATCTGCAATCTTCAGCTTACTCCATACTGCTTAGGGAGATAGGATGGTGGCTTAAATTTGCTCCGCTACTGGTTAGGGAGACAAGATTTGCCGTCTCCGATCTGTTCCACTGTAACTTCAGGGAGACAAGATCTACAATCTTTAGCCTACTCCACTACTGCTTAGGGAGATAGGATGGTGGCTTAAGTCTGCTCCACTACTGGTTAGGGAGACAAGATTTGTCGTCTTCGATTTGTTCCACTGCAACTTCAGGGAGACAAGATCTATAATATTCAGTCTGTTACCTCAGGAAGATAAGACTTCAATCTTCAACCAGCTCTCTTGCTACCCCAGAGAGATAAGGTTGTGAATTCGCCGATGTTGCTACATCGTCCTCTAGAGACATGATCTGTAGGATCAGTTTCATGTATATATGCTTATGCCAAGTAATTAGGATGCTATGATCGAAATGAATCAAATGCTTCTAACTAGATGTGATGCTTATGTCAAACAATTAGGATGCTATGATCGAAATAAATCAAATGCTCCTAACTAGATGTGTTATGATATAGAAATGAAAATGATCCTTTTTAAAAGGCTTAAGGTATCATTGCTCGTTGTTTATCATGACATTGTCATTGATGTATTACGCCACCATTTTGTTCGGCTGGTATTCAATAGAGCCCAAAGAAACAACTATATCTTGCTCAACAGGTTTGCCTCACTGTAACTTTAGGGAATTTTTTTTCAACCCATTGCAACTCAAGGTATAGGATTTGTTTCGTCTTTAGTCTATCCCACTGCAAATCAATGGTATAGAACCTGTAGCTTCTTCAATTGATCTGTCACACCCCTCTCTGGGTAACATGACCAGATGGATATACAGAATGACAATTTTTTTAGAATAAACCCCTCTTAACGTTTGAGTTAACATTGCCTACTATTCATCGAGGTTGCGTCACCAACATAATGCCTTTTTTTTTTTTTGCAACTGATATCCTTAGCAAAGAACCTAGAGAGGTAGCCACAATTTTAGACTCCTCTTTCTCAAATATTTCCGACCCTTAGGTTTGGTGAGTTCTAAATAATGGTCCTATTTCAGATTCATATTTAGACGCTTCCAGAGTAATATGCAGAACTTCTTTTGTGAAAGTATTATTGGTCCATTAATCATTATTTCAATGCAAAATGCCTGAAAAGAGCAAAATAATGGACAAGAATAAAATTGATTAGGAGCATAGCTCGAAATGAATAAATTAATCAAATATTGCAAATGCAATAAGAAGGAAATTAACTCAAAATGAATAAATTAATCAAAGATAGCAATACAATAAGAAAGAAATTTATTGGGACATATCTTGAAAAGAATAAGGTAATCAAAGATAACAAACTCAAAATAGGTAAAATGGAAGCTAGGTCCCCTAGATATCGCAGCTTAAGCTTCTCTACACCAACTTCTTGAAGACCATTTTAAGCTCAATCTGTGTTTAGGGGATCCGGAGTACTTTGCGATGCCCCAAGACGTAGCATACTTCTTCATTGTTAATTCAGGCATAGCAAGACTACTGTATGCCCCATTTTGATCCAAATTTGGGCTGCCTCAAATCCCCTTTAGTCTCAAGACGCCCTTTACGGGTTTTCGCTTTGGCCTCTCCTTTTTTTTTAAAGGTCTCAAAGCGCCCTTTGCGGGTTTTCACCTTAGCCTCTCACTTTCTCGGTGAAATACTTCTTGACGGAATTCGAATTCACAAGATTGGGTAAGTTCCTGTCGTCACCTTGGTTAATATCGACGCTATTCCAGCGAAGGCCTTCTTTACCACATAAGGTCCTACCTAGTTTGGCATATACTCTCCTTTGAAGTCATTTTTGCATAGGAACGACCTTTTTCAATACTAGATTTCTTTTTTTGAGGCGAACCTTTTTTTTTGTTTTTTTTTGGTACATTCGCTCATAGTGAAAAGCTTTCAACCTCATTTCTTCGATCAAATTCAACTGATCACATCAGAATTGGATCCATTTGGCTTCATCTAACTTCGGCTCTGACAAGACTTAAAGAAAAAGAATCTCGAATTCAATGGGCAAAAGCTTTTTTATTTCATAAGCTAATGAGACATGTGCTGCCCCAGTAAAGGTCTTGGCCAACTTTCGATGAGCATAGAGGGTGAATGATGACTTCTTATGCTAATATTTACAAGTCTCGGTCGTTTTCCACTATGTCCTTTGTTTTGTTATTTTTATTTTTTTCTTTCTCTTTTTTTTTTTGCTGTCTTTGCTGCACTGCAATATAACGCTTGATCTTTGAACAGACTGCAAACTTTTGACATTGTGCAGTTGTGTTAAACATGATCTTTTCTGGCATTTTTTGTTGGCACATTTTTTTTTTAGAATTTGATGACTGTCGACTTAGTAACATTGGCATATGAAACAACTTTCACCCTTTTCGCAAAGTAATCGACAACCACAAAGATGAATCAATATCGGTTAGAAGCTTTTGACTAGATCAGCCCCATAATATCCATACCCCATATATAGAAAATTTGTGAAGAAATTGAAGAAGCAAAAAAGTCTTGTCTTCCTCCGTCTGGCATTCATGGCTTGACTGATACAATCCCCTTCCATGGTGGATCAGCAGCACCCAAACCTCATGATTAGCCTAGCTAACATAAAACCATTAGCATGTGTCCTTCTGACACTCGTATGGACCCTTTTTAGCATCCACGGGCCTTAGTAGCCTAGGCATATCTTTATACGATCATGCGAAAACATCTTTGAATTATTGGTATGACGTCTTATTTTCATCTCTGTAGTGATACAAGCTCTGATCTTCATCTTTTTCTCTTCTCCTAGGCTCACAATGTCCACTAACTACTTGTAAGGTAGGATCCCCTCCTTTTTTTTTTAATCTTATTCTACCTTCCTTAACAGATCAGGAGAAAGGCTACATCTCTGTCATCTTCAAAGTGCTGGGATCCCTTTAGGCCCATATTTTGCTCAAAAGAAAACTCAGAGTTAGTGACAACATTGCCCATATCATTGATATCTGGGGACCTGCTGAAGGCAGATTCCAAAGAATAAATGATTCTAAGGATAATTATTTGTATGGTATGATCATGAATGAAGAATAAATGAATGTTTGAAAGAAAGTCCAAAGAACAAAAGAATCTAAGAACAAATATTAGTACAGTATGAAATGGAAAAACAAATGAAAGAACATTTATTCAAAAAGATGCATTTTATTGAAATAGAGATTTTAGGTACAAGCCTATTTCACAAAAGGATTCTTATTGCTTTTAAGCTTAAAGCAACAAGCGTGTTTTGAATATTACTCTAGATTAGCTCTAAAAATAAAGGGATCTCTTCAATAGTCTCATTGTTCAAAACACTCCCAAGTATGCAAGGGTTTGGAAACTTTTATTCCCCGGTTCCCTCTTCAGATATGTCATTCAAATTCCCCAATATTCCTTCCAGGCTTTTGACTTGTTCAAGGCGTTGTAACTCTTTTGCCCTCACTTTCAAATATCGCATTTACTGCATTGTCAGAGCAATTAGGTTTTGAGGAATCGTCGAACTTTACAATCCCCATTTCAATGAACCTTTCGACCAACCTTTTAAATGTAGAGCAGTTTTCGATTTACTGTCATGTTATTCCCGCGTGGTACTCTCATTGAGCATTCTCATTATACCATTTTGAGAAAGGAGGTTGCACTGGTTCTGAGTAAAACGAAGACACCGCATGCACATTAAAAAAATTCTGATATGACATCGGGATGGGTGTAAACCGGAGCCTTTCTGTATTTGGCCTCGAGTTGGATTCCTGCCTCAAAGAGCCTTAATAGTTAGTGGTTACAGTCCTCAACTGGCCTACGCTAACCAATTTGGGATACCCTTTGCTCATATTATTCACTTCATTTTCATTTCTCTTTGGGGTTGACCTCTGGGCGCTTTCTCCTGCGTCTATCTTCCCGCTCCTGATTGTGTTTTCAATCATCTCGCCGGACATTACTATATCTGAGAAGCTCATGGTAGCGCTTCCCAACAAATGGGTAATGAACGAGGCTTTCAGAGTGTTGACGAAAAGTATTGTAGTTTCTTTCTCCAGAAGAGGTGGCTGGACTTGTGTCGCTACCTCTCTCCATCTTTGGGCATATTGCTTGAAGTTCTCACTTTGCCTCTTTTTCATATTCTGTAGTGTAATTCTGTTGGGCGCCATGTCTGTCATGTGGCCATATTACTTCATGAAAGCTTGTGCCAAGTCTTTCTACGAATGAATTTTGGCACGACTCAGTTGGTCGTACCATTTGGTGGCTGATCTAATCAGACTATCTTGGAAGTAATGAATTAACAGTTGACTGTTATTAACGTAACCTGTCATTCTTCAGCAGAACATCGTGATGTGAGCTTCAGGACAACTAGTCTCATTATACTTTTTAAATTCTAGAGTCTTGAATTTCGGTGGGAGTACTAAATCTGGAACCAAGCTGAGATTTTTGAAGTTAACCCCGCAATGGCAATCAGCATTCTCCATCGCTCTAAGCTTTCCCTCCAACCACTTGTATCGATCTTCGAGTTGTTTTGGCAGTTCAACCCTTGCTTTCTACATGATTGGTTAGAATGTTCCTTGGATTGGGACCTGAGCCCATCGGGTAGTTCATGGGTATCGAGGTACCGACCTGATGTTGTTGGGATCTGATAATAATAGGTACATCTTGCGGACATGTCTGATCTTTTATCGGGGTGAAACCAAGAAGGTACAGAGGCTCCTCATTGTCCTCCCCAGCATTGATCATGGAGTTTTTTCCTTTTTCTAGCCCCTTAGTCAGTAATTGGGACAACTGATTCATCATATTCCTTTGGGACTCTAGCATTTGGTCCCTCACATCTTGCTGAATCTTCACCTGTTGTTCTTGCATTTGTATTTATAACTGGTCTTGCATCTCTCTTTGATGTTGTTCCAGTCTTTCCAATCTTTGATCCATATCTTTTATCCTTTTCCGTATACCGTAAAGATGCCTAGTCGCTTGACTTTTGTCGGTTCCTAGGTTAACTGAAATAATTTTACCTAATTAAGGTCTTTTTTGTGAAAATCTAATGCATATAATGCAATGCAATGCAAGTGCATGAAATGAATGCAAAAGAAAGGAAGGCGTTGATTTTGAATTCAATTTCATTAGATCAACTTTTCTAGAAAATAAATTCCTTTACATAAAACGAATTACATATATGGCCTTTCTCTCATATTCCAAGTGAAGACACCTATCTTCCTCTTCATATCCGGATGTTATGGTCGAGTCTTGCGAATTCTCCAAAAGATGTCCATATTAACTCCTTTTTCCTCGATCCAGGCCGCGACTCATTGATCACTTATCCCCGCGATACTCATCAGCTCCTTTAAGAAAGTCAAAACGTGACGGCTCTCGAATAATCTTTGTCGGCGTGAATCCTCGGGCAATAAAACAAAGTCTTGTATTACTCTGCAGACTATCAGCCTTCTTTCGTTGTGTCTACTTGGACCATATTCAAACAACCGTATTATATTCCACTTTATCAAGAAATTCATTCTCTCAGGACAAGCTTTTCTATTTAGCAATCAAATATGAATCAACACATTCTTTCTATGATGATGTAATGCAATGTAATCACAGACAAAACAAAACAAAATACATCAATGCAGAAGTAATAAACAATAAAATAGAGCACCTATCTGGATGACCACTAGGGTTTGGTTCTAAGAAAAGGGTACCTGAACCAGCAGATTCCTCGATCTTCACCCATTATAGGCTCATATGGACCGAGTTTAGTTCAGGGGAATACATTTCCCTATGGCTGCACGGAGATGAAAATCTCACGAAGACATAGGTACAGATGTATCCCGAAAGCGATCCACTATCCTACACGGAGGTGAAGACCTCACGAAGGACCAGTTTCTCACTCCCACTTAAAAGGGTGCGACAAAGCGGTCAAGCAATGCAATATGCGAGGATATAAAAAAAAACTCGAAGCAATAAAGAAAATAGGAATAAAATAATGAAAACCGTAAGAAAAATGGATGAAATGCAATGAAGGGATCGTAAATTTAAAACGAAAAATGAATTTTCAATTTTCAACAAAGGGCAAAAATTAATCAATTTATGGCTCTACTCTCAAATTCTCCAGCGGAGTCGCCAAGCTGTCGAAACCATTTTTTTTTTAAAAACGGGGATCGACTTTGGTTTTGAAAATAAAATAAAATTTGGGAGTCGCCACCAATCCCTTTTTATTGAGGTGTGATCGGGTCACTCGTAATTTGATTATTTTAATAAAATATTTTGTTTTACTAAAATATTGACTTTGGTCTACAAAATTCAAAAAAAGGGGTTCGGGAGTCGGTTACGTACGAGGAAGGATCAGCACCCTCGTAATGCCCAAAATTTATACCAAATTGATTAATTAACGTCTTAATGTCGAAAGTTAAAAGATTTTAAAAAAAGTTTTAAAATACGATCCCTTCTTATGAATATTTGGATAACTTGAAATGGATATTAAGATTCTCTTGTTTCGAAGAAATAAAATATCACATCCAGCACGTAGGACACGATATTTCAAACCTTCGATACCAAAATCATCTCATAATTTCCAAAACTTATGCATTGAAATTTTAAAAAGGATATTCGGTCATTCGGTCAAACGATAAATCGAAACCCAGCACGTAGGGCACAATTTCTCGAAATTCCCAAACACGAAATATTGCCTTATTTTTTTTGAAGAAAAATGCGGACGGAATTTTAAAGGGATGTTTGATTATCTAGATAAACAGAAAATCGAAACCCAGCACATTAGGGCACGATTCCTCGAATTTCTAGACATCAAACATCGCCTTTGTTTTATAAAATCGACTCGAAATACATCAACCATCGCTTTCGTTTTAAAGCTTAGAAAACGCGGATGAAATTTAAAAGGGAAATTTGATTATTTAAATAAACGAAAGATCGAAACCCAACACGTTAGGGCACGATTTCTCAAATTTCTAAACATCAAGCATCGCCTTTGTTTTATAAAATCGACTCAAAATACATTAACTTGACTTGAAATAAAGTGGAATCATTAATTTTAGACCAATAAGTTAAGAATTATAATGTGACACTTGTGAATGAATGTCAACAACATGAATATAATAACAAACGATTTATGGGGCACGTAATGAAAATATTCACATAATACACTATTTTAAAATCGACATCAACAATCAAAGAAAAAGAAACGAAGTAATATATACAACAATTCGAAATAGATAACATATATAGAGTTAAAATAAATACTATGTGAGAGAAAAAGCAAATTTTAAAATAAATAATACGTAAAGGGTTCAAAATGCACAAATATATAAAAATTGACAAAATACAAAATAGTTTAAATTAAATAACTTAGATCTATTTAACATAAATAGTATATACAAGAAACGAGATACAAAATCTAAAGTAAATAATGCATGTGAAACAATTTAAAATAAAATAATGTATACAGCGGTCGGAAAAGTAAATAAATAATATATGAAGCCATTTAGGATAATTGATATTTAAAACAATTTAAAAATAAACAACATAAAACAGTTTCATGGTAGTATATAAAAAATGTTTAAAATAAATAATATATAAAAGGGTTTAAAGTAAATAACATGTAAAAGAGAAATTTGAAATAAATAATGTATAAAAACCGTTTAAATAATATATATATATAAATAAATAATCCAAATAAATAATATGTATAAAAATTTAAAATATGAAGATATATAAATAATTTCAAAATAAATAAAGTATAATAGTTTGAAATAAATAGTTTATAAAGCAATTTAAAGTAAACATATAAAATAATTTAAAATAATAATACAAAACAAATTAGAATAAATAATATGATAAAACAATTTAAAACAAATACCATATGAAAAAATTTAAAATAAATAATAGTAAAACTGTTAAAAATAAATATTATGAAAGATTTATAATAAATAAAATAAAAAAGAATACAATATAATGAAAATATGATGACAATATAATAATGTATGTATACACAATATATATTTTAAAAAAAGTGAAAGCCAGTAATAATAGATAAATAAATAATATTAAAATAAAATGGATTCACAAAAAGGGTTAAAATTAAGCAAAGAATTGAATCGGGATTAAGACAGAATTTCGGGTCTAAATCGTAATAAACTGATAAATAGATTGGGACTGAAGTGAAGTGCGCGTAAAGAAGGGGGATTAGAAATGCAAATAAACCAAATCCCGAAATGAAGCGTTTAAATGCAGATTAGAATGAAATTGACATAGAATTCCTGGGCCAGATTTTTAAAAAAATAAAAAGAAGAACAGGGGGCCTAATCTAATAGCAGCGCAAAAGAGAATGACTGGCCACGCAAATCACCCATTTTAGGCACACAGACCCCTTCTCCTTTACCCAAACGGCGTTGTTTTATAGTTCTATAAGAACCATTTTTTTTTTTTTGGTTTAAAACATTTCACTCCACATCTAAAAAAAAACCAAAACCTAGAAGAGAAATCCTCTCTTAAGAACCCCCAATCCCCAGTGAAGCAAATCCGGTCAACTCCGCCATGGCTCCGCCTTATACGGTGGCCGGAGACCTATAAACCCACCTTTCTCACCGATTTTTGGAGCCCATCATCTATAAAGCATAGATCCAAGGCCAAAACTCCAAGAACATGGCCAAAATCGACGGAGCAACCAAGAAACGCATGTTTCTTCTCCTTTTCCGATTTGACCTGAATGGAGAACGGCCATCCACAAGGTAAGTTTTCTTCCCCCTTTATTTTACTACTTATATTATTATAGTATTTAAAAAAAATAGAAAAGCAATCAGAATAAACAAGAACGAAGCCAAAATCACCAAAGAAAATCACCTTTTTAATCTCTCTGTATATTTCTTTTTCATTTGTATACATGCGTTTTTTGTAAAAGAAGCCGAAGAAGAAAAAAAAAATGCCCATTGTTGTTTTTATAGACCATTACAAACTATTTGCTTTTCTATTTTTGTCCTTTTCAATTTGTTTCTATTGCTTGTTGCGTGTGCCTCTTTACTTGCGTGTTGCAGGTGGTTCTCAAACGCGTGGAGGAGCAGTGGCTGACGTGCAGCGCAGGTCAAGGGCAAAAGCATGCCTAGCATGCGGCGGCAGAAGAGGATAGGCTGGGGCTAGGGTTTTCTGTTCTGCTTAAAGTTTTGAGCCAGTTGGGCCTTTAGGGTTTAAGTTATTGGGTTTGTAATTAGGTTTTAAAGTTTGGGCTAATTTGGTTTTGTAAATGGACATTTAATGGACTGTAAAAATATTTAGATTTTTTTTGTTTATTTATTTAGTTTTTATTTTATAAATCGGGCCAGACCAAAATTGGCCTATGACAATGGAATCAGTTTTTGAAGGAAGAAATAAAAAGATGATAGCCATTTTGGCTTTTTATTTTATTTACATTATACTTAATTTCATAAATTACTATTATAACCTTACAATTTCAATAAAATTTCATGCAATTAGCCTTGCAAACCGTCCACTATCTATTCAAATGATATAATTATCAATTAAGGAGGGTTTAATTGCACAATTGGTCCTTCAATTATTTTAAATTTTAACTAAATAAGTTTAATTTCAATTTAATCCTAAACTAATTAGGACTAAATGAGCAAATGGTCCAAAAGTTAGTGGATTTAATCATGTCACCACGACTTGGACTTTTGACCATGGTTTATTTAACATTTAGTCCCTTTACTATTTTAAGTCAAAAGCAATTAACTTTTACCTCTTTTACAATTTAATCATTTTACCGTAATTAAGCAATAAATCATTAAAATTACCAGACCAAACTTCAATTCACATATAACACGAATCTGTAAATATTTAATAAAATATTTACAGCTTTAAATTACGAATACAAGATTCTAATACCTCGTTTTCAATAACTACTTGCCTTTTGAACCGAACCACTTGTACTAACTTTTAATTCAATTAGTTAAAATCCTCAAATCAAAATTCAATATAAAAATTATTATTGACTCGTATAATTTAAATACTAATTATTTGAACTTACTCGTCAAACGTATGATCCAGAAACCACTACTTCTGACACCACTGAAAATCAGGCTATTACATTTCTAATATTATGAAATGAAATAATTATTTCAAATATAATTATTATTTTTATATGTAAAATATTTCAAAAATAATTATTTTTCATCTACATTGTGGGTATGATATTTCAAATATTTTTATATGTGAAATATTTCAAATACATATACAAAAAATATATATAATACTAAAATTTACTACACTAGTGATATGGGCAGAAAAGTAATTTATTATAATTTAATTAATACGAACTTGAAAATTTAAATAACAATTAAAACTAATGTAATAAATATAATGTTACACGTACTAAAATTGATGGTTCGATGGTATTGTCTGTAGGATAAACTGTTATGGTGCCCGACATTGGCGTTGAGGGTTCTTGTGACGGTCATTGTTATCCTTACCCAGAACATCGTTCATAGTATCCATCGACAAATCTTGGGGTGTGCTAAACATACTCAAAAAATTGTATATCCCAAAGATTGGCCTGGGTGGGGTGAAGTACTGGGGTGGTAATGGACTGAAGATATCAAACATCATTGATAATCATGGATCTGAATGATCAGAACTGGAATCGAGAATCTCTGACTAATATGCGTAGCCTGATGATAACTACCCCCAGACTGTGTATAAGACCGCTTGGGTTCGGGCTCGGGCTCGAGCTTAGGCTCAAGTTGGGGTACAGGAGGCGGATGCCCTTGTCGATGGTGTTGCCCTCGTCAATGCATGTGTGGAGGGACTAGTATCAATTGCCCACCATAAATACAGTTTCTATAACACCCCGATACCTGACCCGATCACCAAGTCAAGGCACCGGGATGTCACATTTATTGCCGGAACAACGATTGAAAATTTCAGATCAATTTATCATATTATTTAATTAAATAGATCATTAACTCCTTTTAATAATAATTGAATTTACGATAGAACTAATTATGAGTTAAAGGAGCTGATTAAAACATCCACAATTGATCAAAAACCAAATTGTAAAGTTTATAAAATTTTTGGATTGTCATCGCGACGTTGGGGTTTCCACGTCGTGACATAGTGAACTTGTCATCGTAACGTCATTTCCATTTTCCTACAAGTTTCATGCTTTATTTTTATTTATTTATTTTTATATCATTACCTAAATCGTAGTTAGATGTCATAACTGTCACTTCATTTTACATATCATCCACTTACATTTATTTCTAATCTCAAGTCCTCATAAAAACATGATATTCAATCAAAGATAACAAAGTTTATAAAAATAACACAAATATTAAAGTTTTACAAATAAGACCATTAGAGGACTTGCACTTTCAAAAGTAGTTCACCCACTTTATGTATATTTCATATTTATTTTTAAATTGTGCCAATCAATTTAATTCTTCATAAAATTTTATCAAAGATTTCAATACCACATTAATTAACAATTATTCACTTATTATTTTATTAATTCGTTTAAACATACTCACATGTATTAATCATTTCATCGCTTACAACCATTTTGAAACATTTCAAATTCATCTACTATATATATATATATATATATTTCCTCCTCCTCCTTTCCACTCCACATCCTTTATGTATATATTTATTAAAATCTTTAGCTTTTAGTATATAATATGATTATATGTAACATTATCTATAATTCTACTATTTACTTATGTGCTCATATAAAAGTTGTTCCCTTGATTCATAGTCACTAATTTATTTATATCTTGAGCTACAGAATTTGAAATTAATATCGGCTTAATGTTTTTGAAACTAGGCTCAAATATATTTTTACCATAAAAATTTTAGAATTTATAATTTAGCCAATCAATACAGTATATTCTTCAAAATTTCCCTTGTTCTACTATTTGACAGCTTCGATTTTCTTTACTAAAAAATAATTATCTCTTAGTACAGGGTTCAATGATGTTTCTATTTGTTTCTCTTGAAAATAGACTCATTAATAATTTAAACATATAAATTTCAACCTCTAATCAATTTTTTAAAATTTTTTGGTGATTTTCCAAAGTCAGAACAGGGGAACCTTAATCTATTTCGACCTTGTTTCACGAAAACTAATATATCTCCAAATATAAAATTTCATTTCTTTCACCATTTCTTCCATATGAAACTAGACTCAATAATATCTAATTCCATATTTAATTCAATCTCTAAATAAATTTCTATAATTTTTGGTGAATTTTTAAAGTTAAGTCATTATTGATGTCCAAATTGTTTTAATGAAAATATTTTTTTCCATGGTTCTTTGTTCCATCTTTCATTCAATCACACATAATTGTCATACTTTTGATTACTATAAAATTTAATCACTTATGTTTATGTGTAGATTACATATTCATTTCTTAATCTTAGTACTTTTCACCATACAAATCACATTCTCTCTTACCAATTTAGTGGTTTAAGTCTCTATTCTTCATCAAATAATTTCTATTTCTAGTATTTAGATTAAATACATGTTTCATACATCTCACTCAAAACATATTTAACTCAATCTATAGAAATACGAGTAAGGTTAATTTGAAAACTTACCTCTTTTGACAAGAATTTCTTCTATTTTGCTTCTCTTCCATTTCTTTCTTATCTTCATCACTACCCTTCTCTTTCCATCTATTTCTCTTCACTTCCATCTACTTGTTTCTTGCTTCTAAGTTGATGAACATACTCTAAGATCTTTACTTCCACTTTCCTTTTTAATGCTCATAGAAATTCTTATGATTTTAAGGTGAAATAGTAGACTTGAATAATTAAGGACCAAATTGTAAAAGAAGGAAATGTTTTTATTTTTTTTTCCTCCATATGACATTCACATTGGGGAGGCAAGGATGAAGAAAATTCTTCATCTTTCCTCACTTTTTATGGTACCATTTTATTATTAAAATATTATCAAAAGATCTAATTTATTTATTATTAATATATTATTTAAAATATCACCAATATCATGATTACAATTCAATGGCCCATATTTTATACTTCAAGGCTAAGCAAATCTAATAGTCATAATTCATCCATATATTCAATGGCATTTTGGTAATTTTCTCAAAATGATTTATTACTATTTTGCTAAATGACCATTTTTCCCTTGTCAAGTTTTAAATTTCCATTTATGTCCTTTTCACTTTTGATTATTTTCACTTCTAGTCCTTCAACTTTTTAAATTTACACTTTAACCTCTCAACTTTTGAATATTCACAATGTGACCCTATCACTTTTCACTTTTTCACAATTTAGTCAATACCTCAAATTTATATCCCACAATATAACACTATATATATATATATATATATATATATATATATATATATATATATATATATTTTATAATTTATTCATTTATTTTTGGACATTCTCCATTATCCAATACCTTCCTCTACTAACATTGATATACTTTGTTTCATTTACTCGATAATTCAATTATACGCTTTCTGAATATATCATTTTACAAAAGTTAGAATGATGATTTTAGGGGCATTATAAACATTCTTCCATAAATAAAATTTCATTCTTGAAATTTTCTTAATTTGAGTAACTACAAATTTCATTATTTCTTTACTTCCTTTTATTGCCTTGATATCCATTTCCCTTGTGATCATATCTCTAAATTTTTTTAATCCCAATAATGCATTTGCTTCTAAATCCTTCCGTCTCTTGAACATATATTTTACTTATCATTCTAATTCATATAATTTTCTTTCTTTCGTTTCTTCATAAATTCATGTATTCTTGTATATATTTTTAGCCTATCAGTTATCTATAACCTTCATATATCCTTCTAATTTTTGACATAAATCTTGGCCTTCCATTATTTAACCACAATATTTACATCGCTAACATATAACTTACTATACCACTCCATGACCTCCAATACCAAGTATATGATATTCTAACTTACCAATTTCTACTTGAAGTTAAATAGTCTCTTCTCACCTTTAGTTGATGGTCATTGTAAACTTTAACAGTTCAATAAACTTAACACATCACCTTAGTTTTTTTATTAAACTAATATATCATCGTATTATTATTTTCATTCATTATTTCTAATAATAGGATTTCAAATTATAATTTACTTGATTGAATTTCTTATTTCATTTTTCTCTAACATCTCTTATCATTTACTTTCTTTAATCTTATTTCACTAAGAATCTATCTCATATTATTTTCTACCAAGGGGGTTTTGAGGATGTTACAGTTTCTCCTTCTCGATGTACCAACGTTGGTACTCAATCGAGGCCCACAAATCAAAATCAAAATCAAAATCCATCCGAGGTCTCCACCTCATCCGGTCATCCCACAGCACAATATATTGTTCATGCTCTAATGCCCAATTGTTTGCTTATTTCCCCTTTTTGTTAATTCTGTGGACATTGTCAAATCTCTGTAGAGCATTTGGAATATCTTGTTTGCACCCATACTGGCGCAGAACTGAATCCCCGTTGTACCACTCAACCGTTGAGAAATTCAGCAGGGGTGCGTTAATGCACCACAAGTGTGAGTGGATTTTAGTAGATAGGGGAATAACAACCATAATGTCTGGGGTAGAATATGACATCTAGACGAACTGCACAATTAATAACATGGTTATAGTAACATGAGTCAAATAAGATAAATAAAGTAAATACATGTCATGAATATTAGAAAAAATTACCTCCTCCCCAGCATGTGTCTTAATGATTTGTTGGTAAATCGGAAGTATAGGACCTCCTGATACCTGGAGAAGTATACCATCTACGAAAAAAAATTAAACTTGTTAGAACAAATTTTAACAAAAAAGCAACATTCTTGATGTAATGCTTAAATTTTATAACCTATTTACAAATGGGAAGACGTGTTTGGTGACTAACTGAAGCAAAAAATGACATTCTCTATAGCGCCCAAGACTGTAGCCATATCAGGCACCTGCCTATGTCCTGTGTATTGTGCTTTGTCGTCTAACAATTTTTTTTTTCAATTTACTCATCCAAATAATATTCAAAATAAATATTTATCACTTTGAACATCATAAAGACACAATTCATCATCCGCACTAATAAACTTTGAATTGCAAATTTTCATAATTAAACCACTCACACTTACTTTCTTTTAATTATTCACTTAAAATCATCTATCGTTCTGTTCATACATAAACATAATATTATCTTTACTTAGAACACTGAAAATAATTATACAAAATTAATTCTTACAATATCTCATCAAGCTAAACACACCAATAAGTATAACATAATAATTTAAACCACTTACCTTAATTTTTAACTAACTTCTTCACATACCTGTGCTTTTTCACAATTCCATATTCATTTTCAAGCCTGGATACATTGGTTTCCTATTTTCTCTTAACTTCTTTCACTTCCAACTCCAATTTCTTACTTCCAAATTGATAATTAAACTCTCTAGGATCTCTACTTCACTTTTCCTTTTTGGTGGCTATAGAAATTTTCATGAATTTTGGATGAAATAGTGGATTTAATGGAAAAAAGACTAAAGTGCATAAAGTGCAAACTTTGTTTCTTCTCCCTTTCATGGACATTGGGAACTTTTGAAAGTTTGAAGAATTTTATTCGTACTTCCTTTATATTTATCACGAGTTCAATTAATTAATACGAGTTTTCAAATTAAAATATCACGAGTTATCAAATTCAAGGAATCAATTTATATTTTTATAATGTTTCAAATTCATAATAGAATATTTAATTAGTGAACTCAATAGTTTATTAAATTGATATTTTTAATTTCACTAATTGAATATTATTTTCACTTAATAAAATATGATTAATTAATATCTTTTTCATGTGAAATTTAAACAAATTATTGAAATAACATTTTAATTAATATCATTTTTATTCCATAAATTATGATTAATAGGGTTGCTTATATGAAATAACTATAATTTTACTTAAAATTTTAGGCAATAAAGAATGTACTTCTTAATTATAATTATTGCTATTAGAAGTGAAAAGTTATTATAGAGTGTTAGAATAAAACATAAAAAATCTAATCTATTAGAAACTTAGCTGTTAAAACGAAATGTTATTATATCAAATGACCGTTATAGAAAGGATTGACTATATTTTCAGAATTTGTGATTACTCTTCCCAACAATATTTGATTCTTTAATATTAATACCTGATATAATTATCATTGACATAGTTGAGGGTCGGAAGAAATGGTAGAGAATGCAATGGAGGGGTTGAATTAATATATATATATATATATATATATATATATATATATATATAAAGAAAAATAAAACCCAAGCTAGCATTTAATTCAATAGTTTCTTCTTATTACTTATTTTCCCAAATAGTTTATCAACTTCGAAAAAATAATAAAAACTGAAATTCAATAAACACCTGTTCTGACTAATTTGTTCGATCGAAGATGATGAGGAATATGAAGAAAACAGACAAAAGAAGCTCCTTGCTTGCAGATAATATGATAGAGAGGAGCCCCTCTAAAGGGTTTTTCTATGCCTCCCCTTAAATCATCTTCACTTAAAGCAAGATTTGCCTTAATCAATACATCGAAAATTACATTCTAACCTACTATTATTAGATTAATTTGACGATGAATTCCAATCAATCAAAAATTCATTGTCAAGAGTTCCAAAAGTACCATTACATCAATGATGAACAGAAAGTCATATTTGAAATGATCTATCTTCATCATTGTCTCGAAGCCCAATACTATAATCATCGTCATAGTACTCATGACAAGATCATTTGAGAATGGTTCCCAATAGATCTAGCAGCACCATTGTCTTGGCAAATTTCATATATAAGCGTAGTAGGCAACAATAACAATAACTTAAAAAAAAAAATTGGAGTAAACAACAACCGCTTTCATAGAAACAAAATGGATTGAAATAAGAATCGAGACAATTTTTTAAGAAAATAAAGTGGATTGAAACTAAAAAGAATACAGTTGAAAAAGCCCCTACCGACAACTAACCAGGAGACTGATGCCTCCACGGACAAGATTAAGATTTGATTCTAGAAAGTTAGTTTTTTATTTTAATTTATCAAAATTTAGCTTGTATATTTCATAAAAACTAATATGTTAAGCTCAAACTTCTCAATGTGTTGATTTTTTATTTTGTAATTCCATAAACTTGTATCATCATAGCAAATAACCCTAGATTTCCCAGGTCCCGACTTTTTTTATTTTCTGTTGCATACAGTACTAACAGAGCATTTTGTCAAAACTGGAAAAGAAATTAGGTGCAGCCTAATTAATAGCTACTAGGCAGAGGCAATTTTAGAGGATGGCATGGGACCGGTCTTTTTAAAATGAAAAATTATTATTTAAACTCATTAAATTTTTTAAAAATTTTAAATTAATAAAGATAAAACTATACTTTAGTTATCTTAAAATTATAAAAAAATTAATTTACTCTTTTAAAAATTATAAAGATATAGATTATAAAAAATAAAATTTTATTCGGCTGGCTTCGCCCCTAGTACCAGGAACTATAATTTCAATGCTGAAAGGGAACGGAAAAAAAAAAAAAAACTAAAATGCTGCAGATTTGGTGTAATAGTTTTCAAATTTGCTTGAAGATTTCAAAGATATGATAGCAACTCTTATTGACTATTAATCTATGGCACTCAAAACTGCAAACTCCAAAGGCGCCATTTGATCTAAATCATCATGTATGTTATAGATTGATGAACGTCGAACTCAGTTTCATAATAAAAAATTCATTAGAAATTGCATTCATTTTTCTTTTCTTATACTTTGAGACCCTTTTATGATTGCTATAAGAGTTTTCCAACAAATATGTTCATACAAGGTTTGTTGACGTGAAGTTGGTCGGCTCATCCCAGTTAAGACAAGGTGGAGAGCCAATGATGGTGACCGAAGTATGGCCTTTGGTGATGATAGCCTACTTGCTTAGGCGACCATAAGATTAATTTAATTAAAGTTCTTAATACATAAAAGAACATAAAAGTATCATAAAAATCTCTTATTATGAATTAGATTACATTTTATTCTTTTTAACTTATGATTGAAAACACATGATTGAAGCTTTGAAGAAGAAAAAATATTTAATGAACAAATCTTTTGAACTAAATGTGCTTTTAAGGAAAGTAGCGAAGGTTATATCTAGCATGACACCCTTTATTTCATAATCCAAAACCATTGTTAAAATATGATTAATTGATTATCAATGGGAGAAAGTAATTTTTTTTTTGTTTGTTTAAAAGTATAGAAATTCGTATTTTGTGTATATATAATTTCATGTTTCAACTTTGCTTACCGCCAAGTTGATTTTAAAGTTTTGGAAAAGGTTTCGCCATGGCTGGCCCTGTCTTACTTTAAATTCATCAATGACTTTTTTTTTTTTTTTTTTTGTTTCCTTTTTAGAGCTGTTGAAGTTGAATTCCAATACTCGTGTATTCAATATTCGCTTTTACTAATTGTTTGCATGCTAGAAAACTAATTTGGGCCAAAAATGTTAGGTTCTAGAAACCCCTTTTTCTAATCTTACACATGGTACGAAGAGAAAGATTTAAATAATTTAATGAGCATACTTATTATTTTGCTCCTAAAATGACAATTTTTCATTGAATTACTTTTTCCTCGTAGCATGTGTAAGATTGAAAAAAAGGGGTTTCATTGAAAGATGATTCAAAATGGTAATTGTTGAATGTTTTGTATGTTGATGGATGGTGATGATGGGTTGAGCTGGACTTTTGTGAGCTGAGGAGATATTAAAAGTTAGTGATTTAGAGACGTTTTTCGATATTTAAATTTGCATAAAGAAATAAGTTATTAATGGTATGGGTGAAAGCTAAGACTAAAAAGATCACATAACCATGTACTTTTCACCACACATTCAAAGGTGACATCATTGGTTTGCCAATCTGGCTAGTGACTAATTTGTTAGCCTTCTAAAAGGTGAATTAGTCATGCCGGCATTCTTTTGGCCTTCAACTTTCTTTAGGCATAACCTGTCGTATATTGGTGTATTATTGTCCTTGCATCCAATCTCTTTAGACTCATGGTACCCTCCTTCCTTCAACTTTCTAAATTTGTATTGCTTCATACATTTCATTATTCTTTACAAAAATATCCATATCTGAAAATATAATTTTTGCTAAATAAAATATTTTTAAGAAGAAAAAAAATAGTAGAAAATTTTAACTTTGGGAAGAATGATGGCAGAGGGCATTTATTACACAAGAATTGCATTGTCCAATCGTATTTTCTTTTTCCATTTTGGTATATACACAAAGCTACATACAGTGAAGTATATACATACAAATACAAATACTAAAACGAGTTCATTTCCAGAAGATAGCTCCTCGCCTTAAGCAATTCCCTGACAGCATCCCCATATACGCCATTCCCGAAAGCCCTCACTGCCAAATCAGCATCTTCCACGTCAGCTTCCCTCCCATTGTGGGTCCCATCTTTCACCGCCCTTACCACCACCAGTGTCGCACCCAATCTAGGCTCATGCCTCATCCTCATCCTTACACTCGGGACCACTGTCCTCCCTCTCTCCTCCTCTTCTTCCTCCATCCTCACGTGACTCTCACGTGCCTCCCTCCACTCCCTCAGCCCTTGTTTCTCCATTACCACCTCCCCTTCCCCTTCCCTGTCCGTTATAACTAACTCTTCCATCCCCTTGTGTTCCCTAACCACTTCCCGTAACAGGAAATGCCTAACGGAAGCAGCCATCAACGCGCTTATCGTCCACATCACGCGCCTCCTCAACCCTCCCGCGAACTCCGTTTCGTAATTTCCGTCATGACCCAAACGGAACCCGAATATGACGCAGGTTTTCAACGTCTCGCCGAACTCCGCTCTCCACTTAACCACCGTGCCTTTCTCTAATTGAAGATCCCCGGCCGGTAATTCCACGTGGAGTTCCCTGATTCGTTGGAACTGGGAGAGGATTTGAACCGGGTAAGTGTGCGTCCGGTTCGGGAGTGGACCCTGTGTAGGCCTGGGGAGGATGAAGTTGAAAAAGGACTTGAGGAGGGTGAGGAACAGCGAGTCGGAGTCTGACTCCGACGAGATGACGCGGTCGATTTTCAAGAGGATCGAATCAGTTTGCGGTACGAGAGAGTTGAATCGTTTGGAGACGGAACGGCAACGTATCAGGCTTTTGACGTCGGAGACTGAGTTGAAGATCAGGAGGATCAGAGAATCCGGTAGCTGATCAAAGCCGTCCATTTTTTTTCTTCAGTTTTTGGTTCATGCTTGGCACTTCGATATTTATATAAATTGGAAAAAAAAAAAAAGCTTTGAAGTTAATGATAAAAGAAATAAAAACAAAAGGTTTAAATTGCTCTCAGTCTCTGTACTCTTCAGAGTTGTAAAACTTAGTCCCTATATTTTTTATTTCTAGAAATTTAATCTTTTTACTTGCCTAATGTGAAAAGTAAAGTTCATTTATTCAAATTTAACAGAATTCAATTAATAATATTATCAATTAAATTTTAATTTTAAAATCAAACAAGTAAAGGGACTAAACTCTTGAAATTGAATTTTAAGGGACCAATATTTAACTGTATAAGAATACAGGGACTGGAGATAAGTAGACAAAAATAAAAAGGCATTAAGGAGTGGTGGAGTACGTTTGACCGTTGACCTGTAAAACAGTTGGGCCCCTAATAAATTTTGGCGGGTAATGCGTCATGATCAAAAAATGTAGCGGTGTCGTTTTAATTATCCCATTGATTCTCTCGTTTGATTTTATTTTTTGATTAAGATTATAATTTATTTATGTTGAATTTAAAAAATTTTCTTTGATCACGGCTTTGAAACAAGGGTATTAAAAACAATATTTTGGCTAAGAAATTTCTGAAATCATGATCAAATCAACCAATGTTTGGTTTATTTAAATTGGTAATAATTGCACTATTGAAGAGAGGTTGGTCTTGGACCCTCAACGATATGTATTGTTTCCGCGTTGGGGTTTTGTCTCATATTGTAAGAAGCATCTCGATTAATGTAGATACGACCTACAACTTTACGAGAGAAGTGTGAGAATTATGTGAAATATAATTAATTATGCATATTGTATTTGCAAGAGATAGAACCATCAACCAAGACTTAAATGTTTTACCTTAACATACTTGATAACACCTAACCTTCTTTGGACTTCTTTCTGCTTTCGAACCCTACCAGAGCTTAAATTTTGTGAACTCTTTTGGACTCTCTTTGAGATAGGGAGACAAAAACCTGAAGTTAAAATAAAATATAACCACCACAAGAACAATTCTTACATTGTTAAAGAAGTGAGACACTCTAAAATAAATACTCGGCTTCAATATATATTATTTCTAGAGATGAATTTCATAGTACATAAAAAAATAATTAAAGGCTACCCCGCAAGTTGTTAAGATTGTCCAATCAAGAAAAAAAGTATTGTTTAGTTCGATGAAAGTCATGTATTAAATAATAGACAGTATCTTGTAGATTAGTTTAACCATATCCAAGAATATCATTAAACACCATTAACTCAGTCCTCATTTTCTTACACTCTAAGTTCAAGAATATTGTTTAAAACTATTGACTTTGTCTTTGGTGAAATTAAATCTATTTTGATTTCAAGGGATATATTTGATAAGTTATATAATACATCAGTCTAAGTAATTTTTTGTTGTATTTCATTAGCAATTCTATATATGTCGCACATGTGTATTACTTTTGAGAAACTAATCGATCAAATCCCATTTTAAATAAAGAAGAACATCAAGAGAATCGATCCTATTAACATGTTTCCCCTCAATCTAATATGTACAATCTCCTTAATTTTCTTCAAGATATTTCCAATTTGTGTATAGGAAGAATGAGAGCTTTGGTTTTAAGTTTCGAAATAGTCAAATCCAGTTCTTGACTTCATAATCCAACATTTCTTTTGATATTGCACAATTGCAACACCAGCTCCCAAACTTTCCTAAGATATGATGTTTAGTCTCAACAGCTCTAGAACATAGCAAACACCGAGTCTCGACATGAAGTCTCGTAGAGTATAGCCTATCTCTAGTTGGGAGTCTATTCAAGATTGCCATCCAAGCAATAATTCCATGCTTATTTAGGGTTTTCGTTGTTTCCCATTCTTTCTTACTGTTTGGGCCTTTTAAAGTGTAAACATTAAAATGGGGTTTGTTGTTTGTTTCCTTAGAAAGTAGCATAGGCATTTGATTAAATTAAAAAAAAATTAAGCCCATTAGTTACTAATCTAATAAAGAACGAAAAACTGGGTCTAATTATGCGCTGGCAGTTTGACTTGGGTCCTTTGTTATTATTATCTAATTTCGTGGTAATCACAACACCTAATCATTAAAGGCACAATGGAAATAACCAATTGGGCTGATTTAGACACCAAATCTGATTTAGTAGGCCTTGGAAATTGCCTACCACCAAGCATTTATTTCTTGGTGGTCTCAGATTGTCCTAGTTTCTGCAGTTTTAATGCATGGTCCACTGATTTTAATTTTTTTAATGCAAGGAATTATTTGATGAAAAAGATTATTTTTTATTCAAACGACATTACTTTTATTCATATATATTAGATCATTTCCATCGAGACCTTAGCATTGCTCGAAGAGAGTGAGGTTGAGTCCTTCAGTATTCGGTTTTGATTATCATGGGTAATTGCCATTCAGAGTCTTTAGGAGAGAGGAAGCTTAGAAAAAAAAATTACTTTTTGGGAGTTGTAAATGAATCAATTTTTTTAAATATTAAAATGCAATTTTACCATAATTGTCATGTGGAATATGTTCAATTTTGATTCTTAGTTATTTGTAGAGGTGGAAAATGGGCAGGCTCAAATTGGGCTTTCTTCTTATTTAGATTTTATTATGTTCGGATTTTCTCGGACTCGGATCAATTTGGGCGGGCTTTGACGGATTCAAATAATTTTAAAATTTTTAAGTTATAAATATTTTAATTTCAAATGTAATAACCTATTTTTCTTTCATACAATGAAAACACATTCAACTGTCTCCTATAAAAAATATAAATTATATATATTTAAATAGAGCTCTTTTATATATAATAATTAAATTGCTAATTGCATTAAAATTTTATTATATTATAATATACCTATACTAATTGAAGAAAATATCTTTTATTGTTTATTTAATATATTGACAATTGAATAACTTTTATCTTTCTTATTAAATTTATAAACTTAATACTCATATTCTAAAATACTTATTTTAAAACTAAAATATATTATACCATGCTTAAACAAAATAATATACTCATTATTACCTAGAGTCAAAATAAACTAATTATAGCCAAAATCTTAAGTCCAAAATAAAAAATTAAATTCAATACCCAAATATAATTTGTAAAAGTTAACATTCAACTCAAAATCTAATTTAATAAAAAATACTATTTTATTAAGATATTAATTTTTAATAATATTTTATCTATTACTAGTTATAGACATGTATTGTAATATACTAATTTATCAAATTGTACTTGTTTATCACATTACCGGAAATTTTAAATTTCTTTTCTTATAATCTATATTGTGATGATTGTTATCTATATATATTAATAGTTTTAGTCATAATTATATACTATATATTATATTATGTAATAGTATATCATCTATTATGGTTAGTTATTAAAACCGATTTAATCGACCAAATTAAGGCAATTCAAACAAGTTGATTGGTAAATTTGATTTTGGATCAATTAATAGTTATATGTATGTATTTATAGTTTTAAAACTACATTATGTAATACTATATCACATACTATAATAGTAGTACATAATATAGTAACTATTATATATTCTTGTTTATTATTATATTGGTTGAAATATGCTTTAAGTTCCTCCATATACACTTTGTACATTTAAAAATTAGCCCTCCTACTATATTATATAATGTTATATCCTATAATATAATATATAATATATAATATATTAACAATTTATATATATGCATTAATGATTAAATATAATCAGTTAATATATTAATACTTTATGTATACGCACTATGGTCGAGTTAGGTAACCGATTGATTTAATGTTGTTGATTCGGTTTCGGTTTTAAAAATTTAAAACCTTTTAAACCAAATTAATCAACTTTGTACATATAATATATATTTAAACCCAACACCAACTGTAGCGACGTAAAAATTTCTTCTGGTCACTAATTGAGGCGATTATTTGAAAGTTTGAAAATTTGGAAATCGACTTTCGATTCTTTAAAAAGGGGAGTCGCCACCGATCCTTTTTCCTAGGTGTGATCGGACACCTAATAAATCCTCTTCTTTTAAAAGAAAATTCATTTTTTAAACAAAAAGAAGGCCGAGTTTAGGTCTACGTCAAAAGCCAGAGAAAAAATATGGTTTGGGATTTGGTTACGCACGAGGAAGGTATTAGCACCCTCGCGACACCCAAAATTGGTATCTCGTTAAACATGTGTTGTCTTAATTTTTAAAAATACGAGTTCAATGTAGCATTTAATCGTGATCCGATTAAATATACATATACGTACATAAAAAGTATACATTATTACATAATAATAATAATATTATTATTATAAAAATAATAGTGATAATAATGCTGTACATAACATGAATAATATTTAATGCTGAATTAAATAGAAAAATAATATAAGATTCAGGATAAATATGAAAAATAAATAAAAAGGACTAAAATCAGATTAAAATCAAAGTTGTGGGGCGAATTTAAAATAAAAGATAAACAAGAGGATCCATTTGAAGGCGCGTGAGGTAGTGGGGGCCAAAAGGGCAATTTTCCCAAGCCTTTAAAACACACAGCATTGAACGGGATTAAATTGTAAAGCGGGTCAAATTTCAGGGTTAAATTATTAAATATATATAAACTTGATTTAAAACGACGAAAATGCGGAAGGGCCGCGCGCGCAATTAGACCATTATACATGAAAACATGCGGATCCTGAGTGGGTTGGGTCGGGTCAACCCGATCCGGAGTAAAACGACGCCGTTTTGGGTGTTGAAGGCTAGCCCCAAAACGACGTCGTTTTGAGGGCCTTTAAAAGTCAAAAATCCTTTAAAATTTTCATTTTATCCGGTTTTTAAAAAAAAAAAGGGGAAGGGGGATTTTTCTCTCTGGGAACCCAGAAGCCGGCCAGGAGGGCCACTGCGCTCTGTCGTAGCTACCTCAAAAAGGTAAATTTTTTTTCTTTTTTCGTTGTTTATGTATATATATGTCTATATTTGCTTATATATAAAAGAAAAGAAAAACAGATTTAAAACTTAAAAGAAGGAACGTCACCTCTTATTTCTCCGATTCCGATTCTTATATTCTGATATTCACTGCTTTGTGGTTAGATTTGTCCTTGATATATGAAATCTATTGCTTGGTATTGTAAAGGCCAAATCTATTGTCTTCATTCCTATAAAAAAAAAAAAACCTCTATTACACTGTCTTTTGATGGCTTTTATAGCCTTTTACAAATGCTTTCCCTTTTATTATTTTATGTTTGTTGTCCTTTCCTTTTAATTTCTTGCAGGTGCAGAGGGTGGTGGATGTGATAGGGCGGTGCTGCAGTGGGTAGGTGGTGGTAGAGGGCAGGTGGCCGAATGGGACAAGGTGGTTAGGGTTTTTGGTTTCTGACAAAAGGTTGTGGGATAGTTAGTGGGTTAGGGTTTGTTTAATTTGGGTTGGTAGTTTAGGTTTTATTTGGGCTTGGGGATGGGTTAAATATTTGGGTTTTGTAATTGGTTTGGGTAGATTTAATTTAAATGGGTTTTGTAAAATGGGTTAAGGGGTTTGTTATTCTATAGGCCAAAATTGGCCTACAACAGCTGCCCCTCTTTGCTCATTGTCATGTAACGGGAATAGAGCAAAGATATAAAGAAAGGCCAATTTTGTCCGGTCTTGCCATGTATTGACTTCTTTAGTGCTCTTCTTATCCAGGTAGTCTCTTTCCAGTCTGCCGCATCTTGTAGTTTTGGTTCAATCCACTACATCTTCTGACATATGCCTTGTAGCTTCAATCTACTCCAATGTAACTTCGAAGATATGAGATTTGTGGCTTTGATCTGCTTCACTGTAACCTCAGAAAGATAAGATCTACAACTTCAATCTGCTCTTCTATCGCTTCAGTGAGATAAGGTTTGTAGTCTTCTCTTCTGCAACTTTAGAAAGGCAAGATCTGATATCCTCGATCAGCTCTACTGCAACTTCAGGGAGATAAAATCTGGTGTCTTCAATCAGCTTTAATATTTATTCTCTACTCGGCATGTGATCCTGAGCTAAACTCATTTCTCGCAATATGATTTGACTCTATAAAAAAACAGATATTAAAAACAAAAATTGAAAATAGCTCAACACGTGAGCTAAGGCTCAACTCACCTCTCGCAATATGAGTTGATTTTTGAAAAACATTGAAAAAACAGAAATTGAAAATACCTCAGCGTGTCCTGAGGCTCAACTCACCTCTCGCAATATGAGTTGATTTTTGAAAAACATTGAAAAGAAAGGAAATTGAAAATACCTCAGTGTGTCCTGAGGCTCAACTCACATCTCACAATATGAGTTGATTTTTTTGAAAAGCAGGAATTGAAAAGCAGAAATTGAAAATACCTCAGCATGCCCCGAGGCTCAACTCATCTCTCGCAATATGAGTTAATTTTTAACAAACAGAAATTTAAATTACCTCAACGTGTCCTGAGGCTCAACTAACCTCTCGCAATATGAGCTGATTTTTGAAACATAAATTAAAAATACCTCAACGCGTCTCGAGGCTTAACTCACCTCTCGCAATATGAGTTGATTTTTGAAAACAAAAATAAAAAGGTGGAACTCAGGTGTCTTTTCTTTTGGTTCAGTACAGCTATCATCACATCCTCTTACTCTATTGGAGTACCTGTATATGTCATGCATCATGATATGCACATGTTTGTCTTAAATGCATTTATGCCTACATGATTATGCTATGCGCCTTAGGCATGTTTGTCGTATGTCCTTTTTTCGTCACGATTTTCGTGATGATCTGCATTCATTACTTCGACTCTTGACTTTCTCTTTAGGCTCTGTACCTGTCCCCAAGTTTCACAAGTAACTTGTGCTTCTTAAATATCACTTTTTTTCCCCTGTTGAACTTTGTTCTTGCTTTGAGGCTCTTGTACTTATCAAATTCTCATCCAGGTGATACTCAACATTTCTTTTGTTTGGAGCATGTCATTTCACTATTTATTATGTAAATGAGCCACATAATGAGATGCATGAAAATGGTCAGGTAGGGACAAAATGATACCTCATATTTATTCATTTCAAATGTAGCAAACAAAGAAAGTTAACCAATGATAGTGAAAAAGTGTCATAAAGAAAAAAAGGATCGCATTCAACGGGTACAAATGCTCTAGATATTCAACGCATGAACTCTTCCACGTTCCTCAATCAAGAATCTTTTCGAGCATGGTTTCTTGCGTGCGAGCTTTCAGAAATGCTTCAAATACTGTGGTCTCGCTGTTTGACCCACCGTACAACCGCCTTGCTCTTTAAGCCCGGGTTTTCTTCATTAGAATACCCTTTCGGGTTTTTATCCTAATCCCTTGTGTTAATCAAGACGCCCTTTTCGGGTTTTCACCTTGATCTTTTTTTTTCTTAGATGCCCTTTTTCAGGTTTTCATCTTGGTTTTCTTTTTTCAAGCATAATATTTCTTCACAGCATCTAAGTTCACTGGATTAGGTAACTCCTTCCCATCCATCTCTGTGAGAATCAAAGCTCCACCCGAGAATGCCTTCTTTACGACGTATGATCCTTCCCAATTTGGTGCCTATTTTCCTCGCAGGTCTTTTTGTATTGGGAGAATCTTTCTCAGTACAAGTTCCCTTTCATGGAATTCTCTTGGCCGTACTTTCTTGTCATGGGTCACGATCATTCTCTTCTGGTACATCTGTCCGTGGCAAATTGCCTTTAGACATTTTTCCTCGATGAGGTTTAATTGGTCATATCGAGCTCGAACCCACTCTGCTTCCTCTAGTTTTGACTCCATTAAAACTCGTAGAGAAGGGATCTCAACTTCGATGGGTAACACAGCTTCCATTCCATAGACCAGAGAGAAAGGAGTTACTCCCGTAGATGTCCATACAAATGTGCGATATGCATACAAAGTGAACGGTAGCTTCTAGTACTAGTCTTTATATGTCTCGGTCATTTTTCCAATGATCTTCTTAATATTTCTATTGGCTGCTTCAACAGCTCCGTTCATTTTTGGGCGATAGGGCGAGGAGTTATGATGCTTTATTTGAAATTGCTCACACACTTCTTTCATCATCTTGTTGTTCAGATTCAAGGCGTTATCTGAAATGATTCTTTCAGGCAAACCATATCGACAAATGATTTCCTTTTTCAAAAACCTACAAACTGCAGTCTTCGTCACATTGGCAAACGAGGCGGCCTCTATCCATTTTGTGAAGTAATCAATAACCATAAAAATGAATCGGTGTCTATTAGAAGCTTTTGGGGAAATTGGTCCTATAACATCCATGCCCCACATAGAAAATAGCCACGGAAAAGTCATGACATGAAGGGGTGAAGGGGCTGCATGGATTTTATCGCCGTAAATTTGACATTTGTGGCACTTTCGTGCATAACTAATACAGTCGCTCTCCATCATCAACCAGTAATAACCGAGTCTCATAATCTTCCTGGCCATAGTGAAACCATTGGCATGCGTCCCACAAATTCCTTCATGAACATCTTCAAGTATTTTTCTGGCTTTCAACAGCATCTACGCATCTCAAGAGCACTTGATCTTTTTCTCTTTTGTACAAGATGTCCCCATCAAGAACGAATCCGGCTACCATTCTTCTGATTGTTCTTTTGTCATTCTCATTTACTTGTTCGGGATACTTTTGATTCTTGATATATTCTAAGATATCGTAGAACCATGGTCGTCCATCTGCCTCTTTCTCAATGCTACAACAGTGTGCAGGGACCTCGTATATGCTCATTTTGAGGGGTATTATTTCTGATTCTCTACTTGCTTTGAACATTAAAGCCAAAGTGGCCAGGGCATCAGCCAATTGATTTTCTTCTCATGGGAAGTAATGAAAAGTTATTTCCTTGAATTCTTTGGTCAATTCAGCCACTAGATCACTGTATTTGACTAATTTCGAATCTCTCACTTCCCAATCTCTACGGATTTGGTATATCACCAACGCTGAGTCCCTGTACACCTCTAAGATTTCGATGTGTCGTTCAATAGCTGCACGAAGTCCCATGATACAGGCCTCATATTTCGCTATGTTATTAGTACAGAAGAAATTTAGCCTAGTAGTAAACGGATAATGGTTCCCCTCTGGCGATACTAAGACTGCTCCAATCCCATACCCTAATGCGTTTGATGCATCATCAAAGCTCATATTCCATGACTTCTCTTTTGATGAAACGCCCTCTTTTTTTGTAATGCATATCAAGTCTTCATCAGGGAAATCAAACCTCAATGGCTCGTATTCCTCCGTTGTTCGAGTTGCTAAGAAGTTAGCTATTGCGCTTCCTTTTATCGACTTTTGGCTCACATAGACAATGTCGTACTCCGATAATAAGATCTGCTATTGTGCCATTCTTCCTAAGAGTGCAGGTGATTCTATCATGTACTTTATTAGGTCTAGCTTTGAAATTAACCATGTCGTATGATATAACATATATTGCCTGAGTCTCCGAGCTACTCAAACCAGAGCGCAACAGTATTTCTCAATGGACGAATACTTTGCCTCATATTCAGTGAAATTTTTGCTAAGGTAGTAGATCGTCTTTTCTTTCTTTCCTGACTCGTCATGTTGCCCCAGTACACAACCCATTGAATTTTCGAACACAGTCAAATACATTATCAATGGTCTTCCTGGAGTTAGCGGTACTAGCATTGGAGGGCTAGAAAAATATTGTTTTATCTTATCAAAGGCCACCTGACATTCCTCATTCCATTCTCTCGGGTTATGTTTTCGAAGAAGCCAAAAGATTGGTCACATTAGTTGGTAAGTTGAGCGATGAATCGGGCGATGTAGTTTAACCTCCCTAAAAATCCTCTGACTTCTTTTTACGTGTACGGAAGTGTTAACTCTTGAATGGCTTTTATTTTATCTGGATCAACCTCGATACCTCTTTCACTGACAATGAAGCCTAGCAACTTTCCCGAGGTAGCCCCAAACATACATTTGGCTGGATTAAGCTTTAGCTGAAACTTTCTCATCCTTCCGAACAACTTCTTGAGGTTTACTACATGCTCTTTTTCCCCTCGGGATTTAGTAATCATATCATCGACGTAGACTTCTATTTCTTTATGCATCATGTCATGGAATAACGTCACCATAACTCTCTGATATGTTGCCCCAGCATTCTTTAACCCAAATGGCATCACCTTGTAGCAGAATGTTCCCCACATTGTTACGAAGGTAGTTTTATCCATATCCTCAGGGGCCATCTTGATCTGATTATACCCCGAGAATTCATCCATGAAAGAAAACAATGAATGTTTTGCTGTGTTATCCACCAACGTATCAATGTGTGGTAAGAAAAAATTATCTTTAGGACTTGCTCGATTCAGGTCACGATAATCCACGTACATTCGTACTTTGCCATCTTTTTTTAGTATCGGGACTATGTTAGCCACCCACTCTGGATATTTGGAGGCTTGTAGGAAGCCAGCATCAAATTGCTTCTTGACTTCCTCTTTTATTTTCAACAGCATTTCGGGTCTCATCCGTTTTAGCTTTTGCTGAATGAGTTTGCATTTTGGTTTTAGTGGGAGCTTATGGACCACTATATCCTCATCTAATCCTGGCATGTCCTGATATGACCATGCGAATACATCTTTGTATTGCGGAGCAAAGCAATCAAATTATGTCTGGTGCCCCCTGAAATAGAGGTCCCAATCTTCACTTCTTGCTTCCTTTCTTCAGTTCCCAAATTTATTGTTTCAACAGATTCTTGATAAGGCAAAATCTGTTTATCCTCTTGTTCTACCATTCTTAGCAAGTCAGGAGATGAGACATAGTCTTCAGTATTTTCTTTGACTTCGAATTCTCCTAAACAAACAGCCTTCTCAAAATCAATTTCAGGACTTGTAACGGGTTTGTTCATGCCGTTGATATCTGAGCACCTGAAAGTTGAATGGAAAAGGAAACTATAGAGGGGCATCCAAGTATTGGAACTAACAAATGAAATGTTATGGCATGGCATGAGGCAAATGTAAGGATAGGCTATGAAATGAGAAAATGATTATAAAATTAGTGATAATGTGAAAGATCGTGACAAAATGCATCTTCATTGATATTCATTTGAATGATAAAGAGCGAATGCAAGCTCTTACAAAAGAATTCTATTATATCTAAGGACACAATAGAGGGTTAACGTTTGAATATTACTCTGAAAACTTATAAACTACAAGAAGGTCCTCAGCAGTCCAATTGTTCAACATGAAATCGGGGGGACAAGGGCGTATCCTTGAGACGTCTTTACTTGCATCAGCCCCTTTGTTAATGACATTTATACTGACATTTTGAAGACCCCTTTCAATTAATAATAGCGTGCTTCGTGGATTATCTTGCCCGGGGTATGTTATGGGCTCCCATTCTAATTCTCGGCCTAAGGCTCTTGCAATCATTCTCTCCTAATCCTTCTTCCACTGTTTTCTTCTTTGACGCGCATCTGGTTGGAACCCTAAACCGTATCAAGCTTTGTGATGTACTGGCTTTAAAGCTCTGACTATCCCTTGCTAATATTTCCCTAAACCTTTTCTCGCTCAAGCTCCCCTTCCTACAGTCAGCTTGGTTCCCATTCTAGTATTTCTTGACAGCTTAGGCACTGGAATTCTGTTTCCCTCGGGAACGAATGTGGCGTTGACAAATTCGAGAGATCGAAAGGAATACTCCACTGCATCTTTGCTTACTTTAAGTACGATGCATCAGTAAAGATTGATGCGATAATGTCTTCTTCGCCCTCGATTGTGACCAAACAACCATCCATGATAAATTTTATTTTTTGGTGGAGGGATAACGGTACTGCTCCAACGGAATGGATCCAAGGTCTTTCCAAGAGACAATTGTATGATGGTGTAATGTCCATGACTTGAAATTCAACATCGTATATATAAGGGCCCACTTCCAGAGGGATCTCAATCTTTCCCATGACTTCTCGTCTTGTCCCATCGAATGCCCTTACTGTGGAATGACAAGGCCTTAGATAGGAAAGATCCATAAGAATCCTGGAAAACGTGGCTAAAGGCATGACATTGAGTGCCGACCCATTATCGATGAGCACGTTCGGTATTATGTAGCCCTTGCAGCGAGTCGTAATATGCAGTGCTTTCACTTAGCCTCTACCATTTGGCGGTATCTCATCATCACTAAAAGAGATGAAATTGTCCGCGTTCAGATTATTCACCCACCTATCAAGCTTCTCAACAGATATGTTATTTGCTACGTAAGCTTGATTTAACACCTTCAGCAAAGTGTTCCGGTGTGGCTCTAAATTTAACAGTAGAGATAAAATTGAGATTTATGTTGGTTGCTTATTCAATTGTTCCACCATATTGTATTCACTGTGTTTGATAAATTTCAAGAACTCTTGTGCTTCCTCCTCATCCACAGGCTTTTTAATTTCTTGCATGGGTGGAGTTTCCTGCTCAACTTCAGCCTCGTACATCACTACCTTTCCTTTTTGTTTCAAGTTACTATTTTTCTTTGCCGGTTCGACTTCTTTAGAATAACACCTCCCACTGCGAGTGAAATGACCTACTTCTCCAACACTTCTGGTTGCGACTTCAGGTTTTTCACCTTCAGGTGTGACGATGTTAACATCGTATTTCCATGGTACTGTTTTATCGTCCTTATAAGGGAAAGGAGAAGGTACTTCGATTATCACTTTTGGTTTCACTGGCTTCTTCTTCGCGTCGTAATAAATTATTAACGGTCGGTCGGCGCTATACGGGAAACCTGATGATTGATTATCAGAGGCGCATATTTCTCCTCTATCGGCCTTTTCGCCTTTATAAAAAATCCCAATTTCTTTATTATCCATCATATTTTGCAGTAATCTCCTGAACTCCTCGCAGGACTGAATGTCGTGCCCTTCAATACCATGGAATTCGCAAAAACTGTGACCTTTCGCATTTCTTCCTTTGAATACTCCGTTAAGATGACAGAGCAACCCTTTTTCGACTAGTACCTCCCAGATTTTCTGCAGAGGTGTTTTTATTTCAGAAACTCATCTTCTACTTTGCCGTTTGTCCTCCTCTCCCACTGCGCTCACATTCCCTTCAGTGTGGTTTGGGAATGGGTTCCCGGCCGTACCGCCAGTACTATCAAATCGTAAAATGCCCGCATTGATGAGTCCTTAAACTCTCCTTTTGAAGGCAAGACAGTTCTCCGTAGAATGCTCCTAGTTTCGAGCATTGTTTACACAACTGGCGTTAGGATCGTACCATTTCGGGTACGGGGGTTTCAAAGGTGCCATATAATGGGGAGATATCAATTGTTTCTCCAAAAGTTTTAGGTACAATTCCCCATACGACACAAGGATAGGAGTAAACTGCGGTCTCTTGGGATTAGGCCTTGCTGGTCTTGGTTTGTTTCTGGGCTAGCTTTGAATGGGTACAGCACTTTGTGGGAATGTGGCAATGGGTCTTTGGTTGTTCATGGCGTATACGGGGTAGGAAGGAGGTGGAGTTTGGTAGTAAGGGTTTTGGAGAGCAAAATAGACGTTTGGGGATGAGTGATATCGCGATCGTGGTTGGTTTGAGTATGGGTTTGGAGTATAGCGGCTTCCAGTTCCCACCATATGGGTTTCTGGCTCTCTTTTCTTTATAGGTGCTACCCTTTTTAAACTTTCTGAACCTTCCATCCTCCCACTTTTGATGGCATTCTCAATAAGTTCTCTGGATATTACGATATCTGAAAAATCCTTCGTAATACTTCCCACCAACTTGTCATAGAATGGTGCTCTTAGAGTATTAATGAAAAGGACCATTATCTCAGTCTTAGTCAGTAGAGGCTCCACTTGGGCTGAGATATCTCTCCACCTTTGAGCTTATTGCCTGAAGGTCTCCGTTGGTTTCTTCTCCATCATTTGCAGAGTCATTCGGTCAGTCACCATATCGGATACGTGTTTGCACTGTTTATAGAACGCTGATGCTAAATCCTTCTATGATCGGATCATTTCTCTATTGAGCTGATTATACTATCGAAGAGCTGATCCGACTAAGCTATCCTGAAAGCAGTGTATGAGTAGCTTATCTTCATTCACATAGCTGGTCATCTTTCGGCAAAACATGATGAGATGCGCTTTTGGGCATCTTGTCCCATCGTACTTTTCAAAATCTGGTACTTTAAACTTTGGAGACAAAACTAAATCGGGTACCAAACTGAGCTCTTTAGCACTCAGTGCAGAGAAGACTTCAGTGCCTTCTATCGCCTTGAGCCTTTCCTCTAGGCTCCTATATTTCTCCTTTACATTGTGATCATCTAATTTCAACCTGGCTATCTCTGCTGGTTCGTCCAAATCTGGAATGAGTGGATCAGCAGGACTAGCCCCCGGGTTTGATACAAACATTCCTTGCCCTAAATGAGCAGGTGGCACCGGCCGTTGCTCTAGGACTGTGGGTTCTCCTTGGGTGTATCCTCTTTGTGTTGCGTGGGCGTGCGGCAGAGTGAATCCTGGGGGATAGAGCGGGTCTTGATTGTGATTAACTCTTGACCGAGGTTCTTTGACGTCAGGGCTCTGCACGGGTCCCTTTCCTTTTACCAGAGCCGATATTATTTCCATCATCTTGGCCATTTGGTCCCTTTGTTCGAGCGATTCTTCTCGAGATCTCACCATCAGATCTCTGGTTTCTTGTTGTGACTTTGCCAACTGTTCCTGTAATTCCCTTTGTATTCTTTCCATCCTCTCAATCATTTCACTAAATTCAGCCTCCATCACTCTAACTTGTCGACGCGTCCTATATGAGTGACGTGATTCCAGGCTTGTGGTATTACAACTGCGAGTTATATGTTTTAACCTCAGTGAATGATTATGAGATATGCAATGAATGAATGAATGCATAAATGTCAAATGAATGTTAGTCATGAATGAATATGCAAGAATTTAGTGTTGATTTCAAGACGGCCCCTATTTAGGCATTTCATTTATCAAAAAAACCTATTACAAAACATTTTGCCATTTTCGATTCAGCCATTACACAAACTTCCTAGCTATATCACCATATTTCTTTACTCGTGCTAAGAATTCTGATATGTTTGATCTTTGACTTGGAGGGAATTGGCACATGAAAATTTTAGCTTCTTCCGATAGTTATATCACATGCAAGGCTACCCCACGAATTTCATTGATCAAATAGCTAAGTTGCATTTCTTTTTCTTGGAGGCCCTCTTTGTAAGCACGAATGCCTCTATCATATTGACTATTGTTTTCTTCCAAAGCCTCCAAGAGAGTATCTAGCTGTTGTTGACGATCTTGCAGCATGTCTTCTAAATCTCGTATCCTCTCTTCTAGTTCTTGACATTTAGATCGACTAATTATTACCTCGACAGACACAGCTTCATATTCGGCGTTTTTCTTTCTTAACTCCATCATAGCCCGCGCGGCCTTTTCTTCTTCTTTCTTCGCTTTTCCTTTCCAAAATTCCATTCCTCCTCTGATATTGTTTAATTCTTCCTTCCATTCTGCCGACGACTTACCTAACCCACTGTTCTTTATTGTGCCTCTTAACTTTTTATTTTCCTGATGGAGGTCCCTTAAGTCATTTCTTATGACTTCAGCTTCTTTTTGCACTTTCTCAGTTCTGGATCTTTAAATCTGAATGTCAATCTTCAGTTGGTAGTTTTCCTCTTGAAGAGCACTAAGGTCCCGAGACATCTTGGCCTTTTCTCGTTCAAATTCTTGTCTTGTTATTTCTAGCTCAGACGGTATTTCCTCCGAGAAAGAATTCCGGACGGTGAAGTTTGTTGACGAGATTTGCTGAATGTTCACCCGTTGCTTCTTCCATATATTGTAATCTTGGGTGATGGTATCAGCGTATAGAGCTAATTCCATGAGATGAATTCTCTTCCAAGACTTTGCGGTATCTCGGACCTTCTTCATATATCCCTCACCCGTAAAAGCAAACTCGGACTGTGCTAATCCTCCGGTGGCGGGTATGAATTGTCGTGAAAAAAGTTACCTTTGGACCATTAACGGAGCGTATCCAACTCTTCCCCATATCCCTAGTAGTGACACCCAATCTTGATTTCTGACTTTGTATAACAGAACTAACGGGCGTATCCATGGTGCTCTCCAGGTTACATCTTCAGCTCGAAGGTTTTGAAAGACTGAAACCCAATGCTCTTCGGTGACATCTTTTGGCCATTCTCTCTCAAGATAGGCTTCCAACGGGGCGAAGGTTTTTGAAAACATGTGGTACAGTGTGCGCTCTACTTTTCAAAAATGGCTCAAGATCCAAATATTAAGTAATTGCGCACATCTGATAAAGCGTCCTTCACCTTTTCTCCTACAGATGCTTAGTGATCTGAAGGTTTCGGCCAAGATAGTTGGGACAGGGTTGATTCCTTATTTTACCCTTTCAAAAAAATCCACTACTGCAACTTTTATATGTCCAAGAACTTTTAGGAAAACGATCAGACCGTAAATGGCCAAAGCGAACAGATTTACCTTCTTCAACATGTCGGGGTGGTTTAGAACCAAATCTCGCAAGGAAAACCATGGAATACAGCTGGTTTCATTCTTCTTCTTTATCTGTTTTTCAGCCCATGTGTCGGCCATGTCTGTCAATCTCATTAACTTTTTCTTGAAGGTCATCGACTTAGGCTCTTTCACATATATTTTGTAGAATTGCACATTATCGATACGAAACAAAGCAGCGTATTCTTCTATAGTAGGGGTCATGTCTTCTTGATTGAAGGTGAAACACTGGTAAGCTGGATCCCAGAATCTGACCACAGCTTGAATCAATCGTTCGTCAATATTGATGGCAATCAGGTAGGCTACATCCCCGTATCTTTTAGTGAAGATTCCCCTAGTGTCCGAGTCCCACTGATTCCAGATTCGAACCAAGTCTTCCAGATTATTCTGATGAACATTCACAATTACGTGCTCGGGTAGATTAGAAACACATCCTTCCATTAAACTATCCCTTTTTTCTTTCTGGGTTTTCAAAGACCAATCCCGGACCACGGCATTTTTCTCGGTTGTTTGTATAATCAACTCTTCCATCAGAAACCCGTTTTTTGGCAACTGATCTCTAGTCAACACTTTTCTAATATGATGCCTATAATGCATGATGAAAAATAAAGCAAAGATGAACAACCCTGGTTAGTATTCAAATATAGGCAGAAAAATCATGGAAAATTTATCACATTACGCTACCCGATCTAGTTTATTAAACCAACCCAATCCCCTTGCATACAAAGTGAAAGTGCAAAAGGTAAGAGGCGTTTCTCCCATGTAATTATTTTGGTGACTACTAAACGAGCGAAGGTTCGGCATGGCTCTAGTTAGGGGGCTCGTACGGTTCACTATATGCGGTTTTGGTTCTAGGTGGGTACTCGAATTGTTTGTACTGTCATCTACTAAGATTAGTACAGAGCCTCGGTCATGGCCCATCATAGGCTTACGAGATCAATTCGAGGGATTACATTTACTTATGCCTATGCGGAGAGACAAGTTACTCACGAAAGCATAAGTCATACGTAACCCGAAAGTATTCACTAGCCTGTACGGAGGGACGAGTTAACTTACGAAGGCATAGCGTTTACTTTCACTTAAACGGACAGAGCCCGGGTATAGAGCTCATGCTATGCAAAGATGCACGTGCACGGTGTGTGGGGAAAAATACACAAACCTTTCGTTTTATTTAAAAGAAACTACAAAACTAAAACCATAAAACTTAAAGCTGAAAAACAAAAAGGACAAAACGAGTTAGAAAAATATTTACAATATGATGCGAATGCATGACCTTTTGAAAACAAAAAATTTGAGGATCACGACTAGATGTTAATTTGAACAAGGAACTTTGAAAATTTTGACAACGCAAGTTTAATTCCAAACACGACTCTCAAAAAGGAACCCCAGTGGAGTCGCCAGGTGTAGCGACGTAAAAATTTCTTCTGGTCACTAATTGAGGCGATTATTTGAAAGTTTGAAAATTTGGAAATCAACTTTCGATTCTTTAAAAAGGGGAGTCGCCACCGATCCTTTTTCCTAGGTGTGATCGGACACCTAATAAATCCTCTTCTTTTAAAAGAAAATTCATTTTTTAAACAAAAAGAAGGCCGAGTTTAGGTCTACGTCAAAAGCTAGAGAAAAAATAGGGTTCGGGAGTCAGTTACGCACGAGGAAGGTATTAGCACCCTCACGACGCCCAAAATTGGTATCACGTTAAACATGTGTTGTCTTAATTTTCAAAAATACGAGTTCAATGTAGCATTTAATCGTGATCTGATTAAAACACGAGAGATTTTAATTTTTTTGGTGTTTGAGAAGGACATACCGTTTTAACACGAGTCGATTGATGTTCACCCAACATAGCAATGAAATCGATGACTTAATGTTAAATCGGTACGTTGCCTTGCTTATTGAAATTGATTAAAAAGTAGGAGTAAAACATTATTATAATAAGAATTCGTAAACAATGCAAACAATGATGCAATTAATAATAAAAATATTAAAAACTGAGAATATTAAAACAACAATAGCAATATTTACAAGAAAATAAAAATAATGTACTACTAATATATTAAGAAAAATAATGTATTTATAATAATAATAGAAAATAACAATATATACATAAAATATATATACTTATATATATATACATGTTAATAATGATGAAAAGAATAATAATTATACTAATAATAGTGGTAATGGTGATGATCAAGGAGTAATAAAGTAAGTATAAGTATGTACAAAACAAATATATATATATATATATATATATATATATATGTACATAATAATATTAAAATAAAATAATAAGCAACAATATTGAAAATAATAAGTATAAATATAATGATATATATAAAAAGTATATTATATACACGTATAATAAAATATATACTAATATTAATAATAAATATAATAGGGGTAAAAATAGATATAATAATAATACGTACATAATATGGTATTAAAAATTATATTATATATATATATATATAACATAGTATTTGTATACGTATATAAGATGATATAAAAATACATACATAGAATAATATAAGAAATATATGTAACTAATAACATTAAAATTCATACATAATATATAAAATATATATATTAGAAATGATAATAATATAAAAAAACTATTCATACGCTATATAAATACATACATATATATATAAATGATAATGATGTTAGAAATATACAATGATATTAGAAATATGCATAAAATAGTATAAAAGATGTATAATTAATATTGTTAAAATATATACATAATAATATATATAAAATACAATATGGAAAACATATATACATAATATATACTGAAAAATATATAGACATATATAATATAATATTAAAATATTTACATAATACATAAACACTAGGAATAAAAACGACTAGTAATAATGCTACATAAGTATATATATAAATATATTAAAAACATATACATATATAAAAAATTATACACTAATATATAGTAATCATGATAATAATAATATTAAAATATAAAAAGCAAATATAATAAAGATATTAAAATAACGTAATAAAGTAACACCATATATAAACATGTATATACATATACGTACATAAAAAGTATACATAATAATAGTAATAATAATAATAATAATAATAATAATAATAATATTATTATTATTATTATTATTATTATTATTATTATTATAATAAAAATAATAGTGATAATAATGCTATACATAACATGAATACTATTTAAAGCTGAATTAAATAGCAAAATAATATAAGATTCAGGATAAATATGAAAAATAAATAAAAAGGACTAAAATCGGATTAAAATCAAAGTTGTGGGGCGAATTTAAAATAAAAGATAAACAAGAGGATCCATTTGAAGGCGCGTGAGGTAGTGGGGGCCAAAAGGGCAATTTGCCCAAGCTTTTAAAACGTACAGCATTGAACGGGATTAAATTGTAAAGCGGGTCAAATTTCAGGGTTAAATTATTAAATAAATATAAGCTTGATTTAAAACGCCGAAAATGCGGAAGGGCCACGCGCGCAATTAGACCATTATACATGAAAACACGCGGATCCCGAGTGGGTTGGGTCGGGTCAACCCGATCTGGGGTAAAACGACGCCGTTTTGGGTGTTGAAGGCCAGCCCCAAAACGACGTCGTTTTGAGGGCCTTTAAAAGCCAAAAATCCTTTAAAATTTTCATTTTATCCGGGTTTTTTTTAAAAAAAAAAACAAAGGGGAAGGGGGATTTTTCTTTCTAGGGAACCCAGAAGCCGGCCAGGAGGGCCACCACGCTCTGTCGTAGCTACCTCAAAAAGGTAAATTTTTTTTCTTTTTTCGTTGTTTATATATATATATATGTCTATATTTGCTTACATATAAAAGAAAAGAAAAACAGATTTAAAACTTAAAAAAAGGAACGTCACCTCCTATTTCTCCTATTCCGATTCTTATATTCTGATATTCATTGCTTTGTGGTTAGATCTGTCTTTGATATATGAAATCTATTGCTTGGTATTGTAAAGGCCAAATCTATTGTCTTCATTCCTATCAAAAAAAAAAAACCTCTATTACACTGTCTTTTGATGGCTTTTATAGCCTTTTACAAATGCTTTCCCTTTTATTATTTTATGTTTGCTATCATTTCCTTTTAATTTTTTGCAGGTGCAGAGGGTGGTGCATGTGATGGGGCGGTGCTGCAGCGGGCAGGTGGCCGTATGGGACAAGGTGGCTGGGGTTTTTGGTTTTTGACAAAAGGTTGTGGGATAGTTAGTGGGTTAGGGTTTGTTTAATTTGGGCTGGTAGTTTAGGTTTTATTTGGGCTTGGGGATGGGTTAAATATTTGGGTTCTGTAATGGGTTTGGGTAGATTTAATTTAAATGGGTTTTGTAAAATGGGTTAAGGGGTTTGTTATTCTATAGGCCAAAATTGGCCTACAACACCAACCAAATCCAAATCCAAACCTAAACCTAAGCCTAAACCCAACCTAATAAAAATAAACTCGTTCCAAATTAAAATATAATATAAAGATAATAATATTAATAAAAATTAAATATTAATAAAAATTATTAAAATTAAATTTATTAGTAATGTTATTAATATTGCATAATAAATCATGTTATATCATTTGTGAAAGTATAACACTATGTATTATTAAATTAATTTATTATGTTATTATTATTTTTATATTATCGTTAAATTTAAATTTTATAGATTTTAATAATTATTAATTTCATCATTGTACATATATAGTTATAGTATTAAAACATTTTTTATTCAATTAATGTTTTTAAAATTTTACTTTATAATTTAACATAAAAATTTATTATTGATTATTTTTGCTATTAATAAAATTTTAATATAAATATGTAATGCTTATGAATCCCAACTTCATAAAATAAATAATTTTTATTTCAAGTAATATCATAAAATTAAATTAATTATTAATGTTTATTATGATTGTTCAATTATAAATTTGGGTTGTGTGTCAGATTTATCCCGGGTTGGGGTCAGATACTCAAGCTCGGTGTCGAAACCTTCCTTCTAACTTTGGAGACCATTCACAAAACGGGTTTGACCTTCTTTTTTAAAAAAAAAAATGAAAAAAATGGGAGTCGCCGCCAATCAGTTTAAGTGTGATTGAACCACCTTCAAACCACTTTTTGTTTGAAATCATTTGTTTTGGTCTACGAAATCAAGAAAACAGGTTCGGGAATCGGTTACGTACGAGAAAGGGTTAGCACCCTCGTAACGCCCAAAAAAAATTGGTACCAAATTAAATAACTTTCCGTCTTTAATACTAGAATTTTGAAAGTATAAAAAATATGATCCCTTTTGAAATTAAAATAGTTCAAGTTTTAAACCGAGATTTCTTCATTCCAAAAGAATACGAATATCACATCCAGCATGATAGGATACAATATTATAAAACTCTTGTAACTGAAATCACCTCGTAATTTATGAAATCGTTTAGAAGGATATTTTAGGCATTTAGACAAACAGGAACTCGCAACCCAGCTTATTAGGGCACTATTTCCCGAAGTCCTAAATACGAAAAACACTGCCTTTATTTAAAAACATTTCTTCATTTATGTTTTACCGATAATGCAATGAAAATAATATATTACAGGGTAAAATTAAACTATTATAATACATGTTTTGATACAAATATAGCATAGAATATACAATATAACATTCATGTTCCATGTGATTAAACATTAGCAACATAAATTTCATGCATTAATGTTTCATAGCAAATAAAGCAAATAAGGTATGCAAATATAAGTTACAAATACGACATAAATAATTTAATACCAAAATAATTTTAATAACAATAAATAATTCATGCAATAGGAGTATGTATATATAAACTTTCATAAAAATAAAAAAATAATGATAAAAACAAGAAAACAACACATTTGGGGTAATAAATGATAATGAACAAAAATAGAACATATTTAATACATATTTTGAAATAATAAAAATGATTTTATACTATTTTCTAGAATACAATACATATATAAAACATATTTAATTAATAAATTTATATAAATATAAATAATATATACACTATATAAAATAATATAATAATATATAATATAATAAAATAAATAGATCTCCAATATTTAATAATAAAGTGTATAAATATAACATATAATTTTAAATATAAAATAATAATATACAGTAAATAAATAATAAAATTTAAAATAAATAAATTTATAAGTGTAAGAGGACTGAAATTAAAAGCAATTGAAAACTCTGGGCTAATTAGAAAAATATAAAAAGAGTTTGGGCCTATTTGGAAAGCGCATTAAAATTGAGGGACTCACTGAGCAATTTGCCCTAATCCCAAAACGACACCGTTTCCCCAAATACAGTTTTAAAATCACTGTGAGGACCAAATTGAAACAAAATTAAAATATTAGGGCTAAATTAAAAAATAAAATAAAATAAAATTGAAAATACAGAAAACACGGAAGGATCAATCGAGCAATTTGCCCATTTTCCAAAAACACGCGGATCCTCCCCGGGTCACGGGTCAACACGCAGATCCTCAGCATTGATACGACGCCGTTTTAGAGCTTATTGTTTTAAGCTAGACGACGTCATTCTAATAAGGCTATATAAGCCAAATTTTAACTTAAAATTCATTTGAAACCCGGTTTTGAAAAAAAGAGAAAGAAATCCTCTGAAAGAGGATTTGGGGCCGACCTCGGAGCTCCGTCGAGCCTCCGTTCTCAGGCGCCCACGCGCCACCGCGAATGCCGCCACGTACGGCGATCGGAAGCTGGAAAATTTCCCGTTTCAACGCAGATTAGAAACGGTTCGTCTCCTTTTTTCCCCTTTTATGTTACCAGCATATATTTTGTAAAAAAAAAAAGTAAATGAAATATTCACCTCTGTATTCTTTGATAATCTGCCAATGTTTCTCTTGTTTTTATATATATCAACTGTTTGTATCTGTGTACATATCTCAAAAAACCGTCCCTTACAAATTAAAAAGAAAGGCTTTTATAGCCCTTTGTAAATGATTTACAATCTGGGAAAGAAATCTTTGATTTCTTTCCATATTTTGCTCCTATTTTCTGCTGTCATTCTTTCCATTTTGCAGATACCAGCGAGAACATCATGGCGGTGATCGCACTGTCGCTGATTCATACACCGATTGCAACGTGGCATAAGGCTGGAGTCACGGCGTCAGTGGAAACTGGAGCAACACGAGACGAAAAGGCACGACTCTTGGGATACTTGCGGCGCGAAATTTCTAGAAACCCTAGGGTTTCCAGATTCGGTTTAGGCATTGGGCCTCGCTAATTTGGGTCTCTTTGGGCCACTGTTTATTGGGTTTGGGTAGGCTTAGGATTGGGTGTAACGGGTCTGCTGGGTGTTTTGGGTATTGGGTTAAAAATGTGGGCTACCAGTATCTCTTGTAAATGGGCAATAAACAATGCTCAGTTTTGGGCTATGTATATAAGCTTTCAATTTGGACTTTGTAAAAGGACTTTTATTTCTTTTTATTTTTATTTTTTTATATTTATATTTTTTTACTTTATGGGCCCGGGCAGAAATGGGCTACTACACTCAGATTTTTATGGACTTGGGCTTTCTTGAGCTCAGGTTATGTCAGACTCAGATTTTCTTGAGTTCATATATGTTATGGGCTTGGGTTTTCTCGGACTTAGATCATTACAGGCTTAGATTGGAAGGACGAGCTTTCAAGCTTGGGCTTATTTTGCTTGCTTTATCTATTTGTATTTTGTATTTATTTGACTATATGTTGTTGTTACTTGGTATTTTACAATATTTGTATTTACAACTTCTAAACAAAATTCTATACATCTTCGTATTTAAATTATTTATATGTTGGTGTAAAAACCTATTTTCATATGGGTCAATTACATCATTAGTCACTAAATAGTAAATTTTCATTTTGGTCAATTAACTAACAAAAGTTACAAGTTGGTCATTGAACTATTTGAAATTCCCATTTAAGTCACTAAACTATTCAAAAGTTTTTATTTAAGTCACTAGGTTGTTAAGGTTTTTTTTTTCAAAAAAGAAGGTTCTGTTAATGAGCTCCAAGCGACGATTCGATGATCGATATAGTGGATTAGTACTCATCGACAAGTAGAAGAATATACCTTAGATCCAACTCAATCTGAAGGTCAGTGTTGAAGATTAAAGAAAAAGCTGTTTGAATTTTGATTTGCAGATTCGTAACGTCTAAAACTGTTTCATGAAAAAAAATTAAACTGTAGTAGAGAGGGGAAAGAGAGCTTTCAAAAGGTACAGCTAGTGCGAAGAGAAAGCTATATAGCATTGATTTTAACAACCTAGTAACTTAAATGAAAACTTTTGAATAGTTTAGTGACCAAATTGTAATTTTTTTAATTAAATGACCAAAACAAAAACTTACCCATAGTTTAGTGACCAATGGTTTAGTTTACCCTTTTTATATTCCAATCAACAAAAACGATGAGACAAATTCCTCCATTATTATAATTATTATTATTGTCTCATGCACGCAATTCATGAGCTGCATGCACCACCTTTCCATGCATGCAAGGCCACCGCCACCTCGATTATTACCCTATTGATCGTAAAATACCACCGTCCTCCTCCTCTTATCTTCACGGCTCCTCATCACTTATAGCCCGAACCTTCGTAAAAAAATTGTACGGGCACAGCAATCTCAGCCTGTTTGGTGTGTGCTTCCCTGTCTAATTATATTAATATTACTTCCTTTTTGTAAATATGTCCATCTCTCTCTCTCTGTGATCTGTTTTTTAGGTACAAGATAATAAGGAAGCACTACAAAAGATACACTGCAAGATTTAAGACAGAACCATCTGGATTTTCATGTACCAATTATCTCACCTTATCTAAGTCCAGGTGCCCCTATGTTTCGTATATAATTAATAGAAAAGATAAACTTTTTAAATAGAAGTGGGAACCTTTTCACGGTCTCTCTCTCTATATATATATATTAGGTGAATAAGGAAATAGTGGAAACCAGGCAGGCACCTTGGCTGGTTTAAACAAATAAAAAAAAAAAAGTTTTGAAATATTTGAAGTTTGTTGAATGTGCAAATGATCAATTGTTTTTTTTGCAGGATTTATAGAAATAAATCTTTGTGCTACGTTAATATTGTGAATGATTCAAGCTCACTAATAAAGATTAATTCACTTGAAAAATCATATCTTGAGTATTGAAACGGATCGGATAGATTATACTAACACCTTTGGATCAAGGATGTTGGATTGGGAAATATTATTTTGAAGGCTTATCTACCAACAATTCACCTTATTGTGGTCATTATTATATTATATTTAGTTATTTTAACTACTGTTTAAAAGAGATTGTGATTGACCTTTTAGTATACTAGCAAGTCTCGTAAATATATATATATATATATATATTGGAGAGACTCGTGTAGGTTGATGTACTGAATATTGAGAGCACTTATCAGTTCATTGAGGAACGTTATTTTTTCGAGTATATTTGAGAAAGTAAAACCTTTCGTTGTTAGTTTTACGAGCTAAGTTCTTAGAGGGAGGAGGAGTGTGGACTCTTCACTGGAGTGTGTTAGAACTCGGTTCACTTGTTGCATTTGTTTCAAAGATAATAGATTTATCCCATTGAATTAGACTCCACAAAATAGGGAAGCCGAACTGCGTAAACAATTTATTGTCCCCCATTTTATTGTGGTTATCACAGTCGATATGGCATATATGATCACTTCCATTGTCACTTCTCCTCATATTTTGTTTCTTGTAACTTTAGCAACTAGTTCAAGTCCACAATTATAATCATAATTATTAATATGGTTGTAAATTATTATATCAAAAATATTAAATAATATATATTCAAGTACAATGTAACAAGAAAACTACTTAAATAAACACATCGGCACTTCCAATTATTATACAACTTTTCATAATTGAAAAATCTTGAATAGACATAATCATTATTTAACCATCTAATGAACTTATCCCGAAATGATTGTCATTTAAATATGACCCAAGAAGAAGCTTAGGACAGCTTTGGCTCAAATATGCATAATGCCGGTATGAACTCAAACCCCTTAAGGCTCACAAGATCACCAACTAGCGTAGCAAGGTCAAATGGCGCAAAAAGGATTCATCTCCCTATAACATAAGAAGCATCTATACAACTCAGCATACTTGCATAAGGAATGCGCTAATAACGTACCTAAACAAATAGGAGACATCACGTTAACCAACTGATAGATCTAGGCAACAAACATACAAGCTCAAGAATCAACTGCAAATTCCAAACATTGACCTCATTTCCGGTATGATTTCTCTCTGTTTTATATTTGATCCATGATCATCTTCAACCTCACACCCTGCTGAAACATTGACTTGAGCTTCAGAGTGTACACAAGCTTCGGCACCTCTTAATTTCTTTTGTCTTGTAGGCAACCTAACTACACAACCCGATCCGTTGCTCAACCCAACGCACCACAGAGAAACATCAACAAGATCAAATCATTTGAACATAATAATTTTTAATAGTCCATTGAACTAATGCCGAAATAATTGTCATTGAAATTTAGATAAAATCATTTGAACAAACAAAATGTGCCAACATTTATACTTGAAAACATACTTTTATAAGAAATTCAACATGTTTTATTTACGGGACATATGTAACTATTGTCCTGAACTGTTCCAAGTGAGAGCTGTTTAATCAAATGGGACCATTAAGTGAGACTCGATTGTGGAAGGGAAGTGGTTTCTTTTCCTCCAATAATTGGAGGCTTCGGCTACTTAGTTTAATTGAGTTTAAGGACCTAATAATGGGTTGAATCTAGTGATACCTTTCTTTACACATATGAAAGAGCCAGAGATATATAGAGGTTTCATAGCTTGAAAGCATGTGTTGGATGTCCCCATTAAAAATCCAAGTCCCATATCTTCAACTCAAAGCACTTCGGTGGATTCCAACTCCTCTTCAACCATGGGTTCCCCCTTTCACCTAGTGGCCATCCTTTTCACCACCTAACCTTATAACCCATTATTAAAATTTAAAAAAAAAAGCCCCCCAAAAAAACTTTAAGATTCTTTTTTAATCTTTTGAGGTGGGCTATCTCAAAATCCAACTGTCCAATGGTGTAGCTCTATGCTTCTGTTTGTGAGCAATGATCTTCTTACCCCACTCTTTCAGTCCCTAATATCTTAAACGTGCAATGATTTCTTGTCCTTTTCTTTAATGTGTTTTTAAGGATCATTTATTTGGTCTATCACCCAATTAGCCTATGTTTCTGCTTTAAAAGCAAAAGCTTGCTCCTTTAACCTGTACTTTAATATCTGGTTTAAGATATAATAATCAATGTGAAATCTATTTTATTCTTCTCTCTTGTACCCTCTAATGGTGCCAATTCTCTTTTCTCTCCCTTTTTTATTTTTCTTACCACCCTTATCCGAGACTAGGGTTTTAAAATATATAATATTCATGAAAGATGGCTGCAATATTTTTATATTATGGAGGGTTAGAAGATATAGATGAAAATATATGTTAATTAATTTGTTTTAAACATAATTTTTTTGTTAGGTAAATGGAGTTTTGATTTAACGGTAAAGTTGATGTCTTGAAAATTTTGAGTGTTCAAAATCGAATCTCATTTAAGAATCCCAAATTAAAAGGGTTTCAATTCGCCTCCTCCTTATAAGGGGGATTATTTTCAAGGTAAGACGAGTTGATTTTTTTATTGTTCGTATCAGGTTGAGGTTAGGTTTAAGTAAAATTTCCTTTGGACTATCCCGATATATTTAAGAAAATATCTCTCTTTTATATTTATAACCATTTTTATGTTTTAAATTATAATTTTTTAATTCTATAAGAATTTATATGATATATTTTTAATTTTATAAACATTTGTATAAATATTTCATTATAAGCTTTTAATTTTAAGAGTTGAGGCAGAAGGTATAAAAATCAGATTGGATTAAGGTAAGCAAAACCCTTCTTCAATATCATCCCTAGCTCCCACTAGTGTAAACCATGAGTGGGTGAGATCGTTTAAGTTGGTCAATGCTTGTAATGATTGATCAGATTTGATTAAGGTGAGCAAAACCCTTCTTCAATATCGTCCCTAGCTCCCACCAGCGTAAATCATGAGTGGGTGAGATCGTTTAAGTTGGTCAATACTTGTAATGATTGATTGTGATGTTAGTTTTAAATTCATTTTTATTAGAATATAAATACTTATTGAGAATAATTTCAAGATATGATTATTTGTATGAAAATGTAGATAAAATTAGTAGTCCTCATTTGGAATCTGTTGTTGATAGAAAATAGGTAAAGAAGATAGATATATTGGTGAGGATGAAGATGAGAATGATTCTGCTTAGGGTTAGTGAGTTGAAACAAGAAGGTATCACCAACTTTTTCTTCATCAAAGTTTTGTTTGTTTGTGATCATTTAACCATTCTTGTACGTATTAAGTGAGAAATGAGATGAATGATTGCAAGGTGAGTGCAATGAGTACAATTTTGTCACAAATTGCATTTGGAAACCTTTTAGAACTACCATTCTTATTTGGTTTTTATGTTAGAAGAGAAATTATGTATCTTGTGGTTGGAAAAATTCATAAAGAAGATCATAATTATGTTGAATCCCCATAACTAAAAAATGATTATATAAATTAGTTGACCAAAGTTCTAAAATTATTTAGATACGGAAATAAAACACTGTTTTTGTAATATTATTCATCATTATGTTTGAAAATCTATCTATCTATTTATATTTGTTTACAAGTTAAAAAAGCTTTTAAAAGAATACGAAAAAATTAATTTATACTCCTATATTAAATTCACATTCAATTAAGTGACTGCCGTTAATAGAAAAAATTCCTTTGTTAACGGTTTTTGTCAAAAAGATAAAATTATTAAAAATTTAAAATATTTTAGAATTTATTAAAAGTAATATAAACTTATAAATATTATAAAAAAATTTAATAAATATAACAAATTATAAAAATTTTATAAAATTAATAAAAAATATTTATAATTTTATAAAAATGTATACAAATTCTTAAAAGCTTATAAAAATCATAAAAAATATTTAAATTGACATAAATTTATAAAAGAATAATAAAAACTTAAATTGGACCGAATCAGTCGGTCGGACTAGTTAGATCAAAATCAACAAGGATATCAGTCCAGAGAAAACCATTAGATTGGTTGACCTGCAAGTCTGGCGGTTGAACCAATTTGTTTTAATTCTTTTATGTTTTATTTAATTAAACTATACTGACCAATCGAACTAGCAAATCCGTGGCCTGATCGGTTCAACCATTGGTCTAACTATACAAAAAATACTTGCCTTTGAATTTTTTTCTTAATTTTATAAATTTTCATTATCCAAATATTAGCATATATCAGTATGAAATATTCTAACCAAGGTTTTTAGAATCAGATTAATGGTCAAACCGGTCAAGCCACCGATTTTTCAGTTCGGCCAGCACATACAGTTTAATTAAATAGAATATTAAAAATAAAAAAAAATCAATTCAACCTCTTAGCTCCCAGGTCAATTAATCTATTGGTCTTCTTCAGACAGATAGCCTTGCCGGTTTCGATCTAACTGGCCTGACCGATTTATTCGGTCCAATTCATGTTTTTATAATTTTATATAAATTTTTATAATTTTTATAATTTTCAATATTTTTTATGATTTTTTTATATGTTTTCATAAAATTTTAAAAATTTTAAATATATTCTATGAATTTTATAATTTTTTAAAATTTATTTTTATAATATTTATAAGTTTTTATTAATTTATTAATATTCTTAATTTGTAATAGTTTCAATTTTTTTATGATTTTTTAATCATTTTCTATGAGAAAATATTAGATTAAACTAGAAGTTGCCATGTGTCACCAACTGGTTGGTCCGTTGGTTTTTTAAACGGTCAACGTGGTCAATGACGGAGCCGATAACAAAAAGACTTAGGCAATTTCTTAAGGGCTTTTTTTTTATTACATATAAGCCTATTATATTTAAGTTTTTGAATAAGTGTCACCAGTCAATCAAACATCAATTCAATTAAAAAATGACTAAAAAAATTATATTTAGAAGGTAACAAATACTATTATGAATATATTTTTGTCTTTTTATAATTTTATATAAAATTTAATAAAAAAATTGTTGAGGCTAGGTCTATTGAATGAGTTGAGTGGCACTCAGTAGTGCCCACTGCAAACTGTCACTAAGGTAGTGAAAATACTTGCTATATTTAAGTTGGCAATTTCATGAAAAAAATATTTGGACCTATTAATGGGCTGTTATATTGAAGATATTGTGGTCCGTCTATGGAAACCAATCATTGACTACTGAAGATTGGATTAGATTTGAGTGAATTAATTCAACTGTTGGAATGTAGAGATTCGATCGAGATTGTGTTACTAATTTTGGAGAGCCTATCTTTGATTAATTGTGCTTTGAATGTGTATGTTGTAATAGTTATTTTCAAGGAGTTACTTTGTATTCACTTAGTTTCTATATTAACGAGCCGAATTTGATATATGTTTTAAGGCTTGTTTAGGTTATGTATGAGAGTTTATTGAGAGCACTCTAATCTATTTATTAAGGAATTATTTTTTTGAAACAGTGCAATCTGAATTGTAAACATTGAGTATTTATTGCCCAAGTTCTTAAGGGAGGATTTTGTAACATCTCGGTTTTAGCTGAATCGGAACAGTGGTTTCAGAACCACAAATCTGAGGTCAAAAAATTATTTTAATATTATTTTTGGTGTTTACAGCATGTGAATATATGTGTGTGAAAATTTCGTGAGCTAATTTTATCGTTTAATAGCTCAATTTGAGAAAAAGGACTTAATCGCGTAAATTGCAAAAGTTACATTCTATATGTTAAAAGTGCTTAATTGCCATGGCTTATTAAATGTGAGACCCTTATGATGTAATTAGACCATGATTAGTGGAATTTGACATCAATGGGCATTAAATGGATGATATTAAATGTTTTATAACAAGGTTAATTTAGTAATTTGGTTAATAAGATTATAATAAATAAAACAAACAAATTCAATGTGTTTGTTATCTTCTTGCTGCTGAATTTTGAAGAGAAGAAAAGCTTTTATTTAGGATTTCATTCGACTATGCTATGTTGATCAATTAAGGTATGGTTTTTGTCCCGTTTTTGATAATTTTTACGTTTTTGTGATTGTTGCTTCGTGTTCTATCTAGCCCATGCCTCAATTTTTGAAAGTGTTGATGATTTTGAAAGCTGAAATTGATGAATTCATGTGTTTTTGGATGTTTGATGATGAAATATGAAAGCTTGATGATAGATATTAAAGTTTTGTTAAGTGATTTTTGACAAAAATGTCAAATAGGGATTTAATTGTGAAAAGTGTAAATTGAAGGCTTAAAATGTGAAATAAATGTGAAATATGGGCTTCTAGGGACCTATAGAGAATTCGGCTAATCATGGGTCTTATTAAATTTTGTGTAATTTGTGTTTTTGTGAAATAGGGACTAAATTGAATAAATATGGAAATTTAGGGGCTAAAGTGAAAAATGCCCAAATATGTGTTTTTGGACTAAATTGAATGTTTTGATGAATAAAAGAGTTAATTTTGAATGTATATAGATCAAGAACAAAAGAAATCGGATTTAGGGCTAGTTTGGCAATGCTTTTGAAAAGTGCTTTTGAGAAGTGCTGTGGAAAAGTGCTTTTGAGAAGTGCTTTTGAAAAGTTTGGTTTAAAATTTGAGTGTTTAGTATTGCTGTCAAAAAGTGCTTTTGAGAAATAAAATGTCCATTTTAGACATGTTATTATCAAGTAACAAATATGCATTTAAATAATATTTAAATTAGTTAATATTATTATATTTTAGTAAGAATATAAAAAATTTATTAAAACTTCTTGTTAATATTTTAATATATAAAATATAAATTTTAAATATTTTAAGCAATAAATATTAATTATTTATAAAATTTAATTAGAATATATAAACTATATTTTAAATATTTAAATATAACTATTAAATATTTGTAATTAGTATTTTAAAAAATATTTTTTATTTTTAATTAATGATTTTAACATATTTGTAATTAAGTATCAAGAAAAAAAACGGAAAGTACTATGTTATTGGAGGGGTGAAAAAGTAATTAATCACTAAAAGTGCTTTTGGGAGAGGAAAAGCTAAAAATTTTAGCTTCTCCTTTTGATGCTTTTGAAAAGTACTTGTGAAAAGCTAAAAATTTCAATAAAAGCAACATTGTTGCTCGCATGCTTTTCTTCCAAAAGTACTTTTGGAGCCAGAAGTGCTTTTGAAAAGCAATGCAGAACTGGCCCTTAGATTGAGGGAAATCGAAAGTTATCGAATAGTCGATCCTGTTCCTCTATTCCGACTACGAGGTAAGTTCATATGCAAATAAATGTATTTAAATTGAATTACATGTGTTTACTTGTCATAAAAATGTTATAAATGTTGAACAAGCACTTATGAGCAAGAATCGACAGAGTTACGATATCCGAAAGTCTCGTATGAACCTTAGGAATAGAATAGGATACGAATGTCATGACATTAGGTTATCGAGATGTGATTACATGTAAGACCATGTCTGGGACATTGGCATTGTTTTGAGATTACGTGTAAGACCATGTCTGGGACATTGGCATCGTTAATCGATTTCGTGTAAGACCTTGTCTGAGACAGTGGCATCGGTATGTAATAACATGTAAGACCATATATGGGATATGGCTTTGTACGAGCTTATGTGATTTCTGAGTATCCTTAATGATTCCAAACAGTTCAACGGGAAAAGTCAAGTCGAGAAAGAATATATAAATGAGCTAAATGACTCAGGAACGTACGAAATTCATACGAGTATTGAAAAAGGGAAATATTTGATGAACTCGATTAAGACATTGAATATACATTCAATAAGAAAGGTTTGTGAAATTGAATGTGATTAGCTATGTTTAGCATACTTGAATTGATATGCAAATATTCATGTGATGACTTTATTTGTATATGGCTTACTAAGCTTTTAAAGCTTACTTTTTCTGTTCTTTCCCTGTTTTATAGATTATCGAAGCTAGCTCAGACATCGGGGATCATCGGGAACCATCATCACACTATTGACTACTTGTTGATATTTTTGGATGCTTGTAAATTTGGTATATAGCATGTATAGGCTAGTGAGTTGATGATATGTTTTATGGTTTCATATAGCCATGAGATTGGGCTTACTTTTGTTGGAAATGTTGGTTTGTATTTGGCCATTTAAGTTGGCTTAAAATTATGTTTTGGATAAGTGTTACATGTGATGTATATAATGTCTTATGTTTTGGCATTGTTTGCCATGGTTTTTGATATGACTAAATGGTTACTCATTTGGTTAGTTATAAATGTTTGAGGAATGGTAGTTTATAGATGATGAATTGATATGTTTGAGAGGCATGATTTAGTTGATGATAAGGTGATGAAAATACATTTAGAAGTTATGTGAATTTGGTGATTTTGGCATAATGTTTTGGTATGTTTTGAATATGGAATTGAGTAGTTGAAATGGTTGAAGTTAGATGGCATAATATGTGTATGAATTGGCATGTTTTGGCTGCCTATATATGTGTTGAAATGGTACCAATTTGGTTACTTTGTGTGCATGAGAAAAGGGTGGCAAATTGGCTTTACAAATGACCTATTTTTGTCCACACGGGCAGAGACACTGCCGTGTGTCCCCTGGGGTACCCTTTTGAATTAAGTCAGTATACCCTACAGGTTTGGCACAGCCTAGACACATGGGCGTGTCTACTAGCCGTGTGTGACACACGGGCTGGCACATGGGCGTATGGTCGGCCGTGTGACCCAAGTTAGTAACCCTTCTAGTTTTCCCACGGCCAAGGCACACGGGCGTGTCTTCGGGTGTGTGGTGCAAGTCAGTATGTATGCCCTGTTTTCACACGGGCGTGTCTAGTGGCTGTGTAAGACACAGGGCCTGCTCACACGGGCGTGTGACCCTTATATGTTTGAAATTTTCTAAGTTTCTCAAAGTTTGCAAATGTTATCAGTTTAGTCTCTAATCACTTTTAAGTATGATTTAAGGTCTCGTAAGACCTTATAAGGGACAATGTGGATGACTTAAATGGATATTGATTATGAATGCATAAATGTATATGAATGATGTGTATTATCTGGTAATGCCTCGTAACCCTATTCCGGCGACGGATACGGGTTAGGGGTGTTACAGATTTGGAGGCGAGTGTTCTAGTTTATAGGTACAAAAGTATGATCTCTATACTTGGGGAGTAATGGAGTGTAAATCGTTGTTGTATTTATGATTAAAAATAGTGGAATTAATCACTGAGCTAGGCTCCACAGACGTAGGAAAACCAATTGCATAAACAAATCATTAGTGTTATTTTGTTTTGTTTGCACAATTTTTCAGCAGTGCCAAGTTGTAGTGGTTATTGCAGTCAAGTACTTATACGAACTATTTTCGTATTAAGCAAAAAATAACTATAGGTAGCAACAATTCCCAATGTCATCAATACATTGGCTATGGTCATATTTAGACTAAGTGTGCTAATACTCTTAAGAAGATAAAAAAAGTTTTATGTCCTACATAGAGTGATGAAGACACTTCTAGCAATTTTGGATCTAATGAGGACAAAGTGAACAATTATGTAATATTTGCTTCGAGTATGGTATATGGTTCTAAGGTTGAGATAGATGATAAATCTTATGATGGTTCTGAAAGAGAGTTTCTAAACACATACAAAACTATGCTAGGAAAATGTGAACATGTATTGTAACAGCCCGATTTTAGGGGTGTCAAAAATAATGGTTTCAAAACCACAATTCTAATGTGTGAGTTAGTAAATGTTATTTATTTAATAGTTACGAAGTTATATGTGTATCATATTAAAGTGTGGTCCAGTAATTTTTTTTCGTTTGGCTAGTTAATTAAGGAAAAATGACTAAATTGTAAAATACATAAAACTTTATCTCTATTGATTTCTATTAACTAAAATGCTTGATTAAAGTTTTTTAATGGTTTTAAATGGTAAATATATCATTTTTATTTTGTTTGGATGATTAGTATGTTTCTTTAGTTAAAATGTGATTTATTTTATAATATAAAATATTATTATAATGTATAATAGTTAAAATAAGAAAAACAAAAGCTAAGAACATTTTCTTTTTTATTTTTGGTTCATCTTCTTCTCACGAAACAAAAGGGGGAACTAGGGCTTGGTTTCAAACTTTTTATCCTTGATTAGTAAGTCAACTCTAGTCTGTTTCTTGTAATTTTTATGTTTTTAAAATCCCGACAACTTGATTTAGCTAACCCGAGGACTATTTCACGAGACTGTTAAAGTTTTTTTAAGTTACTATTGATGTTTTCTTGAAGCTTTTGTGGCTATTTGGTTAGTTTTGAAGCTTAGATATGTAAATGGATTAGTTTGTAAAGTAAAAGTTGTTAGTTTTAAACTTAGGGACTAAAATGTAATAAGTTCAAAATGTGTATGAATATTCTAAATTTTTGTGTTCTATTGGACTTTTGGAGGATGAAATTGAGATTGATTTTGAAATCGAAGCTCAAATGTGTAAATTATAACATTTTTAATTTTATGGACTAAATTGAAATAAATGCAAAACTTAGAGAATTGTTTTATAAATGAAATTACAACAATTGGAGGATGTACAAGGAAAAGAGAAAATTTTCAACTAGTCCTTGTTAGCTCAACCGCTACTGTGAAATTAGGTAAGTTCATACGATGTAAGTTAAATTGCGTAGGCTAATGTGTTATATTTGATTTGCCAATATTGGTTGTTGGTGAATTGGAATTGTGTATAATGTGAGATAAATCCCAGTGAAATTACTAAAAGTCTTGTATACGAGGTTATGAATTTTTGCCAAGGTTCGGAGTTCCTGGATATGTTGCGGACTCAAGAATACATGAATATTAAGCCCTGGCAAGGCTATTTATCGTGTAGGTTCAACCTTAACGGGTAATCGGGCACTATTATTTTCACCTGTGTATAGAGTTCTTTTACAAAGTTTCGTCGGGTAAAATTGTGAATGAAGTTTTGGAGACATTCTATTTGAGGTTGGCTAAGTAATGAATATGTTATGGTTGTGAGATTCAAGTTAAATTGAAAAGAAAATAAGTTGACAGGTAAATTTGATATACAAAATGAATTGTGTATGTGTTAAATGATTGAGGTAAGTAAATGTTTAATTGTATGAAATTATCAAGTATTTTATATACTTACCCGTGTTACTACTTTTCTGTAGATTTGGACGTCTAGAACTTTTCGATTGGGTTAGCGAGAAGGTCACACCTACCGTCTCTTGTTTTGGTAGACTTTTGATGTTTTGAAATTGGTCACTTGTGGCATGTATATAGGATGGATAGTCTTTGCAAATAGTGATCATGTTTTGGCATTTTGGTTGTGTATAAACTTATATATGTAATCTTGTGATGTTAAGTGATTGGTACCAAATTTATACTTAGTAGATTGATGATAATAGCGAAGGACTTTGGTGTGTTAGGCAAATGTTATATTTGGTGTAATTGAATTATGGTTTAAAATGGTTAAATGCATTGGTAAATATGATATGTTTTGCTAGATGAAATAGGTACTTAAGTTTTAAACCATTTGATGAACTTTGCCAATTGATATTTTAGTTATAGAAATGATGGTGGCACATGTATGTTTAGGTATGAATAACTTGGCATGTGTAACACCCCTAACTTGAGTCCGTCGCCAGAACAAGGTTACAAAGCATTACCGGAGTTTATAGAACAAATAGACAAAAATTTCAAACATTTCACATCACATAATATAATTGTCAGAAAGCAATCACAATTAAACATATTGCCCCTTATACGAGCCCTCGAGGCTCAAAATACACATTAGAAACAAGTCGAGACTAAATCGGGTACTTAAAGAATTTTTTGGAAAATATTGAAATTTTCCAAAGTTGCAGGGGACACACGACCGTGTGACTCACACGGTCAAAAAGCACGCCCGTGTCTCAGGCTTTGTGGGCATTCCAAATAGGGACACACGGCCGTGTCCCAGCCCGTGTCCATGCCCGTGTGAATATACTGACTTGGGACACACGGTCAAGCCATACGCCCGTATGCTAGGCCGTGTGAGTATACTGACTTAAGTCACACGGCCAAACCACACGCCTGCCTGCTAGGCCATGTGAACAATTTGAGCATACTGACTTGTACAAATTAAAAGATACAGGGGACACACGACCGTGTCACATGGTCGTGTGTCACACACGACTAAGACGCACGCCTGTGTCTCTGCCCATGTGGATGAAAATAGGCTATTTTATAAGCCATTTTTCTCACACAACAAGGCATGTACCTTCAGTTAACATTACGCATATAAACAAGTCATATTATGGTATCCAAAACAAGTAAAATCAATCCCTAAACATATAGTATATTCACATACAATCAATATACCCTTAGGCACCTTAAATGACAAATACAAATATGTTTAACCATATAATTTATGTAACCAAGTAATCAACCAACTTTTATGTCTAATCGCATTAATACACATGTAAATCTTTTAGTAAAACTTACCATTTGGTACCAATTGTCCCACTTATTCAATAGCATCAAATACATCTACACTTATTATAGCATAGTACCAAATCACACCAAGTTATAAAACGTACCTCATATGCATTTACAGCTACTATTTTACCTTTCATCATTCAAACACAAATCATTCCACACATCAACATTTTAAGGAAAATAATGCACATATCAAAATACCAAAACATAAGCCAAATGAGTGGCTAAACTCAACAAAACACATATAGGCCAACAGTTAGCCAAAAATAACCTATGCATGCCATTATAATCAAAATCAAAACATTCAAAAGTACTGATAGAACTGATGGATATTGTGATATAACTCTGACAAGCTTCCAACTCAATCGAGCTTCCGATAATCTGAAAAGTAAAGGAAAACAATTACGTAAGTAATAAATGCTTAGTAAGCTCGTATAAACTTTAATCATATTAATTCATTTCAAATATGAAATTTATACACATCAAGACTCGTCCAATATTGATACCGCAATACTCGTAAAGTTATATTCAACAACTCACAAGGTGAATAAATCCACAGCATCACTTATACATATTATTCCCAGCATAGTAGAATTTTAAACAACTTTAACTTTTCCAAATTTCTTTATTTTCATTTGCATTTCTTTACTTTCCACACTCATTCCATATGCATAACACACCAGTCATAAACATATCATTCAACCATAGCCACAAGCTAGTGCATTTAAACATAGCATTTTCCGAATTAATCACATGATAAGTCATTTCATAAGAAATAGTTTAACTTAAACCTTACCACTCTTTCATGAGCACTACATATTTTCATTTGAGTACTTACCCTTTCAATGCACTATATAAATAAACATATTACCATTCAACCAATAGCTTGGCACTTGCCTAAGCATCAAACGACAACATTTATTAGTGTACTTGAATATATTTCATATAAATTCAACATTGATAAACTTATTTTCTCAACATTTCACACTTGAGTTTATTACTCATCTCAACTAACATAATTTCCATGTATCAACATATCAAGGATATTCACATATGTACATGTCATAATACACATCATTCTCTTTTCTTTTTTTCATATACATATATCATCCATTTCAATATATCAATATATCATATACTATTATTTCCATGTATTTCATGTATATACCAGTATTAGTTCGTATCAAACTCATATCGTCTCGTAACAGAATATTGTTTGTTGAACCATTAGAATATCGTTGGATACACGAGTAGTACACATGAATTGTACAAATCTATAATCCGTCAATTCATGCACTTGTATGCTTATACAAGCATGTAAAATAGAAGCTCATTTGAGCCGTATATCGGGAAGCTTTTGCGAGCCAAATATTGAGAATCTCAAGAGAGCTATTAATCGGGAAGCTCATGAGAGCCAAGTATTGGGAAGCTCAAGAGAGTTGTGGTGTGTCCACAACACATGCAAGATCAAAACCAAATCGGGAACCCTAATAACATGTCATTTGTATCCCCTGAATTTCTAAAGTTCAAACGAGACTCGATAATTATCATACGTCATTGAATTTACGTCATTTCATAACACGAGAACTTGTATGCTAACATATATATATTAATTTGATCACAATATAATCACCTATTAACAATCACTTCAATCAAAATTATATAGAACACAGTTCATACGAACTTATCTGGCTAAATTGCAGAAATACCAAGATTCAATGGCATTTTGATAATTATCCATTTTCCTCGATTTTCCACTCGATCTTAATCTAAATTAATAATTTTATGCAATATATTAATTTGGACAATAAAAAATTCTTTTAATGTAATTTGGTCATTTTTAACATTTTTACAAAATTAACCCTAAAGTTTTACTTTTATTTAATTTAGTCCTTGAACCCAAAACATGTAAATTTACTATTTTTTAATACAAATCCAAGCTAGCCAAATATTCACGGCATTATATACAGCCCATTTTTGCAATAATTTCACAACAAACCATTGTATTTATTCTATTTCAACAATTTAGTCCCTAATCAAAAAATTCATCAAAAATAACTTAATAAAATAATTTTAAATAACAATTAATATAAAAAATCACAAGGTTCATCAATGGAAACATTCAAAATCTTTAACAGTTTCAAAATCAAAGGTACAAGCTAGTTGAATCTAGTTGCAACGATCTCAAAAACATAAAAATTATTAAAAATGGGACGAAAATCACTTACCGATTGGATTTTAAAGCTTGGCCAAACCCTAGCTCTATTTTCATGGAAGCTTTCGGTTGTAATTTGGGAAGAAGATGATAACCCCACCTTTTTTTTCTTATGTTTTAAATTTAATTTAATTTAATCCATCAAATTACCATATTACCCTTGGTTAATAATTAATTTAAAACACCAAATCTATGCCCATATTTGTCCATCACATAAATATATGGCACAACTACCATCAAAGGAAGGTTTAATTTTACAATTGGTCCTTCAATTTAATTAAATTCTAACTAAATAAACTTATTTACAATTTAATCCTAAACTTATTAGGACTAAAAGAACAACTAATCCAAAAACTAGTGGAATCAATCATAACACCACTGCTTGGAAACTTTGACCATGGTTTAATTACCATTTAAGTCTCTTTTCCTTTATCAATTACCCATTTAATTACAATTTAATCCTTTTTAATTAATTAACTATCAGAACGTTAAAATTTTTCAATGAAACTTTAATGCCACCTTAATGCCACTCCGTAAATATTTATAAAAATATTTACGGCTCGGTTTATAGAAACGAGGTCCCGATACCTCACTTTCTAAAACCACTTGACATAGGATTTTACCACTCGAACCTAATAATTCATTATAAAACATAAATTACCAATTCAAAAATATTTTAACACCATATTTAACTCGTAAATATTAAATAATAAAATTTACGAGCTTACTCATCAGATTTGGTGGCCCCAAACCACTGTTTCTGACACCATTAAAAATCGGGCTATTATGGCATGAATGCTAAGGAATAGTTGTTATTTAATGGTTGAATTGTGGTGCAAATGTGGCATATTGGTTAGGCACTTAGATTGAATGAAATATGTTGTAATTTGGTATATTTTTTGTGTCTTTTAATAGGTTAATCAAGGGTTTGTTGTATGACTTGAGGCTTTAAAGAACCTAGGTTATATTTGCTTGTTGCAGAAGGCATTTTAGGCACACACAGTCTGTGACACGACCTGCTACATGGCTGTGTGCCATACACGGGTGCAGGGCACGACCGTGTAGTCTGTTTAGTTTAAGTGCAAGATCATTCACATGGTTACAGTGTGTTACACAGCCTAGTGATACGGTCATGTGACCTTGGATTACACAACAATAAAGATTTACATGCCTTGGGGACACGACTGTGTGATAGCACCACACAACCTCAACCATGTCAAATAGCCGTGTGACCCCTGTTTCACTATTTTACCTATCTTTTTGTAAAAGTTTCAAAATGGTCTCGATTTAGTTTTGAGCTTGTTTAAGGGTTTTCATAAGCCCAATTAGGTCTCAGTTTTGATTATAATGTATGTTTTACTTGAACTTAGTTTGTATATATGTATTTATTGAATGTTACTGACTAATTACTTGTAAATGTTCCGGTTTTTTGTGGTAGCATCTTGTAGCTCAGGTTCGACGACTGGACCAGGTATAGGGTGTTACATGTATGTAAGTTGAACTTGAAATTGGATAAGAGAATGCTAAATTGAAAGAAGAAAATAGAAAGTTGATCAAGCAAGTTGTGGCTAAGGAGTCTTTGTTGACCAAAAAGTTGGACAATCTTGTTAACACTGAGAAGGAGTTGGTTGAAACTAAATTGCCTCTAGAGAAGTTCAATACTAAAAGCAGTAAACTCAAAGAAATACTCGTCATTGGTAGAAGGGATCCATGAAGGAATGGGCTAGGACTTGTTGACAAAAGGAAACCAATCATGGAAAGTTTTGCAGTGTTTGTGAAAGGATCCAAACAAGGTAAAATAGGTGACAGGTTAACCAAGGATATGATGATCAAGATTGACAAGAAGGTACATATTCATTCCAGAATCATTTGCCATTACTGTAGTAGACTAAGGCATATCAAACCAAGGTGTTTCAAAATGTTACATTATTTGAGGTGGAAACATTTAGTGCCAGCTGAAGTACCCATTGCACAGCCACTCAAATCTCAAAAAGCATAAACAGGTTTAGAGGAAGAAGTAACCATATTATTTTCTTGTAGCTTATAAATCTTTAAAAATTTCTATGAAGATGTTTGGTATTGTGTTCCAGACACATGATTAGGAATCAAAACTTCCTTATTGATTTTGAAGATTGCACAAGTGGTTAAGCTACTTTTGGTGATGGAAAGAAAGATTATATTCTTTGGAAAGGTACTCTCGCTGCTCCTGGTTTGCATAGATTGAAGAATGTACTACTGGTGGAAGGTTTGAAAGATAATCCGGTAAGTATAAGCTAGTTTTGTGATCAAGGGATGTTGGTCAACTTCACCAAAGATGGATGTGCACAAAAAAGGAGATTATGGAAGAAGTCCATATCTTTGATAATTTATACAAGGTTCTTCAGACTGTGAAGTGTAACAAAGCAAGTGTTTATAAATTAGAATTGTGGCATGAGAAACTTGGGCATATGCACTACAAAAGACTTCAAAGATTGATTTAGTTTGAAGTTGTCAAAGGTATACCTAAGCTAAGTGGAAATGTTTCTAAAGTCCGTAGAAGTTGTCTGAAGGGTAAACAACATAGGGAAAAACATTAGAGAGCTTCACAAGTCCAAACAATTGAGCCACTAGAGTTACTTCAATGGATTTGATAAGCGCTATGTATTAGTGTGTATGGATGACTACTCGAGATACACTTGGGTGAGATTCTTTAGAGACAAGGGTGACACCTTTAAATTTTCAAGAAGCTGTGTAGAACCTTGATAAATGAAAAAGGTCGAGTGGTTGACATGATCAAAATGATAAAGAGTGACCTTGGAAGGAAGTTTGAGAATGAGAATTTTGCATATTACTATGAAGGTGAAAGGATTAAGCTTGAGATTTTTGCTCCAAAAATTCCACAGCAGAATGGAGTTGTTGAACGCAAGCGTAGAACAATACAAGAGATAGCTAGAGTGATGCTCAACAGTAAAGGTATTACTCATAAGTTCTGGGCTGAGGCTGTCAACACAACCACCTATATGATCAACAAGGTTCATCTAAACCCAACCCAGTAGGTACTCTTTGTTTTATTAGATTCTACTACAATTCTATAATAAATATGTTCGCGAGAGAATATACAACAAGGACAAGGAATGATGCATGTGATAACACTAGTATAATTAAAGAACCCTGAGAAGAAAATGGTAATGATATCCATTACAATATTTTAAAAAAAAACATAAGATAACGAGATAGCTTTAGAGGCATGACTATGGTGAAAAATATTAATAATCATGTGATTTTTTATTATAGAAGACTTTGTGCAAATCCATAACTCCAAGTAAGAGTTCTTTATGGATTAATTCTCCTGTATCTATGGGTCTAGGGAATTAGCAAATGCAAACTCCTGACCAAGGGTAAGAACTAGACCAATATTATTTTAAGAAGATCTAAAGTGGATTAGGAGCTCATCTCAACGATATCAAGAATCCTACACACCATATAGAGATCTTTAAAGTGAAGAAAAGACTCAACCATGATCTAAAAAAGGTGAATGGCTAAGCAGAGAAAGTTATGAATATTGACATCTCATTTAGTTGATCATGACATTTTCATGACTTTGTTTAATGTTTTTATTTGATTTGATATGTAACAAAAAAGAAGATAATAGTAACTAATTAACATTTAAATCACTAATATATATTGAGATTTGATTATATTTAAAATAGATTCATGTAACATAAGAATTGATCCATCATAAGGTTTATATATGAGATCAAATTCCATTCGTTTTTCTTGGCGTTAATTTTGCATTGAAGTAAAAAAAAAAATTTCAAGTGTTCAAACATAACATGAAAAATGGTCCCCAAGGAATGCAATACATTAACTAGCTAGTTAATCAACTTTTAATAATTATTGGATTCTCATTGCATGAACTAATTCAAGAAACCTTCAAATTATTCAACCAGTAAATTAGGTTGATGAACTCTATTGCCTTTTCTTCTTCTTTCTTTTTGACATGCGAGCATGCAACTTCCAAGAGAAAACCTTATTATATGTGAATGATGAAGAAGGAGCATGCACCTTCCAAGAGAAAACCTTATTATATGTGAATGATGGAGAAGGTGACAATTCCTTGTAATTTAACCAATTGATCTTTGACATTAATAATGGAAAAATACAAATTCATTAGTTAATTATATATCTTTTTATAGTAAAACAACTTTGTTTAATTTAGTAACCATATTTTTCTTTTCTCCTAAGCACCTTAAAACTAAGAAATTACATGTTGGTCCAAATGTTTACTATTTTTTCTTAAAAGTATGAAGTTATAATAAACTTTTTGTCCTTTCAAGGAGACAAAAAGAGAAAAGTTGCCTCCATAATTTCCCTTTTATTGTACTTTGTTGGGTTTTTCAAGAAGGGAAAATAATAATGACTGGATTTGTAGCCTCTGAATGTTAGTTTGATGGCATTATTGTTTAATATAAGAATTGTTAATTGCTTGTGTCTGCAGGTTTATTCGTCGGTTAGGTTATTCCTTGTGAAATTATTATTTACATGATAACATATTTATTTAAACTTAATTATAAGAATATATTTTATAATTAACAACTAGATATGAAGATGGATGGGCACGTTGGTGTATCATGAAACCATCTTTTTCCATTTTTAATGGTCAACATATCTGAGAATAATATCTATGCAAATACAAAGGAGAGAGATTAGTCGGTTTAAAGAATTTCCAAATTAATGGAACAATTCTTTTTTTTTCTATCAGCCTCTGAACACTGGTATTTAATTACAATTATAAAAACTCTCTCTAAACCAGAACATTAAATAATTCAGCAAGGTCCTCTATAAGCACTTAATTTTAGCCAATTATGGGTGTTTGTAGCGACAACTTTTTCCACTGCACCAAACGTCGCAAGAACTCCTTAACCTGAAAATAATTATGTTTTTATGAACAATTATAGACCAAAAATATATTTAAATTAAAGAAGAGCAAAATATGCCAAAATTAGTAATAAATCGTGCCTCAGATGGTTCTTGGAGAGAATAGGATGCATTAGTTTCTTTGGGTATTTTTGAAACCAAAATCCCAAACCCTAGTCCTCTATCACGTAAAACCTGATCATAAAACCATGCAAAGGCAAAAAAACAAATGCGTTAAAAATTGACCAGAAATTATTTAATTTTTACAGAAAAATGTAAATTTATTTAATTATAATTTGTAGGTTACCTTGAAAGCATCTTCATCAGTTCGATCATCGCCGATATAAATTGGTAAAACATCATTTGGATTGTTATATCCTTTAAAAATATTAAATTGAATCAAAGTTAAATTAGTACTATATTTAAATAATTATTTAAAAAGGCAGAAATTTTAGTATATGTATATATATATATATATTCACCTAGTGCTTCCAACAAAAATTCGAGGGCTCTCCCTTTGTCCCATTTGATAGTGGGACGTATCTCTAATACCTGCTTGAATCAAGGGAAATAAAATAAAATAATGATTTTTTTTCTAGTTCTTTTAAGAAAAATGGGTTAAAGAAAAAGAACATATATTATGATTATGATTATACCTTCCTTCCTTGAGTTAATTTAAGCTTAGGGTAGTGGTTCAGCACTGATCTAACTTGCTCAGCTATTGTAGCCCAACTCTGCACAGTAAATCAGTGAGATTGGGATTGAAATTTAATGACGAAAATAATGAGACAAAAAGTGGGTTCGATTTGTACCTTTTCATCAACACATCGATAGTGTACGGAAACACAAAACTTGTTGTTTTCCACCTTGGCTCCTGGAATGGATTTTGTTTTCTCTACCAATGCTTTGTACACCTGTACTTTTTTTAAAAGAAAAAAATAAGTATATTTTTTTTTATATATTTCCAGAATATGCATTGTACATAATGGGGAAAAAAATAACCTCATCAATCATGGGCAAGAATTCACTTGCAGGCTGGAAAAGCACTCCCTGCTTACCCTGAAATATATACAAAAAATACTAACAGATGAAGGGAAATTAAGGGTAGAAAAAGATTAAATTTGTTCAAGCAAACTGATGGTTTCTTACATTATTATTGTCTTTGCAACTTTTGGATGGTCCCTTGATATCCATACCATGGCTACCAGCATAATAAAGTCCAGATAGTTTTACAAAGCTGTAAACCTGTAGGATTTCCATCATCAAGAATAGTTTTTTGCAGTTGATAATGATTAAAGAGTGCTATGTAGGTACCTTGTCTCTGCATCTTCCGGTGAGTATTGCAGTAGGAAAATATCTTGCAACATCTCTTACAGCTGCTCTCATCTCTCTGGGCATGAAAGCTCGATCCGGGTCTTCAACGATTGGTGACAGTGTGCCATCGTAGTCAAGGAACATCGCAATCTGTTTCCCTTCTGAAGCAGTCACTATTTGTTCAAACATGTTCAAAGCTGAGGGATGATGAACCTGTTCCATAAGGATTAGACAACAATAATAACAAAAAAGGAGGGGTTATTTACTTATTTAAATCAAGATTGACGGAGAAATAGCAACTTACAATCCAGGAACTTTTGACATCAGTTTCAGGTAAGGGAGTCGTAGTAGGGTTGCTGATACGAGTAGGTGAAGAAGCTCTCATGGAATCCAGTACCCAAGCATTCTCAGTTTCGAACCTTTTCTTCATTAACAATAACTTGAGGTCTTGTGGTGAAAAGGACTTGGCCACTGGCAATGATAATGGTGGCTTAACACCACCATGGGGTTTCACATCCACAACCACCACATTTTGTTGGTTAGTCATTCTTCTTTCTTAACTTGTTCTGCATATTCCAAAACCCAAAAAAGCCAGACCAGATAAGCAAAAACAGAAAAAAAAAAATTAACGCACACACACATATTAAAATCTTATACATCAAGTTCAATGACTAGAAGGATACCTGAAGAGAGTGAAGAGAAAAAACAGAGAAGATAACAATGGCAATGACAAAATGACTAGGAGTAGTACAGAAAAAATGCAGCAAAGGGCAGGGTTTTAAATAGGAAGGCAAAGGGTCTAGAGAGAGAAAATAAATAAATTGATTTAAAAAAAAAAGATACTGAAAAGAAAAGGTGAAAATCACAGAAGCGCACTAATAAAAAAAAAAAAAAAAAAAAACTTGGTATGGCAGCACTAAGCGACGAAACAGCCATACCTTTCTTCGCCACCTGTACTTTTAGACACCTCCTTCTATTGTTTTCTTTGAATTAGAGGCAGGGGAAACAGTAATGAGATCCATGGTCTATTTCACACCCCATGAAAAACAAAAAATAGGGGGTTTTAATTTTTATTTTTAAGCAACTTGTTGGTAAAATGATAAAAATTGAAGTTAAAGTTCATAATTGTAAAGGTATGGAATAAAGAAATTAGTCACTATTACATTGATCAGCAGGATTTAAGGATTCAACTGTCTTATTTACCTTGTCTCTAAGAAAAATATCGTATACGATTTAGAAAAAAAAAATGGCAGGTACATGGTTTTGTCCTGTTCAAAAGCCTGTAAACAATGGGGATGAAGGGGTTCTTTCAATTTTGATTCCTCTCATTGCTAAGCATCCGAAGAAACTCCTTCAACACTCACATAGGGATTTATGTATTTGTAGAAATTTAACTAACAATAAAAATCAAAATAATTTTAGTCATTAGATCGAAATAAATAATTTTAAGACTTAAATTTATATTTATCTTAACTTATTAAAATAAAACTAATAACAGTCCATCTTTTCCTTTTCTTTTTTTTTCTTTTCACTTAAAATATTATGGTTTTAGATTTTTTTTTAGAAAAAAAATTACAATGAAAAATAAAATGTTCGGGTTATTAAAATTAATCAATTTAAACATTAGGTGTTTGTCTTCCTTGATTGAAAAAATTGGTCGATTATTTCATTCTAAAAATTTTGAAATTCTTTTCTTAATTGATTTCAAGTACTTAAAAGAATTTCAAGCATATCTCAAAATTTTATTATAATAGAATAAGATAAATACAAAATTTAAAACCATTTATTTCGATATAATTATTAAAATCATTTTAAAAATTGTGACTTGCCACCATTGATGGAATTAAAATTTTGGTTTCAACTATTATAAAATTAGTAGATATTCGACTTGCTAATGTCCCTACTTATGGTGACTAATGAAATATGAGAGTTTGAGAAGTGAATTATAACAAAGGAAAAACCACTAGCTCACACGTGATTTTTTGTAAATCAATCACCAACTTTTTATTATTTTAATTTATTAAATAATTAATGTAATTTTTTTTTCAATTTTTTTAGTTAATTTATTGTCGGATTGAGTTCAAAAGAAATAAAGTTTCGAGTTTGAATATTATAGGTGAAGAAAATATTATTCTTATTTAAAAGTTTGGCTTGGGTCAATGCCAAATTAAGTCGAGACTCAACATGACTACCCTAATTATGACATTTGTTCTAAATTGACCTCTGAACTTAAAAAGTGTTCTAATTATGTCCTTTTATTATTAAAATTATTTTAAATTATGCAACATAAAATCTAATGTGTCATTTAATTATTTTAATATAAAATATATCATTAAAAAACTCATAATTTAAGAATGTATAAAATAATTACCTAAAAGATTATTTAAAAAAAAAAAAGAATGTTTCCATCATTAAATTTTGAATCATTCAAACAAAAAAGTTGAGTCGTGCAAATTATGGGAGACGTGACTGGATATATAAAAGAAAAGTCTAAGAAATTTAACTTCTTACTTTTTTCATTTGTTTGCAACTGTTTTTCATCTGATTGGTATTCAACAAGAGAGCTCAAAATTTATTTCTCGAGAGTCAAATATACTACAAAATTTATGATGCTATAGGAAACCATTTTCATGCGTGTGTTTCTGACCAACTATAAGTATTTATTTTTACCACGATTGATTTAATTTTTTTAAATTTATCCTCGTAGGTATATATACTGCACGTTTAAAGAGGCCCTAAATGAATTCTAGATACTTAATGGTTTTAAGACCTTTAGGTCTATGTTATTTATAAATAAAATGGTTTTAAGAATTTAATGTTTTAACACAATTATTCCTTTTTCTCGGAAAGGAACTATATTTAATGCATAAAATGCATTTCAATTATTTCATTGTTTGCATGGAATATTCAGAGTCTTCAATCATACATTATTTCATTGTTTTTTTTAATTATTATTTCTATAAAATATAGATGAATTATGCAATCATGCTATAGGTTTTACCATACATTTTCTGGACATTGAAAACAGTCGGAAAAGTTAATTTTTTGGGTCAAATATTTCTAGAAAAGGAAAAAGAAAAAGACTTTTTATGCTCTAGAAAATTAATGAAGTTGAAACTTCAAGTATAGACTTTCCTATTAAGGAGTTTGTACATGGAAACACTAATAGCTTAATTAAACATTAATGCAAGACAATATCATGACGGATTTAAGAATTACTATATTTAGGATAATTCAATGGATTATGAGAGATGAATGTCAATGGAGGATAAGATATATTTCTAGAGACTGTAATCTAGTTGCAAATCGTCTGGTTAAGATGAGTTTGACATGGAGATCAAGTGTACATGCTTTTGATACCACACCGATCGAGGTTTCGAAACTCCTTCAACAAGAAAAAACTAATGATTTCTTTGCTCAACTTAATTTGATGTAAATTTTTTTTCTAGTCAATAATTTCTATTTGACATCAACTACTTTTTATTCATAGCATATGGAATGAATTTATATAATTGCCATGAAGACTAATTTCATTAATGAATGTTGAAAATGGCAAAGGGTCTATGTTATCATTTCTCTTTTAACTTTCCAAGTAAATTTATATTAGTCTTTTCAATTTATATGTTGAAAGAAATTTGATTTAAGGGATTCAAATAAAATTATATATTGATATTTTTCATGTTGATTTTACCCTTCATATTTAGAGTTTATAATTGTCCCTCTCAAGAATATCGTTTTCTCTTAAGAATGCAATATTTCTTACCACTGCATTCAACATATTTTGATTAAAATTTTATAATTCAATTCTACCTTCCTAAAATATTTTATTTCTAAATTTATTATAAAAAGTTAAATAGAAAGGTACGAATCACTTTTTCTCTTTGATGGTACAAGCAATGAAGTAAACATAAAATTCAGGCAAAAAAGAGATGGCATTAGAAATTTGAATGAGCACCGCCCCTTGTAAAGGCATATTGAAACAAGCAGCTCCAATCCAACCCAACCTAACCTTTGATGTAGTTTGAATCAAAACCAGCAGCTTTTTTGTCTTATAAATTTGACATTTATGCCTTTTCCTTTTGTCTGCATTACTCACCTTTCTCTCTACATTTTTTTTATTAAGGTCGGCAATTAAAACTAAGTTTTTCATAACGTACGGTTTCACTTAACCAATTATTATCTGATTTGGACTCTTCACTTTTTGTCCCCAAAAATATTATTTGTTTTGAAGCACAAAACAGTTGTTCAAATTTTCTTTTTAACACACTTTTTTTCGTATCTGAATTAGATTTACAACTTTTCTTTTTAACTTATATACGGTTAATAATATTTTCAGGCAATTATTGAAAGGATGCATGAATGAAGTTTCCCATTCATTTTCATAATAATATTTCTTTAAATTTCATCGTTTGTACCCAATATCTTTATTATTAATTATTCTTTCTAACGTATAAGCCATGTGATGGAGCATACCTTAGGGTTAAATCACTTTTTGGGGTTTGAATTTGATTTTTTTTTTTGTATTGGGGTTTAATTTTTTTTTTAAAGCTAGACCTTGAACTTAACAGTTGTTCCCACGTTACGGCTTGAACTTTTTTTTATCTAAGTTAGACCTTAAACTTGACAATTATTCTCACATTGAGATTTGAGCTTTTTTTTATCCAAGTTAGTTTTTGAAAACTCGAGATTTCAGGCCTTAATGTAGAAATAATTATTAAATTCGGAGACTAACTTAGACAAAAGAAAATTAAGCTCCAACATGAGAACAGTTGTCGAATTCAAGCTTTAATGTAAGAATAATTTACAAGTTCAAAATCTAACTTAGACAAAAAAAATTAAACCTCAATATGAGCAAAATTATCAAATTCAAACTCTAAATAGTGATTTAACCTAAAATATTATCACAAGATCAATTGATTAAGTATTCATAAACTGACATTATGATTTGAGTATCATTTTCAGTACTCTACAAGATTGATGACAAATAGTCTTTCCTCGTGTAGATTTTTTTCTGACAAAGATATAATTAGAAACGAAAGTGGCATTGTTGCCCATAAGATGGAGCAAACCAGAAGACAGGAATTGCATGGGGAAAAGAGCATGTAAGAATTGAAGGAAAGGAAGTTTGACTTCAAATACCAAAACCCCATTTGTTCAACGGAAGTCTTTATACACTAGGTTTATTCTTTTGAGGAAAGGGAACAGTAAACAAAGTATCTTTGCATGCAATGTATGGTAGTTTCTATACCAACTTTCGACTTTCTTTCAACATTAATATATGCATATATAATATGGTTTAATGTTATGTATTTATTATTTGCTTTGAATGCATGTAAACAGTCAAAACTGGAGGCCATGGAGATGCCCGGAAGCTACCTCTCCCATGTGATAACTGGAAGTTTCAGTTTCAAAATTCTGGTTATGACGAAATTTTGTCAAAAAGGAGAGTGGGTTAGGCAAACAACAAGTTAGATTATTAAAGAGATTCCCTCCAACAAAAATATTCAGATCTCCTAAATACCAAAAACTCTTTATTTCGGAATAACTTTCTGGTTAAGAAAGTTTAGTATTCTAATATTTTGGTTTAATGGCAAACATATGAGATTATGGAAATTTCAATAAATCATTTTTGAGCTTTCTTTTAAGTTTGGCAATTTTAAATTTTAAAAATTTTATTTTCCTAGGCTAATAATTGTTATGTATTGTCAATTTAATATTTTATTTTCACTAAAATTTTTAAATAAAAATAAGACTTAATTCTTAATTTTTATTAAATCTCAAAATAATAAAATATTTTTAAGTTTATTCTAATCAATCGCTTAAACTTGATGATTTCATTTTTAATTATATTTGAAAAAGATACAAGGCTGTGAGAAAAGCACGTTGCAACTTGAAAGTGCTGTGAGCCGGTTACCAAATGCCACTCGTGTGCTCTTGTTTACTTGTTGGAAATTGCGCTGCATTTGATTGGGTGAGGGGCAAGAACTGCAGGGCCCCACATAGGGCCGTGGTTGTAAATAGCCACGTCTATTCTCTTTGGTCATCGTGTAGGAATGGGGAAATTAACTAAATATGTTAATTTAGGTTTTTTGTTGTGGTTTAAAAGTGTCACTTTACAACAAATTTCTTGATTTGACTTGAAAAGTAATTTTTAAAAATATTTTTTACTGCAAAAACTCTCAATTATAGTGAAGTAGTTTTGAAAATGTCAAAAATTATGATAAAATGCATATATATTGTGGTTGAATCAAATATAAAGCCTTTTAAGTACCCATCAAATCTCTTTTCATTAACAAAAACCATATTGTTTTTTGGTAAGCAAACAAATTGATTAGTGGTGATAGAAGCAAACATTAATTACTATAATTATAAAAATTATATATTTTTTTAAAAATTTATAATTTAATTATGATTCTCATAATATAAATTTTATAGCTTCGAATATGAATATATGAATATGTGAATATGTGAGTACAAATTTAGTTAAGTTGTGAATCATGAGATTTTAGATTCAACTTCAAACAATTCAATTTTTTATCCCGATTATATATATAAACACAAGCCAAAATTGTTGTAAATGGGGGAGGGTGTGGGTCATAGCAAATAGTGACTAAAATCGCTTCTAAGCATCTCAAAGATATTCACTCAACGAATCAAAGAGAGATTAAGGGTATATTTAGCTTTGCATTTTCATATATGTATCTTTTAAAGTGGAGAGTAATGATAGAGAATATAGAAGCTAACCCTTTGGGTTGCTTGCCTATCCCATGTTGGCCATGAATGCAATCTTTGGCCGGTATGCCAAAATCCATTACTTTATCCATCGATGCGATGATATTTGCAAGTGGATGCAAATCTTATTGCTTCCTTGGTTTAACTAGATTTGATCATCTTTTTGCAGGCGAAAAAAAATGTGAGCAAATCTAATTAAAAGGTGTTTGGAATACACAAAGAATAACTGCATTATCTTCCTCTTTTGGTCACTTTACAAATTGTGGGTTCTAATATGATTTAGTGGAATATGCTAACAATATATAATTTTACGGTTCACTTAAAAAGGTCAAATTTTATAAAAGGCACTTATACTATGTGTTTTTGGAGGATTTAGTTCATCCTTTTACTTTATGTTGATCATTTCCATTCACTATATGCCAATTGTTTTTTTGTTAATTACATCAAATAATTTGACACCACTTATCTTTTTAAACATGTGATAATATGAGTATGTGACATATAGATACTTTGGCATTTGTTGGTACAATTGGCTAACTTTTTTGATCTTTTAAAAGAGACCAAAAATAGAAAATTGTATAACATTTATTGAACTGTACAAAAATGTTAAGATATATATATCACATTACCATATGTTTTAAAACATAAGTCATGTCGAATTATTTGACAAAATTAATAAAGGAAGGTTGGTCTTAAAATTGAAAATTACACATTTCAAAAATTAAAGAGATTGCGGATAATTAATTTATAATAGAGAGATTAAATCAGTTAAAAACACAAGTATGAGGACTTTCTAAAGGATTTAAGGGTTGATTCTAATATTATTTTGTGGGGGTAATTTCTCAATATGCTGAAAAGATATAATCTTAGATTCCATTTAGAAACAAAATTCTTATCAATCAAGATTTTTTTGGAGTAGATAGCAAGCCAAGACCGGTAAAGGTGGTATTAAGAGGGAAATTAAAGCTTTTTCATCTTTGCCGATGATAAAAGAAAATTTAATATTGTTATGAATATCTTATTAAATGGATGTCCATTAAGATTAAGATAAGTTTTAATGTACTTTAAATTCTAATAGTCATTAGAAGTAGATCTTTACTTCATTTATACTTATATGCTTATAAATAGAAACTTTAGAGAAGCTTTATAAATATCCCAATTGATCAATAAAAATATGCTTTCATTTTGCTCTCTCTCATTCTCTTTGTTTTTTATTCTCTGACTTTTATTTTATAACACGTTATCAGCACGATTCTGTTTCAATTATTTTTCTCCATAAGTCGCAATTTTTTCCCTTTCACCAAGCCTTACCCCGTTCAAGCAACAACCAATGCAATAGCCGGTCACTCAAATTTGCTACTCAAGTTGTTGTAGATTGCCTTCTAGAGTTATTATTATTTCATTCTTCAATTGAGGCCTACACATTATGGATAACCATTATGCAAAGGAATTTATGAATAATATTATTACTTTAATGTTTCTTTTAAACTAAAATTCTTTTATTAAATTATAATATGTATGATATTTGGGTGATTAAAATTTTTATGATTAAATTATTGTTATTAAATATACTTGAAATTATTGTATTATATCTTTTAAATTAAATTTATAAATATTTGATTAGAGCATCATAAGATTTTATAACATATATGTGGTATTGAAATTTGATACAATATGTATTGTATTGTATTGTATTGTATTGCATTGTATTATATTTAAAATAGCAACCTATTTGCTCTCTGTCCCAACTGATGTTTGAACACAAGTTTAGAGAAGACTATGTAACAAAGCCAATAAGCAAATAAGAGAAAAAGAAAAGATAGACACAAAAAATTGTTAACGCAATTTGGCAAATAATTCTACTCAGCGAAGCCTTACTCTGTGAATTATTTATTCCATAATCAATCAAATACCTATTGGCTAAAGCCCAATCTACCCTTACACAAGAACTAATTGCAACCCCAACAGATAATCCCGACTTGTTACAATCACTCACCCAAATTGCCTTACTTACAACAAAGTGCAAATTACAAAGTAAATGCTAGCTACAATTACAAAAGAAAAATAAAACAAAAGCACTCCACAAAAGATGCATTGGCACGTGCATAAGTGCTGCCTATTTATAGGGAAAATATGATAGCTTCTTCAAGTAACATTGTAAAGACAAAATCACCATTTGGATTGTAACATTATCCAAGATAAAGTCATCGAGTTTCAATCTCAAATAGTCAACTCAATTACCAAGTAAAAGGCTTAAAGGATAAGGATAAGTTCCTGAGATAAGGAAAGTCGATCCTTCATTCTCTTTCTCTCCTAAATTTGATTAACATCATTGAGGATAGAATAAAACATGGCTTAAGGATCATTTATTGAGTGTCTAACACATTGTAAGGCCCAATTTTAGCCCAGGCCGTACAAACACAAAACACAAAAAGAAAAAATTATTATAATAAAAATATTATAACAGTCCAAATTTAAAGGTCCATTTACAAATTTTCGGGCCTAAACCAAACCAAACCCAAGCATTAAATACCAAACTAACCCCTAACCCAATAAACCTAACCCGAATAGCCTAATAATCCTAACCCAAGGAACCCAAAAGCCCAAATGCAGAAATGGCCAAATGGCCCAAATGACCCAAATTCTGGTTTCAGAAAGGGAAACCCTAGCAGCAATGAACGCCACAGCCCCTAGCCCACAGCACCGTACGACCGCCACGAGCGACCTCCGTACGCCCTATGTCGAGTGCCACGCACACCTCCGTACGCCCCACAGCTGGCCCCATAGCCTGTACCTGCACACCAAACGCAAGAGGACAACAACAAATACAAAAAAAATAGAAAAAATTGTAGTTTTATTTTATTTTTTATTTTCAGCTATAAAGCCAAGAGATTTCATTTTTGTAAGGTTTACCCACACATAATAGAGAAAAAGCAATCAAAAATAGCAAAGGTGATTTCGAGTTTTTTCTCCTTCCCTCTCGATTTATTTTCTTTTTGGTTGGTTCGATTTTTTAGTATGTGAATCGACACCGATGAAAGCCCAAATACCTCGTAGATGCGAGGTAAGGGCGAGGGGTCGAACAGTGTTGAAAGCTTCCTTGTTCTATGAACCTTTCTTCGTTTTTTTTCTTTAAAAATAACATGGGATTTGAAGTTTTTTTCAAATAAAGAAGAAAAGGAGAAAAAATACACTCACTAAGTTCCTTTAGGCGAGGTCAAGCACCTTCAGTGGTGGGATCGGGGTACTGTTACATGCTGTTGGTCACCAGTTGTGATGGTGGTTCGACGGCTGCGGCAAAATAAGCCCTAGCAGAATGGTGCCCTTGTTTTTTAAAGCAAAAGACTGGTTATGTTTTAAAAGAAAATGAATAAAAATAAGGGTTTAAAGGCTAAATTAAAAATAGCACCGTTCAAAAAGGGTAAAGATCCGCGTGTTGACCCGATTACCAGGCCAGATCCGCGCGCCTTTGCTTAAATTGGGAAATTTACGCGCGTGGCCCTTCTCCTTCGTGCTAATTTTGAATTAGGTCGTATTTACACTTTATTTGTTTTTTTTAAATTTCACCTGAAATTAGGGTATCGTATCAATTCGATCCGGGCCTAAACAATGCGTTTTGGGATTTAGATTATTTATTGCTTTAGTCCTTGTGTATTCGCGCGCTTCACGCATAGGTCTCTATTTTAATCCCAATAGTTTCTTCTATTTTTAAATTATCCCTCTGATTTTAATTCAATTTTAATTTGGTTTTCTATTGGTATAACTCATCATTTTAAAATACATTTAATATTTTTATATGTGTTGGTTCATTTTAATGATTTTGTTTGTTTTTTTTTTTGTACAATTATTTTGAAGTTTCTTTTGTCATGTTATTTTACATTTTGCTCAATATTTCTTTAAATATTTTATACATATTTGTACATATATTATCTCATTGAGTTTTCAAGTCGTAATGCCTATTATTTTGAAGTTCACAATATTTTTATACATGTGTTAAGTCATCTTAATAACTTTGTTTTGTTTTATAAAATCATCGTTTTAAAATTCTTTTTACATTGAACTATTTTAACATTTTCGTATAACACTTTGTTTAAATATTTTTATATACACTGATACATATATTATATTAATAGATTTTTCTACTTAAAATACTTCTTGCTTTGTGATTCACCTAATATTTTTATGTATATATGAAGCTATTTTAGAAACTTCATTTTTGTGTTTATAAAATTATTATTTCGGAATTCTTCTTTATATTATCTTAATATTTTATATAGTATCACGTTTAAATGTTTTATATATATTTGCACATGTATATTTTATAGCAAAATTAGTTTAATCTTATAATTCATATTTTAATTCCATGTTATTTTTGCATATAATTGCCCCTAAAATTTATTTACATGTATATATATTAAGTTTCATAATTTATACCCATGTTAGCCCTTCATATTTTATGTATTATTTAAATTATCTTTGTTGTATCAATTTTAAATAAATGTTTTATTTCTAAATATTTGGTACGTTATTGGATGCAAAGGTTTTTTTTTTTTTTTTTTTGCAGCATCTATTTTTTAAAAATTATATATATATTCTTAGTTTCTTCTAAAAATCATTCCTAGTTCTAGCATGTATTATTAATTCATCAATCCATCATTTTTAGAAGTTGTTTTGTTTCATATTGGTTTTATATTGTTTAGTATTTCATGTGTTAATTGTCCTCATTGTTTTATATTATTTCATGCATATTTGTTGCACATCATTTATTCGTTTTTATGTATTATTAAATCAATTGTTGTTCACCGATGCTTATGAATTTGGTTATGTTTTGGATTTGTTATATATTATTGCCTGTTTGTTAATTACTTTCCTCAGGTTATATTATCTTCATTTATCCATCATCGTATTTTATGCATACATATTATCCATGCTTTTATTTTCCCCTTTTGGTTTATAAATGTCGCTTTATAATTTCTAACTTTTAAAACTAATTATTCCATTTTATTTCAAGTCAAATTAATGCGTTTTAAGTTGGTTTTACAATTATTCATTTGAAAATTCCTTAAAACGAAGACAATGTTTGATGTTTCGAAATTTGAAAAATCGTGCCCTATCGTGCTGAGTTTCAATTTCTCATTTATTCAAAATAATCGAATATTCCTTTAAAATTTCACTCATGTTTTCTAAATTCTAAAATAAGGCAATGTTCAATGTTAGGAAATTCGAGGAATCGTGCCTTACCGTGTTGGGTTTTGTTTTTTTGTTGGACTAAATGATTGGGCATCCTTTTGTAATTTTCAGCATATAGGCTTTTAGAAATCGGAATTGATCATAGTTTCAAGGGCTTAAAGGATCGTGTCCTAACGTGCTGGATGTGATACTGTACTCCTTTGAAACAAGAGAATTTTAACATCTGATTTGAGTCATTCAAATGTTTTTAAAAGAAATCGTATTTCAAGACATTTTTAAGACATAAGGACATTATTTAATCAATTTGGTACCAATTTTGGGCATAGCGGGGGTGCTAATCCTTCCTCGTACGTAACCGACTGTCGAACCCGTTTTCTCAAATTTCGTAGGCCAAAATTGATTTAAATGGAATAAAATATTTTATTAAGTTGATCCAATCACACCAAAACAAAATATTGGTAGCGACTCCACAGCTGGTTTTGAAAAGTCGATCCCCATTTTTTCTAACTCTAAAAAATGGTTTCGATACATCATGAAGGTTAAAGTAAAAAATAGCAACTACATACTACATTTAGGCTATCTTAAAGAGATGTCTCAACTATTGTCTAAAGGTTTGTCCAAACATGATGTTTGAACCAGAGATAAAACATAGTGATGCAGTTCAAAGAAATGTTTAAACACAAGGAGAAACTTCAGATGTAAGACAGTTAAGAGTCTCAACAATATTGTGTTGTATTATATATTATATTATGTGATATTAGTTCAATCTATTTAAATATTAGATATGGAAACTGTTAGCTCGATTAATCAAACCAAAATTGTCAAGAAGGGAGGTGCATTGACTTTTAAAAAATTTGGTAAAAGCAAGGAAAGAAAATGAAACAATGAACACAAAGATTTAGAACAGTTTAACCCCAGTTGCCTACTCCAATAACTTAGCTTTTCACAATTAAGGATTTCTTAAATTCACTAATTTGTTCAACCTTTGAAGACAAGGTTTAACCTTACAACCCTCTTAAGATTTCTACCCTAAATTTTAAGATAAACCCTCTCAAAGAATTATAAAGAAGAGTACAAAGAGATAATCCTAACAAAATCAGAATGTTTGCAAATTAAGCATGATGTGAACAAATTGCGATAAGTTTTATATTAATGAATGATCGTACTTGAAAACTAACTATTATCACGATAAAGGCAAGCGCACCTATCAAACAGTAGTATAGTTTATAGCAAGACCGGAATGTCGAACCCACAGGAACTAAAAGTACTAGTATTAACTTTCTTTTTATTATCTAGCCTAAAATAAAGGGGTTGTTTTATCTAAACTAATTAACTAAACTAAGAATGCACAGGAAGTAAGTTGGAGAAATACTTTGGAAAAACTGATTGACTTAGACAATACTCAAGGAAAAATCCACCTAGACTTCACTTGTTATTTAACTCCGAACTAGACATTTTTTCACTTGACTTGATCCGTAGAAATCCCTAATTTATATTATTATCTCTCTCGAGACTAATAACGTCTAACCCTAGGTTGATTAATTGAAATATCTTTCTAATTAAAACCCCTAGTGTTGCATTAACTTGATCTATAGATTCCCTTATTAGGTTTTACCCTAATCCGGCAAAATTATGTCGCCCTATGTCTAGGGGTGCAATTAACTCCACTTAATTATGCTATATCTACTCTTAGATAGGGAGTTTTGCTCCTCTGAATAAGCACATCAATACTTGAATTAGTATCCTAGAATATTAAAGCAAGAATTAAGAACACATAATTAAGAACAAATTAAATATTTACCATATAATTTAGAAAATAATAACAAGATCCGTCTTAGGTTTCATTCCCCTTAGGTATTTAGGGGATTTAGTTCATATTTGTAAAAGACAACATCTCAAAAGAATAATAATAGCAAAACATAAAGAAAACCCAAAAACTCCTGAAGAAAATTGAAGGGAGATCTTCAGTCTTGAAGGAGAATCCGGCTTCTGAGATGGATCAATCGGCTTTCTTCGAGTAATTCCTTGCCTCCTACTCTGTGTGTCCCTTAATTGCTTCCTCTGGGGTGTTAATATAGGCTTTAGAATGCCTAAGAACCCCCCAAAGTGGCCTTTTCCGAATAGAACTAAACTTGGGCTCGACAGGGACACGCTTGTGTGACACGCCTGTGTACAATTGCTTCAAACCGTGTTAAAGGCTATTGAATAGACATAGGCATGTGATCTACCCGTATGAAGAAGTTCAGGCCGTGTTAGAGTCTGCCAAAACTACACGGGCGTGTGGTCTACCCGTGTACGGAAGTTTAGGCCGTGTCGATTTCTCATATTGACCCATTTTCTCTGTTTTTGGCTCGTTTCTCGCTCTTTTTACTTTCCTGTGCTCACCTAAGTATAAAATATGAAATTAAAGGATTAAGAGCATCGAATTCTCCAAATCTAAGGATAATTCATCAAAAAATGTGTTAAGCATGGGATAAAAATATGTATAAATTACGATTTATCAAATAACCCCACACTTAAGCGTTTGCTTATCCTCAAGCAAAATCCTTAACTCACAATTAAAATAAATTCTTCTCAATTTACAATTAACATCAATAATATCTCAAAATAAACCATAAGTAATCATACATTGAAAATTCAACTAAAAGAACATTAAAGTTTCAAACATTTCAAGTTGAGCATTTTATCACGAAAATATTAGGTGTCTTCCCTTATCTAAGTAATCACCTTTAATTCAAAATATCACAGAATTTAACATCCTCACTAAAGATTCACTCAAATCACTCGAGGTGTTTAAGGACAACAAATTTAGCACTCATTAGTCAAAATGAAAAGTTATTACCATAGGCTTGCGTGAAAATCAAATCTCCACCACTATATATTGATATGATACATCAATCAAAAGGTCTTTAAAGGGTTGTAACGTGGCTTTGGTTGGGGGTGTGGTCACAAGCTGAAAAAGAAGGTTAGAATCGAGATTGAATTGAAAAATTACCTAACTAGAAAAATACTACAATTGACAAATTACATTCCTCATTGAGCTTTTCTTCATGGATAACATCGTTTTAATCCAAGCATTACATAATTTCATAATAATAATATTATTATTATTATTTTTTTAAGAACAAATAAAATATTATAGAATAAAACATAGCTAAGCAATTTATTCAAATCAAATCTCGACAAAAATAGAGATTAAATTAATTGAGGGGATTTCAACAATAATGGGTTATGGGTTAATATTGAGGGTAAATCAATAAATGGTTTGTTAGGCTCAAGGGGGTTCACTAAGGGTTAATTATGAAGGTAAGCTTTTATGGAGTGAGTGGGTTAATCCTAGGTGCCTTTATCATCTCAACATATCAAATCAAATGGTGTGGTCTTGACATGCATAATCGATGCAAGTTCTAAAATAACAAATCAATATTGACGCACTCAAAGCAACAAGAAAAGTGAGTATGAAAGAAATAATATATGCTCTAAAGCTTAAGATCTCACAAGAATTATGGCTTTTTGATGTTAAACCTGTGAATTTCAACTCGAGATAATACCTAAACTTGGGGAAACAATCTAAAAAAAATTTAATTCTCAAAAATCAACTTATCATGTTTGATTCTCTAATTTCTTAAATTCTGAACAATCAATGCATAAATACCTATGTTTTAATTCAAGACATATCAATAAAAATCATAAATTAATCAAAATTCATTCTAATCGTGACATGAGTGAGTTACATGAGAATAAGATAAAATTCAGGGATTTTTCTGATAATGATATAGATAAGCCCCCTACACTTAAGATGTACATTACCCTCAATGTACAAGGATGTATAGTAATATAAAGATAATATCAAAAAAGAGAGGAAGAGAAGTGAAACTTCCTGAATGTTAAATGGAATCATTGAATTGGAGGTATGGAAAGTGGAGAAGGATACTCCGGTGGTGGTAAAGGTTGGGTTCCACAACCACAGTGTCCAACGAATAGGTTATCGTGGTGGTTGTAATAGGCCAATTTAGCCCGAACCCGTATAAGCATAAAATCAAAATTATTACAATAAAAAAAAACATTATGATAGTCCAGTTTTATAACAGTCCAATTACAAAACTTGTGGCCCAACAACGAATGCAACCCAAAATCATTACTTGGACCCAAAACCCAAACTTAATACCCTAGCCCAATAGGCCCATCTCCTTACCAGTTCCAGAAACCCTAGGTCACCCCCTTTATTTTGCACCGCAGCTAAGAACAGGACAACGCCTCCGCTCCAGCAGCCACGCCCGCGCCTCTATATACCAGTACAACCCTCACACCGAACGACACGCCAGCTCCAATACACACGCCAACGCACACCCCATACCTACAAATACAGAAAAATGACAACAACAAATACGAGCAAAAATTGTATTTTTTTATTTTCTTTTTATTTTTCTATCTCTTCGGCTATAAGGCCAAGAGATTTCCTCATTTTGTAAGGTTACAGACAGATATTACGCACATACAACAAAGAAATAGAAAAGCAAAAATCACAAATCAAAAGGTGATTTTCAAGTCTATTTATTCTTTTGTTTCTCTCCTCATTTTGCTTGTGTTTTTAACATAAAAGAAAGAAGCATTTGAAACGACACCGATGAACACCCAAGTATCTCGAAAATAAAGAGATTTAGGTGAGGGTCGAACGTTTTTCTTTGAATTCTTGGTTGGTTTTTTCGAAATAGTGAATTACGATTTGAAGATTTTTTTTAAAAAAAAAAGAAAGGGAAAGAAGTGGCTCACCAGATCTCCGTAGTTGCGACCTCTGTAGGCAAAGTCTGGTGGTTCGCGCTGTCGGCCATTGAATTAATGGTGGTCTGGCGGCTACATGTTGAGCCAAACCCTAACAGAACTGGTTAAGGTTAAAAGGGTTATTAGTGTTTTGAAGGTAAAATAAATGGAAATGGGGATTTTAATATCAGTTTTATGAAACGGTGCCGTTTAAAGAGGGTGGATCCGCGCGTTGACCCGATCCGAGGGTCGGATCCGCACTCTTTAGTTCCAGATGGGTATTTTGCGCAGATGATCCCTCCCCTTTGCCCTCACTTTTGATTGGCTCCTGATTTCGTTTTATTTATTTTTAGATTCTTCCTAAAGTTCGGATATGTTTGCACTTTGGTCCATGATCAAGTGCTGCGTTTTGAGACCTGGGGTATTTCCAGTTTTGGACCCTAAGCGTTCACACGCATTGCGCATCGGTCCTTGCTTCAATTTCAATAATTTATTTTATTCATAAATTGACCCCATTATTTTAGATTTATTTTTAATTGAGTCCTCTATACTTATAATGCATTGTTTTTAAAAGAACTCAATAAATATTTTTTTTTGTTGAAATTACTTTAATAATTTTACCCCCTTTTTTATTTATTTTAAAGTTCTATATTATGTTATTTTAGCAACTAATATAACATTTCGTTTAAATATTTTTTTTATTTGTACATGTCTTATTTTAAGTGAGTTTTTGGACTAGTAATGTTTATTATTTTAAGGTTTCTAACATTTTTATATGTGTGTATATGTGTTAAGCTATTATAATAACTCTATTTTGTTTTTGTAAAATCATCTTTAAATTCTTTAGCATATTATTTCAACATCCTATATGATATTTCATTCAAATGTTTTACATCTATATGAATATATATATTATTCATAGTGAAACTAGCTTGATCCCATATACATATCGAATTTCTTTTTTTCATTTTATTGTTTTTTTTTATTACTTATATATATGTTTTTAAATCTATTGTGTATATAACTTATCTTTTCAAATTATACGTTGTCGTATACCTTTGCATGCCTTTTTATATATTCCATTCGTTATTTGAACTTATCTTTATTTGTACATATTGTCAATTGTAAATAAATGTATTTTTCCCAAATCATTTTGCATATTATTTGATTCAAGTGCCTTCATTTTGTAGCATCTATTTTAAAATTATTTATATATTCTTAGTTTTTACAAATTATCTTGAATTCTAACATGTGTTGTTTGCTCATCAATGCAACATTCCTTAGAAGGTTTTTTTTTTTTTTTTTTTTTTTTGTATCATATTAATTTTATGTCGTTTGATATCTCATGGGTTAATTTTTTTTCATATATTATTTCATGTGTATTATGTCAATTATTCTCTATGCATGCTTGAACATCGAGTTATATTTTTTAGATTAGTCATAGTTAATTGTTTTGTCAGTTGATTGAATAAATTATATTATTTTCATCCATCCATTATTGTATTTTATGCATACATATATTATCCCATGCTCTTTTTGGTTTACAAAATGTTGTTTCATAAGGCCCAACCTTTTTTAATTAATTATTCCATCTTGCTTGAAGTAAAATTAATACGTTTTGAGCTAGTTTTATAATTATTCATTTTGAAAATTCACTAAAACAAAGGCGATACTCGATGTTTGGCAATTCAGGAATAGTGCCCTATCGTGCTGGGTTGCGATTTCCCGTTTGTTCAAAACAATCGAATATTCCTCTGGAATTTCACTCATATCTTTAAAAATTCTTTAAATCGAAGGCGATGTTCGATATTTGGCAATTTGCGAAATCGTGCCCTAACGTGCTGGGTTGCAATTTCTCGTTTGCTCAAAATAATCGAATGTCCCTTTAGAATTTCATTCATGTTTTCTAAAAACTCTTTAAAACGAAGGAAATGTTCGATGTTTGACAATTCGGGGAGTCGTGCCCTATCGTGCTGGGTTGCAATTTCCCGTTTGTTCAAAATAATCGAATATCTCTTTAGAATTTCGCTCATGTCTTTAAAACCTCTTTAAAGTGAAGGCAATATTTGATGTTTGGAAATTCGGGGAATAGTGCCCTATCGTGCTGGGTTTCGATTTCCCATTTGTTAAAAATAATCAAATATTCCTTTGAAATTTCACTCGTGTTTTTTAAGGCGAGGCAATGTTCAATGTTTGGAAATTCGAGGAATCGTGCCCTACTCTGCTGGGTTTCGATTTTTTGTTGGACTAAATAATTGGGCATCCTTTTGTAATTTTCCAATTATAAATTTTTGGAAGTCGAAATTTATCGTGTTTTCGAGGGTATAAAGGATCGTGTCCTATCGTGCTGGATGTGATGCTATATTCCTCTGAAACAAGAAGATTTTGACGACCAACTCGGGTTATTCAAATGTTATTAAAGGGAACCACATTTCAAAAACATTTTTAAATTTTAGACATAAGGACAGTATCTAATCGATTTGGTACCAATTTCAGGTATAATGAGGGTGCTAATCCTTCCTCATACGTAACCGACTCCCGAACCTGTTTTCTCATATTTTCGTAAGACCAAAATCATTATTTTAGCAAAAAGAAATATTTTACTAAAATAACCAAATTTCTAGGTGATCCGATCACGCCTAGACAAAAAAGGACTGGTGGCGACTCCATTTTCGTTTTTCAAAAAGTCGATTCCCCATTTTTTATTAAATTTAAAATTTTGAAAGATGGTTTCGACAGTGGTCGGGCAAGACATGGCAGTCGTGGAGAACCTTTTCCAGTGGAGTTGCAAGTTCCTAAGTAATAGTGAGTTTTGGAGCTCTTCATAACTGCGATAGAATCAATAACTTTTTAGGAAATATAAAGTAACAGGATTACTCGTAAAGAAGTGGCCAAAAACATAAATTGCTTAATATAAAATGTAAAACCTAAAAATGAAATAGTATTAAAGGGAAATAAAATAAAAAGTACTTTAAAAAGATAAATAAACATAAAAGTAATAAATAAAGAATCTTCAAAAATCTTCATCACCAGATGGTTCATGAGGTGGGGGTGGCGATGAGATGTGAAGGTGCTGACAAATCTGATGTAAAGTCGCATCAATGTGATCAAAGCTTCGAAAAAATTACTGCTCGAATCGAGTGAGACGCTCAGATATGTCAGAAAGTGAAGCCGCCACATGAACTGGACGATGAATAGGTAGTGGCTGAGAGGCTGGATCCTCATGAGGTGGAGGGACATCATCAGTAATGTCCTCTAGGTCCTCCTGCTCGGTTGACTGGACTAGGCGGTACTGAGGAGGATCAAATCCACGTTGTCACTCGACCATCCTCATATGTAGCATACTCGATATGCCTTATGGGAATATCTGACCAATAAGAGTAAGAGAGAATGCTTAGCCACCGTGTTGAGGAGACTTAAGTACTGCGCTAGGCGAGTCACATAAGGGCAAATGGAAATAACTCCCTTCTTATGCAGCTCTGCCTGATGGCGAATGGCGAGGACGATGAAATAAGTGAGGTTGAAGACGTGCCCATGCACCATACTCTATAAAAAGTAGGCATCGTTAGTGTTGATGATGCCGATACTCTTTTGTTGCCCTATCAAGGTGTGGGCTAGGATGGCGTGTAAGTATCGCAGGGATGGGGCAAGAGCCGATGCCTTAGAGCGGCTGGGGTCATAAGTGGCCAAGGCAGGGACTAGGGCCTTCCAATAGTTTGAAGGAGAGTAGTGGATGTGGCGATGAAGGCTTTTAAAGTTGTCGTCATCCATGAACTCCTCCCTATATAGTCCTAGCGCGACTCCGAACTCAGGTACGCTCAACTGGCGAACTAAACTATCGAGACGGAACTGGACCATTTTGGGATCATCGAACTCTGTCATAACAGCTTGGAGGTGGAAGGTCAAACAGAGTTCAAGTGTGAGCTCGAACTCGATGATCTCAAAGAAGAGCCCCCACGGGTTAGTATTCAATAGAGCCCAGACTGCGTCAGCCAGTTGGATCTGCTCCAGTGAGGCCCAATAAATGCAACAGCCTACACCTAGGGGTTGGGCCCGTAGTATTTGGAAAAGTTCCTCCTGTGGTTTCGATGAAAATTAGAGAAATGGGTGTTTGATCTCGACAGTGGGACTCGAAGAGGATGCTGCTCCTTTTCATTTATTTGAGGCAGGGACGACAGTCTTCTTGCCTTTTGGGTTCGTCATTGTATCTACAATGAAAAGACAAAGTTATAAAAATAATTCCCAAGAAAAGCATGGAAAAAGTATGCAAACATATTAAAATTAAATAGAAAACTTCATAAGGGTTACTGGCTAAAAGGGAAATGTACTGAAAAATAACCAAATCCTAATAGACAGACATATCAAATCACTATTAGAATTAGGAATACGAGAATAGTGCTAACAAAATACCTAGTGAATGAATGCATATGGGAATGATAATATGGACTATGGTATGAAATCCATGGAAACACAAGATTGAATGAATATATCATAATGCTTCAACTAAAATGGCAAATTTTTAAATAAGAAAAAAGAGCATAAGCATGATTATAATTAGAATCAGTCAAATAAAACAAGAAATAACAAGATAATAGAGAGAAAAGAATAGACAAATGCAATAGTGTAGAGAGAGAAGGTTGGTCGTCCGAGGAGTAAGTGATGTGGGTCGGTTACGGGCGTGGGCAGTGAGGCCGTGTGGTGCACAAGGGTGAGAAGAAGGGAGAGGGAAAAGAGAGAGAGGAGAAAAATAGAAGAATAAAGGTGAGTTAGGGGTGGCCAGTTGGTAGGGGAAGGAATTTTAGCAGCTAAGGTTAGGGTTTTTGGGGAAGGGGATGATGAATAGTAATGGGTTTATATAGATATTGGGGCACACGACCATGGGGCACGCTCGTGTGCCCCTATTTCAGCCCGTGTGTTTTGTGATTTTCAAATTTAGGTGTGTCTGAAATTCGGCCTACGCCCGTGTTCGTTGGGCGCATTGGTGCACACAGTCGTGTCGCTCGGCCGTGTCCTGCTTCGTTTGCTTCTCTCACGCCTGTGTATGTATGCGTACGCCTGTGTTATTTTGACAGTCTCGAGCACGGGTGGTGGGCACGGGCGTATAGCACGCCCGTGTTATTTTGACAGTTTTGCCTACGGTCATGTCGCACGATCGTGGCAATGTATCGAATCCTGTGTTGGGGAAAAATTTTACTCTATTTTCACACGGCTGTGTCGCCTCCTGTGGTGTGGGCACAGCCTAAGGCACGCCCATGTGCCTGGCTGTGTGGATTTGGAAAACCTTTGTTTAATGACTCAGTTAGTGGTTTATATGTTAATAACTAAAATTTAAAGAAATCAATCATCGTTAGTGCTCGGGTAGCCTCCCAAGGAGCGCTTATGTAGAGTCTAAGCTCGACTTACCTCTCTGTTGCGCGGTCATAGTGGTGCGAGGAGTTTACACTCCTCATTCTTGCTATTAATTTCATCAAAATAAGGTTTTAGACAGGTACTATTTACCTTATAAGTGTCGAATTTGGGATGAATTACCTTGACTATACCGTATGGGAAAATGCTAAGTACCGTAAGAAGGATTGCTCCATTAGGTTCAGAAGTGGCAATACGAGGGTCTGTTGCATCTAATAATACTTTGTCTCCAAACTTAAGTTGATTTGGTGAAACATTGAGTCTGTCATGGCGTGGTTTATCCTGTGTTCTCAATTTCTGTGTCCACTATTCATCTAGTTCCTCGATTTGTAGCCTTCGTTCTTCATGGATGGGTCTTTTGTTGTTACTTAAACATGGCTCATGTATGCTTTCTGAATGTGTTTCCTACAAAGAATGTTGTACCACATGATCAATATTAGTAGAATTTCGAGCTTGAAGAGTAATTGTTTTATTCCCCACATGAAGTGTGAGTTCACCTGTACCAACATCAATAATAGTTATAGCAGTTGCTAAAAAGGGTCGTCCTAAAATCAAAGGTATGTTACTATCCTCTTCTATGTCTAGAACAACAAAATCAATTGGAAATATAAATTTATCAATTTTGACAAGTACATCTTCAATGATACCCCTAGGAAATCTAATGGTTTTATCGGCTAACTGAATGCTCATCCTAGTTTGTTTGGGTTTCCCAAGACCTAGTTGTTTAAACATTTTATAGGGCATGACATTAATGCTCGCGCCTAAATCAGCCAATGCATTATTAATATCTAAGCTACCAATTAAACAAGGAATCGTAAAACTCTCTGGATCTTTCAATTTGTTTGCCAGCTTGTTCTGTAGAATGGCTGAGCAAACTGCATTCAACTTCACATGCGATGCCTCATCCAACTTCCGCTTATTTGTTAAAAGCTCCTTTAAAAATTTAACTGCGTTTGGCATTTGTGAAAGAGCTTTAATAAACGGTAAGTTAATATGTAATTTCTTTAATAATTTAAAAAATTTACAAAATTGTTCATCTGTGTGGTCTTTTCTTGTTGCATTAGGGTATGGCACATGAGGTTTGTACTCTTTACTTATCGGTTTCCACTCACTGTAGTCTACCTTACCTTTATCTTTACTTACCATAATTTTTTGCCTCGGTTCTGGTTTAGGTTCAACTAACATTTCCCCATCTTGAATGGTAATCGCATTGAGCTGTTCCCTTGGGTTAGATTCAGTGTTACTCGGCAGGCTACCTTGTGGTCGTTCAGAAATTAATTTAGTGAGCTGTCCTATTTGAGTTTCGAGCCCATGGATCGACGCTTGTTGATTCTTAAGTGTTGTTTCGGTATTCTAAAAATGAGTTTCTAACACCGAGATAAACTTCGTTAGCATCTCCTCAAGGTTCGGCTTCTTTTCTTGCTGGTAAGGTGGTTGTTGAAAACCTGGAGGATGTCGTGGTTTTTAATTTCCTTGACCACTCCACGAGAAATTGGGATGGTTCCTCCAACCTGCATTATAAGTGTTACTGTATGGGTTATTTTGAGGTCTAGAATTATTGTTACCCATATATTGGACTTGTTTCTCCTCGGTGTTAGGGTTGAAGGTTTGATATTCTGTCTGAACTCCTCCTCCATTTGAATCGCACCTCATAACTGGATGTATCTGAGTAGATCCACACAAACTGCCAATCTTTTTATTTAAAAGTTTTACCTGGTTAGACAACATAGTAACCGCATTGAGGTTGAAAACACCGGCTACTTTTGTCGGCTTTATTCTCATAACTTGCCACTGATAGTTATTCAATGACATCTTTTTAATGAATTCGTAAGCCTCTTCAGGTGTTTTGTTATTCAAAGTTCCACTGGCGGCTAGGTCGACAAGTTACTTTGTTGAGGGGTTCACACCGTTGTAAAACGTCTGAACTTGCAACCATAGAGGCAATCCATGGTGAGGGCACCTTCTCAATAGATCATTGTATCTCTCCCATGCATCATAGAGTGTTTCTAGTTTCATCTGTACAAAAGAAGAGATATCATTCCTTAACTTAGCCGTTTTAGCCGGTGAAAAATATTTAAGTAAAATTTTTCGATCATTTGTTCCCAAGTAGTGATTGACCCTCGTAGTAATAAGTTCAACCACTGTTTAGTCTTATTCCTTAATGAAAAGGGAAATAATCGAAGAGGAATGGCATTATCAGAAACGCTATTGATTTTAAACGTGTCGCAGAATTTCAGAAAATTCACTAAGTGAGTGTTTGGATCATCATCCTGCAAACCATCAAACTGAACAGACTATTGTATCATTTGAATTGTGTTAGGTTTCAGTTCAAAATTATTTGCAACAATAGCAGACCTAACTATACTCGACTCAGTTCTTGTTAGATTAGGTTTAGCATAATCATACATAATGCGTGGAGTAGGATTTTGATTTACTGAATCAGTAGCAATCGCAGGAGGTAGTGGATTTTCTTAATTTTTAGCCATCTCCTCAGTTGTGGTTGGAATATCGTCTTCTTGCCCTTCCTCTATGTCTCTTAGGCTTCGCCTTGTTTCTCTTTGGTTTCTGCGAGCTGTGTGTTCGATCTCACTATCAAAAAGTAGTGGTCCTGACGGGTTTCTTCTAGTCATAAACTATAAAAACCTGCCAGAAGTAAATAAAAGAAAATTTAGTAATATAAACAAAAATAAAATTTAAATTGCAATAAAATAAATGGCTAAAGTAATAAAAATTGAGTGTTCCTAATATCTTAGTTCCCCGACAATGGCGTCAAAAACTTGATGTGAACAAATCGTGATAAGTTTTATATTAATGAATGATCGTACTTGAAAACTAACTCTTATTACGATAAAGGCAAGCACACCTATCGACTAGTAGTATAGTTTATAGCAAGACCGGAATGTCGAACCCACAGGAACTAAAAGTACTAGTATTAACTTTCTTTTTATTATCTAGCCTAAAATAAAGGGGTTGTTTTATCTAAACTAATTACCTAAACTAAGAATACACAGGAAGTAAGTTGGGGAAATACTTTGGGAAAACTGATTGACTTAGACAATACCCAAGGAAAAATCCACCTAGACTTCACTTGTTATTTAACTCTGAACTAGACGATTTACTCACTTGACTTGATCCGTAGAAATCCCTAATTTATATTATTATCTCTCTCGAGACTAACAATGTCTAACCCTAGGTTGATTAATTGAAATCTCTTTCTAATTAAAACCCCTAGTGTTGCATTAACTCGATCTATGGATTCCCTTATTAGGTTTCACCCTAATCTGGCAAAATTATGTTGCCCTATGTCTAGGGGTGCAATCAACTCCGCTTAATTATGCTAGATCTACTCTTAGACAGGGACTTTTGCTCCTATGAATAAGCACATCAATACTTGAATTAATATCCTGAAATATTAAAGTAAGAATTAAGAATACATAATTAAGAACAAATCAAATATTTATCATATAATTCAGAAACTATTAACAAGATCTGTCTTAGGTTTCATTCCTTTTAGGTATTTAGGGGATTTAGTTTAATTTGTAAAAGATAACATCTCAGAATAATAATAACAACAAAACATAAAGAAAACCCAAAAACTCCTGAAGGAAATTGAAGGGAGATCTTCAGTCTTGAAGAGAATCCAGCTTCTGAGATGGATCAATCCGCTTTCATTGAGTAATTCCTTGCCTCCTACTCCGTGTATCCCTTAATTGCTTCCTCTGGGGTGTTAATATAAGCTTTAGAATGCCTAAGAACCCTCCAAAGTGGCCTTTTTTTGAATAGAACTAAACTTGGGCTTGACAGGGACACGCCTCTGTGACATGCCTGTGTGACACGCTCGTGTGCGATTGCTTCAAACCGTGTTAAAAGCTGTTGAATAGACACGGGAGTGTGGTCTACCCATGTGAAGAAGTCCATGCCGTGTTAGAGTCTGTCAAAACTACACGGGCGTGTGGTCTACCTGTGTACGGAAGTCCAGGCCGTGTTGATTTCTCACGTTGACCCATTTTCTCCGTTTTTAGCCCGTTTCTCGCTCTTTTTACTTTCCTGTGCTCACCTAAGTATAAAATATGAAATTAAAAGATTGGAAGCATCGAATTCACCAAATCTAAGGATAATTCATTAAAAATGTGCTAAGCATGGGATAAAAATATGTATAAATTATGATTTATCAAAGCATAAACAGATAAGAATACACTTAAGCAAAAGAAAGACAATGAGCACACAAGTGTATACAAGAGAATTATGAAAGTATTGAATACAATCTTAAATATTGTTTGTTGTTGTTGTAGGAACTTTAGAAGGTAGTATTTATACTCCCTAATTGATTTCCAACCATTGAGGTTGTTGTGGTAGTTAATAGAGCCGTTGGGGATGTGAAAACCAGAGTATTTAATACACCTGTAGTACTGAGTATCGATACCAGATAAAAATGTATCGATATTTTTTGTAATAAATGCTAAATTTAGTGACTATTGGAGATTAACTATCAATTCCAATACAATTTTATCAATACTTTATGAAAATGTATCAATACAGTATCGATACTTTGTAAGTTCTGAGAAAAACATAATGCCATTTTGATATCGATTTTCCAATTAAATAGAATGTCATCGGAGATATTTTAATTTTATGAATTTTTAATTATTTATTTAATTTAAACTGGATTGATCAATTAAATCGATCGAATTGAATATCGATAACTTGATCGATTCAATTACAAATTAGATTCAATGCAAACGTAGTCAACTATTATAATTAAATAAAATGCGTAGCTTTTGAAATAAAACAAACTAAATAGAATTTAAAAGAATAAATATATATATCCTTAAATCCATACAAATATGTTTGACTAAGAAAATCAATTTGGAGCTAAAATTATTAATGTGGTTGGGTTGAATAATAAAAAATATAAAATTTTTAAAGAAAACAACGTTGTCAATAAAAAGCTAATTTAATTTAACATTAAATTTAATCAAATTCATATTTAAAAAAATATATAAAAATAGAAAAGACAAGGTTGCAAAGGGCAATAGAAATTGGGTAAGGAAGCAACTGAAAAAACTGTCAGAAGTGGTTTTGGTTTATTAAAAAACATGGGGCCTTTTAGTGGTTAGAAGGAAAAACCAGACACTGCAAAACCATAATAATAAAGGAGGCATACAATGTTTATTTGGCATGTCAATGATTCATCACTGCCCCACAAATCATGCCCACTCAACCCTACCATCAACTTATAAAATATTGTTTAATTTCATGATTTTATTAATAAAAAATTAAAAAGTAAATTTAGACCAAATCTAAGATTCATAACTTTTCTTTAACAAAAATCGAGAATTGGAAATGAATTCGGATTAATCTAAGTTTATTTTTTTATTTAATTTTTAATTAGTTTTAATTTTGGTATTATAAGATAGTCTTTATTTTTAAATTAATGAAAAAAATTCTACAAAACTATATTATTTTAAAATTTTAAAAATTAAGAAAGTAACATATGATATTTACAATTTTGATTTGATTTTTTCAAGAAATAAAAATATTATATAAAATGGAATCATCAAATTCCCAAAATCACCTTCTCTATTTCTTTCAAGATTAGTGGCATCGAGATGATCGTATTTAATACATTAATAAAATAGTGTATTGGAAATAAGGCAAAGACTATTTCTTTCCCCAATAAGATAACCCCAAAGATTGAATAAATAACTTAGGTTGGTTTTAATGAAATCCAATCATACAACAAAATCCACCTTTAAAAATCCTAACATAGATTATACCTATCTAAGGTTAATGATTAGCCTATTGGATTCTTTTTCTTACTTTTGATTATCATTAGCTTGCTCAACTTTTAAATAAATTTAAGTTAAAAGCTTCATCTTCGATTGAATTTTAATTCAATTGGTATCAATATTCTTATTAATGTAAGAGAACACCAATTCGAATATGCTAAAATACATTATTCTTCAATTTATAAAATAAAAAAATTATTAAATAATTTTAAACATTGCATCAAACATAACAAATATAATCAAAACTTCTAATGAAATTGTTCAAAAATATAATATATATCGCTAACAATTTCTCTAAGAAGGTAGTTACAAGACTAATAACATTAATAATATTTATAATTGCGCCAAAAATAACCCACTCATTCCATTCCTTTCTCTACAACCTTTCAAGCTCCCAAATTATTTGAATTTTGCTATTCAATTTTAATTTAAAATAACTTGAAGATAAAATTTAATAAAAATATTTCCATTTTAATATTTAACAATAATAAAGTTAATTATTATAATATTAAAATTCAATAAAAATGACTATTATAAAAATAAACTTATCTTTTCTTTTATGATAGATGTATTTTTATAGTTAAATAAGCTCCAAAACCTATAAATTTTACTGATGAAAGTCCTCCATTCTAATATTAAAATAAAATTATTTACATAAATTTGCATTTTAATGCCTACGTGAATTTGATAAAAATGATTCATTAAACAAAAATAAAATAACATTTTTTTAAAAGTACAAAAAAATAATATTTTTATAAAAAAATAAAGTGATTGTATACATAAGAAAGAAAACAACTTACCTACTAAAACAATGCACATAATTCAAATTTATTCAATTAAGATAATTTGTTTAAAGGGATTCAATCAAACAACATATTATTCACGATTAAGGTTTAATTTAATTTTCATATACAAATAAAATGAACAAGACAAAGACTTGATATTTAAATTAAATTTTTATTTAATTTAAAAATAAAAGTAATTAATTATTAAAATAAAAAAATTCAAACCACGTAATGGGTTATATTACTAGTTATTTGATTATATATATAAAGGCAAGAGAGATGGCCTTAAAAGGAACTGAATAATGCGCAAAATCACAATACTATATGGTTATGCTTTAAACAAGTTCTTTCTGCAGTTTCAACTTTGTGAATGTTTCGGTACCCAAAAAGAAAGCACCCAATTACATCAACAAGTTCAAAGTTTTAACCAAAATAATTAAAAACATATCCAGCACCAGACCACATCAAAAGGCACCAAATGAGCCCTAAAAATCAACATTGTTAATAATAATAATAATAATAATAATAAAACCTTCTTACTTTCCAAGAAAACATACCATTCATATGATATACAAAACCGGAAATAGGATGGCACAATATTTAACAAGAATTTCCAAATAAACATTTTTCTCCCTACTAATTACTTTTTCTCTATTTCAAATTCTCTACTTGTAGGACTAAGTAATTCCCATTTATTAGAGTTATATTCTTAAGTAATAGAATATATATTTAAAATGGTATAAAAAAGTATGAATTTGTCAAATTCATATATATCCATCAGCAGACCACATCAACAGGCCCGAAATGAGCCATAAAAATCAACATTGTTAATAATAATAAAAGCTTCCATGACCTTTTACAGCAATGAAAAGTGAGTAAGATTATTATTATTATTATTATAGCTCACAACTACCAACAAAACAAACACATCGGAGAAACGATCTCCATAATCTATTAATGGTTTTTCAGATATACATCTGCAGTCTGCAGCATTCATCTTCATATGTAATTCATTCCATTTTCATTTTTGACTTCTTACGTGTTGGAGCTTCATCAGTCAAGCACGCAAGAACAAAATCAAAGAAACGAGGAAAAAACAATACAGATATAATTATCACTCCCAAACCTTCTTACATTCCAAGAAAACATACGATTCATATGATATACAAAACCGGAAATAGGATGGCAAAATATTTAACAAGAATTTCCAAATAAACATTTTTGTCCCCTACTAATTACTTTTTCTCTACTTCAAATTCTCTACTTGTAGGACTAAGTAATTCCCATTTATTAGAGTTATATTCTTAAGTAAAATTTTGTCCACTCTCTTACTGATTTCAACAAGCTAATAGCTCACTTAGTAATCACATTCACTATCTCAAATCAAATTCAGCCTATTGAATAAATCTATCCTCACTTAGTAATAGTTATATTTTCTGCATTTTCATCTTGCTTCTTATCATATGCATGTTGCAAAAATTTCCTTGTAAAACATTAAAACAAGATGTTGCACGAAGACAGAAAGGAAGACTAAAAGGAACAAGTGCGGTGATGAAGGTTGTACGTTCCCAAGACCAGTTAAATCATGATGGTCGTCCAAATCGTACAGAATTTCTTAAGAGCCAAACCTTCATCTCTGGGACAACTGTATAGTCTCTTCGAGTGAAGTTAAAAGGGCTGGGAATTTATTAGGCACTAATATGAAAGTAACACCAATCATGAGTAGTGGGAGAGACGGAGGTTATCAAAACTTTTTTTGGGGGAATCGATGTCAAGTAGAAGTTACAACCTAAGTAATAGTTTGGTCATAGGTAGGCCTGCTCACAAGTCGAGCCTAGACAGGATACTAACACCTTTCACGTTTGGCTAGGCCCCTGACCCAGCACAAAATATGGGCAATATCATTCGACTAGACCCAACCCTAATTACAAAAAGGGAGCCATTCTTGGCCCAACACAACCCACCCAAATTCTTTTTCTAATTTTATTTAAGTGGCAGTCAAGCTTTACTTTGTTTACTTATTGTTCAAGGTTATCATAGTCCTTATCAATATTGACATTTTTACTGTGGTATCCATCACCGACAAAAGGACATCATTTTACTAAATCTTCACTTGCCTATAGGTAATGACCTCGCTCTGATATTTTAGGCAGAAACATTGTCATAGTCTACCAACTTCCTAAGTAGGAATTTAAGCCTTTGTTTAGATCAGGATATTTTATTTTCTTGTTGGAACAAAAAACTAGAAGCAACTATTGGGGCCTGGGGATAAGGCAAGACAGAACTTGAGTTCTAGTTCTCTAAAGGTGCTAGGAGCCTCGTACCCATTTAAAACAACAAATAGAGCAGACATTTTCACACAATGCAAATCCAATGCCTGATTCGTCTACTCCGTACCTTAGCATTACTCAAGTTTTATACAGGAAGTTCCAGGCTCACTATCAACTTCTTAGCGACAAGAAGAGCAAACAAAATGCAATGACAAGCAGTATTGGCAAATGAAAAATCCGTCAATTCACAAGGATGGGAATAATTAAGATATGGTAGTGATATGAAGGGGGCACTAACCTTCATTTAGAGCAAACCAAATGTAATGGCAAGCAGCATTGGCAAATGAATAATTATCATGTAGTATTGATATGAAGGGGGCTCTAACCTTCATTCAGAACAACCATATACTAGAAATATCTTCGGGATATGAAACAGTGATCGCAAATTGATGCTCTGCAGCTGCATGAATCCCTCCCTGCTCGTTGCACCAAATATTAAATCTTATGTACTCAAAACGCTCATGGAAAAGATTGACCCAACCCAAAATAAGCTTGCCATTGCCCAACCGATACAGAGTGCCATTCGGTGGTGGATTCACTGAAAATTCTGATGACCATTTGACGGGCAAATGTTTCTTATCAAGCAAATTATACGCCTCCAAAGAACGGAACTTACCAGAATAATTATAAATGACAGTATACAGGACATCGTCCACGATTGTCGCTGAGTCAGACCAGTAACAAAATTTTTGTTCGAGGCAAACCCATGATTTACGATCATAGTAATAAGCGTAAAGAGTATCATTGGCATTGCAGTGCACCAAAATCCGAGATCGGGAAGAATCTGGAACAGGAACAGATAGATCGATAGCTTCCGGAGGGGGCAACAATGGTTCCCAAATATCCCCACTTATATCGTAAACCTCGCCAAAAGATTCAGAACCCATACCTTCGAAGACGTAAATCTTTCCTTCAGCAGCAAGAACCAGGGGAAAAGCCCGAGGGAACAACATAGAAGTAGTTTTTCTCCACCCACGTTCAAGGTCCTTCAAATCTAGTTGGAAAACATCGTTTACTTCATCATAACCACGAAGACTAGCATCATTTTCGCGTATTCCCCCAATAACGTAAATGTGGTTGCCACAGGCAACGGCAGTGGAACCTGAAGGAGCATCAGGTGGCATCGCCCTAATAAAGACTTTATTGCTTTTCAGATCAATAAAGTGCAAACCGAGCGCTGTTTTACCATCGGTACCTGGGGAGTTCTCGACGAGGGCCCTGATCAGTTCATCTGGCTCTCGCCCATCAAAGTAACTGGAGGAATCACTAGTATCGCCGCTCATGGTTCACCCTTAGCTTCGCCTTTCCAGATCCAAAATCGCTTTTAGTTTTAGGGTTTCTAGCTTCGGGTTATTTCCTTCTTGTTTTTTTTGTTTTTTTAATTTGGTTTGGGTTTAATAGTCATAGACAAAATAAATTTGTTGACAAGTTATTCAGTTATCTGTTCCAAGAAGTAAAAGGTTGATAATTTTTTTTTTAAATAGTAATTTGCTTGTTTTAGTTGTAAATTTCCAAAGTAAAGTAAAGATATTGGCAATATGTGACTGTTTATATTTTAAAATTATTTACTAATTATGATTATTTTTAATGAATATAGAATAATATTATTTCGCATCAAATGTTAGAGATTTGTTGAAATTTGATCAATTATTGGATCAATTAAATAAGGAGTTGATAGGTATACTAATTTGAATAAGATAAAAAATTGGTTGGCATATTGATATGAACAAGTTGAATAGAATTAAATTGATGATTAAACCAAGTTTTATAATTTTTTATTATTTACTTAATATGATGCTTTAGAGTATTAAAAAAGATGTGGAAATGTGAAGTTTAAAGTTTTGGTTTTTTTTTTGTTTGTTTGTTTATTCAGTAAATAAAAATGTTAATTTTTTAAGCTGATAGCTTTGTATATATATATATTGCTTTGCATGTGCTTTCCGCGATAATTATATTTGTAGGTGTTTGGCTAGCCTCCAAAATCCAACATTATTTTTTATACGAGTTTCCTCTTGTGGTTTTCACTGCACTTTATCTTTATTCACGTAGTTTCCCTCAATTGGTTAGATGCGTTGCACTGGACTCCCATCTTTGATAGTAGTGTTATTCCTTTCTCAAAATTTTGACAGCAACTGGTGCTTATGATAATAGTGTTTAAAAAACTGAGTTCACCTGTCGTACCGATCGTTCTGGCCTTATTAGTGTTGCATCTTGTCCTTCAGGAAAGCTAGTTCAAATCAAGCACGCCTTGTCGGCAATCGAACCGGGTCAAACATCTCTTAGAATTAAAGTTATTAATGGGGTGGTAATTGCTACTTAGAAGAAATTGCCTTCAATCTTGGTTTATCTGTTTAGAAAATACAATGTCTAACTCCAAGTGTTGAAGTTGTTTACAGTGTTGGGCAGGTTATAGCATTTTGGATCAAGTGTAACATAAAGTCTTTCTAAACTTGGACAAAACTTCAGTAAGCAAAGTAATGCATTGATTGGCTCTCTTTCCATTAAACAATCAATCCACCAAAGCTCTTTTAATTCGTTCAAATAACATTCAGGTCGCGTACTTGAGAAGGCCATAATGATTTCTGTTACAGAGATCATAACAACAACGAGAATGGAAAGGGAGCCTCAGTCTCAAAGTCTCATGTCCAATGCGTTAGAGGACATTGTCTAATATCAACCACGACATCTTCCAAGAAGAACCAACAGTCGCCTCAAAAAGCACTGTTGTCTCTAAACTGAAAAGACACTAAGTTTGGACATCGAATTGAATAGGGAGCAACAAAATGATTTGGTGAAGGATGTTATCAGGTAAATGACTGATGAAATCATTCGGGTCCATACTATTTTCACTTTTTAGAATATTGACGTGTTTGTACGATTTCTCTTGATTATTATGCCTGCACATGCATCTCTTGATATAGGATAAGTTATAAATAGCCTTTGAAGTTGGATTTTGCGAGTATAACTATGGATTTCGAACATTGTCGAATCTGCACTTGTTGAGATAGTTATATTTATGTTGGTATCACTTCAGTCAAATATGTTTTCCTCCCGCGAGTTCGATTATCTGTCACGGTACCTTAGATCGGAACAAAATAGTGTTATTATACGTGAGCAATCGGAAAAAACTACTTAGAAACTGTACAATAAGAAACAGCCTTCGATTTTTTGCACCACACCTCTTCAGTGATGGCGTTTTTCAAGTACAATTTATTGAAAATCAGACATTTAGTAACCTTGTAAATTTCTTAAACATTGCACCAGAAGATTTCAATATGAATGAGCATTCATCTGTTGACGATGAGGTTTTTGATGAGATAGAATGTCAAAAGATACGGAATATCCATTTAATTATTCCTCTTTTCTACAATTTCATAAAAGTTTTGATACTATGAGTTTGCAACTAGGGTGGATCTTTCAGAATATATGGTCCCAGATATGATTTGATATCGATGTTATATGCTACTATTTGCTTCTCATCGCCTTCCTAAAGGACTTTAGTTTACTATCTATGGAGTACATTGCTGCTCTATTCTTGTATGCTTTATGTGTGAGTACAAATCTGACTTATATCTTTTGGGTTGTCAAGCTAATATATGATCACGATTTTTGGCTTTCTTATGGTTTGCTTGATTTAATATCATGACCTTTGGCTTTCTGACAACTTGTGGACCTACGCGCTCAGTTGATTATTAAGGTTAGTAGATTTAAGCTTATAACATCTGATCTTTTGAGTTAGCAGAGTTAATCTCTTAAACTCTGATCTTATTTACAAACAAATTAGATCTTACAGGAAATACAGTTCGCAATATTCTGCAATATAATTCTTGGCTCCTGTATCACACTATCAAACAACAAAACTCGCTTGATAAAGCTTCAAGTTAAAACATGTATGATAAGTCATAAATTACATAACTTTCACAAATGTCAGATTGTTTGAAAAGAGTCATTTTGTAACTATTATTCGATCATGTAGGAGACAAATTGTTATATATTTATAATTAAAATGACCCGACTTAAAATCCAATTTGGAATCCGACCCTATATAATAAAAGGTGATTGACATAACAAAAAGAGATAGCTTCTCTTATCCATTTTCAGATCCTCCACCTTGCTAAAAATCAGTTGAACGACCCAATTCCTTGAGAAATTGGTCAACTCAAATTTCCCATAGACCTTGCATTGTGTAGCAACAAGCTAAATGGTTCCATTCATGTTTCTCTCAGTAAACTAAGTTAACTTGTTTCTTTGCTTCTATATAATAATTCCCTTTCTAGTTCTATTCCTCCAAAATTGGGAAACCTTAGGAATTTGGTTGAAGTTTACATGTACAGCAACCGTTTAACTGGTCTTATCCCTTCTACATTTAGAACCATTAAAAAACTTAGCGTGCTAAATGTTTAACAATAGTTTATCATATCCCATTCCCCCTGAGTTAGGGAATATGGAATCTGTTTCTCAAATAAGAATGTATCAAAATAATTTATCTGGCTTGATCCCATTTGGTGACTTGAGACTTCCTACACTTGGCCACCTTTATGAAAATCAACTCTCTAGTCCTATTCCTGAGGAGATAGGAAACTTGAATTCTCTTGTTGAACTACAATTGAGTGAAAACCAACTGAATGGCTCTATTTTTTACCTCACTTGCAGTTTGAGAAACTTGAAAATTTTGTTCCTCCGAGACAACTAGATTTTTGGTTCCATTCCTCCAGAATTGGAACTTAGGAATTTGGTTAAAGTTCACCTTGACACCAACCGTCTAACTGGTCCCATCTCTTCCACATTTGGAAACTTGAAAAACCTAAGTCTACTTTACATGTTCTACAATAATCTTTCAGGTCCCATTCCTGAGGAGATAAGAAACTTGTATTCTCTTATTAATCTAGGTCTGAGTCAAAACCAACTCAATGGCTCTATTCTTGCTTCACTTGGCAGTTTGAGTAACTTGGAAACTTTGTTCCTTCGAGACAACTGACTCTCAGGTTCTATTCCTAATGAAATCGAAAACTTGAAGAAGTTGACCACGTTAGAACTAGGCCACAACAATCTGATAGGAAATTTGCCACAAGGCATTTGCCATGGTGGATCACTTGAATACTTCACAGTAGATGATAACCAGCTTACCGGGCCAGTCCCTCAAGGGTTGAAAATTTGCACTAGCTTAAAGAGAATCCGCCTTGAAAAAAACTGACTCAGAGGGAATATATCTAAAGATTTAGGTGATTACCCAAACCTAAAATTTATTGACTTGACAATAAATTTCAAGGTGTAGTGTCTTCCAATTAGAGGTTGTGCAAAAGTTGAGAGCTGATCTATTGTAAGGAACAATCTTAGTGGTACAATACCAGTTGAGATTGGAAACCCACCTCAAATACAAAGGCTTAATCTTGCTTCAAATTATTTAATCGAGGAGATTCCAAGGGAAATTTGAAAGTTGACATCTTTGTTTTATCTTGGTTTGAATGGGAATAAACTTTCTGGTAGTGTACCCTTGGAACTAGGACTTATGTCCAAACTTTTGTATCTAGACTTGTTTGCAAACCTATTGAGCAAGTTTATCCCTTAAACTATAGGGAATCTGTCCATGTCATTCTACTTGAATTTGAGTGCCAGTTAGTTTAACCAAATAATTCCAATTCAAGTAGGCAAGTTAACTTACTAGGCTGGTTCGTCTAGATTTGAGTCACAACATGCTTTCAGGGGAGATTTCAAGGGAACTTCAAAGTTTGCAGAGCTTGGACACATTATGTAACACCCCTAACCCATATCCATTACCGGAACAGAGTTTCAGAGCATTTTCGGAGTTTTACAGATCAAATACAGTTAACTCTTATCATTTATTACTTATATAAAAAATCAAACATATTCAATTATATTTCCCTTATATGGGCCCTCGAGGCCCAATTTATGCATTAAAGACAAGTCGAGACTACTGTAACACCCCCTACCCATATTTATTGTCGGAATAGGGTACGAGGTATTACCGGAGTTTACGAATTAATTTTTAATTCTTTTTTTTAACTCAATATAATCCCTTTATAGATATCTAACCTTCCCTACAATTTTAAACCAAAAACAATCCACATCAACCAATCCAATTCAACATATTTTCAAGATAAATTCATACATATTTATAAAATAACATCATCACATACCCAAAACCAGGTTTGTTAACCATACCAATGGCTAACTCTATATTCATTTCATAGAATCATTTACTTTATTAGCTTATACATGCCATTGATTTCCAAAATAAAGTTTCTTTATATACCAAAATCCTGAGGTTGATAGTGTGATGTGTCTCCGACCAAATCCAACCTCCGAGCTCTTGACACTACAAAACAGGAAAAAATGAAATGGGGTAATCACTTTGTGCTTAGTAAGCTCATGTAACAAGAATTATACTTACCTAATATTTTCAATACAATACAATAAACATTCATATATCCATTCAATACATTATTACCCTAATATGCACAAACTCAACATTCAAGTTAGTACAATAATTTCCATGTACCAATAATATATACCATGATTGATGAGCTCATCAATACCATGATTTCCATTTCCTTATTATTTTTCCATATTTATCCCGTTGAATTTATCGAAATTTTGATGGATTTTTAGAGGTACACTTTTAGTGTACATTTCCAGGTCCGTCAATTCATATTCATGTACGCATATTTCCATTTCAGAGAGCACACTCCCGCGAACCTCAACCTTGCAGCGGGATTACCAGTCCAGGCTAAATCCCCTGCAATATAAACTTATAGAATATTGTCGGGATTACCAGTCCAGGCTAAATCCCCTGCAACGACAATTACTCTAATGAGCTTGGATCTAAATTACTAGTCCAGGCTACATTCAGACCCTAATTTGGATTACTCGTCCGGGCTAAATCCATTTTCCACATACTCTTCGGGAGGGCTATATCAGGATAGGATCACCCGTCCGGGCTAGATCCTTTTTACCGTCAACTCCTTTTTATAGATCCATTGAATTTTCCTTTTCATTCAACCAGGATTTCTTCCCATTTTATCAAATATATCAATGTTTCATTAATTTTCATACAATGAACATTCAAATCATAGTCACATCAATAACATACATTTCAAGCATTTAAGAATATAATTCAAGTTACATGAACTTACCTTGATACTTGTTTGTGAACAAAAAAAATCTACTAATCCCGAACTTTTTCCTTTCCTCGATCTAGCTTTGTATTTGAATCTTCTGGATTTGATGCAAAAATTATGGAATACCAGCTTAGAGAACCCTCCTATGGCATTTTTAGCTGCTGGAATTGAAGAGAAATGAAGAGAAATCTAGATATTTCCTATTTAATCCTAGCTTTATTTAGTTAATTTTGCAATATTCCAATTTTGCCTTTAATTTATCAATTTTCCTGCTGATTTCATGCCCTTGCCATCTGCCCAAATAAATTTTGGGTCTAATTGCCTTTTAAATCCTTTCTCATTATACTCTTAAGCTATTTAATCATTCTAGAAACTTTTACACCTATTACAATTTAGTCCTTTTTATTTAATTGACTATTCAAACATTAAAATTTCCTAATGAAATTTTAATACCACATTACTAACATTTCATAAATATTTATAAAATTATTTTTGACTAGGTTTTACAAGATAGAGGTCCCGATACCTTGTTTTTACCCAATTTCTTCAATAATTTCTTTTTCTAACTAACCACTAAATCGGTAAAATTTTTCTATCAATATTTTCATACGATTTTCCTATCATATCAATTTTCATGCAAAAATATTGAAATAAATTTCTCTTTAAATCGGATTTGTGGTTACGAAACCACTATTTCGATAACTTTAAATTTAGGCCATTACAACTTTCCCCCCTTTAAGGATTTTCGTCCTCGAAAATCTTACCAGTAAAGATATTTGGGTATTGTTTCCTCATTGCCTCCTCCGGTTCCCATATCGCTTCCTCAATCCCGTGCTTTTGCCACAATACTTTCACCAAATTTATCTTTTTATTTCTAAGCTCTTTTGTCTCCCGTGCCAATATCTTGACCGGTTCTTCACTGTAAGTCATATCCGGTTGAATCTCTACTTCTGTCGGAGAAATAATATGTGAAGGATCTGATCGATATCGTCGTAACATAGATACATGAAAAACATTATGGATTCTATCAGGTTCCGGTGGTAATGCCAATCGATAAGCGACCGGTCCAATTCTTTCTATGATTTCATATGGCCCGATAAATCTTGGACTCAGTTTACCCTTTCGACTGAATCAGAGGACTTTCTTCCAAGGAGACACTTTCAGAATACCTTGTCACCTACTTGAAATTCAATCTCTTTTCATTTAAGGTCGACATATGATTTTTGACGATCGGAAGCTGCTTTTAGACTATCCTTAATAACCTTTACTTTTTCTTCTGTTTTCCGAATCAAATCAACCGCATGTATCTTCCTTTCACTGAGCTCTGTCCAATATAATGGTGTTCTATATTTTCTACCGTACAAAGCTTCATACGGAGCCATTTTAATACTCGACTGATAACTATTATTGTAAGTAAATTCAATCAAAGGTAGATACCTCTCCCAATTACCTTCAAACTCTAGTATACAACATCGAAGCATATCTTCCAATACTTGAATTACACGCTCAGATTGACCATCTCTCTGAGGATGAAATGCAGTGCTGAAATACAACTGAGTACCCAAGGCTTCTTGCAATTTGTCCCAGAAACGAGACGTAAATCAGGGATCTCTATTTGATAAAATGGAGACAGGCACTCCATGTAGCCTGACAATCTCAGATATGTACAGTTCAGCTAGTTTATCTAAAGAATAATCCATATGTACCAGAATAAAGTGAGCTGACTTTGTTAATCTGTCAACAATCACCCAAATAGCATCTTTTTTCCTCGGAGACAAAGGTAACCCCGATACAAAATCTATAGTGATTATTTCCCATTTCCATTCCTGTATAGTAATTGGCTGAAGTAACCCCGAAGGTACCTGATGTTCAGCTTTAACTTGCTGACATATTAAACACCTTAATACAAACTCAGAGATATCATGTTTCATTCTCGACCACCAGTACATCTTTTTCAGATCATTATACATTTTATTACTCCCCAGATGTACAGATATAGTACTGCTGTGAGCCTCGCATAAAATCTTCTGTATGGGCTCTAAATTCTGAGGTACACATACCCTACCTCTGAATAATAAACAACCTTCAGAATCATTACCTAACTCACACTGTGCCCGTTTAACCTGTAACTTCTCATCATTCTTCTGAGCCTCACATATTTGATGTAAAAATGTCGATTTAGCTCTCAATTCAGCTATGATTGAGCCATCATCAGTTAGTGACAACTAGGTATTCATAGCTCGTAAAGCAAAAAGAGATTTCCGGCTCAAAGCATCAGCTACAACATTAGCTTTACCCGGATGGTAATCAATAATCAAATCATAGTCCTTTATCAGTTTAAGCCACCTACGCTGTCTCAAATTCAAATCTTTCTGTGTCATCAAATATTTCAAGCTTTTATGATCAGTATAAATATGACATTTCTCACCGTACAAGTAATGCCGCCATATCTTCAGTACAAATACAATAGCAGCTAATTCAAGATTATGTACTGGGTAATTTCTTTCATGTGGTTTAAGTTGTCTTGAAGCATACGCTATTACTTTACCTTCTTGCATCAAGACACAACCTAAACCGTTTAATGAGGCATCACTGTAAATAACAAATGCCTTACCCGGTTCAGGCTGCACTAATACAGGTGCTTTCGTTAGTAGATCTTTCAATCGGTTAAAACTTTACTGACATTCATCAGTCCATTCGAACTTTACATCTTTCTGTAATAATCGAGTCATTGGAGAAGCTATCATAGAAAATCCCTATACAAATCTCCAATAATAACCAGCTAAACCCAAGAAACTTCTAACTTCAGATACATTCTTCGGTGGATTCCAATTAACAATAGCTGAGATTTTATTTGGATCTACCCTGATGCCTTCGGCAGATACAATATGTCCTAGAAAACCCACTTCTCGAAGCCAAAATTCATATTTACTGAATTTAGCATATAACTGCTTCTCTCGCAGAATTTGCAATACAATTCTCAAATGTTCTATATGTTCTTATTCATCCCGAGAATAAACCAAAATATCATCAATGAATACTACCACAAATCTGTCTAAGTATGGTCTGAATTTTCGGTTCATCAAATCCATGAATACTGCAGGTGCATTAGTTAGCCCAAACGGCATAACCAAAAACTCATAATGCCCGTACTTAGTTTTGAAGGCTATTTTTGGCACATCTGACTCCTTTACCCGTAACTGATGATAACCTGATCGAAGATCAATATTTGAAAACACAGTAGCACCTTTCAGCTGATCAAATAAATCATCAATCCGGGGTAACGGGTACTTATTCTTTATGGTTACTTCATTAAGCTGCTGGTAGTCGATACGCAGTCTTAAAGACCCCTCTTTCTTTTTCACAAACAGAACCGGAGCACCCCAAGGTGAATGACTCAGTCAAATAAAACCCCTATCAACAAGCTCTTGCAACTGTGTCTTTAACTCTTTTAATTCTGAAATACCATCCGGTACGGAGCTATGGAAATTGGAATAGTTCCCGGAATCAAATCTATAGAAAATTCCACTTCTCTTTCTGGTAGCAATCCTGGTAATTCCTCTGAAAACACATCGGAAAATTCACATACCACTAGAACTGCCTGTATTTTTTACTCAGATACTTTAGTGTCGAGTACATAAGCCAAGTAAGCATCATACCCCTTTTTGACATACCTGCAATGCGCCATTCTCGAAATCATATCAGATAACCCCTCTGTCTGATCAGATTTAACCCGGAGTAACTCACCATTCTAACATTTTAGCACAATATATTTTTGTCTACAATTTACTACCACATCATGATGGGTTAACCAATCCATGTCCAATATCACGTCAAATTCATCAAATGGCAGTAACATTAAATCAGCTGGGAAACAATAACCTCTTACTATCAGTGGAAAATTTTTACAAATTTTATCCACCAAAACAAATTGACCCAGGGGGTTCGAGATTTAACCACAAATTCAGTAGGTTCAACAGATAAATTTTTAACAATTACAAGTTTAACACATATATATGAATGCGTAGAACCAGGAACAATCAATGCAGTAATATTAGTATCAAGTAAAGAAAATGTACCAGTAATAACATCGAGTGCTAAGGCATCTTCTCTGGCACGGATGGCATATGTCCTAGCAGGTGCTCGTGCTTCAGACCCGCCTGTAATATCTTTCGTAGCTCATCGGCTACCACTGACATTACCAGATGGTCGAGGTGGTCTGCCCTCGAAACTAGATTACTTAGCTTCGATATCTGCTCAGTTTATTTTTCACCTCTTGTTGGACAATCTCTAAGGAAATGGTCGAAAGAACCACATCGGTAACAAGCCCCACTCTTAAATCGGCATTCACCAAAATAAGCTTTATTACAGTACTGGCATCTAGGCTTAAGAGTGCTAACACTGCCAACACTGGTCACTGATGGAGTAGAAGGTCTTGGATTAGTGCGTTGAGAACCTCGCTCTTTGCCCGAATACCCAGTGGCTGAGGTAAAACGATCCTGATACTTCTTCAATTTCTTTGAAGCAGAAAACTGAGATTTTTCCATCGGTCTTTGACTAAAAATTCGAGCTTCCCTCTCAGCCTGTTTCTTTTTTTTGCTTAATTCTTCTGTTTTATAAGCTCTCTCTACCAATGTAGCAAACTCTCGAATTTCAAGAATTTCGATCAATAGCTTAATGTCTTCATTCAACCCTTCTTCAAATCGTTTGCACATTTCAGCTTTTGACTGTACCCATTCTCGAGCATATTTACTCAATCGAACAAATTCTCTTTCATACTCAGATACTGATCTATTACCCTGTTTCAGCTCAAGAAATTCTTTTCTCTTTTGATCGAGAAACCTCTGGCTGATATATTTCTTTTTAAACTCAATCTGAAAGAATTCCCATGTAATTTCTTCTTTCGGAACAACTGAAGCTTTAGTATTCCACCAATGATAAGCTGTGTCTTTTAGCAGTGAAACGACACATTTCAGACATTCTTCTGGTGTCAAAGATAATTCCTCCAAAACCCGAGTAGTATTTTCTAACCATAATTTAGCCCGTTCGGAATCATCATCAACTACTGCTCGAAATTATTCGGCCCCATATTTTTGAATTTTATCTACTGGAGCTTTCCCTTTTTTGACAGACTCAGTACCTGTACCCTGTGGGATCTCGGGAATCGGTGGAAGAGCAGGAGAGGGAGCTTAAACTTGTTGCACTACAGGGTTAGTTCTTAAGTATTGATTAAACCATTCATTCATCATTTGAAAGAAGGTTGTTTTTGCCTCCTCCCCTCGACCTTCTGTCTCAGGCCTTCTACTGCTAGTTTCTTCTCTTTGTATTGAAGCCGGAGCATGACTCCCAGCTTCCTCAGATTGAGCTCGGTCGGATGACATTACTATAAGAAAAACATATTTTAAATGGTCAGGAGATATCACACTATCAATAATAATTTAAATGGCATGTATAACTAATCCAGTATTTGCTACATCGATCCTAGAACCAGCTAAACCGTAGCTCTGATACCAATAAATGTAACACCCCCTACCCGTATTCATTGCCATAATAGGGTACGAGGTATTACCGGAGTTTACGAATTAATTTTTAATTCTTTTTTTTAACTCAATATAATCCTTTTATAGATATCTAACCTTCCCTACAATTTTAAACAAAAAACAATCCACATCAACCAATCCAATTCAACATATTTTCAAGATAAATTCATGCATATTTATAAAATAACGTCATCACATACCCAAAACCAGGTTTTTAACCATACCAATGGCTAACTCTACATTCATTTCACAGAATCATTTACTTTATTAGCTTATACTTGCCATTGATTTCAAAAATAAAGTTTCTTTATATACCGAAATCCTGAGGTTGATAGTGTGATGTGTCTCCGACCAAATCCGACCTCCGACTCTTGACACTACAAAACAGGAAAAAAGGAAACGGGGTAAACACTTTGTGCTTAGTAAGCTCATGTAACAAGAATTATACTTACCTAATATTTTCAATACAATACAATAAACATTCATATATCCATTCAATGCATTATTACCCTAATATGCACAAACTCAACATTCAAGTTAGTACAATAATTTCCATGTACCAATAATATATGCCATGATTGATGAGCTCATCAATACCATGATTTCCATTTCTTTGTTATTTTTCCATATTTATCCCGTTGAATTTATCAGAATTTTGATGGATTTTTAGAGGTACACTTTTAGTGTACATTTCCGGGTCCGTCAATTCATATTTATGTGCGCACATTTCCATTTCAAAGAGCACACTCCCGCGAACCTCAACTTTGCAGCGAGATTACCAGTCCAGGCTAAATCCCCTGCAATATAAACTTATAGAGTATTGTCGGGATTACCAGTCCAGGCTAAATCCCCTGCAACTACAATTACTCTAATGAGCTTGGATTTGAATTACCAGTCCAGGCTAAATTCAGACCCTAATTCGGATTACCCGTCCGGGCTAAATCCATTTTCCACATATTCTTCAGGAGGGCTATATCAGGATAGGATCACCCGTCCGGGCTAGATCCTTTTTACCGTCAATTTCTTTTCAGAGATCCATCGAATTTTCCTTTCATTCAACCAGGATTTCTTCCTATTTTATCAAATATATCAATGTTTCATTAATTTTCATACAATGAACATTCAAATCATAGTCACATCAATAACATACATTTCAAGCATTTAAGAATATAATTCAAGTTACATGAACTTACCTTGATACTCGTTTGTAATAAAAAAAAATCTACTAATCCTGAACTTTTTCCTTTCCTCGATCTAGCTTCGTATTTGAATCTTCTGGATTTGATGCAAAAATTATGGAATACCAGCTTAGAAAACCCTCCTATTGCGTTTTTAGCTACTGAAATTGAAGAGAAATGAAGAGAAATCTAGATATTTCCTATTTAGTACTAGCTTTATTTAGTTAATTTTGTAATATTCCAATTTTGCCCTTAATTTATCAATTTTCCTACTGATTTCATGCCCTTGCCGTCTAGCCCAAATAAATTTTGGGTCTAATTGCCTTTTAAATCCTTTCTCATTAGACTCTTAAGCTATTTAATCATTCTAGAAACTTTTACACCTATTACAATTTAGTCCTTTTCATTTAATTGACTACCCAAACATTAAAATTTCCTAACGAAATTTTAATACCACATTACTAACATTTCATAAATATTTATAAAATTATTTTTGACTCGGTTTTACTAGATAGAGGTCCCGATACCTTGTTTTTACCCAATTTCTTCAATAATTTCTTTTTCTAACTAACCACTAAATCGGTAAAATGTTTCTATCAATATTTTCATACGATTTTCCTATCATATCAATTTTCATGCAAAAATATTGAAATAAATTTCTCTTTAAATCAGATTTGTGGTTACGAAACCACTATTCCGATAACTTTGAATTTAGGCCGTTACAACAACGATGTGCAGGGGAGACACACCGGTGTGGTCAAGCCATGTGGGCATACAATGTAAGGTACACGACCGTGTCCCATCCTGTGTCCATGACCACATAACTCTCTGACTTGGGTCACACAGCCAAGCCACATGCTCGTGTGCTAGGCTGTGGAATAATTTAATTTGTATTAATTAGGTGCAAGGGTCACACAACTAAGACACATGCCCATGTAAAAATACTGGAACATCTTGTTTCTAAATTTTAAAGATGCAGGGGACATACGACCAAACAACACGCTTGTGCATAGCCAGCTGAGACACACGCCTATGTCTCTGCCTGTGTGGACGAAAATAGGTTATCTCCAATGCCACTTTTCTCACCCAATTTACCTTCCACCTATAACAACACTTAAGCACATTCACGAGCCAATTCAGAACCCTCAAATCAAGCTGAAATCTATGTCTTTTGCATGACATATCATCACATTTATTCAAGTATCCAACTTACTAAATTGATTAAATACTCATATAAGCAGGTTTATACCTAGTATATCAATCCAATCAATCTAAACACCCACATACCAAACATAAAATAGTCTAATATATATATGCTCATCAAAACTTGCCATCACTAACTATTCCAATGGCTAATTACAACCAAAACATTCATTTGTCAACTTTGGTCTATTAACCTACACATGCCATTATGCCCAAAGAAAATTTTGCTATTTATACCGAAACGAGCCAATAGATAGTGTGATGTATCTCTGATCAACTTTCAACCTTTACGAGCTTCTGAGTACTATAAAAAATAGAGGAAATAAAACAAAGTAAGCTTTTAAGCTTAATAAGTTCGTATAAAAAAATTAACTTACCATTCATTTACTTTTAAAATAAGCATACAAAGTGCATCCAAATCAATTTAATCAATACCCTAACCACACATCCTCATCAACATGTTAGTCATGTATTTCATGTAAATGACAAGTACAAGGGTGAACTCATTACATATCAAATTTCCATGTGTTTTCAAGTAAATACGGGTAACGATTCATTCAGAATTCATCTTAACTTATATCAAAATTTTACTCATTGAATTATTTGAAATCTCTATTGATACATGGGTAGGGTAGTACACCCAAAGTGTACAATATTGTAAATCTGTCAACTCATATTCGGGAGTAGTCATAAAAGCACATAAACGGGAAGCTTATCTAAGCTATAACGGGAAGCTTATAAGAGCCATATTCAGGAAGCTCATGCGACCCAATAACGGGTAGCTCCGAAGAGCCATTAATCAGAAAGCTCCGAATAGCCATATATCGAGAAGTATAAGCGAGCCATTTGAAAAGCTCCAAAAAACCAATTAACAGGAAGCTCATGAAGAGTCTTTAATCGGAACGCTCATAAGAGCTAAGGGGTGTCCATAACACATATAGGATCACAACTTATCGGGATACTCCGAAGAGCTATAACGGGAAGCTTGCAAGAACTATATAATGGGAAGCTCACAAGAGCTAAAAACAGGACGCTCTTTCGAGCTATGGTGTGTCCACAACATATGTAAGACGGGAACCTTGTATCCAATCGAATTTTGTTTATTCAAACGGGATTTAGTATTTATCGGGCTTTGTCGAATATGTGATTAATTTCATAAACATAGCAACTACACAATTCACATGTATAATATTTAATTCAAACATATAAATGTACACAATTTAGTTACACGAACTTACCTCAACAATGTTCGTGTTCATAGGCTACTAATCCGATACTTTTTGTTTTCCTCGATCCAATTTCGTACTAGGTCTATCTGGATTCAATTAAGCCAATTAAGTTTGCCTGAACTCTTTTCTCTTAACTAGGGTTTCCATGAAAGTAATTTGGGGAAAGATGATGAAAATGATGATATTTTTCTTATTTTATTAATTATCATCTTTTCATCTTTTTTATTTCCAATTTTGTCTTTTTTTTATTTAATTTTCCATGGATTAATCATCATACTTATCTACTAACTCCTTTTAATGGTCTATTTTCCTTATAAGGACATCAAATGAGGACATCAAATTTTAAATTCCACAGCTATTTGATCCCTTTAGCTACTAGAACTCAACTTACATTTTACGCAGTTTGGTTCTTTCCTCCTAATTAAGCATATAATCAGTAAAATTTTTCTTAACAAAATTTGCATACGTTATTCCTATCATAATGTAGACCACACAATAATATTAAAATAAAATTTCTTTTTGACTCTAATTTGTGGCCTGAAACCACTGTTCCGATTTCACTGAAAACAGGTTGTTACACACTAAACCTTTCTCACAACAATCTCTCTAGTGAAATCCCAGCCTCTTTGGAGAAGCTCTGAGGCTTGTAGCAGCCCAAATCTGCCCGGGTCCAAACAAAACAAAACAGAAATAAAAAAACAAATAAATAAAATGTTTATTTATTTAAACAGTCCACTAAAAGTCTGTTTACAGAGCCCAAACATTATAGGTCCAATGTCTAAAACCACCCGTATGCCCAAATACACCCAAGCCTAAACTATCCACTTACAATCAGACCCAAGTCACTTAGGCCCAAAAGGCCCAATAACTTAAACACAGCAGGAAACCCTAAGGGTTTCTGAAAAGACTCAACGCCGCAGGGATTCTAGAAGCTTCGGTCAGGCTCCAGCTGGCCCTCATCAGTGCTGGTCAAGCCAAGGGTCACCTCGCACGAGGTCCCATCAACGCACTGTCCAGAGGCTTTGGGCACTCCGAATGACACCGCCATTCGTCTTACACCGATCCAGTGGCTCAAACGTCGCCACCATCAGTGCACCGTAATCTTAGGCCTCACCACTGGCCTTTGTGCCTCCATCGATGCCGAGATCTTCGAAGCGGAGATCGTCCTGTGGTCACCAGTGCACGAATAGGCATCTGCCACTGGCAGATTCGCCTTAATAGTACGATCATCGCCAAATTTTTGGGCACCTGAAAACAGAAAAGGAAACCAACAGACAAGAAAAGGCAAGAAAAGTAACAGATAACAGAAGCAAATAAGGAAACAAATCTTTGATTTCTTTTCTAAAACCTGCACAATTTGAAGGCTATAAAGCCTTTCTTCGAACTTGTAAACACTTACACTTACAGAGAGGAAGATATACGAGGAACGCTTACACACAAAGCAGATTTACAGATATCCAAAAACAAAGAAACTGAGAGCAAAACAAAAATACAAAAAAAGAAAGAGAAAAACAGAGAGAAAACCAAAACAGTTGTAAAGTTTTTTTCTTTCCAACATTTATATATATATATATATATATATATATATATATATATATATATATCGTGAAGCGATTTTCTAATATTAATTGGAATCTCCAAAGAGCTAAGCCTTTCAAAGCTTTCAACACCCTCCTTTGCTCTTAAACCAAGATAAATTTATCATTATATTTTAACTTTATCTTGAATTTTGTTGCTTTACTTTCATTTGATTGAATTTTGCCACTAAAGTTAAATTTTTAAATGAATTTTTCTATTAAAATTTAATTTAAAATAATTTGAAGGCAAATTTTAATAAAAATACTTTCTGTATTTTACTTTAATATTTAAAAATAATAAGTTAATTAATATAATATTAAAATTCAATAAAAATGACCATTTTATAAAAATAGAATTATCTTTTCTTTTATGATATATGTATTTTTATTTTTCAATTTTTTATTTCACTAAATAGAAACTATACTATAATTATTAATTATTAATATTTATAAGTCATATTATTGTTAGCTATTAAAATAAAGCATTTGAAATAAATTTGTTAGTCTATAACACTCTGAATTTTTTGGAGTTAGAAGTTTTGGGTTCTATAGATAAGGTCAGTGAGAAGGTTGTGCTATTGTGTTTAGTTGCTCATTTTAGTGACAGAATAAGCCTATTGGTCTGGTAGTTGAGTTAGTGATAGTGTACCTCTGGGTTCTGGGTTTGAGTCTTTTTGTGTGCGTTTTAGAGAAATGCTATTAATTTGTTTTGTTTTGTTAATAGTAGTTTGTTTTAAGTTATATATAGATAACTATTTGTTACTACTTTTTGTTTTTGTTTTTGTTGATTATTTTTATTTGTTTTCTGGACGTTTCTTTTTTGTTCCTTTTTTTTATTTGTTCTTCATTATTTTTGAACAGTTTTGCTTGTGGATTTTGGAGAGTCGTTTCCTCATCGTCAATTTGGTGACTGAACGTCTTTGATCGTGAATCAGATGTGTGATTCAAACCTTTTCTAATTTATTTTCGAATTGTTGCTTTGTTGTGGATTTCAGCGATCTTTTGAATGTTTTGGTAAATGAGCAAATGAGGCTCGTTTTGTTTATATTTTTTTGAAATTTGGTGTGTTATGATTGGTTTATGAAATGTCATGATTAAAGGTCAATTCAATGATCGAAAAACTCGATTTTAAGCTGTTTGAGGGTTTTTTGTGACCACACGGGTGGCCACACGGGCATGTATTGGTTCACACGACTGTGTGCAGTTAAGAATTAGGGTTTTTGGGTAAAATTTGGTGCCATGGTTGTGTGGCCGATTTAGGGATTTTTATCGTTTCCCACATGGTCGTGCCCGTAGACACACGAGCGTGTGTGTTTGGGAATTAGGGATTTGTGATTTGGCACCACACGGCCGTGTGGCTAATTTTGAGGAATTAAAGATCCCACACGATCATGTGTTTTGGACACACGGTCGTGTTTAGTGAGTACACGGGCATGTGAGACCCTCACATGGTCATGTCTGCCCTACAACCTTTTTAGCACAAATGAAAAAAAAAAGTTATATACACGGCCTGTCCACACGGCCGTGTCCTAGTTCATACGGGCGTGTGCCTCCCTCTACACAGGCGTTTTGACCCCCACACGACCTATGAATTTCCACATGGTTGGAGCACACGACCGTGTGGTCCTAAGACACCAAGTTATAGTTTGTGTAGGTTTTTTATTTGAAAATGAATCTGTGTATTTCGACCCTTGGCTAAGCTTAAGTGAGGGTATTTAAGTCTTTGTATCTGTAGGCCATGTGCTCTGCTTATGTATTGTTTGTGACTGTGTAGTGACGTGACTAATTCTGAGCCTCGTTAGCTGGGTGTGTATGCATATCCATTTCTGTCTGACTGTCTACCAATGTGTTCATTGTTTCTATGAGACTGTAAGCATTCATGCACTTGATTAAAGTATTTTTTTTGGGTTAGTTGAGAAGAGAAGGAAGACTGATTCTGATTTGATCTAGCAGTTCAAACTATATGTTTGTACAGGGGACTTCTGCATTGTACTGTACTGCTTATACGATAGCTTAGCTGCGTATTATTATCTAAGTGGCTTAGTCCACATACATAGAGTGTAGGGTTAGATAGGCTTTTCGAGGTCTTATGTGGTGTGTTTAGTTGGATGAGCTTAAATAGCTCTTTTGGGGTGTGATCGAGGGACGAAAAGGTATTTTGGCTAGATGAGTGGGTTTTTAATATCTGACTGCATTCATATGCATCTCTTTGAGTGTTCTGAGTGTGAGACTATCTGACTGTTCTCTGTCTAACTGAATAACACTTGTGACTGTGTGTTTGTGCGCTACTTGGTGTGCTTGAGTCGTTATTTTTTGTTGTCGGTTTCAAGTTTACTTTCTGACTCTGTATATATCTAGTTGACTACTTCGCTGTTGGTTTGAATTCTGTAATTCTGTTTTTAGTAATGTTTGAATTCACATTGAGCTCGTGTAGCTCACCCCCTTAGTGCTTCCATTTCAGGTATCTTTTTGAATTCTGAAGCTAGATTCAATAAGCAGAGGTCTCAGATAGTCATGATCCAAAATAAATTAACAGTTCTTCTTTTTAATTTCTATTTTTTTATTCAAATTTGAACTATAAGGTTTTATAAAAATGGGGGTACAAGTTCTATTTTTTATTTTTCTCATAAATCTTATTTTGTTCATAAATTAAACTTAACTGTAATTTTTCTTATTGAAATCTATAGGATTTAATGTACTTGGTCCGTAAAGAATTAAATATGTTTGTAATGGAATTTGAAATAACTTATTGGTAAAATTTTTCTATGATCACTTCGGTGGTTAATGTAACCTCTGATATTCAGTCTAAATTTTTAGGCCGGGTGTAGGATGTTACATATTCAATTAATCATCAAAATAAAAATTAGTTGTAAAATTTACTCATAATGAAAAATATCAATGAAAACAAAGTATAGTGCCACATTCAATATTTATCTATAATAAGATTGTAAATTTACAAATTAACCCAAATATTTTTTTTGCCTCAAAAAACTAACTGATATTATTAAAGCACTTAACCCAAGAAAATTGAAAAGACAAAACACTGAACAGTAAAAGAAACGGAAGAAAATAAAAGAAACAATTGTAAAGAAAAGCACACCAAATAAAGCAACAAAACAAAGCCATCAACAAAACAAAGCAACCTGAGCCAAAGAACCTGCAGCAACCAACATCTTATCAGCCAGCAAGACATTTCGCTTCTCCTTCTGAAGAATCAAGATTTGGGAGGAGAAGAAAACAAAGCTTTGAATCCAAAAAACGGAGGAGCGGCGAACTTTCACCAAAATCAAAGCTAAAACAGTAGAACCCATCATCGACAGTGTATCAAGAGTTCCATTCCAATTTGTCCTTCGTCGCCATCGTCATTACAGAATTAAGTACTCCATCATCCTAAGCACCATAAGCCTATCTTCTCCGACCCTCCACCGCCAGCATGTGAGCTGTTCTGTTGACAGATCTGGGTACAAAATTAAAAGAAACCTCGTCAAAATACTTTTCTAGATAACAAATTTACTACGTTATTGGTCGAAGAACTGACCTGTCCTTTTCTTTTTTCTTAATGTTCTTGATGACAGTTAGTGAGTCCCCTTTCACGATTAGGCATCGATAACCTCCCTCGACCACAAACAGAAGCATCCGTTCACAAGCCCTTGCTTCAGCCACGCAACAATCATTTACATCCGTGAATAGATAAGTTTCTAACCCTCTAATTCCTGCTTTCGAATCTCTAGCTAGGACTGTCATTGTAGCAATTCTTGACTCATTATGATAAGCTGCATCAAATTCCAGTTTAAAAATCCCACGATCTGAAGGCTTCCAAGATTCTTTACTCTTAGTTCTATTGGTAGAACAAATGTTCTCCTGTGACAGGTTGAGATCTCGGCAATATCTATGAATAAACCCCACTAACTCCTGCAAATAATACTTAAGACCTTCATGAACCAGTTTATTTCATCTATACCAGAGACCCCAAATAGAAATGGCCATAACTTGTTTTTGTTGTTCATCCATAGTGATAAAAGAATGGAAGAAGCACAGCTTGCAACACGTCAGTTCCTCAAGGGACGGAAGCTTGATTTGCAAAAGGGCCCACACAGATTGGAGGATGCCATAAGACCACAACAAATTATCAGAGTTTTTCGGAGCAATTTTACACAAAGGACAGACAATCTCAGTACATAAGTACCTCTTCGCTAGGTTACAGAAATGGGGCAGTAAATTATTGAAAAGTCTCCATATGTAAATTTTAATTTTCTCTGGGATATGCAAAATCCAAAGAGCCTTATAAAAATTCTGCTGGTAAATTTCATCAGGGATAATAGGAAAGTTTTTCTGTAACCACTCTGTAGAAAGAGCTTTATATCCACTTTTCACTATATACTCCCCAGACCCTTCATATTTCCATACCATCATGTCCTCAGAGTTAGCTCCCGTTAGAGGAATGGAGATAATACGTATCGATGTGTCTTCATCAACTAAATTATGTATCAGCTCCTTATTCCAAGTATTTGTCTCAGCTTCAATCAATTGATTCATACATGTCCAGTTAGGCACAATCATTTGAACTGACAATCTGTTATTCTCCCTTGCAGGCAATCAAGGATCATTCCATAAATTAATACGGGAACTGCTGCCAACCCGCCACACAAGCCCATCCGCAATCAGTTCCCTGACACTACAAATACTTCTCTAGGTAAATGAAGGGTAAGACCCAATTCTTGCTGTTAGAATATCCAAAGATGGGAAATATCAGGCTTTTAAAACTTTAGGTAGAAGGCAACTAGGTTGAGAGAAAATGCGCCAAACCTATTTAGCTAATAATGACTTGTTAAACAAAACAAGATTTTTAAATCCCATTCCACCAACACATTTCGGACGACATAAAAAGTCCCAAGTGCTCCAATGAATACCCTTCGCAGTTTTATTATTGGTCCACCAAAATTTGTTCATTATGCCTTCGAGCTTACGACATAAGGTCTTAGGCATAAGAAAGTATTGCATAGTGTATATTGGGATGGCCTAAAGGATTGACTTAATGAAGACTTCCCTCCCCCCTATAGACAAATACCACAAGCTTCGCCCATCAACATGTTTTCTGAACCTATCAACAAAATTCGGGAAAGCCCAGGCTTTTTTCCGTCCTACCATCATAAGCAAACTTAGATACTTCTCTGGGCTTGAAGCTACTCGAGCCCCAAGCAAGTTAACTATGTTCTCCTTAACAGACGAGTACATGTTGGCCCTAAAATAGATAAGGAACTTATCAAAATTCACACGCTACCCAGAAATCATCTCATAATCCCGAATCACATTGCGAATCACTCTAGCTCATTCGCATGAGGCATCGCCAAAAAGGATACTATCATCTGCAAAGAACAGATGAGTAATTGAAAGTTTTTTCTTGCCAATCAACGCCCCCTTCAACCGTCCTTTCTGTTTGGCTTCCTTGATAAATGTAGAAAACCCTTCCGCACAAATGAGAAAAAGATACGGGCTGAGAGAATCCCCTTGCCTCAAATCTCTTGAAGCTGAAAACCACTCACTGTTGGACCCATTGAGACTGACCGAAAAAGAGACGGAGTACACACATCTCATAATTAAAACAACCCAATCAGTATGAAAGCCCAAGTGTGTCATCATACCCGCCAAAAAATCCCATTCAACACGGTCATACGCCTTGCTCATATCGAGTTTAAGCGTAAAGTTTCGGTTCTTTTCGATTTTTCTCATTTTAATAGAGTAAAGGACCTCATAAGCTACTAGTACATTGTCCGAAAAAAGTCTACCTAGAATAAACGCTCCTTGAGCATCATCAATACAATGACCCAAAATAAAACTCATCCATTTCACCAACGCTTGTGCCACAATTTTATAAACAACATTGTAAAGACTAATGGGGCATAATTGAGTCAAATTTATTGGTTTCTCAACCTTAGGGATTAGAACAATTCGGGTCTTATTAATGTCACCTAACTCAGATTCACCATTCAAAATTGAAAGACAATAAGATAAAATATCAGGCCCTATTAAATGCCAGTAACTTTGGAAAAATATTACAGGAAATCCATCAATTTCAGGTGCATGCAAAGGCGCCATCGACTTTACTACCGACTCTATATCTTCTACAGTGAACTATGTAAGAAGAATGTCATTCATGTTTTTCGTAACTCTTTTCTCCACTAACTCAAAAACATGCTCATCGGAGCCCATTTCAGAAGCCGAAAAAAGATCACTAAAGTATTCAGAAGCAAGTTTTAGCATTTCATCATTCGAGGAAATTCTCCTACCATTCTTATTATCAAGCTCAGAAATTCTACCCCGCATCTGACGTTGCACAGCTATATTATGAAAATAGCTAGTATTTCGTTCTCCATTCTTAAGCCAAGTGACATGGGCTCGTTGCTCCCAAAACAATTCTTCCTTGTCTGCCTCTAAATTAAGTCCTAGTTGGAGATCAAAAATTTCTTCTAAAATCTCGTCAAAGAGGTCCTGGTTATATAGGAAATTTAATCTATCTTCTAAATCTGCACAGACTTTGCTTTCCTCTTTTTTCTTTTTTTTTACTCCAACGCTGAATCTGATAGCTCAAACTTTGAAGCTTAACCAGAATGCTTCCTGAACATTCAGTCCATTATTTTTCGACTAATCCTTCAAAAGAAGTACCCAAACACCACTTAGCCTCGAATCTAAAAGCCCTATCAATGAAGCACTGATCCTTCTTGCCTTTCCTCACGATATCCAAGAGAATAGGGCAGTGGTCAGAGAAGGAGTGACTCAAATGTTCAATCTGATAGCAAGGGAAAAGATTGACCCAATCCAACGAAGCAACCCCACGATCCAAGCGTTCCCTAATGTTATTGCTTGAAAATTTTCCTCTCTCAAGTGAACCAGCGACCAATATAACCCAGATCATTACAATTACAATCCTCCAGTGTTAGTCGAAAAGCATCCATCTGACGTTCTGATCTGAGACGACCACCTTTCTTCTCAAAAGAGCTGGCAATCTCATTAAAATCTCCAAGAACGAACTAAGGAATAGCTTGATCATGACTTAAGTGCCGAAGTAATTCCTAAGATTTCCTTCTATTCCTCTCCTCTGAATTACCATAAAACCCCGTTAAGTGCCAAGCAACACCACATTCATTATCCCTAATGTCAACGTCAATATAAAAAGAGGAAAAACTTTAAAGGCTAACCAAAGAGTTACCTTTCCAACCCAAAGATGAACCGCCTCTTGACCTCATAGCTTCAATATCAATACCGTTCTCGAAATCGCATCTCAACCTGACTCTTTTCATCCGTTTAGAACATAATTTTGTTTCCATAAGAAATAAAATTCGGGGATTAATGGCTCTCAATTTTTTCTTGAGCCTTTTAACAGTTCATGGCCTTCCCAATCCATGAACGTTCCATCTTAGGATTTTCATTGTGCTCGGCTGCTTTGGTCACCAGAGCTAGCCGTTAAATCATAGGAATCACCTTCTGTATAGATACCCAAAGTGTCTAATGGGCCTGTCACAATTCTTTAACCTTTTTTTCCTTCTACAAATTCTAATAGTTCATTTTCCTCTCCCAGGACAATATCCATGGGCCCTTGAGCCAGCCCACCACTGTACAGACCACTTTTGCCCAGATTACGTCCATTAATATTCCCATTAATAAGATTTTGTTGATTGGCCCTTGACGAGATTAGATTGGGATTTAACGTCTGATTCCCAAAATCGCTCCCTGATTTCCTCTAGAATCATTCTCCCAATTAAAGCTATTGCTTTGACTGACACTTCCCATGTTTACAGTACAGTAGTGCAACTCGTCAGCCTCGCGCAACCACCTGCTCACCCCCGTATTCTGCCGCCTAGTTACCGCGCGCAGCGATAAATCCCATCTATAACTAATTTTTGAAGGCTCAATTTTTAATCGGAATGGACAAAAACTTTCCCCATGTCTGAGCTTTCCACAAATAAAGCAGAACATGCTTAACTTCTCATATTTAAAATGAACATAGACAGGCGAATTATCCCTCATTTGAATCTTCTTTTTACGTTTCAGCGGGGCTGTAACATCTAATCGAACACAGATATGCATATATGAACTGTGGCCCAACGCCAAAGAAGATACATCATATTCAAGAAATTTCCCCAAAAACTCACCAAGCTTCTTACACATCAACTCAGACATCATCCCCGCAGGTAGATCATGAACTTGAATCCAGAATTCAGTATAACTTAGAACCAACATTGAGGGGATTTCTCCTTTTTTAATTCTTTGCAGTACTAACAGATGACCATTGAAGAACCACGGAGTGCCAGAAATCACCCTTTGAACGTCAACCTCATTGAAAAATTGGAAGAGATATTGTTTGTCCCCAAGATCCGATATGTAAACTCCTCCAATAGGGTGCCAGAGGTCCGCCATGGTATTGCGCAGCGAGGGTAAATGCACCACACTGTCTGTTAAGTATCGCCCCACCAAACAGTGCTGGAAACTTTGATCATTCACTATTTCATCTCCTTGAAGCGCCTCTTCCTCTTCATCCAATAATCTCAAATTTGCTAAGTCCTCTTCTATATCTTACCCAACCCAAACCCCGAAATCAAAATAGAACACTTAAAAGGAGAAGAAAAAATACAGGAGCCACACCAAAACAAAAAAAAAAATGGCAAAGGAAGAGCATGCCAAAAGGCAGACAGAGAAAACGTGCCATAAGGCAGACAGAGAAAATATATTATGATAAATTTCACTTTTTAACCCAAATATTTTTAAATTTAATAAATACATGTTTTTATACTTTTTCAAATATGTATTATGTTAAACTCTCAAATAATTTATTCATGGTGACTAGTATATGCATTTATTTTTACAATTTGCATAATAAATGAACTACGAATCTAAAATTTCAATGTAATATCATTGAGCAAAGAATAAATGCTATTTTTGTTTTTGAAGAAGTAGAAATATTTTTTTTTTAAAAAGGCTATTATATTTTTTGTTATGTTGAAAGCTAGGTAAGTTTGTGACTAACTATGATCACAATGAATTAAGCTATACAGATTTGATCAGTAGGAAGAAATTTGTGTAAAGCTTGAAGAAACTGATTTTGTATTTAGTCTTCTTACTTGCCTCTGTTCATTGTGATTACACTATTTATAGAGTTTGTGTATAACTGCTTTTCAACAATCTTCCAACTGACTAGCTGTCTTTCAACTACATGTATAACAGCTTTTAACTAATAGTGATGATCACATACTATTTTCTTAACATTTTACATTTAAAAGTTATTATAAGAATCAATAAAATTAAAATTTGAAATGAAATTTATTAAATTTTGTGTGTCAACACCATATTTTGGTACATTAATATTCAAAATGAGAATTAAATTCCAATGTTATTTTAACTTTTTTCATTCTTTGGAATATTTAGTGGGAATAAATAATTTTATAAAAGAAAATGATTGAATGATTCTTTTGGTTAAATCCTATGTGAATTTATGCATTGACAAGAGTATTTCTTTTCTAATTTGGTTTCTAGTGTCATATGGAGATGTTGGGCATTAAAATGTAGTGTTTTTGACCTTTTAGGGTGGATATGGATGAACAATAGGGTGCGATGCGTTTAGTTTACTGTTTATTTCAAGCTATAGTATCGTTACAATATCTAGTCTTACTGACACTTTAGTTTTTTACACTAACTGTAAGTACACCACCGTCCATCTAAACTCACACTTAATTTTGGAGCTTTTAGCTTTTTACTAGAGGAAGGGGCTATTGTTACACATCACCATTAGTAAGTCTTCATATCATGATTAAACCCACTTCGTTTGGAGGAGTTCATCATCATATCATCTCTGACTACATCCTAAAGAACGTTTCCCTTAATTTTAAAAATAACCTAACAGTCGATAGGATAATCATGCAAAAGGATTACATCATGTCCCCCTCCAATATATAAACTCCGCTATAAGAAGTAGATATTGATAGATATATTAAAACTCTGCCCAACTCTCAATCTAGCTCATCAGCATCACCACGATGTGAACCACTTGTATCCTACATCACCAATAATAATCCCCAAATTCCATCACTAAATATTACATCAACAAACTTAAAGCCAAAAGAATGTAAAGTCATTATGTAAGAAAGCTTTAATTCCAAAAATATGGTTGTGTATGAATTTATGGATGCTTTAAATAACATATATTCCCATCATGATGACTTGATTGGGTTGGAGTTGTTCCTATTTTCTACATTCGGGTGTTTACACAGTTTGGGAAGTATTACTCTTTAAAATGCCATACCCAAATTGCAATCAAGAATGAGATGAATATTGGTAAACCTAGTTCATCATGGATTGAGTTGAGTATGAAATTGTCGCTGCTTCATCGGCCAATAATAGGTACTAAATATGGAAGTATGGATATCAAAAGTCAAATTGCATGCTAATTTTTTTATTCAAAAAATAAATATATTAATCATTATACGTTACATCAAAGACATTAGTAATTATGTATTTATAAAAATTTGAAAAATTAATAATTATACCAAAATAATGATCTCCAATATCAAAGTACTTGGTCGGTGGGTGAAGGAAATATGGCATCCAATAGGAGAAGGTTGGGGAAGACTTATGGGGTCTTTCCCTGATTCTTTTCATATGGTATTCCACAATCATACCCTCCTTCCATTATTGTTTTGAAATCATCAAACCGATCAGTAAGATATAATATCTCAATTGCACTAAGTTTAAGCCACCCTTACCACAACTTTTGATCGAGATGCCTTTGCTTTTCAGTAAATCGAGTTTAATATTTGATAATTAAGGTTACCTTCAATATTATCCCACATCTAGTATAATTTAGATGTATCTAATTTTATAGGTTAAGTGCCTAAAACGTATTATTCTTTTATTTATGAATTATGGAAAGGTTATGCGTAGTTTAAGGCATTGTATCGTAAAAATATATATATAATCAAAATCTATAATGAGACTATTCAAAAAAAAAAAGAAAAGAAGAAAATAACAATATAGACTGTTTCAATGGTGACATAGGATTTTAATATTAGATATGAAAATAGTTAACCACAATTAAAATATGAACAAAGTTCGAATTTTAATATTCAAAACTTAAGCTTATCTGTAATTTATATTGTATGAAAATTATATCATACTATAATATAAAGGGAGATGTCCACTTATATTATTGTAAAAGTAATTTACGTTTATACCCTTATGAATATTTTGGTATGATAAATATTTTAATTATCTTACCATTATATTCCATATTTCATTAGATCTTCTATGTCAAATTTAACATAAATTTAAAATTTCTAATTATTTGTTTAATATAAAAAAACAAGTTTAAATCGTAATATATAAACTATTTTATATCAATGCGAAAAAGATATTGAATCACAAATACAATTACATCGATAAATTCAACGATTGTATCATTGAAATATGTTTTACTCGTATAAAAATATGAGTTAATATTTGGTACAATGACAACATACTTTTTTTATTATTCCACAAGCTGCCTAAAAAAATTATCATGTGTCTATTCTTTTAAAATATTTTTTTAACATTTTACTACAATACTATAGGATACTTGTCAATCCCCAAACACTGCTTATGGGGTCTAAAAACTCGTAGCTGTACCAATTATTATTCCTAAGAATATAAAAAGAAGTGTATAACTAAATTCCTTAATATAAATATTTTTTAAAATAATTTCATTATAGGTTTTGAACACATTTGCTTTTTTTAACACAATATCTAAAACTACCCATAGTTCTCTCCAACTCAAAATTAGGAGGATAATGTGCTTCAACTCACTCAACCCATGTACTCCTATATTAACAGTAATGCCTATATCAATCAAGTTAATACTCAACCAGCCCCTAATATGAAAGGTTTGGTGGTTTTATTTATGTTAAGAATTTCAATAGAATATATATAATTATTAATAAATTTTATTATATATAAATATTTTTTAATAACTATGGATTATACTATGGTATGTATAAATTGGATGGAAATATAAAATCATCCAATCATGAACACCTAGGGAGATATGCGATTGTGAGGCAAAGGAAAAGGATCTCCACTGCCGAAATGGAATTGCAATCATAAGACAAGCCAGGTTAGCTGTTGGGTAGACACTTTACTTGAAAGCCAAGTCTTCAGAAATTGTGCCCAACTCAAGCCCACGGTAGATTCATTGAACGAAGTTTTAGAAACACTACAACTTCCCTGCAATATTCACCCATGTTTTGCTTAAAATATAGTGTAAAAACACAAAATATGGTATGTTACTTCCGTTTTTGTCCACTTGGAGTTGAAGATACCAAGAAAAAAACACACACCCCTTGTGTCAATCTCGTGAACTCCAAACCCAATATCCGTATTTAAACGCTTTTCAAGCCATAAAATGTCCATTAATTCTCAAAGATTTATGGATTTCAGACAAGAACCCTGAGGGTTCTGCAGTCCATCAGATCCTGTGGGGGTTATTTGATGCTGTGATACTCACACAAGTTTCCATCATGGCATGTTCTGAAATAATGAAAGTAGACAAAGGAAAAGGACCATAAATAACATTAATAGGATTCAAATTACAGAAGCTATGGAACTTTTATGGACGCTAACAAATTTCTCCCATTCGGTCCAGCAAGAAAAAACGAGCTGACAACCATGGAGAACATTTTATAAATTCTTATAAACATTAAGACTTACACGATAATACTAAGAACCCTAAACTCATAAACAGACTTTAATAATAACCTGAAGAACCTGTCACTGCAACTACCAAAAACTCAATTGCAGTGAGCTTTACAAAAAATAAATACACAAGGAAAACATCTGTTGTTACATCAAACTAAGCTTTTAGAATAGAATCCCAATCGATCTCATATGATGGGTATTTGGACAACATAAAAGACTCCGACGAAGTAACAACTTCAGGCCATGGCTGCTCGTTGAAGTCCGAGAAGGTAAGATCCGACAAAGGTGAAGATTCTGTCGACCCCTCATTCTCCGACAGAACCGGAGATAAAGATGAGGGGGAGTTCTCCACCTTCACTGTCTTTTCCTCAGGCTCAGCCAATTGGACTTTGTTCTCCTTCGCTGATTTCTTCGTCTTCTTGTTGGTCGCTTGCTTTTGGTTGAGTTCCAAACTTTCACAGATAGCTTGAAGCTTAGCATCAACAGAGGAATGCAAAGGCTTGTATTCACCGAACTCGCCACCGATGTGGGAACCTTGGTGACGAAGGTTAGGGAAGTTGAGTCTCGCAAAATCACCCCTAAGTTTATAGGCTGCTTTATCATAAGCCAAGGCTGCTTCCTCGGCTGTATCGAAAGTGCCTAACCAAAGACGTGTCCGGTTCTTAGGTAGCCGGATCTCAGCGACCCATTTTCCCCAGTGACGTTGCCTAACTCCTCTGTAGAGCTTGGTGGGTTTTGGTGGTGAACCCATCTGTTTCATCGGGACTGGTTTGGGACTAAGAAAGCTGAGCATATGGTTGGTGTTGGGGTTGGCGTTAAGTTGAGGATTTTGGTAAAGGTAGCTTGGTTGATTGTTTTGGAAGAGGAATTGAGCCTGAATTTGGTTGATCTGAGCTTGGGTTAAGTTGTTTAGCCCAATGGTTGAACCAATTTGAGGCTGTTGAACACCTGAAAATTGATCAACCGCTGGGAAATAACCACCACCATCTGCGTAAAAATTAGGTTGTGCTTGGGAAGAAGAGAAAGAGAGGTATGAAGGAGAAGGAGAAGGAGAAGGAGAGGGAGAGGGAGAATAAGAAGAAGGGGAAGGGGAAGAGGAAGAAGGGGAAGGGGAAGAGGAAGAGGAAGAAGCACTTTTCATAAAAGGTTCGAGTGCTTCCATCAACTCTCCACCGTATATATCTGAACTGCTACTATAGAAATCCGTTGTAGCTGCCATTTCTTTCAAACAGAAAAGATTGAAACTTGAATATGAAAAAAAAAAAAAAAAAAGTAACCTATTTCTTATCAAAACTTAAGAACAGGTTTCAAAAACCCAGAAAAGGATTAAGGAGGTTTTTGTTTAAAATAGACAACCCCTTTAAATCCAAGATAACCCTAAAAAATCAAGCTATTGAGGTATAAAAAATCACCCCTTCAGCTGATTTTATCTACAAAAAACAGAAAAATTAAAAGCAAAAAACCTGGATCTCGATTCTGAAAACACCTGGCTTTTGAAGAAAATCCTGTAATCTAAGTTTGCTTTCAAACCACTGTCAATAACTGAAAACAAAAAACAAACCCAAAAATCAGAATTTTTTTCAAAAATAGAAACAGATGATTAACAGAAAGGGATTCAGAGAAGCGGGGATTAACAGAGAAAAAGGGGGGGAGATCTTGAAACAGAAACCACAAATAAATTCTTCTTTCTTTTTTTCTCTCTTAAATTTTTGGTGTAAATAACTCTCAAAGCCTCACTCTGGCTTTTCGTCACAACCTTCCTTCAGTTTATATAGTGGTTCAACTCAGTTAACCATCTGGTTTTAACCCCAAAAGCAAACCCTTGTAATTTTAATTAGCTGACGTAAGACTCATTTCAATAAGTTATTTGTAACCATTAAAATGATGACACGCGCACCCAATCTGATTCCTGTGACTGAAACTTGTCCTTCGTATTAGCTGTCGGTTGACAAATATTTTTGTAGTTTAATGAAAAATGAAAAGCGGGAGTCACGAGAAGTTTCACATGTAATGTGGTTTATCAAAGGTGGTTAGTTTTTTTCACCTAAAATCTGTCGGTGATTTCTTAGTGTGGGTTTGTATTCACCGTGTTTTTAGTTTTAGTGAGTGTAAAAATAAATGATGGTAATAGAATTAAATAATATAATGATATTATAGTGTGAAATAAAAAATAAATTATGATTTAGGGCTAAAAAAAGAAGTTGATTTTATCTTTAATCTCTTACAAGAAAATTGAATAAAATAAAATTTTTGTATTTTTTAAATTTTAAAATTTTAGTCTTAATTAAAAGATAGTAGTTAAATTTATTTGGTTAAATTCTACTATTATCTTATGTTATGTGTAAAATTATAAATTTAATCCAGGTTTTCAAATTAGATAATTCTTAGTTTCTATATTTTTTAAAAGTTAAAATTTCAGTTTTAATACAAATGATAGCTGTTAAATATATTAATTAAATTTTTTATAAATATAATAATATTGGAATGTATCTAATTTAAAATAAGGTTCTAAAATGGAAGGAAAGCCTAGAAAGGGTGGTTGATAAATGGTTGTGACATTTTTAATGCATCACCAACTTGCTTCCACTTTGACCAGTTGATGAACAAATCATTAATTACCATAGTTTTGTGCAACTAATAGTGGGGACACTCCATCATTCCACGATGGACCAACAAATGTAGGCATTTGAAGGGAGGAAGTGGGCACTCTATCATTAATCATCATTCATTATATATCACCAATGTCTAGGCCAAATTTCATCCCACGATTCTTCATGTTTAATCATAATTATTATTAAATTAAATGTAAACAAATGTTCATAGATATCACTCAACATCGACTAAATTATAATAAATAAATAAATAACATTTTTAATTTAATAATGTATTCAATAGTTTAGGCTGATATTTGTATTGTACTGCTTAGGATTATTTAACATAATCTATTTTATTATAACAAAATGAACAATTAACCAAAAAAAACAACATTTTAAGTTAATATAACAAAAGTGAAAAATAATATTATATTAAAGATGATGAGTTGATAACTTTCTTTATTTTTTTTATGAAAGATTATTCTGTATTAATGAGTTAATTAAATAGATTGGACCTAACCAAAGAATATGATGCCAAAGGAAACGACAACCGTCGGATATTGACACAAAACCTTGACGTCATTCTTTTTATATCTAACGGTTATTATCAATCCACTCTACGTCAGACGAAATAAGAAAACAGAGAGTCATGTCGAAATGGCAACAAACCGGAATTTCCATCGTCGCAGAATTTTTCCTTTTTTTTTTTTTTTTTTTTTTTCTTTTGAAAGACTTGACCGAGGTTAATTTAAGTTGACCATGGTTGAGTTTACAGCTGAACAAGTCACGTGCGAAGGCAGTGGGGGGTGGGGGAAGAGTACGACAATCTCAACAATTGCGGCGACAGGTACTGGAGCAGGCTCAGTATTGGAGTATATTTGACTCACGATTGTTTACAGCGCGTGTTGTGCAATACGGGTATTTCGTCGCTGTTGAACCGTGAGGCTGTGAGTCTCACGCGGATTTTGGAAATGGGGTTTGGTTAGAAACGAAGGAAGAGTGCAAATCAGGGGCTCATAATTGTTACTAAATTAATAGAGTCAGGAGTGGGGGAAAATCTTAGACTTAGATCGGAAGATAAGAGAAAAACCATGGGATGGGATGAAGTGTTGGTTAAGTTAGTTAACCCAACTAGCGGGTTTAGGACAACCCTGAACTGCAATCTTGGTCCTTGTCGGGTGGGGAAATTCACAACCCGAAACGCCGGTGTTCAAGTTAATGCTTTTGTCAAGAGTTTTAGACTCTGAAATTAATTGATATAGAGAAGAGATTAAGTTGACATTAAAATCAATCATAAAATATGTGTTTGGATTTAAAGATAATTGTGGTGATAAGATTAAAATAGAAAATGATCATTAAGTATATTAGGAAAAAAATCTTGTATAAAATATGTTATATCCCTTCGTTACCTAGACACATGTCAACAAGATAAAAAACGTTGATTTTCCTTCTGACTCTACTTGAGATAGTTTTCTAATTGACCGCTCAACCAAACTAGAGGAGCAACACCTTTAGTTATTAAGACCATCAGTTAGAAAAGCACTCTTGACAAGCCCTCCCACCTTTTAATAATGAGATAATCATCTGCTTGTAAAACACCTGCATTTTTGTGCGAATACATTGCCAATACAATAAATGGTCTAATTAGGCAAAACAACATCTTATTGTTGAAATGCATAACAAAATAGATCTCACGACGCATGTCGTTCATGCCCATGAATATCTTTCACACATTTAGCGAGGTTGAGTACTTATTCTACCACATCACATTAGTGGACAATATGACCTCTCTTATAAATACCCTCCTAATGATGAAGAAGGAATCAACCATTAAAAAACCCTAAAGTTATTCTAAGCTATTCCCTCATCTCTCTCTTTCTCAACCAGTCTAACCTTTTATTCGTTTTCAGCTCACCACTCTCTAAGTGAACCGGTCTCCACAAAATTACCCTGTTACTCTCCTCTCTCGTTATACTTTGTATCAACAATACAAAATTTAGAGTATTTGTATTTAAAAATATTAAAAATATGTAAATTGTATTTATTAATAAAATAATAATACAAGTTGACTAAGTTTTAATTTAGTTGGCATCAATATTATTACTAGTAAAAGAAGACATAATTCGAATGTGTTAAAACATATAAGGGATAAAGATTTCTAAGCTTTATATCAACAATAATAATCATTAATACTTTTATCTTTATTGTTATTACTGATGTAATTTATTACAATAATGCACTGGTCTTTGTGATTCAAATAAAATCTAGCACAGCAATCGAGGTAAAGGTGCAGCTAAATCCACCGATAATAATTGGGCATCCAAAGGAATACAGCAATTTTCTAATTTTATTAGAAAAAAGATAAAAAATAAATAAACTTATAAAATAAAAATAATAATTTTCAGAGTTAAACAAATAATTTAATATTTTTTGAAAAACAAGCTAACAACCTCTTAATCCAGTAACAGCAGTAATATATTGCAGGCATGAGAATTTAGGTATGATCTCAAGTAATTTTATTTTTTTCTTAATTATTAAAAAATATATATTTTTGAAAAACACACAAAAAAAACCATTTTTCCTAATATTTCTCTTGAAATTTTTTTAATATTTCTATATCGACTTATTTAATTCTTATTGCTTCCACATTTATAATAAAATTTGTATTTCTTTAATCAAATTAAAGATGGGAGTCGCATTGCATTTTTAAAAAGAGATGTAAGGTCAAATTTTAAAGACGATATTATTGATAGTGACAACACTAAATTCTAAACATAGACGATAAAATGAACATGAATATTATGTAACCAATTAAAATTTCTTTTATAAACAATTAATTAAAATGTAATAAATTTAACCACCACAATAAACAAAACGATATTATGTACTCCAAGATTTAATATATATCAGTTGATTTTGTATTATTTAAAAAAAAAAGAAATTTTATTACTGAGAATCCCTTCATCAGTAAAATTGGAAATATATGAAAGCAATGCAGAAGAATAGAATGGTGGACATAATTTATGATTCAATTATGTTATCAGTAGGCATAGATTAAATATTTATATATTGTACATGAATCAATCAAGTATGCATACATGTTTCAGATATATTTTACAAAAATTTCAATATGAGAGTTGAGCCAAAATTGCTGCTCCATTCCATGGTTAATTATTTGAGAAGGCACGATGGCTGCATTTGATGGAAGAATAATGTTGTTTAATTAATCACAGATTTATTGGTAGACAAATCTCACTTTTATCGTACAATTTATTTTAATAAAATAACTCGTTAGAGTAGCAAGCGGGGAAAAAAGTGTTATTAGGATTAAAAAAAAAACCTTCTGTGTGCCATCGAGTTAAAACAATTATTTTTATAGCAATAAAAAAGATATGAATTCGAATACATTTAAATGTATTTTTCTTTTAATTTAAAAATTAGAAAGGAGTTAACTATATTTAAATTTAAAAACTTCGTTGACCTTTGCTGGAAAAAAAATCATTGACCATAAATGATAAAAATTCTCTTCTGTCATGTCATGTGTCCTAAATACAAATATAAACTTTATTGTTTTAATTTAATGGTATTAAATTCAACTTGACGAAAGTGCATTATTTGGCCAAGAAAATACACTTTATCAAATATATCTAAGTAATCTTTTTAATTTCAACTACTCATCACGAATTTCGTAAATATAATTTCCTTTTTTTCATAAAAAACAAAATAAAATTATACATAATTAGCTGGTTTCATTTCTCCATGACTCATTACCATTTATGGGTGCTGACATCAATAATTGTACATTTGTAGAAACAATTTTGAATGATTATAGTGAAGGATGAATTTTAATAAGGTTAAACTTTTAAAGTAATTGTTATGTTTTAGTCACTTACTTTATCGCGTTATATCATTTTAATCATTGAATTGTTCATTGTCGTTAATGGTGTAACAGTAAGCTGACGTGACACATTAAATAATCATTTCGAACAAAATTTTTAAGTTAATTTATACAATTGGTCCCCTTGTTTGTTCGATTTGAGCAATTTAATTTTTTTTCTTTCATGTTTTTTAACTTTTAGCTTTTTTTCTTTATTTTCTATTCTCTTTTGTTTCTCCTTTTGTTTTCCTCCCTTCTCCATTTCTTTTAACGTAGTTTTTCTATGTTTTTCATTTGTTAAAACTAGTTCCTATACTTTTTTTTATTTTTTTTTAACAATTTATATTTTTTGAGTGAGGCGAGCTTGTGGACTAGTTTTAAAAATGAAAAACATAGAAAAACTACGTTAAAAGAAATGAAGATAGGAGGAAAATCGAGGGAGAAACAGAAGAGAATGGAAAAAAATGAAAGTTACAAGAATATAAAAGAAAAAAAAAATTGCTCAAAATGAAAAACTATAGGAAGCAATTGTAGAATTTAACTTAAAATTTCTATTTGAAATAATGATTTAACGTGTCACGTCAACTTACCGTTACACTGTTGATGGCAATTAACGACTCAGTGACTAAAATGTTACAACACGATAACGTAAGTGACTAAAGTGTAAAATTTCAAACATAAACGACTACAATGTAATCTGAGGTAAACAAAAGTGACTACTTTCGTAGTTTACCCTTTTCATAAATCAAGTTGCACTTTATTGCAATTTTGCCTTATATAAGATATAAAAATCAACTTTTGAACGGTGATTAAACCCCAAAAATATTAGGTAAACAATAACAAGAAAGCTGATGATCAAAGAAGTTAGTAACTTAGGTTATATTATCCTGGTATACCTTCATTTTGGGGAAACAAAGTGAGAAGCAATGAGGTATGTTAAAGGAGAGACTATTGAGGAAACACTACAATAAATTTGAAACACTTGGTGATTGTTTTTGGAGATGTCACAAAAGGTATGATTTTCCATGACTTTTCTAGTAAGTATTATGGTATTGTCCCCTAGCTATTATTATAGAACCTTAAGGTTTTGTCCTTTGAGTTTAAAGAGAGCCTAGAGTGGAAACCATGACCACTGAAAAATAATAATGCATGGTGTAGCACTGAAGAGTACAAGGTGGTTGATACTTGAGATCTCTAGGGTATAGAAATAATTTGGACATGGATTTCTACCCTACGTTAACTTTTTGGGAACATAAAAAAAAAAAAAAAAAACCCTACATTCACGATGATATGTTATCAACGGAATGTACTCCCATTTCTCTCAACATTGATTCCTCATTATTATTTGAACATACATTATTGAATTTGTGATGAATAATTGGGTGTTTGTAAAACTTTGACAACCCGTTAACATCTCATTTCCCATGATAGTTTATTATTTTAGAAAAAACTAATCCAAAGTCAAATCTACCTATCTTGTTCTAAATGCATGCATTGCCAAATTCCGACTCAAAGTCAAGTGATGCAAATTTCTAAAATAATAATTTAAAATTTGGTATTGGAATTTTAATGTAGCAATAATTTCTCGTTTAACCCCACTTCACAAGAAATCAAAATGCATGATTCAGGGCATAAGGTGAAAGCAAAAAACATGTTTTGAAACACCCAAAAGTCAATCTATGATTTTGGGAGAGAGCTGAGGTAGCCTAACATGTTTTCTTTCTTGTGCTTTAGATAACATGACGTACGATTTCATTAGTTGCTACGTGTTTCAAAGGAGTACCATAGAATTTTTAGGGTTGGTGACATAAGAGTAACACGTGGTTTTAGTAGGTTAAGTTATGTTTAGATTAATCCTTGTGTAACTATCTTTGGGTGGTGGGGCGATGATTTCCAGGATTTCAATATTCATATAAATGGATGAAAATGATTGAATTTCCGATATTTTTGAACTTTTTTTTATTTCTTTTAAGTTATGTTGACAAAAATAATTGAAGCTAAAGCTTTGGTTAATACCATTTTTAGGTTGGATTTATAAAAATTAGAAAGAAAAAAAAAAAAGGTTTTAAGTTACGGAAATCAATTATAAGAAAAGGCTTAATGAGATTTACTAATAATCTTGAATTTTGAAAATGTAACTTTTTCTATAAAATCGATTTTAAAAAATAATGTCTTGATGTGTCTATTATGAATGGATTAACGAGGAAGGCATCCTTTGGACGGGGAAAAACGTTTTGAATGGGATTGGCTAAAATAATTGTTTGAGGTAGGATATTAAAAATGTAATTTTATTAATTTAATATTTTATATTTTTATAATTTTTTAAGTCCTAAAGTATAATTTTATATTTATTAATTTAAAATTTTAAAAATTTTAAATGAAAAATTTTCTATGTTAAGGAGACTGATGCCTCTGCGAGTCCTCTAATTTCACCCCTGATGGTGGGACTTATAATTACTACAAATTTTATTATCCACACTTAAAAATTATGTATTTAATATACGATAAATAAAAACATACTATTTATGATTAATAATAATACATAGAAAATGAATGCAATATGTGAATTTGCGTGTAATATTATTAAAATAAACAAAAACAAAATAGAATAAAATATTGGTGATAATGGTAAAATTAAGGATTTATGTATGTTGATGGCATGAGTTAAAATATTACCATTTTGGATTTTTTATTGATTTTATTTAAAATGCAAAAAATGGATAGTGTAATTTTCCCAATTGAGTTGGTCATTCGTGACACTAAAACAGTCAAAAATTTAAATATTAGTATATACATTTATTATAATTATATTTAAAATATTTAATATTAACATAAATTTCAATTTAATAAATTTTTTGTTATTACCTTTTGAAAATGTCTTCAATAATATAATTCTATGAATATAAAAATGCATTATATTATTTTTATTATTTTCGTGTAGTAGTATTTAATATTTATTTTGGTATGTATGGGTAAGTAGCAAATGCTTTGGGTTGGTCAGAAACGTGTGTATCTCACTTGAGAAGAAATTTATTGGGTATTTATGATTGACCAGGGACTTTGTATTTTCTTAGTTATTATCTAATTCAATATCGTCTAAGTTATGTCCATAGGTAGGATGGTTCACCTAATCTCATAAGTTTGGCATTGCTACATTGGAACTTGGATGAGATATTTTTCACCTCCAACTCACTTCATTTGCCGAAAATTTAACTTAAATAATAATAATAAATTTAAATTTAAATTTAATTATAACAATTATTATATATTTATAGTAAAAATAACTTGACTCAGAATCTGACTCCAAAAAAACCCATGATATAAGTAATCCTAGATACTCTATTTGAGGAGGGAGGAGACATGCAAAAGAGTCCATGGCTTATATTCTTCTTCTGTCTACCTACTCAAAAACCTTCTTCAAAACCACATTGTCTTCCCTTTTTTCACTCATGTTGATAGTGTGTATCAACAAAAATATATAATCAATATTTTATTAATATATAAATAATGAAATAGGTTGTCAAATCAGATATTGAATTAAGTTTAATTCAAACATCGACTTGAAAGGTTTGATTGAATTCTACATTAAAATTGATTAACATATTTTTGTATTAGGCCCAATAAAATATTTGATATCTATATTTGACATTTTTTTTATTTTGATACCTAAATTTGTCAAATGTCATACTAATTACTCCAATATACTAATGGTGTTATTTTTTTATGAGGTAGCAAAAATAATTAATGTATGATTGGCATGTGAGAGATGACATGAAATTTCTTTTTGATATTTTAAATGTTCAAACACTTTTAGCTTAATTTAATTTAGTTCATTTCATTTTATTAATTTAACATAATGAATTTCTTTTATTTAGAATTTTAAGATTCTTGTTGTCTTCTTCAATATTCATTCGTTAATTATAACTCAACCACAATTTTTGAACACGAACTTCCTCTAACATTGACCATGTTTTTGTTGAATTGAAGGCTTTGTGAAGACGAAGCCATGGCTTAAGCATGTGGTCCATCTTGAATCATTCATGCCATTAAAAGCCAAAGTAATCTCAATCTCGATGAAAAGGAAAATTTGAGTATATTGTTTAGTGAAACAGATGAAACTCTAAATAAATGTGATTATTTCTATCATTGAGTTTTATGTCATCTACCACATGTTAGTCATATATTAGCTATTTTCCCCACATAAAAAATAAAACAATTAGTGTTCTGAGAGTAATTTGTATAACATTTGACAAGTTTAATACTAAATTAGACCAAAATAAAGCTTGAGTACCAAATTAGGAAAAAAGTGTCAACTTTAGGTATCAAATTGGAAAAATAATTAGTGTTTTCTTTTTCAGTTGGAAGCGTTTTTGTAAAATTGGTCTATTCTTGTAAATTTTTTAAGAATCGACCTATTCACGTAATTTTTTTTTTTAAATTTTCAACAAATTTCATTTTAATTACACTTTATAGCATTAGTTCTGATTATAATTATTCGGACACATCACTCTATTTATTAAAGTCATATAATTAGTAATATGTACAAAAAGGAAACAAGAAGAAGAGAAGTTAAAGTGTAGCACTTTAGCAATTCCAAATTGTAGAGTGTGAGTGTGAGTGTGAACATATCTTCCAATATATTCTGTGATTAGCACTCCAATATCAGTTTGATACGCACGGGATGCAAATAGGTGGAGAATCCGACTTTGATGCTGCACCCAAATAGTTTTAAAAAAGAAGTATACAAATTTGTGCTTAAAAAAGAAGCAAGGGGAAGGTCAAGTCATTCAATGTGAGGTTGAAACTTTGAAAAGATGGGGAAAACCCATTAAACACCTTTTTGTTTTCCTTCTTTTAACGCGGTTTCAAATTGAAAACCAGCTGCCGACGACGTTTTCCAGTCAAAAGGGAAACTTGAATTTGGAGCCAAGTGTGGCTCCACCCGCACTGCAATAATATGCTTTACTTGAACAAATTAATGGTTTCATCACTACTATTACACCTACTGTATCTGTATCTGCATTTACTGTCACCCTTGGTGAGCTGTGGACTCATCAAATAATGTGAGTTTCTAAAGTAAAAGACCATGCGGAACGCTCGTGAATTGCTTGGCAGTAAGCTCCAAAAGTAATCTAGTGCCGCATTAAATATTTTATGAACATATAGACATCAAATACGACATTAACTTTTTTTTTTTTATATTTATAAATCTCTGATTTTTTACATAAATAATATTTAATTACGAAAAAAGTATGAGAAACAAATTAATTACGAAAATAGGCCTTTGCTATAGTGTTTCAACAGTGCTGCCTGACATATTAGTGGCTCCAGGCTAAAAAATCATGACCCAATATATAAATTTTCCATTTAGATTAAGAGCGCGGTATGACGGCACTAAACTTTTAATAGGGTAAATTGCTTCATAAACCCTCATTATTTATTATTTTCTTTTATTAATTCCCCTTCAAAACCATAAATAGAGAGGCCAAATTTATTATCAATTTGATTTACGGACACAATATAAAACTATAATTATAAAAACTTTAGAAAAAGTTTATTATGTATAAGTTATAATTATTAGTTAAATTTATAGTTTTCAGATATAATGTGAGCAAAAGAAAACTACTATGAATACCGTTAACTGTTATGTCAGACATAATTTGAAAAAAAAATATTTTTCGAAAAATAAATAAAATTTATTTCCGGTTGGAATCAACTTTTTTATAAAAAATACTTTTTAGTAAAAAAAAAATTGGACTAATTAGTAAGAGGCTTCTCTATTTTTGGTGTTGAAAGGGAATAAAAATAAAATAATAAATAAGAAGGGTTTACAAAGTAATTAACCTTATTTAAAGTTTGGTACCACTAATTGGCGGCACCCTTAAAGCCAACCAATCAAAATAAGAAATTTATATATCAGGTCCCTAAATATTTTAGGTCATCATATTTCAGTCTGGTGCCGTCAATATATTAAATAGTATTGGTGGAACTTTGTAGCAAATACCTATTTTCGTAAATAATCTATTTTTCATACCAATTCCGTAATTAAATATTATTATTTTTATAATATTTGAGAAAAAAAACCTAAACCTGTCCCTATCTCTCAATATAGTCGGCAGGTCGGAATGATGGAGTTGGGACTTTCGGAATTGAACGTGTTTTTCTGCATTTTTTTCTGCTAAAGTGAAAAACAGAGTGTGTATTGTATTATTCAAGGAAGCAGAGTTATTGCATCACTGAACTATGTAGTAGTTCAAATGGTTAAAACTCAAAAATGTTATAAAACAGGTCGCAATAATACCATATGATATCATTTTGGGTAGTTTTATACAAGTGCTTTGTCAATTGGGTGTTAGTTCGATTGGCAATAATATTATTGCTAGTGTAGGAAGTTGTGAGTTTAAGTGTGTTGAAACATATTATTCTTCTATTGAAATGTTGAGGAAAGGCTATGCCGTTATTATTATTTTTGTGATCAAAACTTTTTTGGCTAAATTTTTAGGCAATTATGATAAAAAAAAATTTATGCAATGTCCAGAACTACCTATAACCTCTCGAATTTATCTCTCATTTGAAGATTAGAATTATAAGAAAGAATCAGTGATCCAAACTTAAGCTTATCTCTCCTATATATATTTTTCATTTCAGATTTATAATTTGGGTTTACTTCTTTTAATAATATTATTTTTAATATTTAAATTTACATGCAATTTTTAAAAAAATATAATATATATATATTTTACGCTTACACTTAATACCTGTCGGTATACATATTTTTTTTTTCTTTTCTGGTACAACCTTCGTTAAACTCATTTACACAAAAGTAGCCAAACACTATAGTCCTTTAGTATTTGACAAAAGTTACATCTGGAATTTCAACTGATGCACATGTTCGAATATCAACTGCCAAGTTTAGTAAAAGAAACTTTGTTCTTCCTTCCCTAATTAACTTTAGTGAAACTTGTGGAATAAGTAAAGTGTTGAGGTCATGATTCCACCCCATGAATTGGTTATTCTTAGAGTTATGAAAGGTATAACGAACATACCTTGTCTCCACATTAAATCAAGAACGGGATTGGAGAGATAAAAATGGCTAATTCATATATAGTCATTGAATCGACTCAACTAGCAACCAGAGCCATATGCATTATATGAACAAAAAGCGAGCGACCGAGATCATTCAATATGACAGTAAGAACACGATACCAAGGCAAACCCATAGAAATACCCCTTTATCAACAAAAAACAAACACTATGTAATTTTATCACATTGGAATATCTCCCCTTTTCGGTGGATTCTTTCGGAGAAATAATTAATATTTTTTCTATTCCATTAATAATTAAGGGAAGAATTCGACTGAGTCTCAAATTATCTAAATATATAGAGTTTTCTCTTAAATTTATTTTAGTAGAATTGAATTAATAATTAAGTTAATTATTTATTTCAGTTCTTATAACACAAACACAAATAAAACATGTGTGGAAATAAAATTATAAAATTTTGAGGGGTCAAGATTAAAATTTTTTAAATTGAGGAGAAAAAAGTGGATGGATTTAATATGGCTTAATTGCATAACTTATTCAATGATGCAATTGCTTTCTAAATCAAACTCCTTACTTTAATTGGTATTAGGGAAAGGTAAATCATTTGGAAACTACCACCACCCATAACTATCTATACTTATATATTAGAATAAGGTCCAAGTCATCTTCACATACCATATACCTATCATCACATTCTATATAAATGCTAATTTTGATTTTTCTAATTTTAATTTCTAATATAATTTAGTTTTATATTTTTATAATGTTATTAATTAATTTAATATTTTTATAATGTAATTAATTAGTTCAAATAGTTTATATTTTCAGTTAAAATTTTACGTGGTTATATATAATTGGAAAGTAGATTTATAAATCCAAAAAATAGAGAGATTAAAATATTGAATATAAAAGTAGGAGGACTAAATTCCAATTGTACAAAATGTAGAGACTTAAAGTCATGATTGTTTGAACTGGTCAAGGTATCGGTCTAAAGAGAAGCATTAGACCAGTTGACTTGTGAACTAATATGAACCGATTGAACCAAACTAAAACATAAATAATTTTTTTTTTTACTTTTAATAATTTATTCAATCAGACCATATGAACTAATAATTTGACCAATTTAACTATCGATCTGATTCTGAAGATTTTAAAATATACTTTATGATTTAATATAAAAAATAATCAACTTAAAGCAAAATGTATGAATATTAATAAGGTTGGCCTGGTATGAATTTCTGGAAGACAGCGAAATACTTGTCATTTTCATTACAAAATGCATGTGAGTATAAGTTAGAGTTGTTTTAGACTTGTGTTGGGGTGATTTTCCAAATTTCAACTTTTTCAAGACATTGCACGTTTTCCTTGTATTTGATCTGCCAGGCTTTTCACAAAAACAGGAATTTGATACGTCCACCGAAACTGTTTCCTTCTTGGTTGTGTCAAAATCTTTGATAATCAAATTCTGGAAATAAATATCCGAGGAGGGAAGTTTTAATAAAACATATGGGGTCTTAAATTTGTTGGAAAACTATCTGTCACATTTGCATTCATATAATTTGCTTATGAAAAGAAAGATTGTATGAAATTGTGATACCACGTTATCGTTATTCTTTTTTTACTAGGAGAATAACAAATCAAAATTTTCTTTCTAATTCAAATCCAACTAAAAATACTAAAAATTAGGGGAAAAAATTTAATTTGTCATTTTATTATTAGAAAATGATAAGGATAATGTAGAATTAAAGTTTCATACAATCCATAGATGAATCTTTTAATTACCAAAATCTACCGTCACCTTGTTGTTCAATTCATAATTTGGTGTTTAATAAAAGTAAATTAATTATGTTGTTTCATGATATTTTGATATATTTGAGTTTAGAAATCCATTTATACATATTGAAAAGGGATTGTATGAAACTGTGATTCCACGTCATCCATATCTCTTTCTAATAAGAAAATGACAAATCAAATTTTTCCTTTTTATTTTTAGCATTTTTAGTTGAATTTGAATTTTGTTAGGAGAAAAAGCTGAATACCAGGAAGAAAAATCTGATTTGTCATTCTCCTATTGAAAAGTAATAGGGATGACATGGAATCACGGTTTCATACTATCCTTTTTCTATGCGTTATATGTTTACTTTTATGGGTTCTTTTATGATATATATACACACTTGTTTTTATTGTCTTTAGGCTTTAGTATTCATTGATGAAGATATCGTAAATCTATACCTATGACATTCTCTATTCAACGTGTGTACTCTTTAGTCATACCCTTTTATTTTATTTTTATATCAAGTAAGAGTGGTCAGATTTAATTTTTATATTTTATTCTATATATAAAAGAAAGGTCGATAGGCAAACTATTGGTGTTTTTTTATTATTTTCATTTTTGGTCTCTCTATTTTGGTTAAATTTGATATTAATATAATGTCAAATTTAACCCTTAACGTTTATATCTTTTCATCAATTTAATCTTAATTATTTTTTGAACAAAATTTAAAAATATATATATTTTTATTTTAGTTTATTTATTTAATTTAAAATATTAGATAATTTTTTTATAGCTAAGATTATTATTACTTGAGGGGGTTAAATCTAGGATTATTAATTATCATCATCATCATCATCATCTTCTTTGAATCTAATAAAGAAACCTAGAGTTAAAACCCTAAGTTGTTTAAAGTTCCATCTTCATTCTTACTAAATTGCTCAACCCTAATTTCTTTTTTTTCTTCTTCTTGTTTTCTTGCAGAACTAAATTAGATTTAAAAGCTTTCAAGTTTCTAGTGAGAAATTAAATTAGGTGAGATATAAACTTTTACTTTGTTTGGAAATAAAAAACAGAAAGTAGTTGCAATGGAATCAAACTATGGCAGGAAGCCAAATAAGACTTAAGCTATGAAATAAAAATAAATAATTTGAGGTTGTTTTATTATATAAAACATTTAATAAGGGTGAAGATTGGAGTTTCCCAATAGATATTTCATCTTTTATATGATAACTAAGAAAAGAATTAATATTTTGTTCAATTTCAAAAAGATAATGATTTAATCACGACATTATAAAAAAATACTTTTTATCATTCAACTTTGAAATTTTCGCTCCATATTTAAATTTTATGCTTTTGAATTTTCACCATGACAATTTCAAATTCATACCAAGATGAAATTTTAAGTTAAATTATAAAGTTGTAAAGGGAAATGACTCAATGAGTTTGATATATAAATCTAAAATTCTAATGTTAAAAAGATCTTTATTCTAACTAAAATCATTAAAAATAAATATAAAATTATTTCACATTAAAAAAAGAAAAAAAAAAGATTGCATGCACAAAAAAAAAAAAAAGTCTATGTTAAATATGGTAATGATTTAAGTTTTCTTATTTGTTTGCATGGACATATATAATGGGAAGGGTAAATTACAAGAATAATCACCTAACTATAAATTTTGTTTTATGTTGGTCACCCAATTTTTTTTTCCGATTTAGCTATTCAATTTTTTGAAATTAAGTATTTTAGTTACTCTTTCGTTAGTTACCATTAGCGGAGGGATGAAAAGTTGATGTGACCTTTTTTTATTGGTCTAAGAACAAATTGAACACTCAATGTTTGTACATTTTATCAATTTGATCCTAAATGTAAAAATTTTCAACAAATTCTATTAAGAAACATTTGGACTCTCTTCCACTCCCTACAATACACCCCCAACACTCTCATCAACAACCATACAATGACACATTGTTGTCTTCGACTCACCTTTACTGGCTCTTGGCACCACCGACGATCTCCTCTCTACTTACTCTTGTTAAATGAAAAATAGTGAAATAATTTGATAATGTGATATTTTAAATGAAAATAGCAAAAGAAACACTTGTATTAATATCCATAATGTGATATTTAAAAAAAAAAACATGATAAGTGTCAAAAGTAACATATGTTAATTCTTAATGCGTTTTTGCGTGATTGTCCAATGTTTAATTGTGAATTTTATGCTATAATCCTTTAAATTCATGTTTTAATGCTTAATAGAGCACTTGGGAGCAAAATGAGCGAAAAACGAGTGAAAACTAAAGCGTCGGAGCAAGTTACAAGACCCATATGGGTTGAACCATTCCACATGGCCATATCGCACGACCATGTGACCTACACGGGAGTGTGGTAGGTCATGTCAATTTCGTAGGATTGGATGCCGAATAGCATAAAATCACAATTTTCAGGTTTTTTGGGCATTCTAAGATGTATGTATGACAAAAATGAGAAGATAAGAGGGAGTCGTCATAGAATATTCAAGAAAACAACTCGAAAAACACCATTGAAGCCGACTTTGAAATAGATTCCCGTCAAGATTGAAGATTTCCATTTGATTTCTTAGGAATTTATCATGAGTTTCTTTATTTCTTCGGTTATACTATCTTTTGGATGTTTTTATTTTCAAGCATGAACTAATTTTCTAAACACCTAGGGGAGATGAACCCTATGATGAATTTTGTCATTTCATTTTGATTTTACGTAATAAGTACTTAGTTTCTTGTTTTCAATTATGTGTGCTTAATTCTTGGTTTAATTTTTCTAGAGTTCTATCATTTGATTTTTATTTTACGTAATAAATACTTAGTTTCTTGTTCCCAATTACGTGTGTTTAATTCTTGGTTTAATTTTTCTAGAGTATTGATCCATATTTGATGTATTTAATTCGGTGGTTTAATAGACCCTATTTAAGAGTAGTTCTTGTATAGTTGAGTAGAGTTGCATGCAATCATAGAAATAGAATGACATAAATTTACCAGATTAAAGTCAAATCTAAAAGGGGAATGCATAATCTGAGTTGAATAGGCCCATTTTTATCTGGCTAAAAAATAACCCAATAAATAAATAAATCAACACAAATAAATTCATTAAAGAGTCCGGTTCATTACAAGTCCAAATACAAAAAAAAACCCTAATAGCCCAAAAGCCCAAAACATTAAAATTTTCAGAAACCTTAACTCCCATAACACCATCAGCCGTCACTCCCTTCGCCACGTCAATAGATGTGTCATCTGAGGCTTGACACTGCCCTCATCCTTGCCACCATCATTTGCAGAAGACAGAGAAAAGGAAGCAGAAAAGCAAAAAAAAAAAAAGAAAAGAAAAGAGAACAATAAATATATTATATTTCAGCTATAAAAAGCCAAAGAACCATATGTAGTTTTTTTTCTCTTCTCTTTTACGAAGAAATTGAACAGAGAATCCAAAAAAAAAAGGTGTTCTTTTTATTTTCAATCTGCCATTCTTTTTTTCTATTTTATTTTCTTTTTATAAATAACATAAAAAATATAAAGCAAGATTTAAAAAACAAAAAAAAACTTACCGCACCGCACCGCTCCACATCTACTCCCATCTTCGTCGGCGGCTGCTCTTTGCCATTTTCTTTCCTGGGTTTTGGTTATTAATTGTTACTCAATTATTTTTGAGATTTGTTCTTTGTCATGTTCGTTAGTTAATTAAATTAGTTAGTTTTAGTTTTTAAATCAATCACTCGAATTATTCGATTAAATAATAGAAGGACAGCAATTATTAGTACTTTTAGTTTTCGTGGGAGTGATATCTTTGCTCATCGTAGCTATACTATTAATTGATAGATGCACTTGCTTTAGTCAAATTTTTAGTTAGTTCCGTGGATATCAAAACATTTAAATGGCGGTAGATGGGTGAGGTTTGGTGCATGGTAAGTCTCAAGTAGATGGTTGGCAGGAGGTGAAGGGAAAATGGTGATGGTGATAGTGTAGGGCAAAGGACTGAAATGGTGAATTCGTGAGGCTAGTATTGTTTCAATCGAATTTGGCTACTAGTTTTGGGTCGAAGGAAGGGTGGTAAGATGAGGGAAGCCTTGGTGTTTGCTAGGTGTTGAGAGAAGAGGCAATGATGATGGTGAGGGTGAGTCAAAGATGGTGATGCATCGTGTATGGTGGTTGACGAGAGGGTCGAGAGTGTGTATTGTTGAGAGTGAGAGAGGGTCAAGAGTGAGATAGGGTGTAGTTGTTTCTTTATAAAATTTGTTAGATTTTCTAGATTCAGAATTAAATTGATAGAATATATAAATATTGAAAAGCTAAATTTTGTTATTAGACCAATAAAAAAAGCCCACATCAACTTTATGTTCCTCCATTTAACTAACAGCAATTAATAGGAAAGTGACTAAAATATTTAATTTTAAAAAGTTAAAAAAGTAAATCAGAAAAATAAATAATTGAGTGACCAAAATAAAATAAAGTGCATAATTAGGTGACTATTCTTATACTTTACCCATCGCACACCATCACTTTCGCGAAAGCCAACAACCCCTAAACTTTCCTAAACCAACACCCATTTCTATTCTTGCTAAACCCAAACCCAGAAAATGAACGAAACCAACAAAGCCCGTCAGAAACCAGACAAAAAAGAAAGGTAGGGTTTCAGTTTAAAGATGAAGTCTTTTAAGGGAGAAGAGAATACTTTTGGTCGTGAGGGAAAAGAGAAATAAAACATAAAATTATAAAACAAAGCCATGCCATAAGCCGTTGAATATTAAACTGCAGAATGACTAAAACAATCAATTTCCTTGTGGTTAAATTGAATATTTTCTTTTACCAAAAAAAAAAATTTTTGAATATTTTCATAGTTGAATGTTTAAAATAAAAATAAACTTAAAGTTGAATGACTAAAAAGGTAGGTTGCCCAATTTTTTATTAATTATTATTATTATTCCATGTTGATAAAATAATGTCATGTGTCACATTGTTATTGGTTAAAAGTATTAATTATTTTTCTAAATTTGATATCAGATTGAGGTATATCATATAGGCCTTAAAAGAATATAGAAGTTGAACAAAAGCATTGTGGCTCCAAGTTGCATGCTAAAGCGAGAAGATAAATCATTCAGACTCACAAATAAATGGTTTTCTTTAACCTAAAACTAAGATTTAATCTTATCATGGGCTAATTGGTTTATTTGGTGTCACATTAATAACCATAATTTACGATAAGGTTGTCAATATCCAATGGTATCAACAGCCCAATTAATTTGTTGATAAGCATGCATTAATAACACTAAACGCTGGTGAGCAAACTAGAAATTATTCTTGTCTTACTTTCTTAACCTATTGGGAGATTAAAGTGTTATAAATAAATTATATTAGAAATTAGATCAAAGAGTAAATTAGTTTTTTTAATTAAAAAATTATTTATTTGTATTGTAATAGGCCAATTTTGGCCTGGGCCCAAAAAAATAATAACCGAAGCCAAAGAATGCAATCGGTCGAAAACAAGCCAAAAAGGGCCAAATTGAAAGATAATCATTAAATTGTGGCCAAATAAAAAAGATGGAGAAAGCCAAGGGGATATCAAATTTTGTTGATTTGGTAAAAGGTTAAAAATAGGAAGATATTATTTTATTTTGATTTGATTTGATTTGATTATTAAATTAGTTAGGCTATTTTTAGTAAACCCTATATATATAAATAAGGGTATTTTGTTCTTTGGATAGGAGGATTTTTGGTATTCCTACTTTAATTTGAATTTGATTATTCTCTCTTTTCCTATTTTTATTGGAATTGAATTATTTTTTTTTCTCTTTCAATTACGTGAGAATTTTGTCCATTTCATTTCAATTTTTTTTTATTTTTTCTAAATTCATCCAATTGCTTTTAACCCTTCTATTTTTTTTTATTTGTTTTACAATTCAGTTTTCATTATTCTTAACTTTGGCCCTAAAATTTGTTTTGACTACATTTTGGGCTTCCTTGAAGCTGTGTGTTTTGGAGGGTGGGGATTATTTCCCTTTTATTCCCTCATTGTTATTCGCACGTTCAAATTAGTTCATTTTCTTTTATTTATCTTTGATTTACCCCAGAATTTTATTTTAAGGTTCGATTTAATCCTTTTTTATTTTCGCTATTTTATTATCAAATTAGCTAATTTAATATATTATTGCTATTATTATTATGTTTCTATTTATATTTATTTTGTTATTCTAATACTATTATTATTTATCTAATTTTTATTTATCTATTTATATTTCTATTTATTATATTTCTATTTCTATTTATATACTAATATTATTTTCGTTATTATTTTTCTTAGATATGTTTTTACTCTTGTTATTAACATTCTATTTATTTATTTATTTTACATTTTTTGTTATTATCTATTTTAACTTTTTAAATAACGCTCATTTCAAATTTTTATACATTATTTACTTTAATATTTTCCTATATTATGTATTTCAAACTTTTTTTTACACGTTACATATTTTGAATTGTTTATATATTATTTTTAAAGAGTTTTATATATTATTTTATCTTGAATGGATACTATTTTTTTTAAAAAAAATTATTTTATATACTTTAGATCGGCTTTTATCATTGTAAGCTCAAACCCTCTCAACTTAAGGAATTATTTCGTGTTTGGAGGTCCGAGAAATCGTGCCCAATCGTGCTGAGTTTCGATTTTTTGTTCAACTAAAATACGGAATATCCTTTGGAAATTTCGTCCATGCTTTTTAAAATTAAAATGAGGAAATATTTCGTATTTGGGGAGTTTGAGAGATCGTGCCCAATCGTGCTGGGTTTCGATTTTTTTTTTCATTAGACTAAAATATGGAATATCCTTTTTGAAATTTCATCCATTTTTTTTAAAATTAAAATGATGCAATATTTCGTATTTAGAAATTTGATTAATCGTGCCCAATCGTGCTGGGTTGCGATTTACCGTTTGGCCAAATAACCAAATATCCTTTTGAAATTTCAAATGCATGAGTTTTGGAAATTACGAAATGATCATGTATTGAAGATTTGAAATATTGTATCCAATCGCGCTAGACATGATATTTTATTCCTCCTGAACGAGAGAATCTCGACATCCAATTCAAGTTATCCAAACGTTTTTGAAATATTACATTTTAAAATCTTTTCAAATTTTCAACATTAGGACGTCAATTGATCAATACGGTACCAATTTTGGGCATTGTGAGGGTGCTAATCCTTCCTCGCGCGTAATCGACTCCCGAATCTGTCTTCTAGTTTTTCGTAGACCAAAAACGTTGTTTTAATAAACCAAAATACTTTATTAAAATGATCGACCATAGGGTGACCTGATCGCACCTAAACAAAAAGAATTGGTGGCGACTCCATACCTCATTTAAAATTCGATCCCCGTTTTTCAAAATAAAAATGGTTTCGACAGCTTGGCAACTCCACTGGGGACCAATAAGAGAGCCAAGCCGTAAAATTAATTATTTTCTGTCCTTTTGTCGAAAATTTAAAATCTGGTTTTTAACATACGATCCTTTCATTGCATTTTATTGGTTTTATGGTTCATCATTTTATTAATGTTTCGTATTTTGAGTTTTTATATTCCCTTGCATCATCTTGCATTCTTAAGTGGGAGTGAGAAACTATTTCCTTCGTGAGGTTTTCACCTTCGTGCAGGATAGTGGATCACTTTCGGGATACATCCGTACCTATGTCTTCGTGAGGTTTTCACCTCCGTGCAGCCATAGGGAAATGTATTCCCCTAAACTGAACTCGGTCCATATGAGCCTATAATGGGTGAGGATCGAGGAATCTGCTGGTTCAGGTACCCTTTCTCTAGAGCTGAGCCACATATAGTGAACCTTGATCGTCCACCTTAGGTAGAACCTTGCCTAAATTTAGTGAGCACTCGGATAGGTATTTTATTTGTTATTTATTTCTTCTGTACTAAAATGTTTGTTTTGTTTTGTTTATGACTGCATTGCATTACATCATCATAGAAAGGAGGTGTTAATTCATATTTAATTGCTAAATAGAACAGTTTGTCATAAGAAAACGAATTTCTTGATAAAGTGAATTATAATACGGTTGTCTGAATGTGATCCAAGTAAACACAACGGAAGAAGGCTGATAGTTTGCAGAGAAAAATAAGACTTTACCTAAGGATTCAAGTCGATAAAGATTATTCAAAAGCCATTACGTCCCGACTTTCTTAAAGGAGCTAACAAGCATCGCGAGGATAAGTGAGTAATAAGTCGCGGCCCGGATTAAGCAAAAAGGAGCTAGTGGAGGCATCTATTGGAAGTTTGCGTGGTTTGACTTTTACAGAAAAAGGGATCGCCTGGAACATGAGGGCAAGGCCGTATATGTAATCCATTTTATTTAAAGGAATTTGTTTTCTAGAAAAGTTGTTCCAATAGAATTGAATTCAGAATCAACGCCTTTCTTTCTTTTGCATTCATTCCATGCATTTTCATTACATTGCATCATTGCATCATTTGCATTTGATTTTCACAAAAGGACCTTAATTAATTGAAATCATTTCAGTTAATTTGGAAACTTATAAGAACTTATCAACCAAGCGTCGTTACGGTACCCGTCCTAAGACAAAAGATATGGACCAAAGATTGGAAAGACTTAAACAACTTCAAAGAGAGATGCAAGACCAGTTACAAAGGCAAATGCAAGATCAACTGGCGAGGGTACGGCAAGATATGCTAGAGTCTCAAAGGAATATGATGAATCAGTTGTCCCAACTGCTGACTAAGAGGTTAGAAAAAAGGAAAAACTCCATGATCAATGCTGGAGAGGACAATGAGGAGCCTCTCTACCCCGCGGGTTTTACCCCGACAAATGATCAGACACAACCTGAGGTGTATACACGAAGGCCGTCTGTTACAATCAGGCCCCAACAGTTTCAGGTCGATGATTCAGCGCTTATGAACTACCAAGATGGCTCAGGCTCTAATTCGAGGAATAACTCAATTAATCCAATTGTCTCTGATCTCGATGAAGAAACAGAAAAGACAAGGGTGGAGCTCTCAAAACAATTAGAATACCGATGCAAGTGGTTAGAGAAAAAGTTCAAGGCAATAAAAAGTGTTGACTATTACCGTGGAGTTGATGCTAAGGATTTGAGCTTAGTTCCAAATTTAGTGCTCCCCCATAAATTCAAAACTCCAGAGTTTGAGAAGTACAACGGGACTAGCTGTCCCGAAACTCACATCACCATGTTTTACAGACGAATGGCAAGCTATGTCAATAATGACCAAATATTGATTCACTGTTTCCAAGAAATTCTTGTCGGGGCAGATCCAAATGGTACAACCAATTGAGCCGTACCCAGATCAATTCATGGAAAGACTTAGCACAGGCCTTCATGAAGCAATATGGCCATGTAACCGACATAGCACCTGACAGGATCACGTTACATAACATGGAGAAGAAGTCAAATGAGAGCTTCAGGCAATATGCTCGGAGGTGGAGAGAAGTTGCTACACAAGTCCAACCTCCACTGTTGGAAAAAGAAATAACTATGCTTTTCATCAATACCCTGAAAGCCCCGTTCATTGACTATTTGTTGGGAAGCATTGCTCTGAGTTTTTCAGATATAATAATGTCTGGAGAGATGATTGAAAATGCGGTAAGAAGTGGGATGATAGATGTGGCAGAAAGCATTAAAAGGTCAACTCTGAGAAATAGAGAGAATGAAGTGAACATCATGAGCATGCCTTCCAAATTGGTCAACATAGACCGGTCAAGGGCTGTAATCACTACTTATTAAGGCTCTTCAAGGTAGGAATTCAACTTTAAGCCAAAGTTTACGCCTATCCCGATATCATATAAGGAATTGTATCAGAATCATATTCAGAAATCTGAATGACATATTCGAAGAGGGAATCGGAAAATAAAAGTTTCCAAACCTTTGCATACTTGGGAATATTTTGAACAATGAGACTGTGGAAAAGATCCCTACATTTTTAAAGCTAATCTAGAGTAATATTCAAAACACGCTTGTTGGTTTAATCCTAGAAGCAATAAGAATCCTTTTATGAAATAGGCTTTTGTCCAAAATTTTTATTTCAATAAAATTCATTCTGTTTTAGCAAATATTCTTTCATTCTTTATATATTCTTTTGTTCTTTGGACTGTGTTTTAAATATTCTTTTATTCTTCATATTATATAAATAATCATCCTTAGAATCATTTATTCTTTGGAAGTGTGCCTTTGTACCTACAATAGGTCCCTAGATATCAACGATAGGAGCAACGCTGTAACTGACTCCCTTTTGGGGTGAGATATGTGTTTAAGCGGATCTAAGGACTTTAAAGATGACAGAGATTGTAACTTATCTCCTGATTTGTTAAGAATGATAGAGCAGGATGAAAAACAGATCTTACTCTACAAAGGGTCAGTGGACGTTGCGAGTCTAGGAAAGAGGTGGAGGTCAAAGCCTAGCTCATCGCAAAAACAAAGCGAATCGTCATTGAGTTATTCCAAGAAATCAAAAAGGTTTTTGCATGACCATGTCAAGATATACCCGAGATATTAAGACCTGTGGACGATAAAAAAAAGTCTATACGGTGTCAGACGGACACATGTTAATAGCTTCACAGTAGCCACACTAATCATGAGGTTTGGGTACTGTTGATCCACCATAGAAGGGGATTGCATCAGCTATTTAGTGAGACAAGATTCATGTGTCTTATTCATTTCTTCATGTGGGGCATGGATTTTATCAGGTCATTCTTGTCTACTGTACATCGATTTATCTTGGTAGTCGTTGATGATTTTACGAAGAGGGTGAAAGTCGCTTCATATGCCAATATTACAAGAACGATAGTCATCAAATTTTAAAAAAGGGTGCCGACAAGTAATGTCAGAAAAGATCATACAATCAAGACAATCTTGCAATCATCCAAAGATCGACACCATATCACAAAGTCAAAACAAAGGCAGCCAAAAAGGAAAATAAAAGTACAAAAAATAAAAAGAAAAATAATAAAACGAAAGTCATAGTGAAAGACGACTGAGACTTATAAGGATTGGCATGAAGAAGTTACCATTTACCCACTATGCTTATCAAACATTGACCGAGACTCATCGGGGCAACACATTGCAATTTGGTTTATGGGATAAAAATGGTTTTTAAGACGAGATTCTTTTTCTCCAAGTCTTGTCAAAGCTGAAGCTGGATAGGGCAGAATAAATCTAAGCTCGATATGATCAGTTGATTTCGAAGAGAGGAGATTTTGTCGTGGTCTAATGCACCAGAAATGAATGATGTGAGCTTATAATAAAGAGGTTCATCTTAGAAAATTCCATGAGGGGAACTTGAAATTGAAGAAGATATTTTCTATACAAAAGGACTCCAAAGGAAGAAATATGCCAAATGAGGAGGGACCTTACGTAGTAAAGAAGGCCTGTTCTGGAGGAGCATTGATATTGACCAAGACGGATGGCAAATCCAGTCAATGAGGGGAAAGGCCAAGGTGGAAACCCACAAAGAGCGCATTGAGACCTTAAAAAATCAAAAAATCAAAAAAATAAAAAAAATAATCAAAGAAAAAAGAAGAAAATGAGAGGCCAAGGCGAAAACTCGCAAAGGGCGCTTTGAGACCAAAGGAGATTTGAGTTGAAAACCCGAAAAGGGCGACTCAAATTTGGAAAAATAGGGCCCACAATAGTCTTGCTATGCCTGAATTAACAATGAAGAAGTATGCTACGTCTGAGAGCATTGTCAACGTACTCCGGGTCCCCTAAAAATAGATTGAGCTCAAAGTGGTCCTCAAGTAGTTGGTACAGAGAAGCTCAAGCTACGATATCTGGGGCACCTAATGTTCCATTGTACCCATTTTGGATTTGATATCTTTGATTATCTTATTCTTTTCAAGATACATCATAATAAATTTCCTTTTTAATTTCATTTACTATCCTTGGTTAACGTACTTTTTTCGAGCTATGTTTCTGGTCTGTTGTTATGATCTTTTTCAGGTTTTTTGCATTAAAATAATGATTAGTGGACTAATAATACTTTCATAAAAAGAGTTTCGCATATTACTCTGGAAGCTTCTAAATACTACAAGAACTTGAAATGGGACTAGTGTTTAAAACTCATCAAGTTTAAGGGTTGGAAATATTTAAGCCCAAATTGAAATTATCTCTTTGGGTTTTCTATCAAAGATATTGGTTCAGTGTTATAATTCCGGCAAAGAACGAGCAATGAGATTATTCTCAAGAAAAGAAAATGGTATTCTGTATTCATGCAGATACTAACCATATACATCTGTCCATTGCACCCAGGAATGGTGTAACAGAGCAAATTGATTGAAGATGATACAAATCCTATGCCTATGAGTCGCAGCAGGGTGGATAGAAGAAATCAAATGATTATTCCTCTGAAGTTGCAATAGGAAATACAAACTTTATTTCCCAAAAGGTACAGTGGAAGAGACTTTGAAACTACAGTGGGGCAAGCCAGTTGAGCAAAATAGGTTGTTTCTGTGAGTTTTCTTTGGAAATGCTAGTCGAGCAGGAAGGCAGCATAATATGACAGTGATAAAACTCTGATGAATAACGAGTGATGACACTTTAAGATTTTAAAAAGGAATTATTCACATGACATTTATGCATTCATATAATAACACATCTAGTTAGGAGCATTTGACTCATTTCGATCATAGCATCCTAATTATTTGACATAAGCATCACATTTAGTTAGGAGCATTTGATTAATTTCAATCATAGCATCTTAATTATTTAGCATAAGCATAAATACATGAAACTGAGTCTACAAGACATGTCCCAAAGGACAGTGTAGTAACATTGGTGAAGTCAGATCTTATCTCCCTGAAGTTGCAGTGGAATATATTGAAGATTACAAACCTTATCTCCTGAAGTTGCAGTGGAGCAAGTTGAAGTGACAAGTCTTATCTCCTTAAAGTTGCTGTGGAGCGGACTGAAAATAGCAAGTTTTATCTTCCTGAAGTTGCAGGAAGCAGACTGAAAATTACAGATCTTATCTCCATGTATCAGCTATGGAGCAGATCGAAAATAGCGAGTCTTATCTCTATGTATCGACTATAGAGCAGATTTTAGCCACCAGCCTTATCTCTCCGAGGTAGCAAGAGAGCAGGTTGAAGATAGCAAGTCTTATCTTCCTGAAGTTGCAGGAAGCAGACTGAAAATTACAAATCTTATCTCCATGTATCGGCTATAGAGCAGATCGAAAATGGTGAGTCTTATCTCCATGTATCGGCTATGGAGCAAATTTTAGCCACCAGCCTTATCTCTCTGAGGTAACAAGAGAGCAGGTTGAAGATACAGGTCTTATCTTCTTGAAGTTGCAGGAAGCAGACTGAAAATTACAGATCTTATCTCCATGTATCGGCTATAGAGCAGATAAAAAATGGCGAGTCTTATCTCCATGTATCGGCTATGGAGCAGATTTTAGCCACCAGCCTTATCTCTCTGAGGTAGCAAGAGAGCAGGTTGAAGATACAGGTCTTATCTTTCTGAAGTTGCAGGAAGCAGACTAAAAATTACAGATCTTATCTCCATGTATCGGCTATGGAGCAGATTTTAGCCACCAGTCTTATATCTCTAAGGTAGCAAGAGAGCAGGTTGAAGATACAGGTTTTATCTTCCTGAAGTCGTAGGAAACAGACTGAAAATTACAGATCTTATCTCCATGTATCGGCTATGGAGTAGATCAAAAATGGCGAGTCTTATCTCCATGTATCGACTATGGAGCAGATTTTAAGCCACTAGCCTTATCTCTCTGAGGTAGCAAGAGAGCAAGTTGAAGATACGGGTCTTATCTTCCTGAGGTAGTACTGAAAATTACATATCTTATCTCTATGTATCGGCTATGGAGTAAATCGAAAATGGCGAGTCTTATCTCCACGTATCGGCTATAGAGCAGATTTTAGCCACCAGCCTTATCTCTCTGAGGTAGCAAGAAAGCAGATTAAAGATACAGGTCTTATCTTCCTAAGGTAGCAAGGAAGCAGACTGAAAATTACAGATCTTGTCTTCATGTATCGGCAATAAGAGCAGATTTAGGCCATCAACCTTATCTCCCTGAAGTTGCAGTGGAGCAGGTTGAAGTCACAAACATTATCTTCCTAAAGTTGTTGTAAGACTATCTGAAGAAAAGAAGCATCAAAAAGTCGAAACCCAACAGGTTCAGGCAAAATTGACCCTTTTATAGTCTTTGCTCCATTCTCGTTATACGACAATGAGCAAAGAGGAGCAGCTGTAATAGGCCAATTTTGGCCTGGGCCCGAAAAAATAATAACCAAAGCCAAAGGATGCAATCGGTCGAAAACAAACCAAAAAGGGCCAAATTGAAAGATAATCATTAAATTGTGGCCAAATCAAAAAGATGGAGAAAGCCAAGGGGATATCAAATTTTGTTGACTTGGTAAAAGGCTAAAAATAGGAAGATATTATTTTGATTTGATTTGATTTGATTATTAAATTAGTTAGACTATTTTTAGTAAACCCCATGTATATAAATGGGGGTATTTTGTTCTTTGAATGGGAGGACTTTTGGTATTTCTACTTTAATTTGAAATTGGATTATTCTCTCTTTTCCTATTTTCATTGGAATTGAATTATTTTCTTTTCTCTTTCAATTACGTGGGAATTTTGTCCATTTCATTTTAATTTTTTTTTATTTTTTCTAAATTTGTCCAATTGCTTTTAGCTCATCTATTTTTTTTATTTGTTTTACAATTCAGTTTTCATTATTCTTAATTTTGGCCCTAAATTTTGTTTTGACTACATTTTGGGCTTCCTTGAAGCTGTGTGTTTTGGAGGGTGGGGATTATTTCCTTTTTAGTCCCTCTTTGTTATTCGCACGTTCAAATTGGTTCATTTTCTTTTATTTATCTTTGATTTACCCCAGAATTTTGTTTTAAGGTTCGATTTAATCCTTTTTTATTTTCGCTATTTTATTATCAAATTAGCTAATTTAATATATTATTGCTATTATTATTATGTTTCTATTTATATTTATTTTGTTATTCTAATACTATTATTATTTATCTAATTATTATTTATCTATTTATATTTCTATTTATTATATTTATATTTCTATTTATATACTAATATTATTTTCGGTATTATTTTTCTTAGATATGTTTTTACTCTTGTTATTAACATTCTATTTATTTATTTATTTTACATTTTTTGTTATTATCTATTTTAACTTTTTATATAATGCTCATTTCAAATTTTTATACATTATTTACTTTAATATTTTCATATATTATGTATTTCAAACTTTTTTTACACATTACATATTTTGAATTGTTTATATATTATTTTTAAAGAGTTTTATATATTATTTTATCTTGAATGGATACTATTTTTAAAAAAAAATATTTTATATACTTTAGATCGGCTTTTATCATTGTAAGCTCAAACCCTCTCAACTTAAGGAATTATTTCGTGTTTGGAGGTCCAAGAAATCGTGCCCAATCGTGCTGGGTTTCGATTTTTCGTTCAACTAAAATATGGAATATCCTTTGGAAATTTCGTCCATGCTTTTTAAAATTAAAATGAGGGAATATTTCGTATTTGAGGAGTTTGAGAGATCGTGCCCAATCGTGTTGGATTTCGATTTTTTTTTTCATTAGACTAAAATATGGAATATCCTTTTTGAAATTTCATCCATGTTTTCTTAAATTAAAATGAGGCAATATTTCGTATTTGGAAATTCGATAAATCGTGCCCAATCGTGCTGGGTTGCGATTTACCGTTTGGCCAAATAACCAAATATCCTTTTGAAATTTCAAATGCATGAGTTTTGGAAATTACGAAATGATCTTGTATTGAGTATTTGAAATATTGTATCCAATTGCGCTGGACATGATATTTTATTCCTCCTGAACGAGAGAATCTCGACATCCAATTCAAGTTATCCAAACGTTTTTGAAAGATTGTATTTTAAAATCTTTTCAAATTTTCAACATTAGGATGTCAATTGATCAATACGGTATCAATTTTGGGCGTTGCGAGGGTGCTAATTCTTCCTCGCGCGTAATTGACTCCCAATCTGTCTTCTAGTTTTTCGTAGACCAAAAACATTGTTTTAATAAACCAAAATGCTTTATTAAAATGATCGACCATAGGGTGACCCGATCACACCTAAACAAAAAGGATTGGTGGCGACTTCATACCTCGTTTAAAAGTCGATCTCCGTTTTTTAAAATAAAAATGGTTTCGGCATGTATTGTTAAAAGCTGGTGTGCTTGATGGAATAACCAAATAGTGGCACGTGGTGCGTCACGTGCGTGTCATGTTGATGTTTATGAACTAACTTTTAACAATAAAAACGGATGGAATTTTTAATAGGACTGATTTGCCTTTTGATCTAATGTATAATAATTAATCTATCTATTATATTTTAATAAAGAGAGCAAAATGCAATCTAACTCTTATTACATGTGCCTTCATAATACTTTTGTCAATTTTGAAAGAAAAAATAAAATAAAAATTGTAAATAGGCCAATTGGCCCGGGCCCACTAGAAACCCAAATATACAACAATAAATAAATAAATATATATTAAAAATAGTCTTTTTACAGTCCAATACCCAAAGTTAAATACAATGGGCCCGATGCCCCAAATACCTCACACAAACCCAAAACATAACCCAAGACCCAATTAAAATCTAATAGCTAAAACCCAACCCAATACCCTAAATGACCCAATATCTAAAACGGGCCCAGTGTCAGCAAACCCTAGGGCAAGGGTTCCCTTGCGCCGCAGCCCTCACTAGCAGCCGAGCCACTCCAGGCCTCCGTACGCCCCAACGCTCAGCAACCACGTCGACAGCCCCGTACGCCACGCCCACACCCCCGTACGATGCCAACGCACCCCGTACCTGCGAAGAACAGACAAATCACAGCAGTAGCAAATAGAAAAACAAAGAAAAGTTGTATTCTCTTTGATTTTTATTTTTGATTATTCGGCTATAAAGCTAATGATTTTCGTCTGTAACAGACCCCCCTTTTTTTTGGAGACACACGCACAGTTACGAACGCTTGTTCACAGAGTATAGAAAGCAATCCAAAAGAAACAGAGAAGGTGATTTCCACTTCTATTTTCTATAATCTTTTTCTGTTTCTCTAGTATTCTACTCGAATCTCTCATCATCGTATTTTGAAAATAAAAGGAAAGGGATGAGATGAAATGAACTTTACCTTGCTTTCAGGCCATTGGCTTTCCTTTGCTCCGCTGAAATCGGAGCTCTGAGGGGAGCTTCAAGGCCGCGAGTTCAAGGGTCCGAACCAATCGATTGCGGCGTGTGAAAGCGGATCGGCGTTAGCATTAAGGGGTAGGGTTCGGCTGAGGAGAAGAATGGGGGGCTAGGGTTTGATATGGCTGAAGGAGACTGTTTTCAGCCTTTTTATTGGACTAGAAACGGTGCCGTTTTGAGCCTGCTCCAGTGGCTCCAAAACGGTGCCGTATGGCTTATATCCGGCCCGACCCGATTCTTTACCCCTGGGATCCGCGTGTTCTTCGTGGTGAGGGGATATTTTCAACACAAGTCCCTCCTGTTTTACGCTGTATTTCAATCAGTTATTTATATTTCTTTTGTTTTTTCATATTCGCCCTGCAATTTGTGCTTTGTTGCAATCTGATCCGCGCTTAAACGTAGCGTTTTGGGGTTTGGTATATTGCCAGTTTTGGTCCCTAGATGTTTACGCGCGTTGCGGATTGGTCCTCTTTCATTTTCGTTTTGTTTCTAAATTATCCCTTTCATTCGGGATTGATTCTGATTATATCCTTTTTAGCTTATGGTTTTTGTTTCTCGATTATTTATTTATACATTTTTAATCTATCTTAGTATTTGCTTCTTTTTTATTGTTTCGTTTTTTATAATATAATCGTCACATATACTTATCTATATATTTTATAATAAATTAACTTTATTCCATGTACATATATCTCTATATGTAATTATATATATATATATATATATATATATATATCCATCTATTTATTTTTTTTCAAATTGGTTCGTTTAAAACATTTCTTAGATACATGTATATACATTATGATAAAGTCAATATATTTAGCACACGTTTTTATCAACCTAACATGTTTCGTATATACATGTTTTTGCATAAAATTTAAATTATTTTTGTACTTACTTATGTGAGTACATATTTTATTTTCATATATTTCTAAATTTGCACATTTTGTATATATATATTATTCGAATTATCATGTAGTTTGTCAACTTTTAAATGAATTTGTGCTGAAATTATTTTACATCTGATTTAATTCAAATTTTCATTCTTTAATAAATATTTCAATAATTATATATATATATATATATTCTTATTTTTACGCAAATCTGTTAATTCATATATTGTGTGTCTTAAAATATTCATTCTACAATATATATTTTAATGATTGCATGTGTTTATTAAGCTTGTCTTTATGAATATTTTATTTATCGACTCGTCAAATCCTATAGTATGTGTCACGCACTTATCCATTATTTCACATGGCCTTGTTAATTATTATTCATACATGATTGAAGTTAGGTCATAATTTTTAGATTAATTATATTTGGTTGCTTGTTCTGTTAGTTGATTAATATTTTCATTCGTTAAGCATTGTATCTTATATGCACCTATTATCCCATCGCATCTTCTTCATTTGGCTTTTCGAAATGTGGTTTTATAAAATCCAATTTCTACGATTAATGTCATCTTATTTCAAGTCGAATTAATATGTTTTTAAGTATTCATCCAAAAATTCTTCAAAACGAAGGCGAAATTTGATGTTTGGCAATTCGCGGAATCGTGCCCTAACGTGTTGGGTTACAATTTCGTATTTGCTCAAAATAATCGAATTTCCCTTCGAAATTTCATTCATATTTTTTTGAAAATCCCTTAAACGAAGATGAGATTTGATGTTTGGCAATTCGCAGAATCGTGCCCTAACGTGTTGGGTTGCAATTTCGCATTTGCTCAAAATAATCGGATATCACTTTAAAATTTCGCTTATGTCTTTTAAAATCCCTAAAACGAAGGCGATATGTGATATTTGGCAATTCGCGGGATCGTGCCCTAACGTGTTGGGTAGCAATTTCTCGATTGTTTAAAATAATCAAATATCCCTTCAAAATTTCACTCGGCTCTTCTAAAAAGTCCTTTAAAATGAAGGCAATACTCAGTGATTGACAATTCGGGAATCATGCCCTATCGTGCTGGGTTGTGATTTCTCATTTGTTCAAAACAATCGAATATTCCTTTAGGTTTTCATTCATATTCATTAAAAACCTTTCAAAACGAAGGCGATGTTCAATGTTTGGCAATTTGAGAATCGTGCCCTATCGTGTTGGGTTGCGCTTTTTCATCTGTTCAAAACAATTGAATATCTCTTCGGAATTTAACTCGTATTTTCTAAGGCAAGGCAATGGTCAATGTCTGGAAATTCGAGGAATCGTGCCCTACTGTGCTGGGTTTCGGTTTTCTGTTGAACTAAACAGTGAGCATCCTTTTGTGATTTTCAGAATAAAAAATTTTCGGACGTCGAAACAAAAAGATTTCTGACAATCAACTTGGGTTATTCAACATTTATTAAAAAGAGCCACATTCCAAAAACATTTTTTTAGACATAAGGACAGTATTTAATTGATTTAGTGCCAATTTTGGGCGTAGCGAGGGTGCCAATCCTTCCTCATGCGTAACCGACTCCCGAGCCCGTTTTCTAAAATTTTCGTAGACCAGAGTCGTCGTTTTAGTAAATCGCAAATGTTTTATTAAAATAACCAAATTCTTAGGTGATCCGATCACACCCAAAATAAAAAGATCGGTGGCGACTCCCTAATTTCTGTTCTTTTTTTAAAAGTCGATTCCCCCGTTTTTCTTTAATTTAAAAAAAAAAAAAAGGGTTTCGACAAAATTTTTTTTATCAAATATAATCGTTTGCCATTTGTACTTCATATCAATATCCATGAGGTGATGAAAAGGTGCCTCAGATAGTAGCAAACGAGTAGGCCAATAGCAGATAAAATAAAGGGTCATTTTCAGGATATTTTTGAGCTAATGGCAGTGGCAACAATCCATGAAACTGTGGGTCAAATGAAGAAATTGGAACGCGGTTTTACCACGACTCTTTGACAAAGACAAAGACCTAACAACACTACCTCTTCTTTCGTTTCCATCTTCATAGATTGTTTGTTGCTTTAGAACTTCTATTTTGTCATCTATTATTTTGAGATTTCATTGTATGCTCTATGTTACATTTTGACCATCGAATTGTAAATAATTACTATATAACTATTAATATCATTAATTTATTATATTTTTATCATTAAACTATTAACGGTGTAATCATAAATTAACTTATATTTTTCTTCTCGTTCTCTTCTTAATATTACTCTTTCAAGTTCAATCACTTTCATTCCAATTGATTTGAACACCACCTACAACATCATAAAATCTCTAATCTCTCACCCCAATTTGTTTCGTTTTCTTTGCTTTGAGTTCCATCACTTTTTATTCGAAAGTAAAACCAATTCCTCCACATCTTTTTCAAAATATTGGTGTCTTTCGCATTTCTAGATTTCCAATGAAATGCTAAAAATTCATGAAAGGATTCAAATTCTTAGAATATTGATGTAGTTTGATCAGAGAAAATTGTTGGGAAGAAAAATAGTAAAAAAAAAAAAAAAAGTTAGAGGAAAATATAAAAAGGAAAATTTTATGGATTTATTTTTTTAAATATATGTTTCAAATTTTTGGAATATTATATATATAATTTTAAATTTCTAGAAAATTATCTAAAAATTGCAAGATAAGCTATGGATAATTAAATATAGCCACAGCCAAAGGCTTTGCTCAATAAACATTTCCTTGCACACGATTGCTAACAACTTTACATGAGCAAAATTTTGAATTCATTTTTGGTAGTAAAAAAATTGAAGCTCCACAAAAACAACCTAAACAAACACTAAATTTGTACTCTCGCCCGGAAAGTTATATATAATAGAACCCAATCATCCCAGGCAATTTTTACCCAATCCCTTCAATATTCACAATCATTCGTCTCTATAGATATTGGCCTTCACTTTCGGTTTTACAAGATGGAATACAAATACTGGTTATGTCGCCTGCGGTTGAACTCTAACAAGCTGCCATAAGTGCGATCAGCAACACCAACGAAGAGCGATTCTGTATCTGGGCTAAAGGATATTCCAGCAACCTCACCAAAAAAGTCAATTTCCTGGCACTTCACATACCCAGACTTGGTGTCGAAGACATGAACGAAGTCAGCTGGCTCAGCCATGGCAAGAAATCGACCATCTGATGTGAACTTGAGAGCTCTAATTGCTCCCATTCTTCCCTTCAATACAGCTAGGGACTGGGATGGTTTTCTTACGTCCCACAATCTGCAAGTTGTGTCCTGATTCCCAGTAGCAAGAATGTTCCCATCAGGGTGCCAAGCTGAAGCAAAAGAATAGTCCAAATGTCCTTCTAGGGTGTCAGTGACCTGCAGCATTGTACAAAATAAATTAGACATCAAAAAGATTTAAACCTCAAAATGCACCATTTATTTGGATGTCCAGAAAGAGTGACATACTTTGCCAGACTGAGCATCGACAATTAGGCAGTCGGTACTGTCTCCAAGGACTGCAAGCAACTTCCCGTCTGGACTAACAGAGGTATTCTGTTAAGAGAAGACAACCATAAAAGTAAGAAAAACACCCGAAAAAATGGAAATCTACAGCAAGGATTTGAAGATTAGCACTTACATTTACAGACCAGTCGAATGAGAACCGGTTAAGGGTTGAAAAAGTTTCAGCATCAAAAACTCTGATTTGAGCATCGTTATTTGCAGCCATAACTCTCATTGCACCACTGCAGAAATAAAGAAGATTCAGTTTTCTTTTAAAATGTAGTCAAAGTAATATATTGCTCAAGATAAGCAAAATATTTCTCTTTGTTAGACTGCCAAAAAAGGATCAAAATATTTCTCACCTAGGATTGAGATACACATCCACCGCATTAGTGATCGCATTATCATCAGTGGTTACTTTTGTGGAGAATGCCACTCCCGGTTGATTTATATACTGCCCAAGCAGAAAAATACTCAACAACATGAGCCAAATTGCAAACATAATATTTTATCCCATAACCATTTGTCAATCAAGCAAACAGATACCTTGCAAATAAGCTCCCCCTGGAAACCACCAGCCACCATTAAATTTTCTTTAACTGTCATAGTGCTAATCTGCACCCTAGAGAGTTGCTGAGATTGTCGTTTCTACAAACATATCAAAATACAAAGTTTATCTCAACTGCTCTTCAAACAAAGCAGCAGAAGTCAAATTAAATTAATCATGGCCATATTCACTAACCAGGTTGGGAACAATTGGCTTAGCCACATTTAGCACTTCTTTGCCCTTGCGTAGCAGTGATGACCAATGCATTACCGAGTAGTTTTGCATGAGGTACACATCGTGCTTTGATGTAGCCCACAACAGATTCCTCAGCTGCATGATAAAAAAATAAATTAAACACAATACCATAAACTAATATCAGCATTCTTTCAAGCATGAAAGCAGATAAAATATCCATCACCTAGATAATTGAAACTAAAATCTTAAATTAGTGTGCATGTGTACAAGACCATACTCTTCCACATAATCATTTCACCGACAGATAGTAATGTTACTGTTAACTAAAGACTCGTTAACTAGCTTCACCACTCAATGGGATGACCAAAACAATTTATAGCCACAATTCAGCCTTCCAACATCCTTGCAACAAGAAGTACGGCCCAATGCCATGGTCAAGAGTATGGATAAAAAAGAAATTGGTAGTTGATAGGAAAGACAAACAAGCATTAATCTTCTTGTGCACATTAATTTCAAAATGAATTACTAGTAACATATTTGTAAGACCATGCAACCACATTTTACCACCAATAAATGTTGTGAATCCCATACAAAGAGGAAGAAAAGAAAGGGAAAAAGAACTGTCATAAAAAGAAAAATTGGCCGTTGATTGACCATGTATGTCCCCTTTCAGTATGGGAAGCCCCAATTCACTTTCCTCAAATTTCCCATTACATAAATAACAAAATGGAAAACAAAAATTCACAGAGCACACAGGTAATGCATTAAAATTTGCAACATTAAACAGAACCATGAAAGAGGTAGACCCATAAATGCAACCAGTAAGTTAGAAGGAACATTTTGAATTCCATGTCAAAAGAAGGGGGAAAAAAGATAAAAGGTATAGATCAGAACAGTCAATCTCATCCTAGATTAACCTTATTTCCCATACAAAATTCAAGCCCCAATTTACTGCCCTCAAACAGCCGTTAAAAAATGGGTAAAAAAAAATTCACAGATAGTAGGTAATGCATGAAATTTTTGCAAAAAAAAAAAAAAAAAAAAAAAAAAAAGATGAGATAGAAAACCATATGAGAACTATAAAATGACAGAATGTAAAGCACAAAAGACTATCACACAGCTCACAATGATGTGATTAAGTAATCAGGATGAGGATTACTTGAAACAAGCCTAAAGCACAGTTAGCTAATGAAAATATGGCAATATGGCAACACCGTGAAAATCTCACGGATCACTTAGAATGATGAGAAGAGAAGATAGAAGCATTAAGCACTCCATTTATAAGCTTAGAAGTATGACTCGATGCAATGACACACAAATATGATACAACATGGATCCCTTGGTAACATTGAAAACCAAACGGTAGAAATGAAAATGCTGTGCTACAGAAAACGGAAAGGGGAACACATTCATGCTGAGTGGCTAATGCATGGAATACTTGCAAAAAGATGATAAAGAGGAACTTGGAGATATCTATATACTAATTGCTACGAACCATAATGCCTAGGGATTACCACAGAGATGCTGACCTAGCAAGGGCCACTCTTTGTAAACACAACATAACCTAGCATTTACTCAAGAACCTAAAAGAGGTTACAGCTCCAGATCTCTATTACACAGTAAAGAAGATAAGAAAATACAAAAACAACAGCAAGAACACAGCAGTAACAATGCATAAGATATACATCAATCCGATGATATCTATAACTTGATTACAAACGAAAAGTGCAAAAAACAAATCTGAAAAAAAAGAGAGGGAAACTTTGACTTGCACATGGAACAAACATCTAAGAACAACATGGGCAGCAAATCTAGTAATGGAAATTACCCATGCAGATGATATCTCAGAACAGAATATGAAGTAAATAAAAATATGCAATACTCGGGCAGATGATATTTAACAGCAGTAAATCAGGTAAATGAAATTGAATTATGCATGCAGATGATCCCCAAAAGCAGTAATCAAATAACATAATGCATCTAATGATTCAAGAACAATGCAGCATGATGAAAGGCAAATTAAGTATTAAAGCGTGGGACATATAGCTCTAGTCAAATTACTTGCATCGCTACAAGGGCCCTCTAAAATCCTTCCTGTCATACCATAAAAATAATGCATCTTTACCGCGCCATCTGCTCAAAAATTACTCCCAACCTGCTTTAAAGGCAGAAATAAGATAGAAATAGCATTCCTAGATGCCACAGGTTAAATCAATATAAATTAACGGGCAAAAGTAGAACAAATTTGATATTCCTAACAAACCCATAAATTATACAAACCATAAAACTGAACCATACATCCAAAGACAAAGATAAGATCTTAATCCCATCAAACGCAAATATAATCTATATCAAAGGATAACAAAAGGGATTAATAAACACCTAGACTCTGACGAGTAAGAAGTAGCTGTCATCTTAGCACCTTGTTCAGGTGAGTGTAGGGTGTAGGCTGTAGCCAGAAGTAAAACCTATGGCAACTCTAGGCGAATGGCTAATCTAGTGTCACAAATACTACATCCTAGTTCAAAACTCACCAACATCATGAGCCTCAGTGCCTTACAGTTGATGGATACTGAAGCCATGGCATATGCAAGAATCTGGTGGAATGGGATATTACAGATTGTATGGTGAACTCTTCATGGTACATGAAACTGTGCATGTATCTACAAACTACAAACCTAAAGTTCTACCACTATAAATTGCTAATAAATTTCAAAAATCCCAATTCATACCACAGACATGAAGCATCGATATCCATAATCACGATGGTACCTCTGCAAATATTGCGCTTTTAAATTTTTACAATTGGTATAACTGTTAGCATGGGCAAGTTATAAACTAAAGCATCCTTCGCAAATCTGCACAAAAAGGATTCATGTGAATACAAACCCCATCTTGATGCCTCAAGTGGGGTACATAAAAAATCTGAAATTAATAGAAGAACAAGAAAAAGTTGACAACAAAATTTTCAAGTCAAATTGGAATGAAAATATGGCGTCGCTAAACCTAATAGATATCTACAACGAATCACTCTAAAATTAGCTGGCTGCTGTCAAGTTAGCTACAAACAAAGGGATAAATAGAAGCCTAAGGTCTCACGGAGTAGCTGCAAACTATGTGCCTCCAATGAAAGGTTCAGGCACAGAGCTATTATAAATTAAATAACAAGGATAAAATGTAATAAAACGACAACAGGAACTGCAAAACTGTGAGACTGCAATATGCAAATAATTGAAGTTCAAACCATTAGCAAAGGATGACAAGTTGAAGGCGGCAAACAGCTCTAGATAACAAAACTAACATATAATTTGAAAGAAGGGGGAGGGGGGGAGGGACTCTGAATATATCACGTCTCTGATCAACTGCAAGTACATCTAAACCACTACGAAAAAAGAAAGAACGGAGAAAAGCTGTATGCAGAAGGAAACTAAAATTGATAAGCGTTCAAAACATTGAACAAGTGGACTCATTCTATGGTTTAAAAAAAAAAAAAACGAATCCTCTTGACCAGACTTCTCCTAAAGTGGAAACGTCAACCCAAAGAATGCAGTGCGATGCCTTAACAAGGGAAGGAAATTGCAACAAACAGAAGATCAATAGTAAAAATAACTGAAGGTAATGAGCAGATTCTCTACCTGAAAGTGCACAATTGTAGACTTGACAAGCCTCGTGTTAAACTGAAAGTCATAGAAGGCATTTCCCTTCTCTACGTGCAAGCACTCCTGTCAAGACCAATAAATTGAACCGTTTATTTATTGGTTAAATAGAACCGTTTTTTATCATATGTCATGTCAGAAGTAGAATTAGCGTTTTAGATTTAGCAAGAAACTCAGAAACTGACCTTTTCCATCCCTTCACGAGAACCAGAAAGGCTCTCGTAGTTCTTATACTGTCTCAACCTCGTCTCACGATACTTGTCTCTAGTGAAATTAAGCCTCTCCCAAGGAATTCCTTGTATATCTTTTCCATTTCTTGCTTCCACAGCTGATGTATCAGTTTTCGGCTTCTTCTGTTTCCGAGTAACGGCCATACATATATCCAAAAAAGGTTAATAACATATTCTAGAATCTAAATCATTAGAATCAAAGCATAATCGTGACAGACTTCTAAAAAAAGAACGTACTGATTCTAAATCGTCCTCAAAGTCGGAGTCAAACGAGTCAAAATCAGCAGTGTCTCGCCGAGGCTCAGGTTCAGCGAAGAGATCGTCGTGCTCAAAATCATCGAAGTCGTAATAGTCATCGACAATATATTCAAGATCGTCGTTTTGAAAGTGTTCCATTGTTCTACAGTCAGGAAGCAATACAAGAAAGTTTTAGTGAAAAAAAAACAGAGCGTTTAATGCATATATTACTAAATATCAATCAAAACAACACTGAAAAGAAAAAGGTCGTCGAATAAGGAATTCGACAAGAGAAATTACAAAAAAAAAAAAAAAAAACTCATTCTTATGTAAGGAACAATTTAGAAAGGAAAAAGAACGCATAAATCTATATAAACAAACACTCTTAAAGAAGGAAAAAGACTTTTAAAAAAGAGTCATAGAACAAGTCACTTATAAACGGTTTGCAAAAGTCATTCAAAAACAAAAAGGAAATTGAAAAAGAATGAATGTGAATACAGAACATACCTCAAAATAATGGTAGACGATAGATCAAGAAGATTCAAAGATCCTTGAAAGCAAACGAACAGGAAGAACACAGGAACACGAATTACAAAGCACCAAACGAACGGGAATTGTAGCGGTTTTCCCGAGAAACAAACAGATGGAAATATAAACAAGAAAAGCGAAGAAGTTTTAACCACCGTAAGTACAGTTTAGAACTCGATGGAGAATCTAAAACAAACAATGGAGCAAGAAAAGAACAAGCATTCAAGTGCAATGATGAAGGAAGAATCTAGATAGATGCTTTGTTGTTTTAGAGGGTTTAGCGCAAAGGGCAATGGAGACCGTCCCCGTAGCGATACTTATAGCATTGAGCGGTGAAGACGGAGAGGGCGGGTTTGGGTAGGCAACGAGATAGTGAGACAGTGGACCCCAAGACTGATGGGCCCTAACGGTTAAAAAATGAAACTAAGACATGGAATGCCGTGTGCTTTGTAAGGGCTCCACTCTCAACTGCCTGAATTTTAGTGGCCAACTTTGCCGCGGTTACGGTAGTTGTGGATATACCTCCCTGGGAGTCATTAAATTATTAATTAACATAAATTTATGCTCTAATTTACAATTTTTATCAAATTAATTTTTATTTTTAATTAAATTAAATTATTAATTTTTTAAAAAAGAATTAAATCGTTTTTAACAAAAATAACGATATTCTCAAAGCAACCTACATGACAATACACAAATATTACATATTAATAATAATATTATTTATTTTATATATCAGGTTAATAAATTTACTAAAAATTAAAAGAAATTGTAAAAAAGTCGATGTTTTTAAAATTTTACTTTAATATGAATCTTTTCCGAGTATCCCAAATTATTAGTGTAACTTTTTCTTAGATTTTTTCTTTTTCTTTCTTTAGCCGCTTAAGTAAGTTTGGATATATTTAGTAAAATATTTGCCATCTAAGAGAGGGAAAGTATTTTACCTACTGTATACACCAATAAGGTAATAACATTATAGTTGTAGGGCCCATCTGCCTATGTGCAGTCCACTAGTTACGATATTGTATGCCCACGTGTTTGGCTCACATCTCAACTTTAAAAATCTTGGCGCTCTCTACAGTCTCCACGTTGCTAATAGTATTGACGACACGTGTCCCTCATTTTCCCCGTCATTTAACGCCGTTAAAGTAAAGGTGATTAACCATGGTTAGTTTTTATGATGGTGGATTGGTTGGTGAGGGGTATTTCGTCCACCGCTTTCTTTCCTTTTTCTTTTGGATTTTGTCCCTTTAGGTCAGTTCGGTCAGTTAAATAAATTAAGGACCCACCATGGGGAGTGGTGCTCTTGAGGGTTTTTTTAAATTTGTATCCAAGCTTTTTATATTATAAGTCAAATTTTGAATTATTATTTAATTTTGAATGTTTTAATTGTGTTTTTAAAATATTATTATTTATTTTCATTAGTCTAACGTTAATGTGAAGATTAAATGTCAAATGAAACCACTTGTATGACTAAAAGAAATTGTAAATTTAACATATAAACATATTTAAAAAATTAAAAAGTGTTATTAAAATTGTTTTTAATATATTATGATATATTATTTTATATATTATATACTTTAAATTACATAAAAAATCAAATTTAATAGATTATATTATGCAATAAATTTAAAATATATTAAGGTGTTTTTGAAATTTTTTTTGTCCAAGTTAAGTTCTGAACTTGACAATGATTCCCACATTAGGGTTTAAGCTCTCTTTTGTTTAAGTTAATTCTTAATATTTTCTTAAAAAGTTAAAACCCAATGTGAGAAACATTGTCAAATTTAGATCTCTAATATGAGAACAATTATTAAGTTTAGGGACCACTTGAAATAAAAAAAAAGTTTAAACTCTAATGTAGAAACAATTGCTTGCTTTAGGTTCAAATATAAAAGCAATTACTAAGTTTAAGACTTAATTTGAAAAAAAATTCAAGCATAATTTTCAAATTTAGACCCAAATAGTAATTTAATCAATTTTAATAAAATGTTTGAAATATAGAATTAAGTTAGAATGAAATATGGTTTTGACAGTTGGTTGTTTACTTTCAGGTCAGGTTCATGGTTTTCACCATTCCTGGTTTTGATATTTTAACATTAAAACGATTGATGTCACTCTACAGGCACACATGTCCAGGGTGCTGTCCGCCATCTGATAGTGATCGTGTCACACAAACAGAGTATGGATAAATTGTGTCATTGGCTAGAATTAAAAACAAGTAATACCTAAAGCCATCTTGAATACTAGTTCTAAAGTTTGAATTGAGACAATACAACCATAGGTGTCGGGCATTGGAAGGCATTAATTAAAGTGTGTTTCAAATATCCAACTTACAGGCTTCTGTTGTGTTTCGCCGACCATAACCAAATGGACTTGTGTTAGAGGGGCTATGGTCAACACTCAACATCGATCATCGCTTTTAAAAGTGAAATGTGGGAAGTACTACATTTGTTTTGGGAGACTACTTTTACCTTTGCGTGGTTTATGGAGAGTGTGTGATGTGCCAACTGCGGCTTTTTTACTAAAATAAATTTAAAAAAATATTTATCAAAATAAGTTGTCAGTCCGATTATATATGAAAATGAGGTGTTTTTTTTATTTGCACCTATCTGACAGGTGCGAATGATTATTTTATATTAAAAATTATTTTTTTAATAAAGTATTATTTTTTTATTTTCAGAATAGTAATTGCGCCTACTTGAGAGGCGCGACTAATCGAGCCTTTCTCTGAGGCGCAAATGGTGGGGCCCACATTTTTCATGTGTTATTAAAATGCATACTTTATCCGGATGAAGTATGTATTAGCAGATTCACTAATATGATTATATATATATACGCATGTATCACATTACAAAAACAAAAATTTAAATACTTATACATAATAAAACATGTATCTCATAAAATAATAGTTATTTTCTAAATAACATATTGTTTTATAATTTTATTTCTTATTTAATATTTTAATTTAATTTTAATAATGCATACTTTCCCTGGATGAAGTATGTATTAGCAGATTCACTAATATGATTATATATATATATTTACGCATGTATCATATTACAAAAACAAAAATTTAAATATTTATACCTAATAAAACATGTATCTTATTACAATAATAGTTATTTTCAAAATAACATATTGTTTTATAATTTTATTTCTTATTTAATATTTTAATCTAATTTTAATAATGCATACTTTACCTGGATGAAGTATGTATTAGCAGATTCACTAATATGATTATATATATATATTTACGCATGTATCACATTACAAAAATAAAAATTTAAATACTTATACCTAATAAAATATGTATCTCATTACAATAATAGTTATTTTTCAAATAACATATTGTTTTATAATTTTATTTCTTATTTAATATTTTAATTTAATTTTAATAATGCATACTTTATCCGGATGAAGTATGTATTAGCAGATTCACTAATATGATTATATATATATATATATATATATATATTTACGCATGTATCACATTACAAAAATAAAATTTTAAATACTTATACCTAATAAAACCGAGTATTAAAAACAACTTTATAATATTACCAACTTTCATCGACTATATAATCCACAAGTTTGCCTTAAATATTACTAGCTGCTAATACATACTTTATCCGGATAAAGTATATATTTTAATAACACATGAAAAATGTGAGCCCACCATTTGCACCTCAGAGAAAGGCTCGATTAGTCGTGCCTCTCAGGTAGGCGCAATTACTGTTCCGGAAATAAAAAAATAATATTTTATTTAAAAAATAAAAAAATAATTTTTAATATAAAATAATCATTCGCGCCTGTTAGATAGGCGCGAATGAAAAAAACACCCCATTTTCGTATATAATCGGGCTGACAACCTATTTTGTAAATAATTTTTTTTAATTTATTTTAGTAAAAAAGCCGCCAACTGCCCAACTCCTCCCTCTATCCATACCTAGAATTATTTTCCATCGTCTTTATCCTTTTCTTTTCCTCTTTCTCAAATGAATTTAATTTTCAAACATTATAATTGAATTCATTTTCTTTTAACAAGTCAATTAAGATTTATTTTGAGTAGTCTTAAATAATATAGATTTGAATTTTGTCATTTTTTATTAAAAAATCAAGAATAATATTTATTACATATAGTAACCTTCGCTATAAGGTTACCTATTAGAGGCGATTGTTGATATTAGTTCGCCAGTATTTGGGGAATACACACAACAATCGCCTCTAATAGTTGGACCACTTTAACAAAACAACTATAATTTGTCACCTACATACCCTATAGCCCAAGTGATGTCAAATTTTGACCTAATAAGAACTTCAAATGGATCATCTAACCCATCAAAGGCAGCCACATGCCCTACCAAACCCACCTTATAACCCTCTCTCACATCAAAGAGAGGTATGTCCATTCATCTATTATACCATGCATGTCTATTCATCTATTATACCATACTCTTTCCCATCTTACTAATCTTCTTTTTTCACTCATTTATCTGACTTTTCTCCACCTTTACTATCCTCTCCACTAGTACAACATGACTCTCCTTCCAAGTAGGGTGAACCATCCTTGATCTCAACTACATCCTCCTCCACGCTACATCCTTGTATCAATAATTGGTGTGATGATTGTAGACAGATATAGCTCGTTCCACCATTAGTGTCCCTGCAAGCCCCCCCCAAAAAACATTACCAACAGCAAACTCAAACCTAGCTATAAACAATCTAAAATCAACCTCAAACTGTTACAAGACAACAATATACACAACCATAGTCTTAATCAAGCCGCTCTCAAGATCTATATAGTGCTTATGATTTTCATCATCCTTATTATGGAAGTTATCCTTAGTACCACCAATACCCCACCTAGATATTATGCTCAGTATCTGTTGGAACATTTTCAAATATTTATAGTGTTCTAATAACTATAAATGAATGGGTGTAATTAATCAAAAGATTATATTATTTGATTTTTTGAAAAAGAATTATAACTATTTAAATAATATTATTTGAATAGTTATAATTATGTGTTTATTTTAAAGACATTATTATTCAGAAAGACACTTATTGATGAAAGATGTCTCTATGAAGAGACATGAAAATTCCTATAAATAGGAATGAGATTTCATTTGGAAATCATACCAACAAATTTTAATATTTTTTCTTTCCTTCCTTCATTTTCTAATATTGTTAGATTATTCTATAAAGTATTACTGCAGAAATCCTTTATAGAAATTGAGTTTCTTGTCATACATTGCTCAGTGTGTAGTGGGCTATTCTCGTCAGTGCAAAATGCAAATAGTCATTGGCTTCATTGTATCCTCGAGGTTAATTTGCTTGAAACTCGTTTGTACACCGAAGATAGGTGGGGGCGAATATAACCTTAAAGATAGTGGTTTGATACACGCCTTGGAGCCTTGTCTTATTAATTCTTTTATTCGAGTTCCGTTCGTGTGTTCGAGATTTTCCTTATCGGAGATTTGTACTAACACGTTTAAGGTTATAATTCATGACGATTACTACAACTCATGAAAGTGGAACACTAAGGGAGTTGGCTTCCAATTTTGTCAAACTTGATCGGTTTGATGGTGGCAATTTTTTACGATGGCTTAAAAAGATGCACTTCTTATTATCAACTTTGAAGATTGCTTATGTTTTGGATACTCCAAAACCTGAAGAGAATGAAAGCGAATCTGTTGCTGCAACCTGAGAAAGACAAAATGGGACAATGCTGATTACATGTGCATGGGCCACATATTGAATTGTTTATCTGATGGTTTGTTCGACACCTACCAAAATGAGGTTACCGCTAAATAATTATGGGACAAATTGGAGACAAGATACATGACCGAATATATTACAAGTAAGAAATTTCTTGTCAGTTGTTTCAATAATTATCAAATGGTTGATGGTAGTTCTGTTATGAAACAATTCCGTGATATTGAAAAGATGCTAAATCAATTCAAGCAATATGATATGAAAATGGATGAAATGATTGTTGTATCCTCCATAATAGACAAACTTCCTCCATCTTGGAAAGACTTTAAAAGAAGTCTAAAACATAAGAAAGAGGAAATATCTCTTGAGGCTTTGGCAAATCATCTTCGTATTGAAGAAGAATATCAAAAGCAAGATCAGAATCTAAATTCTGAAAATGCCAGAGTGCATGTTACGGAGGAAGTACAGACTACTAAACTATTCAAGAGAAAGTTCAAACTGACTGATAAAGCACCTAAGTTCAAAAAGAAACAAAAGGCTCATGCTATCATTGTGGTAAGCTGGGACATTCAAGAATGAATGTCAATTTTTAAAGAAGAAATCATCTTCTAAGGCTAATAATAACAAAAAGTTCCTTTCAATGATATCTGAAATTAATATGGCACAAGATGATAATACATGGTGGATTGATACCGGAGCAACCAAACATTTGTACAAAGACAAAAGCATGTTCACAAAGTTCACTCAATATGAAAATGACAATGTCTTGTACATGGAAAATTCTTCTACCGCAGCAATTAAAGACAAAGGGTCTGTTGAACTACAATTCACTTCTGGAAATGTTTTAACCTTAAATGATGTATATTATGTACCAGAAGTTAGAAAGAATATAGTATCTGGAAGTCTGTTAAATAAGTTTGGTTTCAAACTTATTTTTAAGGCAGATAAGTTTATTTTGTCTAAGGGAGAAATTTTTGTAGGGAAAGGGTATATGTATGTATGTTCAAACTGAATATTATTAATAAGAATAAAAATACTATTTCTACTTATATGGTTGCATCTTTTTGTTTATGGCATTATAGATTAGGTCATTTGAATTATAGAAAATTGAATGATATATATAAGTTAGATTTAATTCCTATTTTTAATAATAATATTGAAAAAGGCAATACATGTATGTTGACTTAAATTACAAGAAACCCTTTCCCTGAGGTTAAAAGAAAAAAAATTGCTTGATTTGATACATAGTGATTTATGTGACACGCATAATACTCCTACATTAGGTGGAAGGAAATATTTTGTTACTTTTATTGATGATTGTTTTAGATATTATTATGTATATTTATTGCATTCAAAAGATGAAGCACTTGATAAATTTAAAGTTTATAAATCTAAAGTTGAACTTCAGTGTGAATCATTTATCAAATGCTTAATATCCGATAGCGGTGCAAAATACTATAATCCAAGTTATTTTGAATCCATTGGAATTGTCCATCAAGTTACAGCCCCTTACACACCACAACAAAATGGTGTAGCTGAAAGGAAAAATAGAGTCTTGACTGAAATGGTAAATTCAATGTTATCATATTCAGGTCTTGGACAAGGTTTTTGGGGAGAAGCTGTTCTAATAGCTTGTCATATATTGAATAGAGTTCCTAATAAGGAAACTAAAATAACCCCCTATGAACAATGGAAGAAAAGGAAACCAAACCTTAATTATTTGAAGGTTTAGGGTTGTAGAGCTATTGTCAAAGTTCCAACACCTAAACGTAAAAAGTTAGGTGAAAGAGGAATTGAATGCATATTTATAGGATATGCACATAATAGCAAGGCATATAGGTTCATGGTAATTGAACCAAATGATTCAATTTCAATTAATACTGTTATTGAATCAAGAGATGCTATTTTTGATGAAAATAGATTTAATTCTATATCAAGACAATTACAGCCACAACAATTGATTCATTCTTCAAATGAAAATGAGATTCTATTAGAACAAATTGATAATAATGATGAATCTTGTTAAGAATTAATAAGAAGTAAGAGGATTAAAAAGGTCAACGATTTTGGACCAAATTTTATTATGTTTCTTGTAGAAGGAAAATATGAAAGTATATGCAATAAGATACCTTATTATTATGGAATCTGATCCTATTACATTTGAAGAGGCAATGAAATTCTAAAACTTTACTTTTTGGAAAGAAGCAATAAATGATGAGATAGATTCAATAATGGGAAATCAAACTTGGATCTTAGTTGATCTTCCACCGGGTTCCAAACCAATAGGTTGTAAATGGATCTTCAAAAAGAAAATGAAGGTCGATGGAACCATTGATAAGTTTAAAGCAATGTTGGTAGCCAAAGGTTTTACACAAAAACAAAGTATTGATTACTTTGATACCTATGCTCCAGTAGCAAGAATTGATACAATTAGACTCTTAATATCACTTACCTCTATATATAATTTGGTTATTCACCAAATGGTTGTTAAAACTGCATTTTTAAATGGTGAATTGGAAGAGGAAGTGTACATGGAACAACCGAAAGGATTTGTTGTTTCAGGACAAGAGCATAAGGTTTGTAAGCTTGTTAAATCTTTATATGGACTTAAACAAACACCAAAACAATGGCACCAAAAAGTTTAACAATGTTGTTTTAGCTAATGGCTATAAAATAAATGAATCCAATAAGTGTATATATAGCAAATTTGAAAATGGAAAAGGTGTCATAATTTGCTTATATGTAGATGGCATGCTCATTTTTGGCACGGATTTGGAACAAATAGAAAACACAAAGAAATTCTTGTCAAACAACTTTGCTATGAAGGATATGGGTGTAGCAGATGTTATTCTTGGGATTAAAATAACCCGAGGTGAAAGCACTATAGCTTTATCACAATCACATTACATTGAAAAGGTGCTTAAAAAGTTTGATCTTTTTAACTGTATACCAGCATCTACACCCATGGATCTTCAAATAAAATTAGTATCTAATGGTGGTAGGAAAATTGATCAATTGAAATATGCAAGTCTAATTGGTTGTCTTATGTACATAATAACTTGTACAAGACCAGATATTACATATGTTGTTGGGAAATTGAGTAGGTACACAAGTAATCCAAGTAGTTTGCATTGGCAAGCTTTGAATAGAGTACTTAGGTACTTAAAGAAAACTATTAATTATGGATTGTGTTATGATGGATATCCTCCAGTTTTAGAAGGGTATTCGGATGCTAGTTGGATTACAAGTTTGGAAGATCATGCATCTACTAGTGGATGGATCTTCATTCTTAGTGGAGGAGCTATTTCTTGGGGTTCGAAGAAACAAACATGTTTTACTGATTCCACCATGGCAGCAGAATTTATTGCATTAACCGCTACATCTAAAGAAGCAGAATGGTTAAGAAATTTGCTTTATGATGTACCTTTATGGCCTAAGCCAATTTCACCTATTTCTATCTGTTGTGATAGTGAGGCTACTCTAGCAAAGGTATATAGCCAAGTATATAATGGAAAGTCTAGACACATTGGATTAAGACATAGTTATGTCTGACAATTAATCTCTGATAGAGTGGTCACTATTAATTATGTGAGGTCAAGTGAAAATTTGGCAGATCCTTTGACGAAAAGTATTGCTATAGATACAGTAAAAAGGACCTCAAAAAGGATGTGACTCAAGCCCATTAATTAGAGTCACCCATGATGGAAATTAGACTCAACGCTTGGTATAACGTTAAGTTTTGAGTTCAACGAGACAAAGTACATCATTATTATGTGACTGTTAGCACTATAAATAAATCCATCCTAAGATTAAACTGCTAGGTACCTGTAATGATAAGGGAAGGATGAGTAATGTACTCTTAATGGACCCATAACATAAATATGTTAGAGTGTTATAATTACAGGAACACTCTTGATGGGATCTACCTATGTGAGGAGAAGTGTGGCCGCTTCTAGGAGCTCAAAGGCTTGGCTCTGACAGCACTCATGAAAAGAGGACACAGACATATGGCCATAATAGTGTCCCTAGATATTGTGTATTGACCGATGTTAAAATCATTGTGTGAGATATGTTCGGTTTATCAAATGAAATAGTTGGTTCAATGTTAGTACAAATCTCCGATAAGGAAAATATCGAACACATGAACGAAACTTGAACAGAAGAATAAATAGGACAAGGCTCCAAGGCGTGTATCAAACCACTATCTTTAATGTTATATTCGCCCCCACCTATCTTCGGTGTGCAAACGAGTTTTAAGTAAATTAACCTCGAGGATACAATGAAGCCAATAACTATTTGAGTTTTGCACTGATGAGAGTAGCCCACAACACACTGAGCAATGTATGACAAGAAACTCAATTTCTATAAAGGATTTCTACAGTAATACTTTATAGAATAATCTAATAATATTAGAAAATGAAGGAAGGAAAGAAAGAATATTAGAATTTGTTGGTATGATTTCCAAATAAAATTTCATTCCTATTTATAGGAATTTTCATATCTCTTCATAGAGACATCTTTCATCAATAGGTAATAATGTCTTTAAAATAAACACATAATTATTCATTTAATTATAACTATTCAAATAATATTATTTAAATAGTTATAATTCCTTTTCAAAAAATCAAATAACATAATCTTTTGATTAATTACACCCACTCATTTATAGTTATTGGAACACTATAAATATTTGAAAATGTTCCAACAGTATCCATGGGCAAAACCCCTATTGTATCAGGGCAAAAATAGTGCCCTTCAAGGTAAGCAAACCTCTCAAAATCTTTATTATGGCTCATAACAGTTCGCTAAGATGCAAAAAAGAATAAGAATGTTGGAGGAATAACTTTCTACACACCAAATATTATATTGTGAGCAACAAGATTGCTAAAAAGAAGTTAATCAGAAAAATAAAAAATCATAAAAGAGTTAAGAGTAAGAAGAAACCCTTAACAACAAAACCCTCTACCTAAGGTTTAACAAGAAGAGACGGCACGGTCTTTTCCTAATAGGCGACACAATTAGTAACCTGGAATGAATCCGACGAACCGTTCATATCAATTGTAGGAACAAGATCTGCAAAGACGAGAAAATTTAATTGAAGATGCAAGCATTGAAAAAAGAAATGTAGGAATTTTGCAGTGCAAAGCTCACTTAAAGAAATGTAGGAATTTTGCAATGCAAAGCTCACTTAGTTCCCTTGAGATTAGTCGAATGAGCCCTTTAGCACCAAAAGTAGTTGTGTAGTACATATCTCCAACATTTAAGTAGGCTAAGGGTGTGTACAATGGCTAAGGAGATCCATAAGACCATCTAACGCAATATAATAACCATATAAACATTTTAAGTTTGTCCGATGTAGTTAAATGTCGTGCCTTTTCAAATATCCTAAGTACTTGTCATTCCCAAAGGTTTTATTCACACCATTAGCAAGTTAGCTAATTTTGTTTATGAGCAAGTTTTTGGTTAATAAAATGTTACAACAATCACCAGATTGTCTCATGTCTTTCAGACAACAAAATTGCAATCCTTTAAGATAGTTTGTTCACGGATTCAATGCGACAACTATGATAACTAAGGGCATAACTAATGAATGAGCAATCTAGGCATTTATAGTAGGAACCAATCATCTGCATCTTAAATATGCCTTGATAAACAAGTCGCAATAAAGATTGTCTGCCCTGTATGAAAAAACCCACAAATTTTTAGAAAGTGATGAGTTATAAGGAACTAACGCTCTAGTAAATAGAGTCTACAATGGGTTTAGGCTTTCGAATATTATGTTTTAATGGGTATTTGAGTTCAAATATATAAGGAACTGAAAGCTGGTGCATTAGGTATATGACTTTTGAAATATGTAGTATCATTTCACAATAGTAGAATTCATAGCCTAACTAAAGGGTAAATGATATCCTCTCATCGGCACTACATGATAGATAAAAAATAAAAATGGTCACATGTCATTTGTCTTTGTGATAAATGATTTGATTACTATTTGATAGTAATTGACTTTCCTTGAAAGAAGATGCAATGGTTAACATGAGATAAAATAGGATCATATGGGAGAACAAATTTATATCTAAAAAAATTAAGGATATCCTATGAGGATAACACACTTATAATAAGGTCATTGGACGAGCACTTATTAAGTAGCTTTCGTAATGATATATAATAAGGGAAAGTTCAGTCATGATACTTTAGTGGAATGACTTCGTAACTAAATATGTTTATAATTAATAAGCAAAAAGCGAAAACTTAATTATAAATTATTTAAGCCCTAATTATATATGTCCAACAGGTCCCTCTGCTAGCTCGAAATAACCAGAAATGAATTGCATATAGAACCAATTAATGAAAATAAATAAAATTGATGAAGAAGAAGAAATAGATCGTCTGAACCACTTTCTGTAACAAATGCGTTTTCTCGCTAAGTACAAAAATGATTTAAGAATTAATTTAAGGTTATTTAAATGATTATTTAATTAATTATAATTAAATAATTGAAGTTCAAAGATGCAATTAAATTAATTAGTCATTATGAAATTTTTTGAATAAGAAAATTAAATATATTTTCTTCTAAATTGTATTACAATAAAGTTGTTATTACTTTAATGGAATTAGAATTGGGTTAAGAAATTAATTTATTTAATCTAATTAATTAAATAATATTTATTTTAGAAAATAAAAAATAAGTACTGAATTGAATTAAATTATAAAATATTAGGACAAAAATCCGTTAAACAGCCTAACATATGAGATGCGCAAATCAGTCTTCATGAAGCATGAGGGACGAAAATCCTCATAGAAAATCCCTCAACTCTAGTTGGAACAAATAATTAAATCACAATTTTAAGGCATGGTTTAATGGTAAGATTAGGTTATCATGTTTGAATTTTACTTTGCATAAATCAAGTTTGTAAACTCTAAATTTATATTAATTTAAGTTTCAACTGAACTATGATATGAATATATTTTAATTTTCAATTCCATTGAACATTATAATAATTGATAATGACTATAATTATTTATATTAATTATAAATACTGGTAATTATATTAAAAACTTAAAAAAGAGTTAACAAATGAGAGCAACAGTCTGGAGTCATGATCAAGAAGTTAAAATGGTTGTACCTCATTTAGGATAATGGTGAAACTAGTATTCCAAATACATCGTTTTCGTTACCCAAAACTATCTTCTAATTAAGACGAAATTGGTTAAAATTAAATTAGAAATATCTTCATAAGTGAATATAATATATGTATACTGAAAAGTCGTAATGGAGCTTTAAACAGGGTTTCAAAGTTTGAAATCCAGAGGTTTTACAATCCAAATAAATTAATTAGTGGACCATCAAAATCCTCAGGATTACCCTTATTTTTTAGTTTAATTACCATTAAAAAGACATCAACAATGTGTTTGACGATCATATTTTTCTTTTTGTAATTTTTAATGACCGACATTTTACTGTACATTAAATAAGTAGGAAATTAGTGAAGTAGGTGAACATTAGGATAAGTTAAATTATGACTAGTATTTTATAAGGATAAGTTTCTAAATTATAGCATCTATAAAAATTTAGAAAAAGATTGCATCATACAATATATTTTTGTGCCAAGAGATTAATTTGGTTTTTGGCTTCTATCATCATTTATATATAACAGGAGGATAATTATCTAAGAGATGAAAGGTGTTCAAGATTGAGTTAAAGATTTCATGTTAAGTAAGATTTTCTTTTAAAGAAGTTGTTTATTGTTATGTTATAGACTGGATGGACAATATCATGCCATGCTTAAATGTAAAATGGAAAATGTTAATAACCTATAACTACAAGCCCTTTTTTTTGTTTTTTTTTTTTTTATTTGGAAGGAGATAAGTTTTATCATTTTAAGATATATAAAAATTATATGTAGTTCGTTTGGTATGTGCATTATTGTTAATGTAGGAATATATGGGTTTAAGTGCGTTGAAACACATTGTCCTCCTATTTATAGGTTGGAAAGGGTAATGGAGTTGTTAAAAAAAATTATATGTAATTAATAGCAATATAAAGTTAAGTGTGCTACATATATATTAGGTTAATTATTTGTTTTATATGTTTCATGAAGTTCTCTTGATTATCATTTTCTTAGGCTTACAAATATTTGCATGGGCTCATACACTCAAGCCCATCACGACAAATACTAGCCCAATTAACATTATGAACATGTTTCATGCTTGTTTTAGTTGAATGCCATATTATTCCCCATGGGCTTTTATACGAGGGGCTGAGGTGTCACATGGAAGCATTTTATTGGAAGATGGATTATTTTGTTGTTTCATAGTGAATGTGACAATGTAATACCGTAAGATGGTGATAAATGATAATTGTCTTTGCCAATACATGATCTTTGACAATAGCAATAAGTGAACAATACATGAGGCGGGAAGTAAGTCACTCGAAACAATATATATGCATGGGTAGGATATGTGCTATCTGTTATCTGCTATGCATGCATGCGTGGACCAAATGGCAATTGGCCGGAATTACCAAAATAATAATGCTAAGATTTATACGTATAAACGAAAACAACGAAGTTACTTAGGATATTTTGGGGAATGTGAAATATTACAAGCAATTGAATGAAAAACTGTCTTCTGAATATGCTAGCAAGAACGTAACCAACAAATTTAATACTCTTTAGCAATGGAAAAAACAACCTTACTTCGTCCATAAAAGAGAGGGAGTAAATTAGCGTGTATTGAACCTTTTCTTTTCCTTACTGCGAATCTTTATTGTTTATGCGTACACGAGGGCGTGTTACAAGGGAAAAAGAAAATCATTAGGATAAACTGCACCGGAGGTAATGAGATTATTAGTAAATTTATATTTTAGTTATTAAATTTTAAAAATTTACAAAATAATCACTGAATCATGTAAAAATTTTCATTTAAGTTATTGAGTTATTAAAGTTGTTGATGTATAGCTTTTTATATTCGCAATAAACTTTTATTACATTAAAAAGATTCTCAATAATTAATTTTTTAAAGAATAAATATTCAGGAAGTTAATATATTATTGGTTAGGAGGGGTAAAGGTCTAAGACTTCCATGAAAGCCTAAAACATTTAGTCTAAGTCTCAAAACAAGCAAAGTAACCAAAGTTTTGTTCTAGAAGACCAAGTTCTCAAGACATGATCTTCAAGTTTTGAAACTTATTCTTAAATCTCAAACACAAGCTTTTCTAATAGTTTTTTTCACCCAAGTCTTGAGACTAGACTTGACCTTGTAGGCATAATTAAATGTGTAAAATTAATGTTTCTAATTGTTAAAAACTCTCTCCTACCAATCGAAACATGTTCAGATCAATAAAAATTGTATAAATATGATTCAATGACACTCAAATGAAACAAATAATCTTACAAAAGCTACTAAATAAATATCCAATCTTTCCTTTGTTACACTCATATTATGGTACAAACATTTGTTGAGTCTATTTGTAATTCTTTCTTTTTAAGTGTTTGATTGTATTGGTGAGAAATAAATCATTATATATTTGTGTTTGAGAGGTTTTCATTCATTATCAATTTGTGAGTGCTTACTTAAGATACCCAAAACCTTAAGAGAAAGTGATTCTATCTTATTCAATAAATCATGTCTTTTAAAGGTTATGCCTTGTCCTTAAAAGGTATCAATTAGTGATTTGGAGAAAAACTAAGGTAGTGGAAATAGGCATGTAACACTCATTACCCGGATTGATGAGTACTCCAAATAACCGATGCTATATTTGACGTCCAGAGACATCTTTCTATTAAAAAATTTGGATATCACATATATAATAAGGATAATTACATGTTATTATTTACTATCATGATAGGTTAGCCCAAATTAAAAGTGATCTAATTTGGTTAGAATTTTATTGGGCTTTTAATTATTAAATAAAGTATGGGTCAAACATGTGTAGATACTCTTCTAATCAAATTCTAATTAATGATGGGCTAATTAGAATTTGATTAGAACTAATATGCTAAGGATATAAATATTAGGGTTATGGTCCCCAAATTATACACAATATATCTTTTCTAATATCCCATCATTAGGAAAGAGAGAGCAGATATTCTCTGAATTGCTTGTGTGCTAATTTGGAAGATCAAATTTCCAAGTTCCAGAAAGTTTCAAGGAATCCATGGATTCAGGTACGCTTCCGCATCTAATTTTGTTCTTGATTTATTCTTAATGATTTGACATGATAGATCCTGATTTATTAAGTTACATTGTAGATTTATTTTATAAAATCTAACAATTGGCATCCGAGCCTCATCATATTGAATCATTGAGAATGAATTGATTCTTTATTAATTTTGGATTGATTTGTTTTTCTTTTTTTTTCTTTTTAATTTTATAGATTTGATATTTTAATTATATATTATGTTGAATCTTTGAGATTCTTGATAAATTTTTTGGGTTTTGATTCTTTAAATAAAATTTTAAAGTTTTATAAATATAATCTAGTTTAATATTTGCATATGCTATTCGAAAGATGAAGGTTTATTTATTTATGTATAATCAATTGATAAAAATTGATTTGTGAGATTTCTTTCTCTTCTTTTCACACAATTATTTTATAAATTTTGGTTAAAGTCATTATTAAATTAAAATTACAGACTTACAATTTTTTTTTTTGCAATTGAAGAATTCCAATTGGGTTGTATAATTGATTTTGAAAGTTAATTCACTTGATAATCGAATAAATGAATGTTGGTAAGATATTTTTTTTCGCACTATTTGTTTTAAATTTTCTGTTTGTAGTTAAATATTTATGTAATCATCATCCTTTATCTTTATTTATGATGAATTATATTCACAATTGAATTTATAATGAATGATATTCACAATTGAATTCAATTCATATATACGAATGATTACATTTGGTTTCTTTTATAATTATTTTATGTAAGTTTTAGTCTTTATGGAATCTGACTAAAATTAAAATATTTGGGATTATTTTTTTTAAATATGGTGGCTATGAATTTTCATAGTTAGTTGCGCATATAAAGACTTTTATATAATTTGGGATTCTTTTTATATTTTGTGGTTATGGATTTTTTTTAAGTATTTGTGCGTATAAAGAAGTTTTATGATAATGTCTTTAGTCATGAATATAAATTTGAGTTTACATGAAATATGTAAGGCAAGCCAGTATTATTTTTATATTTGTGTGCGTATATATATTATATGCATATCAATGATTTTAAGGATTAATGCATGATTATAGTTTGTGTGAACAGGTGTTTATAATCATTATTCAATAAGATATCTTTTATAGTTTAATTAGTGAAATTAAGTTTTAATGGATATCATTGAAGTTATGGTTATATATTCAATTTTATGGGTGCTTTGGTGCAAATTCGTGTCAACTATATACATATTTAAATATTTTGGTTTTAAATTTGGTTATATAATTTTGGGTTTTGGCATCTTATGGTTCCAAATATTTGGTTAAATTATGATGATATGGTTTATTGTATGAATTGTGGGATATGCCAACTATTATGATTTTGTTTTTTAAGATTTATTGGCTTGAAAATATATTTCAAGTATTTATGTGAATATCTGTTTAATCATAAATACAATTTTGGATTTACATGGTAAATTCATGGTAAGTTTTTCTATTTGATTATGAATACATGTATATGCATGAACTGTTTTGGTGTTTTTATCCATGCCAAAATTATGAATACATATGCTTGTTAATTATTTGGCTTTAAACCACTACATTATTTCTGTTTGGTTTTGATATATGATTTTGGAACAAAAAAAAAAAAAGAGAAAAGAAAAGAAGGAAATAGTCAAAAAATTAAGGTTTTCGGTTTTTTTTATTGTATTATTTAGACAAACTTATTTTGGGTTATTTTAGAGTCTATAAAGCAATAAAAAAAATTAGTTTTGACATTTGACTATTGGGGAAATTTAAATTTGAATATTGGTATGTTTATATATATTTTAAAATAACTTAATTGAAGCAAAAAGTCACCAAAGTGATATTTTTTTGTATAAATTATTTTGTTTTAAAATATAAAAGTTTGTGTGCATGTAACTTAAGTTATGTTAATATTGATTGGCCCAAGTGAAGGTTAATAATATTACATGTGCAACTATGGTGATAAACATGTGACGGTTATTTGATTTTACATGTGAGTAATAAATTGGCCCAAAGGAAGATTTATTATTCGACATGCTCTTATTGTCAATGTTTGATTACTACACCAAGATATCACTTACAAATTAATATTTTGTCCAAAGATGAAATATTAATGGAGTGTCCGATATCTTAAAATGAGGTTTACCTTTATTTAAATTATTTTGGTTTAAATTTGAAGTCTTATGTGAAGTGTACAGGCCAATTTTGGGCCCTAAATCCAAAGCCCAATTACCTAAAATTAAACCCAATACCCCCCAAACTCGGATGGGCCATTACAACCCTCAGTTATCCTTTTTATCCACTACCCAAACTCACACCTTAGCCAACCCTTAGCCCACTACCCAAGGCCCAACTAACAGCCCAACTTTCACAACCCTACCCATCAAAATCAAACCAGCAACCAAACCCTAGGTGCGCCGCACCTAGGGCCTTCAGACTTTCGGCCACCTACCCAACTGCCCCCTGACACCACTGCGGCCACCGCCCGAAGTCACGTCCACTGCCCATAGTCCCTGCAAACAATTAAGAGGACGGGACATAAAGCAAAAGAAAGGAGAAAAAGGAAAAAACAAAAAGAAATTGTAAAGGCTATAAAAGCCATGAGATCAAAGGAAAAAGGGTTCCTTTTTTTTTTTTTTCTGGTTTTCGACAATTTTAAGAAAAATACAAACAAAGAAAGAAATCCAGTCTCAGAATAGTAGCTTAATCAACATTCTAGCACGAGCATTGTATTCAAGCAACCAAATATCAATCTCAATCTGAAGGTGATTTACTTATTTCGATTTTTAAAATCTATTTTCCGCAATAAATAAATTCTTAACGGATATATATAAAAAAATAATATAGAAATAAAATAAAAAATATAAGAAAAAATATTAAAAAAATAGCGGCGCTGGCACGCCATGCATGTGATGACAATGATCCCCAAGTGATTTGCCGATGACCGGCCCCCGTGGCCGGAGCTCTCCCCTCCCCTCTCTTCTTTCTCTGCTCCCTCTTTTCTCTCCCTCCCCTTCTGTTTTTTTTTCTTTCTTCTGTTTCAAATGAAAAAAAATAAAAATTTTAACTTATATAGGGGACCAAAACGGTGCGTCTTGGTCCCCCCCTTTAACCAATAAAACGACGCCGTTTTAAGCATGGGTCGGGTCGACCCGATCCTACCCGCTGGGGTCCGCGTGTTTTTTTGTTGGAGGGGCTATTTGCGCAGTTGGCCCCTCCGCTTTTTCAATGTTTTATAATTAAGTTTTTATTTATTCTAATTTGGCCTTATGATTTAATCCGATTTGTAATCGAATCCCTGTTACTGCGCATCGTTTAGAACAGTAGGGAATATTGCGATCTCGATCCCCATAGTCTTCTCGCGTGTGTAGATTGGTCCCTTTCTTTTGTTTTCTTATTTTCGATTTGACCCCAAAATTTAGTTTTTAGTTCAATTTTAGTCCTTTTTACTCATTTTTGATTTTTTTTTAAATTTTTCTATTTTCTATTTAATATAAATAATGTATATTACTTAGTTTCGTACTTTATTATAGTTTTTGTTATATTATATTATACTTAGTATTACTCTAATATTATTTATAATATTACATATTTATTATTATTATTATTATTATTATTATTATTATTATTATTATTATTATTAGTATATGTTTCATTATATATGTATATATCTTTAATATATATATGTATATATTTATGTAGTATTATTAATAATTGTTTTGTAACATTATTATTATTATTTCTAGTATGTATATATATTATGTATATATTTTTAATATCACATTATTCATATATTTTTATATTATCCCATGTAAATACTTTCAATACTATATTATTTATATATTTTTATACTATCTTACGTATATATTTTTTAATAACTATATTATGTATATGTTATTACTATATATCTATTTATGTAGTATTTTTAATGGTTGTTATTATTATTATTATTATTATTCCTAGTATATACTACGTATACATTTTTTAAATACTATACTATATATATATATTTTTTAATATCGTATTATGTACATGTTATTATTATATCTATTTTTACCCCTATTATATTTATTATTAACATTAGTATATATTTTATTATACATGTATATATATACTTTTTACATACAATAGTATTTTTATATATCATTATATTTATTATTACACTTATTATTTTCACTATTGTTGTTTATTATTCTATTTTAATACTATTATGCATACATATATCTTTTTGTACATACTTATACTTACTTCATTACTCCTTGATCATTACCATTGCCACTATTACTAGTATAATTATTATTCTTTTCATCATTATTAACATGTCTATACACATGTATATGTGTATATATATATATATATATATATATATATATATATATTTATGTATATATTGTTATTTTCTATTATTGTTAAATACATTAGTTTTCTTATTATATTAATAGTACATTATTTTTATTTTCTTATAAATATTGTTATTGTTGTTTTAATATTCTTAGTTCTTAATATTTTTATATTAATTGCATCATTGTTTGCATTATTTACGAATTCTTATTATAATAATGTTTTACTCATACTTTTTAATTAATTTCAACAAATAAGGCAACGTGCTGATTTAACATCAAGTCGTTGATTTCATCGCTATGTTGGGTGAATATCATCGGCTCGTGTTAAAAACGGAACGCCCTTTTCAAAAGAAACTGACATTTTAAAAATTCCCGTGTCCCAATTGGATCACGATTAAATGTTATATTGACCTCGCATTTTTGAAAATTAAGACAACACATGTTTATCAGATACCAATTTTTGGGCGTCGTGAGGATGCTAATACCTTCCTCGCGCGTAACCGACTCCCGAACCCTAATTTTTCTTTGGATTTTAACGTAGACCCAAACTCAGCCTTTTATTTTGTTTTAATAAGAGATCTAATAGGTGTCCGATCACACCTAGAAAAAAAAGATCGGTGGCGACTCCTTTTTATTTCAAAATCAAACGTCAATTTTCGAACTCTCAATAAATCGCCACAATTAGCGACCCGATCCACTAAATTTTTACGTCGCTACATGAAGTTGTTTATGGTTTATGATTTATTCAACTATTATTATATTTGCCAACATCATTGTATGTTGTTTTGGGATAAATATATATAAATATATATTTTATTATCTTTTAATTTGAGTGAAAGATGAAATTAAGGTAAATATTTTGAAACAAATAAATTCAGATTTTGGCTTTTAATTAAGGATGTGTAATATTTTAAATAAATTAGTTGAAACAAAATGCAGCCAAAGTGACCTCTTTTGTGTAGATTAGTTTATTTGAAATATTAAGATGATTATATGTTTTTGTGATTCATGCGTTTATTAATTTACCCAAAGCTAAGTTAATATTTGGCAGAATTACAACGACATCTATGGTGATAAATGTGTGACAATTATAAGGTATTTTATGTGACCAATAAGTTAGTCAAAAGATTAATTCATTGTTTGACATAGTTTATTGTCAATGTTTGATTGCTACAACAAGAGTACCGCTTACTGTTAATATTACTTTCCAAAGACTTGATATTAATGTTGTGTTTGGTATCTTAAGATGGGATTAGCCATTATCCTGAATTTATTTTTTACTATGAATATTGATGTGAGCTTATTTTTATTTATTTTTTGTTCTATATTCAGCTAATTCATATTCTAGTGCCACAATATCTGCTAATATAAATTCTATACCCATACTTAATGGGGCTAATTTCAATGAATGGAAAAGGCACTTACTTATAGTGCTTGGCTATATGAACATAGACCTTGCACTAAAGGAAGAACTACTCGCACCTCTCACTGCGGAAAGTACCTCCTATGTTAAAAGGGATTTTGAGAGGTGGTGTAACACCCTGATTTTGGGCCTAGTCGGAATAGTGATGTCGGGACCACAAATTCGAGATAGAAATAATTATTTTATGATTATTTTGAGGTCTATGATATGATTGCATGATTGTGTGAAAATTTCGTGAAGAAATTCAATGCATAAAGTGCTTAATTTAAAGTTAGGGACTAAATTGAATAAGTTGCAAAACTTGCATTCTAGAAGTTTTTAGTATGAAATTGCATTGAAATATTAATTAGGAGGTCTTAAATAGAAATTTTACCAATTTTAAGTTCATGAACAAAATTAGGACATGGAAGGAATTTTTGAAAGTTTAGTAGTAAGGGCATTTTGGTCATTTAGGGGTAAAATGAATTAAAATACAAAATTAAAAGCCAATTTCGCTCATCTTCTTCATGGAGGCCGAAATTAGCATGGGGGAGGCCATGGCTAGGGTTTTCAAGCTTTCCAAGCTCAATAGTAAGTGATTCCAAGCCCCGCTTTTAATGTTCTTTACTTTTTGGAATCCCGAGTAGCTCGATTAAGCTTATTCTAGCAATAATTTAAGCTAGGGTTCATATTTGGAAAAATACCCATAGGTGAAATTTGTGTATTTTGATGTTTTATTATAGAATATGAGGTTTTAAATTATGTTAAACAACTTGTGCTACTCGGTTTTAAGTGAAAACGAGTAAAACTAGCAGAATGTCGGTAAAAATACTTATTGTTCATAACTATATGTTAGAGTGAGAATTTGATGTTGTTGTAGAAGAGAAAATGTTCAGCATGTCATAAACATAGGAATAAGGGCTGAAATTAAATTTTCGAGTCTTGGGGCAAAAGTGCAAATATGCAAAAGTTTAGGGGTCAAAATGCAAATTTGTAAAAATATGATTTTTGGACCCGTATGAATAATGTGACTAATTATTAGGCTAAATGTGATATTATAGATGAAGGAAATCGAGATTCGGGCTTAAATCGGAAAATACAAGGTTATGGATTAAAATAGTAAATTGCTAGTTTACTTCGAATCGAGGTAAGTTCGTGTGTTAATAATAATGCAATATCGTGCATGAATTGTAATTCTCTATTGATATGGCATAAATTGTATGATTTAATATGTTTAAGAGAAGTTGATGGATGGTATGTATGATATAAAAAAATGTAATGCTAGTTGTGTCATGTGAAATTGAATGGAATTATTGTTACAAGAATTGAGTGTTAAATTACTATTAATCAAGTTGTATGAATTGTTGCACGGTTGTACCTGATGAGATTTTGATAAGTTTGTACGTAAATAATTTATCGATTTATTTTATTTTATTTTATTATATTTTGTTATCATATGAAATGTGGCTACCTATAGATTGACTATTTGTTTGTAAATTGAAAATTGAAAAAGGACTATGAATAAATTTGTAACATATTGGAAATATGTTTGTTGGTAATTACTTGATTGGTGAAATTGTTAGAAAAGAGAGAAAATCCCAGTTGAACCTTGGAAAAGATTGGATGATACTGAGATGGTATGTAGCTAGGTCACATGTATGGTGCTTTGAGTGCACATCATGTGTACAAGAGAGCTACGAGATATTATGATGTAGCTTGTAACACCCTGAATTTGGGTCTAGAAGAATTGGGTTTTGAATTTGGGATTCGGATAGAAGAAAACCTGAATAATTAAGAAGTTTTAAATATTATCGTTTAAGAAAAACATTTTGAATTAAATTACCACTAGAAAATTTTTACTATATTTATTATTACGGATATTTTAAATTTTTATGGAAATTATTATTATTTATCAGATTATTGATATTTGAAATTTTTATTAGTAGATATATTTTTAAAATTTTTATTATTAATTAATGTATTATTAGATAGGAAAAATTATATATATATATTTATAATTATAAGAGTATTGTTGTTTTGGTGTTTAAAATCTAGAAAAAATTGTTTTAATTATGCCCTTAAGGGAATCAGGCGATAGGCCTTATTAATAAATTGGGCTGAGTTTTAGCGTAAAGGAGAACTGGCTTAGTGGCTAAGCATGCTAGGTAGTGGGAAGGAGAGTTGGGGTTCGACTCCCAACATGTGCAAAATAGTTTTCTTTTTCTTTAAATCGAGAACGACACGTGGAAGTGTTATATAAAGTTGGGGTTAAAAGGTAACACAAAGGGAAGCTCGGCCCGATGTGCGAGGCATTGGGAGTGTGGTATGGTGCTTAGGTTCGAGGTTGGCGCACGCAAAGGCTTGCTTTTATTTTAATAAGCGGATCACACTAAAGTAAGGTTTGAGTATAGTTCTGACCAGAGTTATGCCACTAAGAGGCTTGTGGCACAAATGCAGCGGCGATGCGTTAGGAGTCCCAGGGTGGCTTGGTTCGAGTCCAGCGCATGTATGTTCTGTTTTATTTTTAAAAGAACTCGGGACATTAGCGGTAAGGTTTAAAGTAAACGCGACGCTATTATATCAAAGAAGAAGACTGTCCCCTTGGCCAAGCGTCTTTGGGCAACTGGAGGTCCCAGTTTCGAATAGTGCTATGCCCAAAAGGGAACTTCTTTTTGTTGTGTGCGCGCATGGGAAGGACCAGCAGCGGGGAGGAGTCGGTGAGCGGTGGATCGCTGCTCAGCAGATGGAGAGTTTGAATTAAATTCAAACTTTGAATTTGGCCCATGAATTAAGGAGATAAGGAAGGAATTAAAATTAGAAAAGGATTTTATTTTATTCTAATCTTATCTTATTTCTTTTGCTCATATTTTTTTCTATTTTTTTAAAAAGCTGAACAATTCTCTCCTTTTCTATTTTCTTTCTTTCTCTCATCTCTTCCCCTCTTCTCTTTTCTTTCTGTTGTCGATTCTGATCCTATCATTCTTTTCATTGCTAACCGAATAGCAACAAGCCAAATCCCAAAGTAGGCAAAAGAAGTCGATTTCTTCATAGAGGTGTGCACTTGTTTTTTTCTTTTAGCCGATTCATGTTATGTCAGAAGCCTTTCAACTCTTTTGTCAACACCCTGTTTGGTCCATAACCACTTCTTCTTCAGTGATCCAGAAGCCGAAAGCACAGCATCCTTGGGTAACTTGGTGGCGATTTTTAGGATCCTTGTGGTGCGATTTTTGCTAGTGTTTTGAAGCCGAGATCACGTTGAATAGGAGTTGACACGGGATTGGAACTGTTTGGGTAGGTGAACCTTGGTAAGTGCTCGTAGCTTTAATCAATTCGGTATTATGGAGGTTAAGAAAAGTCGAAACCCCTCTAGTTTAGGGAGGTGGCGAATATGGGTTTAGGCTCATGGGATTATTCTTTTAATAATTTTATGATTTCTATAGTGAAGGAGCAGCAGCGCGCGTAGTGACGACTTGAGTCGCTTGAATCGTTGGAGTGGCTAGATCTAAGTCAATCGGTGTCGGCAAGGTAAGGTTTTTAAGGCTATTGTGGTGGGTGGCGAAAGTGTAAGTGTTGATAATAGATGGTTCTCGTTTGGTTTAAATTAATGGAAGCTGATTTATTAACGGTTGATTATAGGAGAAATCGTGTAGGAGATCTCGTGGAGAAAAATCGCCAAACAGTGTGTAGCTTACCCTCTTTCCTAGCTTAAAGCGATAAATGCGGCAAGCCAAATTCGCACTCGAGGATGTGTGAGCAAGCGAATGCTCACCGATTGGTTTGATGTCGATGAGTCGATGAACGAAAATGATGGAAAAGGGTAAGAGTGTGATTTCGGCATATTCGGTAAGATGGGCCTCGAGGGCCGAGTAAGGCCCATTGGGTTTTCAATAATCGGAAAAATGGGCGGACTCGCCATTTGATCCTATGAGCTATATTATCGATAATGAGTATGGAAACCCTAGTATTTGGTAAAATTACGATAATACCCTTATAATATGAAAATGACTATTTTGCCCCTAGGTAAAAGACCATTATACCCTAGGGTTTAATTGTGAATTTGACACATGGGATTTTGATATACATGATTGATATGATATGCACATGAAATGTATGATATGCACATGACATGTATGGTATGCACATGATATGTATGAGATATACATGATAAATTCATTATATGCATTTGGGTTGGGTTTTATATATGGATGGAGGAAGTGCAAAAGGGCTTACGCCCGGGCTTTACAAAAATGGGCTTATGCCCCAGTTATTAAAAGGGCTTATGCCCAGTTATTATAAGAGGCTAGGCCTCCAGTTATATGATAAAGCAGCGATGCTGCCAGTGGAGAGTTTGGTTGGGTGGGTTGAGTTATTCCCCACATGGAGAGCTTGGTTGGTACGGGTGGAGAGTAGCGGTTGGTGGGTTGAGTAGTCTCCCCAAATGGGCTTGCATTCATGCATTAATATTACATGTGATATTGAAATGGGCCTATGGGCCATACTGTTTACAGAAAAAGGCTTCGGCCCAGTAATGTGAATGATAAAAAGGCTTCGGCCCAGTATTATGATATGAATTATGAAAAGGCTTCGGCCCAGTATTATGATATGAATTATGAAAAGGCTTCGGCCCAGTGAATGTGGTAATTAAATTTGGGCTTAGGCCCAGTAAGCTGATATTGTTTTGGGCTCTGAAAGGGGCTTGTTGCACACTGAGTTTCCAAACTCACCCCCCCTTTCTTTCTTATCTTTATAGGTGAGCCTTGACTTGGGGACTTGGAGCTGGAGGGGATTCAGAGTGGCCACTGTGATCGCTTTTGGGCTTTTCAATAAGTAATGGGTTTTCACTAAGTTTACTTTAGTTATCATCTATTTTCGGGTTGTAACAAGGCCATTTTAACTTTAACTTTATTTCTTTTCTTCTCTGGATTATTTTGTTTAGTTTGGCTGATAATAAATAAATGGGCTTGACTTAGGACGCGTTTTCAAAACGATACCTATTTTTAAAATAACACAACGTCACACATAATTGGTTTAACAAAGATAACCACTTAAAGAAGATTACAACTCGTTTACCAAAGTGTGGCAATGGTTGTGGGCATGTCTAGGATTGGATCTATTCGGGAGCTTGGTACTTAAGCAGCCTTCATGGCTCACCTCCTCTGTTTCGGATACCTACCTGGTGCCTAGCCTCCATTCACTTTGGTTAGCCAGCTTTAGGCGGTTTTCTAGTCAATCAAACGAAACATGGATTTTTAAACACGTGTGACACGTCAGATTCGGCCATAGCGTCTAGGTCGGGTTTGGGATGTTACATAGCTAGGTCACATGGGTGATACTATGTGTACACCATGTAGACAAAAGAGCTACGAGATATATGTAGCTAGGTCGCATGCGTGGTTCCAGGTGAAGGACACCATGTAGACAAGAGAGCTACGAGATAAACTGGCTAGGTCACATGGGTGATACTAAGTGTTCACCATGTGTACAAGAGAGCCGAACTTTATGATGGGTGGAGCTATTTGCGGAAACCACCAAGTATCGAGGATTGATCCGAAGTGTTCAACGGGAGACTTATTATGTACTGCTTTGCGAGTTTTGTGATGAATAAGTGCAGGAATTTGGTTATGTGAATAATGTGTTCATTAAGTGATCGGGTTGTGGTAAGGTTATAAACAATTAAGTTATACATGAGGATGATTTTATGGTGACCTTGTAATCATGGGCCTATACTTGTGATGTATGAAATGTGGTGAAAATGATTTGTGATATGTATGTTAAAATTAGGTTAATACAAAGAAAGTGTGAAAGAGTGAATTAGCAATAAAATTGTCTTGGACAGCAGCAGTTGCGTGACTTTGAAAATTCACTAAAAATTGTGGAAGTTGAATAAAAATGCAAATGATATATGAAAATAAAGCTTAATGAGTCTATTTTCACATGAAAGAAACAGGGGAAGAAAAGAATTCTATATTGTGTGATATTTGAATTATTGTGAAATAGGGTCTGAATGAATTCGAGATCCCCTGTTCTGACTTTAGAAATTCATCATAAATTGTACAAAACTTATTAAGAGTAATATCTTACATGCATGGATTCCTTATTGAGTCTGTTTTTAAGGGAAACAAACGGCATGGTCGTTGGAATTCTGTACAGAGAGAAATTTGGTTCGTAGTACATAGAGGTCAGAGTAGTCATACTCTGAAACAGGGGAGAATTTAACTAATAAACTGTACTAATTGGCCAAACCAAAAATTCTGAAAATTTTATGGGAGAAAGATATATGAATCTAGTTTCAAATAAAATTAACGAAACTAAAGTTGGAGTTTTGTATCTTCAGATATGAATGATTTAGTAACTGTAACTCAATAACACAGCTTAACCTGAATATATGTAATTGTACAATTATAGTGTTTTATCTTGAAAAGTATGGTAGTAATTGCTTATTATTTTCATATGAACTTACTAAGCGTAAAGCTTACCCATCCTCTCCATTTCTTTAGTATTGATAGGTCGGCTCGGGGTTGGAGATCATCGGAGGCAACATCACACTATCAAACTATCATTTTTGGGAGAATTAATTCAAATATTGGAAATATCAAGTGAGTGGCATGTATAGGAAGTTGGTTTGTAATATGTATTTTTATTATGATTTTGATCGTACGTATCAGTCTGCATTGAGTTATTGTATATGATTATGAGATGTGGTCCTTATCCATTATGGTTTATAAGTTTAATTAATCATGCTACGTCATATGTTTTGATGTAATGATATAGTTAGCTTTGTTTGTTATGCATGTGTTCAAAAGTTTTAAATTAAATGAAATTTTATGGCCCGATTTTTGTCTATGTGTTGTTAAGTCCGTAATGCCTCGTACTGCTTACGGCCTTGGATACGGGTAAGGGGTGTTACATTTAGTGGTATAAGAGCTATGGTTTAGTCGGTTCTCGGACTAACCTAGCATGTGAAAAAGTCTAGCTATATATATGCCACGGATCTATGATTGTGTGATGTCTTCCGACGCGTATGAGGACCGTCTTGTTTAGACAGAGGTACTCTCCAACCGAGCTGCACCGACCATGTTTAACGTGATGCATAGGTAATTGAGTAAATTACGATTATAATAAGTTTAGATTCAAAAAGGTATGAATAAAGGTTTATAATATTTTAATACGAATAAAAATGTCATTGTCCTGGTTGGACGTTGAATGTTGATGAATGACAATGATATTTTTTTATGAGATAAAGGATTATAATGAAATGAACTTATCTATGTTAAATTGTTTGGACTGAATTATATGATTGTAATGATATGTACATGATGATGCATGAAATGAAAGTTGTAATTGTGGTACAAGTATCTATGGTTGTTTGGCCTTATATGATGTCATGAGCATGACTTAATTTAATTAAATGAATTGATAAGTAAAGCTATCTAGAAAACATAGAATGTATGCATAAGTATATTGTCTAAATGGGACAATAGGAAAAATTTGTGTAAGCCAACATGAATGTTGCATTGCTGAATGAATGACATGATTTTGATGATGTTGCTATGATGATGGAAATTGTGTCATATGTGTATGTATAAGAAAGACGAGTTAGAGGCCCTATAACCCCTCCCTCTTATAGAAGTGGTGCTTATGATTGAATTTCATGAGATCCATACTTTGAATAAGTTTCCGCTTGAAAATTTAAAGAGAGTTCAGGTGATAGAATAATTATAAGTATAATTAGAGATTAAGAATGAATTGATAAGTAAAGACATAAGTGATAAAAGATCGAGTCTCAATCGATATGGTGGATTACTTCTCTCAAATAAGTCAATTATAATTAATGACTTCAATTGAGATATTTTGGTTACTTGAACTAATGCAATTGAGATGGTTTTAGTTAGCGTAATGAATGAACAGTAAAAGATTACTGGAAATGTCATTCACTGATGATTAAGATCGACTCGAGTGTTCAATCAGTGTGAATTATTTATTTGAAATATTTCATGTGACAATTATGTCAGGATTATTTTTCTCAAGTCTGATAATAGAATTTCATTTCTGTATGGATAAAAGGCAAATATTCTGAACGAGAAGTGCATATCTCTTAAAAAAAAAAATTATATGAGTAAAAACCACTACGAATAATGAGGTTTTCATTTCGTGAAAGCTGAAAAGTTTATTACATGTTGGTAAAGTTTGAACAGATGAGAATATTGTTAACTGGAATATCTGAGCTGGACTAGTTTGTATTGAGTAAAGACTTCCTGATTTTTTTTAGTAATGTACTGTTGTATGAATTGTGATGTGTTTCAAGACAATAAGGTAATGTGATAGTATAGAGCATTCGATGCCACAAAGAATCTAAATTGTTAATGGGGTTAAAGCCGAGCATCAGAATCTACTAGAATTATCTTTGCCAGGATTGATATTAGAATGGAAATGAGAAATTAAAGAGATGTATTGGAAGCACTGCCTGAGTTAAGGTACTTTATTATTGAGTATGATATTGAGGAATCTAAGTGAAGACCACTTTTTCGGTAAGATTTTCGGGGACGAAAATCCCTAAAGGGCGGGAGAGTTGTAACACCCTGATTTTGGGCCTAGTCGGAATAGTGATGTCGGGACCACAAATTCGAGATAGAAATAATTATTTTATGATTATTTGAGGTCTATGATATGATTGCATGATTGTGTGAAAATTTCGTGAAGAAATTCAATGCATAAAGTGCTTAATTTAAAGTTAGGGACTAAATTGAATAAGTTGCAAAACTTGCATTCTAGAAGTTTTTAGTATGAAATTGCATTGAAATATTAATTAGGAGGTCTTAAATAGAAATTTTACCAATTTTAAGTTCATGAACAAAATTAGGACATGGAAGGAATTTTTGAAAGTTTAGTAGTAAGGGCATTTTGGTCATTTAGGGGTAAAATGAATTAAAATACAAAATTAAAAGCCAATTTTGCTCATCTTCTTCATGGAGGCCAGAAATTAGCATGGGGAGGCCATGGCTAGGGTTTTCAAGCTTTCCAAGCTCAATAGTAAGTGATTCCAAGCCCCGCTTTTAATGTTCTTTACGTTTTTGGAATCCCATAGCTCGATTAAGCTTATTCTAGCAATAATTTAAGCTAGGGTTCATATTTGGAAAAATACCCATAGGTGAAATTTGTGTATTTTGATGTTTTATGATAGAATATGAGGTTTTAAATTATGTTAAACAACTTGTGCTACTCGGTTTTAAGTGAAAACGAGTAAAACTACAGAATGTCGGTAAAAATACTTATTGTTCATAACTATATGTTAGAGTGAGAATTTGATGTTGTTGTAGAAGAGAAAAATGTTCAGCATGTCATAAACATAGGAATAAGGGCTGAAATTAAATTTTCGAGTCTTGGGGCAAAAGTGCAAATATGCAAAAGTTTAGGGGTCAAAATGCAAATTTGTAAAAATATGATTTTGGACCCGTATGAATAATGTGACTAATTATTAGGCTAAATGTGATATTATAGATGAAGGAAATCGAGATTCGTGCTTAAATCGGAAAATACAAGGTTATGGATTAAAATAGTAAATTGCCGCTTCAATCGAGGTAAGTTCGTGTGTTAATAATAATGCAATACCATGCATGAATTGTAATTCTCTATTGATATGGCATAAATTGTATGATTTAATATGTTTAAGAGAAGTTGATGGATGGTATGTATGATATATAAAAAAATGTAATGCTAGTTGTGTCATGTGAAATTGAATGGAATTATTGTTACAAGAATTGAGTGTTAAATTACTATTAACTGGGTTGTATGAATTGTTGCACGTTTGTACCTGATGAGATTTTGATAAGTTTGTACGTAAATAATTTATCGATTTATTTTATTTTATTTTATTATATTTTGTTATCATATGAAATGTGGCTACCTATAGATTGACTATTTGTCAGTAAATTGAAAATTGAAAAAGGACTATGAATAAATTTGTAACATATTGGAAATATGTTTGTTGGTAATTACTTGATTGGTGAAATTGTTAGAAAAGAGAGAAAATCCCGTTGAACCTTCTGAAAGATTGGATGATACTGAGGTATATGTAGCTAGGTCACATGTATGGTGCCGAGTGCACATCATGTGTACAAGAGAGCTACGAGATATTATAATGTAGCTAGGTCACATGGGTGATACTTGTGTACACCATGTAGACAAGAGAGCTACGGGATATATGTAGCTAGGTCGCATGCGTGGTTCCGTGAAGGACACCATGTAGACAAGAGAGCTACGAGATAAATCAGCTAGGTCACATGGGTGATACTAAGTGTTCACCATGTGTACAAGAGAGCCGAACTTTATGATGGGTGGAGCTATTTGCGAAACCACCAAGTATCGAGGATTGATCCGAAGTGTTCAACGGGAGACTTATTATGTCTTGCTTTGTGAGTTTTGTGATGAATAAGTGCAGAATTTGGTTATGTGAATAATGTGTTCATTAAGTGATCGGGTTGTGGTAAGGTTATAAACAATTAAGTTATACATGAGGATGATTTTATGGTGACCTTGTAATCATGGGCCTATACTTGTGATGTATGAAATGTGGTGAAAATGATTTGTGATATGTATGTTAAAATGAGGTTAATACAAAGAAAGTGTGAAAGAGTGAATTAGCAATAAAATTGTCTTGGACAGCAGCAGTTGTGTGACTTTGAAAATTCACTAAAAATTGTGGAAGTTGAATAAAAATGCAAATGATATATGAAAATAAAGCTTAATGAGTCTATTTTCACATGAAAGAAACAGGGGAAGAAAAGAATTCTATATTGTGTGATATTTGAATTATTGTGAAATAGGGTCTGAATGAATTCGAGATCCCCTGTTCTGACTTTAGAAATTCATCATAAATTGTACAAAACTTATTAAGAGTAATATCTTACATGCATGGATTTCTTATTGAGTCTATTTTTAAGGGAAACAAACGGCATGGTCATTGGAATTCTGTACAGAGAGAAATTTGGTTCGTAGTACATAGAGGTCAGAGTAGTCATACTCTGAAACAGGGGAGAATTTAACTAATAAACTGTACTAATTGGCCAAACCAAAAATTCTGAAAATTTTATGGGAGAAAGATATATGAATCTAGTTTCAAATAAAATTAACGAAACTAAAGTTGGAGTTTTGTATCTTCAGATATGAATGATTTAGTAACTGTAACTCAATAACACAGCTTAACCTGAATATATGTAATTGTACAATTATAGTGTTTTATCTTGAAAAGTATGGTAGTAATTGCTTATTATTTTCATATGAACTTACTAAGCGTAAAGCTTACCCATCCTCTCCATTTCTTTAGTATTGATAGGTCGGCTCGGGGTTGGAGATCATCGGAGGCAACATCACACTATCAAACTATCATTTTTGGGAGAATTAATTCAAATATTGGAAATATCAAGTGAGTGGCATGTATAGGAAGTTGGTTTGTAATATGTATTTTTATTATGATTTTGATCGCACGTATCAGTCTGCATTGATTATTGTATATGATTATGAGATGTGGTCCTTATCCATTATGGTTTATAAGTTTAATTAATCATGCTACGTCATATGTTTTGATGTAATGATATAGTTAGCTTTGTTTGTTATGCATGTGTTCGAAAAGTTTTAAATTAAATGAAATTTTATGGCCCAGTTTTTGTCTATGTGTTGTTAAGTCTGGTAATGCCTCGTACTCTGTTCTGGCCTTGGATACGGGTAAGGGGTGTTACAGGTGGAATCGTTCAAATTGCATGAGTTTGATGATCATGAAGCACAACATTTTAGAAGCCTTTAAGGGCATATAATCTGAAAAGATTACTTAGGCCAAGGTTTCCTTGATGAAATTGAGAAACATTTTGCTAAAAAACGATAAGGTTGAAATGACATCACTTATGACTTCTTTGATGTCTGTAAAGTTAAGGGTTAAGGAAATTCTGAGCAATCTAAGGGCTATGAATTTTATGATCCTACAATTAGGAATATTTTTGAGACAAGAATTACAACATTCTTTGAGAATGTTGAGTTTGGGGGGAGAAATAAGGTTAGAAACATTGCTTTTGAGGAGGAATTGGATTCTAACTCAGTTCCTACTATCACTTTTGATGATGTTTAGACTCTCATACCTATCATTGATTAAGAAGTGAATCTAGAACCTTAATAAGACAATGTTAAACAACTCCCTATTCAAGATGAGTAATTGTTCCAGAAGAACAAACTCAACAACCTCAAGAATGAATGTCATTAGAAAGGTCCACTAGAGAAAGGGTTAAAATGGCTTTAGTGGAATATTTTGACTTTAAGCTACATCAGATGAATATTAAGTTAATGGTTTCTCAATGGTAACATTGATCATACATTTATATGGTGCAATTAAAAAACTTTGTGTCTGATGATACAAAAGTAATGATTTGCAAATTTAAGAACTTCATCTATGGGCTTAACTAGACTTCTCGTCAATAATATTACAAAATTTACCAAATGATTATCTCATTCGGTTTAGAGATGAATTTTGTTGATAATCGTTTATACCATAAGTTTAGTGGGAGTAAAGTTTTATATTTGGTTTTATATGTTAAAGTTTTATATTTGGTTTTATATGTTAATGACATACTGATTGTCAATAATAAGTATAGCCTCAATCAATGCCCTAAGAATGATATTAAGATTACAAAAATGCATTAGATTTTTTACATTTTAGTAGTGGAAAGTTTAATGTATGTTCAGGTTTGTATACATTGGAATCTTGTATACACTATTGAGATGTTAGGCAGATATTTTAAGTAGCCCTAGTTTCGACCATTAGATAGCATCCAAGAGGGTTATAAGGTATTTTCAGAGAACAAAAGATTATATGCTCACATATTGGAGGTCTAATCAGTTAGAGATCATCAGGTATATAGACTCCGATTTTGATGAAATATGGATACAAGATTTTGTCACTAAGGTGCAAATTGTGAAAACAAATTGCAGTCTTTTATTCCAATAGCAATAGGAGCACATTAAAGTCAAAACACATAGACTTTAAGTTCCTGGTTGTTAAAGTAAAAGTTCAGAGTGGTTAAGTGCTTATAAAGCATATTAGGACAAACTCCATAATTACGGATCCACTTACTAAGGAACTACACCTAAGGTTTTATAAGAGCACATTGCTCATATGGGTGTAATGTCATTTAAAGATATTTGGTTTTAGTGGGAGTTTGTATTTTTAAATGCTTTTATGTTATAGACACATTTTCAGTTATTTCAGTTTAAAGATAATAAGTTTATTTTTTGCAGAAATAAAGTTTATTTGGTTTATTCACACTCTGATTTTGGTAAGATTTGATCTCACTAAGGAGGACCAGTTGGAAATAAACATGTTTAGATCATATTGCATGTAATTTCCATGCTACACATCCATACTTGATATATGTTATTTGGTTGTGTTAATATACGTGATCATGGATGGATTTAGTTACGATATTTGTAATGAAAGTCACCTTGGTTCTATGTTAACATAAGTAATGGACGAGATTGTGCGGAATGCCTTTTGGATATGATAGTAAAATTTTGAGCTCATAAGGTTATATAATGACATGTAATTATAAAGTAATTAGTATATATATGTGGTCCAAGTGAGAGATTGTTGGAAAATTTGGACATCACATATATAATAAGGATAATTACATGTTATTATTTACTATAGGTTAGCCCAAATTAAAAGTGATCTAATTTGGTTAGAATTTTATTGGGCTTTTAATTATTAAATAAAGTATGGGTCAAACATGTGTAGATACTCTTCTAATCAAATTCTAATTAGTGATGGGCTAATTAGAATTTGATTAGAACTAATATGCTAAGGATATAAATATTAGGGTTATGGTCCCCAAATTATACATAATATATCTTTTCTAATATTCCATCATTAGGAAAGAGAGAGCAGATATTCTCTGAATTGCTTGTGTGCTAATTTGGCAGATCAAATTCCCAAGTTCCAGAAAGCTTCAAGGAATCCATGGATTCAGGTACGCTTCCACATTTAATTTTGTTCTTGATTTATTCTTAATGATTTGACATGACAGATCCTGGTTTATTAAGTTATATTGTAGATTTATTTTATAAAATCTAACACTTTCATCTATTATTCACTTAATTTCATCTTTAGAACATCTAATTTAAACATGTAAAACTTATTTCCAAAATATACTCAAATCAATTCCAATCATTTTTTAACACTAAAGTATCTAAAAGTATCATTCAAACATATTGAATCAACCACCATTCACTTGATTAACAACATATATACTCAAAATTATAACAAAAAAGCATTTATTCTCAAAGTAAAGCAAGAAAATTTTCTAACATAGGTTGTATTGCCTTTCTCCTAAAATGATCATATGTGCATACCATGCTAAGACCATAATTCAAAATACAAAGGAATGAAAATACATGTTTCTCTTCAAGTGATGTGGTATGAGGTTGAAACCAAAACAAAAACTATCCTCAAGGGTTTATAGCCTCCAACCTACGAATAAAAATCAACAAAAGTGCTAAACATATACAAAGCTTAGTAAGTACTCAACGAAATTATCTTGCTTACAATATTATTGCCAAACTAAATTTATAATCATTCACAATTACAATTGCATTTATAACTATAGGCATGGATTCACTATAGTTAAGACTTTAACCATGGCATTAATAAAAGATATTTTCCTTAAGTTACACTATCGATTATCCATTTATTTAATGTGTTATTAATCATAATTAATATTAAATTTATCTTATCACTCTTACCTTAGTTACTAGTGCATATTCTTAGCTACTCCTCAATGCTTATATCACTTTAAACACCGCCATTAAGTTCACCAATAAAGGATCATTATTTTCCTTAAGAATGTGCATATGTATACTCATTTTCAATTTTTCCCCTTAGTAATTTTTGGTGATTCATACATTAGATGTACATAATATAATCATTTGTCTCTCTAATATACGTATCAAAATACTCTAACTTACACTCTAATATAAGTGTATCAAAGTTCCATAAACATATGAAATCTGAATTCATCATGTCCCCTATAACCTCCAATCTCGTACCTCGCACATTATTCTATTTTTATTGATATGCCAATTACATCTAAACTAAGTACTACCAAATTACTAGGGCTAATCACAATTCTCATAAAATCTGCAAGTTCATTCAACTCATCTTCCATTCTTTCCACTCAAATTCAATTCAACATTATTCACATCAATTTATAATAAAAGATCATGAAAAATTGCTACTATTTTTTTCTCAAAAAAGGGGTTCTACCCCTAAATCCAATGGCTAGTGTTAGTCTTTGAGTCAAATGGTCTAAATGGCTAGATATCCCTGTTAAAAATGGTCCAAATCTTTCTAAAATCAATGGCTAAGATTGCAATTGAGATTTAAAGTCCAATGACCTAGATTTGCTCTTACACACATTTTCTTAAAAAATTACCACTTTATAGTTGATAAGGATAATGTTTGTTTTGAATAACCTCTTCTTTTGCTTTTTCAATTCGAAAATGAAGCTCCCAACAATATTAAAATTAATCTAAACAAAAACCAAAAATCATTTACTGACAGAAAGTTAACCAAAATTATCCAAGTTAAAAATACCAACAAACTTACTGCACTTTAATTTTTCCAACTTGTTGTCTCAAGTGTTTTTCAAACTTGCTGTCATAAGTGTTGTTTAAACAAGGAATGAAATAATGGCATCTTAAATAGTTAAAATCCAACAGTATTAATCGTAATTTAATTTTCTTGATTATTCTATTTCATCCAAAGCTTATAGAGTTTTTAACAAAAAAACCTTAGTGATAGAAAAATCTATATATGTTATTTTTTATGAATCTAACATCTTTCTAGAAAGAATTCTTTTGACATTAGTAATATAGAAATTTATCAGGAAAATCAAAATGATGCATCACAAAAAGATATTGTTCAAGATGCGAAATGATCTTCATGAACCAACTCAAGTGGAGAAGGAAGCTAGTTATGCAAGAGAGCTTGTCTATGTCCAAAATAGACACATCATAAGTGATCCATGTAAAGGGTAATTGCTAGATCCTCAAGTAAAAATACTTGCTAAAGGAATTGAACCAATTTGAGAGATACCCAATTTTAGTTGATAGATCTAGTGACCACCCCACTATAGAAACCAAGTGGGTGTTTAGGTACAAATTAGATGAAAGTGACAACACGGTTGGAAATAAAGTTAAGTTGCCCAAGCTTATAGGGAAGAGAAAAACATAGATCCGCATCTTTTATTTTCCCTCCCCATCATTCGTTGCCACCGCCCATCACACTTCCTCCCTAACCACTCTCTTTTTCTGAAGTGAGGAGTCCTTGTTTTTCAAAATAATAACTTTGGCTTAGGGGTTGTCCCTTGGCTCCTCCTACAGACTATGAAAAACACCTTCGATCTCAAAATCTATCTAATTAGCATTACTTAGACTTAAATACTTTTGAACATAGACTAAGGGCCATTCAGCCTCGATTTTTTTCCATCTGGGATGCTGTAATGAACACATCATGCAGGTGTAACGGAGGAAAGAATATCCAGAATTTATGTAAACAATGAACATGTCACATACTTCAATTCTGGACAAAGAGAAAAAACTAAAAATATACTCCTTCCTGCTAGACATTTTTTGTTCTTTTACTCCTTCAGGAACATGTCTTGTTCTGTAGTAGGACAGTATAGTAAAGCCGGTGGGTACCACTAATCTGTCTTATTGTTCTAAGCTCTGCTGTCAAAAAATAATAACCCGGCAGAGATTTGAAACTTATTTAGCTACTCTTTAATTGACAAATTATGAAGCCAAATCTTTAATTGACACAGTTTAATCCTTTCTTTTTTATTAAAAACAGGGTGTGAGGGGATCTAAAAAAATCTTCAAAGGGGAACTCCTAATCCACAATTATAATCTTGGATATATATATATTTCTGATAATATCAATGATCGTATCCTCTGAATTTTGTCTGGTTTCTCTAACATTTTCCCGCTTGAAAAGGTCATCTCATGTGGTCCCTGTCTGTCACAAAAATTGTGAGAACACAAAGGTAAAACAGATCCAAACCCAAATAATAATAAATTAAAATGGGGGTTAAAGGGAAAACCCAAGTTTCGGAAATTCAACGTTATAATCCATCAAAATAATCCAACTTTCAGCATTCCTACTTTTCTGGGGTTGACCCTTTCTTTTTTGGTATTTATCATCTCTGACCCCGCAATCCCCCTGAAGTTTTCTCTTCACTTTTCAGGTTAGTTGCCCATTTTTCACCATAAATACACAACTTACTTTTTTGTCTTTGGATCTTCACATCTTTCATTTTAACCTTTGACTGCATATATTATTTCTATCATTTTTCTCATTTATATTTTTGGACTGTTTTTTATCTAAAATTTTTAAGCTATGGGTTAAATTTGTAATCAAGTGAACTTAATGTGATTTGGATCCTGTGACTATGTTTGGTTAGAAGTTTTCAATCCCAGATACAGAATTCTCTGTCACATCAATTGGTTTATTCTTTGGTTAGATCCTTGTTTTGACCAACAATAGAAGAAGGGGTTTGGGTTTAAATTGTTTCAATCTGGTCTACTTTGAAGTTAATTGTGTTAGTGGTAGATCAATAATCTTGTTTCCTATGATGGATGATCATGCTATGATCCAAAAAAGGGAACTTTGCAGAAGAATTCCTGGTTTCAACTGGACAGGAATGAAAGGAAGCAAATGAACTAAAAATGGTTCCTTTTTGTCTCTTACAGAGATGGTTTTCTTAAAGGCTGTAAAGAGGGGGGAAGGAAACAAGAAACTGACAAAGAAGTTGCAATAGAGAGCAATCAGATGTTAGTTGTTGTTATGAATAGTTGTATTGAAGGAGTTCTAATTTTGAATTTGCATTGCATTTCATATAATGCTTGCTTTTGTAACACAAAATGTATTAGATGTAGTGACACGGAGATTAATGATACTACAATTGCTAAGGATTTAAGTTTAACTGCCAACATTCAGGGAAACATTTGTTAAACTATGAGTACGGATTTAAAGAAATCCTCTTCAAATGGCTCTGAGAAGTCCCTAATAAATGAAGAGCAGCAGGAAAAGGTATTTTCTGTTTATATGATCCCTTATCCTTTGTTTCTCATAGGTCATCATTTTGACCTACCGTAGATTTCGGTGTTTGCAGATTAGTGAGATAAGAAGGTTGATAGGACCATTGCCTGAGAAGTTGGCCATTTATTGTTCTGATGCAGCCATAGCAAGATATTTAAGGGCACGAAACTGGAATGTCAAGAAGGCTACTAAAATGCTGAAAGAAACCTTGAAATGGAGAGCAGAATACAAACCAGAAGAGATTCGTTGGGTATGCCACATGCGTCCTCCTATGATTTATCTGTAGTTTCCAATAGGAAGTGCCAAATGCATGCTGGATTTGGCCGTTTTAGTATGCTCGTAACAAGTTCTCTATTTTATTTAGAAACTTGAGGGTACTATGGTCTAGGAATTGACAATCTGTTGCCTTAGATCTTTCTTAGCAATTGCATTCTTTTGCATTGTTTTCATGCACTCGGTATGGTTCATTGAAGTAGGAATTTAAGTCCACTGAATTTAATCCTTAGAGAGAAACCCATGTTCAATCTAGTTATTAAGGCAGAATTCTAGTGATTAGGCGGGTCAGAGGCTTTATCCTCTTTCATGTGAACAATAGCTGGTTCAGGTCAAATTTTTTTCTTTGCCATATGGTATTTTAACGAATTTTTTTCATTTTTTATTTCTTTATTTTTTATGATGTAGGAAGAGGTTGCTCATGAAGCTGAGACGGGAAAGATCTACAGATCAAATTATATAGATAAGCATGGAAGAACAGTTCTTGTTATGAGACCTAGTTGCCAGGTTTCATCTGACTTCCTCTATATCTCTATAATTCATATATCTGGTACTACATAAAAGTAGACACAATTTTGAGCCTATAGTATTAGATTTCATGTCTGAATATTATCCTATGCTAAGAGAAACTAAAGAAACAAATAACATAAAGATCCCAATCTAATGGTTTAAGATTTTTGGTCATGGCAACAGTAGGATTTTCCTTTTTATCTCTTAAGCCATTAGTTAGTCCGAATAACAGCTCAAAGCATCAGTGTCTTTTGTGAACTCAAGTCTAATGACATGTTTTATAGTCTTACAGATTAGTAAGTTTGTATTATCGTGCAAGCTTCAAGGGCAAATTACTTAGCTGTGCATCGGTTTGCCTTGACAACTCAGTTTTGTGTTGATTGCAGAACTCAAAATCAACAAAAGGACAGATTAGGTATTTGGTTTATTGCATGGAGAATGCAATTTTAAATCTTCCAGCAGACCAAGAACAGATGGTCTGGTTGATTGACTTCAATGGCTTCAATTTGTCACATATATCGCTGAAAGTGACACGGGAAACAGCACATGTTTTACAGGAACATTATCCAGAGCGTCTAGGTGTAGCAATACTATACAATCCACCCAAGTTCTTCGAACCATTCTGGACGGTAACCATTTTGATTTTTGTCTTCTATGTTCTTCCAGGAAATAAAATTATCCCTGGGATTCTTAAGGATGTCCCTGAAAATTGCTAAGATGATTATTTATGCACAGTACACAAAGATCTATTTAAGTGTATGAAATTGCTAGCATCTTAATATGGAATTTGGATAAATGGTTCCAAGTCAGAGATTTTGCAGATCTGAAGAGATTCAGATTAAAGTAGCTTCTAACTTTTATGATTCTTTATACTGCGCTTTTTGCTTTGGTTTTCAGCACTATGGTTGTTTTTTTTATCAGTTGTTATTGTAAGGGCATCTGCCTTTGCTGCAATCATATTCATTTATGCTTTATATGGGTGATTGATTTAATATTGGAAGTTTGTTCCTTGGCAGGTGGCCAAACCATTTCTGGAGCCCAAGACTCAAAACAAAGTAAAATTTGTATACACTGATGATCCCAATACCAAGAAAATAATGGAGGATCTTTTTGAAATGGAGAAACTGGAGTCTGCCTTTGGTGGAAACGATGACTCAGGTTTCGACATCAACAAGTATGCTGAGAGGATGAGGGAAGAGGACAAGAGGATACCTGCATTTTGGACAAAATCAGAAGCTCCACCAGAGCCCATGCCGACATCTTCCGTTGATTTGAATTCTTTTGATTCTGATGCCTCTGACAGTGGCAAGGTAGATGGTTCCGCAAGTCATGTTTCAGATTCAGAAGGCCTCATTTCCGATAAAAGTGTCTTGGTTACTAAGGGCAGTGATAATGGTAATGGCTCCAAGGAATTGCTTTACAGATAGAGGAGACTCAAAACTTGAACCATGTCTTGGCTGAGGCTAATAAGGTACGATGATCTGACCGTAAGCGGCACTGTTTAACTGCTCTAGTTAGAAATATGAAGCCAAGGTAGAGAGCTCCCCTCAATTGCATCATTAGCCTATTACGACTTCCGTTTTGAATGGATCTCATTGTTTTTCGTTCGGTTAATTTGATGTATCCTTTTGATAACAGCTTGTCTTGTTTTATCATTTCTCACTCTTTGATTAAAAGTTTATGCAACATAGGTTAACCATGCAGTTCTCTTTTTATTTCTTTTTTTTATTAAGGTTTCCTTGGCATTCAAGTAATGGTATCTTAGTTTACATTCCATACAGACAGAGAGAGAAAGTAACCGATAAACTTTTTCTTATTGCACCCAAAAAAAAAAAAAAATGGAACTCAATACAAAGACAAACCCTTCTGTCCATATTTTCTCAACAAACTGAAGACGGTAAAAAACTGGAAGTGAGTCTTGTATATCTATAGCACACCTACCTAACCTAATCATCAGCAGGGACTTGCAACTACGTTGCTGCACCCATATGAAAAATCAACTGGACGACAGCTAACCTTCGGAGCTGTTGGTCCAACATTGTAACCAGAACAATAGTAGATGGTGATGTCAGTAGTGATGCAAAAAGACGGCCCTGGAAAACTTATAGAAAAAAAATTTAACATTTATCGAGAGTAGGAAAGAGGGCTAGCATACAGGATCCGATGTTACCTCTATACTTAAAAGGACATTTGTCAAGTCAACATGTCATCTAACTTCTGCCTGTATTGAGCCAACCTCTGCAAAAGTTAATTGGTAGAAGTATTAGTCCTCTTAAATTGAGCTTAATAATCCTAGGTAAAAGGGTTGAAAGAGTCGTCAAAAACAAGAGGATAAAGAGATAAGTACATCCTAATGCAAAGTTTCTTGTTTTTCCTTTTGAGGTCGAGATCTCTATGGTATCAAGGGTAAGACAGAATACAAAGCATAGTGTCAACATGATGAATTTAGCAAGAAAAGCTTCTTTCATAATCAAGTTATTTCCAAGTAAAGCTACTTTTATGATAGAAAGCTATGGCCATATGTGGATATATAGATAACACCTTCCTTTCTGCACATAAGTTCCGAGGCCATTCCACAAGCTCCAAGACTTTAAGCATGGACCAAGGAAAAGTTTAAAAACCCCAAACATTTCTTGATTCCCTACCTCCTTTCCTTCTCAAAAAGGACTGAAAAAGCAACTACTTGGTCCTTTTCTATTTCCAAAGCTCTTTTATAAATTTCATGCTTCATGAAGCAAAATCACATATATAAAAGCAGTAGAACAAACTAATTTTACACAGGTCCATGACATATCAATAAGAATGCTAAGAGGAAGTTGCATACCCTAGTGTAAGCGTAGACTCCAGCCTCTGTTGGTGCTACTGGACTTCCCCTCCTAATGAACTTTCCCTCTTGAAAAATGTAAAGCATGGGTATCCCAGTGGATAGTTCTAAAGTAATAACCTGTCTCGTGAAGAATACAAAATGAATACGGCATAATAAGAAAAAGAGTACTGGGACAAAATTGAAAACATCCAGAATGGAACCGAAAGAAGGGTCCATACCTCCTGGGAGGTCAGTTTGTCAAGATACATGATAATGGACCTTAATGAATTCCCATGGGCAGAAATCAAGATATTCTTTCCAGATAAAAGTTGGGGTTCAATCTGCAAATTAAGATTTGCTATGAGGTGCTACTATGTCGTATTAAAGGACTTCAATCATTTTATGATAGATAAAACCAGATATAGAAGTTACATTATCTCTGAAATATGCAACAGCTCTTTGAGCACACATTTCCAAACTCTCGCCATTAGGTGGAGGTATATCATAACTTCTGCGCCACTCGTGAACTTTTTCATGACCAAATTTATCCGCAGTTTCCTGTTTATTCAGACCTTGTAATTCTCCATACCTGCACGAAGGAGATAGTAAATGAATGATTCATGCAAGAAAAATGAAAAAAAATCTGAGGCAGCCAATAAGAGGACGTCAGAAAGGCATGAGCAATATGACTTGATTAGTCATGATACGGAGAAAAAGAAAAAAATGATTACATTCTTTCATTCAATTTCCAAGATGTTATAACAGGAATCGATTGTTCTACGGTGTCTTCACTGTATATTTTGCTCCACGCTCTTGCTCGCTCATCCTCATTATGAAGGATAATTGGCACCTATCATCAGGTCAATGTTAATAGGTTATCAGTCTAATCAATCAAAGAATGATAAAATAACTGCTCTTGGACTTCTAGTAAGTAGATATGAGGTTTTAAATAACTTCGAAACCATTTAACCAAGTCAGTGGTTTTGTCAATGGCAGCATCAACTGCCAAGTATCATCAAGTCACCTTCTTGCGGCGATGTTGAGTCATGGCTAGCATAGCAGTCATCTGTGCACGAATTAGTGACGATGTGTATATCATGTCGACAGGTATGTTGCTGATTCTATGACCAGCTTCAATTGCCTCTTCTACTCCCTTATTGGTTAATGGCACATCAACACAACCTGTAAAAAGGTTCTTCTCATTCCATAAAGACTCACCATGGCGAATCAGTATCAAAGCTACCTCATCTGCAATGAATATCCGGAAAATTAAAGATCAGAATATTCCCCAAAAAAAAGAACCTAATTCTTGTTCCCCAAGTTATGAGGAAATACCAAATCACTTGCATTAGTTGGAATCAATAGTGCAGTTCGATGGCTTATAATCATGAAGGAAGATGGAGCATTGTCATTTGGTATATTGTTTGCTAACTGAATAAGAAACTATGTCTAGGACAATCTGGCTTACTTGATTTCATGTGAGAATCAAGGGTGTCACTACTTGAGGGAGCTAAAAGAGGACCAACGACAGAGGTTTGAGACGTTGACGCTTGAATAACGTTGAATTTCCTCTTTCCCGAACTATAAATCCCTCTCTTTGAGAACTCAACTTCCAACTTAAACCCTTTGGGAAGCAACCGTACCGAACAGTTCCCGACATTGCAGTGAGTTCCAGAATTGCTGAGAAGCTGAAGAGTTCCTCCAACTGTTTGTTGCAACATAGCATTGGCCATTCTGAAAATCCAAAATAAGCAAAGCAAAGTGCAAATCTAACACCTTCAATAACTAGACAAAAATGAAGCACAAATAGGAAAAACTAAGTCATCATTATAGACAAACAAAACACCAATGATTATGCCACTAAGGGATTTTATTCATTCTAAATAAGTAGTTAAATTAGGGTTAAAGGCAAATTTAATAAAGCTCAAATCATCATTAAAAGAGAGGCACCAAACTCAAGAAAAATAAAAAACTTGCAAAGCCATTCATTTAAATTGAAGAAAGGGCAAATATCTTGGCCGCCAAGAAGACGATCATAGAAACAAGAGTTTAGCAAACACCCTATATTTTATAAAATACGACAGGCCAAGAAATAAAAAAGGGAACTCCGATCAAAAGCTCAAAGTTAACATTTCCCATATGGGGTTCTGTTCCATAAATCAAATACACAGTAAAAGTTTCAATACAGAAAAAATGAAGAAGTAAGAAGAAAGCAAACCTTGAAAGACTACAAGTGAGAAGCAAGAAACGCAATGCTGAAAGAGAAAGATGGTATTTAGCGTTGGTGGGTACCTGAAAAAACTGACTTTGGGGTGGGGTTTATATAGGAAAACTATAGTTGCAGTTTTTGTTGTTTCTTCAGTATGGGGTCACCTTGGGAAACTGCTTAATCCCAAGTAACCTTGAAAAAGCTGGGATTTTCTTGGGTGTTTTCTTGATTTTGTTTTCCCACGTTTTCTGTTTTCTTCTATTTCAAATTCTGTTATTAGTTATTGAAATATACATAAATTTTGAATTTAATCCTTTTTAATCCTTATCTTTTTCAGAGTTAAGATTTTAATCCTAACATAAATAGTAACATTTAAATTTATTGCTCAAAATGGCATATTTTTTATGAGTATTTTAAAAATAGCAAAGCTAAAAAATTGTAATGTATACGAATGACCTTTAAAAATTATAATGCGCCTCTTTTTAAAATTTTTTTTATTATAAACACTTGTCAGTCTCTTGATACTAAAGAGATATAAAATAATTTTTTAAGATTACTTATGAAGTAAAAAAGTGTTATCGGTATATCAAATATTAATCCTTTTATGATTCAAACTTTATTATAATAAAAAGGAACTCTATGCGTCACCATTACTAATTTCCAAATTTAAAACATATTTAAAATTACAAGTAGAATTATAAAATATATGATTCAAATGATAATCAAAATTAAAATTTGGAAAACTTGAGAGGTAAATACCATGTTTAACAACCCTTGATGAGATTGTAAGGACCACATGCTACTTCAACTCCAACAAATGAATAAAGAAAAAGAAGCAACCCTTCAAAGCCTCAAGATTAAAGCACCTAACTCCATTTTCCAATTCTCCAACCCCCCATCTTTTGGTGGGGTTTTATCTTACACGTGCTTAATGTATCATTCAAGGGCCTTTTTTTTTTTTGGTCACACCTACCAAAACCTACCCCAAAATCTGAGGTCTTTGACTAATTTATATTTTGCTTTGTTTTTTTTTCCAAGGTAAAAAAGGGGACACTTCATGTTTATGGGGGCCTAATACTTCTTTGCTGGCATCCTAAAGAATATGCTCTAGCATTGTTCTTTTGCCATGGGCTGCTAGGAATCCCGGCCCTTTGCCTAAAAGAATATTTAATTTTTCTTGTATGAAATATTGAAAAGAGCATTTATATGATGCAATTCATTGAATATATAGATAAACAAAATCAACGTTCGATTTAAGTAAGTATTCAGCTCATGAAATTGAAAATTTGATCGAGCAATTAAAATTTTTAGATTTGAGTAAAATGTCAATGAACCTTGTTTTATAAACGTATTGGGGATGGAAATGTAATCTTTCTCGTTCTAATGTTGATAACATTTTACTTATTGAAAATTATATAAGGGCATTTGTATCGATTAAGTTGTGATTAACTCAACAATTCAACATGAAGGGCTTGAGAAATCCTAACTTTGTTCTAGGTAATCGAGTACTAAGGGATAAAAAAAACAAAAAGCAAAATGATAACATTATCACAAGCTTCATACATGGACAAAATATTGGAAAGTTATGCAAATAACGATTCAAAGAAGGGAACTCAACTCTCTATATTGGGGTTTCATCTTTCTTTGGACGACTGTCCTAAGATAGCAAAAGAAAGAGAGTACATGAGAAAAGCTCATTATGCTTCAATAGTAGGAAGTTTCATGTACGCTATGTTATGTGCACGTTCAGATATTTGTTTCGCAGTAGGGCTGGTGAGTCAATATCAAGCGAATCCCAATCAAAGGCACTGGTAACTCTACAACAAGATAGGTTAATAATGATGCACCAAGAACTCTAAGGAGACACAAAATGGCGTTGCTATAGAGTTTGGCGATGCATTCGCATCCATCACCACTGGGTATGTCTTCTTAGGTTTGGCGATGCAAAAACTCACATGTCTCCATAGCCCAGTCAATGGAGATGCATCCATTGTGTCTCTACATCTAGTTAGTGGAGACGCATGTACGTGACATTATAGCTCAATCTATGGTGATACGAAACATGCATCTTCTGTAACACCCCCAACCCGTATCCGTTGCCGGAACAGGGTTACAAGGTATTACCAAGAAGTACAGAACACTTACAGATCATTTAAATCATTTATCGTTCAAATATTGAGATTGATTATAAAGATTCCTTTATCGAACGTTCGAGGTTCAAATAGTGCATTAAGATCGGGTTGGGACTAAACTGGATCCTCAGGAATTTTTTTTTTTTTTTTTTTGCAACTTTTAAAATTTTTCTCACGTATAAGGGTCACACGCCCGTGTGACTGGGGACATGCCCGTGTGGGTAGGCCGTGTGGTCACACACGCCTATGACCCAAGCCGGTGAAGCTCTCTGACTTGCATTCAAGAAGAAAATTGAGTCACACGGCCTGAGCACACGCCCGTGTTGCTAAGCCGTGTGCCTAAACTTGAATATTTTGTTTTTCATTTTTATGTACACAATTTCATGTTATGTAATCATAACATATATCAGCCATATCTTTGTAATTTAAATATATTTTCATATCAACTTGTCTTAATTTTATACTATTTTATATTTGAGTTTTACTCACCAAAGTGTTTGAAATATCATCTTTATGCAAATAATATACATGAGGTACATAATTCCATAATTATGAATGAACACATTTATCAAACATATTCCATATTCATAATTCGTATGTCATAATCTCATGCTTTCATATATCAATAACCATTATTTTCTTGTATTTCAGGTAAATACTTATATTCATAAGCATATAATTCGCTATCTCTTCTTGTCGATCACAATCTCGATTAACAAATGTACATAAGTGAGCTCAATATTATTAACTACTTAAAAACTATCACTTTACTTCACATGTCATTTATCACCTTTTTATCAAATTAGCGAATGTCTTATGAAATTGAGTATGTCATTTCCTTGTTGCCATAGTATAACTATAGTCTTACACATCATCACATGTCACTTTACGAACTTCAAATATCAATTCAAGAAATATGTAATTCGCTAACACATTCTCGCCATACACAATATCTAATTGATGAAATCATTTAAGCCGAGCTCAATTTCATGTTCACTACAAATTTATCTTTTAAATCCATAAACTCTTTCACTTATCACATTTTGTCAAATTAGTGAACATCTTACGGAATTGAGTACTTCGTTTTCTCGATGCCATAGTTCAACTATGGTCTTACACGTAATCACATATCACATATCGATGCCATAGCCTAGCTATGGTCTTACACACGAATCACATATTACATACCGATGCCATAGCCCAGCTATGGTCTTACACGGATCACATAACACATATCGATGCCATAGCCCAGCTATGGTCTTACACGAATCACATATCTCATCGATGCCATATCCCGGATATGGTCTTATCTGATAGCATATATCACACCGATGCCATATCCCGGATATGGTCTTATACTGGAAGTACATAATCACATCTCTCCGATGCCATAGCCCGGCTATGGTCTTATACTGAAAATCACATATCACATGTTGCCATGGTCCAACCATGGTCTTTTCCAAATCAATTCGTTTTAGCCATTGAACGAAAGTACTCAACCTGCGTTCCACTCGATTTGAACATTTAGTTCAATTTTCATACTTTTTCAATATTTACAATTTAATAATGAACATATGAAATAAAACATTATATCATTACTAATTCAACGTTTATTGTTTATAATCAGGCATGTAATCAATTTATACACAAGTCATTCATTTATTTTTCCTCCTCCTCCTCTCCATCCACATCCTTGGTATAAATAACATACTTGTAAGTAACCTTATCCATAATTTTCACTAATTACTTATGTGAATATTTAAGCTATCCACCCGTGTCATAGTCACTAAATTATTTATATTTGGAGATACGGAACTCCAAATTAAGATCCGTTAATTTTTTCTGAAACTAGACTCACATATCTTCTTAACATAAAATTTTCAGAATTTTTGGTTTAGCCAATAAGTACAGTTTATTCTTTAAATTCACCCCTATTCTGCTGTCTGACAGTTCTGACCCTTCTTCACTTAAAATTAATTATCTCTTCATACAAAACTCGGATGATGTTATTGTTTATTTCTATTGAAAATAGACTCATTCAGGATTCTAGAAATATAAATTTAAGCCCCTAATTATTTTTATTTAATTTGTTATGATTTTTCAAAGTCATAACAGGGGAACCCGAATTCATTCTGACCTTGTCTCACAAAATTCATTATATCTCATGATTTACAAATTCATTGCTTACATCATTTCTTTTATGAGAAACTAGACTCAACAAGCTTTAATTCCATATTTTATTCATCCTCTAATTTGATTCCCACAATTTTTGGTGATTTTTCAAAGTTCATCTACTGCTGCTGTCCAAAACAGTCTTATTGCAAAATGTTGATTTCCATTTTGCCCCATATTTCACAATTCATACAATTCAGTCCTTGCTCAATTAACCCCTAAATTAAGATAATTTTATCAATTAATTCTTTTCTTAGACATGATAAGTTATTTCATAACTATTGAAATTCATAATTTCCACATAAAACTCCAACTTCAAACTATTTTACAATTAGGTCCCAAACATTCACTTTCTATTCAATTCTTTCAATGAAATCAGCATATAAACAATTTAAAGCTCTAATTCCATGTCAAATCATCACATACTTCCAGCACATATTCATAACAACCTTCAATTTCTTTCATAGAACCAAAAATTAATGAATTCAACAAGTGGACCTAGTTGTAAAAGTCACAAAAACATAAAAATTACTAAGAAAAAGTAAAAATTTAACTCACATATGTCAAAATATGAAAAACCAGCAACTTCCAGACCTCCCATGGCTTTTTTGCTGAAGAAAAATGATGATATCTCTAGATTTTTCAATTTTGTCTTTATTTTATATGTTTAATTTGCAAAATTTCCAATTTTGCCCTTGTTTCTCCTTGTCTTTTTGCTGATTTTCTTGCCCAAACCGTCCAGCCCATATAATTTGGGTCTAATTCCTTTTAAATCCCTCCTTATTAGTCAGTTAAACTATTTAATCACTTTACCAAATTTTGCACTATTTTCAATTTAGTCCTTTTTAATTAATTGACTAACCAAACGTTAAAATTTTCTAACGAAACTTTAATACTAACTTAATAACACTCCACAAATATTTATAAAAATGTTTATGGCTCAGTTTATGAATTCGAGGTCTCAATACCTCGTTTTTAACCCGATTTACCTAATTAATTCTTTTAAATCACAAAATTCACTAATAAAAAAAATACTTCTATAATCACACTTGACTCATAGGTATTAATTTATTAAATTTTTAACTCACTCATCGGATTTAGTGATCTCGAATCACTGTTTCCGACACTACTGAAAATTAGGTTGTTACATCTTCACTGTGTCAGTGGAGATGCATCCATTGTATCTTTACCTCTAGTTAGTGAAGACGCATGTACGCGACGCTATAGCTTAGTCTATGGTGACGGGAGACATGCATCTTTTTAAGCGTGTCAATGGAGACACATCCATTGTGTCTCTACCTCTAGTTAGTGGGGACACATGTGCGCGACACTATAGCTCAGTTTGTAGAGATGCATTGTCTATGTCTTGATAGTATTGTAAGAGGAGACCCATTGTCTGCGTCTTGATAGCATTGTTAGAGGAGACGCATTATTCATGTCTCTACTTCTAGTCAGTGGAGACACATATTTGCGTCTCTATAATTCAGTCTGTAGAGACGCATCGTTTGTGTCTCTATAACCTTTTTAGAGAAGACGCATTTTTTGTGTCTATAACACCCCTATACCCAATTCGACCCAAGGAACTTGATATAGGAATATTACATTTGGTGCCAAAGTGATTTTGGCTAATCACTAATATATTTGAACATTAAAAAAAAAAGTTTTCACTAAATTAACTTATATTTTAGGCCCTACTACTTGGAACACACTTGATCTTTCTAAGTACATGCCATTCTATTCAAAATTTTGAAACATACCCTCTTGGCACTTGGAGATATGATGAGATGAATGCTCACAACCTCAACTACAACTCTTCAAAATCACTATACCTACGCGTTGAAAATAAACACGTTAAGTCAGTGAAGACTTAGTAAGTACCCATGATATTCAAATTCTATTAAATTTCTTAATTCCCAATATCTCATTTTTTTGTTTATTTATCATATTCATTTGTAACTTTTTACTTATTTCACAATTTAGTCCTTAAGTCCTCAAATCAACCTATAAAAATTACTACTATTTTTATACATGTATCATATTTCACCATTTATTGTAAATTTTCATGATTTCCTCACCATTTCTTTCACAATTTATTTTTACATATTTAACTTACTAGTCATTATTTTTCTTATAGTTCCTCAAATACATTCAAATTACTTACGTCTTCACTTTACTAATTCAATATTTTAAACATGAATCGGAGATAAACTTTACCTTGTAATGAAAATTGTTTACCTTTTTAGTAGAGGCCCAGTAGACTAAACAGAACACTTAGGATATACAGAATTGATACAGAGGTGCATTATTATGGACTATTAAATAGAGAGCACTAAAGTGCTATACAGAGAGCACAAATGTGCTAAACGGAGAGCACTAATGTGCTAATAATCGGAGAGCGTGCTACGGTCCCTTAATGGCATGCCACTAATATCTTAGTAGTTCTAATCTCGTCTACTTGGGCAAATTATATCATGCATACATACTACTTTTACACTTTTCACATAATGCTTTTACATACTTTACAATTTAATCTTTGTAACAATAATCCATATATCTTCACTATCTTTAATACATGTAATATATCTCTAAATTCAATATTAATCTATAATTCACTAATAATCCTTATCATGTATTTCACATATCACATTTACATATTTTTTAATTTAATCATTAGCACAATATTTTGTGTAGCAATATATTTTTCTTTTAATAACACATATAATTTAATTCATTACTTATTAATATTCCAAAATTCACTACAACATCAATTTTTCTCATTTTAAGTATTATGCACTTCACTTTTCTATTTCAAATATAAATTTTCTCAAATTTATGATTTAACCCTTAATTTCCACAACTTAGGAAATAATTGTAGTTTGGATTACAAATTCATATATTCTTTTATTTTTCACTATGTGCTTCATTATCAATATTTCCTTGTAAACTTTTATAACTTTCCAATTTAATCACCTTTTTGCATAAAAGTTCTCTATTCATTATTATACAATTTTTCTTTGACCCACTATGTCATTTTCCACATTTTTCACTTGTATTATTTCCACCACATGTATTTCTCAAGCCATTCAATTTAGTCATTGTTTCCATAAAAATTCACATTTTCCATAATTTCACTTGTCTAATACTTTGTATATTTTTCGCTAACACATAACCCAACTATTATACTTTTATTATAATTTCCTCATTCGCTTAAGAAATTATTTCATACTATATATATATTTTACTTAATTACCACTTAGTTTACAAATATCACATTTTAATCCTTAAATAACAAGGAAGTTCATGGGTACTTATCTCTTTTCTATCAAAATCTCTTGTTTTGCCCTTCTCCTACCACTTGATTCACTTACTCAACTTCTCTCTTCATCATGTCAAAAACACGATATTTCTTCATTTAAAATTTTTACTTTAAAACCATTTTTATGCTTTTCTATCACTACAAAAAATAACATAAAACCTTAACATCCATACCTTATTCTCTTGAAACCAAACTTTAACTTGACTTTGTCTCTCTTTCAACTTCTATTTTCTTGAATCTAACTTGATATTCTAGTTCTCCATAGTCTCTTTATTATTTTTCTCTCTTGGTGGCTATGAAAATTCTTTTGATTTCAAAGTGAAAATGGTGGATTTTTGGTAAAAAGACCAAATTGTAAAGAAAAGAAATTGTTTTTCTTTCTTTTCTTCTTCTCATGTTAGTAGCATGGAAAGATGAAGAGAATTCTTCATCTTTCTTTCCTTATATACTAAATAAAATAATAATTAAATATAATTAAATGTTAAATCAAAATATTAATAAACTAATATTTATTTATTTAATCTAAAATATCACCAACATCATCATTACTCTTCAAAATATCTTTCTTGCTAGATGACCTGTCCCTTATGATCTTTCAAAATTCCTCCATTGATATCACTCATTTTAGTAAAATTGTGATTTAACCCCTTATACTTTTTCCACTTATTCAATTTGGTCCTAATTCATCCATTATCTTTTTTTTCTAGATCCTTCCACCTTTAAAATTTTTGCACTATTGGTCCTTTAATTTTTCTATATTTACACTTTAACCCCTCTAATTTTGAGTATTTACTCTTGGGCCACAAAACTTTTCTCACTTTTGCGATTTAGTCCTTTCTTGAATTAATACATCATAATTTACTTCCTAAATAGATTTTTTGACATAACTCAAACTTTTCTCACTTTTGCGATTTAGTCCTTTCTTGAATTAATACATTTCACGTTCTTACTGTAGCAACTTTCGGGGTGTTATAGTGTCTCTACCTCTAGTCAGTGAGACATAGTGCGCCTCTATAGCACAATTTGCAGAGAGACGTGGTTTGCATTTCTATTGCCTCTAGTAGGATGTTCGGTGGGGCTCGAGTCCATATTACTAATCAATTATTAATAATAGAAATAAATCACTAAAAAAAAATACTAACAAGATAATTAAATTAACTTGATATATCAAGTTTCCAAATGTAGCTTGCTTACAAGTTGTAACATCTCGGTTTCTAATGGTGCCGAAAACGGTGGTTTTAGGAACACCGTTTTTCGATGGTTGAGTTCGTAAATATTATTTAATAATATTTACAAGATAAATGTAGTGTTACTCTAAATTTTGATTTTATAAATTTTATTAATTGGTTAGTTAGTCAAAGTACAAGTGGTTTGTATCGAAAGTTATTGGTTTTAGAAAATAAAGTATCGGGGCCTCGTTTTCATAAACCGAGCTAGTAAACATTTTTTATTAAATAATTGTGGAATTTTTATATAAGTATATTGAAGTTTGGTCCAGAAATTGTGATGATTAGATGGTTAATTAAGGAAAAAAGACTAAATCGTAAAAGACGTAAAAAATGAATTGCTAAAGATTTTAATTACTAAAAGACTTAAATGGCAATTGAACCATTAGAAGACATAGTGGACGGTTGGTGGGGCTTTTGATTGTTAATTATATTAAAAAGAAGAAGAAGAAAATTTACATTAATTAAAATTATAAAGTATAAAATGATAAAACAAATAAAAGAATATGAAAAAAAAGGTTGTTCATCATTTTGCTTCTACCATCAAAACCAAAAAGGAAGAAATTGAGGAAGCCATTGGTCCTAAAATTTCAAGCTTCGAGCATTTGCATGATCAAGACCCGATAGATAATCGAGGAAAAAGGGGAAATTTGTAGATTAGTCCCTAATATTCTTATCCTTATTGGTTGTTCCTGGTAAGTTCATTTGGGGCTTATTTTATTAATTGAAGATATATATTTTTGTTATATTGTGTTGTTTTATAATTGAATTGTTGTTACATATTGTTTTGACATCAAAAGGATTAAATAAAAAAATATGAAGTATTTATATGTAAAGTAGATATTGACCAGGTGACAATAGATTAATGGTATGAAATAAATACTATGGAATTAAATGTAAATTAGTGAAATATTGATCTCTGTAATGGACTAAACTGTTTAGGATGGAAAATAGTGTATTTTGATGCAGGTAAGGAAAAGACAAAGTTTTCGACAAATAGCTAGAGGTTACGGTTTGTGTTTCTATAACCTGAACTGTTTGTAAATTGTTGCATATTGAACTGTTGTTGCATGGTAAGAACATAAGGTGAGATAATTTAATAAGACGAGCCATTTTTGGATTGATTTGAATTGAGTAAGTTGAAATTATGTGGAAAATGTATATGTTTATGTAAATGTGTAATTTAATGGATATAGAGATAATTGATGTTATCATTTTTGGAAAAAAATAGGTTTGAAAAACGTAGCGGAAAATAAATTTAGGGAAAATAAAATTTTAATTTTTTTTCCAAAATAAGATCTTGGTTGTAATATCTAAAGTAATAAATACTTAATCAAAATTGTATCTTTTTTATTCGATTAGGATGAACGCTTCGATCGAGTAGTCTTCTCTGCTATCCTCAAGCTCACGTCTACCGAGTGTGGGCTCGCTTCAAATAAAAAAATTCACATAAATTACCAATGGGGTAATTTCACAAATTTTATAAACTTTTGGGTCAAATTGTAAATCAGAAAAATATCTCTAGAAATTTTCTGAAATAATCTCTTCAAAGAATTTTCTCTCTACAACTTTCTTTTGAATTCAAGTGTGTGTCGAATAATGACCCAAGGCTTTCTTTATATATGGAGAGTTTAGAGAGTTCAACTATGATTAAACTTAATCACTTTAATATTAAATTAATATAATATAAATATTAAGACAATCACTTTAATATTAAATTAATAAAATACTATTAAGATAAGTGATAAATTAAAATTTAATATTAAACTATTAAAGTAATATTATTTTTGGAATAGTTAATTTGAAATCAAATTCTCTAGTGAAGTCCCAGTAGGAGTGTAGCTCTTCCACTGCTCAATCACCGAAGACCAACCGCCGTCGGCCATCGGGACACTGCCGTCGCAGTTGTTGGCACTGCCATGTGCAGTGATGCAGGTGAGACACCCTAACGACACCCCAAGCCGATTCGGTTGCTGCCGGTTCGATTCAAGACAATGGCAACCTGGTCGGTCTGCTCTAGCCACCGATTGGACTATCGGCTCAGTTTTACATACCAGGTTCGGTTCGACCAGTTTTTGGGTCTTGATCTCGATTTGGGCTCCCGTGCCCAATTTACAATCTCAGGTCCAATTTTCAAGTTCAATTACACATTAGGCCAATTGTCTGACTTGAAAATTAATTTCCAAAATATCATATTAGTTTTAATTAATTTAATTTTACTTGATCAAAACAATTTTTTCAAAAATCACTTAGATTTTCCAAATTAATTTTTCAAGAAAATTCTTTAATCAAATTCTGTAGTTGAACAATTCTTACGACCACCCAATTTAATTCCACATCAAATAAATCTACTCAATTAAATTATTTCTAAAGTCATAGAATTTTCTTCTAATTCAAATGCAGTCTGATCGAGCTTTTGTTGAGCTTGCTGATGGACCAATTGTACATATATAATTAGGCTTTAGTAATTGCAAATATGTCTAGAAGCATCGTTCTGATAATTCACAATTAATCATGGAGTCAGTCCACAAAAAGTACTATAATTAAAAACTCCTTATTATATACTCTTTACGAAAAGCAATTCATTCAACTGCTTTGTCCAATGGCCTCATCATGTGTGTGTTAGCCTCATATGATATCTTTGATTCCTTTGAGTTAAATCTGTTCACTCAATACAATCATATTTTATCTCATTGTCACTATAATGTCTTCTTAATGATTAATATGATTATTGTCAACAAATGGCTATGACAAATTGCTCATTCGAGAACAAACAACTCGTGATCATGGTTCATATTTATCAATCTACACAATGCCAATGAGAGGATACCATTAACTCTTTAATTGAGCTATGAATTCCACTGTTGCTAGTAAAACCGTGTCATACACAAGTCATGTACCCAACATACCGACTATGGGCTCAATCATCTTTAGAGCATAAGCCTCCACTTATATCAAAGCACATGAGTTGCATACGTATGGTCAGTGACTAACTCAGGATTTAGGTAAATCACACAATGAATGTCACAAGTGAATTAATTCACAAACGAATTCAGAATTAATTCATCTTGGGTCCAATCCAATGTATCATTCTACCAATGAATACATCTATGTCTCTACCCGAGGAGTCAACTGCTCTAGCCATTTCTTCAATTGGAATTATAGACAACATAATAATTCTTGTCAGTATTTGAATCAAATGCTCACTTTGATTCTTTTACGAGATTACAGACTCATTTAGATTATCTAAAGAATTACCTTTCTTTCATGTTCTTACAATGCCACTTATTTTTAATTTGAACTTAGACAATTAATATGCTAATATTTATTTGTCACAATTTCACTATGCATGCAAAATATAAAAGACAGAAATACAAAAGACATAATAGTGAAATGTGAAATTAACTTTATTTATTTATTCATCGTTCAAATAAATAGAAAACAATTCCATGTTTACTACAATATGGGCACATTTCTCAACAATCATTAGTATGAATAAATAAATTATTGATGAATATATATGTGAAATGAGATGTAGTTGTTGTTATTGAACTGACAAAAGGATAAGAAATGGAAATGGAATTCGAAATGCAATATTCAAATGTGAAATGAGTTGGAATATTGATAGAAATGTTCATTAAAATCATGGATTTAGAAATGGAGATGGAATGTACCATCATATAAATGGAGATATCAATTAATATGGGAAGTAGAATTACCATATGTTAACATCACTAAAATGTATTAAATTTAAACAATGAGTGCATGAGTTGGCACAATTGACATGTTAATTGTATAACATCATCTAATTTTTTAAATTAGGCATTTTAAATGTATTATATTATGTTTTAATGTTCAGATTATAGAAATATTACTAAGTTATACTTAGCGTACAGTTCTGATTCATTTGCGTAGGCTAGGTACTTTTCAACTCGATCGTCAACTCAGCATCCAATGGCAAATCTCGAACTCAAGTATTGGTGATGTTTTCATTTTTGTGCTGGCATGTACGTAGGATGTCTTATGGCCATATTGATCATTTTGTACTTTGTGGCATTTGAAGATTACGTATATAATACCTAAGTATGTGATGAAAAAGGTCATATTGTTAATGTCTTGCTAAAGTAATTTGGTTTATGTGATTCATGGTATAAAGATTGATAGATAATATATTAGGTGATGTAGTTGATTGGTATATAGTTGAAAGTGATGAATGGTATGCTTTGATTGATTCTTGGTTATGGAATGATGATTTGGTAAGCTTGGTGACTAAACATGAGATTGTTTGAATGATCATTTGGTGTTTGATTAGATGATAGTGAAAGGGTCATTTAAGGTTTATTGAAGAGATATATATAAGTGCTCTTTTGGTTGTTCTTAAACGACATTTTTCAAGTACACACGGCTTGGCACACGACCGTGTTTTATACACAGGCTCATGGTATAATTGTGTGGTCTATAAAAATTTAAGTGATTTTGGTGCACATGGGTATAAAGAGTAACACGATTTGCTCAGACGACCACGTTGCCTATCTCACACGGGCATGACCCTTGTACACCGTTTAGTGACACAACCGTGTGGTTCATCACACATGGGCTAAGCTTTCACACACGACCAAGAGACATGGTTGTGTGACTCCTGTATGCATATTTTTCCTTCCTTTTTAAATTTGTTTCAATTTAATCCCTATTAATTTGCTTACTTAGTTTTGACCTTTCATAAGCTCAATATTAATTCAAAATTGATTGAATCACATGCTATTTTGATTAATTATGAATTGTTGGTAATCAATTGAGATTTTAAATTATAATGTGCTTGTAGCGCCTTATTACTTGGGTTTGGCGACCGGACCGGGTAAGGGGTGTTACGCAAGTCGAGAAATCTAACATTACATGTCCACAAAATGGGAATCATAGCAACAAAAAGAATAAAAAGAGAGTAGGTTATTGTTTTTTTTAGCTCCATTCCAACTCAAGCATGTCCAAAAACACTAGGAAGTTCATGTTATCTTCACTAAGCAATAGCAGTCGTAAATAGTCACATCTTATCTCCACGGTCCAATATCATCCGAGCATTGCATCAAAGGATAATCATATGAGATAAAAATCTGTGATCAAAAAGCAGTAATCACATTGAATGTCAGAAACCGCTTGAATTAAAATGTAACATTATATAAAATAGTACTTACTTCCATTAATTCGTTGCATGGAATCAAAGATTGAATTGATCTTCACGTCTCCATTGACCTCCATAAACACCTTTCGGAGCTTTCCTAAATAATATCTCTTCTTCGAGTGGCTTGTCCTTTATTAGAACATAGTTCTGACGCTTTAGCCTATACTTAAATTATCTCCATTTCGCACTAATGGAACTGTTGAGTGCTCAGTATTTTTCAGGCCATTGAGCAAATAGAATTCTTATATGAACTACATGGTAGTGGCAAACAAAATAGTTAATAGAGACGAAATGAGGACTTCTAAATGCAAGCACACACGAGATGAGAAATGAAGCTGGTTTCCCAAGCATTGTGAAATGAAATAATTTACAACATAATGAAACAAAATGTTCATTGCAACACTTAAAAATGGCATAGAAAGATAGATATTTGAAACGAAATCCCAACAATTTCCATATGCTGATAAAAGACTTTAATTTACATAACAATCGCTATGCCAACGACATCAAATATGTTAGCAATATACTTTTGTTTCTCACCTGTAATTAAATAAAAATAATTTATATAATCGTTCAATTTTTCAACTGTAATACTCCCTAGTTTTGTAAACAAAATTTGATATTGCACAGTCAATTTTTCACTTGATTTTCTAGTTGGTTTCAATTATATCAGTCAAGTAAACAAATCTGCAATCTTATATTTACAATAAAAAAGCAAAAGAACAGACGAAAGTGCTTAACTTTTTTTTTTTCTTTTTTCTCGAGAAACAAACGGAAAATAGCAAAAACGTAGAATGGAAAAAAGAAAAAAAGATTGATAGAGTTCCATTGAGATCAGAGAATAAATACCTTCTTTTTCTCTTGTTTTCTACTTTTTGAATATTTTTTTCTAATAATAATGAAGAGTGGTGCAGAGTAATGGAGAAGATGGCAATAAGAAAAATCAAAAGAGTGCGTGCAGAATTGGATGGCAGTGATGGCTTCTTTTTAAGTTTTTAAATTCAAATGATAAAATTATTTTGTCAAATTCTATTATTAGGTCCCTATGGTATGCATAAATTGTTAATCTTTGTATTTTAATCTGGTCTTTTTAAGTTTATTTACTTTTCTAAATTTAAAATTTTAGTTCTGACCCAAATGATATATGTTAAATTTGTTAAATTAAATTTTTTTTAAAATTTATAGATAAACATATTATTACATGTGTAATGTCATTTTAACTTATTTTTTATTTCTACATAATATTGAAAAAATATTTTTAATGGATTTAATGACCGTCATTTGAGTTATAATTGAAATTTCAAATTTCAAATAAGCTTCGACTTAAAAAAAGAACTTACTTACACCGGTGTAAGTTAGTCTTGATAAAGGGAAAAAGCTGTGCAAGTATTGATAAGGGAAAAAAAATGAAATATCAACAGTGAATTTAGAAAAAAATGGGTCCAAATCTCCTGTGGGAATGATTTGGAAGATCCAAAACCCAAAATATTGGTATTTGCTAACAACAACATAATGGATGTAGTCAATCAAGATAGGTTGATCCGAAATCACATTCAAATCCAATATAGCACCTATGAGTACATAAGAAAGGTATTGAATCGATTCATCAAAAAGAATCGATCTAATCGCAACTTTGAATATGGAATTAAAAGGGATCAAATAGGAAAGAATACTCTGAATCATGGAGTTTGAATCGAGTTAGACAACAAAGAATCGATTCAAAGAAGCAAATAATTGATTTAAAACAACAATAATGAATTGATTCAAAGAAGCAAAGAATCAATTTAAAACAATAAGAATCGATTTAAAACAACAAACAATCAATTCAAAGAAGCAAAAAATAAAAGAAAATGCCTATTTATTTCACAAAAAATAATAAATTAATGTAATGTATTTACGTATTTTCCCTTAATAATACAGAACATTTCGGTGTTTAAGTTGTGCAAAACAATTTAGCGATCTACGAAGATGATGATTGATATCTCTACAATCGATAGCTTAGGAAATGTGAGAAAGCGTCTCCATAGGTAATCCAGAGAGATGTAGCCTAGTGCCTTCATTGGTTGGTTCCAAGAAGACACGATAGAAGCGTCTCCTTAAGTTAGGCCTAAGGAGATGCGCCGCAGTGATGTCTCTTCAATGCATACCTAAAGAGACGCTAAGATGTGAGTCAATTTAAGAAAACGCAACCCTAACGCGTTTCAAGTCATATGTCACCTTTGACATATTTTGTTATAGTGTAAGTAGTTAAGCATATACTCAAGTATTTATGGAGAACAGTGGACTATATGCTTGTGTATTCCGAAGGAGATCTTGCTCCTATCAGTTATACTGATCCTAGCTTCCAAACGTGTCGGGGTTCAAGAAAATCGACATCGAACTAAGTCTTTGTACTAGGCGACGGGTCCATAGTGTGAATAAGTGTCAAGTAAGGTTGAGATATGAAAAAAACTATGACATTATAATAGTGCAAAAATAAATAAACAAAAAAAAAATCACATGAGAACAAAACACATCTGTAAAATGTATCATAAGGGAAACTATAGTAATTGACGAAATAGTGGATGTAGTCAAATCGCATATGAGGACAGCCTTGTGGATTTGTTTTACCAAGATTCTAGTGGCTAGGAGTATGAGGGAACATATGGAGGGTATGGTGTGAAATATGACTCATTTACCCTACTAGAACAACTGAGAGACTCTTGGGATCTATTGCCTCTAGTTTAGTATTTTTGTCTAAATACATTTGTATTTTTCAAACAAATTGATTTAATAAAAAAATCATTAATTAGATTAATACCCTTTTTATATTGTTCTTAATGTTTTTACACGCAAACCAAAATGAAAGCAAATATCGGCTCAATGAAAGCAAATAAACAAGCAAAAATAAATAAATAATGTTTTTATGAATTTAGTATATTTTTCAATGTCATCATTTTTAGTCCTTATATTTTTTAAATTTTAAAATTTCAATCTTAATATAAATAACAACATTTGAATTTATTAACTAAAATTGAAAGACCTTTTTTGTGATTAATATGTGAAAATAACAAATTAAAAAATTATTGTTTGGTTAAAATCGAAATTTCAACAATCAAAATTTGAAATAATTGAAAATGATTAAATTAAAATAAAGAAATTAAATTCAAAACTCATACGTAATATAGGGGCTACTAACATAAATTAACCTTTGTTTTCTAGTAAATATCTAATATTAATAATTTATATACTAAATTCATAACTTACTAATATTACGTATGAGAAAAACAAAAAACGTGGGAAAACAAAATCAAGAAAACACCCATGAAAATCCCAGCTTGCTTATATGAAAAACAAGAAAAAGAAAAGGTTACTTGGGATTAAGCAGTTTCCCAAGGTGAACCCATCTGAAGAAACAACAAAAACTTCAACTATAGTTTTCCTATATAAACCCCACCCCAAAGTCAGTTTTTTCAGGTACCCATCAACGCTAAATACCATCTTTCTCAATTTCAGCATTGCGTTTCTTGCTTCTCACTTGTTATCTTTCAAGGTCTGCTTTCTTCTTTCTTCATTTTTCTGTATTGAAACTTTTACTGTGCATTTGATTGATTGAACAAAACCCCATACGGGAAATGTTAACTTTGAGCTTTTGATCGGACTGCCCTTTTTTTATTTCTTGGATCTGTCATATTATATAAAATATAGGGTGTTTGCTAAACTCTTGTTTCTATGATCGTCTTCTTGGCGACAAAGATATTTGCCAGTTCTTCACTTTAAATGAATGACTTTTCAAATTTTTAGTGATGGGGTAATGATACCAAGAGCGGTAGATTATTTTTCTTGAGCCTGTTGTCTCTCTTTTAATGATGAGTTGAGCTTTGTTAAATCTGCCTTTAACCCTAATTTAGCTCCTTATTTAGAATGAATAAAATCCCCTAGTGCCATAATCATAATGAACAGTTATTTCTTGAGCAAAAACATTGGTGTTTTGTTTGTCTATAGTGATGGCTTTCTTTTTTCCTATTTGTGCCTATTTTTTGTCCAGTTATCGAAGGTGTCCTTAGATTTGCGCTTTGCTTTGCTTATTTTGGATTTCTTTCTCTTTGTTTTCAGTTGAATACCATGGAGAAAAGGCTTTATAATGCAACTAAGAATGGCGAAAAGAATGAGTTACTTTGTTTGCTACACGAGGATGCACAGCTTCTCGACAGATTTACCAAAGGTCGTTACCCTGAAACACCTTTGCATATAGCTGTAATGCTTGGCCATTCTGAATTCACTGATGAACTTCTCATCCGAATGGCTTCCCTGCTAGCAGACATGGCATTCCATGCAGCCGTCAATACTCCTGGTGGAGTTTGGCATGACAGCGACCCAAGCCACAGGGCAGGGCATTCTGTATTTGCAGATACATATCCAAATACATATACCCAATTCCTCATGTCAAATACATTTGGTTTCATGGCATCTCTCATCATCATCCAATTGCTTATAAGCGGATTGCCAATCCAGCGTAAGTTGTTTAAGCGGGTTTTAATAGCCGTCATGTCGGTTGCCATTGCTGCCATGGGATTTGTATATGCAGTCTCTCTCGTACCTTTAACATCTGATCCTGCATACTCTTGGCTATTCATAAGGTTTTGGACCATCTTCATGATCTTACTGCTTACTGCATGGGCAGTTCAACTGATGATCAAAATTTTCAAGTTTGGTGGCTTTTTTGATGGCTTTCAATGCAACCAACACATTAATCAACAACGGTTTTATCCAAAAATGGAAAATTGACTACTTTCTCATTCTTTATTTCTTGTTTCTCTCTTAATTTCTTTCTTTTTGTTTTCTACAATTCGTTCTTGAGTTAAGATTTTTTGTCTTTTTGTGAATTCCAAATTAGAAAATGGAGAAAAGACTTTATAATGCAACTAAGAATGGCAATAAGAATGAGTTTCTTTCTTTGCTACAAGAGGATGCACAGCTTCTCAACATATTTATTAATGGTCGTTACCCTGAAACACCTTTGCATGTAGCTGTCATGCTTGGCCATTCTAAATTTGTTGATGAACTTCTCACTCGAATGCCTGAGCTGGCTAACGAACTCAATTCCCGAAGGCAATCACCCTTCACTTAGCAGCAGCCAAACGAGACCATCAAATTGTGACAAGGTTAATGCAGGTTAACCTTGATAGGTGCCTTGTTTGTGACCTTGATGGGAGGAACCCTCTTCACATTGCAGCCATGAAAGGCTACATTTATGTGTTGGTAGAGTTGTTTTATGGCAAACCCTAGGCAGCTCGATCACTGATGGCCCAATGTGACACCATTTTGCACTGGTTGCACAAGGCTTTGGAGTTACTGGTGTAATGACCCGAATTTTACAGTTATTGGAAAAGTACATTTTTGGGTCTCCGTTTCTGAAAAATAAATTCGTAAATATTTATTAAAAATATTTATGAAGTTAAGTGAGTGGTTAATTAAAGTTTAATGAAGTGAATTAGCTTAAATTAAAGAAAATTAGATAAAAGGATTAAATTGAATAAAGTGTGAAAGTTGAAATGTAGATCAATAGAAAGTAAAAGGACTAAAATGGCAAATATGTTATTTAGCATAAGTGAGGCGGCAATGAATGAAAAATCTAAGATTTTCTTAGATTAATTAATTAATTAATTTATTATTATGGTTATTTTTATTTGATTGATATTAAAATATTATATTATGAAATAAATGAAAGAAAGACATTATGGTGAAAAAAATATACAAGTGTATAAATAAAAATACATACATTTGTAATACTTGTATTTAAGTATTAATAGATATTTATTATTTATAAATGATATTTATTAATTAATTAATTATATTATAAGATATTTATATGATAAAATAAATTAAAATGTGACAAGTGTATGGTGAGGATGATAGAAAAATGTAAATTATAAGTGTGTACAAATGTAATATAAGTATTTGTTAATTATATATATAAAAGAAACAAAAGAATAAAAAGAAACAGAATGTGGGAACGAAACAGAGAAAGGAAGGAAAGAAAAGAAAGAAAGGGAGAAAAGGGAAAATTGGGATTTCAAGGTTTGGAAGTTTAATTGGTATTAGCCTTTTTTATTTAATTTTGATGTTTTGGAAGCCTTAAAACAAGGTTTTGATGAAATTAAGTTTATATTTTGAAAGTTATTAGATTTCTAGATATTGTTCATGTTGAATGAATTGAAGAATTAGGGGTTAAATTGATAGAATTTCAAGTTAGAAGTGAAATAAGGATTGATTTGTAAAGTAATTCATAAGTTTAAAATAATAGGGACTAAATTGAAAGAATTTTAAAATTATGGTTTTATGCTGAAATTAGAGAGTTGAAATTAGTTGTTTAAGCATAAATTGTTTAAGCGGGTTTTAATAGCCGTCATGTCGGTTGCCATTGTTGCCATGGGATTTGCATATGCAGTCTCTCTCGTACCTTTAACATCCGATCCTGCATACTCTTGGCTATTCATAAGGTTTTGGACCATCTTCATGATCTTATTGTTTACTACGCGAGCAGTTCGACTGATGATCAAAATTTTCAAGTTTGTGGGGAACTTAATAATGAGATTCATAAACTAGATCTCTACTGAAGCTTAATAATGTTGTGGATTTTTTCTTTTTTGTACCTTCACAGTATGTTGAGGAGGTTAAATGCATGGCAGTAGTTGCCAATTGGAGGCTCCAAAGTATTAATCACAAAGCGTAAATAATGAAATAACAGGGCATGTATATAATGTTCTCATATTCAGATTAGGGTACCCCTTTTTTTTACGCACATTTGAGCACAATAATTCATTGCAAAGGCCAAAGATGTGTATAAAGGTACATGCATATGCTATTTTCTTCAAATTTCTTGGTAGAAAAATAAGCACCCATAACAAAGTAATCATATTTTCTTCCATAAAAAGCTACATTATATACGTATGCTATTTTCTTTCATCTTTCTAGTTTTATGTTTTAATTCTACAACTTTAAAACTTTACTAGGATTCTATATTTTTTTCATACAAGGAGGGATTCAGTTAGTTTTACACGTCTTCTGAATTCCTTTATATAATTTGTGTTGAAACTATTTTTTTGAAAACGAGAATCGACTTTAAAAATGAAAAATGAAATGGGAGTCGCCACCGATCTTTATTAGGTGTGATCGGATCACCTTTGTTTTAATAAAATATTTTAATTTACTAAAACGGTATTTTTAGTCTAAGAAACTCGAGAGAATGGATTCAGGAATTGGTTACGTGCAAGGAAGGATTAGCACTCTCGTCACGCCCAAAATTGGTACCGAATTGATTAGTTAGTGTCTTGATGTTGAAAGTTAAAAATTGAGAATAAATTTAAAATACGATCCTTTTTTATTAATATCGATTTTAAAAACGCTTGAATTAGATCAAAACAATTGTTAAAGGTTTTCTCATCTCGAGATATCGAAGTATCACATCCCGTAAGTTAGGACACGATACCATGAACTCCCGAGCGCAAGTTTGTCTTTAATTTTAATTGGAATTTCGTGTATTTTAAAACTCAAAAGGATATTTGACTATTTAGAATCAACAAGAGAATCGAAACCCCGTAAGTTAGGGAACAATTCCTCGATGTTCCAAAATGCGAAACGTTGTCATTTTTGGAAATTTTTAATTTTTGAACAATAACGAGTATGATATTTAAACGGTACGATATTTAAACGACATGCATTATTTGTTTGGATTAAAATAAAACGATTTATTGGATAAATGCAACAAGGCTTGATTCATGAGGCGATGATATGAAATAAAAATATAGTAATGAGCCTAGAATAATGATACATGAACACGACATTATACGAATGAATAACAATAACACAAAAATATGAAATAAACGAATTAAAACACACACAATGGCAAATTAAAAACAAATAAAGACCAATGAATTAAATGATAATTTTTTTAAAAAAGTATAAAGCAAATTAAAATAAATAAAATGTAAACAAATTTTAGAATGATAATAAATGAGTTCAAAAAAAATAATGTGAAAAAAGAATTTTAAAATCTATGATACACAAAGCAAATTAAAAAAATGATATTTATGAATAATTTTAAAATAGATAATATGTATACATATAAAAGTGTAAAATAAATAATATGTAAAAAACCTAAAATAAATAATAATAAAATCATTTTAAATAAATAAAAAGGGTTTAAAATGGGTAATAAATGAAACGACTTAAAGTAACTAATATAAAAATAGTTTCAAATGAATAATGTGTAAAAATGAAAAAAAAACTTAAAATATATAATAAATAAACAGCTTAAAATAAGTAATATAAAAAATTTAAAATGAATAACCTATAAAATAGTTTGAATTAAATATTATACATGAAAATTTAAAATATATATAATAGTTTAAACTAAATAATTTATATAAAAATATCTAAAGTAAATAATGTGTAAATGGTTAATAAGCAATATACGAAAGTATGAAAATATAAATAAAATAAGTAAGTTTAAAATAAAATAATAAAATATGTAAAGCAATCTTAAATACATAATACATAAGCCAGTTTAAAGAATTAATAAATAAAAATAATATATAAAACTGTTAAAAATATATAAACGAAAAAAATAAAACTATAATGAGTAAAATATAAAAATAGTTTAATGGTATAAGGTTAAGGGTCGAATTAAAAAAAAATTTAATTAAGAGGCCCATCTAAAAAAACAAGGAAAAAAAAGGGAAGCAAGGCCTATAATAAGACACGCGTGAAAGAACAGGGGTTAAACATGCATTATTCCCCAACTCCGAGGATGTATGTCCGTTTTCAAAGCATCAGAGAGCCAATGGCTCAATCGAAAAACCAAAAAATTGAGCAGTTAAATCTATAAAAAAAATAAATAATAATAAAAGGGGCCAAAATAACAAGCCCAAAATTGAACGGACTACGGGCGTAAATATCCCATTTAAAAGAAACACGCGGATCCCCCTGAAGCGGATCGGGTCGCGCGATTCCCCTCTAAACGACACCGTTTTGAGGCGTAGGGGGATTTTGCAAAACGGTGGCATTTTGCTGGGCTATTTGGGCCAATTTTTTTTTTTTAAAAATGCTCATTTCTTTCCCTTAAAAAAAAAAACAGAGAGAGCAACCCCCCTTCTCCCTATTTTCTCTGTTAAGATTTCAAAAACTCACTTTTGCGCTATCACCATGCTTGCCGATCGAGAGAAGAGAGTTTCTCCCTTCCCCCTTTTGGGTTCGATTTCGGTGATGGAGAAAGGGTCTCCGGCAACACGACCACGGGGGATTCGGGTAAGTCTTCTCCTCCTCTTTCCTTTTTTATTCTTTTATATAAAAATATATTCGAAATAGAAATATAAAAAAATCAAAAAAAGAAGAAAGAAAAAACAGAAGAGAAAATTAAAAATCAACCTTTTTTTTGTTTTTGCTTTTGACTGCTTAATATTTGTGTGTGTAAAAAAATAACAAAGGGAAGATTTTGGCTTTTAAAGTCGTTTACAAGACGAATCAATCCTATTTTTTTGTCGTTCTCTTTCTTGTCCTTGTTGTATTTACTTCTTCTGTAGGTGTTAAAAGCGTGGGTGAGCGGTGGTTGGCCGCGAGGTGGCTGAGCATGCGCGGGGAGGCCAATGGTGGGAGCGGCAGCTGCAATAGGGACTAGCCCTAGGGTTGCTGCTGTTTTCTTTGTAATGGGCTAGGGTTAGAATTGGGCTTGGGTAGTTTGGGTTTTAATTAGGTTTAAATTTGGGTCTGAAATGGGTTTTAAATTGTTGGGCCACACATATGTTGTAAATGGACTTAGAAAATTAGATTTTTTAGTTTGCTTATTTGGGATTTATTTGTCTGGGCCAAAATTGGCTATTACAGCTGCCCCTCTCTGCTAATTGTCGTGTAACGAGAATGAAGCAAAGACCTTAAAAGAGCCAATTTTGCCTAGTCTTGTCGAATCTTGACTTCTTTGGTGCTTCTACTTTTCGAGTAGCCTCATTCCATCCCATTGCATCTTCAGGGGTATAGGAATTAGTGCCTCGATTTGCTCTAATGTAATTTCAGGGAGAAGAGATTTGTAGCTTCGATCTACTCCGCTGGAACTTCAAAGAGATATGACTTGGTAAATTCAACCTGCTCCACTGCATCTTCAGGGAGATGAGGTTTGCGACTTCAATCTGCTCTATTGCAATTTCAGGGAAATGAGATTCGCCATGGTTACTTGTTCTGACCTATTGCAACTTTAGAGGTATAGGATTTATAGCTTTAATCTGCTCTACTGTAACTTCAGAGAGATAAGATTTGCTATCTTCAATCTGCTCCACTGCAACTTCAGGGGGATAACACTCTGTAATCTGTAGCTTTGATCTACTCTACTGTAACTTTAGAGAGATAAGATTTGGTGCTTGTAGCTTCAATCTGTTCCACTGCAACTTCAGGGAAATGAGATTTGCTATCTTCAGTCTACTCCACTACAACTTTAGGGAGATAAGACTTGTACTTCAACCTGCCCCACTGCAACTTCAGGGGGATAAAGTTTGCTATCTTCGATCTATTCCATTGCAACTTCAGGGAGATAAGATCCGTAACTCCAATCTACTTCACTGCAACTTCAGGGAGATAAGATTTGTACTTCAACCTGCCCCACTGCAACTTCAGGGAACCTGCCCCACTGCAACTTCAGGGGGACAAAACTTGGCTTTAATCTGCTCCACTGCAACTTCAGGGAGATAAGATTTGCCATGGTAATTTCAATCCGTCCCACTACATCTTCAGGGGTGTAGGATTTTGAGTTCTCTGGTTTGTTACACCATTCTTTTGAGAACATGACCTGTTGAATCTATTTCATGGGCCTATTTATGCCAAATGATTAGGATGTCATGATCAGAATGAATCAAATGCTTCTAGCTAGATGTGTATGAATGATGTTTGCATGAATACAAAAATATCATTTTTTAATGCTTAATTTGATATTACCCGTTGTTCATCGAGGTTTTATCATTGACGAATTACTCTGTCCTTTTCTTCGACTGGTATTTTTGACAGAAAACTCGAAGAATAATCATAATTTGGGCTATTTTCCCCAATGTTTCCAGCCCTTGAATTTGCGTAATTCAAACTAATTAGTCCCATTTTAGGTCCTTGTATCATTTAGAAGCATTTCAGAGTAATATGTAGAAGTCATTTTTGAATGTCATTAGTCCATTAATCATTATTTCAATGAAAAATGCTTGAAAAAGATTGTCACAATGGATAAGATGTAATTTTATTGAGAGCCAAGCTCGAAATGAATAAAGTAATCAAGATAGCAGATTTTGCTAAGATACAAAATGAATAAAATGAAAATAGGTGCCCCAGATATCGTAGCATGAGCTTGTCTGCACAAAACTTATTGAGGACCCTTTGAACTTGATAGGCATTTAGAAGACCAAGAGTACTTTGTTGATGCCCCAAGACGTAGCATCCCTTCTTCTTGTTAATTCAGAGAAGATAAGACTACCTCATGCCCCATCTTCAATCAAAATTTGAATTGCCAATTCCTGGGTTTTCAACTCAAAACCCCTTTGGTCTCAAAGCGCCCTTTTGCGGGTTTTCGCCTTGGGCTCTCCTTTTTTTTAAGGTAAAGTACCTCTTAACCGAATCTGAATTCACGGGATTAGGCAGGCTTTTGCCATCCATCTCGGTGAAAATCAGAACTCCTCTAGAGAAAGCCTTTTTCACTACATAAGGTCTCTCCCAATTTGGCATCCAATTTCCTCTAAAGTCTTTTTGTATGGGGAGGATTTTTTTCAAAACAAGGTCTCATTCATGGAATTCTCTAGGGTGAACCTTCTTATTATAAGTCCACATCATTTTCTTTTGGTATATTTGACCATAACGAATAGCTTTTAGTCTCTATTCTTCAATTAAGTTCAGTTAATCGTATCGAGACTGGATCCATTATATTTCATCTAACTTTAGTTCTGATAGCACTCGTAGAGAGGGAATCTCAACCTCAATAGGCAGAACTGCCTCCATCCCGTAAACCAAAGAGAAAAGTGTTGTCATGGTAGAGGTTCTGACTGACGTTTAGTAGGCATAGAGAGCAAGTGGTAATTTCTCATACCAATCTTTATAAGTCTCAGTTATTTTCCCCACACAATCTTCTTGATGTTCTTATTTGCCACTTCCACTGTACCATTCATCTTTGGGCAATATGGTGACGAGTTATGGTGTTTGATCTTGAATTAGCTACAGACCTCTGCTATCATGCTGTTGTTTAAGTTCAGTGCATTATCCGATATGATCCTCTCAGGCATCCCATATCGACATATGATTTCTTTCTTTAAGAACTTACTGACTGCTGACTTTGTGACGTTAGCATAAGAGGTGGCCTCTACCCATTTGGTGAAGTAATTTATGACCACAAACCACAAAGATAAATCGATGTCCATTAGATGCTTTCGCCGAGATTGACCCTATGACATCCATGCCCCACATGGAGAAAGGCCATGGAGAAGTCATGACATGAAGAGGTGAAGGAGGTACATGAATCTTATCTCCATAAATTTGACATTTATGGCACTTTTTGGCATAGTTGATGCAATCCCCTTCCATAGTGGACCAATAATATCCGAATCTCATGATTTGTCTGGCCATTGTGAAACCATTAGCGTGTGTTCCACATACACCCTCATGGACCTCTTCCAAGATTTACTTAGCCTCGACCGCGTTTACACATCTTAAGAGCACCTGATTTTTCCTTCTTTTATATAGGATCTTCCACTGGCCAACCTTCTCAATGTCCTCTAATCATTCTCAGTCGTTTGGTCTAGGTATTCACAATTCCTCACATATCGCAATATATCCTGATACCAAGGATGATCATCTTTTTCTTCTTCTTTGTCGATGTTGCAGCAATGAGTCGGAGCCTCATAAATACTTATTTGAATAGGCTTCACATCCTCTTGCTTGTTCCCTTTGATCATAGAAGCTAAGGTTGTCAAGGCATCAGCCATCTGGTTTTCATCTCGTGGGAGGTAGCAGAAAGTGATATTGTCAAACTCCTCAATTAACTCAAGAACCAGCCTTTAGTAATTGATCAACTTAGGGTCTCTTGTCTCCCATTCATCTTTAAGCTGATAGATCACTAATGCAGAATCTCCGTATACCTCTATGACCTTGATCTTGCGTTCTATGGCTGCACAGATGCCTATGATGCATGCCTTGTATTCCACCATGTTGTTTGTGCAGTCAAAATCCAATTTACTAGTTAAGGGATAATGATCTCTGTTTAGGGATACCAAAATTGCCCTGATTCCGTTACCCACAGCATTTGAAGCTCCGTCAGAATTCAGTTTCCAAGGATGGCCTTCTTGAGAGTCTTCTTCAGTGGTTGTAACATACATTAGAACCTCATTCAGGAAATCAAAGCTTAGCGACTCATAATCTTCTAGAGCTTTACTGGCCAAAAAATATGCTATTGCACTCCCCTTTACAGCCTTTTGGTTCACGTAGACTATGTCAAGCTCAGAAAGCAAACTTTGCCAACGAGCCATTCTTTTGTTCAAAGTATTTGACTCTATCATGTACTTCAGAGGGTTTAGTTTTGAGATGAGCCAAGTCGTGTGGTACAACATGTACTGTCTCAGTCTTTAGGTTGTCCAAATCAAAGCACAACACAACTTCTCGATCGATGAATATCTTATCTCACATTCAGTGAATTTCTTGCTGAGATAGTATATCGCTTTTTCTTTTCTTCCTAACTCGTAATGTTGGCCTAGCACGCATCCCATGGAGTTTTCGAATACTTCCAAATACAGTGTCAGTGGTTTATCCCGGCAAGGTGGCATCAGTACCGGGGCATTAGACAGGTAATACTTGACCTTATCGAAAGTTTTCTGGCACTCCTCATCCCATACTCCTAGGTTGTGTTTCCTAAGGAGACGGAATATCGGGTCATATTTCTCCGTTAGTAGTGAAATAAACCGAACGATGTAATTTGGTCTTCTTAAGAAACCCCGAACTTTTTTTGAGTGCGTGGCAGAGGTAACTCTTGTATGGCCTTGACTTTATCTGGGTCAATCTCAATCCTCTTTTCACTGACTATGAATCCCAACAGTTTTTCTGACCTGACCCCGAAGGTACATTTTGCAGGATTGAGCTTTAGCTGGAACTTCCTTAACCTTAAGAATAGTTTCCTCAAGACTTGCACATGCTCCTTTTTTATTCTGGATTTTGCAATCATATCATCGACGTAAACTTCGATCTCCTTGTGCATCATATCATGGAACAGAGTTACCATGGCTCTCTAATATGTTACTCCTGCGTTTTTCAGTCCGAATGGCATCACCTTATAACAAAACATTTCTCACATGGTTACGAATATGATATTTTCTATGTCTTCAGGATGTATATTTATCTGGTTGTATCCTGAGAAACCATCGATGAAGGAGAAAATTGAGTAACCTGCTGTGTTATCCACTAATGTATCAATGTGAGGCAACGAGAAGTTATCTTTTGGGCTGGCTTTGTTCAAATCTTGATAGTCCACGCACATTCGTACCTTCCCATCTTTCTTAGAATCTGGGACTATATTGGCTACCCATTCTGAGTACTTAACCACTTGTAAGAAACCGGCGTCGAATTGTTTCTTTACCTTCTCCTTTATCTTTAACAAAACATCAGGTCTCATCCTTCGGAGTTTCTGTTGAACTGGCTTGCACTCTTCCTTTATGGGGAGTCAGTGTACCACGATATCAGTATTCAACTCGGGCATATTTTGATATGACCATGCGAAGATATCCTTGAATTCTTGTAATAACTCAATAAGGTCTCGTTTTGTTTCTGCGATGATACAAGCTCTAATCCTCACCTTTTTTACCTCTCCTAAGCTCACAATTTTTACTGACTCTTTATGAGGTAGGATTTGTTTCTCATCTTGTTCTACCATCCTCAACAAATCAGGAGATAGGTTACAGTTTCAGTCATCTCCAAAATCCTGAGAATCCTCCATGCACATATCTTGCTCAAAAAGAGACTCTGAGTCAATAGCAACATTACTCATATCATTGATATCTGGATACCTATTATAGGGATGAAGAAAAGTCCAAAGAACAAAAGAATCTAAGAATATTTATTTGTGTGGTATGATTATGAATGAAGTAGAAAGAATAAAAGAATATTTGCTCAAGATGATAAACAAAAATGTATTTTTTATTGAAATAACGATATTTGGACTTATGCATATTTCATAAAAGGATTCTTATTGCCCCTAGGCTTAGAACAATAAGCTTGTTTTGAACATTACTCTGAGTTAATTCTAAAAGTTACAGGGATCTCCTCCGCGGTCCAATTGTTAAGAGCGAATTCCAGATAAATTTCTTTCTTCGGTTCTTTCTTCAGATATGACGTTAATGCTCAAACTTCTTAACATTTCTTCTACCATTTTCTTTCTCGTCATCTTCTGTTCGGGGTAGATAGTTCCTCCCGACACAAATGTTTTGGATAAATGAGGAAAAGTTATTAGTTCCTATTTGACCTTCTCACTGCGCAGTTTTTCTCCAGCTCTTTCTTCTTTTGCTTCGCATCTGCTTAAATCCTAAGCCAAAGCAATCTCGTTTTTCCTTTAGCACCAGTATCTCGATCCTTCCTTGGTGGCATCTTCCAAGTCCTCTCCCTCGCAAGGCTCCTTTCCCGACTGTCAATTGTAGGCCCATCTTTGTAGTTTTGGATATTTTAGGCGTTGGGATCTTGTTCTCTTCGAAAATGAGTGCAACATTGACAAATTCTAGCGATCGAAAGGAACATTCTATCGTCTCATCGCCCGTACCTATATACGGTACGTCACTGGTAACGGATGGAATGATGTCTTCCTCCGCGTTTATCATTACCAGTCTACCCTCAGTTACCAACTTTAACTTTTAGTGTAGTGACGACGGCACTGCTCCCACAGAGTGAATCCACGGCCTCCCCAACAAGCAGTTGTACGAAGGTTTAATGTCCATCACCAAGAAATCCACCTCATATGTGTTTGGGCCAATCAAGAGAGGTATCTCGATTCTTTCCATCACTTTTCTTTCAGTACCGTTGAATGCTCTCACTATGTTTTGACATGTCTTCATGTGAGAGCTATCCACCGGCAACCTATTTAGCGTGGATAACGGTAGGACATTTAACGTTGATCCATTATCGATTGTACCTCCGGCAATGTATATCCCTTGCAGCGAGTGGTGATGTGCAGGGCCTTTATAGATCCCATACCTCCCGGTGATATTTCATCATCATTAAAGAAAATAAAATTATCGGCATTGATGTTATTGACCAGACGATCGAGCTTGTTGACAGAGATATCATCCGCAACATATGTTTCATTTAACACTTTTGTTAATGCACTGCGGTGTGTCTCTGAGCTCAAGAGCAAGGCTAGTACCGATATACGAGCTGGCTGTTTGTGTAACTATTCCACAACACTGTACTTGCTGTGCTTCAGGAATTTTAAGAATTCCTTAGCCTCATTTTCAGTCACAGGCTCATTGACAGGTGATTCAGGTCTGATTGTCTTCTCTCTTTTTTGTTCAACAACCACGGATTTTCCTTTACCTAGTTCTACCTTTGTGTTTGGGGTATAACGCCTTTCACTGCGTGTATAGAAACCTTCGTCTTGACCTTCCTCTGAAGTGCTAGCCAGGTTCTCTTCTCCCGAGATCGTTACATTGTAGTTGTAATTCTAAGAAACCCTTTTGCTATCCTTGTAGGGAAAGGATACAGGTTTCTGGATTATGACTCTTGGCGCCATTTGTATTTTTGTTTCGTTGTTTCTTGGTCGTGAAATGATTACCACAGGGTGATTAACTTTTCGGACTCTTTCTGTTGATCCTTCCTCTGAGGCGTAAACCTCTCCTTCTTCTGATCCTTTGATTTCTTCGTAAAATTCTATCTTTTTATTGTTCATCAGTCCTTGCACTATGGATCTGAACTTACTGCACTCTTAGATGTTATGACCCTCATCGGCATGAAACTCGTAGTATTTCCTTGCCCCTTTGGGCTTCTCCTCTGAATATCTTGTGGTTAAACCTCCATTGACCATTTGTTTCCAAACCCAACTCAGTGGGGGGTTTTTACCTCTGATAAATCCATCTTGGTTCTCTTCCCTCCATTTTTAGTTATCGCGTTTGTCTGAGTGACTGAGTAATAGATTTCCTGTCATATTAGGTCCTGTGGGATCATCAAACTTTATAATGCCTATCTTTATGAACCTTTCAACTATTTTTTTTGAAAATAGTGCAGTTCTCAATCGTGTGTCCCGAGATTCTCGCATGGTATTCGCATTGAGCGTTTGCGTCATACCACTTAAGGAATGGAGGTTGCATGGGTTTTAGGTAAAATAGGGATACCACATGCGCATTGAACAAATTTTGGTACAACTCCCTATATCTCATTAGGATTGGCGTGAACTGGACTCTTTCTGTGTTAGGCCTTGGGTTGAAATCTTGTCTTGCGGAGCCTTGGTAGCTAGTAGTCACTGCCCTCGGCTGGCTCACAATGATTGGCTTGATTTCTTAATACTTTCCCTCGCTTCAATCTTCCCGCATCTTATTATGTTTTCTATCATCTCTCCAGACATTACTATGTCTTGTCATCCTTCGACAGAACATCGTAATGTGAGCTTCAAGGCAGCTAATTCCATTATACTTTTCAAAATCCGAAGTCTTAGACTTTGGTGGGAGCACCAGATCTGGGATCAAGCTTATGTCCTTAGCGTCGATCTAGTAACGGTAATCAGCAGTCTCTATTGCTTTGAATTTCTTCTCTAGCCACTTGCATCGGTCCTCAAGTTACTTTAGCAGATTTACTCCTGCCTTTTCCATTTCCGCCATGTTATCAAGGTCGGGACAACGGGATTGGATGGATTATCCCTCGGATTAGAGCCTGAGCCTGTTGAAAAGTTCATTGGTGCCGACGCACCGGCCTGGTATTGCTGGGACCTGATAGTAACGGGTACCCCTCGTGGGTGCACCTCTGGTTGTGGTTGAATATTGGTCGGGGTGAAGCCTGGAGGATAGACAGGATCTTCATTATCGTTCCCTGCAGTGCCCTTACTTTTTTCACGTTCTTTGGCCGGCAACTACGCCAACTAACTTATCATATTATTCTGGGATTCTTACATTTGTTCCCTCACGTCTTGTTGGATTTTAGCTAACTGCTCCTGCATCTGCGTTTGTAATTGCTCTTGCATATCCCTTTGCATTTTTTCTAATCTTTCTAATATCTGATCTATTGTTTTGGTCTTGCGACAGGTATTGTAGCGGTATTCGATTGGTTGATTCTTGTTAGTTTCCAAATTAACTGAAATAATTTTGTTTAATTAGGGTCTTTTGTGAAATTTAATGCAAATGATGAGATGTAATGCAAATGAAGGAATGAATACAAAAGGAGGCGTTGATTCTGATTTAATTTCATTATAACAACTTTACTAGAAGAAAAATTTCTTTACATAGAGCAGATAATTACATATATGACTTTGTCCTAATACCTAAAGCCTTAACCTTTCTAAGAAGCCAAGATAAGTTTCAGCCTCGATCTAATTTTGACTTGTACTTTAAGCTTAATACATCAGCCTGAACTGTCAAGGTTTGCAAATGATCAGCTGCCTCTCGAACCTGAGCCACAGCTTCGCCCATTACATAATCTCTATCTTTGATCTAATCTTGAGAGCAGTGAAGCTGTTCTTTACAATGTTCATTATTTGCCTCAAGGAGTTCCACTCAAATTTTGCTATCTAGGAATGCAGTCTCGAGTTCCTCTATTTTCCATTTCAACTCCTCGATCTTGCTTAGACTGGCCTTCAACTCAATTACGGAGTTAGGCTACGATACTGATGTAGTGATTTTTCCAATTCGACCACTCGAGCTCGTAACCTCTCTCTTTCGCTTTGGCCTTCTAGCAAATTCTTTTTTAGGGCGTCCTCTCGCACTCGGGCATCTTGAAACTTCTTCTCCCAATGATCGGCTTTAGTCTTTTCTTCTTTAATTTCTTGACGCCACTGTTCCGATGTTTTACCTAAATCGGTAATTTTTATCTATATACGCAGCTTCTTGTAATCGATTTTCAGACTATCCAAATCTTCCTCGGCCTTGTTTTTTCCTTTCCTCAATTTCTCGGCCTCTATCTTATGGATATCGATGTCTAATCCCAACTTCATCTTCTTTTATTCTAATCGCTCTATCTTTTTTCCTAATTCCGAGCTCTTTTTCTCAAAGTCTTGCTTGATGATCTCTAACTCGGATGGGATGACTCGTAAATGCTCTTCTATCGGCTAAGTGTTCCCTTGATTTGGCACAGGGATGTTGTCGTTGGCTCTCTTACCCCACCACCATTCATACTCGGGGGTTGTCATCGGACCCATAGTGAGTCTTTTCATTCTTCGGGTTTGGTTTCAAGCATTTGATATCTCATGAACCCTTTTTTTATAATTGCCATCTTTATAAGAGAACTCACATTGAGCCAACCCTTGTGTGGCCGGTATAAACTGCCTTGACTGATATTGCCTTAACACAAGTAGTGGAGCGTATCCAACGGCTCCCCATATTCCAAGTAGAGAGATCTAGTCAAAATCACCACACCGATATAAGATCTCATCGGGGATCAACCATGTAGCCCTCCATTCAACATCTTCGACTTGCAAATTCTGGAGAATAGTTATCCATTTCTCTTCTGAGATGTCGTCTCGCCTCGGTGTAGCAACTAATTCTCTTAATGGGGAATAGTCCTTGGAGAAAACCCGATAAGAGACCTTTTCTACCTTCCAAAAGTGGCTATGGAACCAAGCCAATAGAAGCTGTACACAACCAATGAATCTTCCTTCGCCCGCTCTACGACATGCGTTTAAGGATCTGAAAGTTTCTGCTAGGATTGTGGGGACGGGTGTGGCCCCATTATCAAGTCGATCAAATAAGTCTGAGACGACTTTATCTACATGTCCTAATGCCTTAGGAAAGATGATCAAATCGTAGATGCTCAAGGCAAAAATGTCAACCCTCTTTTTCATATCCGGGTGTGCTAGGATCAAGTCCCTCAAATTTCTCTAAGGGATACACTTACTATCCCCTTTCTACTTAATTCGGCTTGCAACCCACTGTTCACTTATCCCCGTGATACTCATCAATTTCTTCAAAAAGGTCGGGACGTTAACAGGTCTTGAATAGGCCCTGTCGGCCTGAATCTTTGGGCAATGAAGTAAAGCCATGTACTTCTCCACAGTAGGTACCAAATTGACTCTTCCATAGGCGGGATTCCAAAACTGCGCAAGGGCTCGAAACAAGTACTTGTCCACGTTTACATCGAGTAGATAAGGTAAGTCACCGTAATTGCAGTAAAAGAGTTGCTTGACCTCGTCATTCCAACTATTCCATATCTCTTTTAATTCTTGCAGGTCATTCTGAGTCACACTGATGCGAGTGAAATCCCATAATTTCGATTCATATCCCTCGGTCAAACTGTCACCTTTCTCTTGTTGTGTCCTCTTGGACCATACTCAGACGGCCGTATTATCCTCCACTCTATCAAGAAATCCCTTTTCCATGCTAAGCTTTTCTATCTAGTAATCGAACATGAATCAACATGTTTTTATGATGAGATGCCATGCAATAAGAGCAAAACACAGCAAGTCAGTATTATGTACAAAAAATAGAACTCAAAGCAACCAGGAAATAATCAAGCACCTATTCGGGTAGTTACTAGGGTTTGGTGTGGTTCTACCTAGGGTAGGCTCTTAAGGCTCATTACATGTGGTTCGGTTCTAAAGTAAAGGTACCTGAACTGGCAGATTCCTCGATCCTCACCCATTATAGGCTCATACGGACCGAGTTCAGTTTAAGGGAATACATTTCCCTACGGCTATACGGAGATGAAAATCTCACGAAGACGTAGGTACAAATGTATCCCGAAAGAGATCCACTATCCTTTATGGAGGCGAAGACCTCACGAAGGAATAGTTTCTCACTCCCACTTAAAAGGGTAAAATTGACCAATAATGCAATATGATGTGCAAAAGTATACTTAAAAGACTCGAATCAAAAGCCAATCATATAAAATGACGAAAACCACAAAGATGAAATGTAATGAAATGATCGTAAGTTTAAAACGAAATTTCAAATTTCGACAAAGGATAAAAATTAATCAATTTATGGCTTGACTCTCAACGTCCCCAGCGGAGTCTCCAAGCTATCGGAACCATTTTTTTGAAAACAGGAATTGACTTTAAAAATAAAAATTAAAACGGGAGTCGCCACTGATCTTTATTAGGTGTGGTCGGATCACCTTTGTTTTAATAAAATATTTTAATTTACTAAAACGGTGTTTTTGGTCTACGAAACTCGAGAAAACAAGTTTGGGAATCGGTTACGTGCGAGGAAGGATTAGCACCCTCGTCACGCCCAAAATTGGTACCGAATTGATTAGGTAGTGTCTTGATGTTGAAAGTCGAAAATTGGGAATAAATTTAAAATAGATCCTTTTTTAGTCATGTCGATTTTAAAAACGCTTAAATTAGATCAAAATAATTGTTAAAGATTTCCTCGTCTCGAGATATCGGAGTATCACATCCTGTAGGTTAGGACACGATACCATGAATTCCCGAGCGCAAGTTTGTTTTTAATTTTAATTGGAATTCCGTGTATTTTAAAACTCAAAAGGATATTTGGATATTTAGAGTCAACGAGAGAATCGAAACCCCGTAATTTAGGGCACAAGTCCTCGATGTTCCAAAACGCGAAACATTGCCTTATTTTGAGATTTTTTTATTTTTGAACAATAACGAGTACAATATTTAAACGACGTGCATTATTGGTTTGGATTAAAATAAAACGATTTATTGGATAAATGCAACGAGGCTTGATTCATGAAGCGATGATATAAAATAAAAATATAGTAATGAGCCTAGAATAATGATACATGAACACGGCATTATACGAATGAATAAAAATAATACAAAAATATGAATTAAACGAATTAAAATACACACAATGGCAATAATCATACAACATTTAAATAATAACATCGATAAATAAAGACCAATGAATTAAATGATAATTTTTTAAAAAAGTATAAAGCAAATTAAAATAAATAAAATGTAAACAAATTTTAGAATGATAATAAATGAGTTCAAAAAAAATAATGTGAAAAAAGAATTTTAAAATCTATAATACACAAAGCAAATTAAAAAAATGATACATATGGATAATTTTAAAATAGATAATATGTATATATATAAAAATGTAAAATAAATAATATGTAAAAAACCTAAAATAAATAATAATAAAATCATTTTAAATAAATAAAATGGGTTTAAAATGGGTAATAAATGAAACGACTTAAAATAACTAATAGAAAAATAGTTTCGAATGAATAATGTGTAAAAAGAAAAAAAAACTTAAAATGTATAGTAAATAAACAGCTTAAAATAAGTAATATAAAAAATTTAAAATGAATAACCTATAAAATAGTTTGAATTAAATATTATACATGAAAATTTAAAATATATATAATAGTTTAAACTAAATAATTTATATAAAAATATCTAAAGCAAATAATGTGTAAATGGTTAATAAACAATATACGAAAGTATGAAAATATAAATAAAATAAGTAAGTTTAAAAAAAAATAAAAAAAATATGTAAAGCAATCTTAAATACATAATACATAAGCTAGTTTAAAGAATTAATAAATAAAAATCTAAAATTAAATAACATATAAAACTGTTAACAATAATAAACGAAAAAAAATAAAAATATAATGAGTAAAATATAAAAACAGTTTAATGTTATAAGGTTAAGGGTCGAATTAAAAAAAAGATTTTAATTAAGGGGCCCATCTAAAGAAACAAGGAGAAAGAAAGGAAGCAAGGCCTAAAATAAGACACGCGTGAAAGAACAGGGGTTAAACATGCAATTACTCCCCAACTCCAAGGATGTTTGTCCGTTTTCAAAGCATCAGAGAGCCAAGGACTCAATTGAAAAACCAAAAAATTGAGCAGTTAAATCTATAAAAAAATAATAATAATAAAAGGGGCCAAAATAACAAGCCCAAAATCGAAGGGACTACGGGCGTAAATATCCCATTTAAAGGAAACACGCGGATCCCCTTAGAGCGGGTCCAGTCGGGTCGCGCGGTTTCTCCCTTAAACGACGCCGTTTTGAGGCGTGGGGGGATTTTGCAAAACGGTGGCGTTTTGCTGGGCTATTTAAGCCAATTTTTTTTTAAAATGCTCATTTCTTTCCTTTTTTTAAAAAAAAAAGAGAGAGCAACCCCCCTTCTCCCTATTTTCTCTATTAAGATTTTCAAAAACCCACTTTTGCGCCGTCACCATGCTTGCTGATCGAGAGAAGAGAGTTTCTCCCCTCCCCCTTTTGGGTTCGATTTCGGTGATGGAGAGAGGGTCTTCAGTGACACGACCACGGGGGATTCGGGTAAGTCTTCTCCTCCTCTTTCCTTTTTTATTCTTTTATTTAAAAATAGATTCGAAATAGAAATATAAAAAAAACAATAAATCGAAAAAAGAAGAAAGAAAAAACAGAAGAGAAAATTAAAAATCAACCTTTTCTTTGTTTTTGCTTTTGATTGATTAATATCTGTGTGTGTAAAAAAATAACAAAGGGAAGATTTCGGCTTTTAAAGCCGTTTACAAGACAAATCGATCCTAGTTTTTTGTCGTTTTCTTTCTTGTTCTTGTTGCATTTACTTCTTCTGCAGGTGTCAGAGGAGTGGGTGAGCGGTGGTTGGCGCGCGAGGTGGCTGAGCATGGGCAGGGAGGCCAATGGTGGGAGCGGCGACCGCAATAGGGACTAGCCCTAGGGTTGCTGCTGTTTTCTTTGTAATGGGCTAGGGTTAGAATTGAGCTTGGGTAGTTTGGGTTTTAATTAGGTTTAAATTTGGGTCTGAAATGGGTTTTATACATAACAGGGTATGTATTAGAGGTGTGCATGGGCCGGGTCGATCGGGTTCGGGCCGGGCCTAGATAAAATTTTAGACCCATTCTCTAGGCCCGGGCCCTACCCGAACCAAAATATGGGCCTAAAAATTTGTCCAAGCCTGGCCTGAAATAAAATTGTTAAGCTCGAGCCCGGCCCATATTAATTTTTTTTAACTTATTTCATTAAATAAAAATTTTAAAATATAATAAATCATCAAATACATTTAAAATAAATATTAAAATAAGAAACAAATAAAAAAATGATATTAAAACAATTCTTAAAACAATACACAAATTAAAAATATAATAAAAAGTGATTATTTTAAAATTAAAAATAAAATGTAAATATGATTAAAAATAAAAATATATATATTTAGTATATAATTCGAGCCGGGCTGGTCGGGCTCGGGCCAAAAAATTTTACCTGAGCCCGACCCATATTCTAAACGGGCCTCTTTTTTTGCCCAAACACATATATCGGGTCTATATTTTTAGCCGAACCCTCCCATTTTTCGGTGGGCCTTCCCGGCCCGGCCCATGCACACCTCTAGTATGTATTGGCAATGGTGATGGAAGTTGACGTTTTCATAATAGCATTTCGTTATAATATTCAATATTTTATTTTAACTATCTATAATAATTTTTTACTTATAATATCAATTTTTATAGTTATAAAGTATGTTATTTATTAAATTAATTTTTATAATAGTATATGGTCCAAAATTTTAAGTAAAATTATAGATATTATTTCAACAATTCTATTAAGTATAATTTATTAAATAAAAATGATCTTAATTATAATATTATTTCAACAAAATGATTAAATTTCACATGAAAAAAATCTATTAATCATATTCTATTAAATGAAAATAATCTTCAATAAGTGTAATTAAATATATCAATTCAAAAAACTATTAAGTTTACTAATTAAATATTTTACTATGAATTTGAAATATCATAAACTTATTTCCTAATTAAATTGGTAATTAAATATTAAAATAACATAAAGAAAAGAATGAAATGGTGTCAGCTTCCATAGTTGTCTTCTTCCACCGATTTTGAAGCAAAAGAAAACCATTTATGAAGGTGAACTTTCAGCCAAAATAAAAATCTCATGCATGGTATGTTTTCGAGTCACGTTTTTAATTATTTTTATGTTTTTGAGTTCGTATTACCTTAATCTAGTTAACTCGGGAGTCAAATTGTAGAATTGTTTATAGATTATGCCATGGATGAGTTTGGTATGTTTTTAAACTTTTATGGTAGATTGTTAAGCTTTGTTGTTAAATAGACATTTTTTTTGTTAAATAGACATATTTTGTTAAGTATTTTTTTGATAATTTTAAGGTTTAGGGACTTATTTATGAAAATGGTAAAATTCAAGGAAAATATTATGAATTGATCATAAATATGGCCTATTATAAGACTAGGTAAAAATCGACTAGCATGAATTTTAATTAAAAATGGTTATATTGCAAGTTTCGGATTTAAGGACTAAATTGCATAAAAGGTAAACTTTGAGGGTAATTTTGTAAATTTGCATTGTTAAGGGTTATAAGCTACATTAATTATTTTAAGCTATTTAGATGGTGTAATTGAATGAAAATTATTATTTAGATTATGAAACGCTACAGTTGGATTTAACTTGAGGAAAAACTAAAGTTTCGGATTAGTTGTCAACTCCGTTTTAGCAACAGTTTTAATTGAGGTAAGTTCGTAAAAGGATTGAAATCATTATTTTCTATTTTGGATGATTGTAAACAAATATTTATGTTACGTTTAAATTAAATTGATAAAGGTGTGATAAATTATTGTTATGGATCAATTAGATAAATTAACCAAATTAAAGGATACGTAAACAATTAGTAATGTGATTGGTGAAATTGTATTTGGTGATCAGGAATTATAGATTATCTCTTTAAATGTTTACTTGATTAAGGCAAGTTCATAGTCTTTTGATATGTAAATGTAAGTTTCTTGAGCTTATAATATGGTTTCTAGTTATTTGTATAAATGCATATGAAATTCATAAGTTGTTTATATAATATTGGATAATGAAATCAAGTTCATATGAAACTAAATAATAGACGGTGACAATCCTTGTGATTTCACATTTTTTACATGAGTATATGGAATTTATATTATGTGTATGGAAACAATGAAGTGCCTCTGGTTGATAAATATGTATAAAGGTAACAAATTTTCTTATAATGCCTGGTTGAACGTAGTAATCACTAGGATACACTTGGCATGCCAACAGGGTTGGTATGCGCTCTTATACAGGATTTGCACTTTAGTGCCTCTATTTGCACTTCGATGCCTCTGTATACACTTCGCTGTCTCTGTTCGCACTACAGTGCCTCTGTTTGCACTTCGGTGCCTCTATTACGCATTTATGATGCTTCTGGTGTGGTGTAGTTACCTGAGTATCCAAGTCAAGTTACTAATTCATCGGGCTATGAAATAATTGAATCACAATCTATTTATATGGTTATATACTATGGTATATTTATAGTATTGGTAAGTGAAAGATATTGTAATGAGTTTCTTAGTTACAAGTATAGATTGTTACTTTGAGTAAATGTGATTTATGGTATGGAAAAGTCTTTTGAAATGGAGGTTGTGTTGATGTATTTGGATTGAAAAGGTAACACTTGAATTATGTGGACGAATGATTTATATAAAGAAATTCTTTTCATGATATGAACAGGTAATTAAAGCTTTATAGAGTATATGACTATATAGAATGATCTATGATTTAAAGTAAGGATATGAAACAAGGATATGAAACATATGATAAGTATAGTTAAAAGAAAACGAAGGTATATGGTAGTCATATGATACATGAATGGTGAAATTGAAATGCTTGATATGTTATATGCCTTGATTGGGTTAGATTTATATATGTATTGCTTCACCTAATAACCTTGTAAGGTATGATGTATAAGAAAAGGGAAATTTGGTCTATGACTAAATGGAATTACTCATGGTTGATTAATTTAATACAATTGGTAAGTTTAACTCCCTTTATACGAGCTTACAAATAATTAGTTGCTTATATAGTTGTTTTCTTTGTTTCATAGATCATTAGAAAGCTCGAACGGTTGGACATTTCGTCAGAGCACGATCACACTATGCATCAATCTACTTTGGTAGATTTTGAATATATTGATATGGTTTTAAGTGGAATGTATAAGGTTGTATGTCTATTTGGTATGTATTTGATTGTGCCAAACATTGGTGTGCCTTAATGCTTTTGTTGATGGTTTATATATGAAGTGTATTTATGAGATGTTAATGGTTGTGCATGACCTTTTGAAATTAGGAAAGAAATGGTTGGTTGATATGTTTTTGGATGTGGATATTTCGTATATTTGATGTTAAATAATTGAACTTATGATGTTAAATTAATCTATGTTAAATGTTTGAAATATGGTGCCTTTAAATGGCATAATGGTTAGAACATATAGGATGGTTAAATTGGTATGTTTTGTATGTGTTTAAGTTCTGTTTTGGTTATATAAACGTGTATAAGAAATGTGTGTTTTGGTATGCAAGTAGAGGTTTTGAAATGACTTGTTTTAGGGGTTAAATTTGGAGCACACAGCCAGGGACGTGGGCTGTCACACGGTATGCCACACACAGTCACCTCACACGACCATGTGTCATCTATATTTTTAAGTGTAGGTTTCACATGGTCTACGATACGGCTGTGTGTTTCAAAACAGTTTGCCACACGATTTAGCACATAGCCTACGACACAACCTCTATTTCAAATATACACACAGGCGGACACACGGGCGGACACATGGGCTAGGACACAGTCGTGTTTCTCTACATTGAATGTCCACATGGTTTGAGTCATGTCACATGGCTTTGCCACAAGGCCATGTGACCTCTGCTTTCCCAATTTTTTAGGTTTTTTTTTTAAAATTTTTTTGATTTATTCAAAATGATCCCCTATCGTTTTTAAATTGGTTTTAGGACCTCGAAAGCTTGATTTAAGGCCCAAATGTATATATTTTCTATAATTGGAATGAGTTATTTGAAATTTATACTTAATTTGAATTATTGTTCTGTTTGAAGTTTAAGGTTATGTTTTGTACAGTAACACTCCGTAACCTTAATCCAATGATAAAGATGGGTTAGGGGTGTTACATAACCAATCATCCAATTTCATTATAAGTTTGATTTTCGTTCTATTGATCTCAATATCATCAATTCATCAATCAAGATATCATTTCATACATAGCATAGTATGATTCGTCTCAGTTCCAAACCAATTTCATATTTTCACCAAGTTCTACTATTTTTAATTTTATTCAATTTAATCATTTATCTTAATAATCAATCCAATAACACCAATATGATTCGACCAGCCATAATAAACTATTCAACTCATTAAATATCTGAAGTCGCAATCCCTTATATTCAATTTATCAATCAATTTAACATTTCTTTACATTTTAGTTCAAATCTCACCTTTTGTATCAAGTTGCAAACAATTCAAATTACTATCAAATATACAAAAATTCATAATTTAAATATGTAAAAATTTAGATACAATCATACCATATGAACTTACCTGACAAAATCAGCAATTGAGCTAGAGCTTTAAGGATTATTCAACAATTTTGTCTTTTCTTCGATTATTTTCAATTTGGTCTAATTTCTGATCTGTACAATTATTCAATTCAATTTATCAATTCCAAACATTTTATGACATCTTATTATAAGTATGAATCAGTTCAATTTTTATTTTTGAATGCCCCTAAAGTTTTTTTATTTTATTCAATTTAGTCCCTAAAATCAAATTTGCTATAACTTTCAAATTTGAGCTTCGATTTCAAAGTAGATCTCAATTACATCCTTATATACCCTCTATTATCTATAGCTACAGCAACATCACATCAATTTCACCATTTATACACTTTAGTCCTTATGTTCAAAAACTAGCAATTAACTTTACAAACTAGCCATTTTCACTTATAAGCTCAAAATCCAACAATTTAATACCAATTTATTCAAGAATTCATCAATATAAATTTTTAAAAACTTTAATATTTTTTCAAATTAGTATATGGGCTAAATAAATCAAACTCCCATAATCTCAAAAACATAAAGATTACAATAAAAGTACTTGAAATCTTACCGATTTAAGGTACCGTAAGTTGAAATACATAAAACCCTTTCTTTCTTTCTTAGTTTCGGGTGGAGAAAGAAAATAAAAGATCAACCATAGCTTTTGTTTCTTTAAGTTGTCTTTTATACATTAATTAGTTTATTAATTAATTAAATTTAGCTTAATTAACCTTAATAATCAACTATAAACATAATTAACTAAGTTGGTGCATGCTAGTTGTGATACACCACCGTTTGGTTATATATTAGTGGTCTAATTGCTTGATTGGTCATTTGGTTAACTAAAAATCTATGGTGATTTACTTTTATAATTTTTACAATTTAGTCCTTATACCTTAATTAACTATCAATTTGACAAAATTAAGGAACCAAACTTTAATTAACCTTTATACTGACCTCTTAAATATTAAATAATAGCATTTATGGGCTCAAGCATTGGAAATGAGATACCAAAACCACCGTTTCTATACCACTGAAAAATGATCTGTCACAAAAATTATTAATTTTCCTGAAGTTTAAATATATTTTAAAAAAATTCAGTGTTTCCATTAAAGAAATTAATTTTACTCTTTTTGAAAAGTTGATGGTCAAATTTGACTCTTTTTAAAACATTGAGGGCCAAATTGGAAAAGGCATAATGATAAATTTAACCCCTAATGTTTACTCATTTTTTCATTCTAGCCCTTATTTGTTTTTTGGGTCATTCTGGCCCTTAGCCTTTAAAATTTATGAAAAAATGAAAAAAATCTGATTGAACTATTAAAATTTTAATGGCATTGGCGTGACATTATATCTATATATATATATATATATATATATATATATTATTGCTAATATGGATAATTTTTAAAAAAATTTATGAACTTTTTAAAATTTTTTAAAATTTTTATTTATTTTTGAATTTTTATGAATTATATATGAACTGTCATGCTAGTGGTAACATCAATTTCATTAAAATTTTAATAGGTTAGTCAACTTTTCGATCTAAAAGCAAATAATTTGACTAAAATTTGAAGATTGAGGATCAAAATTGTTCCAAAAAACTAAGGGTCTAAATGAAAATATTAGGAGCTTTATCATTATTGCATTAAAAAAAATGTAAACATTGAATGTACGTAAAATTTAAAATTACGCCTAAAAGAAAAGACTCATCTTTATATGTATAAATTATATTTTAATTTGTAACGTAATTTATGCAAAATACGAATCTATATAAAGTATGATAATTACCATTATTATTATTTTCATTAACATATGTCTTAACTAAGAGTGTTATTTAGAAATCTAAATGAAAAAGATTTATTATAGTATACAATGTTTTAAAATTTTCGTAACCAGTGTTTAAGATTTTTTTTTAATTATTTATGTATTATTTGGTTTTAAAATTTATGAAAACTATTTTCATTTTTCATGGATGTATTGTATGTAATAATTAAAATCTATTCATTCAAAAAATATTTAAATTATTTTGTATTAATTTTTTAAATTTAAAAGAATTTATGAATAATATAAGTAAAACTGGAAATTAAATATTTGCAAAATAACATATTTAAAAATTAATAAGTGAAAAGTATTAACTCAAAAACAGGAAAAATAATATATTTAAACATTAATTAAAGTAATTCAAAAAATATCATGTCAAATTAATTATTATAAAAAATAGGATTTTTATTTGAATAAATATAGTTTAAAGGATTTTTTTTTTTTAAAACTATGTAATGATATGAAGTGTCGATCAACTTCCACATATTTGGCTTTGCCATACTGGACATGATTATTTGCAATTGCTATGGTTGCCTTGTTATCACATATAGGTTTTGACAGAGATATACCAAGTGTTAATAAAATCTGGTTGTTAATAAAATCGGATTGTTTTCCTTACTGCTAGGCAAATAGTTGATGCACATCAAAGTTTTAGTAGTTGAAAATTATGGATTTATTTTGTTTAAATTTTTTCTCTAGTTGTTAGTGCTTATTTTTAGTTTTTCAGTTATGTAAAAGTCTACCTATATAAATAGGCTCTTGGATTATGAATCAATGTACTCATCATCTTAGTTTTCCCTTTCCTTATTATCTTCATCTTGATGTTATCTCTTTTAGCAAGTTAACAGTGGTGTCAGAGCCAGGTTAAAAGAAGAGTGTTTTCGGTGAGAGGAAAAAGTTCTTATGGCTTCTGAAAATTTTGTGCAGCAAGCTATACCATATTTTGATGCTCACTATGATCATTGGAGCATTTTGATGGAGAATTTCTTGCGGTCTAAGGAATATTAGCAGGTCATTGAGCACGGTGTAGCAGCAACAACAGATGGAGAAAGGCTTACAGAAGCACAGCAAAAGGACCTAGAAGGGTTGAAGCTGAAAGATTTGAAAGCAAAGAATGACTTATTTCAAGCTATTGATCGTTCGATTTTGGAAACCATTCTTTGCAAAGAAACTTCCAATGATATTTGAGACTCCATGAAGACAAAATATCAAGGTTCTTCCAGAGTGAAGCGTGCACAACTTCAGGCCTTACAGAGGGACTTTGAGGTTCTTTAGATGAAGGACGGTAAGTCTATTACAGACTATTGTGCACGAACCATGGGAATCGCAAATAATATGTGATTTCATGGTGAGAAGATGAATGACACAACCATTGTTGAGAAGATAATGCGGTCTTTATCACCAAAGTATGATTATGTTGTCTGTTCGATTGAAAAATCTAAGGATATTGATGCACTCACTCTTGATGAACTTTAAAGCTCCTTGTTGGTCCATGAGCAGAAGATGAACAGAACTTCTACCTCAATAAAGCAGGCTTTGAAAGCTTCAACTCATTCTTTTAGAGGAAGAGGTAGAAGTCGAGGAAGGGGAAGAAGTTGAGGAGACAGTTGGAATAAAAATGGTGGCAGGCTTGCTAGACCAAATGATAAAGGCAAACAATGGGATCAACAATTTGAAAAATCAAAAGTAGAATGTTTTGGATGTCATATTTTTGGTCATTATCATTCTAAATGTCGTACTAATCTGTCTAATAATAAGAAAAAAAGGGAGAAAAGTCAAATTTTACAGAAAAAGAAGAAGTTGAAACCTTGTTGATGGCAGTTCATAACAAGTAAGAGGAGCCGCAAAACTCATGTTTATGGTATATGGATGCTGGCTGTAGAACCACATGTGCGGTAATAAGTCTTCTTTCTCTTATTTAAATGAAGACTTTCGCATTACTATGTCTTTTGGAGATAAATCTATTATCGATGTAGTGGGAAACGGTGATATTAGTATAAGAACCAAGAACGGTTTTGTAGAGACAATTTCCAACGTTTTCTTTCTACCTTCTTTAAAAAGTAACTTGTTAAGTGTTGGTCAATTGCAAGAAAAAGGATATGTGATTATTGTAACACCTCCAACCCGTATCCGTTGTCGAAACAGGGTTACGAGGCATTACCGGAGTCAAATACTTTTCATATTCTGAAATTTATCGTAATGTCCCTTAGATGGGTCATCGAGTCCCAAAACATGCATTAGAATCGATTCGGGACTAAATCAAAATCATATGAATTTTTTTGCAAAATCCAAAAATTTTACTCATTTCCAAGGGTCACACGCCTGTGTGGAGGGTGACACGCCCATATGGCATGGCCATGTGGCTTACATTCTCGTGTCTCCAGGGCGTGTAACTCTTTGACTTGCAACCTATGACAAATTGAAGATACACGGCCTTGGCACACGCCCTTGTTGCTAAGTTGTGTGGTTAATTTAATTTTCAAAAATAGGTGTAAGATTCACACGGCTATATCGCACACCTATGTCCTCAAGCCGTGTGCATCACACGATCGAGGCACACGCCCGTGTCCAGCCCGTGTAAAAAAATCGAGCATTATGTTTCTCAAATTTTTATATATAGGGGACACACGGCCTGACCACACGCCCCTGTTATCATCCCGTGTGTCACACACGGCCTAGACACACGCCCGTGTGTCTGTCTGTATGGACGAAAATAGGTATTTTAAGGCCACTTTTCTCACCCTGATTCAACCAATACTTGCACCAAACCATACCAATACCAACCAAGCAATTTAAGAATAGTTTTTAACCATTTTAAACATTCATCATGATGGATTTATGCATAGCCATATTTAACTTATCAATATTCCAAAACCAAGTCTATACTAGCCATACCAATACCTAGTTTTACATTCATCCATTTCAACATTAAGATTAGTATTTTTAGCCTATACATGCCATTGTCTCAAAACAAAACACCTTTATATACCAAAATGAGTTGGATGATAGTGTGATGTGGCTCCGACCTATCTCTGACCTTCCAAGTTTCGAAGCACTATAAAACAGGGAAAAGAGTTAGGGTAAGCACTTAGTGCTTAGTAAGTTCATGTAACAAGAAATAAACTTACCACATACATCCATTAATTAATCAAACATACATGAATCCAAGCAATGGAACATTAACCTATCATACACAACCTCAACACTTGAGTTAGTCAAGTAAATTCATGTAATGTTCATATATAGATGAGCTCATCATTCCATATTTTCCATACATTTTCCATTTCCATGTCACATGTATCATTCATGCCAAGGTCAATCATGTTCCATTTCCAATTTTATTCCGTTGAATTTCTCAGAATTTCGATGGATACCCAGTAGTACACTTATAGTGTACAATTTTATAACCCGTCAATTCATATTTACCCTTATCAGAAAGCACGCTCTCGAGCCTCATTTAATACAGTGGGATTACCAGTCCAGGCTAAATCCCCTGTAACATATGCTCAAAGAGTTTTGTCAGGATTACCAGTCTAGGCTAAATCCTTTCAGTGACAAATACTCTATAGAGTTTAGTTTGGATTACCCGTCCGGGCTAAATCCATTCCACAACATATTCATCGGGAGGGTTTTTATCAGGATTACCCATCCGGGCTAAATCCTTTTCACTACTCAAATCACTTTCATTTCATTGATCCATCGAATTCCTTTTATTCAATCGAGACTTATTTCCCTTTTTTATCAAATGTTATTCACCATTTCATCACTTTCCATACATTGAACATTCAATTGAGATTCATAACACATAAACATGCATTTCAAGCATTTTAAGAATCAATTTTAATTTACACGAACTTACCTCGATTGCTTATTCGTTTATAAATCTACTAATCTGAGACTTTTTCTTTGCCTCGATCTAACCTCGTATTTGGGTGTCCGGATCTATATAAATAAATTTAATCATAAATTTCATTTATTTTATATTCCAATACATTCAATTTATGCTCTAGGAAAAATTACAATTTTACCCTTAAACTTTTTATTAATTTCAATTTCGTCCCTAGGCTCAGAAAATGAAATTCATGCAATTTACTCTACTATCCAAGCCTAGCCAAATTCTATATACAACATGTACAACACTTATTTTTCCCAAAAATCATAATTTTTTTCATGAATTTCACAAGTTTATAATTTAGTCCATTTTTCATAATTTCATCCAAAATCACTTTGTAAAAGTTGTTTATCTACTAAGAAACTTTCATTTTCTACCATAAATTTTCAATTTCCAGCATTTTCATCCATGGCACAAATTTTATACTTTGACATCTTTTCAAATTAATCCCCAAATTAGAAAGAACAAGTTGTCCCAATCTCAAAAATATGAAAATTACTAAAAACGAGACATGAGAACTTACCAATTTATGCCAAGAAAGTCTCATTTCTCTCTCCTAGGGTTTCCATGTATTTGGGGAAGAAGATGATATGAATTAAGATGATATTTTGATGATAATTTAATTATCATCTTTTAATTTCTTTAAATTTTAATTTAGTCCTTGCCCTTTTAAATTTTTCCATGGATGATTCAACAAAGATATTTTCCATCTTTTGATTGATGGTCTAATTACCATATAAGGACCTCTATTATTTAATTTCATAGCTATTTAATCCTTTTAGCTTCTAGCACTCAACTTCTACATTTTATGCAATTAGGTCTTTTTTTCTATTTAATCACTAAATCGGTAAAAGTTTCCTATCGTTCCTTCCTATCAGAATATAAATCATACCATATTATAAAAATAAAAATTTTATTTTTAGCTCAGATTTGTGGTTACGAAACCATTGTTTCGATTTCACTGAAAATTGGGCCATTACAATTATGATATCAAACGGTGTTTGTGAAATTTATGATCTTTCCAGAGGTGATATTGCAGTGGCTCCTATAAGTACCGACAGGTTGTTTCCATTGGTGATTCATTATGTCAACCTTGCTTGATAGTTAAACTGAAGGGTGACGTATGGCTTTGGCATTTTTGCTATAGTCATATTAATTTTGGGGGTTTGAAGACTCTTAGACAGAAAAAGATGGTCAGCGGTCTTCTTCAAATTGTAATTCCATCCCATGTGCATGAAGATTGTGTTGTTAGCAAACAACATCGTGAACAATTTCCTAAAGGAAAGTCTTAGAGAGCAAAACGTGTGCTGGAATTGGTTCATTTAGATATTTGTGGGCCAATAAAAGCATCATCTAATGGAGGTAAAAATTATTTCCTTACTTTCATTGATGATTATTCCCAAAAAACGTAAGTTTACTTCTTGCAGGAGAAATCAGAAGCATTTAATACATTTACTAGTTTCAAAGCACTTGCTGAGAATAAAACCGAGAAAACCATTCAAGCTCTTCGCACTGACCGTGGTGGAGAATATTACTCCAAGGAATTTGAAGCATTTTATAAAAGTCATGGCATTCGAAAAGAGCTTACCACTGCATATACCCTTAGCAAAATGGCGCATCAGAGAGGAAAAATAGAACCATACTGAATATGCTTGTAATGACCCGAATTTTATCGATACTGAAAAAAGTCTAATTTCGGGTCTCTGTTTATGAAAAATGGATTCGTAAATATTTATTAAAAATAGTTACGAAGTAAAATGAGTGGTTAATTAGAGTTTAATTAAGTGAATTTAACTTAATTAAGAGTGATTAGGAAAAAGGATTAAGTTGAATGAAGTGTAAAAGTTTAATTACAGAATTAAAGAAGATAAGGGGGACTAAATAGGGAATTAAGCCTATTCTAAAGAATGAGGCGGCAAAACATAAATATCTTTGATTTTTATGTTGTTTAAATTATAAATATATTATTAATATTATTATTTTATTATATTACAAATTAAATTAATTATATTATTATATTTTGAAATAAATTAAGAGAAAGACAAATGTAATAAATGGATACAAATGTTAAATAAATATTGGTTATTTAGTAGATTTTTATTGTTATTATATTATATATATAAAACAAATGGAATAAAAAAAAAGAAAAAGATAGAAAAGAAACAGAATGAAACGAAACAGAGAGCAGGGGAGAAAAAGAAAGAAAGAAAAGAAAGAAAGGGAGAAAAGGGAAATTTAAAGGTTTGAAGCTTTAAGCTTTAATAGGTAAGTCAATCAAGCCCTTTTTACTTAATCTTGATGTCTTAGAAGTTTCAGAACAAAGTTTTGATGAAATTAAGTTGATATTTTGAAAGTTATTAGATTTCTAAATATTATCCATGATAAATAAAATGATGAATTAAGGGCTAAATTGCTAGAAATTCAAGTTAGAAATGATATAAGGATTGAATTGTAAAGTGATTCATAAGTTTTATGCTTTAAGGACTAAATTGAAAGAATTTCAAAATTATGGTTTTATGATAAAAAATAGATATTTATGTCTAATTTTGGTTAAAAATTGAGTAGAAGTAAAGTATGAATTAAGATGCAAAAGTAAGTGAATTAAAGTATGAATTAAGATGGAAAAGTAAGTGAATTTAGTTAGGATTAAATTGAAATTAAAAGTAGAAAATCAACATTTTGCACTAAGACTATTTTGGATAGCAGCAGTAGTCTAAGTTTGAAAAATCACCAAAAATTTTATAAATTGAATTAGAGGATTAATAAAATATTAAATTAAAGCTTATTGAATCTAGTCTCTTATAAAAGAAACGGTATAAGCAATTGAATTGTAAATTATGAGATATAATGAATTTTGTGAGACAAGGTCAGAATGAATTCGGGTTCCCCTATTCTGAATTTGGAAAATCACCAAAAATTGGAGAAAAATAATTAGAGGCCTAAATTTATATGTTTAGAATTTCTAATGAGTCTATTTTTAGGAGAAATCAACAAGAATATTATCCGAGTTTTTTACTATGAGATAATTAATTTTTAGTGAAGAAGGGTTGAAACTATTAGACAAAAGAACAGGGATAACTTTAAAGAATAAACTGTACTTATTGGCTAAACCAAAAATTCTGAAAATTTTATAGTAATAAGATATATGAGTCTAGTTTCAAAGAAAATTAGCAGATCTTAATTTGGAGTTTTATAGCTCCAGATATAAATAATTTAGTGCTATGACACAGATGGATAGCTTGAATATCCATAAAAGTAAATAATAAAAATTATAGATAATGTTACTTACAAGTGTGTTATATACATTAAGGATGTGAAATGGAGAGGAGGAGGAGGAAAATATATATGAATATTCAGTTAGCATGGCTAATTTGTAAGTTTTAAGCACATGGACTAAATTGAATAAAAGTAAAACTATAGGGGGCAATTTTGTAAAAATATAAAAAATGACTAAATTGAAGGGAATGAATTGAAATTGTTTATTATCTAAATTAATAAATTGAATGAAATTATCAATTTAAGATTGGGTGAAAATTGGGAAAATGGTAAATTACCAATATACCCCTAAATCTTGGTATTTCTGCAATTTAGTCAGGTAAGTTCGTATATCCTGAATAAGTATGTAAATATGACAATTTAAGTATTGTATCGTATTCTACATGAAACATGAAAATGAATACTAAATAATATAAATTAATTGAAATTATTCTAAAAATCTCGGTAATGCCTCGTATCCTATCCCGGTCTCAGGTACGGGTATGGGGTATTACATTTAATGGTATCAGAGCTATGGTTTAGTCGGTTCTCGGACCAAACGTAGTATATGTGAAGTCTAAAAACAATGTCATTAAAATATGTGATAGTGTGATATCTCTCGACTCTAATGAAATTTGTTTTACTTATAGAAAGAGATTGTCGAGACCATTTTTAAATCGATGTTTTGAAAAATGAGAATCGACTTTAAAAATGAAAACGGGAGTCGCCACCAATCTTTTAGGTGTGATTGGGCCACCTTTAAAACGTTTTGTTTTAAAATCATCGGTTTTGGTCTACGAAATCAAAAGAACGAGTTCGGGAGTCGGTTACGCACGAGGAAAGGGTTAGCACCCTCGTAACGCCCAAAAATTGGTACCAAATTGATTATCAAATGTCTTTAAGGTCGGAAATTCCTAATTTTAAAATGCAATCATCTTTTAAAATATCTTTGATTTTGAAAATTGGAGCTCACTCGTATCAAAATATTGAGTTAGTCCTTTGAAAATCCCTATCTCAAAACAACAAAATGCCACACCCAAAGAAGTTAGGACATGTTGCTTTGAAATTCCAAGATAGTTGCTTATATTTTGAAAACCTTTAAAAACGTAGAAGGGTACTTGATTATTCAAACTCAACGAGAAAAGTCACAACCCAATAAGTTAGGGCACTACTTTCTCGAAATTTCCAAACATCAGGCATTGCCTTCATTGTTTTTTTTTTAAAAACTTTGGACCCCTTTTTTTTAAAAAAAAATGATGTGTAAGGAATTATATTACATTATAAATTATACATAGTAACATTTTATTGAAATAGGTAAATAATACATGCATTTAAAAAAATGAATACTATGATATAAGATCGTGCATTAGATATATACATATAAAATAATACATATAAAGCAAATATTAACAATATGCGTACAAAGATATATATATATATAACATGTATGAAGAATGAATAAACAGGCAAACATACAAAGTAATATAATATTAATGTACATGTTCATGAAATGTAATATCAAATAATAGATAAAACAACATTTTACACATAGTGTATACAAAATAAAATAAAAATGAAATGAATTATTATTAACAAAATATACATGCAACATAAGTAAAGACCCTAAAGCAAAATAATTTTAAAATAGTATTTACTATATAATATATAAATATAATAACAAGATATTTATAATAATTATATGTAAAATATATTAGGTTTTTTTTAAAATATATATATAAATAGAATTGTGTAAAATAATATAAAGATATCATTTAAAACAAAATAATACATAATAAATAATTAATAGTTTGATATATAATATGAGTAAAAAAGTGACGAAAATATTTAGATATCATATAATAGAATATATTTTAAATTTATAGGAAATAAGAAATATGATAGATATAATATAAAATAATAAAAGTAATAATATATATAAATAATTAATAAATATATATAATATTTGTGAAAATATAATAATAATATAAAAAATGATATGAAATAATATTTTTGAAAAAATAATGTATAATAAATAAGAGTAATATATATATTAAAAATAATGCTTATAAAATAATCTTATAACATATGATATAAAAAATAAAACAAATAACAATATATATAAAAAATATATAAATAGAATAATAAAAATAAATATAGGACTAAATTTAAAGTTTAGCAAAATGTCAGGGCGAATTTCAAAGAAACAAAACTGGATTAAGGCCCTATTTAAAATGCGAGTAAAATTAGAGGGATTCAGTGGGCAAATTGCCCTATTCCCAAAACGGCCACGTTTCCCAGAATATAATTTAACAACAGTTAGGATCAAATTAAAACTAAAATAAAATAACAGGGCCAAATCATAAATAAAATAAAATTTAATTGTGAATACAAAAGGGGTAGAAGGACTAATTGGGAAATTAACCCAATTTTAAAAAATGCGCGGATCCTCCCCGGGTAATCGGGTCAACGCGCGGATCCTGGGGGTCACAGAACCTCGCCGTTTCGCTCAAGCTATATAAGCTAACTTCTCAGCTTAAAATTCATTTGAAACTCCGATTTTAAAAAAAAAAACTAAAGATTTCTCTCTGAAAGAGAGAGAGAAGAAGGGAACTCCAGCTCTGGCCTCCGTTGGCCACGCTTCAGTCACGCGCGCACGCGCCACCTTAAGGACCACCGTACACAGTGGCTGGGATTTGAAAAACCCTTCCTTTCACTCGTCGTTCGTCAGGTAACCTCTTTCCTTTTCTTTTTTGAAGTATTTTTGTGTACATATACATATAAACATTCATACACTTCAATACTGACAGTAGAGAAATGGAAGGCAAAAAATATAAAAACAAGAATCACCTTTGAAACTGTTTGTATTTGTTTTTCTCTTTATTTTTGTCCCCCAATTAGAGGGTTACAAAGGGCTTTTTATAACCATTGATTTGTTACATAAGGAAAGAAATCTCCGATTTCTTTCTATTTTTTGTCTACTGTATCTTTGGCCATTATCTGCTGAGTTTCCTTTTTCATTTTGCAGGTACCCCGATGATCTCGACGTTAATGGTGGCACCAAAGCCAGAGGGGAGGCCTGAGATTGCGGTGGTCTTTGGGCGGTCCACGAAAGGGACGGGACGCATTGATGGCGCGTCGGTGTGCATTGATGGCCTCGATCCGGGAGTTGCACCGACGCCTCCCGGGCTTCCAAAAGCATGCAGGCGGCGTGAGGAAAGAGAGCTAGGTTGAAAACCCTAGCTGATAATTTTGGGTTTTTGGGCCTCTGTTATTTGGGTCTAAGGTGTAAACGGGCTAGGGATAGTTTAAGGTTGCTGAGTAATAACCGGGTTAATGGGTCTGAAATATTTGATTTTGGGCCCACCGTTTGGGCTTTGTAACATGAACTTGGACTGTTAAATAAACAATTGTTTATTTATTTATCTAGTTTTCAGCCCGGTCAAATTTGGGCTATTACAGCTGCCCCTCTTTGCTCATTGTTGTGTAACAGGAATCGAGCAAAGACTCATAAAAAGACCAAATTTGACCGGTCCTATCAAATCAAAGTCTTCAATCTTCTTGACTGTCATGTCGATATCTTCGACCTGCTCTCCACTGAACACAGGGATGCCAAATCTGTTTCTTCGATTTGCTCTCTGATAATACAGAGATGCCAAATTATCTTAGATTTGCTTCATCGAAGCACATGAAAGTCATATCAGCTATGTCTTCGATTTGCTCCTTGTAAGCACAAGGATGCCAAATCATCTTGGATCTTACTTCAGTCTAATCGTCTGAAGACCGGATCTACCATGTATCTGCTCCCTATTGAATATGGAGATGCCAAACTTCAACTTGTCCTCTGACAATACAGAGACGACAAATCATCTTAGATTTGCTTTATCGTAAACACGTGAAAGCCAAATCAGCTATATCTTCGATCTGCTCCCCGCCAAATACAGAGAGATAAGATCTGTCATATTGGATCTGCTTCAGCGTAAACATCTGAAGGTGAGATCTGCTATGTGTTTGCCTTCCATCAAAGTGGAAATGCGAGACTTCGATTTGTTCTCTGACAATACAGAGATGACAAATCATCTTAGATTTGCTTCATCGTAAACACGTGAAAGCCAAATCAGTTATATCTTCCATCTACTCCCCGCCAAATATAGAAAGATAAGATCTGTCATCTTGGATCTGCTTCAGCGTAAACATCTGAAGGTGAGATCTGCTATGTGTCTGCCTTCCATCAAAGTGCAAATGCCAGACTTCGATTTGTTCTCTGACAATACATAAACGACAAATCATCTTAGATTTGCTTCATCGTAAACACGTGAAAGCCAAATCAGCTATATCTTCGACCTGCTCCCCGCTAAATACAAAGAGATAAGATCTGTCACCTTGGATCTACCCCAATAAAGGTCAGATCTGCTATGCTGCGGCTTATTACCCTACTATTTTGGGTTTTAAAGCGCTACTGTCTCGATAACTCAGAAATGATTATGCTTGATGACTTAGGATGCTATGCTCGAAGTGAGTCGAATGTTCCTAATTAAACATGTTATGATGCAAAATGTTGTGATCATGACCCCTATCTTAGATGTCATCACTCATTCCTTTATTTGTCTTTTCTTTTCTCCAAGTATTATTCTTGCTCAGCCTGCAAGCCTTTCTCCAATGCTATGATCCACTGAGGATGTTTGTAAGGACTGAATTATTGGCTTTGTCTATTTCCTTTTGGACTAGAAGAAAAGAATTCCTCGAGTTCTTTCATCCCTTACTTACATGAATTTCTCGAACAATCGTCCTGTTTTAGTTTCTTGCATTATCTAGAAATTCCAAAGTAATGTGCAAAACTTCGTTTGTGAATATGTTTTAGTTCATCTATTATTATTTTAATGCAACATACTTTAAGAATATCGAAAGATGAATAAATCTTTAAGAATAATTGGATTTGAATGAACCGTTAGCAATACAAAGGAAATAAGTCTGATAGCATATCTTTAAGAAGAAATAGAATCTAAAGATAGCAAACAGGATAAAAGTTAGATGCTCTAAATATCGCCGCTTGAGCGTCTATACATTAGTTCCATGAAACATTTCTTGAGTTCGACATGTGTTTAAAAGATCCAAAGTACTTTGTTGATGCCCCAATGTACATCCTGCTTTACTCTCTGCTGAGTTAGATATAGCCAAATTGTTGTATGCCCTTCAAAATTTGCGCTGACCTTTCGAGTTTTCAACTCAAAACCCCTTTGGTCACAAGGCGCCCTTTGCGGGTTTTCACCTTGGCCTCTCTATTTTTTTTTTTGAACAATTCAAGGTGCCCTTTGCCGGGTTTTCACCTTGGATTCTTTTCTCCTTTAGACAAAGTACTTTTTGACTGAGTTCGAGTTCACTGGATTGGGTAGGCTCTTTCCATCCATTTCTGTCAAAATCAATGCACCGTCAGAAAAAGCCTTTTTCACGACATATGGCCCCTCCCAATTTGGCATCCATTTTCCTCTAAAGTCCCTCTGGATGGGAAGGATTTTCTTTAACACAAGGTCTCCCTCATGGAATTCCCTTGGGTGAACCTTTTTATCATAAGCTCGCATCATACGCTTCTGGTACATCTGACCATGTCGGATAGCTTTCAGCCTCCTTTCCTCAATCAAATTTAGCTGGTCATATCGGGACTGAACCCATTCAGCTTCATCTAACCTTATCTCTGTTAAAATTCGGAGAGAAGGTATTTCTACTTCAATAGGTAATACTGCTTCCATCCCGTAGACTAACGAGAACGGAGTTGCCCTAGTAGAAGTTCTGACAGATGTTCGATAGGCCAAAAGTGTAAACGGTAGTTTTTCATGCCAATCCCTATAAGTTTCGGTCATCTTTCTCACTATTTTCTTAATGTTCTTATTGGCAGCCTCCACTGCCCCATTCATCTTTGGGCGATAGGGTGAAGAGTTGTGATGCTTGATTTTGAACTGGTCGCAAACCTCCGTTATCGTTTTGTTGTTCATATTCAATGCATTGTCGGATATGATCCTCTCAGGCATCCCATACCGACAAATGATTTCCTTCTTCAAAAATCGACTTACAGCTAACTTAGTAACATTTCCGTAAGAAGCAGCCTCTACCCATTTTGTAAAATAGTCAATCACTACGAAGATAAACCGATGTCCATTCGAAGCTTTCGGCGATATTGGTCCTATGACATCCATGCCTCACATGGACAATGGCCACGGAGACGTCATGACATGTAAAGGTGAGGGTGGTACATGAATTTTGTCTCCATAAATCTGACACTTATGGCATTTTTTGGCATAGTTAATGCAGTCTCCTTCCATAGTGGCCCAGTAATAGCCACTCATAATTTGTCTTGCCATCGTGAACCCATTTGCATGCGTACCACACACACCTTCATGAACTTCTTCTAGGATTAGCTTGGCTTCCACAGCATCGACACATCTCAAAAGTACTTGGTCTTTCCTTCTTTTGTATAGAACCTCCCCATCCAAAACGTAGTCACAAGCTAACCTTCTCAAAGTTCGTTTGTCATTTTCAGTTGCTTGCTCGGGATATTTACGATCCCTTACATATCGTAATATATCTTGATACCAAGGATTATCATCTTTTTCCTCCTCCTCAATATTGCAACAATGAGCTGGGGCCTCATAGACACTCATTTAGATCGGTCTTATCTCTTCCTCTTTGTTTGCCTTAATCATTGAAGCCAAGGTTGCTAAGGCATCTGCCATCTGATTCTCATCTCGTGGGAGATAATTGAAGGTGATGTCATTGAACTCTCTTTATAACCCCAAAACCACCATTCGATAATTGATCAATTTAGGGTCTCTTGTCTCCCATTCACTTCTTAGCTGATAGATTACCAACGCAGAATCTCCATATACTTCTAAAGTTTTTATACCTCTTTCTGTAGCTGCTTGGAGCCCCATGATGCATGCTTCGTATTCAGCCATATTATTTGTACAGTCAAAATCCAACTTACACGTGAACGGGTAATGGTCGCCATTCGGGGATACCAAGACTACCCCAATTCCATTTCTGACTGCATTAGAAGCCCCATCAAAATTTAGCTTCCATGGGGAATCTTCAGTTGCTGCTATACACATTAGCTCCTAATTTGGAAAATCAAAATTCAATGGCTCGTAATCCTCCAAAGCTCTACTGGCCAAGAAGTCTGCCACCGCACTTCCTTTGATAGCCTTCTGACTTACATAGACTATATCAAACTCTGAAAGCAAAATTTGCCACCTCGCCATTCTTCCATTTAGAGCCGTTGATTCCATCATGTATTTTAATGGATCCAGTTTTGAGATGAGCCAAGTAGTATGGTATAGCATGTACTGTCTTAATCTCCGTGTGGTCCAAATCAACACACAGCACAACTTTTCGATTGGCGAATATCTCATTTCACAGTCAGTGAATTTCTTACTGAGATAATAAATTGCCTTTTCCTTTTTCCCTGACTCGTCATGCTGACCAAGCACGCATCCCATAGAATTGCTGAACACTGATAAGTATAGTATTAACGGTTTATCTGGAATAGGTGGAGATAACACTGGAGCATTCAACAAATACTGCTTGACTTTCTCAAAAGCATTCTGGCATTCTTCATCCCAAGTACCTTGATTGTGCTTTCTGAGAAGGCGAAAGATAGGATCACATTTCTCGGTCAATTGTGAAATGAACCGGGCAATGTAATTCAACCTTCCTAGGAATCCTCGAACTTTTTTTTGAGTACGTGGCGGAGGCAACTCTCGTATGGCTTTGACCTTGTCTGAGTCAACTTCAATTCCTTTTTCACTGACTACGATGCCTAACAACTTCCCCGATCTGGCTCCAAAGGTGTACTTTGCTGGATTGAGCTTCAACTGAAATTTTCTCAACCTTAAGAACAATCTTCTCAAGACCTCAATGTGTCCTCTTTCTGTTTGCGACTTGGCAATCATATCATCAACGTATACCTCAATATCCTTATGCATCATATAGTGAAACAAGTTTACCATGGCTCGTTGGTATGTTGCCCCTGCGTTCTTCAGCCCAAACAGCATTACTTTATAACAAAAAGTGCCCCACAATGTTATGAAAGTAGTTTTATCCATATCCTTTGGATGCATCTTTATCTAATTGTATCTTGAGAAGCCGTCCATGAAGGAGAACAACGAATACCCCACTGTGTTGTCTACTAAAGTGTCGATATGCAGCAAAGAAAAATTATCTTTTGGGCTTGCTTTGTTCAGATCTCTATAATCAACACACATTCGTACCTTTCCATCCTTCTTAGGAACAGGCACAATGTTAGCTACCCATTCGGAGTACTTTACCTCTTGTAAGAACCCTGCATCGAACTGCTTCTTAACTTCATCTTTTATTTTTAGGACAATGTCTGGCCTCATTCTTCGCAACTTCTGTTGGACTGGTTTACAATCCTGTCTTATTGAAAGACGATGTACTACAATGTCAGTACTTAATCCAGGCATATCCTGATATGACTAGGCGAAGATATCCTTGAACTCTCGCAGCAACTCAATCAGACCATGTCTTGTATCCTTGCTAATTAGGGTTCCAATTTTCAACTCATTCCCTTCCTCTAGGGCTATATTCTCTATTGCCTCCTTCTGATGTGGCATGATTTGTTTCTCCTCCTACTTTACCATCCTTAACAAATCAAGAGATACGTCACAATCTTGAAGATCTTCAAGATCCTGAGGTTCCCTTACACACATGTCTTGCTCATAAAAGAAATCAGGAGCTGCAGTATTGGTGCTCATATTATTGATATCTAGGGACCTGTGGAGGTATGAAAGAATGAATGAATCTAAGAATGATTGTTTATGTACTATGAATAAAAGAATAAGAATTGTCGAAATTTAAAGGAATATTGGTCGGTAAAAATGAAACAATACTCGTTCAAATTGATAAAAGTTATGTTTTATTTAAATAATTGTAGATGAACATAGGCCTCTTTTCACAAACGTAATCTTACTACTCCTAGGCCCTAAAGTAATAAACATGTTTTGAGAATTACTCTGAAAAATTTCTAAAGACTACGGGAAGGTCCTCTACAGTCCAATTATTCAGAGAACTCCCCGGTTCGTAAGGGCAAATGCCCTCGAGGTTTCTTTGCTCCGATCCCTCATTATGTACAGCATTAACTTGATGACTTTCTTCTATCAGCAGTCCTCCTGATTTAAAGGATTCGGATATAGGTGGGAATGCCATTGGTTCCCACTCTACTTCTTTTCTATTCAAACGCGCATTTCTTCTCGCTTGGCGCTTCTCTATTTCCTGCCTCTTGTGCTTGTGGTCTGGCTTGAAGCCCAAGCCAAAGCGGTCCTTCTTCTCAATCAGTTTTAGGATTTGAACCCTCCTTGCAACTGTCTTCCTAGACCCTTTCTCGGCAAGGCTTCCTTCTCCATCATCATTTGTAGGGCCATTCTCGTGGCTCCAGACATTTTGGGTACCGACATTTCGCTTCCTTCCAAAATGAAGGTGGCATTAATGACTTCTAAAGAGCGAAAAGAACATTCAGTAGCCTCTTCATTTGTCTCAACATAAGGGCCCTTGCTGGTAACTGCCGCTATGATATCCTCTTCCGCATTGATGGTTATTAAGCGACCATCTGTCACTAACCTCAATTTTTGGTGTAGTGAGGAGGGCACCGCTCCTGCCGAGTGTATCCATGGTCTCCCTAATAAACAATTATAGGAGGGTTTGATATCCATTACCAGGAAATCAACTTCATACGTATTCAGCCCAATCTCCAGAGGGATGTCAATTCTTCCCATTACTTTCCTTTCCATCAAAGGCTCTTACCACGTTATGACATGTTTTCATGTGTGAACTGTCAATGGGCAATCTATTCAAGGTGGATAGCGGCAGGACATTCAAAGCAGAACCATTATCCACAAGTACACTTGGCAGTGTGTATCCTTTGCAACGAGTGGTGATGTGCAAAGCCTTAGTTGACCCTATGCCCCCAGGTGAGATTTTATCATCATTGAAGTAGATGAAATTATCAGCACTGATGTTATTTATCAACCGGTCCAACTTATTGACAGATATATCGTGAGTGACATACGTCTTGAGACCCTCATCAGCATTTCCCGATGTACTTCAGAGCTTAACAATAAGGCTAACACCGATATGCGTGCTGGTTGCTTACGCAACTGTTTGACCATGCTGTACTCACTATGCTTAAGGAACTTTAGAAATTCCTTGGCCTCCTCCTCCCTCACTGGCTCGTTAACAAGTACTTCGCTTTTTTTCTCTTCTTCTACCTCCATACTTTTGGATTTTGTGGGCTCCACTCTGACGTTCCCCGTATCATAACGTTTCCCACTCTGGGTATGGGAACCTTCAATTTGTACATTTTCAGATGTGCTGACTACATTTCCTTCCTCCGGCACTGTCACGCTACAGTTATAACTCCATGATACCTTCTTGCTATCCTTGTAAGGGAAAGGAGTAGGTGCATGGATAATGACTTTGGGTGCTGCTGGTGTCCCCACTTCATTATTCCCTGGCAATGAAATAATAATTCTTGGTTGGCTGGCTCTTTGTCGTTCATTCTCCAGCACACATATTTGTCCTTCACAAGAGCTACTCTCAGAAACCTGTAGCTCTTTGTTATCCACAAGGCCTTGTATCATGGCCTTGAATTCTTCACAATTTTGGATCACATGACCCACCTTTCCATGGAATTCACAATAGTTCTCCATCCTTTCTTCTCTTTTTCTAGAGGTTAGCATACCTCTCTTCATCATCTCCTCCCATATTACCTTCAAAGGTGTCTTTACCTCAACAATATCTTCCTTGACTTTTTCTTTCTTTATTTCATCAATGGCATTCACTCCTTGATTGCCATGATCTGGTAATGGATTTTCAGTATTAGGTGTACTATCAAATTTCACAACCCCCATTTTGATGAGCCTCTCCACGACCTTCTTAAACCCAGTGCAGTTTTCAATTGAATGCCCCGATATTCTCGCGTGATATTTGCATTTAGCATTTGCATCATACCATTTGGGGTACGGTGGCTGCAACGGTTTCAAGTGGAATGGAGCAATGGCATGTGCATCTTATAAGCTTTGGTAAAGCTCATGATATGTCACAGGGATAGGAGTGAATTGTATCCTCTCCGAATTCGGTCTTGTACCCGATTCCTGCCTCTGAGTACTTTGCTGCTCACCCGTAGCTGTTTTAGGTTGTCCAACTGTGATTGCCCTGGAGTTGAAACTGCTCATGTTATTCACCTCATTATCTTTTCTCCTTAAGGCCTATCTTTTAGCTACTTCTCCCTCGATTTTACCGACCCTCACGGCATTCTCAATCATCTCACCCGCCATCACTATATCCAAGAAGCTTTTCGTGGTATTTCCAATCATATGCGTAATGAATGGCGCCTTCAAAGTATTAATAAATAACATGGTGGTTTCTTTTTCCAACAATGGTGGTTGTACTTGCATTGCCACCTCCCTTCATCGTTGTGCATATTGCCTAAAACTTTCATTAGGCTTTTTCTCCATGTTTTGAAGTGTGATCCTATCTGGCGTCATATCAGTCACATGGTTATACTGTTGCATGAAAGCCTGTGCAAGATCTCTCCATGAACCAATTCTTGCATGGTTCAACTGATTGTACCACCTAGCCGCTGCTCCCACTAGGCTGTCCTGAAAATAATGGATCAATAATTGATCGTTGTTCACATAACCAGTCATTCTCCTACAAAACATTGTTATGTGTGCCTCTGGGCAAGTAGTCTCGTTATACTTTTCAAACTCTGGCATCTTAAATTTATGAGGAAGCACCAAATCTGGAACCAAACTTAAGTCTTTGGCATCAATCCCATGATGGTTGCCAGTGCCTTCCAAAACCCTAAACTTCTCCTCTAACCACTTGCAACGATCTTCCAATTGTTTCACGGATTCAGTGGCCAATCTTTCCTTCTCCATTAAATCAAGATCAGGAGTGATAGGGTTGATCGAGCTATCACCCAAATTATTTTCCAACCCAGATGGGAAATTTACGGGGATTTCAGCATCCACCGGCCCATGTTGAGGCCTCACGGTGACGGATGGCCTTCTAGGAGGTGCCTCAGTTTGCAGTGGCACATGAGGTGGAGTAAAACCTGGAGGAGGACCCTCATTTTCCTCTTCAGTGATTGCCATGGGAGCTTTTCCTTTATCAGTAGCCCTCAGCAGCTGAGCCATTTCAGCCATCATGCTTTTTTGAGCCTCTAGCATCTGCTCCCTCATTTCATTCTGCATTTTGGCCAACTGCTCTTGCATTTGATCTTGCATATCTTTTTGTAATTGCTCGAACCTTTAATCCATACTCTTAGTTTTAGTACGAGTGCCGTAAGGATGTGTGATTTCCAGATTTTCTTTTCAACCTTTTGAGAGTAAACTTTAACTAATCAGGGTCTTTCTATAACTTTAAATGCAAATGATGTGATGAAATGCCATGAGATGCATGAATGCAAAAAGAATATCGATTCTGGTTCAACTTCATTTAGAAAATTCCATTTAGAAAAAGAACATCTTTACATATGAGAGGATTACAAATACGATTTCGCCCTAAGACCCAAAGCTTTAACTCTATCTAATAAAAGGGCTAATTCTCGTCCTACATCAGACGATGATGAATACATCAGACTTAATACATCGGCTCGTATTGCCAAGTCTTGCACATACTCAGCAACTTCTCGAATCTGGGCTATGGCCTCACTAATAACATAATCCCTTTCTTCGACCTGTTCTCTAGCCTGATGTAGCTCTCTCTTCAGATAATCTTCTTGCGCCTTGAGTTGCTCAACCCAGAGTTCACCGTCATACAATGCTACTTCCAAATCGTCAACTTTACTTTTAAGTTCTTTTAACTCGACCGTAGAATCATGGCTACGATGCCAACGAAGGGATCTTCTGAGCTCAGTTACTTTGAATTCAACCCCTTATTCTCTTCCTCTAATGCCAAATTTTGTGACTGCATCTCCTGGAACTTTCTCTCCCAATATTCTACTCTAGCTCTTCCTTCTTGGACCTCTTTCTGTAACTGATCTGAAGATCCTCCTACTCTCGCCCTCTTCAAGGATACTTGCGCCTTTTTGTAATGCTCTTTCAAATCATCTCGATCTTCCTCGATCTTCTTCTTTTCTTTTCTTTCTTTCTCGACCTCCTTCTTTTGGACATCAACATCTAAACTCAAGTACATCTTGTCCTCTTCAAGCTTTGTTATCTTCTTCTCAAGCTCCAAGTTCTTTCTCTCAAATTCTTGCCTCATGATTTCTAACTCCGAAGGTATCACTCGCAAATATTCCTCTACCGATCGAGCTCCTTCCATGCTTGGCTTAGGGATGTTATCATTAACTCTTCTGCCTCTCCACTCGATGTATTCTAGGGTCGTAGCAGGGCTAATAGCTATTCCTTTTAGCCGACAAGTCTTATTCCAAGCATTAGAAATCTCACCAACTTTCTTCTTGTAATCAGCTCCTCTATACACGAACTCACTTTGAGCCAATCCATGAGTTACTGGTACGAACTGCCTTAAACCAAATTGTCTTAACACGAGCAAAGGAGCATAACCAATGGCACCCCAAATTCCCAATAGAGGGACCCAATCGAAACTGCCACACCGGTAAAGAATCTCATCTGGAATAATCTACGGAGCTCTCCACTCAACATCTTTCGCCTGAAAATTCTGAAGTAGCGCTATCCAATTCTTCTCTGGAACATCAACTCTCCTAGTTGAAGCAACTATGTTTTTCAACAGTGAATAATCTTTGAAGAAAACTCGACAAAACAACTTATCTATCAATCGAAAATGGCTGTAGAACCAAGCTAAAAGTAACTGAGTGCAACCAACAAACCTGCCTGCACTAGCCTTCCTACATGTGCCTAAGGACCTAAATGTCTCCGTTAAAATTGCAGGGACAGAAGTGACCCTCTTACTGAGTCGATGGGAAAGATCTGTGGTTGCCTCATCCACATATCCCAAAGCTCTAGGGAACACCATCAATCCATATAAGCTTAAGGCAAAAACATCTACCTCTTTGCCTCATCAGGGTGTGTCAAAATTAGACCCTTCAAAGCGTCCCATGAAATGCACTTGCACTCACCCTTCTCTTTAATTCTAGCCGTGATCCACTGCTCGCTCATACCTGTGATAGTCATCAATTTCTTCCAAAAGGTAGGGACACTAGCAGCTCGAGAATAGATCCTATCAATCAAAAAAGCAGGACAACGGGTAAGGCGGTGTACTCCTCTCTACAGTGGCACCAAGTCTACTTCCCCAAAAGTGAAACAAGCAGATCTTTGGGTTCCAAAACTGAGCAAGGGCTCGGAACAAGTGCTCATTTACCTGAATATCAAGCAAGTAAGGTAAGTCTCCATAATTACTGTAGAATAACTGTTTGGTCTCATTGCCCCACTGATTCCAAATTTCCTTAAGCTCCCGGAGATTATTCGTGTGACGCTAATACGAGTGTAATCGACAACTCGATACGTATCCTCACCTATATACTATCTCCTTTTTCTAATTGAGCTTGCTCGGATCATCTATGGACGTTAGCGTTGCCTTCCACTTTATCAAGAAGTCCGTTTCTCCATAATAAAACTTCCTAACTTAGAAACCGATCGTGAATCGATATCTTTGTAAATGCAAAATGACATGCAAACAAAAGAAAAGAAATAGTCAGTATCGCATAATATCAATAAATTTCAACGATAACTTATAAGGGTAACATCTAAAGTTTAAACCTAACTAAGTTGGGCTCATACTGATCTTTTCGATATGAGGTTGGTTCTAAAGTTTGAGGTACCCAACAGCAGATTCTCGATCCTCACCCATTATAGGCTCATTTGAATCGAGTTCGGTTCGAGGAATACATTTCCCTATGGCTACACTGGAGATGAAAATCTCACGAAACCATAGGTACGGATGTATCCCGAAAGTGATCCACTATCCTGCACGGAGGTGAAAACCTCACGAAGGCGTAGCTTCTCACTCCCACTTAAGGGTGTGACCACAACGGTCATGCAAATGCAATGCGTATTAGAAAATAACAACAAATGCACATGTAATGCAAAGAGGATTAAATTTTAAAATTTTTAATTTCTGACATTAAGACAAGAGATAATCAATTACACGGCTTGACTCTCTTATTAGTCCCCAGCGGAGTCGCCAAGCTGTTGAGACCATTTTTAAATCGATGTTTTGGAAAATGGGAATCTACTTTAAAAACGAAAATGGGAGTCGCCACCAATCTTTTCAGGTGTGATTGGATCACCTTTAAAACGTTTTGTTTTAAAATCATTAGTTTTGGTCTACGAAATCAAAAGAACGAGTTCGGGAGTTGGTTACGCACGAGGAAAGGGTTAGCACCCTCGTAACGCCCAAAAATTGGTACCAAATTGATTATCAAATGTCTTTAAGGTCGGAAATTCCTAATTTTAAAATGCAATCATCTTTTAAAATATCTTTGATTTTGAAAATTGGAGCTCACTCGTATCAAAATATTGAGTTAGTCCTTTGAAAATCCCTATCTCGAAACAACAAAATGCCACACCCAGTAAGTTAGGACATGTTGCTTTGAAATTCCAAGATAGTTGCTTATATTTTGAAAACCTTTAAAAACGTAGAAGGGTACTTGATTATTCAAACTCAACGAGAAAAGTCGCAACCCAATAAGTTAGGACACTACTTTCTCGAAATTTCCAAACATCAGGCATTGCCTTTATTATTTTTTTTAAAAAACTTTGGAGCCCCTTTTTTAAAAAAAATGATGTGTGAGGAATTATATTACATTATAAATTATACATAGTAACATTTTATTGAAATAGGTAAATAATACATGCATTTAAAAAAATGAATACTATGATATAAGATTGTGCATTAGATATATACATATAAAATAATACATATAAAGCAAATATTAACAATATGCGTACAAAGATATATATATATATATATATATATATATATATATATATATATAACATGTATGAAGAATGAATAAACAAGCAAACATACAAAGTAATATAATATTAATGTACATGTTCATGAAATGTAATATCAAATAATAGATAAAATAACATTTTACACATAGTGTATACAAAATAAAATAAAAATGAAATGAATTATTATTAACAAAATATACATGCAACATAAGTAAAGACCCTAAAGCAAAATAATTTTAAAATAGTATTTACTATATAATATATAAATATAATAACAAGATATTTATAATAATTATATGTAAAATATATTAGGTTTTTAAAAAAAATATATATAAATAGAAGTGTGTAAAAGAATATAAAGATATCATTTAAAACAAAATAATACATAATAAATAATTAATAGTTTGATATATAATATGAGTAAAAAAGTAACGAAAATATTTAGATATCATATAATAGAATATATTTTAAATTTATAGGAAATAAGAAATATGATAGATATAATATAAAATAATGAAAGTAATAATATATATAAATAATTAATAAATATATATAATATTTGTGAAAATATAATAATAATATAAAAAATGATATGAAATAATATTTTTGAAAAAATAATGTATAATAAATAAGAGTAATATATATATTAAAAATAATGCTTATAAAATAATCTTATAACATATGATATAAAAAATAAAACAAATAACAATATATATAAAAAATATATAAATAGAATAATAAAAATAAATATAGGACTAAATTTAAAGTTCAGCAAAATGTCAGGGCAAATTTCAAAGAAACAAAACTGGATTAAGGCCCTATTTAAAATGCGAGTAAAATTAAAGGGACTCAGTGGGCAAATTGCCCTATTCCCAAAACGGCCGCGTTTCCCAAAATATAATTTAACAACAGTCAGGATCAAACTAAAACTAAAATAAAATAACAGGGCCAAATCATAAATAAAATAAAATTTAACTGTGAATACCAAAGGGGTAGAAGGACTAATTGGGAAATTAACCCAATTTTAAAAAATGCGCGGATCCTCCCCGGGTAATCGGGTCAACGTGCGGATCCTGGGGGTCACAGAACGTCGCCGTTTCGCTTAAGCTATATAAGCTAACTTCTCAGCTTAAAATTCATTTGAAACTGCGATTTTAAAAAAAAAAACTAAAGATTTCTCTCTGAAAGAGAGAGAGAAGAAGGGAACTCCGGCTCTGGCCTCCGTTGGCCACGCTCCAGTCAAGCGCACACGCGCCACCCTAAGGACCACTGTACACGGTGGCTGGGGTTTGAAAAACCCTTCCTTTCGCTCGTCGTTCGTCAGGTAACCTTTTTCCTTTTCTTTTTTAAAGTGTTTTTGTGTACATATACATATAAACATTCATACGCTTCAATACTGACAATAGAGAAATGGAAGGCAAAAAATATAAAAACAAGAATCACCTTTGAAACTGTTTGTATTCGTTTTTCTCTTTATTTCTGTCCCCCAATTAGAGGGTTACAAAGGGCTTTTTATAACCACTGATTTGTTACATAAGGAAAGAAATCTCCGATTTCTTTCTATTTTTGTCTCTCAGATATCTTTGGCCATTATCTGCTGAGTTTCCTTTGTCACGAAAGGGACGGACGCATTGATGGCGCGTCAGTGTGCATTGATGGCCTCGATCTGGGGAGTTGCATCGACGCTCCCCGAAGCTTCCAGAAGCTGTTGCGGCGCGAGGGGAAAGAGCTAGGGTTGAAAACCCTAGCTGATAATTTTGGGTTTTTGGGCCTCTGTTATTTGGGTCGAAGGTGTAAACGGGCTAGGGATAGTTTAAGGTTGCTGAGTAATAATCGGGTTAATGGGTCTGAAATATTTGATTTTGGGCCCACCGTTTGGGCTTTGTAACATGAACTTGGACTGTTAAATAAACAATTGTTTATTTATTTATCTAGTTTTCAGCCCGGTCAAATTTGGGCTATTACAGAGATGTTTTTCAACCAAGCTAATTCTGACAATGCTAAAAGCGATACTCAAGTATACGAGTAGAAAGCTGATTATGATGAATCGGTATAAAAAAAAGGCATGAATAAATGTTTTATAATATATGTCGATGATGAATATTATGTTATATGTATTATTAAAAGCAAATTATATTACTACATGAAATATTGTGCTGATGACTAAATTACAAAATATATAAATGTCATATATGAAGTACATGATAAGGATTATTAGAGAATTATGAATGAATAGTGAATTTTGAAATATATTACATGTATTGAAGATACAAAAGATATAAGTATATGAATTATTGGTACAAGGATGAAATTGTAAAGCATGTAAAAATATTATGCGAAAGGTGTAAAAGTGATATGCATGTATGAAATAATTTGCCCAAGTAGATAAGATTAGAACTACTAGGATGTTAAGGGACTTCAGCAAGCTCTCTGATGTACAAGGATTAAATTGTAAAGCATGTAAAAATATTATGCGAAAGGTGTAAAAGTGATATGCATGTATGAAATAATTTGCCCAAGTAGATAAGATTAGAACTACTAGGATGTTAAGGGACTTGACATGATCTCTTCAATATTAGCACGCCCAATGCTCTCTGAATATTAGCACGCCAAAGTTGCTCTCACGATATTTAGCACGTCGGTTGCTCTCTGATTAGCACATTTGTGCTCTCAGATATAACACTTCAAGGTGCTCTCTGCTCATTAGTGCATAATAATGAACCTCTATATAAGTCCTCAGTATATCCAAAGTGTTCTATCTAGTCTCATCAGGCCTCTGTTAAATAAAAATAAACAATTTTCGTTACAAGATAAAGGATTATCCTCGAGTAAAAATGTTAGTTATGATGAAGTAGAACTCTTCGTAAAAAGTAATGGATAAATGTTTTATAATACTTGAGAATAATAAATGTTATATGAGTAAATACATGAAAATTAAATTATGAGGCTTTACGATCTATACCCCTTTACTAATACAGTTATATGCAATGAAATTCATGAGATTTATATTGATTAAATTCAGAAGCAGAAAGTGAAAAGCTCAATGGCAATTGATAATGCAGTCGGAACTGAGAATGAGTTAATAAGTAAAGATGGGTTCTGAATAGAGATATCAGATTTTTCTTAAACTAGTTGAGATATACAGTATCACTGTTAAAGAAAGAAGCTATTTATCGAAAAATCGATTTATTTAAATATGTTATTTACAGAATAGTTAACTGAAAATTTCTTCCGAATTAGTTCTTTTCAGTGAAGTAAATGATGTGAAATTATTGATGACTATACTAGTCAATAGATTGGTGAATAAATTGCAAAAATATTTGAATATAGCCGTTATAACTGGGTATATTATAGTAAATTTTTGGGATTTTATATGGGTATAGTGTACAGATGATTTCTGACTAAACATTTTGGATTGAATATGATGGTTGTTTGCAATTTAGAAATAAAAGCTGAACAGAGGGATTCAGAACTTATATAAGAGAATTTGCATGAAATTATAGTAGTACTATGTTTATGCATTCTGGAAGAATAAGATGTATAGTGATTTGAGACAGATGTGTTGAAGACTGGGAAAAGAAAAGCAATACTTTGAATTTGCATATAAATGTTTATATCAGGTACAGCTGTCTTCAGAACTGTTACAGCCAGTGTTGTAGGCCAATTTTGGCCTGTTTACAATCAAACTTTGTCCATTAAAATTACAAAACCCACTAACCCAACCAACCTAATACCCAAACCCAACATACCTCAGCCTAATAACTACTACCCACTAACCCAAACCCCAAATGTTAATAGCCCAATACCCATTACACAAAATTTTTTTTGAAAACCCTAATCTACCCTAGCCGCCTCTGCCCTTTGACCAACCTTCTGACTCTTCTGTCACCTCAGCGCCGCAACACCTATGCCGTCTGCCACATCCACCACCTGCTCTACCTGCAAAACAAGAGGGACACGCAACAGCAACAGAAAGAAATAGATAGTGTGACAAAAAATGCTATAAAAAAGGCCAAATCGAATTTCTTTTTTTCCTTCTTCAACAGTTCAAGCAAAATATAATACATACATTAGATTTAAAAGAAGAAAAACAATAGATTAGTAGGATAGATCGTTCGAATCAAGATTGAAATCAAAGAAGGTTATTAAAATTTATTGTTTTCTTTCTTTTACCGAATCTGTTTTCTTTTCTTTTGTTTTTCTTTTTTTTTTTTCTTCTACATTCTAATATATATTTATATACATATATATTGTACTATTAAGCAAAAAAAAAATTACCTTTTGAACTTCCAGCCACCGCGTGCGGTGGCCGGCGTCGGTGACGGACGACGGCCGGTGAAGGTCCGGTGACTAGCCTCCTGGCCGGGATCCCCTCTCCCTCTCCCTTTCTCTCTTTTTTTTCTCTTCTCCCCTCTCAAATGAATTTTTTCAGAAATTTTTATCTTTTATAGGGGACCAAAACACACCGTTTTGGTCCCCCCTGTTTAAACAATAAACGACGTCGTTTTGGCGCGACCCGACCCGCTCCAGGCTAGGATCCGCGTGTTTTTGAGCGGAAGGGTAATTTGCGCATTTAGTCCTTCCGCTTTTTCATACATTTACAATCAGATTTATTGTGTTTTTAATCTAGCCCTTAAATTTGTTGTGCTTTCCAATCTGGTCCCGTTCAGTGCTGTGCGTTTTTGAATTCGAGGAAAATTGCCCATTTGGCCCCCCACAGTTTTATGCGCATTCTAATAAATCCCTTCCTCATTATTTTTCTTGTAATTTCGCCCCAAAATTTTGTTTTATGTTCGATTTAGTCCTTTTGGTTAGTTTACCGCTTTATTTTCAGATTATTTGTCTTCATTTTCTGTTATTTATTATTATTAATTATAATCTTTATATATGTATTATATTTATTATATTTTATATATGTAGTAGTGTATATTTTATTATGTACATATATGTATAATGTATTTAATATATTTATGTATATACTTGTGAAGCATTATTATTAGTTTTTTTTTAACATGTATATATTATGTAAATATTTTAATATTGTATTATATATATTTATATATATATATATATATATATTTCTCATATATTGTAAACATGTGTTCTCAATATTATACATATTATTATGTACATTTTTAGTATATATATATATATATATATATATATATATATATATATATATATATTTGTGAAGTATTATCAATAGTTATTATTATTATTATTAGTTTCAATATGTATATATATCGTGTATATATTTTAACATTACATTATATTTTTATATTATGCATATATTTCAAATATTATATATTAAGTATTTCTAACGTCATTATTATATATATATGTATGTATTTATGTATTGTATGAATATTTTATCACTTCTAATATATATATATCATACGTTATTATATATCATATATTTTTCTTATTTATTAATATTTTTCTTATTAGTTAAATATTTTTATAATATTTCATGTATATGTTTTATATTAGCCTTGTTATTATTATTAATCTTAAGTATCTGTTTTATTATATATGTATATTTTTTCATACTATTATGTATATATGCTTTTAATACCATATTATATATATTGTTATGCACATGCATTAATATCATTAGTTATGTATCTTTATACTCTTATAGTATATTCCTAACACCATTATTATTTATTTATATATATATGTACCTTTTAAATGTTGTACTCTTATATATATCATGTATGTATTTTGAATATTATATAGTATATTTTTAACACTATTACTATTTATATATATAAATATATATGTATTTTGGGGTACATGTTTTTAATATCATCATTGCATATGTATATTCATTGTTTCCTCGTATTTGATACTATTATTACATTTAAATTTCGCATGCACAGTTATTATTTTATTAATATTATTGTCATATTCGTCATTTGCTTCAATATATTTCTGGCTCTCTTATTTATCTTTATTTCATATCAATTTGCTTTGCATGATTTCGAAAATCTTATCCATGTTTTCTTAATTAATTTCAATACACGAGGCAACATATCGGTTTAACATTAAGTCACTGATTTCATCGCTATGTTGGGTGAACATCAATCGACTCGTGTTAAAACGGTATATCCTTCTCAAAAATCAAAAAAATTGAAAATTCTTGTGTTTCAATCGGATCACGATTAAATCTTACATTGAACTCATATTTAATCAAGACAACGCGTGTTTTACAAGATACCAATTTTGGGCGTCGCGAGGGTGCTAATACCTTCCTCGCGCGTAACCGACTCCCGAATCCTATTTTTTCTCTGGCTTTAAACGTAGACCTAAACTCGGCTTTCTTTTTGTTTAAAAAATAAATTTTCTTTTGAAAAAGAGGATTTATTAGGTGTCCGATCACACCTAGGAAAAAGGATCGGTGGCGACTCCCTTTTTTAATAAAATCGAAAGTCAGTTTTTAAATTTCCAATAAATCGCCTCAATTAGCGGCCGAAAGTAAATTTTACGTCGCTACAGCCAGTGATGATACCATAATGGAAATGGATAGAATTTCTATGGTTTTGGACTGGAATCATCTCTGTCCGTGAAAAAGAAAGATGATATTTGAACAATCGTCGAAGATAAGGCAAAGTCTGTATAATTTATTTCGATATGAATGAAATTCTTACTTAATAATTATCTGAAATATGGGTTTCTGAGATCTTCAGATTCATGGTATAGTAATTTTTATTATTTCTGATTGAAATACATTGTTTATATTCTGATTCTAGAACAAGTACAGGAAGTTCGGGATATGTAATAATAGTTTACAGTATTGTATGAAATTTTGTATGATTGTAAATGTAGAATTCCATAGTATTTGATTTAATATTGTGAGAAAATGAATATGCAAAGTTGTTTGATTTATGAAACCGAAGAAAAGTGAAAGTGATCGGATTAGATTGAAAAAGACTAAAAGCAGTTTTAACAGATGTAAATTATGTATATCGAGTATTCTGCCAGTAAGAGAAGTTGAGTTCTCGTTCTGTTTGGGTATCTGAAATTATAGAAAGAATTCAGATAGTAATGAATTGATTGGTTTCACTTCCGAAGCTACAGAAAATTTGTGATGCTCAGAAAATATAGGTCAAATTTCTTATATGTTAGCTTGACAAGGGATATTGAAATTTAAATTGATTCATTGTATGAAGAAAAAGAACCGATCGAGATACTAGCTTGAGAAGTGAAGTCATAATATTAAGGAAGTAACATGGGAACCGAAAGAAACAGTGAGATTACTGAATCCCCACCTCTTTTAGGCAAATTTCGAGGACGAAATTTATTAAAGGGGGAGAATTGTAATGACCCAAATTTATTAAAAAAGTGTAATTTCGGGTCTCTGTTTATGAAAAATGGATTCGTAAATATTTATTAAAAATAGTTACGAAATAAAATGAGTGGTTAATTAGAGTTTCATTAAGTGAATTTAACTTAATTAAGAGTGATTAGGAAAAAGAATTAAGTTGAATGAAGTGTAAAAGTTTAATTACAGAATTAAAGAAGATAAGGGGGACTAAATAGGCAATTAAGCCTATTCTAAAGAATGAGGCGGCAAAACATAAAAATCTTTGATTTTTATGTTGTTTAAATTATAAATATATTATTAATGTTATTATTTTATTATATTATAAATTAAATTAATTATATTATTATATTTTGAAATAAATTAAGAGAAAGACAAATGTAAGGATATAAATGGATACAAATGTTAAATAAATATTGGTTATTTAGTAGATTTTTATTGTTATTATATTACATATAAAACAAATGGAATAAAAAAAAAAAGAAGAAGATAGAAAAGAAACAGAATGAAACGAAATAGAGAGCAGCGGAGAAAAAGAAAGAAAGAAAAGAAAGAAAGGGAGAAAAGGGAAATTTGAAGGTTTGAAGCTTTAAGCTTTAATAGGTAAGTCAATCAAGCCCTTTTTACTTAATCTTGACGTCTTAGAAGTTTCAGAACAAAGTTTTGATGAAATTAAGTTGATATTCTGAAAGTTATTAGATTTCTAAATATTATCCATGATAAATAAAATGATGAATTAAGGGCTAAATTGCTAGAAATTCAAGTTAGAAATGATATAAGGATTGAATTGTAAAGTGATTCATAAGTTTTATGCTTTAAGGACTAAATTGAAAGAATTTCAAAATTATGGTTTTATGATGAAAAATAGATATTTATGTCTAATTTTGGTTAAAAATTGAGTAGAAGTAAAGTATGAATTAAGATGGAAAAGTAAGTGAATTTAATTAGGATTAAATTGAAATTAAAAGTAGAAAATCAACATTTTGCACTAAGACTATTTTGGACAGCAGCAGTAGTCTAAGTTTGAAAAATCACTAAAAATTGTAGAAATTGAATTAGAGGATTAATAAAATATTAAATTAAATCTTATTGAGTCTAGTCTCTTATAAAAGAAACGGTATAAGCAATTGAATTGTAAATTATGAGATATAATGAATTTTGTGAGATAAGGTCAGAATGAATTCGGGTTCCCCTGTTCTGACTTTGGAAAATCACCAAAAATTGGAGAAAAATAATTAGAGGCCTAAATTTATATGTTTAGAATCCCTAATGAGTCTATTTTCAGGATAAATCAACAAGAATATTATCCAAGTTTTTTACTGTGAGATAATTAATTTTTAGTGAAGAAGGGTTGAAACTGTCAGACAGAAGAACAGGGATAATTTTAAAGAATAAACTGTACTTATTGGCTAAACCAAAAATTATGAAAATTTCATAGTAATAATATATATGAGTCTAGTTTTAAGGAAAATTATCTGATCTTAATTTGGAGTTTTATAGCTCCAGATATAAATAATTTAGTGCTATGACACAGATGGACAACTTGAATATCTATAAAAGTAAATAATAAAAATTATAGATAATGTTACTTACAAGTGTGTTATATACATTAAGGATGTGGAATGGAGAGGAGGAGGAGGAAAATATATATGTATATTCAGTTAGCATGGCTAATTTGTAAGTTTTAAGCTCATGGACTAAATTGAATAAAAGTAAAACTATAAGTGGTAATTTTGTAAAAATGTCAAAAATGACTAAATTGAAGGGAATGAATTGAAATTTTTTATTATCTAAATTAATAAATTGAATGAAATTATCAATTTAAGATTGGGTGAAAATTGGGAAAATGGTAAATTACCAATTTACCCCTAAATCTTGGTATTTTTGCAATTTAGTCAGGTAGGTTCGCATATCCTGAATGAGCATGTAAATATGACAATTTAAGTATTGTATCGTATTCTATATGATATTTTGAATTGAATATATGAAAAGGATGTTACATGAAACATGAAAATGAATATTAAATAATATAAATTAATTGAAATTATTCTAAAAATCTCGGTAATGCCTCGTATCCTATCCCGGTCTCAGGTACGGGTATGGGGTATTATAATGCTGAGGAGCATGCTTGCTAGTGGAAGGGTCCCAAAATGGTTTTGGCCAAAAGCAGTAAATTGGAGCATCCATGTCTTGAATAGAAGCCCAACTTTTTTTGTTCAAAACATGACACCTGAAGAAGCTTGGAGTGGAAGGAGACCAGCAGTAAATCACTTGAGAATTTTTGGTTGCATAGTTTATGCACATGTTCCAGGTGCAAAGAGAAAGAAGCTTGATGACAAAGGAGAGAAGTGTGTTTTTCTAGGTGTAAGTGAAACATTTAAAACATATAAATTGTTTAATACTTTAACGGAGAAAATTGTTATTAGCAGGGTTGTAATTTTTGATGAGGAGAACACTTGGAATTGGAATGACCAGTAACCTTCCAAAACCTTTGTTGACACTGAAATTGAATTTGAAAGGTAGCAGCCTTTAGATCAACAGACTCAAGCAACACTTGAGCTTGAGAGTTCACCAAACGATGCTCCAACAACCACCGAAGTAAAAGTAACCGAACCTTTTCCTAGTCGCATTCGATGGAGACTAGCTTGGATGGAAGATTTTGAGGTACCTAGTACTGGTCAACTGAAGATCCAATCATCCACTTTGCCTTATTTACAGATTGTGTGTAACAACCCGTTTTTAGCTAAATTAGAATAGTGATTTCGGGACCACAAATATGACGTCAAAAAATTTATTTTATAATTATTTTAATGTCTACAGTATGATATTAGAGTTGTGTGAAATTTTTGTAAAGAAATTTTATTGTTTGAGTGTTTAATTTTGATAAAAGGACTAAATCACGTAAATTGTAAAAGTAGTGTTCTAATAGCTAAAGGTGGATAATAGCTATAGAACCTTAAAGCGGAGCTACTTAAATGGCAATTAGTCCATTATTGAGATAGTGGATGAAAATGGCTTGGCAATTTTGTAATTACCAATGTTTTTAAAGGGTAAAAAGGTAAATAGGTAATTAAAGTTAATATTAATAAAACAAAAGCCAAATTTCTTTTCATTCATCCTTCTTAGCCGATTTTCACAAGTAGAATAGCCATTGTTAGGGCTTTCATTCGGCCAAGCTGCCATGGCCAATTAAGGTACGGTCTTTTTCCTGTTTCTATTGATTTCTACGTTTTTGAAATCATTGCAGCTTAATCTAGCTAGCCCGTAACTTTGATTTCAAAACTGTTAAAGTTTGTCAGTTTTTCCATAATGTTTGAGTATCTTGATGTTTGATGATAGAAAATAAATCTTGTTGTTAGATTAACAAGTTTTGTTAAGTAATTTTTAGTAAAAATGTCAATTTTGGATTAAATTAAGAAATGTAAAAATTGTGTGGTCAAATTTGTGCATAAATGAAAAATATGAGTTGCTATGAGAATAGGTAAAATTCGGCTAGCATGGTTTATTGACTTAATTTCATGAATTTACGTTTTTATGAGATACGGACTAAATTGTAAAGTAGTCAAAAGTTGAGGGGTAAAATTGTAATTTTACCAAAATATGAAATTTGAGTAAATTGATTAGAATGAGATTTAAGTGGATTGAACTCGATTATTTAGATCAAGTTAAGCCTCGTACGAGTCTAGATCGAGGGAAAAATAAAGTTTCAGACTAGTCGATCCATTTCAACATTTTGACGATCCAGGTAAGTTCGTATGTAATAAGCATTGTTAAAATTATGCTTTAAATGCATTGATATTACATAATTTTGTATACGAGACTATAATCGTGTTCGATGATGATTCAAAAAATTATGGGCACTTAGTGTGCGAAATCGAAATAGTTTCGGATACATATATTTGCACTTGGTGTGCAAGAACGAGATAGCTTTGGCTATGTATAAATGTATAGTGGCACTTAGTGTGCGAGATTGATATAGCTTTAGCTATTTATTTGGCACTAAGTGTGCTAGTTTCCCGAGTATCCAAAAATATTCTGAATGGTTAACGGTTATGCCAATGATGAGAATAAGTAAGAGTTAAATACGAGAAGGTACAGGTATGTACATGAGTTATACTAGCATTGAATCAAAGAAACTTGTGAAATTCATATTTAATTTCATGAATGAAATTTGATAAATTTATGAATCCATTATATTTATTAATATTGAATTGAGATAATGTGTTTCATTGATGTTTAAACGAGTCAACGGGTAAAGATAATGTTACGAAAAAATATAAACGATGATGTTAATCAGTTCAGGTACTCATACAGAAATCGACAAGTGATAGTTGTGAAATTCATATGATGAGTAGGTGGAAAATATATAAAATTTCATATGGTTCATTTGGCTATATAAATGTGATAACTATTGAATTGAATGTAGTATATCTATGTTTGCTTATGCGTATGAAATTGTGAATGAATTGATAAGATGTATTCAAATCATATGAGCATGGAATTTAATGGATTAGTGAAATTCATGGCTAATTATGTGAATGAATAAGAGATAGAATGATGGAATCATATGAGCCATATTATGCTTTGAGTAACTGCTTGAGTTTATTAGTCATACGAGCTTACTAAGTTTTATAGCTTACTCTGTTTACTTTCCGTGTTTTGCAGTGACTCGGAAGCTTGCTCGGATTGGAAATCATTAGAGATTTCATCACACTATCCAGTTGTCGTATTGGTACTTATGAACTTTGTGAAAGGTGGTTATATGGCATGTATAGGCTAGGTGGTTCTATGATTTATAAAGGTTGTTGTAACACCCCTAACCCCTTCCATTTACCGGAACAGGATTACAGAGTATTACCGGTCATTACCGTACATTTGCACATAAAATAAAAATAAATACAATACTATGCATCTAAATATAGCTTTAATGGGCCCACGGTACTTAATAAGTATAATTAAAACAAACCGGGGCTAGATGGAAAACTTAAAAAAATTTCGTGAAGTTTTAAAGTTTCTTCCTTTGAATAATACCACATGCCCTTATGGCTAATGAGACACGCCCGTGTGACTAATGTGACACGACTGTGGAGGGCTAACCGTGTGGCTCACACAGCATGGACACGCCCGTGTTCTCTACCCGTGGAGCTCTCTGACTTGTAGCTTATAAACCAACTAATTTCACACGGCCAAGGCACACGTCCGTGTGCTCAGCCCATGTGGCAACCTGTTTGTAACATTTTAGGTGCAAGGGACACACGGCCTAACAACATGCCCGTGTGCAAGCCGTGGGTCACACGCCCGTGTGACAAGCCGTGTGGACTCAAAATGAACCTTGTATTTCAAATTTACCAACCCTGCAGACTGTAAACAACAAGCAATTTAATATCCCACCATTCAAACAATTCAAAACATGATAAAACACCCTTAATACCTATTAAACCATCATACCATAATCTAACACATATATTCAATAATCCCTTAAAACTAAACTACTTCAAAAGTTGCACTTAAGTGCCACTCAATTCAACTCAAAAAGGACTATATATTATAACACACTCATTACACCTATTATCTATCTAAAACATTCTTCTCCAATATCACTTATAACAAAATAACATTAAAACAACCTAGGTACATGCCATTCTTCATGGAAAGATACATTTCCAAGTATTTGAGTTCGGGAGTTGGCTTGGATGCTTAGACGTTATTTACTTTGTACCTAACCTGCGCACGGTTACAAACCGTACGCTGAGTTTGCACTCAGTGGTATTTCTATAAACTAATACTTAAAATAATATTAAGCCATGTGTATACTTTGTAACTTAAAAATTTTTACCTTTATAATCTTAATAGCTTAGTCTCTTGCCTTCATCTTATAACTTTTAAATGTAATTAAGCAATTCTTTATATATTTCATATCATTCGATACCTTTTCAACAATCGTATATCAGTCACATAATCAATAACAGTCAGTCTTCAGTACTTTCATTTATCCTTATTAACATAATTCGGACCTGGATGGATACAAGGATCCAACCCACACTCCGAGATATCATTCAGTGTTCCATCGGCTGAAGCAGGAATACACCGTAACGATAACAGTAACAATAACAGTAAGGTACGGAGTACCTCTTCGGAACGAATCCGGAACAGTAACAGTAAGGCGACACTTATAGCGTCTCATCGACACAAAGTCGGAATATCCCTAAACACTTCCAATCTTATGGCATGCCAATTATATCCGACTAGCCCGACACTGTTAATAGGGTATTCAAATAATTTCTTTTAAATACAGAAACAGTAACAATTTCCATTACATCATTTATTATATATACAAACCAATTAAAAATAGCCATTACATTTATTAAACTATTAAGTATAGTTTATAGAAATACAAACCGTAATTCTCAAGTTTACTCGATATCCTTGTTCACTTTCTCCTTTCCCTTTTTCGATGACGTTTCCGATGCTACGTTGGCTACATAAAATTTAATATTTAAATTATCAATATATGTTATTTAATAACACACTCTTTTATTTCTATGTAACTTTTACTTAATTTCCAATTAGTTCCTTCCACCATAACCATTCTTTTATCTTCAAATAAATTCTATATTTTCATTTAATACCTACTTTAAACAAGTTTCAAATCTTAATATTCGATATAAAACATCAATTCTACAATTTAGACAATTTAGTCCCTACTATTACAAAACTTATATCTCTCTTTACAATTTAATCTTTCTCCCACTTATAACTAGAATTTCTATCACTTAATATCATAATTCATAAATTTATATAACTTAATCAACATCTAAAAATTCATTAACTTTCTAATTTTTAACATAATTCAAATAGAGTTTTGTTCTAGGATTTCAAAAACATCAAAATCACAAGAAAAGGGATCAAATTGACTTACCAATTAAGCTTCAAATCTCAAAACCCTAATTTTTCCTTTTTCTCTTCTCCTTTTTTTTCTTTCCTATTTCGTTTCATTCCTTGTTCTTTTTCTTACTTTTATTTCTTTATTCTTTTATTATTTCTTTTATTTATTATTAACTATTAAATTATTAAAATTATTATTTCTTAAATAGTAATTAAATACATATATATACATATATTTGTACCAATTAAAATAATACACATGTATTTATACTTACCACACACTTGTTGTAACGGCCTAATTTTCAGTGGTGTCGAAAATAGTGATTTGAGATCACTAAATCCGACAAGTAAGATTGAATAAGGTAGTAATTTAATATTTATGAGTCAAGTAAGAATTTAGAAGAATTTTTGAATTGGTGAATTTGGTGAATTAAAAGAATTTATAAGGTCAAACGGGTCAAAAAAGAGTTATCGAGGCCTCAAATTTGAAAATCGAGCTATAAATATTTTTATATATATTTATGGAGTGTCATGTAGTTAGTATTAAAGTTTGGTTGAGAAATTTTAACGTTTGGGTAGTCAATTAAATAAAAAGGACTAAATTGTAATAAAAATAAAATTTGCTAGAAGGATTAAATAGCTCAAGTGTTAAAAGAAAGAGGATTTAAAGAGCAATTAAGCCTAAAAGTGAATAGGCTGGACGGCAAGGGCAAGAAATCAGCAGAAAAATAAGGGAAATAAGGGCAAAATTGGAAATTTAACAATTTTAACATATAAACTAAGGACAAAATTGAAAAATCTAGAGATCTCTTCATATTTTCTCAGCCAAAACGCCATATAAGGTCTAGAGAAAGCTTTTTTTTTCATACTTTTACATCATGTGAGTTTAATTCTGGCTCTTTCTTGATAATTTTTATGTTTTTATGACTTTTACAATTAGGTCCACTTATAGAATTCATTAGTTTTTGATTTTATGGGTGAACTTGGAAGTTACCCTGGATGGTTAAGGGAAGTTTATGATGAATTATTATGAAATTTAAGTTCTAATTTCATACTAAGGTGGTTTTATTAAGTGATTTTGATAGAAAATGGTATTTAGGACCTAATTGTGAAAAAGTTGTGAATTGAAGGTTGGTGTTGAAATTTAGAATATCAAAGGTTTTGAAATAGTTTATTATGATAGAATAAAGTGTTAATTGAGAAAAATTAGTTCAATTGATGGGTGAATTGAGTAGGGACTAAATTATAAAAATTGAAAATTTTGGGGTAAAAGTGTAATTTCAAAAATTGAAGAGCATAAATTGTGAAGTGAAATAGAAATCAAATAAATGCTAATGAGCGGAAATATTTTATATTATAGATCAAGAATCCAAAGAAGAACGAGGAAAAGAAAAAGTTGCGGAATAGTCCCTAAATTTCAATATCTTCTACAAATTAGCCAGGTAAATTCATATGGTTGAATTTAAATGTTTACTTGTGAATGATTGAATGATATATGTTATTATATATATGAATTTGTTGTGGGATTGTGAAAATTTTGTTAATGAAAGAATAAATGTGGAAATGCAAATTAAGAAAAATGCAAAATTGAGTACGTTTGTATCATGACATGTGATGAATTGACGGATAAGACCATGGTTGTTCCATGGCAAAGTGTGAAATGTAGGTATGGTATCATCCATACTGAGTTGTGGAATGTAGGTATGGTATTATCAAATCCATACTGAGTTAAGAAACGTAGGTATGGCATTTCCCATACCGAGTTGTAAAATGTAGGTATGGTATTTCAATGAGGAAAACCATACTGAGTTATAAATTGTGGCACCGAACAACGATGTACTCAATTTCATAAGCCGTTTCCTAATTTGATAATAAGTAATACAAGAGAAGTGAACCAAATGAAAGAGATTGAGTAGTTGTTAATGTTGAGCTCAACTATGTGAAGTATTATAACAGTGGTTGTGAATGGCAAGAAACTTTAGTAAATGTTTTGGTATTGTTTGGTAAGTATTACTTTTAAACCTATGAACTTACTAAGCTTCAATAAGCTTACTTGTGTGTGTTTGATATTTTTTTAATGTAGATTGAATTAAAGTGAAATTGGTAGATCGGATCAACACAACAAGGCACACTATCCAAATCAATTCCGATAGCTTTTGTTTTATGTTTAAAGATTTATATGGCATGTATAGAATTTAAATGAATTGAAATAAAGACGTTATAAACTAGTTAACAATATTTTGTACTAAAATAGTTTTTGGTTAGTAGCAGTAGTTTGACTTTGAAAATTCACCATAAATTATGAAAATCTAATTAGAGGTTGAATAAAATATGAAATTAAATCTTATTGAGTCTAGTCTCTTATAAAAGAAATTATGTAAGCAATGGAACTGTAAATCATTAGATACAATAACTTTTGTGAGATAAGGTCAGAGTGATTTCGAGCTCCCCTAATCTGATTTGTAAAAATCATTAACAATTGTAAAAAAATATTTAGGAGTCATAATATATATGTATCAATTCCTTATTGAGTCTATTTTTAAGAGAAACAAACATCATGGTTATTTTAATTCTGTACAGGGAGAAATTTGGTTCGTAGTGCACAGGGGTCAGAGTAGCCGAACCCTGAATCAGGGGAGACTTTAACTAATAAACTGTACTAATTGGCCCAACCAAAAATTCTAAAAAAAAATTAGTAAGTAGATATATGAGTCTAGATTTGGGTAAAATTTACGGATTTGGATTTTTAGTTTTGTAACTCGAGATATGATTTTTTTAGCGACTATGATGTAGTTGGATAGCTTGTCTGGAAAGTATGATATAAATTGTCTGAATTTGTTTAAGTGCTCAAATAAGTTTAGTAATGCCTTGTGCTCGACTCCGGCGACGGTCTCGGGTAAGGGGGCGTTACACTTGTCACATAAGGTTTATTTTCTAATTTAGTCCCTTGACTTTTATATAGTTTATAATTAAACCTTCACACTTTATTCAATTTAGTCCTTTCACTAAATTAACCTTAATTAAGCTAGATTTACTTAACTAAAATCTAATTAATCTCTCACTTAACTTCATAAATATTTTTAATAAATATTTACGAATCTAATTTTTAGAATCGAAGACCCAAAAATTCTTTTTTTCGATGACCTTAAAATTTGGGTCGTTACAGTTTTGTGGCTAATGAAGCCTATATGTTTTGCTAAGTATTTAGCCATGAGATTTGGCTTGTAAATGATGTAAGGTTTGATGTATATATGACTTTATAGGTTGGCTTAATTTATGAGTTTGTTAATGTAGTTATGATGATGTTGTGTGGTTCAAATAGTAAGTGATATATGATGTTTATATAGCTTTATGCTATATGTTATTTTGATATGCTTGATGATAGTTAAGGTTGCTTAAATGGATATTTGGTAAGTGTTGTATAATTTTTTGATAAATTGCATTGGTGTGATTGGTTTTAGAGACCAAATTGATTGACTATAGGTTGAGTATTATATGTGAATTATGGCCATTGAATCATATTGAATTGGTATGTTTTAGTATGGGAGAAATGGTATTGAAATGGTTAGAGTTGAAATGGTATAATATGTGCATTGAATAGTGATGTTTGGCTACCTATTGTGTGTTGAAACGGTATCATTTGAGATCATGTAGGTGTGTGCAAATTGGGTGACAAAATAGCTTGGAAAATAGTCTATTTTGGTCCACACGGACAGAGCACACGGGCGTGTGAATCAACCGTGTGTGACACACGACTGTGTGTCCCCTGAGGCTTAATTAAGAATCAAGTCAGTGAGTTACACGGCCTAGACACACGGGCGTGTTTGGTGGCTATGTGTGGCATACAGCCTTGGCACATGGGCATGTGTGGCCATTTCGAATAGGCACTCAGGCTGGACACATAGGCGTGTGGTCGACCGTGTGGCCAAGTTAGCATACCCTCCAAATTTCACACAACCTAGCACACGTGCGTGTCTGGTGGCCGTGGGAGACACATGGTGTAACGCCCCAAATTTCAGTAAATTTAGCTTTTGTGATTGTTGAGCAAGGAGGTATCTGAACATTTGTTTTGTGTTGGTTTGGCATAAAATTTATGTTGGTTTAAGTGTTTATGGACTCTAGGGTGTGTTTGGGAGGTCTCAAGTTCAAGCCTTAACTTGGACTAGTTTTGGTTTTTATTTGAATAAAGCCTGGCTTTTAGTTAATAGGCTTAAAAGAAATTATTGGTAAAAAATTTAACAGAATGGGCCTACTAGTTTAGTAGTTAAGTGGCAAGGGTTTATGCTAGAGGTCCTGTGTTTGAATCCTGGCTTGGGCATTATTTTTGCCACTAAGGCCGTGTTAGAGTTAGAGGTGAACTAAAACACTGAAAATGTAGGGTTTATCTGATTTTTCAGAGAAGTTTCTCAAGAGAACTCTCTCTGCCGAATTTTTTTTCTATTTTTCCCTCTTCACATTCTTTCCCTTTTCTTTTTTTTCCAAACAAAAAATTCCCTGCTGCTTTCGATTTTTACTTCGTTAAATATTAGTTTTCGGTATTTTTTTCTCATCGTTGCAATTCTCTACGGTTGACCCGGACTCGGTAAGTGTTGGGGTGCGTTTGTTTGTTTTTTATGATTGTAAGGTTATTAAGAGAATTGTTTTTTGTTTAGAAGACGATCATCAATCTGTAGACTGCTAAAATGGCGCTCTAATCAGTAAGGAACTGTCGTTGTTCGTTAAAGGTAGGTTGTTGTTAGTTTTTTGGGATTTGGGTATCCATAGTAAATCATTTCAAGTGATTGATTTTGGTCTCGGGTTTGCTAATAATAGGTTCTGGAGTGCTCGGGGTTACGTTAGCTTCAAAAAAATACTAGATGTGTACTTCGATTGCACAGAAAATGGTTTTAATGAAAGCTGAAACTAAAACTATCGACGCCACACGAACGTGTGGACTGCCCGTGTGGAGGCCGTGTGGCGATACATGACCATATGATCGACGAGCCAGGCCGTGCGCGTACCACACGGGCACGACGGACATGGGCGTTTGATGGCTTGTAGGCATGTGCGAGGCATGGGCTCAGACAAATGGGCCGTGTGGGCCACACAGGCGTGTGGGCCCACACGGGTGAACCACATGGGCGTGTGGAAATCTGGGTCGGGCCTTGTGATCCACCCGGACAAGGCCAATTTGGGCCGTGTGACCCACACGAAAGTGTGGGCCCACACGAGTAGGGCACACGGGCGTGTGAACCCCTTTAATTTGTAATGCTTTGTAAGGTTGCACGAGTAGCCCAAGTCGACTATAAACTGTAGTAGGGTCGATAAGCCCTATCTAGACTCCTAATTCTGTGATGTATGTGTTAGCATGATATACTTAGCATGATTATCTAATCTATTCTGTAAATTAATGTATGATCTGGTTGTCTGCATTATAGCATGCCATACTTGTATGATGCATTGCATCGAGGTGGGTTTGTTGAAGTGAAGGGAGTATCTGAAGGGCTTCATAAGCCCGTTAGCTAGTAGCTAAGCTGCATACTTATGATATGTGCTGCAATGCAGTACCTTATGGTGTGTAGGGATGGATGGATCAATTTTATCCCCATATATGGTGTACAGGGATGGGTGGGTCGATTTTATCCCCACATGGTGTGTTGGGTTGCACGGAGTTGGTGTGCAGGGCTGATGGGTTTATTTCTGTTAACTGTCTGTTATGCATGTTATATCTGAGATGGGCTGAAGCCCTAAGACTGTATCTGATAATGATTCTGTAAGGGCCCAGGCCCGAATTATAACTGCTTGACTGTTATCTGTTTACATGCATGTTCTAATATGGGGACGTACACACTGAGTTTGCGAAAACTCACCCCTTTATTGTTTTATTTGTTAGGTAATCCCCAGCAGTATATGGATCGGTGCAGAGGAGGACTCGACGGTGATCACTGCTCCACGTACTTTAGTTTTTATTGTTTAAATGCCTTCATTATTTTAACTGTTATAATTGGGAGTTTTTATGTAATTTTGGACTCAAACTGTTTGGCTTAAATTTGGGATTTTAAACTACTGTTTATGGATTTCAAAATTGCAATGAATCATGACAATTTAATTGTTTTTAAGCTTCCGCATATAAAGAAATGTTTTCAAGCAAACCAATTAACACATGTTTTCTGACCTAAGTAAAAGATAATAACTAGAACGGTTTAGGATAAATACGGGTTTTAAATACACTCTCATGTGACTTCGCCAGATTTGGCCATAACATCTAGGCTGGGTTTGGGGTGTTACACACAACCTGCCCACACGGGCGTATGTCTCCTGTTTTCATGAAAAAAATTTTAAGTTCCCGAAGTTTTCATATGTTATCGGTTTAGTCTCGAACCACTTCTAAAGCATGTTTAAGGCCTCGTAGGCCCCCTAAAGGAACAATGTAATTGTGTTTGTTTGATGTTTTTATGAAAATGCTTAATGTGTGAGAATTGTATGCTTTTATGATATGATTGATCGATAATACCTCGTAACCCTATTCTAACGACGGATACAGGTTAGGGGTGTTACATTGTGATCTAAAAACATTAGAAAATGCTATAAAGGAGTCGAAATGGCAAAAGGTAATAGATGAAGAGATTGCAGCTATAGAAAGAAATGATACATTGGAGTTGGCTGAGCTTCTAGAAGGGCATAAGACAATTGGTGTCAAATGGGTATACAAGACAAAATTGAAGGAGAATGGAGAAGTTAACAAGTATAAAGCGCGCTTAGTGGCCAAAGGTTATAAGCAAGAGTTTTTGGTGGATTACAAAGAGGTTTTTGCTCCTGTTTCAAGGCATGATACAATCAGATTGGTGATTTCACTTGCAGCCCAGTATTATTGGCCTATCTTCCAATTAGATGTAAAGTCAGCATTTTTACATGGTGAGCTCCAAGAGCACGTATTTATTGAACAACCAACTAGTTATGTTAAACATGGAAGTGAAAATAGGATTTATAAACTAAAAAAGGCTTTATATGGACTGAAACAAGCCCCACCTATTGGTATAGTCGAATTGAGACTTATTTCTTGAAAGTTGGTTTTACCAAATGTCCTTATGAGTCTACTATTTCTATTAAAACTGGCGATGAAGAGAAAATGATTATTGTGAGTTTATATGTTGACGATCTTATTTTCACTGGAAATTGTAGTTCCATGTTTAATGAATTCAAGAAGTCTATGATGATTGAGTTTGAAATGTCAGATCTTGTTATGATGCATTATTTTCTAGGCATAGAAGTAGTGCAACCAGCTGATGGAATTTTTATTTCTCAAAGGAAATATGTTCAAGATATTCTGAACAGGTTTGATATGAAAAATTGCAATCCAGCAAGCACCCCCATTGAGTTTTGTTTGAAGTTGAGAAAAGAGGGAAAGAAAGTGAACAACACTCTTTATAAACAAATCGTTGGTAGCTTAATGTACTTAACTGGTACAAGACCTGACATAATGTATTCTGTGAGTTTGATTAATAGGTTTATAGAGAATCCTACAGAGATGCATTTATTGGCTGTCAAGAGAATCCTTCATTACTTATAAGTAACCAAGGATTTTGGGTTGTTTTATAGAAAATGTGAAATTTCAGATTTATTTGGGTTCACTGGCAGTGACTTTGCAGGAGATTTGGATGATAGAAAAAGCACTTCAAGTTATGTTTTCATGATGGGAACTGGAGCTGTTTCATGGTCATCCAAGAAACAATCCATTGTTACTTTGTCAACGACTGAAGCTAAATTTGTTGCTGCAACAGCCTGCGCTTGTCAAGTTATTTGGCTGAAGAAAATCTTGGAGGACTTGAAGTTCAAGAGAATGGGAGCTACAACAATTTTCTGTGACAACAATTCAGCTATCAAACTCTCAAAAAATCCAATATTACATGGTAGAAGCAAGCATATTGATGTAAAGTACCATTTTTTGAGAGATCTTAACAATGATGGGGTAATTGACCTCAAGTACTGCAAGAGCGAAGATCAACTAGCTGACATATTTACCAAACCTCTCAAATTGGTTTCCTTCCAAAATTTGAGAAGGTTAATAGGAGTTTGCACTTTGGAATATCCTGTTTGAAGAATGGCACTAGTAAACTAAAGTTTAAGGAGTTTTTCATTTTAAAGGAGAGATTGTTAATAAAATCTGGTTGTTACTAAAATCGGATTGTTTTCCTTATTTCTAGGCAAATAGTTGATACACATCAAAGTTTTAGTGGTTGAAAATTATGGATTTATTTTGTTTAGATTTTTTCTCTAGTTGTTAGTGCCTATTTTTAGTTTTTCTATTATGTAAAAGCCTATATAAATAGGCTCTTGGATTATGAATCAATGTACTCATCATCTTAGTTTTCCCTTTCTTTATTATCTTCATCTTGTTGTTATCTCTTTCAGTAAGTTAACACCAAGATCATGTAAAACATGTTTTATCCATAGCAATTCATAAATACCTTGTTCCATTCCACAAAATTCTACCTCTGCACTGGTCTTGTTATAACCTTTTGTTTCTCTCCGGTTAGTGGAATGATTTGGTATTGCGATAATTTTAAATGCTAAATATTTAAGCTATTTATATATAGATGAGCTTCATAGACCAAACTATAAATAACCTATTAATGTAACGGGCTAAAACAACAATTATTTCTTTAATAATTTTCCAAGCCTAATTTGGTGGCTTTTTTAATGGCTTGCAATGCAACCAACACATTAATCAACAACAGCTTTATCCAAAAATGGAAAATTGACTACTTTCTCATTCTTTATTTCTTGTTTCTCTCTTAATTTTTTTCTTTTTGTTTTCTACAATTCGTTCTTGAGTTAAGATTTTTCATCTTTTTGTGAATTCCAAATTAGATAATGGAGAAAAGACTTTATAATGCAACTAAGAATGGCAATAAGAATGAGTTTTTTTCTTTGCTACAAGAGGATACACAACTTCTTAACATATTTATTAATGGTCGTTACCCTGAAACACCTTTGCATGTAGCTGTCATGCTTGGCCATTCTAAATCTGTTGATGAACTTCTCATTCGAATGCCTGAGCTGGCTAACGGACTCAATTCCTGAAGGCAATCACCACTTCACTTAGCAGCAGCTAAAGGGGACTATCAAATTGTGACAAGGTTAATGCAGGTTAACCCTGACTGTGCCTTGTTTGTGACCTTGATGGGAGGAACCCTCTTCACATTGCAGCCATGAAAGGCTACATTTATGTGTTGGTAGAGTTGTTTTATGGCAAACCCTGGGCAGCTCTATCGCTAATGGCCCAATGTGACACCATTTTACATGGGTGCGTAAGGTGCAACCAGCTTAAGGCTTTGGAGTTATTGGTGTAATAACCCGAATTTTATAGTTACCGAAAAAGTACATTTTTAGGTCTCCGTTTTTGAAAAATAGATTCGTAAATATTTATTAAAAATATTTACGAAGTTAAGTGAGTGGTTAATTAAAGTTTAATGAAGTGAATTAGCTTAAATTAAGGAAAATTAGATAAAAGGATTAAATTGAATAAAGCGTAAAAGTTGAATTATAGATCAATAGAAAGTAAAATCACTAAAATGGCAAATATGACATTTAGCATAAGTGAGGCGGCAATGAATGAAAAATCTAAGATTTTCTTAGATTAATTAATTAATTTATTTATTATTATGGTTATTTTTATTTGATTGATAATAAAATATTATATTATGAAATAAATGAAAGAAAGACAAATGTATGGTGAATAAAATATACAAGTGTATAGATAAAAATGCATACATTTGTAATACTTGTATTTAAGTATTAATAGATATTTATTATTTATAAAGGATATTAATTAATTAATTATATTATAACATATTTATATGATAAAATAAATTAAAATGTGACAAGTGTATGGTGAGGATGATAGAAAAGTGTAAATTATAAGTGTGTACAAATGTAATATAAGTATGTGAACGCTTTTGTGCGAACCCTTGTGTGTGAACCCCTAATGTGTGAACCCTTGCATGCAAACCTCGATTGCGAACCTATGTGTAGAAACATATAGGATTCATTAGTGAACTCTTAGTATATTAATGCGAACCCAAGCAATAATGTACAGACCCTAGGTGTGCAAACCACTATGCGAACCATAGGTGTTTGACCCTTTTTATGCGAATCCCAGTGTGGGAACCCCCTACATATGCGAACCCTCTAGGTGAACCTTTGTATGCGAAACCCTATAGGCAAACCCCCTATTACGAGCCCATATGCAAAACTATGTAGGAATTCGTATGTGAGCCTTTAGGATAATCATGCGAACCTAAATTGTTTATACATGCGAACCTAAACTGAATATTACATGTGAACCCTAGCATGAGTATGTATGCAAGCCAGGTATTATGCAAACTTCTAATTTATATCTTCACAAACTCTACATGATTATTTATGTGAACTGTATATAGCATGCAAACCCTTTTATATGATAATATGCGAACCCCTAGGTGTGAACCTACATGTGCAAACCTTACATGCGAACCTTTATGTATGTGTTAAGATAAACTAGGCCTGTTAATTCACATGTAGATACTAAGTATGTGACACTGTTTTTAACTCGCACAAATTATATGTGTATGTGAAATTGATGTGAATAAATACATGAATACATGTCATTAAATGTTAGTATATGATAATAAATGTGCTTGTTAAGCATAGTATCAAACATTGATAATGAGTATGATATGATGAGTATATATGCATAAATACATGAAATCAAGTACGAAGGATGAGAGAGTTCCATAAGAGTGTAACGCCCTAAATAATTTAAATCTGTTTTTGTGAAATCTGACATAAATGAGTATTTGCTTCAGTGGTTAATTGTTCTAGTGTGTGTATAAGGTCTTGGGTTCAAGTTTCACATTTGGAAAATTTTGGTTATTTTTTATCCTAGCCTTATCTTTGATGGGTTGGGTTATATTTTATCTTTAGTAAACTCACATCAGAATGAGTCTGCTGGTTCGAGTGGTAAGGAGTTAGCTTGCTGGAGGTCCTGTGTTTGACTCCTTATGAAAGCGTGGATGATATTTTTGTTTCGGTTGTGAGATGGAGGTTGGGTGGAAGTGAATTTCTAAAAGAGTTGAGAATTAGTGGGTTAGTAGGATATAGTGGTTAGTGGGAGGTTAGGATAGATATTATTTAATTTAATTTAATTTTGTTTTTTTATCAAAATTTTGGTTCTCTTTCTTCTAAATTTTTTACGTTCGTTTTGCTTTCCTCTACTCTTCCCTTCTTTTGTCATTTTCCTTTTCAATTTGTACCCTCTTTTTGCTTATCGTGTGTAATTTAAGATTTCGGTGTTTCGTGTGGTCAGGTAAATGGGAGGTTTTCACTTGCAGATTGGTTCCATTTTAGTAAGCTTTTGGGATCTCCTTTTCGCTTGTATTATTATTGTAGGTTGTAAGGGAAAGTAATTCTCGGTAAACATTTTACATAGGAAAAGGCGGTGAGACGGTGGTTTCACTCAATCAGGCCAATCTGTGCTCGTGATCGAGTTTGATAGCGGTAAGTGTATGCGTGTTGCTTGGTTTTGTATTGATCATTTTGTAATTAGATTGCTAAAAACGGTGTTTGGTATACTATTTTTAGGTTTAAGAGGTCTCCAGATTGCTTTCACATTAAAATCGAACCAGGTGTGTACTCCTAACACGAAAAATCGAGTTTTAACAAAAGCAGAAAATGGGGTCTGTCTATGTGACTGACGAAGGTGTGGCCGTGTGCAAGACAGGGCCATGTAATGGTGTGAGTGTGGCTGTGTGGGCTACAAGGTCTAGGCCAAGTTAGGCGCATGGGCCACACAGGCATGTGAGTTTTGGACTAAACCGTGTAGGCCACATGGGTAAGGCCAATCTGGGCGTGTGGGCTCATAATTTTAAAATTTTTTCTAGGGTCGTACGGGTCGTTTCGATCGACTGTGGGCCTACCATAAGGTCAATAAGGGCTAACCAAACCCTAAATCATGTGATCTTGTATTTTGATAGTCTACTCTGAGTAGGACACTGATATGTATGTCTAATTGTTCTGTTTGAGTATATATGTTATCTGTATACGAGCATGTTAAGCATGATATTTTTGTATCTGTATTATGTATCTATGATTGGAGTGGGAATTGGATATGTAGAGGAAGTGATCTGTATGATGACTTTTCTCTAATATTCCGGCAGCTTGATTGCGTATTATTTGTCATGTGTCGCATCGACACTATATTATGTATAGGGATGAGTGGGTGTTTTTAACCTCACATGGTGTGATGGGATGGTCAGAGATGGTGTGTAGAGGATAGGGTTAGGACTCTGGATATCTGTTCTATTTATCTGATTCTGCTCTCTGTATTTGTCCGAATCTGTATCTGACTGTATATAAGATTTCTGTGTATATTGCATGTCTACTTCTATTGGGTTACACACAGAGTTTACGAAAACTCACATCCGTTTGTCTGTTTTATTTAGGTAATCCATAGACTTAGGCGAGTCAGTACGGCGGAGGCTCAGTAGTGTCCACTCTATCGAGATCTATTTTTATTTAGTAATAATGATTAAATTTTAAATTTGGATTTTTCTTGAGAGTTTGTAATTTTTGGGACTCTCTGGACTGTATGGTTTAACTATTGGATTTGGATTTTGTTTTGTTTTCTTTTCTTTAAATGTTGAAAAAAACACTTTACGCAAACAGTTATTTTAACAAATGGTGTTTAGAAAAACGAGCTTGGTTTTGTTTTTAACGATTTTCGTACTTTCGCTATGAAATAAACGGTTGATTTCAAAGAACAACTGAAATAATTCCAATAATGTATATGTATAAACGAAACTGTTTTATAACACTTGGATGTTTGATTAAGTAACTAATTGTAGTTTTACCGAGGCACCATCGATTTTAAAACCCTTCTTCGTAACCCTCTCGAATTCGGCCATAACGTTTAGGTCATATTTTGGGGTGTTGCATTTAGTGGTATCAGAGTCATGTTGCAAAACTCGGGCTATAAATTTTGGGTTCCAAAATTGTGTTTCGAAAAGGAACTGGTTTTTAAATAATTTGGATCATTTTGAGTAAGTATATGGTACACCGAGTCTCTGGTACTTATCTTATACGTATTTTTGAATTTAGAAAACACTGTAGTTAATACTTTCTAAAACTGCATTGAGTTAAGTTAGAAACTGAAACCTCTGACATACTTCTGAGCTTCTGATAAATTAAGCATAAAATATCTGTTAATAAACACTGAAACTGATGAATAAAATTTTATAATATAGATAATTTAAAATTACAATGAGCACTCGTGGAACTCGCGGTCATGGTATTCGTGGGCGCAGTAGGCATCGTAAGGTGGCTCGAGCTGAGTCTTCCTCTCTAGGTAGTATGCCGAACTTAGATACGAGTGAGACACCAATTTCACATGCTACTAAGACTGGGTCTCAAAGCCACTCAGCTAGGGACGACGCACTATCCCAAGCGATGTTGAGAGTGTTGGAAAGGGTCACTAAGCCCCATTTTAGATCTGGGGACCGTGGGTCGGTAACTTAACGACTCCGGTCTAATGGAGCTGAGTTGTTTAAGGGTGTCGCTGGAGTCACCCCTATTGTGGCCGAGTATTGGTTGGAGGCTACTGAGAAGATTATAAACGACATCGACTGCACTCTTGAACAGAAATTAAAGGGTGCAGTCTCTTTGCTTCACGATGAGGTATATCAATGGTGGTTGTCGGTTGAGGAGGGTACTCAATCGGGTCATCTAAACTAGGACTACTTCAAGACTACCTTCCAAGAAAAATACGTGAGTGTGAGTTATGTGGATACTCGTAAGCATGTGTTCACGAATCTCACGCAATGTCATAAGGCTATGGCCGAGTATGAGGCCGAGTTTCTAAGATTGAGCCGCTACGCTCGAGGCATGGTGCATCTGAGTATGAGAAATGTGTCTATTTTGAGGATGATTTAATGGATAGTTTGAGGGTTCTGGTTGCTCCACAGAGGGAGCATGAGTTTGCTATTCTGGTGAATAAGGCGAAGATTGCCGAAGAGGTTAAGCGCGTGGAGCGCCAGAATAGAGATTGTGAGAGAGGAAAGAATAAGAGGGATTCAGATCCCTCTAGTTCTGTTCAGAGGCCTAAGAAATGGGCCAGACCTGATGGGCCTGTTATAGTGGGAGTTCTTGTCGCTCCTATTGGGATTCAGCCTTGTGTTGATGTGATAGGCGCCATCAGGTGAGTGTTGGAAGAGATTAGGGGGCTTGTTTGTGGTGTTGGTCTTTGGAGCACTGAATTGGAGAATGTCAACATCATGCGAATCAGATGCAAGCTACGAGATCTGGTTCTGTTCAGTCTCAGAGGGCAATACAGTAGCCACCTAAGGGCCGTAGACCGTTTAGGGGTGGTAATGGTATGGGCCGAGGGCAGAGAGCATCGGGAAGAGATACTAATCAGACTAAGGCGAGGTAGCATGCATTGGTTTATGGTGCTCGACGCCGAGAGGACAGAGACGCTCTTGATGTGATCACAGGTACACTTTTAATTTTTGATGCTCCATATACTACTTTGATAAATATATGTTCTACACATTCCTATGTAGCTAGTACTATTTTCGAGAACTTGGGGAATGCAGTTGAGTGTACTGCTGGTGAGATTACTGTATTGAGTCTGTTGAGGCAATCTATTATGGTTAGTAGATTATATAGGAATGTTCCATTAGAGGTACAAATGACTATATTTCTAAAAAATTTGATGGAGCTACCATTTGGGGAGTTCGACATAATTTTGAGTATGGACTGGTTAGTTGAGCACTGAGTTAGCTTAGATTGTACGACTAAGAAGGTCGTTTTGAGGACCGATGATGAAAAAGAGGTGATTGTGATTGGCGAGCGTCGAGATTACTTGTCTAATGTAATCTCCACTCTAGTGGCTAAGAAATTGGTTCAAAAAGGGTGTGAGGCATATTTGACTTATGTCAGTATTTCAATTTTTGGGGACTCTTCCGTTAGGGATATCAGAACAATAAGGGAATTTCCAGATATTTTTTTAAGAAATTACTGGGTTTACTTCCAAATTAGGAAGTTGAGTTCGGCATTGAGCTTCTACTAGGTACAGCTCCAGTGTCTATCGCTTCTTACCGTATTGCATCGAAAGAAGTTACAGAGCTTAAAGTTCAACTTCAAGAGCTTCTAGATCGTGGGTTCAGCCGGCCAAGTGTACCTCTATAGGGGGCACCGATTCTGTTTGTAAAGAAAAAGAATGGTACCATGATGATGTATATCGACTACCGACAGTTGAATAAACTGACTATGAAGAATAAGTATCCACTTTCAAGGATCAACGATTTATTTGATCAGTTCTGAGGTGCTTCAGTGTTCTCAAAAATAGATCTCTGATCTAAGTATCATCAGCTTAGAGTTAAGGAAGCTGATATTCATAAGACGATATTTAGGACTCGTTATGTGCACTATGAGTTCCTAGTTATGCCTTTTGGCCTGATGAATGCTCTAGTTGAATTCATAAGTCTGATGAACTGAATTTTTCAGCCGTATCTAGATCAGTTCATCGTGGTTTTCATCGATGATATTCTGATTTACTCTAAGACTGAAGATGAGCATGATGAGCATCTTAGAGTAGTGCTTCAGATACTCCGAGAGAAACAGCTCTACGCTAAGTTGAGTAAGTGTGAATTCTGGTTGCGAGAGGTAACTTTTCTAGGGCATGTAGTTTTTGTTGAGGGGATCCGAGTTGATCCTAGAAAGGTTGAGGTTGTGCTTGATTGGAAACAACCTAAGAACATATTGGAGATTCATAATTTTCTAGGTCTTGCAGGTTATTATCGATAATTTGTTGAGGAGTTCTCTCTAATTGTAGCTCTTTTGACTAAGCTTCTGCATAAGGGTGTTCCTTTCGTTTAGACTGATTCGTAACAATCAAGCTTCAAGAAGCTCAAGTCTGTTCTGACTTAGGCTCCTATTCTGATTCAGCCTAAATCTGCTAAAGAGTTTGTGGTGTACAGTGATGCGTTGCATGTCAGTTTGGGATATGTACTGATGCAAGATAGTAAGGTTGTGGCTTATGCGTCCCATCAAATTAAGTCACAATAGGGGAATTATCCGACGCATGATCTCAAGTTAGCTGTTGTGGTATTTACGTTAAAGATCTAGAGGCACTATCTATATGGTGAGAGGTGTATCTATACCGATCATAAGAACCTCAAGTATCTCCTTACTTAGAAGGAATTGAATCTTAGACAACGCCGATGGATAGAGCTGCTCAAAGATTATGACTACATGATAGAGTATCATCTTGGTAAGGTCAATGTGGTGGCCGAAACTCTTAGTCGTAGAGCGACGACTAACTTGAGAGCAATGTTCGCTTGTCTTAATCTGTTTAATTGTGGGGGTTTATTAGCAGAGTTGCAAGTTAAGCTAACTTGGTTTGGGCAGATTCGAGAAAAGTAACTAGAGGATGAGTCTCTAGGCTTACGGTTTCATCAGGTTGAGAATGACAGTACTTTTAATTTTGAATTGAATAAAAATGGAGTTCTGTGTTTCCAGAGACATAGGTTTGTATACCAAATAATTCTGATCCGAGACAGTCGATTCTAAGGGAGGTGCATAGTAACCCTTATGTTATACATCTCAGTGGTAATAAGATGTGCCGAGATCTCTGTAAACTATACTGGTAGCCGAGATTGAAACGAGAGGTAACAGATTTTGTTACTCATTATCTGACGTGCCAGCAAGTTAAGGCTAAGCACCAGTTGTCTTCGAGTTTGCTATAACCTGTTAAAATTTCCTTGTGGAAATGAGAGTTAGTGACGATAACTTCGTTAGTGGGTTGCCATTGACACCCACTAAAAAGAATTCTGTTTGGGTCATCGTGGATTGATTGATCAAGTCCTCCCATTTTATTCTGATTCGGATGGATTATTCACTGTAAAAGTTAGCAAAGCTCTACACCTCCAAGATTGTAAGACTACATGAGGTTTTGGTTTTGGTAATCACTGATAGGGATCCTTGCTTCACCTCTCGGGTCTAGAAGAAATTATATGAGGCTTTGAATTCGAGATTGGATTTTAGAACTACGTTCCACCCTCAGATTGATGGTCAGTCCAAGAGAGTGATTCAGATACTGAAGGTTATGCTTCGGACTTGTGTGATTGATTTTCGAGGTAGTTGGGAGGATTTTCTGTCATTAGCTGAGTTCGCCTACAATAACAGTTTCCAGTTTAGTATCTAGATGGCACCTTGTGAGGCTTTATATGATCTTAAGTGTTGCACTCCGTTATGTTGGACTGAGTTGGGTAAGCGACGAATTTTGGGTTCGGAGTTGGTTTCCGATACTGAAGATAAGGTTAGACTGATTTGGAATCGTCTGAAGGCGGCTTCTGATAGACAGAAGTCTTATGCGGATCTAAAAATAAAGGATATCGAGTACTCTGTGGGTGACTTTATATTTCTTAAGGTATCTCTGTGTAAGAAAGTTCTGAGGTTCGGTCGTAAGGGCAATTTCAGCCCTAGGTTCATTAGGTCGTATCGGATTCTGAAGTGTGTGGGACTGGTCACTTATCAATTAGAGCTACTGCTAAAGTTAGATTGTATCTATGATATGTTTCACGTCTCGATGTTGAGTTAGTACCGGTCTGATCCATCTCACATTGTCTCCGTTGAGGTGATCGAGGTTAGACCAGACTTGACTTTCGATGAGGAACAGGTTCAAAATTTGAATCGAGATATTAAGGTTCTGAGGAGGAAGTCCATACCGTTGGTTAAGGTTCTATGGTAGAATCATAGCACTAAGGAAGCCACGTAGGGACCTGAGGACTTGATGCGTCAACAGTATCCTCATCTGTTCAGATCAGGTAAATTTCGAGGCTAAAATTTCTTTTAAGGGGTAGAGTTGTAACGCCCTGAATAATTTAAATCTGTTTTTATAGAATCTGACATAAATAGGTATCTACTTCAGTAGTTAAGTGTTCTGGGTGTATGTATGAGGTCTTGGGTTCAGGTCTCACATTTGGAAAATTTTGGTTATTTTTTATCCTAGCCTTATCCTTGGTGGGTTGGGTTATATTTCATCTTTAGTAAACCCATATCAGAGTGAGCTTGCTGGTTCGACTGGTAAGGAGTTAGCTTGCTGGAGGTCTTGTGTTTGATTCCCTATTAGAGTGTGGTTGATATTTTTGTTTCGGTTGTGAGATAGAGGTTAGGTGGAAGTGAAATTCTAAAGGAGTTGAGAGTTAGTGGATTAATGGGATTAGTAGTTAGTGAGAGGTTATGATAGATATTATTTGATTTGATTTAATTTTTTTTAAAATTTCAATTCTCTCTCTTTCTTTCAAATTTCTGACGTTCGTTTTGCTTTACTCCACTCTTCCCTTCTTCTTTCATTTTTGTTTTCAATCTGTACCCTCTTTTTGCTCATCGTGTACAATTCGGGACTTCGATGTTTCGTGTGGTCAAGTAAGTGGGAGGTTTTCACTTATAGATTGGTTACGTTTTAGTAAGCTATTAGGTTCTTCCTTTTGCTTGTATTCTTAGTTTGGGTTGTAAGAGAAAGTAAATCTCTATAAACGTTTTGTATAGGAGAAGGTGGTGAGACGGTGCTTTCGCTCAATCTGGCTAATCTGTGCGCGCGACCGAGTTTGATAACGATAAGTGTATACACATTGCTCGATTTCGTATTGATGATTTTGTAACTAGATTTCTAAAAATGATGTTTGGTATACTATTTTTAGGTTTGGGAGGTCTCGGGTTTGCTTTCACATCAAAATCGAACCAAGTGTGTACTCTTAACACGAAAAATCAAGTTTTGATGAAAGTCAAAAATAGGGTCTGTCGACTCTACACGAGTGTGCGGGCGATCGTGTGATTGGCCGTGTGCGAGACACGACCGTGTGACTGATGAAGGTTTGGTCGTGCGCAAGACACGGCCATATGATGGTATGAGTATGGCCGTGTAGGCTACACGGGCTAGGCCAAGTTGGGCATGTGGGCCCATAATTCTTAAATTTTCCTTAAAGTCGCACGGGTCGTTCCGATCGACTATGGGCCTACCATAAGGTCGGTAAGAGCTAACCAAACCCTAAATTATGTGATCTGATATTCTGATAGTCTGCTCTGAGTAGGATACTAATATGTATGTCTAACTGTTCTGTTGGAATATATATGTTATCTGTATACGAGCATGCTAAGCATGATATTTTTGTATCTGTATTCTATATCTATGATTGGGGTGGGAATTGGATATATGGAGGAAGTGATCTGTATGGCGACTTTTCGCCTATATTCTGGCAGCTTGATTACGTATTATCTGTCATGTGTCGTATCGACACTATATAGTGTGTAGGGATGGTGGGTGTTTTTAACCCCACATGGTGTGATGGGATGGTCGGAGATAGTGTGTAGAGGATTGGAGTAGGACTCTGGATATCTATTCTGCTTATCTGCTTCTGCTATCTGTATCTGTCATGGACTTAGGCCCGAATCTGTATCTGACTGTATATGAGATTTCTGTGTATATTGCATGTCTACTTCTGTTGGGTTACACACTGAGTTTACGAAAACTCATATTTATTTGTCTATTTTGTTCAGGTAATCCACAGACTTAGGCGGGTCGATGCGGCGGAGGCTCAGTGGTGTCTACTCTATCGAGATCTGTTTTTATTTAGTAATAATGATTAAATTTAAAAATCGGGTTTTTCTTGAGAGTTTGTAATTTTTGGAACTCTCTGAACTGTATTGTTTAACTGTTGGATTTGGATTTTCTTTTTGTCTTCTTTTCTTCAAACGTTGACGAAAACACTTTACGCAAACAATGGTTTTTGGAAAAACGAGCTTGGTTTTGTTTTAAACAATTTTTCGAACTTCTGTTGTGAAATAAAAGGTTGATTTAAATGAACAACTGAAAAGGTTCCAACAATTTATATGTATAAACGAAAATGTTTTATAACACTTGGACATTTGATTAAGTATCTAATCGTGGTTTTACCGAGGTATTGTCGGTTTCAAAAATCTTCTTCGTAACACTCCTGGATTCGACCATAATGTTTAGGTAGTGTTTGGGGTGTTACAAGGAGACTGTGACAATTTAAGTCTACACCGAAAGTTAATACTGCACATAGTAGACGGCAACATCATCAAAACCGGATAAGCTGGGATGGTAATTTAAAAAGCCATTAAAACCGAGTGGACCGAGATAATAGTTATTGTAGTAAAAAGCCATCAAAATCGGGCAATTGCGATGGTAAGTTATTGTAGTAAAAGTCATCGTCATAGATGACAAGTGAACGACCATCGTCACTAGAAAAACAAATTCAAGAAGGTCAATTATTGATATGTGTTTTCGGTGTGTCGAGCGATGTTCAAAGGCGATTAAGATAGGCAGTTGGGAAATTTGCTTGTATGTTGCATCATAAATATATCATGTATATGCATTGATTGTTGGAAAAACGGGTTTAGCAAACGTAGCAGAAAATAAATTTAGGAAAAAACCAGAGTTTTTTAAAAAAAAAAATTCCAAAACAAGAACTTGGTTAACACTTAATCAAAATTGTACCTTTTCGATTTGTCTAATATCAATGCTTTGACCGAGTAGTTTTCTCCACTATCCTCAATCTCAAGTCTTTCAAGTGTGGACTCACTTCAAATCAAAAAATTTTCAAAATAATTTATATCTGATTTATATAAATTGTTCCTCTTTATTCCTCTTGTCCAACCTCTCTTCCGTTCAAAATTCTATCTTGTTTTAATACTTATTGTTTGTTTGATTTTATAAGTATAAAAAATAAATTTACAAAAAAAAAAAATCAAACAAATATGGGTTTTTAATTATACTTATAAAATCTATATTTGTTTATGTTTTTATTGTAAATTTATTTTTTATACTTATAAAATCAAACAAATAATAAGTATTAAAAAAACATTAAACAAATAAATTATAATTATAAAAAACAAATTTACCTTTTAAAAAAATTTGTTGTTGTCTCCTTTCACCCTAAACCAAACATACAATAAATATTCAAACAACATTAAGATATGTTGCCTCCTCCCTTTAGATTCTTAACCTAGCTAAAATAAAATTACAAAAATAACCTCTCAAAACCCTTATTCTCTTCTCTTCTCTGCTGCCTCTTTCCTTTCTTCTCCTTAGCTGTTGCTTTTTTTTTTTTTTTTGAGGGGACAATGGCTCTCTTATAGAGAAACACTTTTAACATCCATAAGGCCTAAATTGGTCAGTTCAGGCTGTAAGACCGCGTGACTGTGTGGTCACCTCCGGCGGAAAGTAGTGTCGCCTGTCAGATCCCTTCCTCCAACCATTAAAAATTATTTTTCCCAGCTCGTATTTGAATGGTATAACCCGTATTTTTCCTAACCGGTGCCTTCTATCCACTACCCTCCACCCTTAAAAATATTTTTTTTCTTTTGCATAACAGACTAATGATTAGGGCCAAAAAAAAGGGTGGTGCCACCTCTCCACCACCCACACCATACCATTTTTGCAAATACTGGGAGTAGGATACCATTTTTGGTATTTTTTTATTGTTTTTATATTATACAAGTAAAAAAAAAAAAACCGCCTTTCCATTACCCTCCACCCTTAAAAAACTCTTTTTTTTATATAACAGAGTAATGATTCGGGTCAAAAAATAAAGGTGGTGCCACCCCTCTACCACCCAAACCATGCCATTTTCATAAATAATGGGAGTGAGATACCATTTTGATAATTTTTTATTATTTTTATATTATACAAGTAAAGCAGCCCATTATTGGGGTAGTCCCAAGATCCAGTCCATTTGTGGTAATGCATTAAAGAGGTGGATCCAAGTTCCTTAGTCTAAAAGGTCCAAACAAGATACCGACACTTGGAGAGAAAGACACGATTATAGGCGTCTATGGGAGACCCACTTTTGGTTGGGCCTATTGGACTATCGGATGAGGAAGAATGGTAATGTCGAGCTTTACCCCTTTGTAATATGGGTATCGGTTAACAAAATAATACTCTTATTTTGGGCTGGGGCTAGAAAAAAGATAGTGACCATATTTCGGCTCAGGTTGGAGAAACACATATTAATACCCAATGAAATAAAAATCGAATCAAAAGTTGGAGCAAATGCAAGCGCTTACAGCTTTACACCAATTGGGATGATAGGTGATGGCTTTTGTGTCAATGGTGTCTTAAAAATTTGAGGGTTATAAAAAATTGGGTATAGGGTTATTGGTTAAATTGAAAAGCCCAAACCAATTATTGATTAAATGCTTAATGCATAATTTGACACTCAAGTTCGATAATTTTTTTAATGTGGTATATGTGTTTAATAAAAGTTATACATTTTGATATTCAAAGGTAACGTTATTAATTTTTTAGAGTTTAATTCAAGTTTTAGGGTTAAAAGTTAATTATTAATGTTATCAAGTTTAATTTTTTTATAATTTTATTAATAGAATAAATTTAATATTAATTATGAATTTATTTAATTTTACGTTTAATTTATCAAATACAATCTAAACTTTAGTTTCCAATTTTATCATATTATTTTTTATTATTTCAAACTTATAAGAAGTATTTAGTGCTTTCTTATGTTATTATTTCAAAGGAGTGTCACTCCTTGGAATGAAAATAATGAAAAAAATTATTTTACAATTTTTGTTATACGCTATAAAATACTAATTAAACTCCTAAAAAATTACATTAACATGTATTTACAATTTTTCAATAATTTTTATTGTTAATAAATATTTTCATCACATATGTAATGGTAATATTTTAATAGAATTTTTTAAAATTGTTATCTTAATTTATGATTTTAACTGATGACAAAAATATTTCAAATTGTTATGATTAAATAGAGTTTATTTTAATATTTTCTCTATCATTTTATTTTTGCATTAATGTCTAATATATATTGATAATTATTTGATACATCAAATGTGGAATTTTTTTTATATATTTACAAGCGAGTAGGATATGATAAGTGTCACATTTATTTATAAGAATAGTATTTGATACATTGTCAGTGGAGTTTTAAATTCCACAAGAAGGATCAAGAGGTTGATAACCATTTTATAGAGGTATAGTAAAATATTAAAAATATATATTTAAAAAAAGAGATGCATGGTATTTTTTTAGGACTACGTGTGGAATAAAAAAAGATAGTTGTCAGTGTACCAAATATTAATCATTATATATATATATATATATATATATATATATATATATTTACTACACCCTACAATACATTTATTACACTCTTAATCTACTTGTGGAGTTGAAAAATCTTCACAAAAAGTGGATAAGATAATTTTTCAATATATATACATGTATATTAGCCACATTTAGTTTAATATTTGAAAGGAAATGGGTGTTTGGGATGAAAGAGGAATTTTAGGTTATGTTTAGTTTTTGAAAATATTTTTATTTTCATTTTTAAAAATTAATTTTCATTTTCTATTTCTTTAAAATAATTAAAAATGTATTTACTAAGTTAAAATAAAAATTTGCTTTCAATAATGAAAATATGAGAACTTGTTTGTATACTATTTTTGTATAATAAAAACATGAGAAATACAATAAAATAAAATTATTACATTTATATGAATTTGAATTAAGGTAAGAAATTTTAATATTTAAAAATGGTTGAAAAATAAATATTTTTTTTAGAATGGATTTTAAATGCTGTTTCCGGTGGAATTATTCGTAATGCTAATGGAGATTGGATCCTTGGGTACAATCATCACCTTGGAAAATGTTCTATCTTTAATGCGGAATTATGGGGCATTCTAGAGGGTCTCAGGTTAATTCAACGAAGGGGTCACGATGAAGTCATCATTCAATCTAATAGTTTGGAAGTTGTCAAAGCCATTCTTGATAGAAATTCTACTGGGAAAAATTCTGCGTTAATTAGGCGTATCCAAAGTATTTTATCTCTAGAAAACGATGGTACTTGCGGTACATTCCGAGAGATCAAAATTAAGTTGCAGATTGTCTAGCTAAACAAGCTTTGTCGAATCTGATAATTTGCAAGTATTCGATTCTCCTCATCCGATGACGCACATGTTAATGGATTTAGATAAGATTAAGAATGTTTTTCCTTTTCATATTACTACATTGTAATTAGTTTTGTTTTTTATTATCACCAAAAAAAAAATTGAAAGAAAATAATGAAAACATTTTTTTAAAAATTATTTTCAAAATTTTCAACCAAACATATTTTTTTTTAGTACTTTCCGTATTTTAAGAAAATGAAAACAAAAATTATATTTATTTCTTGAAACCAAACATACCCTATTTATTTTTTAAAAGCAAAAATTAATAGTGAATATCCCCTTTTTTTACTATAAAATTTTCAAAAGGCTATTGTTTATTATTATGAGTGAGAAAGTTATTTCTCAAAATACATTTTTTTAATATTTAATTATCTAACCCCAACACAATGAATATGCCTAAACTTGATACTTACAATTGTCAAATTTTGGGTGTAGTTGAAGTTAAGGAATCTTTTGCCTTTAAATAGTTTACTTTAACACTAATATAGTGAAGAAGACTAAGCTCGAAGAGATACAATTGTCACGTTCAATGGTATATTTAGAGTTAAGGAGTTCTTTAATTTAAAATATTTAACTGCCTAACCTTAATAAAACAAATTTGTCTAAACACGACACCTATGATTATCAAGTTTTGGATGTAGTTGGAGTTAAGGTATCTTTTGCCTTTAGATAATTAACGTAAAACTAATACATTGAAAAAAAAATTAAAATTGAAGAGGTACAATTATGGAGTGTAAGGATGTATAATTAAATTTATAAGAAAAATGTTGTTGGTGAGTATTCGAGTATGCTGACTATTGTTAACAACATTTGTTAAATACTACAGTTTAGATAGCTATTCTAGTATTTTCAGCAGTTAACAGTTGAGGTAGCTTTGCAGTTGGTTGCTTCTGTTATTTTAGCTGTTAATTTCTCTCTTCCTTGTATAAATACGTCTCAGTTGTATTGAGATGTTTCAAGTGGGAACATCTATAACATCTATCCAATGGAGAAAGAATTATATAAAATCGTGATTTCATGTCATCTCTATCTCTTTTTAACAGGAGCATGACAAATTAGATTTTTTTTTTTTTCAACTTTTTCCCCTGATCAAATTTAAATCAAACTAAAAATGTTAAAAATTGGAAGAAAAATCTGATTTGTCATACTCCTATTGGAAAAGGATAGAGATGACGTGGAATTACAATTTCATTCAATCCCTTTTCCTATACAATGATATTAACACTTGACACCCAAATGGTCGGGAGGATCCAATAGATTATTATAAATGATGAAACACGTTTTTTAAATTGCATAAATAAAAATAATGATTTTATTTACAAGAAACTGATCCACTTAAAAAAATAAAATTAAATGTAAATTTTCAATTTTTAATTATTGGGATTCAAGACTAACACTTTAATTTGGAATCACCATGGAATGCTTAAAACTTGATTCTTAAACTTAAATTAATTTATTATCTGTTTAAAAGAATTTTAAAATTTTCCTTTATAAAAAATTACTTTTTTAAGTGATCCATAGCATTTTCTTTTTTCTTTTTTTTCCTCAAAATCATATAATAATAAAAAGAATCATTATTACACTCACCATTCCAGTTAAGTTGAAGAAAATCAAGGCAACGAGACCACCATGAAGTTGTTTTAATGAACAAAATGGATGAAGGTGGCAAAAAGCAGACACTGATGGTGAGAGAAAAGAGCATTGTTTCTTGCTACCAATGATGTATTTGCACTTCGCTGTATGCACCCACCAACCTTTTTATATTTTTAAATTTGTTTTCAGTTCATCAACCTCACAAATGGAGCTCAAGTATCAACTTTGAGTGGAATCCATGGAAGAAAGAATTGACAGTTTAACCTTTTATGCAGACATCAATGCATCATCAGTTTGTTTGCTTTTGGTTTCTGTCCATCTCAGTGGGAGACACCAATTATTACTACATCACACTTACCTCTTCTTCCATCTTTCTCTTTTTTTTCTTTCCATTATGGTAAATGATCTTTATCTATGCAGCACTGTAGGACCTGCATTTCTATCATTAATCAAGATATTTCCTTCTTTTTTGGTGGCCAATAATGGTATATAAATATGAGGAAAATAACATAACATAATTCATACATTAAAACTAGTAATAATTGCTCTCTTATATTACTTTCTGACATATTACATCGCTCACCATAACATACAACTTAACTAACATCAGTAATAATTGCATTTTTATATACTATTGTGACATTTTACATCACTCGCCATAACATCCAACTTAATTATTATAGTTGATTGAATCACAAATAATATTATAAGTAAGATAGAGAATTTCATTTCTGTATAGTTCATATCCTATTCTAATAAATCCCAACAATAAACTTTAACTTATGTCATACTATTGATCAGTAAAAAAATGGATTTAAAAATATAATTCTGTTATTGTTGATTTTGCGTTTATTGAATAATAAATTGTTATATGCAAATGTAAACACCTTATTTGGATTGTATTTGTGAAATTCACTAATGATGAATATTTTATATTTAAAATTTATTTAATATTATTATTTGATACTTGTAAATATTTTTATATGCATATATTAAATATTCTTTTATAAATCGTGATAAATTTAAAAATGATATATAGAAAATGTACCGGTATAAGTAGAAAAACAATTTATTTATCTATTGACTACCTTAATTATAAAATATTTGTATTCAAATATTTAATTGAATCAGTTTTGAATTTATTTTTGGACAATACAAAAAATTAATTATTTTTCTTTTGAGAAAGATACATAAGTGAAGAAGACGGAGTCGCTTTGTGTTATTTTGAATGGTGGATGCCAAACAATAACTTATCATTGTTGTAAAAGCCAGTGATTACGCCTTCAGAAATCTGCAACTAGAGAGAGACAGCGTAAACGTAGCCCATAAGGGAAAAAAAAATAAAATAAAACAACTTTGCTTAGCAATTTCTTTGGCAAATTTATTAAGAAAACAAACAATTTGTAACAAAATATGGACATCTCAACTTCAACTTAGCTGTTCTGTGCCTCGAGCGTTGGTTTCTCAAGCATAAGATATGGACCACTTCATCAATAAATAAAAAATGGGTCCAAAACCCAGAAAGAAACTACTTTGTTCAAAGCATAATTATCTAGCAATATCATTGTTAAGAGTTTTGTTTGTTTCTTTCGTTTCTTTTCTTGTTTGAACAACGATTATAACAATTTTTGTGGTATTATTGAAGTTTTTAATGTTTGATATGTAACACTCTATTTTTCAGTGTTTTTGAAGTCACTAAATCCGATGAGTAAGTTCATAAATATAATTGTTTAATATTTACGAGTTAAATGTGATTTTTAAAAAGGTTTTTGATTTGAAATTTATATTATATAAGTGATTTATTAAGTTTAAGTGATTTTATAAAATAAGGTATCGGGACTTTGTTTTTATAAATTGAGCTGTAAATATTTTTATAAATATTTACAGAGTGTCATTAAGATAGTATTAAAGTTCCGTTAAAAAATTTTAACGTTTCGATGGTAAATAAATTAAAAAGGATCAAATTTAAAAAAAAAAAAGTGTATTCTCGAGACTCTGTTGTGTAGTTAATTAGGTTTTGGTTACATAAATTTACATAAATTAAGAGTAATTAGTTATAAAGACTAAATTGCATATAAAATGAAAGTTCAATTATAAATTAAAGAAAAACTACAAAGGGCTAAAGAAGCAGTTATGTTAATATAATAATATATAATAAAAACAAACAAATAAATAATAAATATATAAAAGAAATAGAAAAAAAGAAACAGAGATAGAAACCAAAACAGAAAGGGAAAGAAAGAAAAAGAAAAAGACAAATAAAGAAAAGAGAAATTAGGGTTTTAAAGTTCAAAACTCAATTGGTGAGTTAATTTAGTCCATTTTTTTTTTTTGTAATTTTTATGTTTTTGAAATCTCGGTATTAAATACTACTTTACCCATGTCAAAGTTTTAGAAATTATTAAGTTTTCAAGTGATGTTTATGTTGAATAATTTTAGTATTAGGGATTAAATTGATAGATTTTTAAGTTTGAAATGGAAAAGGATTGAGATTTTGAAGAGAAAAAGAAGGGAAAACTGAGAAAATCTGCTGTTTGTTTTCTAGCGTGGAAGAAATGAACAGTGACGAGAAATGGAGGTATGTTACCTACACATGGGGTTCACAAGAGAAGACGATGAACATCAATTCGATAATGCTAAGATTCCGTCCAATCGCTCCGAAACCGGTGACCGGAGAGTCTGGCTCCAGTGGGGTTTAGTTTGGTAACAAAAACTTGTTAAAGATACATTTTGAGTCCACACTGCCTAACCACACGGGAATGTGAACCCTGCAGCTTTGAAAATTTTTAATATTTTACGAAAAATTCTCTGGGTCTTCAAATTAGTCCTGATTTGTTTCTAACACGTATTTTGGGCCTCGAGGGCTCAAATAAGGGACATTATGTATCAATTTAATTGGTTTTTGACCTGAATATTAAGTGATATCAATGTACATGTGACAGGCCAATTTTGGGCCCTTTACAAGATACCTGAAACCCACTAACCATTACTCACTTATATCAAACCCACTTGCATTTACAACATTAACCCATTAATCCCAATACATTTAAACCCTTACCCATTAGCCCAATACAAAACAAACCCAATACCTAACCTTAAGCCCAATCAACCCCAAGACCCAAATCAGAAAACACCAAACAACCCTAACCCCTATTCCCACTTGCGCCACCTACCCTGTGCGCCCCCATACCCCTGACTGTCGGCCAACTGCTCTGCAAGCACCACCGTTCACCTGCAAAGAAGAGACAATTAATAATAGAAAATTGTATGTGATTTGGCTTTAAAAAGCCCCAACTGAAATCAAAACAGGGAGATTTTTCTTGATAAAAAAAATACAAAGAGAAAGAATCTTCAGCAAGTTCAATCAAAGAAAATACAAAACCCATTCGTTTTTAGCAAATATCACTTCCATCAGTGTTTGAATACAATAATATCATCAAATCAAACAAATATATCAGAGATCGAAGAAACAAAAAAACGATAAGACCTAAGGTAATTTTATCATTTTTCTTTACTGTTTTGGGTTTGTTTTTTACACAAAAATACTTAAAAGTATTATAAATATACATATATTATTGAGTAAAAAAAATAAATTAAAAAGTATAAACCTTCTCCAGCCACCATGCACGGTGGTGTGTGCTGCGCCGGCCGCTCCGATGATGACCGGACGGTGGCCGAGCTGCCTACCGAATTTCTCCCCTCCCCCCTCTTCTCTCCTTCTTTCTTTTCCTTTTTGTTTCTCTCCCCCAGTGTAAAATGAAAATTTTAAAAAAAATTTGACTTTTATAGGGGACCAAAACGCACCGTTTTGGTCCCCCCTGTAGCGACGTAAAAATTTAGCTTTAACTTGGTCGCTTATTGTGGCGATTTATCGAAAACTTGAAAACTGAAGTTTGATTTCAAAATAAAGAGGGAGTCGCCACCGATCTTTTTTCCTAGGTGTGATCGGACACCTATTAGATTTATTATTTTTTTTTTAAAAAAAAAAGGAAGGCCGCGTTTAGGTCTACATTAAAAGCTAGAGAAAAATTAGGGTTCGGGAGTCGGTTACTCGCGAGGAAGGTATTAGCACCCTCGCGACGCCCAAAATTGGTATCTCATAAACATGTGTTGTCTTGATTTTCAAAAATACGAGTTCAATGTAACATTTAGTCGTGATTCGGTCAAGAATGATGATTTTTAATTTTCAGTTTTTCTTTTAAAAGGGTGTTCCGTTTTTAACACGAGCGGACAAATCTCACCCAACATAGCGATGAAATTGATGACTTAATGTTAAATCGGTACATTGCCTTATTTATTGAAATTAATTAGAAAACAGGAATGTAATTTTTGAGGTAATGTAATACGGAATCGATATGGAATAAAAATAAATAAATGAAAGGGCTAGGTACATATGGAAGCAGGTAATCAATGTGATAATAATATTAAAACATAATAATAGAGCATGCAAAATTAAATGTAATGATAAAATCAAATGCTAAAAAACAATGAACATACACACATAAAAAAATAATATTAAGAACATGTACATCGAAACACATATATATATAATTAGTAATAATGTTAGAAATATATTATATAATATTTGAAATATTCATGAAATGATATAAATATATATATATACATATATAACAATTAATTTTAAAATATATACATAATGATAGATATTGAAGAATGTATGTGCATGATAGAGAAAATATATGCATGAAAATATATATAAAAAATAGTATAAAAATATACAACTATGATACTAAAGTATATGTGCACATTAGAATATTTAGTGAAACTAAAACTAAAACTAATAATTAGCAAAACCAATACAACAATATAGTATAAAAATATGTACTTAAAACGCTATAACATAAATACGTATATATATATGATACATAAAAATCCCACATTAAAAGAGTATATACACGTATAAAATACACATATAATAACACTTAAATATTTACATGATACATACACATTGGAAATAAAAACTTATCACAATATTACATAAATACATACCTACATATACTAGAGATATATACACATATATATATAACATATATTAAGATTAATAACAATAGCAAATAAGATAATAATTAAAAAAATGTACATGAAATAGTATAAGTATATATTATTAACATTAAAATACATACGTAATATATAAAATATATGTAATATATATTAAAGACGATAATAATAATATAATATATAATAAAAAACTATTCACATATTACATAAGTATGTACATAGATATATATATATAATAATGGTACTAGAAATATACATAAAATAGCATAGAAGATAAATAATATTAAAATATTTACAAAGTATATGTACATAAAAACAACTAGTAATAATGCTACATAAATATATATAAGGGTATATCAAAGATCTATACATATAATTAATTATATGCTACTATTGATGATAATAATGATATAAATATAATTGATATAATGATATTATGAGTAATTAATTTAATAATAAAGAAAGGAAAATGAACCAAAAGGACTAAAATTGAATGAAAGACCGAATTCTGGGGCAGATTTAAAAAGAAAATAAAAGAAAGGATTATATTGCAACATGCGCGCAACATGGGAGGGCCAAAATAGCAATATCCCAAGTTATTAAAACGCATCGCTTGGCACGAAGGGGCAAATTAAAAACCATACAAAATTTCAGGGCCAAATTAAAACTAACGCGAAACTTGATTATAAAATTCCAGAAAAGCGGAAGGGTCATTCGCGCAATTAGACCCTCCGCTTTAAAAAACACGCGGATCCTGTTAGAGCGGGTCGGGTCGACCCGATCCAGGGGTCTAAACGGCGTCGTTTCAAGCTAACTGGGGGGACCAAAACGGTGCGTTTTGGTCCCCTATAAAAGATAAAATTTTCAAAAAAAAAATCATTTGAGAGGGGGAGAAAGAAAAAAAGGAGAGAAAGGGAGAGGGGAGAAGAGAGGGTTTCGCCACCACGGGTCGATCATCGCCGATCGCCGGACCCTCACCAAGCCTTGCGGCCGGCCACATACTGCGATGGCGGAAAAATAATTTTCTAAATTTTTTTCTTTTCTTTTTTTTTGCTTTTTTATTATTTATATTATATTTGTATATATAAGTAAAAAAATAGATTTGCGCGTAAAATCGAAAAGAAACAGAAAAGAAAAAAATCAATAATCACCTCAGTTTTTAACTTTCGATTTTTAGAACCTTGTATCTTCTGATTTGGTGCAATGTTTTGATTTTGTGTTTGAGATTGGTTTTGTATGCTTGCTGCTTTGGGGATCAACCACGTTTCTGTTTTGATTTTCTTTTGAAGAAAAACTTTTTCCAACCCCTTTTACAGATTTTCCATCGGCTTTTTATAGCCATTTGGTTACATTCTCTGTTTCTACTTTTGCTATTGCGTGTTTATTTACCTTGCAGGTGAGTTGATGGCCGGTGGAGACGTGACCAGTGGAGCAGCGGAGCAGGCTAGTTGCAGGTTAGGGTGGCCGAAAGTCAGAGGGCAGGTGGGAGTGGTTGCGGCGCGGCGGCTAGGGTTTCAGATTTTCTGAAACCCTAGGTTAGGATTTGGGTCAAGGATTGGGCTCCTTGAGTTTGGGCTTGGGTGGGTTAAATAGTTTAGGCTTTAGTTGGGTTGATTGGTTGTAATTGGGCTTGTGGGTAAATTTGGGCTAAGTTTAATTTGTAAATGGGTTTAGGGGCATTGGGTAGATTTAGTATAGGATGAGATGGGTATGGGTTTTGGTTGTAAAATGGGTTGGTTTAAATTAAGTGGGCTGGCAAAATTGGATGTGTACAGCTGCCCCTCTTTACTCATTGTCGTGTAACGAGAATAGAGCAAAGACAAAATGAAAGGCCAATTTTGCCCCGTCTTGCCGAGTCTTGACCTCATTGGTGCTCTTCTTGTTCAGGTTGTCTTTTTTCAGTCCACAGCATCTTGTAGCTTTGGCTCAATCTACTACATCTTCTGACATATGCCTTGTAGCTTCAATCTATTCCAATGTAACATTAAAGTTATGAAATTTGTGGCTTCGATCTGCTTCACTGCAGCTTCAGAAAGATAAGATCTACAACTTCAATATTCTCTTCTATTGCTTCAGTAAGATAAGGTTTGTGGTCTTTTCTTCTGTAACTTTAGAAAGGCAAGATTTGATATCCTCGATCTGCTCTACTGCAACTCCATGGGGACAAGATCTGGTGTCTTCAATCAGCTCCAATCTTTATTCTTTACTTGGCATGTGATTCTGAGCTCAACTTATTTCTCGCAATATGAATTGACTCTTTAAAAACAGACATTTAGAAACAGAAATTGAAAATAGCTCAGCACATGACCTAAGGCTCAACTCATTTCTCGCAATATGAGTTGATTTTTGAAAAACAGAAATTAAAAGGCTCAACTCACCTCTCGCAATATGAGTTGATTTTTTTGAAAAACATAAATTGAAAAGCTCAACTCACCTCTCGCAATATGAGTTAATTTTTGAAAAATGGGAATTGGAAAGCAGAAATTGAAAATACTTCAGCGTGCCTCGAGGCTCAACTCACTTCTCGCAATATGAGTTGATTTTTGAAAAATAGAATTTGAAAAGCAGAAATTGCAGATACCTCGGCGTGCCTCGAGGCTCAACTCACTTCTCGCAATATGAGTTGATTTTTGAAAAACAGAATTTGAAAAGCAGAAATTGTAGATACCTCGGCGTGTCCCGAGGCTCAACTCACTTCTCGCAATATGAGTTGATTTTTGAAAAACAGAATTTGAAAAGTAGAAATTGTAGATACCTCGGCGTGTCCCGAGGCTCAACTCCCCTCTCGCAATATGAGTTGATTTTTGAAACATAAATTGAAATTACCTCAACGTGTCTTGAGTCTCAACTCACCTCTCGCAATATGAGTTGATTTTTGAAACATAAATTGAAAACTGAAATTGAAAATACCTCAGCGTGTCCTGAGGCTCAACTCACCTCTCGCAATATGAGTTGATTTTTGAAAGATAAATTACAAATACCTTAACGTGTCTTGAGGCTCAACTTATTTCTCGCAATATGAGTTGATTTTCCTTGAAAAGCATGAATTAAAAACATCAAAATACCAAAACCTGTCATTTGGTAGAACTCAGGTGTCTTCCCCTTTGATTCGGTACAACTATCATTCAAGATTTCTTGCTCTGCTGGAGTACCTGTATATACCATGCATGATGTTATCATGATATGCACATGTTGGTCTTAAATGCCTTTATGCCTACATGATTATGCTATACGCTTTAGGCTTGTTTGTCATATGTCCTTTTCCGTCATGATTTTTGATGATCTGTGTTCATTGCTTTGACTTTTGACTTTCTCTTCAAGCCCTGTACCCATCCTCAAACTTCACGAATAATCTACGTTTCTTAGATGTCACTCTTTTGCCCCAGGTTGAACTTTGTCCTTGCTTTGAGGCTCTTGTGCTTATCAAATTTTCATCCCGGTAATGCTTAACATTTCTTTTGTTTAAAGTATGTTATTTCACTATTTATCATGTAAATAAACACATAATGAGATGTATGAAAAAGATCAAGTAGGGGTAAAAATGATATCTCGTATTTATCTATTTCAAGCGTGGCAAACAAAGAAAGTTAACCAATGAGAGTAAAAAAAACGTCAAAAGAAAGAAAGGATCATATTCAACGGATACAAATGCTCTAGACACTCAACACATGAACTCTTCCACGTTCCTCAATCAAGAATCTTTTCGAGTATGGCTTCTTACGTAGAAAATTTCGAGCTTTCAGAAATGCTTCAATTAATGTAGTCTCACTGTTTGACCCACTGTTCGAAACGCCACGCTCTTTAAGCTAGGTTTGCTTCATTAGAACGCCCTTTCGGGTTTTCATCCTAATCTTTTGTGTTTAACCAAAGCACCCTTTTCGGGTTTTCGCTCTGATTCCTCTTTTTTTTTTTTAAGATGCCCTTTTCGGGTTTTCATCTTGACTTTTTTTTTTCAAGCATAGTACTTCTTCACCGCATCTGAGTTCACTGGATTCGATAACTCTTTCTCATCCATCTCGGTAAGGATCAAAGCTCCTCCTAAGAATGCCTTCTTTACCACGTATGGTCCTTCCCAATTTGGTGCCCATTTTCCTCGCAGGTTTTTTTGTATTGGGAGAATTTTCCTCAGCACGAGTTCTCCTTCGTGGAATTCTCTTGGCCGTACCTTCTTGTCATGGGCTGCGATCATTCTTTTCTGGTACATCTGCCTATGACAAATTGCTCTTAGACGTTTTTCTTCGATGAGGTTCAACTGATCATATCGATCTCGAATCCATTCTGCTTCTTCTAACTTTGATTCCATTAAGACTCGCAGAGAGGGGATCTCAACCTCGATAGGTAGCACGGCTTCCATTCCATAGACCAGAGAGAAAGCAGTTGCTCCCGTAGATGTCTGCACAGATGTGCGATATGCATACAAAGTAAATGGTAGCTTCTCGTGCCAATCTTTATATGTTTCAGTCATTTTCCCAATAATCCTCTTGATATTTTTGTTGGCTGCTTCAACAGCCCCGTTCATTTTTGGGCGATAGGGCGAGGAGTTATGATGCTTTATTTGGAATTGCTCGCACACTTCTTTCATCATCTTGTTATTCAGATTCATGGCGTTATCCGAAATGATTCTTTCAGGCAAACCATATCGGCAAATGATTTTCTTTTTCAAAAACCTGCAAACGACAATCTTTGTCACATTGGCAAACGAAGCGGCTTCTATCCATTTTGTGAAGTAATCGATGACTACAAAAATGAATCGATGTCTATTTGAAGCTTTTGGAGAAATTTGCCCTATAACATCCATGCCCCACATAGCAAAAGGCCACGGAGAGGTCATGACATGAAGAGGAGAAGGGGCTACATGAATTTTATCGCCATAGATTTGACATTTGTGGCATTTTCTTACAAAATTAATGCAGTCACTTTCCATCGTCAGCCAATAATAACCGAGTCTCATGATCTTTCTGGCCATATTGAAACCATTGGCATGTGTTCCACAGATTCCCTCATGGACCTCTTCAAGTATTTTTCTAGCTTCAACATCATCCACACATCTCAAGAGCATCTGATCTTTTCCTCTCTTGTACAAGATGTCCCCATCAAGAACAAATCCCGCTGCCATCCTTCTGATTGTTCTTTTGTCGTTCTCATTCGCTTGTTTGGGATACCTTTAATTCTTGACATATTCTAATATATCATGGAACCATGGCCGTCCGTCTGCCTCTTTTTCAATACTACAACAGTGTGCAGGGACCTCGTATATGCTCATTTTAAGGGGCATTATTTCTGCTTCTCTACTTGCCTTGAACATTAAAGCCAAAGTAGCCAGGGCATCAGCCAATTGGTTTTCTTCTCGTGGGAAGTAATGAAAAATTATTTCTTTGAATTCCTTGATCAATTCAGCCACTAAATCACTGTACTTAATCAATTTTGGGTCCCTCACTTCCCAATCTCCACGGATTTGATAAACCACTAGGGCTGAGTCCTAATACACCTCTAAGATTTTGATGTTTCGTTCAATAGCTGCGCGAAGCCCCATGATACAAGCCTCATATTCTGCTATATTATTGGTACAGAAGAAGTTCAGTCTTGCAGTAAACGGATAATGATTCCCCTCTGGTGATACCAGGATTGCTCCGATTCCATGCCCCAAAGCATTCGACGCACCATCAAAATACATCTTCCATGACTTCTCTTTTGATGACTCGGATTCTATTTCTGTGATGCACATAAAGTCTTCGTTTGGGAAATCGAATCTTAAAGGCTCATATTCTTTTGTCATTCGAGTTGCTAGAAAGTCGGCTATTGCGCTCCTTTTTATCGACTTCTGACTTACATAGGCAATGTCATATTCCGAGAGGAGAATCTGCCATCATGCCATCCTTCCTGATAGTGTCGGCGATTCCATCATGTATTTTATCAGGTCCAGCTTTGAAATCAACCATGTCGTATGATACAACATGTATTGTCTGAGTCTCCGAGCTACCCAAACTAAAGCGTAACAAAATTTTTCAATAGACGAATACTTTGCCTCATATTCAGTGAACTTTTTGCTGAGGTAGTAGATCACCTTTTCTTTCTTTCCTGACTCGTCGTGTTGCCCTAGTACGCAACCCATTAAATTTTCGAACACAGTTAAATACAATATCAATGGTCTTCCCGGAGTTGGCGGTACTAGCACTGGAGGACTAAACAAATATTGTTTTATCTTATCAAAGGCCACCTGGCATTCCTCATTCCATTCTCCGGGGTTATGTTTCTGAAGAAGCCAAAAGATTGGATCACATTGGTTGGTGAGTTGAGCAATAAATCGGGCGATGTAATTTAATCTCCCTAAAAATCCTCTAACTTCCTTTTGCGTGCGCGGAGGTGGTAGCTCTTGAATGGCTTTTATTTTGTTTGGATCAACCTCAATACCTCTTTCACTGACAATAAAGCCTAACAACTTCCCTGAGGTAGCCCCAAATGTACATTTGGCTGGGTTAAGCTTTAACTGGAACTTTCTCAGCCTTTCGAACAACTTCTTGAGATTCACTACATGTTCTTCTTCCCCTTGGGATTTAGCAATCATATCGTCGACATAGACCTCTATTTCTTTATGCATCATGTCATGGAATAACGTCACCATAGCCCTTTGATATGTTGCCTCAGCATTCTTTAACCCAAATGGCATCACTTTGTAGCAGAATGTTCCCCACATTTTATGAAGGTAGTTTTCTCCATATCCTCAGGGGCCATCTTGATCTGATTATAACCCGAGAATCCATCCATGAAAGAAAACAATGAATGTTTTACTGTGTTGTCCACCAACGTATCAATATGTGGTAAGGGAAAATTATCTTTTGGGCTTACTCGATTTAGGTCACGGTAATCCACGCACATTCGTACTTTGCCATCTTTCTTTAGTACTGGGACTATGTTAGCCACCCATTCTAGATATTTGGAGGCTTGTAGGAAGCCAGCATCAAATTGCCTCTTGACTTCCTCTTTTATTTTCAACGGCATTTCGGGTCTTATCCGTCTTAATTTTTGCTGGATGGGCTTGCATTCTGGCTTTAATGGGAGTTTATGGACCACTAAGTCTTCATCTAACCCTGGCATGTCCTGGTATGACCATGTGAAAACATCTTTGTACTCGCGAAGTAAAGCGATCAAATTATGCCTGGTGCTCTCTGAAATAGAAGTCCCAATCTTCACTTCTTGTTTCCTTTCCCAATCTTCACTTCTTGTTTCCTTTCTTCAGTGCCCAAGTTTATTGTTTCTACAGATTCTTCATGAGGCAAAATTTTTTTATCCTCTTGTTCCACCATTCTTAACAATTCAGGAGACGAGACGTAATCTTCAGCATTTTCTTCGGCTTCAAATTCTCCTAAGCAAATAGCCTTCTCAAAATCAATTTCAAGATTCGTAACGGGCTTATTCATGTCGTCAATATCTGAGCACCTGAAAGTTGAATGGAAAAGGAAACTATAGAGGGGCATCCAAGTATTGGAACCAACAAAAGAAATGTCATGTCATGGCAATGAGGCGAATGTGAGTATAGGCTATGAAATGAGAAAATGATTATGAAATTAGCAATAATGCAAAAAAATCGTGACAAAATGCATCTTCATTGATATTCATTTGAATGATAAAGAGCGAATGCACGCTCTTACAAAAGAATTCTATTATATCTAAGGACACAATAGAATGTTAACGTTTGAGCATTACTCTGAAGATTTATAAACTACAAGAAGCTCCTCGACAGTCCAATTGTTCTACATGAAACCTTGGGGACAAGGGCGTATCCTTGAGACATCCTTACTCGCGTCAGCTCCTTTGTCAATGACATTTATACTGACATTTTGAAGACCCTTTTCAATTAACCACAGTGTGTTCCGTGGACCATCTTGTCCAGGGTACATCATTCTCGCAGATGTAAATGTTTTTGACAAAGGAGGGTACTTTATTGGTTCCCATCCTGGTTCTCGGCCCAAAGTTCTTGCAATCCTTCTTTCCTGATCTTTTTTCCACTGTCTTCTTCTTTGACGCATGTCAGGCTGAAACCCCAGACCGTATCGGGCCTTATGGTGCACTGGCTTTAATGCCCTGACTATTCCTTGTAGGTATCTCCTTAAACCTCTTCTTGCTCGAGCTCCCCTTCCTACGGTCAATTTGACACCCATTCTGGTATTTCTCGACAGTTTTGGCACCGGAATTCTGTTTCTCTCAACGACAAAAGTGGCATTGACGAATTCAAGGGATCGAAAGGAGTATTCCACCGCGTCCTTGCTTACTTCAAGGTATGGCGCATCAGCAGAGATAGATGCGACAATGTCTTCTTCTCCCTCGACAGTGACCAAACAGCCATCCATGATAAATTTCACCTTTTTATGAAGGGATGATGGGACTGCTCCAGCAGAATGGATCCAGGGTCTTCTCAAAAGGTAGTTATACGAGGGTGTAATGTCTATGACTTGGAATTCGACATCATAAATGTAATGGCCCACTTCTAGAGGGATCTCAATCTTTCCCATGACTTCACGTTTTGTCCCATCGAATGCCCTTACTGTGGAATGATAGGGCCTTAAATAGGACAGATCCATCGAAATTCTGGAAAGCGTGGCTAATGGCATAACATTTAGCGCCGATCCATTATCGATGAGCACGTTCGGTATTATGTAGCCCTTGCAGCGAGTCGTAATATGCAGCGCTTTCACTGAGCCTCTACCGTTTGGCGGTATCTCATCATCACTAAAAGAAATGAAATTGTCCGCATTCAGATTATTTACCCACCTATCAAGCTTCTCGACAGATATGTTGTTGGCCACATAAGCTTGATTTAACACATTCAATAAAGCATTCCGGTGTGGCTCTGAATTTAACAGTAGAGATAAAACTGAGATTCATGCTGGCTGCTTACTCAATTGTTCCACCACACTATACTCGCTGTGCTTGATAAATTTTAAAAATTCCTGAGCTTCTTCCTCATTCACAGGCTTTTTAGTTTCTTGCACGGGTGGAATTTCTTGCTCGACCTCGAATTCGTGCATCACTGCTTTCCCTTTTTGCTTTAAGTCACTACTTTTCTTTACCGGTTCAACTTCTTTAGAATAGCACCGTCCACTTCGGGTAAAATGACCTACCTCCCCAACATCTTCAGTTATGGCCTTGGACTTCTCGCCTTCCGGTGTGACGATACTGACGTCATATTTCCATGGTATCGCTTTGTCGTCCTTGTACGGGAAAAGAGACGGTACTTCGATTACCATTTTTGGTTTCACCGGCTCTTTCATCGTGTCGTAATAAATTACCAACGGTCGATCAGCTTTATAAGGGGGACCTGATGACTGGCTATCAAAGGCGCATATTTCTCTTTCGTTGGCCTCTTCCCTCTTGTTAAGGACCTTAATCTCCTTATTATCCATCCAGTCTTGAAGCAACCTTTTAAAATCCTTACATGACTGAATGTCATGTCCTACAATTCCATGAAAATTGCAAAAACTTTGATCTTCTTCTCCAAGAATTCTATCGGGGTGACAAAGCAATCCTTTCTTAACCAAGACTCTCCCAGTTTTTCTCGCAGAGGCGCCCTTATTTCAAAACACATCTTCTGCCTTTCCATTCGTCCTCTTTCCCCACTGTGCTCACATTCCCTTCGGTATGATTAGGGAACGGGTTCCCCGTAGCGTTATTGGCACTATCAAATCGTAGGATACCCGTGTCAATGAGTCCTTGAACTCTCCTCTTAAAGGCTAGGCAATTCTCCGTGGAATGCCCTTGGTTCCTCGCGTGGTATGTACAACTAGCGTTTGGATCATACCACTTTGGGTAGAGAGGTTTAAGGGGTGCCATGTAATGGGGAGAAATCAGTTGTTTCTCCAAAAGTTTTGGGTACAATTCCCCATACGACACAGGGATGGGAGTAAACTGCGGTCTCTCGGGATTAGGCCTTGCTGGTCTTGGTTTGTTTCTGGGCTGGCTTTGAGTGGGTATCGTGTTTTGTGAGAAAGTGGTGACGGGTCTTTGGTTGTTTGTGGCGTAAACGGGATAGGAAGGAGGTGGTGCTTGGTAATAAGGGGTTTGAGGGGGATAATAGAAATTTAGAGGTGGATAATTTCGAGGTCGGGGTTGGTTTGGATATGGATTAGAGGCATAACGATTTTCTATTCCCACCATATGGGCTTCTGGTTCTTTCTTCTTCATAGGCGCTGCCCTTTTTGAACCTTCTGAACCTTCCATTCTACCGCTCTTGACGGCATTCTCTATGAGCTCACCAGATATTACAATATTCGTAAACTCCTTCGTGGCACTTCCCACTAGTTTGTCATAAAACAGCACCTTTAAGGTGCTGATAAAGAGAACGGTTATCTCCGTTTTTGTTAGTGGGGGTTCCACTTGGGCTGAGACGTCCCTCCATCTCTGCGCATATTATCTAAAGGTCTCTGACGGCTTTTTCTCCATCATTTGCAAGGTCATCCGGTCTGGCACCATATCCGATACATGCTTATACTGCTCGCAGAATGCTGATGCCAAGTCCTTCTAGGATCGAATCTTTTCTCTACTAAGTTGGTTGTACCACCGAAGAGCTGACCCTGTTAGACTATCTTGAAAGCAATGTATGAGTAACTTATCCTCGTTCACATAACCGGTCATTTTTCGACAGAACATGATGAGATGTGCTTTTGGGCACCTTGTCCCATCATACTTTTCAAAATCAGGCACCTTAAACTTTGACGGCAAAATTAGATCTGGTACCAAACTGAGTTCTTTGGCACCTAGTACGGAGAAGACTTCAGTGCCTTCTATCGCTTTGAGTCTTTCCTCTAGACTCCTATATTTTGCGTCATGATTATCCAATTTCAACTTGGCTACCTCTGCTGGGTCGTCCAAATCTGGAACTAGTGGATCAGCAAGACTAGCCCTTAGGTTTGACGCGAACGTTCCTTCCCCAGATTAGCGGGTGGAGCAGGTGGCATAGGTCGTTGTTCCAAGCCTGTGGGTTCCCCTTGAGTATACCCTCTTTGTATGGCGTGGGCATGCGGTGGAGTGAATCCAGGGGATAGAGTGGATCCTGATCGTGGTGAATTCTTGATTGAGATTCCATAACATGGGGGTTCTGCATAGGCCTTTTTCCTTTGACCAAAACCGACATCATTTCCATCATTTTGGCCATTTGATCTTTCTGTTCAAGTGATTCCTCTCGAGATCTCAACATTAAGTCTCTTGTCTCTTGCTGCGATTTGGCCAGTTGCTCTTGTAATTCCTTTTGAATTCTTTCCATCCTTTCGATCTTTTCGTTGAATTCAGCCTCCATTACTCTAGCTTGTAGGCGTGTTTTATACGGATGACGTGGTTCCAGTCTTGTGGTGTTACAACTGCAAATTGTATATTTTTTCTTTAGCGACCGAATATGGGATATGCAATGTATGAATGAATGCATGAATGAATGCATGAATGTCAAAATGTTAGTTATGAAATGAATGCAAAAAATTGGTGTTGATTTCAAGATAGCCCCTATTTAGGCATTTCATTCATCAAAAGAGTTTATTACAAAACATTTTGTCGTTTCCTATTCAACTATTACACAAACTTCCTAGCTATATTGCCATATTTCTTTACTCGCTCTAAGAATTCCGATATGCTCGATCGTTGGCTTGGCGGGAATTGGCAACTGAGATCCTCCGCTTCATCTGATAATTGTAACACGTGCATGGCTACCCCACGAATCTCATTGATTAAATAGCTAAGTTGCATTTCTTTTTCTTGGAGACCCTCTTCGAAAGCATGGACGTCTCTATCATACTGATTATTCTTTTCTTCCAAATCCTTCAAGAGAGTATCTAGCTGTTGTTGACGGTCTTGTAACATACCTTCTAAATCTCGTATCCTTTCTTTTAGTTCTTGACGTTTAGACCGATTAGTCATTACCTCGGCAGATATAGCTTCACATTCGGCGTTCTTTTTCCTTAGCTCTATCATAGCCCGTGCAGCCTTTTCTTCTTCTTTCTTAGCTTTTCCTTTCCAAAATTCCATTCCACCTTTGATATTGCTTATCTCTTCTTTCCATTCTGCCGACGACTTACCCATCCCACTGTTTTTTATTGTGCCTCTTAACTTCTTGTTTTCCGAGTGAAGATCTCTTAAGTCATCTCTTATGACTTCAACCTCTTTTTGCACTTTCTCGGTTCTGGATCTTTCAATCTGGACGTTGATCTTCAATTGGTAGTTTTCTTCTTGAAGGGCACTAAGGTCCCGAGACATCTTGGCCTTTTCTCGTTCGAATTCTTGTCTTGCCATTTGTAGCTCAGACGGTATTTCCTCCGAGAAAGGATTCTGGACCGTGTAGTTTGTTGACGAGATTTGCCGATTATTTACCCGTTGTTTCCTCCATATGTCATAATCCTGGGTTAGGGTATCAGTATATAGGGCCAATTCTATCAGATGAACTTTCTTCCAAGATTTTGCAGTGTCTCGGACCCTCTTCATATATCCCTCACCCGCAAAAGCAAATTCAGACTGCGCTAATCCTCCGGTGGGGGGTATGAATTGTCGTGAAGAAAATTGCCTTTGGACTAAAAGTGGGGCATTTCCAATTCCTCCCCATAAACCGAGTAGTGGCACCCAGTCTTGATCTCCAACCCTGTATAGCAGAACCGAAGGGCGTATCCACGGAGCTCTCCACGTTATAACCTCGGCGCGAAGATTCTGAAAAACTGAGACCCAATATTGCTCAGTGACTTCTTTTGGCCATTCTTTCTTGAGATAACCTTCCAACTGGGAGAATGTTTTAGAAAAACATATGGAATGGTGTGCGCTCTACTTTCCAGAAGTGGCTCAAAATCCAAACATTGAGCAATTGCGCGCATCCAATAAATCGTCCCTCCCCTTTTTCTCGACAACTACTCAGGGATCTGAAGGTCTCGGCTAGGATAGTCGGGACAGGGTTGATTTCTTGCTTTAACCTTTCAAAGAAATCAACTACTGCAACTTCAAGATGTCCGAGAACTTTCGGGAAAATAACCAAACCGTAAATGGCCAAAGCGAATAGATTTACCCTTTTCAGCATGTCGGGATGGTTCAGAACCAAATCTCGTAGGGAAGACCATGGAATGCAAATGGTTTCATTCTTCTTCTTTATCTGTTTTTTGGCCTATGCGTCGGTCATGTCTGTCAACCTCATTAACTTCTTCTTGAAGGTCATCGGCTTGGGTTCTTTCACATACATCTTATAGGGTTGTACATTATTGACACGAAGCAGAGCAGCGTACTCTTCTATATTCGGGGTCATGTCTTCTCGGTTGAAAGTAAAACACTGATAAGCCGGATCCCAAAATCTGACCATGGCTTGGATCAATCGTTCGTCTATGTTGACAGCTATCAAGTTGGCTATGTCCCCATATCTCTCAATGAAGATACCCCTAGTGTCCGAGTCCCACTGATTCCAAATTCAAACCAAATCTTCGAAGTTGTTTTGGTGAACATTCACTGTTACGTAGTCGGGCAGATTGGCAATGCTTCCCTCCACTAGGCTATCCCCTTTTTCTTTCTGAGTTTTTAGAGACCAGTCCCGGGCCACGGTATTTTTCTCGATTGTTGGTATAATTAACTCTTCCACTAGAAATCCGTTTTTTGGCAACCGATCTTTAGTCAACACCTTTCTAATATGATGCCTATAATGCATGATGAAAAACAATAAAGCAAAGACAAACAACCTTGATTAGTAATTTAATACAGGCAGAAAAACATAGAGAATTTCAACAAATCGAACTACCCGATCTAGTTTATTAAACAGACCCAATCCCTTTGTATAGAAAGTAAAAATGCAAAAGGCAAGAGGCGTTCCTCCCGTGCACTTATTTTGGCGACTACTAAACGGACGGAGGTTCGGCAAGGCTCTAGTTGGGTGGCTCGTATGGTTCATTATATGCAGTTTTGGTTCTAGATAGGTACTCGAATTGTCCGTACTGTCATCTGCTAAGATTAGTACGAAGCCTCGGTCATAGCATATTACAGGCTAACGAGTTCAATTCGAGGGATTACATTTACTTATGCCTATGCGGAGGGACAAGTTAACTCACGAAAGCATAAGTCATATGTAACCCGAAAGTATTCACTAGCCTGTGCGGAGGAACGAGTTAACTCACGAAGCCGTAGCGTTTACTTTCACTTAAACGGACGGAGCCCGGGTAGAGAGCTCATGTTATGCGAAAATGCAAGTGCAAGGTGTGTGGGGAGAAACTCACAAACCTTCCGTTTTAAACCATAAAACTTAAAGCTGAAAGATAAAAAGGACAAAACAAGTTAGAAAAACATAATGCGAATGCATGACTTTTGAAAATGAAAATTTGAGAATCCCGACTAAATGTTAATTTGAATAAGGAAATTCGAAAATTTTGACCACACGTGTTTAACTTGACTCGACTTTCAAAAACTAGTCCCCAGTGGAGTCGCCAGCTGTAGCGACGTAAAAATTTAGCTTTAACTTGGTCGCTTATTGTGGCGATTTATCGAAAACTTGAAAACTGAAGTTTGATTTCAAAATAAAGAGGGAGTCGCCACCGATCTTTTTTCCTAGGTGTGATCGGACACCTATTAGATTTATTATTATTATTTTAAAAAAAAAACAAAAGGAAGGCCGCGTTTAGGTCTACATTAAAAGCTAGAGAAAAATTAGGGTTCGGGAGTCGGTTACGCGCGAGGAAGGTATTAGCACCCTCGCGACGCCCAAAATTGGTATCTCATAAACATGTGTTGTCTTGATTTTCAAAAATACGAGTTCAATGTAACATTTAGTCGTGATTCGGTCAAGAATGATGATTTTTAGTTTTCGGTTTTTCTTTTAAAAGGGTGTTCTGTTTTTAACACGAGCCGACAAATCTCACCCAACATAGCGATGAAATTGATGACTTAATGTTAAATCGGTACATTGCCTTATTTATTGAAATTAATTAGAAAACAGGAATGGAATTTTTGAGGTAATGTAATACGGAATCGATATGGAATAAAAATAAATAAATGAAAGGGCTAGGTACATATGGAAGCAGGTAATCAATGTGATAATAATATTAAAACATAATAATAGAGCATGCAAAATTAAATGTAATGATAAAATCAAATGCTAAAAAAACAATGAACATACACACATAAAAAAAATGATATTAAGAACATGTACGTCGAAACACACATATATATAATTAGTAATAATGTTAGAAATATATTATATAATATTTGAAATATTCATGAAATGATATAAATATATATATATATACATATATAACAATTAATTTTAAAATATATACATAATGATAGATATTGAAGGATGTATGTGCATGATAGAGAAAATATATGCATGAAAAAATATATATAAAATAGTATAAAAATATACAACTATGATACTAAAGTATATATGTGCACATTAGAATATTTAGTGAAACTAAAACTAAAACTAATAATTAGCAAAACAAATACAACAATATAGTATAAAAATATGTACTTAAAATGCTATAACATAAATACGTATATATATATATATATGATACATAAAAATCCCACATTAAAAGAGTATATACACGTATAAAATACACATATAATAACACTTAAATATTACATGATACATACACATTGGAAATAAAAACTTATCACAATATTACATAAATACATACCTACATATACACTAGAGATATATACACATATATATATATAACATATATTAAGATTAATAACAATAGCAAATAAGATAATAATTAAAAAAATGTACATGAAATAGTATAAGTATATATTATTAACATTAAAATACAAACGTAATATATAAAATATATGTAATATATATTAAAGACGATAATAATAATATAATATATAATAAAAAACTATTCACATATTACATAAGTATGTACATAGATATATATATATATATAATAATGGTACTAGAAATATACATAAAATAGCATAGAAGATAAATAATATTAAAATATTTACAAAGTATATGTACATAAAAACAACTAGTAATAATGCTACATAAATATATATAAGGGTATATCAAAGATCTATACATATAATTAATTATATGCTACTATTGATGATAATAATGATATAAATATAATTGATATAATGATATTATGAGTAATTAATTTAATAATAAAGAAAGGAAAATGAACCAAAAGGACTAAAATTGAATGAAAGACCGAATTCTGGGGCAGATTTAAAAAGAAAATAAAAGAAAGGATTATATTGCAACATGCGCGCAACATGGGAGGGCCAAAATAGCAATATCCCCAGTTATTAAAACGCATCGCTTGGCACGAAGGGGCAAATTAAAAACCATACAAAATTTCAGGGCCAAATTAAAACTAACGCGAAACTTGATTATAAAATTCCAGAAAAGCGAAAGGGTCATTCGCGCAATTAGACCCTCCGATTTAAAAAACACGCGGATCCTGTTGGAGCAGGTCGGGTCGACCCGATCCAGGGGTCTAAACGACGCCGTTTCAAGCTAACTGGGGGGGGGACCAAAATGGTGCGTTTTGGTCCCTTATAAAAGATAAAATTTTCAGAAAAAAATCATTTGAGAGGGGGAGAAAGAAAAAAAGGAGAGAAAGGGAGAGGGGAGAAGAGAGGGCTCGCCCACAGTCGGTCATCGATCATCGCGGACCCTCACCGGCTCGGCGCACCACACCACACACACACATGGCGAAAAAGGTAATTTTCTAAATTTTTTTCTTTTCTTTTTTTTTCTTTTTTATTATTTATATTATATTTGTATATATAAGTAAAAAAAATGGATTTGCGCGTAAAATCGAAAAGAAACAGAAAAGAAAAAAATCAATAATCACCTCAGTTTTTAACTTTCGATTTTTAGAACCTTGTATCTTCTGATTTGGTGCAATGTTTTGATTTTGTGTTTGAGATTGGTTTTGTATGCTTGCTGCTTTGGGGATCAACCACGTTTCTGTTTTGATTTTCTTTTGAAGAAAAACTTTTTCCAACCCCTTTTACAGATTTTCCATCGGCTTTTTATAGCCATTTGGTTACATTCTCTGTTTCTACTTTTGCTATTGCGTGTTTATTTGCCTTGCAGGTGAGTTGATGGCCGGTGGAGACGTGACCAGTGGAGCGGCGGAGCAGGCTAGTTGCAGGTTAGGGTGGCCGAAAGTCAGAGGGCAAGTGGGAGTGGTTGCGGCGCGCAAGTGGGGGTGATTAGGTGGCTAGGGTTTCAGATTTTCTGAAACCCTAGGTTAGGATTTGGGTCAAGGATTGGGCTCCTTGAGTTTGGGCTTGGGTGGGTTAAATAGTTTAGGCTTTAGTTGGGTTGATTGGTTGTAATTGGGCTTGTGGGTAAATTTGGGCTAAGTTTAATTTGTAAATGGGTTTAGGGGCATTGGGTAGATTTAGTATAGGATGAGATGGGTATGGGTTTTGGTTGTAAAATGGGTTGGTTTAAATTAAGTGGGCTGGCAAAATTGGATGTGTACACCCCCCCGGTTTAAGCCAAAAACGGCACCGTTTTGGACTTCGGGTCAAGTCAACCCGACCTGCTCCGAACAGGATCCGCGTGTTTTTTAAGGGAGGGGTTATTTGCGCGTTTAACCCCTCCGCTTTTTAAACGTTTTGCAATTAAGTTTTGCGTTACTTTTAATTTGACCCTGAAATTTTGCACGGTTTTCAATTCAGTCCAGTTCAATATAGTACGTTTTAGAGGCTCAAATTTATTGCACTTTTGACCCCTCCAAATTACGCACATGTTATAATTTCGTCCTTTTCTTTAGTTTTTATTTCAAATTGGCCCCAAAATTTAGTTTTTAATTCAATTTTGTCCTTTTTGCCTTTTTTTCGTTACTCTACTTTAATTTATTATTATTATTATTACTACTTATAATGTGCCCATATTATGTATTGTACTATGTGTATATATATATTTATATGTTACGTACTTTTAATATTATATTTATATATATTATTATGTATATTTTTAATATGTATGTATTTGTGAAGTATTATCAATATTTTTATTATTATTATAGGTTTCAAAATGTATGTATTGTATTTATATTTTGATACTACGCTATATATGTTTTTGTATTATGTATATATATTTTAAATATTATATATTAAGTATTTCTAACGTTATTACTGCATACGTACGTATTTTTATCGCATAAATATTTTATTTATCACTTCTAATGTATATATATATCGCATATGTTTTATATCGTATATTTCCCTTATTTATTTTTTATTAGTTATATGTTTTTTTATTATTTCGTGTACATATCTTTATATCATCTTTATTATTTTTAATCTTAATAAATGTTTTATATATGTATATATATTATGTATATTTTAATATTATATTATATGTACGTATTCATATTATAATGTTTTTAGTTACATATTTTTGTACTATATTATTTTATTAGTTTTGCTATTATTAGTATTAGTTTTAGTTTCAATAAATATTCTATTATGCATATATATATATATATATATATATATATATATATATACACTTTAGTATCGTAGTTGTATACTTTTATACGGTCTTATGTACATATATTTACACGCATATTTTCTTTTATATACATTTTTGAAATACATTTTTAATATCACATATGTATATGCGTTTTTACTATATTAGTTAGTCTTTTTCCCTTTTTTTTATATATATATTTCAAATACTATGTATAGTATATTTATGACTCTATTACTATATATATTTTATGTATACGCTTTTAATATTATTATTATGTATATATATTCGTTGTTTTTATTTCATGTTTAATATTATCATTATTTACGTTTAATATCGCATGCATGATTATTGTTTTTAATATTATCATCATATTTATTATTTGTTTTAATATATACCTGGCACTTTTATTTATTTCTATTTCATATCAATTTGCTTTGCATTATTTCGAGAATCTTATTCCTGTTTTTCGATTAATTTCAATGCATAAGGCAACATATCGATTTAACACCAAGTCGTCGATTTCATCGCTATGTTGGGTGAACATCAATCGACTCGTGTTAAGAGGGTATATCCTTCTCAAAAATCAAAAATTGAAAATTTCTCGTCTTTTTTTAATCGGATCATGACTAAATGTTACATTGAACTCGTATTTTTGAAAATCAAGACAACACGTGTTTATGAGATACCAATTTTTGGGCGTCGTGAGGGTGCTAATACCTTCCTCGTGCGTAACCGACTCCCGAACCCTAATTTTTCTCTGGCTTTTAATGTAGACCTAAACTCAACCTTCTTCTCATTTTAAAGAAAAAAGAAATCTAATAGGTGTCCGATCACACCTAGTAAAAAGGATCGGTGGCGACTCCCTGTTTATTTCAAAATCAAATTTCAGTTTTTCAAACTTTAATTAAATCGCCACAATTAGCGACCCTAAACCAAAAATTTTCACGTCGCTACAGTATAAATTTATGACTATTTGATCAATAAGTTCCAGTAATACTCTGAAACCCTATTTCGACGACTGATGTGGGTTAAGGGTGTTACATGATATGTTTGATTTTTTAATTACATTATTTTTTATTTAATCTTGTTAAACAGCAGATGAGTAGTTGGATACATTTGAATTCAGGGTAATTTCGACTTGAATTTAATGATCAATTTTGATTGGGATTCCTTTTTATCTTAAAAGATAAGTTCCAAATCAGATTTATTTTAAATGGGAGATTTAATTCCATGAAGCTGATCATGTTTGCTTTAAGTAGATTGAATGTTGTTGGCATATCCTAGTTCGACTTGAATATGAAGTTATTTGAAGCCTATTTATAGGTTGTTGGTTTGACACAACGAGATGTGTTTTTTTTTTTTTTGTGTGAGTGTTTTTCTTGAGATTTCGAAAGTTAACACCTTTTAATTGGGCATTTATTAGGAAGTTATTCTTAATTGTATTGTGAGGTTTTTGAAAGAGTGATTGTGACAATTTATGTTCGATTTTAAGGTTGTAATTATCCATTATGAAAGGGTACGACTGGGCTTAAACCAATAGTTTTATACGGGATAAATTGTTGAATAAAATCATTATCTGAGCAAAGACTCAATCGACATAGTATTGGTGAGTCCGAATTGCTTTAACAAACTTGATATGTTGATTCACTTTCTCTCTTTACATATTTTTGATAATTGTCTTGTTCTATCTTCTTGTCCCAACTCTTGTTCAAACGATAAATATAACATAACTTGAAACTGTTGCAAACCAAAATGATTTCAACCATCATCTTTGATAAATAACATCTTAAATTAGAATGTAGAAAACAATACTAAAAAAACTTTATCTCCATTTAAAAATCTAACATAATTTAACTTCAAATTTAATTAAAACTCAATATTTTCTCCAAAAGAGACGGCATTAGAAATTGGAAAGGAAGAGTAGTACAAAAGTGCTATGATTTATGTTATTATTGTAGCAGCCCAATTTTGCCCAACCCAAATTACAAACAAATAAATAAGTAAATTACAAGCCCAAAATAATAGCCCAAATACAAAAAACCCCAAGGCCCAAAATATATAACTTAGCCCAAAACCTTAAATCCCAATAACTCAGGCCCAAACTATCAACACAAGCCCGTAACCTAAAGTTTTTAGAAAACTAAAAAAAGCCCTTTTGCGCTGCGGCCCACCACGTCGGCGTGCTCACCGCCCAATGTCTGCTTCCACTGCCACCATTGCACCAAAATGGCAAAGCACAACTCCTATCATCGTCGTTGACCACTATGGGTACTTGCAAAGAGCAAATGAAAGAAGACAGAAGGCAAAAACAGTGGAAATGGCAGAAACAGCAGAATCAACAAGAGAAAAAAATACAAAAAAAAAATAAATATTATGGCTATAAAAGCTATAACAACGAATGCATTTTTTACACACAAAGCAATAAAAAAACATAATACAAAGAAAATTTTCAAAGGTGATTCTTCTATTTTTCAAATCTGTTATTTTTTTTTTAAACTATAAAAAAAGGGAAAGGGTTAAAAAAACTCACCAGGCCACTTCATGTTCCACCGCCACGAGTGGACGAGGATGCCGTCTCTGATGAAGGATGGTTCGTCTGGCATGAGGCCTCCAAATAGTCCAAGATTCATTGGAGGACACGTCAAAAAAGAGGGTTGGAAACTAAAAAGTCCCTTTGCATTTTTCAAATTTTGGTTGGATTTTAAGGGGTTTCGGTCTGATATCTAAGTTCCCTATGAAACGGAGATTAAAAGGGCCTTTTTTTTAGAACTCCGGCCATCGAAAGTGACGGTCGCCGATGTCCGGTGGCCACGGTAGCCCACGGCGGCTGATAATACTCTAAAATGACGTGTTTTTATAAATTAATCATGTGTTTATTTTGAGCTTGAGCCTACTAATTTGAGCTATTTATGTCTTTTTATCTTTTAGGGACTAAATTGGAAGCAAAAAATAAATTTAAGGGAAAAAGCATCAATTTGGAGATTAAATGGGCCAATATGCAACGTGGGACAAATATGGTGCCAAAAGTGCGAACATGGAAGGCAGAAGGAGTTAAAAGCAAATAGAAGAGATTTTATTTTGGAAGACTCTATTTTATTTTATTTTATTTATATTAGGATAATTAATATTAAGATAAATATTAGGATTATTTAATTTTAGGATTTTATTTTAATTATCTTTAATTATCTTTAATTAAATGTATCTATCTTTTAGAATTTAAGTTAAATTAGACTATCTTCCTAGCACTATAAATAGGGGGTGAAGTGACTCTATTTAGGTTCATCTTTTTCTGTAAACACTCTCCCCCTGAAAGTCTAGTCTTTTGTTCTTTCCATATTTTTTTCTTTCAATAAATTTTTTTTCCATAATTTTATTTACTTTCCAACCATTATCATGAGCCACTAAAACCCTTATAGCCAAAAGTTGTCAATATTTCCCAAAAAGGGTTCTTGAGGCTTAGAATCCGCACTTAGCCTTCTCACCAAGTATTCATCGTTTCTCAGCACTACGGGCTGACGCTTCCGTTCATGGCCCTTAAGAAGTGAACTTTTCAGCATATGCAAAGGCGGCCGCTTTGTATGTTTTGGAAGGATTGCACAGTCAGTTCGTTAACTTACTGCGTCAGAGGTTGGCGAGCCAAAAAAACAAAATGGCATGGGATTCGCCATTGAGAAGCGTTGATCTAGCATAGATTACTGGCTAGAGTCAGGTTTCCTAAAAATCGTAAGTCTAATCTTTGGAGCTGGTGGTTGCAGGCGTCCTCTTCCACTATAGCTGGCTTACTTGAGTCGAGAAGGATCATTCAAAAGCCAAGGATTGAGCCCAAAGCGGAATGAGACAACCGGAGGCTGGAACTTCCCTATAAGAATTTCTTTTCTCTTAAAACTCTCTTTATTATTTTTATTATTTTCGTAATCATAATTTCAGTAAACTTTAAATTCTGTTTTTATTTTATTTTCGCTTCCAAATCAATTCTTAAATTCTGTTTTTTTTTATTTTTTCCAGGAACGCAGGTTTTCTTGGGCACTATTCTACCCAGGATTTCGAGAAACAAGCATTCGTATAATCCGGTCCCTGAGGATTCGACCCTACTTCCCCTTTACTATTTCTTTTTCGTTATTTTACAGGGAATAGGATATTTTTGGCGCTCTCAACGACCGCATCAGCGGCTCAACAGCTAGACACAGGGGAAGGTTGAGAGAGAAAAAAGGTTTCAATTTGTTTTTAAAAGCTAGGTCTAAAATGATTTTTTGGGGGGAATTTTTTGGTATTTATAGGGCCATTACACGACGTCGTTTAAGGCTAGCTTCAGAAGCCCCAAAATGGTGTCTTTTTGAAGCACAACTCGATACCTGACCCGGATGCTGGCAATATCTGCGTGTTTTCGCTACAAGGGTATAATTGCGGCCCTAGTCCTTTCGCTTTTAAAACGATTTTCAATACAGTCATGTTTCTGTTTTTTTCTTTTTTTTTTAAAAAAAATATACCATTTAATTTTGAATTTTTTTCGTTTTGGTCCCGCTTGGAACAGTGCGTTTAATGGGTTTGGAATAATTTCCCATTTGATCACTGCTCCTTTCCGCGAGTTCGGTTTTGGTCCCTTATTCTGACTTCTTAATTAATTTATTTATTTTATCACAATTGATGCTCTTAATTTCATTTAAATATCGATTCAATCCTTTATTTATTTAATTTCAACCTTTTATGAACTGTTTTTATTTATTTATTATTTATTTATCCTTTTTTTTATATATTTAAAATTTTATATTGTTTATATTTCCTTTTAATTGTGCATTTTCTGCCCGTATTGTTATTATTATTGGTATTATTATTTTTATTGTTCATGTTAATATTATGATGATAACCATGACATGATTATCGCTATTATTGTTATAAATAGGTGCATTTTTGTTATCATTATAGTTGCTTACTATAAATCACGAGCATAACTTTTTCTTATTCTATTTATTTATTTATCATTCTAATATTATTATTTCATTCTTTTTACCCTCTACCATTTTACCTTATTTTGCTAATCACTATGCTATCATATTAAAATCTATTTATCCGTTTTTACACCATGCCTAAATAAATTAAATATATATCATTTAAAAATTTATCTTCGTTTTATCTAACGAATAGAAAATACTTAAAACCGAGACAATGTTCATTATTTTTGGAATTCGAGGAGTTGTGCTCCTAACTTACGGAGTATGGTATTTTTCTAAAACAGAAGTAATCGAATATCCTATTTAAAATAACAAAAAATGAGATTTAGGTAACGATCAAACGACGATTATTCTGGTTTTTGAGAACTAAAGGCATCGTATTCTAACTCACGGGGCATGATCCTTCTTCTCGATTAACTCGGAGCATTTGCTATTAAATTCAATTTAGTTAAGTAATGTCTTAATACAAAAAGGGATCGTGTTTTAAATTCTCTTCAAATTTTCAATTCTCGATGTAATGGGCCAATTTAGCTTGGGCCAAGACCAAGAAAGGGGTTTTTTACTGAAATAATTTAAAAAAAAAATTATTTACCAAAAGAAGTTGTCAGCCCAATTATTTACCAAAATGGGTTATTTTTCTCATTTGCGCCTAGCGCGATTCAATTTTTTATATTAAAAAAATATTTTTTTAAATAAAATATTTTTTTTATTTTTATTAAAAATATTTAAATATATATACAGGTAAAAATATGATTTAACGGGTCAAAATACGGGTAAAAACGGGTCGTGCCTGTCAGATAGGCGCGATTAATCGAGCCTGACAGGTAGGCGCGAATGGGCTGCCCGCACAGTCCCCCTCCTGCAGCAGCAGACCGCCCACCCCGCTGCCCCTTTTGCCCGCACAGTAGCTCTCCTGCAGCCTCTGTTGTTGCATGCATGTAATTTTTTTGTTATTAATTATTAATTATAAAATATTTATGTTTAGTATTTATAGTTTTGGATTAATATTTTGTATGAATGTAATTTTTTTTGTTTTTTATAATTATTTTAAATTAATTTGTTAGTAATTTAGGACTATGTTAAAATTTTTTGTGTTTGTAATTATTTTAAAATTAATTTATTAGTAATTTAGGATTAAGTTATAAATTGTTGTGTTTAGTTTAATATTTGGTGAGTTTAACATATAAGTTTATAAAAAAATTAAAAATCATTTCATTTTGAAAATGAATTTGGACAAATGATGTTTAAGCTCATTTAAATTTTTTACCAACTTTCATCGACTATATAATCCACAAGTTTGCCTTAAATATTAATGTCCACATCTTTTATGTGTTATTAAAATGCATACTTTATCCGGATGAAGTATGTATTAGCAGATTCACTAATATTTCTAGTGTTTTGTATTTTAAGCAACAGAAGTTCCTGTGGGCCCTATCATTTGCGCCTCCGAGATAGGCACGATTAGTCGCACCTCTGAGAAAGGCTCAACTAGTCGCGCCTCTGACATAGGCGCAACCTGTATTCGTATCTATACGCGGGTCATACTGATCCGAAAATAAAAAATAATATTTTATTTAAAAAATTTTAATATAAAAAATTGAATCGCCCCTGTCAAATAGGCGCGAATGAGAAAAACAACCCATTTTAGTAAATAATCGGGTTGGCAACTTATTTTGGTAAATAATTTTTTAAGAAATTATTTTAGTAAAAAACCCCCCAAAAAAGTAAACAGAAATAAAAACAAAATAAAATAGTCCATAAAACAGTTCAAATTACAAATCCCAAACCAAAATTAACCTTAACATATATAATACCCAATTTACAAATCACACGACCCAAACTAAAACCCGATACCCAAGCCCAACACAAAAACAAAAGCAGAAAAACCTTAGCCCCCTAACCCTATTCAGGCACCGCACGCCACCACATCCGCACGCGTCTGACGTTTCTGTCACCTGCAAAGCAAGAAGAACACGCAACAACAAGAGCAATACACGAAGCAGAAGTGTACAACAAAGAAACAAACAAAAAAAAAATGAAAACAAATAGTTTGTAATCTGCCTATAAAAGCCTCAACAAGCATTTTATAATTTTTTCGAACAAGGAGAAATCGAAAAATAGTATATTGAAAACAAAAAGAGATCAATAAATGTTTCTAAAAGGTGACATTTCACTTTTTATAATTTGAATTTGTACTTTTAATTTTTTTTATTTTTGTCATGTTACATGTAAAAATAATAATAAAAAGAAAGAGGAAAGTAAAAGCTTACCTAAGTCATCCCGTGGTTTTGTCGTCGGAGGTCCCTACTCCGGCGTCGAAATCAGACTAAAAGGGGGTCAAGGGTCCTTTTTCTTTTGGTTTTTGGGTTGAGAATGCTTGTCCTTCAAATACGTTTTAAAAAAAGGGGGTTAAAAAACTCATTTTGCGCGACGCCGGCCACTGGCCACAACGGAGGTGCGTCAGACTGCTGATGAAACCCACAGGCTGGCCAGAAAGAGGGTGAGAGGTTGAGAGGTTTTCAGATTTTTTTTAAGGGTGAGGGCTGAAATGGAAATTTAAAAAAAAAATTGGCTTAAATAGCTGAGTGAAACGGCACCGTTTCACTCCCCCTTACAGGCCTCAAAATGGTGTCATTTAGGGGGGACCCGAGACCCGACCCATTTGCCTTAAGGATCCGCATGTTTTTGTGGTGAATGGGATATTTACATGGGCGGTCTCTCCACTTTTACGACGCGTTGCAATATGGTCCTTGTTTGTTTTTTTCCTTTGTTAAATCCTGCAGTATAATTTTATTTTTGCTTCACTTTGGTCCATATTGAAACATTGTGCATAAGGATTGGGAATAATTTCCCATCGAATCCTCGTCCCTTGGCGCGTGTTTTAATCAGGCCCTATTTTCTTTTTTTTTCTCATTCTAAATTTGGCCATTCGATTTTATTTTGTTTTTAAATTGGTCCCTCGAGCTGCCAGGCTAAACTATGTGTAGGGAACTTAGGTAATATTTTCCTATTCAGTCCTCTCTCCTTTCACGCCTTTTCATTTTATTCCTCTATTCATTGGTTTTTTATTTTTTTCATTTTATTACAATTTTATCCCTTTAATTTCATCCTAGTGTTGTTTTAGTCTTTAAATTCCATTATCAATTTTAATTTAGTCATTCATTAATTTATTTTCACCCTTTTCCGCAAGTTTTCATTTTAGATTTATTCATGTATTTATTCAAGTATTTTTCATTAATGCTTTATCTTTTTATACTTAAAAATATAGACTTTTTGTAAACCTATAAGTGCGTATCTTTATTATTTTATTATTATCCTCATATGATATTATTTCATTGTTTCATTCATTTTTAAACATTTTCACATTATGTTTGCTTTTTTTTTTTTAATATCATGCATTTCCTGTTTTCTTGCTTTATTCATTTATTTATCGAGACCTATTTATTAATGTTGTATTCATATTTATTATAATATTTTATCATATATTGTATATTATTTTAAATATTACATTAACTTTTACTCAAATTCATAAAAAAGGAAAACTTTTAAAATTGGTAATATTTTTCATTTTGGAGATTCGAGAAATTATACCCTGACTTACAGGGTTTCGATTTTCTCGTTAAACCTAAATAGCCAAATATCCTTTTAAATTTTAAGATACATGAATTTTAAATAAAAATTAAAGGCAATCCTAACTTACGGTATGTGACATTTTGTTATCTCGAGATGAGGGGGTCTTTAACATTCGTTTCGATTTATTCAAGCGCTTTTAAATTTAATGTTAATAAAAAGAGGGATTGTATTTTAAATTCTTTTCAAGTTTTCAATTTTCGACATTAAGACAGTAATTAATCAATTAGGTATCAATTTTGGGCGTTACGAGGGTGCTTATCCTTCCTCGTACGTAACCGACTCCTGAACCCGTTTCTTGAATTTCGTAGACCAAAATTGTTGTTTTAGTAAATCAAAACCGTTTATTAAAACGATCAAATCATAAGGTGATCCGATCATATCTCATAAAAAAGGGATTGGTGGCGACTCTATTTTCAATTTTTTAAATAAGTCGATCTTTTTAAAAAAAAATGGTTTCGACACTCGACACTAAGACATCAAGTAATCAATTAGGTACTAATTTTGGGCATCACTGTCACGAAGGTGCTAATCCTTCCTTGCGTAACCGACTCCCAACCCATTTCCTAGATTTTGGTTGACCAAAAATCATTGTTTTAGTAAATAAAACATTTTATTAAAATGATCAAATTACGTGGTAATCCGATCACACCTCATAAAAATTATTGATGAAAACTCCATTTTTATTTTTATTTTTAAAATGAAAAGTCGACTTCTAAAAAGGTTTGGATAATTATAATATGATGGGTTATATAGTTAAGCTGCCATTTGTACTTACATTTGGCTGGTTAGGGGAAAGGATTGCTAAAGAAATGTAAGGAGTGCAAGATTAACACCCATAAGGGCTGAAACGCTGTGAAGCCTTTTACTTGATGATGGCACCCAATACAGGAGATTCCCCATTAAAAAACAAAATCTAATAAAAGATAATGATGCATTATTTTTGCCCAATAGATTAGAATTCATAATCAAAAGCATATATATATATATATATATATATATATATATATCTAATTAATAAAAGCCTTTTAACATAAGCCAATGTCGTCAGACACTACAATTTACCTTTTAAAAAAAAGTAGAAACAAACAAACAATTAGCATTTTAGGAGAGGCAGGCTGAGTGGGTACTTTGCACAATCAAATTCACATTTGCATTGTGCTTCTCAATAACATAATGAATTGATGGATGTTTGGGATTCTTATTTTTTTTATTTATTTACTTTTTGTAAATTTCATTTCATTTTTCTGTCTCCCTCTCTCTTTCTCAAGTCATCACTTTTTTTTAATGAAAAAGTTGGCTCTCTTTAAAAAATAATAATGATGGGTGAAAGTAAAACTTATAATGGAGTTTTTTATATAAATTTATTAAATGATGATATTCTACAAAGGGATAAAGGCAACATGTGTGTTGTAGAGATTGTTTTTAATTAAATATCTTGTTTTATGAGTGTTGATATACAGTACAACAAAAAGTAAAATAAGGAAGAAATTGTGATGGTCTGAAGGAAGTCGATTTATCTAAATAAGTGAAGAGTTGAAAAGGATAAAAGAGAATATGGAGAAGCCAATAAGAGCTAAGGAGATTGGTTTGTAAAGAGTAAGTGTTCAAGAATTGCTTAAGAGAAAAAAATTCATTTCTCATTGTTTGGAGGGTATTTATAAAAGAGGTCCTTTCGTTTATTTGCATGATATGGAAGACGTACACAGTTGAGCCCATTCTATTATTCCTTCAAGAAATACAAGATTGTTACGCTCAAGTGGATCCCAGTGATCCTTAAAGAGAGCGTTCACATTAAAAAACAAGTGGCCAGATGAAAGGAGGATGTTTCTTCTATTAATGGGTGGCTTACAATAGTTAATCGATTCGAGAAGTTAGATCAATTGAGGATGGCTCAATAAAATGAAAGACCATCTTTAGGTATCCACCTGGAGGCAAAATAATCAACAAAATTTGGTAACTAATATCACCCATGTAACATTAAACAATAAGTTGAAGTGAATAGAATATTATATGGAAATCAAATTTGTGAAATACATGAATAATCAATATAGGAGCTGAGCATTTGCATGTGAAATTAGTATTTAAAGATTTGAAGTGTGTTTTGGAAGCAAAATATGTAATGTAAAATGCTATTCCCAGATTGATTTGCATCTTAAAATTGAAGGTGCTCAGATTTCTCCCTCTACATTTCAACCTGCAATTTAATATTTCTGACATATTCTCCACATTAGAAGAACCAAATGCTTTAAGAAAAATGTGACTTTAAAATCGATAACTCAAAATCTCATAATCCACCTTACTCATCTCCTCAACTTTCCACTTCATCTATGCATTTCTTGTCATTGTCATAGATGTTGTAACAATTTACTACCACATGTCTTACTTCAAATTTTATAAATAAAGATTTCTTTTAGATTATGCTTTCCATGTTAATGCATTAAAATATAATTTATCAATCACTATATAAAAATACGAGTTTGATAAAAAAAATTTAATTGACGAGAGTGCATTTTATTATTAATTATATTACTAAACTGACATTAGAATAATAATTTAATTATTAGTGTTATTACTTAATAATAAAAATATATTTATAATTAAATTGACGAGAATACCCACTTTAGCTCATTGCATTATAATTTAAAATATTTAAATATATTTATAATTAATTTACATATACAACATGTTTTTGAATAATGCTCATTCCTTCAAAATATTATTATTTATACTACTTTGAAGGAACTAAAACCTTCCTTTATCACACCTATTCACTGTATTTAGTTTATAAGATGATGGCTAATTTTTAATTTTAATTTTTTTTATTTTTTGAAATTAAATCATAATGATTAAAATTTAATTTTAGTCTTTATATTACAGTTAAAATGGAGATTTAATTATTATATCTTATTTTTTTATATAATTTCACACCTCAACTTTTTTAATATAAATAGTTATTCTAAATACTATTTTGATTAAAATATTAATGTGAGTTTTAAGAATTGTTATCTTTATTAAGATTCGTTATTAAATTTAAAGTCATTACAATATTATTTATTTTATTATATAACTATCAAATAATTTTTTTAAATTTGAAAATAAAAGAATTTAATTTTAAAAAATAAATAAAAATTAAATTCTAAGAAAAAAATATGATAAGTAATGAAGTTATGGTAAAGCATGGGAACACACTAGTTAACTATAATGAGCTACCCCGTTAAGCCTATAATGATGTTATTGGGACTCCCAACTTGTCTTCATTTGAAAAATAAATATACCCAAATTGGAGATCTATTAATTATCCAAATATAAAAGTATTTAAGAGATGCTGATAAAGAAATGGTTACCAAAACCCTAGCCTTGGAGAAATTTACTACTTCAAACCCACTGCCCTTTCTGCTTTTAAATTTAAATTAACTATATCACCTTGTACCATAAAATTAGATAAATATTATTACTATTCTCTTATTTTGAATATTTATTTATTTAATTTATAAATTAAAATATAATTTTACTTTTAGTTTCAAAACATTTAGACTTCTTATTTTTTAAATTTAAAATTTTAGGTCTAATTTTTATTATAGATGCTATTTTTTTGAATTCAGTGATGTGGCCTTTTAAAATTTAAAAAAAATTATTTGATAATCATGTGACAATAAAAATAGTATTGAAAATGTTTATACAATTTTTTTCTTAAAACTGTTCATTTGAACACGTCATTATAAAAATAATTTTTTTGTTGGAATATTGTTCCTAAGAAAAATTAAAGTTAGCATTTTGTTGAAATAGTTAACAATATTAAATATTTACACTAATTAATAACATTATAAAGACACAAAGATCAAGTTTTGTCAAAAATAAAGTATATAGATTAAATCTCAAGTTTCAACATTCTAAAATTGAAATTATCATTGTCTTATAATGTAAAAAAAAAGAGCAGCCAGACAAGCCAAAAAGAAATAGAAAGCTACATATCCATCTCTAAGACCCTTAAGGTATTTAAATTATATATAACCATATAATATTTTGATCGAAAAATTAATGATGTTAACTATTTAACCTAACTAATAATATTATAAAAATAAAGGAACCAAATTATTTTATAAATTAAATTGTAACTGTTAAATTTGAAATTTAGGCATAATAGAAAAACAAAAAATTTAATATTTTTATAAAAGTTCAAAAAAAAAAAGAGAGAGTAAAATCGATGCAAACCTAAAAGAAATAAGAAACCACATGTCAATATCGAAAATTCCTAAAGTATTTGAGTTATATATAACCACGTAGTGTTTTAACTGAAAAGTTAATAATGTTAATTATTTGAATTAATCAATGATATTATAAAAATATAAAAATAAATTTATATTAAAAATTAAATTTTAAATTTAAACATATTAATAAAAAAAATTGCCACGTATAAGTAAAAAAAACCCAAAAATACCTTCTTTCATATATATAGTTATATAAATTTCATAATGCTACACAACCTAGGGTTATATAAATTTCATAATGCTACACAACCTAGGGTTTTGGATTTAGAAAAAAAGGACATTAACATTTCACAAGCATATGTTTCAGCATGTGCATGAAAATTCATTTTTATTTACCTAACTTGAAATTAAGTTCTCTTCCTGGTAGCTTAGCCACTTCCAAAATAATTGATACGCACTAGTGAAGGAGTCATTAAGAGACCTAAGTGCTATTATTTTCTTAAAATGATTGATTTTTAATTTAAGTCTTTTATAATTTATAAAATTTTAAATTAATATAATAAAATTGTATTTTAATCCCCAAAATTGATAAAATTTATAAAGATATAAGTTATTAAAATAATAAAATTGTATTTTTACTATCGTGAAAATATATAATTTAATTCTAGCCCCCTCAAAAATATTTTCTGACTTTGCCATTGATCCACAGTATACTATTGCTAGATCAAATTAAGGTCTAGATAAAGTGACTCATCAGCTTGGAAGCAAGCACTTAATATTTTTAGGGGATTGAGATTAAGTTCTACATTATTATAAGTGTTAATATGTAATTTTATTCTTATATTGATTTATATATTTATGGTTTTTAAAAGAACTAAATCGAAGTTTTAATATTTAAAGGGTAAACTATAATTTTATCATATATTAACTTAAGATTTTATAAGTTTTGAAAGTTTAAAGCTGCAATTAATTTTCATTTTAAGAGGGTCAGTGCCCTGCTTGCCCCTTCCTTTCCCCCTTCTTGGAAGGAAGGTTCCTTAATCACTTGCAAGTCTGACTCTGGGTTTGTTTAAGATTGTAGCCGCTCAAGGCCCAGGGTTAGAAGGGGTTCAAAAAATATTTTTTCAGCTCTTAATGTGAGAAAAAAATTTCAAACTAAAATAAATAAATTAAATGCTTACGGGTTTCAATTTTTTACTATAAATACTTCATTTCCTAGGACCCAAAATTTTTTTCTGTTATTATTATATTACATTTTATATATTTTTAAAAGGAGCTTGATTTATTATTTTAGGTAGAGCCCAAAAATATCAAGAATGAAATCACTTTATTTATCTAAAATTTTCAGATTTTTATCTGTCATACAAATACATACATAAATTAAGAATTAGTGTTTAATGCAATGCTAGTCAACTACAATGCGACCCCTCATTAATGAGGTAAATAAAAGTTTTTAATGGAGTAAAATAAAAAAAAAAGGTTTAAAGATTCTAAAAATAAATATGAATAATAATTTTATTTATGACAGGAGAGTTATTAAAGTGTCACGAGTGAGGTTTTAATTAAATAATTAGTACTGCATAAAATTAAGCATTGTGAATGGTTATTTTTCTCTCAATTCCCCCACTATTTTTTCCCTTTTCAGTGAATAAAGGAGGAGGAATCTTGTATTCCTCTATGTTTGTTTTATCTCAAGTTGTCACACACCACATATATATAATATGCACATTGTTCCAATTGAAACATGGCAAGATCTGCTACCACTTGGGTTTTTTCATTTAACCCACCTTTTTCTCACCAAATAAAAAACAACATGATTCCCAAAATGAGGCATACATTTTTCACCAAATGTTAAAATGTTACTCTCTCCTTACCAATAATAAAAACCAAAATGCAAACAATGTTTATACAAGTGAAACCACCATTTATAATTATCCAAAAAAATACAATTTAGTAACGATGGATTTGAATGAACAATAAGATACGTTTAGCTTACTTTCTATTTTACACTATAATATTTAATATCATAATTATTATTACTGTTACATTAATCACAAATAAATACTACTAAAATACTGAAATTTCTTACAAGAACATATCATGAGATCCATCTAGTTTTTAACTGTTAGATATGGTTGTGTAATTTAGAGCCACTAGATTTGTTCTTTGTCAGAGGTCACATGGGTACAAATGGAATGGGGAAGAGAATTATAACAAACAGGTGGTGAACTAAATAATATTTTGGTTTTGTTTAAATTATATGTAAAATAGGATTGTTTTTAAAATATATATATATATATATATATATATATATATATATATATATATCATTTTCATTTATTATGAAAATTTCTTGTTCATTTTTAGTTTATTTTTAGTCAATCTTCAAATTTTTATTTAATGGTTCTATAAACATAATAAAGCCCTGATATAAAATTAAAATCTTAATTTTTTTATATAAATTAATTTTAAGTGAGCTATAAGTCTCAGGTTGAATGTTCAAGTTTCTCTTATTGAAGTAATTTCCTAATTATTTATATGCTTTATAATGACATTTTTTTCTTGAGTCTTTTAGGTCTGCCAATTTAGGTGCTCTCAGCTTTATGAATAAAGCTCATCAGGCATGTGCTCTCGGCACGTTAGTTCTCGATAAAGTATGGGAGACAAATCCATCACCAGTGGATAATGATTTAGATTGTAAGGGGATCAATTGATTATCCGATAAACGATACTTTAAAGATTTCTCCCAAAATAATCAACCCTCACTCCATAACAATTATGTAAATAATTGACAAATTATATATATTTTAATTTATTATATATGTATTTATGGGTCAGATTCAAAAAAAGAAATTCAAGCTTATGTACGATTTGGTCCCAATTTAACTTAGTTAATAAATTCGTTTTACTATTCAAATATTAATAAAATACTTTAAAATATATTGTTATATTAATAAATTTTAAACAGTTTTATATTAATATTAATATTTTTGTAATTAATTAAGTTTTTATTATTAAAATTAAATTTAACTGAATTGGGTTGAGACATGGAAATCTTACCCAAATTAAGTTTTATTTGAGTAGACTATTCGAATTATAGACAAGTCTAAATTTTTTATTAATTATATATTTATTTCTGAATACTGACTTCAATATTGTATTTATGTTTAAAGATTTGATTGAATAATTTTTTATCAAATCAATTTAAAAATTAAAATATTTAAATTAGGACTTAGATACTAAGTTAGTAGTTTTTTTTAGGAATGTCTAAATGTTATAATCATTCATAACCAATTATTTAATTTTTTTTTTTAGGTATGGAGAATAAAAATTAGGACTAATGAATTAATCTTAACAAAATCACCTTCTTAAAAAATAATTTATATATATTTTTATCTAATATTTAGAATTTCTCATAAATTGTAACCCTTCTTAAATATGAGGATAATACGCTTCAACACATCTAAACTTATATCCTCTTACATTGACAACAATACTGATACTAACCGAACTAAGACTAAATCGACAAAAATAATTTGTATTTATATGTTACCATAAACCCAAACTTGATTAAAAATGTAATTTGAATATCCAAAAATAGGCTTTTAACTTTAATAATAAATATAAACTAAGTGGGCATAGTTAATATAGAATGACGCGGATTTAACATGATATGATGCAAATGCCAAAAGAAAAAAGAAAACTAAAGAAAAAAAAAAGAAATGAAGGGCTGAGATTGATTCCTGGGTTTCTGGCTCTTCTTTATCTGCCCAATCTCCACTTCCTCGTCACTTCTACCTTCTCTCTTTCTTAACACTCTTCAAGCTTTTCATTACAGACTCTTTCAAGCATTTCCTTAAAGAAAAGAAGAGAAAGAAGAAGAAGATGTTGCTGGGGAAGAGGCCAAGGCCACCTATGAAAAGAACCACAAGCATGACAGAGATCACTTTTGATCTAAACACCACCACCACCACCAACGCCGAACCTCCACCCTCTGATCCACATAACCCTTTTAACAACTACCCCAAACAGCCTTCCCCTTTCGGTGGCGCAGCACCTTCTGTAGCTGTTGCTGGCGGTGGTGGTGGACTTGAAGGGTTGGATCAACGGTTGTTGGCGACGGTGTCACCTAGAGTTCATAGAAGGCATTCAGCTGATTTTATGGAAACACCTCATTTCCTAAGGTCTTGCGGTCTTTGTAGACGTCGCCTTGTTCCTGGCCGTGATATCTACATGTATAGGTATATCTATATATTTCATTTTTAAGGTATATTGAATCGGGTGATTTTAATTTTAAAAAGGAAGGAATCTCAAATCTCTAAATCATGTGGCAAACAATTCACATTCCAAAAAGTGTTTCTTAGGCTAATTACTTTCTTAAAGATTTTGATAACTTTGGGGTCAATTTGGGTTGATTTCTTCTTCTTTTTTACCCTTTAATCTATTTGTTACTGCATGCATCCTGTTCTATATTTCTCTTCACCCTTTAATCATGAGGAATTTTCAGCTTGCCATATTAACACCTTTTTTACCATGTATAGTAATTACCATTTGAGTCCCATAAGTCTGTTGGGAAATCCAGATAAAATTAATTTCCTTTCTTATTAATTTTTACAGTATCACCAATTAGTCTCCTTTCGTATTAGTTCATTGATTAAGTTATTTATTTGTTGTAGGGGTGATACAGCATTTTGCAGCTTAGAGTGCAGGCAACAGCAGATGAACCAAGATGAAAAGAAGGATAAATGTTCAATAGCATCCAAGAAACAAGCCGCCGCCTCTCCTGCCGCCAGATCCAGTGTCTCCACCAAAGGAGAGACGGTTGCCGCCGTATAGATATTAATCCCCGTGGCCCAAAAAGGTTGTTTTTACTAAGCTCAAAAAGGGGCATGTACTAGAAGGAATTAAGATTATGTAAGGGAAGTGCATGTTTAACTTTGTAATGCTAATGGGAACAAGTTTTGGACAAGTTATTTCATGTGAATCAAAGGGGAGGGAAATGGTTTATACAAAAAATAAGATTTAAAATCTGTACTTATTCCTAATTTCCTTATCTTTTGATTCCATTAATGTATTTTTGGCAGTAGTCTTAGAGAATGATATTTCCTTGTGATCCTATATAGTATTGTTTCTGGTTTTCAAGAGGGACTTCAAACTTTTTTTAATATAATTTTTGTTTAGGGTTTGATTCTATGATCGGTTAAAACAATTGTTTGCAACTGGAAAACATAATTCAATAATATAGGTACCAAATGTTATATTTGAAGATAGTGTATAATTTTAAACTACCTATATACCTTCCAAACATCTTTTTTGGTTTCTTCGAAATTTTTTGGGTGGAAGGAAGGAGAATTGAGTTACAAATTTTTATGAGAATCAAAATGGAATTTTACTATTATATTGCTTTTAACTTTATATTTTCTACGACTTAACTAAAAAAATTTCATTTTTGGGAGGTCAAGATATAAATTTATCATATATATTATAACTTTCAATGGGGCTAACACATAAATTTTCAATTTTAGGGGGCAGGACCCCTGCCAGCCCCTTTGCCACCGCCTCTAGTATATGTTTTACGGTCCATATTCATGGTTCATCGTTACTCATTCCAATAATGTTGTCTTCAAGGTTTGAACCTACATTTTCTCATTGGAAGTGCAATGTACCTTACCACTACATCCGATACTTGTTGGTAAACTTCCCAAACCTTTAAATTGGAGGATACAATTACTTAAACATACTCAAACCAATGACCTTTTAATTGTGCAACAACAACCGAAGATATGAAATTTTGATGATTTTAAATTTTCACTAGATAAAAGTTCACATTGAATAATTCCAACATTGTCCCATGAGAATCACATTTAGGATTCTTTTTTATTACTACAATATTAGAGAAAGAAAGAAGAAGATGTCGAAATTTAAACTCATATCATATAGATATTAGACGAAAACTTTAAAAACTGCTCTAAGTAAATCTTAACAATATTCGAGACTCTTAAATCTTGAATTATTGTAAAAAATGGGGACAAAATTTGAGAGGTAAAACATTAAAATTAAAATTTTTTAACATTCATTAAATAGAATAATTATATCTCAACTTTGTTTAAATGAAATCTGTAGCTTGAGTATAAAAGAAATTAAATTATTTCATATCATTTAAAAAGGCTATTGTTTTCATAAAGTAAAAAGGTTTAATAAGTTAATGTGACATGAAGCATTGATAAGTTGTGATGAAAGGAAATGTGGGAATCTGTGGCCTAGTCAGCTTTGCATGGTATGGGTCCCAAATTGCACGATACAAAGAGAAAATAAAAAAGGAAATAATTAAGCAATGAAAGTCGAAACATAGTAACAATAATAATAAGAGGAGGAAGAGGAGGAGATTGATTCATTTTGGGAGTATTGGACGTGGGCTGGTTCTGAATTATGATTGATTGGGAGAAAGTGAATGTGGGGCAAGCTTTTCTTTTTTTATTTAACGGGAGGATGGGGTCACGTGGCCCAAACAGGTGGCTCCACATGGCTTCCTGATTTTTGTCTTTTAACTCTCGCCATGTGATTTGGACGATATTTACTCCCATAGATTTCTCTTCTCTATTGTCTTTTTTTTTCTTTTTAAATAATAAAGAAAAAGAAAAACCCAAGGAATTAAAATGGAAACTGAAATATGAATGAAAGAATGATGATGGGTGAGAATCTGAAAATGATGCCCAAGTTTATAGTATGTGGCTCTCAAATGAAGTTCCCATTGGCACCAATCCATGATGGAACCCCCCCCTTTCTCTCTCTCTATATATTTATTTTAATACATAATAAATATTATGAGAAATATTCGGTATATTAACTTTCCATGCAGAGGTGAAGTCATAACAAATATTTTGTAGAGTATAATAAAATATTAAAAATATAACACATAATAACTTTTTAAATTTACTTGTCGAATTAAAAAAATACACAACTAGTATACCATTTATTAACCTAAAGATTAATATGCTTGAGAAACTTTTTTATTTTATTAATGTTATATAAGATAATAATCTTATATATATACACCTTTTTCTTCGACTAAAGGGCATTTTGTTACTAGTCCATGTATTATATATAAATTTTAGATTTAATCTCTATTTTAATTTAGTCATTTTTAGTTTTTGTACTTTTAGAATTTTAAAGTTTCAACCCTGACAAAAAGGTAGCTTTTAAATTCATTAAGGTAAGTTCTATCATTTTTAAATTTTGATGTGGGAAACATATTATCATATGTGTAATACTATGTCAGCTTGCTATTTTAACATATTACTTACAATTAATAGATTTAATAAATCTACAACTTTACATATAATGCATGACTAATAGCAGAATTTAACCAAACAAATTTAACTGTTATCAGTTGGTTAAGACTAAAATTGATCAATTTAAAGTATATGTACAAAATTCACAACTTATGCAAAGTATAGAGGACTTCTACCACTATTTCTATATGAAATTTGTAATGATTGAATTAGACATATACCATTCGGCTCAAATAATTTGGTTAGAATTCTTTTCAATAAATAATTAGTTTATTTTTTCAAAGATTCTACATGCTCCTATCTAGGGGCATTTTTAAATTTAAACTCTTAAGTCAAATGGTTGTATTGTAAATGTATGTGTTTATTGGAATAGCTAGACGTAGAGATTTATAGTACATAGGGACAAAGTAATAGAAAATTGAATTATAAAGTTGTAAAGTTTGAAATATATTTTTACCATTAACTTATAATTTATAAATGTTTAGAAATTAAATTGAAAATTTGACATTTGGCACCGCATGTACATAAGTTGAGAAGCATGATTGTAGATACAACAAAATATTATTGTTAAACTAAACTATATAAACTTACATATTAAAATGTAGAAGCAGCAGGTGAGAGAAAGATATGGCTAAATTCCATTCGAAGGGTCAATGGTTGGATCAAATTGGCCAATTGAGGAACATAATTAAAGCTAAAGAATATAATATCTAATGCTTTCTACCGAATATACATAATAATAATTATACTTTTTTCTTTCTTTCTCTTTACTCTAGTAATCATTAAACCACTTGGCACCCCAACATTTTCAATCTCATTCATACACATGCAAACCTCCTATATTAGTTTTTATTTTAAACCTACATCTTAAAATAATTTCAAATACCAAGTGTTGCGGATGTTAATGATGATCATTTTCAATTTATATATATATATATAACTTGGTATTTAATATGTGAGATTCGAAAATTAACAAAATGAATTCGAAAAATATAATAGTTGTACATAATTAGGGTAAGGGTTTATTTTTATAATTTGATACTTTCATCGTTAGATCAAGAGGTTATTAACAACTTGCGCTTATTTAAAAAATATATAAAACTATTTATAACATTGTCTTAATAATAGTTTTATATACCATATGTTTTAAGTATAAGAATAGAATCACATGAATCCTACGTCCCCATTTAATCACCATCAACTTGAAGGAGCAGATGGTTAAAATTCTATGTTGGCACCTCAAGGTTTAGGATTTGAGTTTTGGTTATTTTATCTCCCTCTGTCAATCTGTAAGCTTATTATGATATCGAAATTACTTTGCATTTAATCGAGTATTTGGTTATATGTATTACTATGCAAATTTTCTTCTTTTAAATAAATTCATGTGCATGAGAAATTACTTTTAGAGTTTGTTACAGGTTCTATCTTAATGTTTATTTTCTTGACCAAATATATACAACTAGAAACAAACTAAACAACAAAGTTTCAAATAATACTTATACTGACATGTCTAGATTTTATTTCCACCGCATGATCCCTGAAAAACTTTAGTGGCATGCTTTTTGTCAAAGGATTCATTGTCATTGGCGTCTTATTTATGTGTTCAATTAGCACTTTCATGAACTTAATGTGCTTCCTAATTGCTAAGTATTTGATCTAGATGTGTTTAGATCGACTTCCACTTTTATTATTCTTAGCAAAGAATACAGTTACCACACTACCGCAATATATTGATATGGGCCTAGGGATTGGCTGAACAACTCCAAGACTTGCAACGAAGCTTCTCAACCAATTATTCCTATGAAGTAAGTTTAGAATATGATACAAACTCAACTTCCATAATATAAGTACCCACTTCTTAAAGATATGACTGCTTCAATAAACATAAAATATATTCAAATGTTGATTTTTGAGAATCAATGCAATCAATACAATTTGAATCTGTATATTCAATATCTTATAGAATGTTAGATATCGAATTGTAAGCATGTAACTTTTTTTCATTCAAGATATCATTACTTCAGTTGCAACTTCTCAATTATTTAACCCAAGATTGCTTTGATAGCTTTTCAACATTCCCGCCACTTCAGCAATGTTAGGTCTGAACCAAGTTTGAATATACACCAGGCTTCCAACAATTATGGCATATTTTATATTTGTTATTTTTCAATTTTGAGCTCTTAACATTGGTTGAAGGACCTATAAAAAATCTGTATAACATATATATTTAGATAATAAAGTTAGGGAAGTGATCCATCAAGATCTCTTGCTCTTCTATTTAATTAATTTTTCACTTAACTGATATGGTAATTAACCATAATCACTTAACTTATGGTTATTTAAAACACATATAAAACCATTTATTTAAGTATAAAATTAAAGACCAGTGACCAGTGAGATAGACCAATAAGAATCAATTAAGTAGCTTCTGAGTAGCCCAATGATCAGAGGTATAAATACTCCCCAGGTACACTCTTTCATCATCTTCACCGTCTTTCACTCTTTCATGTGAATTTCTATCATTGTTTCATCATTACCGTTACTCCTGTGCTGATTAGAACATAGAGCACAAGCTCCAACACTCACTTAGCTCACTCTCGTTTTGTAACTCAACCTCAAGCCCAGACTACTCAATCCAGAAATACGCCATTGTTGAGAACATTATTTATGTTGAAAAGCATTGTTTGTTGATAACTTTTTTTATTTTTTGGTATAATGATGACTTTTATTAATAAGGAAGGAGGTACACATATTTAAAGATTGAATTCAACCAAAAAGTTTTATCCTTAATTGATGAATGGTTGAGAACTTAACATCAGTAAACAAAACATTGGAGTAAAACATGTCTTGAAATTAATAATTAATTCACCAGTTGGGCAAGTGGATGCGTCTTAATTAAATCAAAATGTTAATTGCCGGCGTCAATCCACTTAAATTTAAAATAATAATAAAGCAGCTGATTGAATATTAATGTTAGTGCAAATTATGAATCTGAGTGTGATGAATTAGTACAAGGATGAAGTGTATTTCAATGTTGAATAAGGGTTATATGAGTAATTACTTATAAACTTTGTATAAAAAAATAAAATTAAGTATACTTAATTTTTAATTGATATATTTTTGTAATTTAATTTGAATTTGAGCAGATTTGAAATGTGAAAATTTTTGTCCAAATCCACGGACTGGGAGGACTACCTGAACTTTGGACTAATGAATAAGATGTTTGACAATCTCAGTAGTTTATATTTTTAATTCGATTTCTAAAAGAAATTCTAATTTTGTCTAATTTCTGTCCCTGCAATTATATATTACGATTTTATGGCTGTATAAACGAAGAAATATTACTTTTCATTTGTTTTTGGGGTTTGCTTCAATGACAATTTATGCTGTTAATTTGTCCAAGTGGCTAATAAATTGGAACCTAACCCCTACGCCAATATTCTTTGTACTTTGTCGGCTAGCAAGCAACTATGCCTCTTCCTAGTCTCGTACTCTTTGAAAACGAGGATCTAAAATTTTATTTGTTATTACCAATGCTTCTGCCATGCATGCCTACTTCATTATTTTATACATCTTACTCAATAATTAATTTCTTATTACAGAATTCCTTTTAAAAAATTGTTCATTTGAGTGTTCGTAGGCATCCCTGATTTTAAAATTAGCAAGTATGATGATGTTTGTTTAAGGAGAAATGCATGTTAAAAGGAAAAATCATAAACTTCGAACATGAATCATAAAATAAATATAATTTTTTCATTATTTTTTTAGTCATACATATACTTAAAAATACAATCTTAATTGTAATTATAAATAATATAGATTCGAATAACTCTGGTTAAAACTAACTATTACAAAAACACAATTGGATTGATAATTGAAAAAAAATCAACACTTAAATCAGAATAAATTTGGACACAGTTCACAGAATTAACCATTACAATACACGATCAAATTGATAATCAAAATAATATTTGTATATTAATCAAGATAAATGCGGATATAATTCACACACAATAAACTTAGGTCAGAATAAAATTTAAATTGAAACTCATTAAAAATAACCTTTATCAATAGACTCAAACATAAAAATTTAAAATTTTTAATATCTCAACTTTACCGTAACTCAAACCAGAGTGTAAATTTCTAAAATCTAGCACTCAACCAAGCCCATAAATATGTCCCCTTAAATTACCGCGATTCCAAAAGTATGAATTTAGATTGAGATAAGGGTTTTTAAATTATTGAATCCTAGAAAATGTTATTAACCAAGTATGGTGAAATTGATATGATTCATGGACATATATATAATAAATTTATTGTTTTGGTCGCCAATAATGATAAGAGGGACCAATGGGGGGCCTCAAAAGCCGAAACCCATATTTATTTCATTTTCACCTAATCTCAATAAATACTAAAACTTTGCAAGGTTGATTTGTCAATATCGATTGGTTTTTTCCCCTCTCCTTTTGCCTTGTTATTTTGGGTTCCTACAAGAGAAGACCCACCATTTTTGGACGGCAACTTCTCTAATTGACCTTTCCCATTTTTAAAAGAGTTAATTTTCATCGACTCCCCACTTCACAGAACCAAGCTCTCACTCCATGTAATTCATATTTCACGACTTTCAAAAGTTGCTCACCATTTTGCACCTTTGTTAATTATGTCCTTAATGTTAAATGTGGTCCATTCATGGCGAAAACAAATATTTTAACTCTACATTTTGAAATCTAATATATATATATATATATATATATATATGATGGGTATTTTTAAAACAATTTGGAAGTTAATGTTGTAATTTGAATATATAATAATTGTAAAGAATGAGCGACAAAAACATCATCTTTTATAAGTATTAGAATTCGGATTCAATTCCAAATAACCCATTTCTCATCCACAAATCTAACAATAATGGTAAAGAGTGACTACAATTTCTACTGTAGGTTTCTAAAGAATAAATTCTTTACTAGTAGGTTTAGGTTTCAAGTGCCTTTCATCATTTTCTTTTCATCTAACAGGCTCTTCTCTCAATGCCAAGGCCCAATAATTGGCCCCTACACCGACAAATTTTAATGCCCACTTACCAAACCTAATTGATATCTCGAAATATCAATAATAAATTCATCCAAATTTTGATTAAATTAAATGGATTTAAATTTAAATATTAAAATATTGGCATATATTTTTTGGGTATGAGATTTTTATTTTATTTTATAATTAAATTTAGAGTTGATTTAGATCGAGATTTTAAATAGTGGATATATTATTATTTTTTTATCTATAAGACTCAAACTCGAGACTTTATTAAAACAATAAAATTTTACCGCTTGACTCAACATGTATCAATAATATTGAAGATATTTTGTCAGTTGGAGGCAATTGGACATGGTCCCTCAAACCTTGAGGTCAACAAGTTCCCAAGAATCATAATTACAGTTAATAGTTTATACACACTACTTTCTTTTAAAGAAGAGATTTCAAACTAAAAAGTCTTTCATAATAAATCAGTAACACTTTACTATAGAATTGAGGATGCAAGGAAAACCTTAATGGTTACAATGAGGTGGGTGAAGCAACTTGAGGAGTTAGGTAATGGGTTGAAAAGTTGCATTTGTTTCCTATTATACTTAGAAAAAAAAAAATTGGTAATTAATGTCAGGGTAAATTATATCTGAGATCATTAAATTATTAGTAAGTTTACGTTTTGATCACTTAATTTTAAGAAGTTATAAAATGGTCATTGAACTATTCAAAAGTTTTCATTTAAGTCATCGGGCTGTTAAAATCACTGTTATATGGCTTTCTCTAGCCACATCGATTGCACCAATCAAAAGCTCTCGTTTATTTTCTCTTTTATAATTTTTTTATGAAACAACTTTGAACGTTACAAATTTGTGAACCAAATTCAAACAGCTTTCTTCTCCGATATTTAACATTGACCGTCAGATCAACTTGGATTTAAGGTATGTTATTCTACTCGTCGATAAGTACTAATCCACTTTACTGGTTGTTGAATCATCGCTTGGAGCTCATTAGTCAAACTTCTAAAAAAAAATTTAACAGTCCAATAACTTAAATAAAAACTTTCAAATAGTTCAATATCTTAAATGAAAACATTCAAATAGTTTAATGACTATTTTGTAATTTTTTAAAACTAAATAATTAAAATATAACCTTACTAATAATTTAGTGACATTTAATATAGTTTACCCTTAATGTTAAGAACCAAAGGTTTAATAAAAGGGTCGCTAGAAATGAACAGAGAAAGACAAATTGGTGATGATTGATTTCTAATAACAACCAAAAGAGGGCCCCCAACCTATAGATGGAGGAGTCCATAAATTTGATGGTAGCGCCCATGTCGTATATATAGGGCTGTCCAAGGCCATACTTTGCCAGAACAGTCGATGTCCCTATATGTCCAAGTCACTGCAGATGAGCCGAGGCACCGGTCCAAAATGACCCACACCCCACCTTGTGACGTTGAGAAATGTCCATTGCTACACATTAGATTGTGGCATTGCCTATTATGTAGGTACCTTGGAGGTTGAAAAAATATTAGGGAAATAATTTAATTGTTTATTTTTTAAAATGAATAGATTTTTGGGTAATTGATATAAATAGTCACTTAATTATTTGTGCGTTTCGGTTTTAGTCACTCAAATTTAAAATTTTCTATTTTAGTCAATAATGTTATCGAAATTTAATAATTTGGTCACTCATCCGTTAAATAAATAACAAATGCTGACATGACTTTTTTCATTGGCATAATAATTAATTTAGCCCTCCAGTATTTATATATTTTATTAATTATGTTCTAATTTTTAATAATTCAACAAATTTAACTTCAACTTTATACATTATGTCAATTTAGTCTTGATTCTTAGAAATTCTAAAATTAAAATTCTAAAAAATTTAAAAAATTAAAAATAAAAAATAAAAAATATTTAAACATTCATTTTTCAATAAAAATACATACGAATTTATAAAAAAAATTATAAATAATTAATATATATATTTTTCATTTTCTAACATGACATTATTAATTAAAATAATAATTTTATAAATAAAATAATTTAAGGAAAAAAATATTGAAGAAGACTTAAGCAAGCCTTTTTCTTTTGTCAATATTGACGACCACCATGATCTAGTTGGGCCAAAATTATAGCTTGAGGCCGAAAACCCCTTGCATCGGAGCACTCTCCTAACTTCCTTTTCAGTGGCGGTGCACTCATAAGTGGCACTGACCATCGGTTCTTTGTGTCTCCTAAAAGGCACCCTCTTTCCACCGTTGTCATAAAACTCTTAATAGCTTCTCCAAGATTGTTTCTAGCCATGATCGATGAGAAAAGGTAATGAATCAGGGGAGAAAGATTTAGAAAAACGAGGCCTTATCACGAAAAACCATGAGAGCGAAGCTAGCAAACAAAGATAAAGAAAAGTCAAGACTAAAAGAACGAATGGGGCAACGAAATTGAAAAACCAATTGAAAACTCGAAGAAATTCAAAAAGTGGTCATAGAAAGAGCACAAAAAAAACTTGAAAATTTTGAGACAGCAAAATTACTTGAAGATTGACGAAGAAACCTATATATAGACCTCTTCCAAAACGGTGCGTTTCATCGCACAAACGATTTGAAGCCTCACAACTGATACCACCCAAACACGTGTCTCATGCAGTAATGCATCATTAACCCTATTTCTTATGAACAACTGTTCAATTTTTGTTAAATGTAGAAGTTTTAGAATCTCCAATACGACCTTTCAACTCTAAAAGCGTCCTCAACATGCACGAGAGGCAACTTTTGGTATTCTAGACCACCCGCTACCTGATTGCAATAATTACCACTTGTTGAGACTACCTGCAGATGGTCTTGAGACAGACTATATTATAACCTACGTCTTGACTGGGGAGGGGGACAATTGTTGTGCCTTTACCCCAGCTTACACACATGGTATCACAAGAAGTAGCTTGGGAGTCACCCGTGGGTGTCCCTTCACTTTACACCTCTTGATGACTAGCTACTCACATGCCTTAGACGTTCCATAAGAAGGCCATCCATCCTTGGCCTCCCACTATTAATGGGTCTTCCATTAGGCCATCTGCTTTCAGCAGGTTGTTCTCTTTTCCTAAGGAGGACCCTTGAAACCTAACAACTTCGTACTATCTCATTAATGAAAATGTCAAGTAGTATCACGTTTGACGACAATTGACACATAACGGACTTGCCACTTGGCCAATCATACGAGTGTGCCACCTCACACTTGTATTGTTGGTGTTGTGGCACTATCAAGCAAGGGGACTCTCTTCTTATATATATGTATCCCAAGGCACGATGAGCAAAGGGGATAGCAACTTGAAGCCAGCTCCCTAGCACTTTATAGTCTTCTCTTCAGTCTTACCCCTCCTCCTATTTCTCCCTCATTGCTTACTCCAGCTCTCCACCTTGACACCACCACATTCTCCTCTGTTGAACATCAGTATCAACAAAAATCTATCTCATCCGGTCTAGCCCCACACGAACCTAATTTTCTTAAAAATGAAAAAGATCCACCTAAGGTAAGAACTTAACGAGTTTAAACTATTTTTCCATCCTTATTATAGAATCATTTTAAAATATATTTTTTTGGAATGCATAAGTTGAGATACATTCGATAAGGTTAATGAGTCTTCCGTAAAATTTTTCTCCCTCTTCCAGTGCTAATTGGGTGTACGGAAAGCAGATGAGGCGACCAGTCTCAGATTATAATAGGAGTTGCTCGGTTGAAATGGAGCCCTCACAATTGCAGTGTTTTGTCAAGGTCTTAATAGCGTATGACAGAAATCTGAGAAAGTGCGGTGGAGCGGCGGCTGTACTCATTGATACAAGATTTCTGATGATGGGTTGGCTATTGCACGATCATTCAAGAAACCACTGCAAATGACTTCTTAACCCACTCCTACTCTGCAAAGTAGTAGACATTAACCAGCAGGACTGCATCATTGTAGACATAGATAGGACGTGGCTTAACATTCTCAAGAGAGAGATCAATGTCCACTGTTATTCGCTACTTGGGTAGCAAACTACGTTTTTTCCTGGATTGGAGGAATGCATCCAATGGCAAAGTAAACCGTTAAGTTGGCAAAACAACTAATTGACTGACACTAATCTTGATCATTTGCCAAAAAGAAAAATTTACTTAATAATTAATTTTAATTTATATTTGCTGCCCCAAAAATATATTAACTTACATAAATATATACAGCCACGACACTGCCATTTTTTTTGATGAATTTACTTTTTTCCAATTTACATAAACATAAGCAGCCTGAACTACTGATAATAAAAAACAGCTTGAACTGAAATGAAATTTTGATGGGCTCAGCCAGTTCAGCCTATAAAAGAATTACTAACATATTGGCCCATTGTTTTTGGGTAATTAGATTTTTTTATTAGTATTTGGTAAAAGGCTTAATTTATCATTTGGTACTTGAATTTGATACAATTTTGATCTAATGTGATACTTGTATTTGGTAAAAATTATACATTTTGGTACGCTGGGTAATGATATTAACTTTTTAGTGTTTAGTTCAAGTTTTAGGGTGATTTGATGAATGTTCATTGCTAATATTATTTCTTATTAGGTTTGAGTTTTTATGATTTTGGTAATGAAACAAAATTAGTATTAATTGTGAATTTGTTTAACTTTTGTATTTAATTTATTAAATACAATAAGATGACTGATTTTTTTCGAGCTTTAGAGTTTATTTGATGAAAATTAATTGTTAATATTATTGGTAAATTATGAATTTCCATCAAATCAACTCTGAAACTCGAGTTAAACACTAAAAAGTTAATGCCATTTCTTTCAAGAACTAAAATGTATACTTTTTACTAAATACATGTTCCATATTAGACAAAAAATTAAATAGAAGTATCACATTAGAAAAAAGTGTCAAGCACAATACCAAATAATGTATTAAGCCTCGATAAAATGTAATTTATTTATTTATTTTTTATTATTATACCCTAAATAAAACATGTATCACCTTCAAAATTCTACTTGTAAAATTTAAAAACTATACTCCAAGTACACCAAAAAAAAAAATCTTTTTTTAAACAATTAAATAACAATTTCCAAGGTAATTGAAATTCTGTTTTGAAATACAAATTCACTTAGAGATATAATTAGAAAGAATGAACAATTTAAAACGAAAGACAAGCAAATTCATGACAGATTCACAGTTCAAAACGTAAATAATGCAACTACCAAGAGAAATAAATGGAAATCTAGAAGAAAAAAATTGGTCTTCATATCCTTATTTATAACTATCCATATTATGTTAACACTTTTGATCCTTGAACTCTCTGAAACTTAAATGTTTTTGAATTCTAAGTTAATTAATTTTAAATAAAAAAATGAAAAGAATGGAGAAAATTTACATGGTCATTTGTATTTTCATGACCAGCTTGGTGTTGGCAAAATCTAGGTTAGCACCACCGGCATCCCCATCACTGAGTTGTTCCACTGCCATGTATAATATGGTAGATTGTGTTCAATTCTTGTCTAATAATGGCAGCAAAGATGGGAAGCCCGCTGCTTCATGTTGTGCTGGTCTTGAAAAAGTGTTGAAATCTAATCCTGATTGCATTTGTGAATATATAAAAAACAATGCTCAATTGGGTGCCAACATTAACGCTACGAAGGCCGAGACTTTGCCTTCAGCCTGCCAGATTTCCGCTCCTCCCATCAGCCAATGTGACGGTAAACGCTAAACTTCGTATTCTAACGTTCTAATATTTAGTCATTGTTTCTTTTATTTGTTTGATAACAAAGGATTGTCGCCATGGCAGTTTCTCCGTCACCTGGCGTCGCTCCTGGTAAGTAGTGTTTTTAAATAGAGCATTGTGTTGATAACGCAAAAGTATTGTCTTCTTTAAATATCATTGTACTTAAAAACGACCACTAAATACTTGCACATGTAGAGATTATAGGTTCAAATTTCATCACGCGCAAAGTTCAACAACTAAAATTTTTCTTATTTAAATATCAAGAGGTGATCCTAAGCTTTCTTTAGAGTTGGGACAAAATCTTGAAGGTGTGCTGCAATTTTCAGTAGTCACTTAGCATAATGGCACCCAAAGAAAATTATATTTTCACATTCTAACATTATCTATTGACAATCTTTTTTATTTTCAAATCTAGAAAAGCCTTTTAATCAAATAATTTAAATATAAATATGAAGTTTAATTAAAATTAAGCTAAATTGAAAGAAGTGAAAGTTAACTTTTTTTCTCAAGCATTTGAACAAAGTTCGAAATTTAGAATCGACATTGTTGAGAAAATTTTACCTGAATATCACTCTGAACCTGAATGGAACTATATTCAAACCGTAAAATGGATGAGAACATCTGTGATTTATATATAAAACAAAATTTCGACCTAAATATTTGCTCTCTTGCATTTCAAATGATTGACATTATTGCAGCTAGCCCTTCATCTGATAAAGGTGGAACTCCATTTACTAAGTCACCATCGACACCGCCTGGTGGCGTTCCTCCACCGTCACACCACTCAGGAGCTTACTCTCTTCCGGCTTGGTTCTTTGCATCCATTAGCATGCTAGCGGTTTCAATATCTTTTATGGTATTGTGATTCCAATTCCAAGAGATAACCTTTGGCCTTGATATGAGTTTTTTTTATCTTCATTCAGCCAAAATATGTGTGATAAAACACATTTCTGCAGTGATAATTATATCAATTATTACATCCTCTTTTCCTCTCGAGCATCCGGCTATTAAAATTTTTTTTATGTGCAGGTGTTATTTTTAACAGGTTACCTTATTTATCTCTATCCCTTTTTAATAATAGAATGATAAATAAAATTTTTTCTCTTAATTTTTAGTTTTTTTCTCCTTGAAAAAAATTCAGATTCAACTTAAAATGCTGAAAATTAGGAGAAAAAATTTAATTTGTCATTTTTTTATTTAAAAGAGATAGGAATGATGTGAAATTATAATTTCATATAATCTTTTCTCGTAGCTAAATACTTAATATCGAGATGAAAAACATGTGAATTAATAATTTAAGTTTTAATATAAAACAATTTAATTATACGCGTGTGACTAAAAAAAGAAAAAGAAAAAAGTTCATCCTTCATATGATAGAAGTAATAATGAAAAGTCTACTTTACACTCCTTCAAGATATGACCCTATGCCCGCTAACATATGTCGAAACCATTTAAAAAAAAAAAAAGGATTGACTTTATATTTTGAAAATGATACAAAAATTGGGAGTCGTCACCGATCTTTATTAGGTATGACCGGATCACCCTTGCCTTAATAAAACATTTTTAGTTTATTAAAACGATGTTTTTGGTCTACGAAACTCGAGAGAATAGATTCGGGAGTCGGTTACATGTGAGGAAGGATTAACACCCTCGACACGCCCAAAGATTGGTACCAAATTGATTAGTTAGTGTCTTAATGTCGAAAATTAAAAATCGAGAATGCTTTTAAAATACGATCCCTTTTTATTGATGTCGATTAAAAAAGCTTGAATTAGCTCAAAACGATTACTAAAGATTTTCTTGTCTCGAGATATCGGGGTATCACATCCCGTAAGTTAGGACACAATACCATGAAATCCCAAGCGCAAGCTCGTCTTTAATTTTATCGAAATTTCGTGTATTTAAAAGAAAATTGAAAAGATATTTGGCCATTTAGAATCAACGAGAAAATCGAAACCCCGTAAGTTAGGGCACGATTCTTCGGCGTTCCAAAACGCGAAACATTGCCTTAAAATAATTTATTAAATAGTAACGAATTCGATACTTAAACAATGGGTGTTTTTGTTTGAAATAAAATAAAGTGACCTAAATTGGAAGAATGCATTGGGGCTTAATATACGATACGATGACATGAAATAAGAATATAGTAATGTACATGGAATAATAATGCACGAATACAATATCACAAATAACAATGATATGAAAATACGGATGAACAAATTATAAACACACGATGGCAATGAGCTCACATTCCAATAATAATCAAAATAATGGGAGCTAAAAAACATAGCTAATCAGAATAGAATTATGACAAGTTGTCAAACATAGATAATTAAAATTAAGATAGCAACACAAAAGACTAATGAGCACTATTAAACAATAATATATGAAATAATGTGAAAACAAAGAACATATAACATACAAAACAATATGGAACTAGGAACCAATATGATACAAAATCATTTAAAAATTATATGAGAAATTAAGAATGAATAACACATGCTTGAACTTGAAATAATATGCATATATAAAGTACAAATAATGATACATGAATGATTATTAAAGTAGATGTTATGAGAAATGGGGTTTAGGTCAAATAACATACAAAATATTTTAAAAAAAGAAACATGTTTATTTAAAGTTGATAATATATGTATTAAAGGGACGATAATATATGAAAGAACTTTAAATAATAAAAGTATATATAAAATTTCTTTTAAAAAGTAAACTATATACATAATAAATTCGAATGGAAATGTATATGTACATATATATATAAATTAGTTTAAAAGAGAAAAAGAAAAAAAACAAAACGTATGTTATGAGATAATCATGAAATCAATAATATATATTAAAACAATTTTATCATAAACTATATATATGTATGTAAGATAATGACTATATAAAAATATTTTAAAGTAAGTAATATACAGAAATTTTCAAAATAAATGACAATAAAAGGAATCTAAAACGATTAATGTATAAGATGGTATAAAATAATGTATACAAAATTTTAAAATACGTGTTATGTATAAAATAACTTAAATAAAATGTATATAAAAATTTCAAAATAATAATATGTACAGTAATTTAAAATGAACAATATGTGGAAAAAGAACTTTAAAGTAAATAATGCACAAGAGAGTTTTAACATAAATAACACATGTATGTATATATATATATATATATAAAGACCTAGAATGAATAATGATAATAATAAAATTTTTAGAAATAAATAAATGAATAAGTAAATAAATAAATGAGCAAATGGGGTGAACTAAGGACCCAATTAAAATTGGGACAAAATCTGGGTACTGATTTACAAATAAAAAAAGCTACTAGGGACTAAATCAAAATGCGCTTAAAGTCGCGAGGACGAAATGGTACAATATCCCAAATCAATATGCTGCGTTTCATACGTCTAAATTAGGGATCGAATTAGAAATGAAATAAAATAATTGGGCGAGATTTAAGAAAAGAGAAAAGAACAAAATAGGACTAAATAAAGGAACAGAAAAGGCGGAGGGACCAAAGGGATAAAAAACCCTTTTAACAGAAACACGCGGGTTCTCCAGGCGGGTCGGGTCATGCGTCTGGGTTAGAGCCTTATACGGCGCCGTTTTGGGGCCACTGAAACAAGCCCTAAATGACGCCGTTTCATGCATCATATAAAAATAAAATTTTCTTTCTTTTTCATTCTGTACTATCCCCTTTCTTTCACCGTTTTTATTTATTTCCGGTCTTTTTATTTTAAAGATTTGTAAAATAAATAAATGTATAAAAAATAGAAAAATCGAAAAGAAAAAATAAGAGTGAACACCTTTTGGGCTTATTTTCTCTTCTTTGATTTCTCTGAAAATGTGTAATAATACAACCCTTTTTTTAAAAAAACCCCCTGAATACATTCGTTTCTTCTCGGCTTTATAGCCTCTTACAAATATTAAAATCTTGTCTGCTACTGTTTGCGTTTTTATTTGGTTCTCTGCTGTTGCGTCTCGTTTTACTATTATTTCTACTATTTTCTGCCTTTGTTTCTGCTTTTCTGCTTTGTTTCTTTCTTCGTTCTTTTTGCAGGTCTAGGTGAGGGCAACAGAGGCGGGTTTTGGTCATTTTGGTGCAAAATGACGAAAGGTGCTTGGCCTCGGGACGAAACGCTGGCGGGGCGACCGAGGAAGGCGTACGAACCAGTGCGGCGCACATAGAGGAGTTAGGGTTTTCGTTTGGCTAATAGTGTCTAAAGTTTTGGGCCAATCGGGCCTTGTAATTTTAGGCTGGGGTTAATTGGGCTACTTAGTTTAGTTGGGGTTTAGTTTGGGATTATTTGGGTTTAGTTTGGTTTTGGGTGCAATGGGGATGTATTGGGTTTGGGTCTGATGTTGGTTTATTGGGCCCAGTCAAATTCGGGCATTTACAGCTGCCTCTCTTTGCTCTTTATCGTGTAATGAGAACAGAGCAAAGACTATAAAAAGGGCCAAATTTGCCGGGACCCGCTGAGTCTTGACTTCTCTTGGCACTTCTTTTCTTCAAGTATCTTTAATGTGCTCTACTGTAACTTCAGGGGGATAAGGTGTGTTTTGATCTGCTCTACTGCAACTTCAGAGAGACAAGATCTGTAACTTGGCTTCAATCTGTTCTACTGCGACTCCAGGAAGACTAGATTCGCCGTCTTCGATCTGCTCCATTGCAACTTTAGGGAAACAAGATCTACAATCTTCAGCCTACTCCACTACAACTTTAGGGAGCTAGGATTTAGGGAGCTAGGATGATGGCTTAAATCTGCTTCACTGCAACGTCAGGAAGCCAAGATTCATCGTCTTCGATTTGCCCCACTGCAACTTCAGGGAGACAAGATCTACAATCTTCAACCTACTCCACTACAACTTTAGGGAGCTAGGATGGTAGCTTGAATCTACTTCTGCAACTTCAGAGAGCCAAGATTCACAGTCTTCGATTTGTTCCACTACAACTTGAGGGGAACAAGATCTACAATCTTCAGCCTACTCCACTACAACTTTAGGGAGCTAGGACTTGCTTAAATCTGCTTCACTGCAACTTCAGAAAGCCAGATCTACAATCTTCATCCTATTCCACTACAACTTTAGGAAGCTAGGACTTGCTTAAATCCGCTTCACTGCAACTTCAGGAAGCCAAGATTCACAGTCTTTGATCTGTTCCACTGCAACTTGAGGGGAACAAGATCTACAATCTTCAGTCCTGCTCTACTACAATTTTAGAGAGCTAGGATGGTGGCTTAAATCTGTTTCACTGCAACTTCAGGAAGCCAAGATTCGTTGTCTTCGATTTGCTCCACTGCAATTTCAGGGAGACAAGATCTACAATCTTCAACCTACTCCACTACAACTTTAGGGAGCTAGGATGGTGGCTTAAATCTGCTTCACTGCAACTTCAGGAAGCCAAGATTCATCGTCTTCGATCTGTTCCACTGTAAATTGAGGGGAATAAGATCTACAATCTTCAGCCTACTCCACTACAACTTTAGGGAGCTAGGATGGTAGCTTGAATCTGCTCCACTGCAACTTCAGAGAGCCAAGATTCACCGTCTTCGATCTGTTCCACTGCAACTTGAGGGGAACAAGATCTACAATCTTCAACCTACTCCACTACAGCTTTAGGGAGCTAGGACTTGCTTGAATCTGCTCCACTGCAACTTTAGAGAGCCAAGATTCGTCGTCTTCGATCTGTTCTACTGTAACTTGAGGGGAACAAGATCTACAATCTTCAACCTATTCCGCTACAACCTTAGGGAGCTAGGATGATGGCTTAAATCTATTTCACTGCAACTTCAGGAAGCCAGATCTACAATCTTTAACCTACTCTACTACAACTTTAGGGAGCTAGGATGGTGGCCTAAATCTGCTTCACTGCAACTTCAGGAAGACTAGATTCACCGTCTTTGATTTGCCCCACTGTAACTTTAGGGAGACAAGATCTACAGAATCGGTTTCATAGGCCTATGCTTATGCCAAATAATTAGGATACTATAATCGATATGAATCAAATGTTCCTAACTAGATGTAATGCTTATGTCAAATAATTAGGATGCTATGATCGAAATGAATCAAATGTTCCTAACTAGATGTGTTATGAATGATGCAGAAATGAAAATGATCATTTTTTAAAAGGCTTAAGGCAACATTGCTCGTTGTTTATCAGAGCCTTATCATTGATGTATTATGCTGTTGTCTTGTTTAACTGGTATTCTTGATAGAGAACTCAAAGAAACAATCTCAATCTGCTCGGTAAGCTTGCCCTACTTAAACTTTATGGAGTTTTTGCTTATCCAGTCCACTGCAACTCAGGGTATAGGATTTGTCTCATCTTCAATCAATTTGATCTGTTACACCATTCCCTGGGTGTAATGACCCACTGTATATGCTCGATATTTGCATGAATGCAGAGTGTTATTTTTTTTCTCGAGAATGATCCTTTTTTACACTTAGGTTGACATCGCTCGCTATTTGTCAAGGTTGTATCACCGACGAAGTATCTTGCCTTTCATTCAGCTGATATCTTTGACAGAAAATTCGAAGAGATAGTCACAATTTAGACTCCTCTTTCTCAAACATTTTCAACCCTTAGGCTTGGTGAGTTCTAAATGATGGTCCTGTTTCAGGTTCCTATACTATTTAGAAGCTTCCAGAGTAATATGCAGAACTCTTTTTTTGAAAGTATTATTGGTCCATTAATCGTTATTTCAATGCAAAATGCTCGAAAAAGATCAAAATAATAGGCAAAAAAAAAATTGATTGGGAGCATAACTTGAAATGAATTAACCAAAGATTGCAAATGTAATAAGAAGAAAATTAACTCAAAATGAATAAGTTAATCAAAGATAGCAATGCAATAAAAAGGAAATTTATTGAGACATCAAAGATAACAAATTCAAAATGGGCCAAATGGAAGCCAGATGCCCCAGATATCGCAGCTTAAGCTTCTCTGTACCAACTTCTTGAGGATCTTTCTTAGCTCAATATGTGTTTAGGGGATCCAAAGTACTTTGTCGATGCCCCAAGACGTAGCATACTTCTTCATTGTTAATTCAGGCATAGCAAAACTGTTGTATGCCCCACTTTGATCCAAATTTGAGCAGCCCTTTTCGAGTTTTCAATTTGAATCCCCTTTGGTCTCGAGGCGCCCTTTGCGGGTTTTCGCCTTGGCCTTTCCCTTTTTTTTTTGAAAGTCTCAAAGCGCCCTTTGCGGGTTTTCGCCTTAGCCTTTCATTTTCTAGGTGAAATACTTCTTGACAAAATCTGAATTTACCGATTTGTGCAAATCTTTGCCATCCATTTCGGTCAACATTAATGCCCCTCCAAAATAGGCCTTCTTTACTAAATAAGGTCCTTCTCAGTTTGACATCCACTTTTCTCTGAAGTCCTTTTGTATAAGAAGGATCTTTTTGTATAAGAAGGATCTTCTTCAATATCAAGTTTCCCTAGTGGAATTCTCTAGGATGAACACCTTTATCGTAAGCTCATATCGTTCACTGGACCATGACAGATGGCTTTCAACCTCCTTTCTTCAAATTCAACTGATCATATCGGGATTGGGTCTATTTTGCCTTATCCAACTTCAACTCTGTCAAGACTCAGAGACAAAGAATCTCTTCTTCAAAACCGTCTGTATCCCATAGACTAATGAAATATGTTACCCCGGCGAAGGTTTTGGCCAACGTTCGATGAGCATAGAAGGTAAATGATGACTTCTTATGCTAATCTTTACAAGTCTCGATCATCTTTCCCATGATCTTTAGTGTGTTTTTGTTTTTGGAATTTGATGATCGTCGACTTATTAACATTGGCATATGAAACAACTTTCACCCTTTTTACGAAGTAATCAATGACCCCAAAGATGAATCGATATCGGTTAGAAGCTTTTGACGAGATCACCACATGCCCCCCATATAGAAAATTTGTGAAGAAATTGAGGAGGCATAAAAGTCCTGTCTCCATAAATTTAGCATTTACGACATAACTGATGCAATTCCCTTCTACGTTAGACTAGTAGAATCTGAATCTCATGATTAGCCTGGCCATCATAAAACCATTAGCATATGCTGTTCAAACATCTTGTAGCATCCTCGCGTCTTAGTAACCCAAGCATATCTTGATACGATCATGTAAAAATATCTCAGTATTCCTGACATCTCGCTTTGTCTCTGTGGTGTTGTACACTCCAATCTTTATCTCTTTCTCTTCTCTTAGGTTCACGACGTCCATTGCCCCTTTGTAAGGTAAGATCTATTTCTCATCTTGTTCTACCATCCTTGACAAATCAGGAGATAGGCTACAATCTCTATCATCTTCAAGGTCCTGAGATCCCTCTAGACACATATCTTGCTCAAAAAGAGACTTGGAATTAGTGATAGTGTCACTCACGTCATTGATATTTAGAGACCCGCTGTAGGTACGAAGGCAAATTCCAAAGAATAAATGACTCTAAGGATGATTGTTTATATGGTATGATCATGAATGAAAGAATCTAAGAATAACCGTTTTTACAGTATGAAATGGAAAGAATAAAAGAATAATAATAACAAACATGCATTTCATTAAAATGAGGATTTTGAATATAAGCCTATTTCACAAAATGATTCTTGTTGCTTCTAGGCTTAAAACAGCAAGTGTGTTTTGAATATTACTCTAGATTAGCTCTAAAAATACAAGGATTTCTTTCACAGTCCTATTGTTTAAACACCCTAAGTACGTAAGGGCAGAAGCTTAGAAGAGCCTACTCTTATGTTTCCTATTCTGATACGTCGTTAATGTTTGGATTCCCTAATACCAGGTCTTGCATTAGAGTCTTGAGCTCGATGCATCTTTAAATCTCATGCCCCTATCCATCATGGAACTCATAATGTCCATCTCTTTAATAGAAATGTTGGATAACAGATTTCCTGCTCTAGAGGGACCATCGAATTTCATGATACCCAATTTAATAAATCTTTCGATTAGCTTCTTAAAAGCGGTACAATTCTCGATGGAATGCCCCGTGATTCCCACATGGTATTCACATTGGCCACTTGCATCGTACCATTTAGGGTATGGAGGCTGTATTGGTTTTATGTAAAAAGGGGATACAACATGTGCGTCGAATAGAATGCGGTACAACTCCCTGTACGTGATTGGGATGGGCACGAATTGGGTTTTTTCTGAGTTTGGTCTTTGATTAGGTTCTTGCCTTAGGGAGGCTTGATGGATGGTAGTTACCGTATTTGGCTGGCTTACTATAATCGACTTTGAACGACCCCTGTTATACCTACTCGTGCTATTTACTTTCCTTTCTTTCTTCTTCGGGACCTTTAAAGTCCACTCTCTCCTTTCCTTTATTTCTGCCAGAGCGACCAGTTTGGCTTGATCATCTTTCAGACTAGAACCTAAACCTATCGAGAAGCTTAACAGTGCCGATGTATCTGTCTGATATTGGTGTCCGATAACAACGGGTACCCCTTGCACGTCTAGTTGGGTCAGGACACTTATTGGTTTAAAACCTGGGGAATAGATGATCTCTTCATTATCATCCTCACTATTGACCACTGTACCACTTCTTTTTTCAAATTCTTTAGCCAATAACTGGGTTAACTGGCCCATCATACTTCTTTGGAGTTCTAGGATTTGTTCTCGCATATCTTGTTGAATTCTGATCAATTGCTCTTGCATCTGTATTTGCCTTTGCTCCATTCTCTCCAACCTTTGGTTCATATCTTTTGTCGGTTTTAAAACAATTTTACCTAATTAGGGTCATTTAGTGAAAGTTTAATGCAAATGATGCAATGCAATGCAAATGTATGGAATGCATGCAAAAGAAAGGAAGGCGTTGATTCTGAATTCAATTTCATTAGAACAACTTTTCTAGAAAACAAAATCCCTTATATAAAACGGATTATATACGCGACCTTTCTCTAATATTCCAAGCGAAGACACCTATCTTCCTCTTCATATCCAGATGCTATGGTCGAGTCTTGCGAATTCTCCAAAAGATATCCCTATTGACTCCTTTTTGCTTGACCTAGGCCGCCACTCATTGATCACTTATCCCCGCGATACTCGCCAGCTCCTTTAAGAAAGTCGAGATGTGACAGCTATCGAATAATCCTTGTCGGCTTGAATTCTCGAGAAATGAAAGAAAGTTTTGTGTTACTCCATTACATATGCAGCCTTGCCCTCATGTTTCAGGCGAAGACATCTGTCCTCCTCTTAATACCCAGATGTCACGGTCGAGTCTTGCAAATTTTCCAAAATATATCTCTATTATTTCTTTTCTGCTTGATTTGGACCGCGACCTATTGCTCAATTATCCCCACGATGCTCGTTAGCTTCTTTAAGACATGAAGGCTCTCGAATAATCTTTATTAGCTTGAATCCTCTGGCGATGAAGTAAAGTCGTGTATTCCTTCATGGGCTATCGGCCTTCTTTCATTGTGTTTACTTAGACTATATTTGGACAACCGTGTTATAATCCACTTTATCAAGAAATTCGTTTTCTTATGACAAACTGTTCTATTTAGCAATCAAATATGAATCAACACCTCATTTCTATGATGATGTAATGCAATGCAATTATAAAAAAAACAAAAATAAAACATGTTAGTACAAGAGAAATAAACAAAACAGAGTACCTACCCGGGTGACCACTAGGGGTTCAAAGTGGCTCTACCTAGGGTAAGCTCCTAGATCTCTCTATATGTGGCTCGGTTCTAGAGTAAGGGTACCCAAACCAATAGATTCCTCGATACTCACCCATTATAGGCTCATATGGATCGAGTTCGGTTCAGGGGAATACATTTCCCTATGACAATGCGGAGATGAAAATCTCACGAAATCATAGGTACGGATGTATCCCGAAAGCAGTTGACTAGCCCATACGGAGGTGAAAACCTCTCGAAAGCGTAGTTTCTTACTCCCACTTAGAAGGTGTGACCACAGCGGTCATGCAATGCAATGTGCGAGGATATATGCATAAGAAAAACCCGAAGCAATAAAGAAAATAGGAAGAATAATGAAAACAGTAAAAAGAATGGATGAAATGCAATGAAGGGATCATAATTTTAAAAACAAGTTTTCATTTTCGACAAAGGGCAAAAATCAATCAATTTATGGCTCGACTCTCGAAGTCTCCAGTGGAGTCGCCAAGCTGTCGAAACCATTTAAAAAAAAAAAGGATCGACTTTATATTTTGAAAATGATACGAAAATTAGGAGTCGCCACCGATCTTTATTAGGTGTGACCGGATCACCTTTGCCTTAATAAAACATTTTTAGTTTATTAAAATGATGTTTTTGGTCTACGAAACTCGAGAGAATGGATTCGGGAGTCGGTTACATGTGAGGAAGGATTAGCACCCTCGACACGCCCAAAGATTGGTACCAAATTGATTAGTTAGTGTCTTAATGTCGAAAATTGAAAATCAGGAATGCTTTTAAAATATGATCCCTTTTTATTGATGTCGATTAAAAAAGCTTGAATTAGCTCAAAACGATTGGTAAAAATTTTCTTGTCTCGAGATATCGGGGTATCACATCCCGTAAGTTAGTACACAATACCATGAAATCCCAAGCGCAAGCTCATCTTTAATTTTATCAAAATTTCGTGTATTTAAAATAAAATTGAAAGGATATTTGGCCATTTAGAATCAATAAGAAAATCAAAACCCCGTAAGTTAGGGCACGATTCTTCGGCATTCCAAAACGCGAAACATTGCCTTAAAATAATTTATCAAATAGTAACGAATTCGATATTTAAACAATGAGTGTTTTTGTTTGAAATAAAATAAAGTGACCTAAATTGGAAGAATGCATTGGGGCTTCATATACGATACGATGACATGAAATAAGAATATAGTAATGTACATGGAATAATAATGCACGGATACAATATCACAAATAGCAATGATATGAAAATACGTATGAACAAATTATAAACACACGATGGCAATGAGCTCACATTCCAATAATAATCAAAATAATGGGAGCTAAAAAACATAGCTAATCAGAGTAGAATTATGACAAGTTGTCAAACATAGATAATTAAAATTAAGATAGCAACACAAAAGACTAATGAGCACTATGAAACAATAATATATGAAATAATGTGAAAACAAAGAACATATAACATACAAAACAATATGGAACTAGGAACCAATATGATACAAAATCATTTAAAAATTATATGAGAAATTAAGAATGAATAACACATGCTTGAACTTGAAATAATATGCATATATAAAGTACAAATAATGATACATGAATGATTATTAAAGTAGATGTTATGAGAAATGGGGTTTAGGTCACATAACATACAAAATATTTAAAAAAAGAAACATGTTTATTTAAAGTTGATAATATATGTATTAAAGGGACGATAATATATGAAAGAACTTTAAATAATAAAAGTATATATAAAATTTCTTTTAAAAAGTAAACTATATACATAATAGATTCGAATGGAAATGTATGTGTACATATATATATAAATTAGTTTAAAAGAGAAAAAGAAAAAAAACAAAACGTATGTTATGAGATAATCATGAAATCAATAATATATATTAAAACAATTTTATCATAAACTATATATATGTATGTAAGATAATGACTATATAAAAATAATTTAAAGTAAGTAATATATAGAAATTTTCAAAATAAATGACAATAAAAGGAATCTAAAACGATTAATGTATAAGATGGTATAAAATAATGTATACGAAATTTTAAAATACGTGTTATGTATAAAATAACTTAAATAAAATGTATATAAAAATTTCAAAATAATAATATGTACAGTAATCTAAAATGAACAATGTCGAAATCAATTTTTTTGATTTAAAAAATTTTAAATTTAATAAAAAAGGAGGAATCGACTTTTTGAAAAACGAAATATGGAGTCGCCACCGATCCTTTTGTTTTGGTGTGATCGGGTCACCTAAGAATTTGGTTATTTTAATAAAACATTTTTGGTTTACTAAAACAACAATTCTGGTCTACGAAAATATGAGAAAATAGGTTCGGGAGTCGGTTACGTACGAGGAAGGATTAGCACCCTCACTACGCCCAAAATTGGTACCAAATCGATTAAATACTGTCCTTATGTCTAAAAATATTTTTGGAATGTGGCTCTTTTTAATAAAGGTTGAATAACCCGAGTTGATTGTCAAAAATCTTCTTGTTTCGACGTCTGAAAGTTTATAATTTGAAATTAACAAAAGGATGCCTAGTTATTTGGTCCAACAAAAAACCGAAACCCAGCACGGTAGGGCACGATTCCTCGTATCTCCAAACATCGAACATTGCCTTACTTTATAAAATACGTGTGAAAATTCTGAGGAGATATTCGATTATTTTGGGCAAATAAAAAAGCGCAACCCAACACGATAGGGCTCGATTCTCAAATCGTCAAACATCGAACATCGCCTTCATTTTGAAAGATTTTAGGAAATGTGAGTGAAATTCCAGAGGGATGTTCAATTGTTTCGAACCAATGAAAAAGCGCAACCCAGCACGATAGGGCACGATTCTCAAATCGCCAAATATTGAACATTGTCTTCGTTTTTAAGTATTTTTTATAAACATGAGTGAGAATATAAAGGAATGTTCGATCGTTTTGAGCAAACGAGAAATCACAACCCAGCACGATAGGGCATGATTCTCGAATTGTCAAACACCAAATATTGCCTTCGTTTTAAATTATTTTTAGAATATATGAAAGGAAATTTTGAAGGGATACTCGATTATTTTGGGCAAACGCAAAATTGCAACCCAACACGTTAGGGCACGATTCCGCGAATTGCCAAACATCGAATCTCGTCTTCGTTTTGAAGAATTTTTGAATGAATGATTATAAAGCTAGCTTAAGACGTATTAATTTGGTTTGAAATAAGACAAAATAAACCGTAAAATTTGGGCTTTATAGAACCAAATTTCAAAAATTAAGTGAAACGATGATATAGGGTAAAAGGCATATATGATGGTACGATGCTTGATGAATAATAATATTAATCGATAGCAGATTATACAATTGAATATAAAAGATCATAATCAAATCTCATTCGTGCATACGAAGAACCATTCACAAATCATTAAGACGAATACCATACAATGATTATATATTCATGCCATAAGACATAAAAAAAAACAACAAGATATGTGAAGCAAATGAAATGTAAAAATCAAAATTGTATAAGAATTAATAAGTTAGGTATATAGGTTGACAAGCTTTAAAAAAATAGGGATATACATAAAGAAAAATATTTATATAAAGTTATATGAAAATAATAAAGTATACCATAGTAAAATAATTTAATATGTACCATATACATATAAAAAAGAAAAATAATTTAAATGACATATACACCATATATATATAAAAGGATCGAATATGAGGATAAAATATAAATATGTATATAAGAATATATGAAAACTCTTTTTTTTTTTTTTTAAAATGAATGATAAAACGATTTTATGGATACATCAAGTTTTAAAATGGGAAAATATGTAACAACGCAAAACAAGTAGTATGTATCTAAAATAAATAATATATGAAAACCTTAGATTAATAATAAAATAATTTAAAAGCGAAGGATACGACAAATTTTAAATTAATATGGAAAAATGGTTAAAACTTAAATATGCACATAAAAACATAAAATAAATAATACACAAAATAATTTAAAATTAGTTTATATGATTTTAAAATAAGTAACAAACATGAAAGTTTGAGATAAACAAAAAGATGAAATAGCCATAACAAACAGTATACAAGTTAGTAATACAAAAAATAATTTTAAAATAAATATCGAAAGAAGAAGATTAAAGTAAGCCTACATGAAATAATAGACATTAGTTTAAATAAATAACGCATATAAATTAAAAAATAGTTTAACGTAAATAATATATATAAGAATACTAATGCATAAGAGTATTTAGATGAATAACATGAAAGATTTAACCAAGGAAAGTGGAAAAGAGTTTTAGAATAAATAGACATATAATAAAACAAATAAAGCATATATCCAAATGCAAGCATAAAAATCACATACGAATATAAAGTAAACTTGATAACATAATTCAAAACCATATGTTAAAACAGTTTAAGAAAAAAGAAAAAGAAAAAAAGAAAATGAAAAATAAAATTAAAAAATGAAGAATTACATGACTAAAATAAGCAAGCTCAAGTGAGCTAAATACGAACTAAAAAAGGTTAATTAATAAATAAAACAAACAGTTGAAAACGAAATAGGGACTAAAGTGCAGTGCGCGCGAATGTGGGATGATTAAAAAATGTAAATAAACCAAATCCTGAAATGAGACTGAAATGAAATTGACACAAAATCCTTAGGCCAAATTTGAAAAAAAAAAGAAAAACAAAATGAACAGGGGCATAATCAAACAGCAGCGCAAAAGGGAAGGACTGGCCATGCAAATAACCCATTTTATGAGGGAATGTGCAGACCCTTACCCCTTTACCCAAACAAAGCCGTTTCATTTATCATTAAAACTAAAAGAAACCCATGAATGGCAATCTGCCATTTTCTTCAAACAATTGCAACAACACCCTAATCCCCCATTTCTTTAACTGATCCCCAAAGACCAAGCCTTAGCAACCATGCAACCACCACAAACGGTGGTCGACGGATGGTAGATTACCCCAATCAAACTCGTTTGAAGCCACGTTTGAAGTTCTAGCACTTCCAACCGTAAGGAATCAAAAGAAGGGAGTCCCCAACTCCGTTGGATTTAGGCTTTAACGGAGAAGAAAACTCCGATAGTGTCCCAACGGTTCAGGTGAGGCTTTCCTCTTTATCCTTTTCCCTTCTTTTATTTTCTTCTTTGTAGACGATGCGAGAAATGAATAAATAGAAAATAAATAAAGAAGAAACAGAGGAACAGTAAAGAAGAAAAAAAATGAAAATGCTATCAGACTTCCAGAAAAACCACCTTTCAATATCTCTTTTGTATTCAATCCCTTTTGATTTTTTTTCCTTTTTTATTTTGATGTGAAAAACAAAAAGGAAAATAAAAAGATCAAGAAAAAAGAACGTAATAAACCCGAGATTCAAAGCAGGAAATCACCTTGCTCTCTTTTTTGCTTTCTATTATTTCTGTATGCGTGTGTTCGTAACCCTTACAAGGATCAAAAGCTTGGCTTTTTATAGCCGAAGAAAATAAAAAAAGAAAAATAAATGAAAAATGCCCTTTTTCAATTGTTGTTCTGCTATTTTTTGTTTTTGTTTGCTGCCGTGTGGTTTGTCCTTTTTGCAGGTAGAATACGGACGTGCGTTGGCCCTTGGCGTGAGGCGTGCTGGGATCGTGTGTTGGCGTGGTTCTTGGAGACTCCAGGCGTCTGAGGCATGGAGGCCGGGGCTTGGCTGCGGCGCAAGGTGGATCTACTAGGGTTTCTGATATTTTTTGATTTTGGGCCAATTTGGGTTAGGGTTTGTTTGGGTTTTGGGCCTTTGGAAAGTTTCGGTAGTTGGTTCTGAATATTTGGACTGTTAATGGACATTTAATTTGGTTTAATTTATATTATTTATTTATTTACTTGTTTTTGGTTTGTTTGTAATGGGCCGGGCAGATTGGCCTGTTTACAGCTGCCCCTTTTTGCTCATTGTCGTGGAACGAGAATAGAGCAAAGACTATAAATGGGCCAATTTTGCCAGGGCTCGCTGAGCTTCGACTTCTTGGTGCTTCTTTTCTTCAAGTAGCTTCAACATGCCCCACTGTAACTTCATGGTTTGTGTGTTTCTATCCTGCTCTACTGCAACTTCAGAGAGATAAGGATTGTGACTTTGATTTTGCTCCACTGCAACTTCAGGGAGACAAAATCTTGCAATCTTCGGCCTGTTGTCCTACAACTTAGGGGTTAAGGCTCGTGTTCTCTGATCTGCTCCACTGGAGACGAGATCTGCAATCGTCAGCCTACTCTACTACAACTTTAGGGAGCTAGGGTGACGGCTTAAATCCGCTTCACCGTAACTTTAGGAAGCCAAGATTCGCCGTCTTTGATATGCTCCACTGCAACTTCAGGGAAACAATATCTAATTTTTCAACCTACTCCACTACAACTTTAGGGAGCTAGGTTAGTGGCTTAAATCTGCCTCACTGCAACTTCAGGAAGCCTAGATTTGCCGTCTTCGATCTGCTCCACTGCAACTTCAGGGAAACAAGATCTAAAATTTCAACCTACTCCACTACAACCTTAGGGAGCTAGGTTAGTGACTTAAATCTGCTTCACTGCAACTTCAGGAAATCAAGATTCGTCGTCTTCGATCTGCTCCACTGCAACTTCAGGGAAACAAGATCTAAAATTTTAACCTACTCCACTACAACTTTAGAGAGCTAGGTTAGTGACTTAAATCTGCTTCACTACAACTTCAGGAAATCAAGATTCATCGTCTTCGATCTGCTCCACTGCAACTTCAGGGAAACGAGATCTAAAATTTTAACCTACTTCACTACAACTTTAGGGAGCTAGGTTAGTGACTTAAATCTGCTTCACTGCATCTTCAGGAAGCCAAGATTTATCGTCTTCGATCTGCTCCACTGCAACTTCAGGGAAACAAGATCTGTAGGATCAGCCAATGTCGCTACGCTGTCTTCTAAAGAGATGATTTGTAGAATGGGTTTCCTGTATTTGTGTATGTCAAACAACTAGGATGCTATGATCGAGATGAATCAAATGTCCCTAGCTAGATGTGGTGTTTACGTCAAACAGTTAGAATGCTATGATCGAAATGAATCAAGTGCTCCTAACTAGATGACTGGTTATGAAAGTAGAAATGTCATGAGAGTGATTTATTTTTTAAGTGTTTAAGGTATCCTTGCTCATAATTCATCAGGGTTCTATCATTGATGTGCTAACGCGTCTTCTTGCTTAGCCGCTATCTTTGACAAAAAATTTGAAGAAATAGTCACAATTAGGACCCCTCTCTTTCAAATGTTTCCAAATTTGAACCTGGTTAGTTCTGGATAGTGGCTTTGTTTCAAGTTCTTGTACTATTTAGAAACTTTGCAGAGTAATATGCATAACATCTTCTGTGTGAGTGTTACATGTCCGAAAATCGTGATTTCAACAAAAATGCTCGAAAGAGATTATCACAATGGACAAATGGCATTTTATTAAACAAAATTTTATGTGAATACATAGGATAACGAATCTGGTAAGGTGCAAAAAATGAGAAAAAGGTGCCCCAGATATCGTAGCACGAGTTTCACTATTCTAATTTCTCAAAGGCTTCTTCGAACCAAATGTGTGTTCAGGAGATCCCGCATATTTCGGTGATGCTCTAAGGTATAACATTCTTCTGTCTTGCTGATTTTGGGAGGACAAGATTATCATATGCCCCATATTCAAAATTTGAGCTGCCCGTTTTCGGGTTTTCAACTCAAAGGTCCCTTTGGTTCCAAAGTGCCCTTTGCGGGTTTTCACCTTGGCCTCTTCTTTTTTCTTTTCTTTTTTTTTTCGGTGAATTCAAAGCGCCCTTTGCGGGTTTTCACCCTGACCACCCTTTCTTCAGGTAAAATACTTCTTGACCGAGTCTGAGTTTACAGGGTTGGGCAAGTCTCTGCCGTCCATCTCGGTTAGAATCAATGCTCCTCCAGAGAAAGCTTTCTTTACCACGTAAGGCCCTTCCCAATTAGGCATCCATTTCCCTCAAAAATCCTTCTGTATGGGAAGGATCTTTTTCAATACCAGGTCTCCTTCGTGGAATTCTCTTGGGTGGACCTTTTTGTCATAAGCCCGCATCATTCGTTTTTGGTACATCTGACCATAACGGATAGCTCTTAGCCTTTTTTCCTCAATCAAGTTCAGTTGATCGTATCGGGATTGGATCCAATCTGCCTCGTCCAACTTTAGCTCAGATAACACTCGGAGTGATGGGATCTTGACTTCAATCGGCAACACCGCCTCCACTCCATAGACTAAAGAGAAAGGGGTTGCCCCGGTTGAAGTTCTAACTGACGTTCGATAAGCAAATAGGGCAAACGGTAACTTCTCATGCCAATCTCTGTAGGTCTCGGTCATCTTCCCCACAATCTTCTTAATGTTTTTATTGGCTGCCTCCACTGCCCCATTCATCTTCGGACGATATGACAACGAGTTGTGGTGTCTGATCTTAAATTGACTGCAGACCTCCGCAATCATACTATTGTTCAAGTTTAATGCATTGTCAGATATGATCTTTTCTGGCATCCCATATCGACATATGATCTCCTTTTTTAGAAACTTGCTCACTGCTGGCTTTGTCACACTAGCATACGAAGCGGCTTCTACCCACTTGGTGAAGTAGTCGATAACCACGAAGATGAACCGATGCCCATTAGAAGCCTTCGGCGATATTGGTCCAATCACATCCATGCCCCACATAGAGAAAGGCCATGGAGAAACCATGACATGCAGCGGTGAAGGAGGTACATGAATTTTGTCTCCGTAGATTTGACACTTATGGCATCTCTTGGCGTAATTGATACAGTCTCCTTCCATAGTGGACCAATAGTACCCGAATCTCATAATTTGCCTGGCTATTGTAAAGCCATTAGCGTGTGTCCCACATACGCCTTCATGGACTTCTTCCAAGATTTTCTTAGCCTCTACACATCTCAGTAGCACTTGATCCTTTCTTCTTTTGTATAGTATATCCCCATCTAAGACATAGCCGATGGCCAATCTCCTTAGCGTTCTTTTGTCATTCTCGCTTGCCTGTTCCAGGTATTCACGATTCTTCACATATTGCAGTATATCGTGGTACCAAGGGTGATTTTCTTTCTCTTCATCTTCTTCAATATCGTAACAGTGAGCCGAGATTTCATAAATGCTCATCTGGATGGGTTTGACATCTTCTTGTTTGTTCACTTTGATCATGGAAGCTAAGGTGGCCAAAGCATCGGCCATCTGATTTTCATCTCGGGGAAGGTAGCAGAAGGTAATGTCATCGAACTCTTTAGCCAATTCAAGGACCAGTTTTCGATAGTCAACCAACTTGGGGTCTCTAGTCTCCCATTCTCCCTTGAGTTGATAAATTACTAGCGCAGAATCCCCATACACCTCTAGCACTTTAATTTTGCGCTCTATGGCTGCGCGGATACCCATGATGCACGCTTCGTATTCTGCCATGTTATTTGTACAATCAAAATCCAATTTACTAGAGAATGGATAATGATCTCCATTTGGGGATTCTAAGACTGCTCTGATTTCGTTACCCACAGCATTTGATGCCCCATCGAAGTTTAGTTTCCAAAGAATTTCTTCCGGAGCATCTTCTTTAGTGGTAGCAACACACATCAGGTCTTCGTTCGGGAAGTCGAAGCTCAGAGGCTCGTAGTCTTCCGAAGCTCTACTAGCCAGAAAATCTGCTATTGCACTCCCTTTTACTGCTTTCTGGTTTACATAGACTATGTCGAATTCGGAAAGTAGAATTTACCATCGGGCCATCCTTCCATTCAAAGCTGTTGACTCCATCATGTATTTTAAAGGGTCTAATTTTGATATGAGCCAAGTGGTGTGATACAACATATACTGTCTCAGCCTTCGGGTTGTCCAAATTAAGGCACAACACAACTTCTCTATCGGCGGGTACCTTGTCTCACATTCCGTGAACTTTTTACTAAGATAGTAAATAGCCTTCTCTTTCCTTCCTGACTCATCATGCTGACCCAATACGCATCCCATGGAACTCTCAAATACTGCCAGATACAATATTAACGGCCTATCTGGGTTGGGTGGCATCAACACCGGAGCGTTGGATAAGTACTGTTTGACCTTGTCAAAAGCCCTTTGGCATTCTTCATCCCATTCACCTCGATTGCGTTTCTTGAGGAGGCGAAAGACTGGGTCACATTTCTTGGTCAGTTGTGAAATGAACCGGGCAATGTAATTTAATCTTCCTAGAAAGCCTTGAACTTCTTTCTAAGTGCGCGGCGGGGATAGCTCTTGTATGGCTTTGACTTTGTCTTGGTCGATCTCAATCCCTTTTTCACTAACCACGAATCCGAGCAACTTTCCAGATTTTGCGCCGAAGGTACATTTGGCGGGGTTGAGTTTTAATTGAAACTTTCTCAACCTTAGGAACAGCTTCCTCAAGACTTGTACGTGCTCTTTCTCAGTTCGGGACTTCGCGATCATATCATCGACATAAATTTTGATTTCCTTATGCATCATGTCATGAAAAAGGGTTACCATGGCCCTTTGATATGTTGCCCCTGTATTCTTTAGTCCAAACGGCATCACCTTGTAACAAAACGTGCCCCACATGGTTACAAATGTGGTCTTCTCCATGTCTTCGGGATGCATCCTGATCTGGTTATATCCGGAGAAACCGTCCATGAATGAAAACAGTGAGTGTCCCGCCGTGTTGTCCACTAGGGTGTCAATGTGAGGCAGTGGAAAATTATCCTTCGGGCTGGCTTTATTCAAATCCCTGTAGTCCACACACATTCGTACTTTTCCATCTTTCTTAGGGACTGAGACGATGTTGGCTACCCAATCCGAGTATTTTACCACCTTCAGGAATCCAGCGTCGAACTGCTTGCGAACTTCCTCTTTTATTTTTAATAAGACATCGGGCCTCATTCTTCGGAGTTTTTGCTGAACTGGCTTACATTCTTCCTTTATGGGGAGTCGGTGCACCACGATATCAGTGTCCAACCCAGGCATATCTTGGTATGACCATGCAAAGATATCTCTAAATTCTTGAAGTAATTCAATGAGGTCTCGCCTCATCTCTGTAGTGATACATGTTCCGATCTTCACCACTTGCCCCTCTCCTATGCTCACAATTTCAACTGATTCTTTGTGAGGTAGGATTTGTTTCTCGTCTTGTTCTACCATCCTCAGCAAATCAGGAGATAGGTTACAGCCTTGATCATCTTCAAAATCCAAAGAATCCTCCATACACACGTCTCGCTCGAAAGAAAACTCTGAGTCGCTAGCAGTGTCACTCGTATCATTGATATCTGGGGACCTGTTATGAGGGTGAAGGCAGATACAAAGAATCAAAAGAATTCGAAACCTTTATTTGTAGTATGATTATGAATGACAAATGAAAGAATATTTAGAAGAATGTTTTAAGAATAAAAGAATGCGAAAGTAATCATTTGTATGGTTATGAATGAAATTGAAAGAATGAGAGGACACTTGCTCAAAAATGATAATAACCGTGCATTTTATTGAAATAACATTTTTAAACATCGGCCTATTTCACAAAAGATTCTTATTACTCCTAGGCCTAGAGTAATAAGTGTGTTTTAGACATTACTCTGAGTCAGTTCTAAAAACTACAGGAATCTCTTCCACAGTCCAGTTATCCAAAACACTTCCAGGTGTGTAGGGGGAAATGCCCAACAGATTTTCTCTTCCAGTCTCCTCTTCATATATGGCGTCGATGTCTGAGCTTTCAAACCTTTCTTCAATAATTCCCTTCATTAGTGTGCCTCTCTCGGGATGAATGATCCCTCCGGACACAAAAGTTTTCTATATGTGGGGGAATATCATTGGCTCCCACTTGATTTCCTCCCCCGTTAACCGTGCTCTCCTCCTTTCTTGCTTCTTTTCTAGGTTTTTTCTCCTTTGTTTCGCATCCGGCTTAAATCCTAAGCTGCAGCGGTCTCTTTTGTCCTTCAGGATGGGCGTTTCAGTCCTTCCTTGTAGATGTCTCCCGAGTCCTTTTCCGGGTAGGGCCCCTTTTTCCAATTGTCAACTGGAGGCTCATCCTCGTGGTTTTGGAAAGTTTCGGCACCAGCATTTTGCTTTCCTTGGCGATGAATGTCGCGTTAACAAATTCCAAAGATAGAAATGAACATTCGATCGCTTCGTCATCTTTTTCCAAATAGGGTGCATTATTGCTCACAGTTGCAATAATATCCTCTTCGGCTTTGATCATTATCAATCTCCCTTCTGATACTAGCTTCAACTTTTGATGCAACGAGGAAGGCACTGCCCCAGTTGAATGTATCCAAGGCCTCCCCAACAAGCAGTTGTATGAGGGTTTGATGTCCATTACGAGGAAATCCACCTCATATATGTTTGGTCCAATCTGAAGGGGTACCTCAATTCTGCCCATCACCTTTCTCTCTGTGCCATCGAATGCCTTCACGATGTTCTGGCACTCCTTCATGTGAGAGCTGTTTATGGGTAATCTGTTTAGAGTGGTCAATGGCAGGACGTTCAAAGCCGATCCATTGTCAATCAATACGCCTGGCAGCGTATACCTTTTACAGCGCGTGGTGATATGTAGAGCCTTAGTCGACCCCATGCCCCCAGGTGGTATCTCGTCGTCGTTAAAGAAGATGTAGTTATCGGCACTGATATTGCTAACCAAATGGTCTAACTTGTTGACGGAGATGTCATTGGCAACATATGTCTCGTTTAAGACCTTCATTAGCGCGCTACTATGAACTTCTGAGCTTAGAAGCAAGGCCAGCACTGAGATGCGGGCTGGTTGTTTACGTAGCTGTTCCACCACACTGTACTCGCTATGCTTTAGGAATTTTAAAAACTCCTTGGCATCTTCTTCGTTAACTGGCTCGTTAACAGGTTTGGTTGCTTTTCCTCTCATTTTCTCGACCATCTGGGCTTTTCCTTTTGTGGGTTGTGCCTCCTCATTCGCTGTATCGTAATGTCTCCCGCTACGTGTATAGGATCCCTTGTCCTGATCCCCTCTTGAAGTGTCAATTAGGCTCTCCTTTCCCGGCGTCATCACACTGCAATCATAATTCCACGAGACCTTTTTGCTGTCTTTGTAAGGGAAGACTGCAGGTCTTTAGATTATGACCCTCGGTGGCATTTGTGCTCCAGCTTTATCATTTTTGGGTCTCGAAATGACCACCACAGGATAGTTGGGTGTTCGATTTTGTGCCATTGATTCTCCCTCTGATGCGCATATATCTCCCACTACGGGGTCTTCGGTCTATTCGTAGAACTCTATTTCCTTATTATCAATCATGTTCTGTATTAGGGCTCTGAATTCTGCACACTCTTGGATTTCATGCCCCTCCTCGTCGTGAAACTTGCAGTAGTTTCTTTTTTCTTGGGATTCTTCTCTCGAACCCAACGCGATCAGTCCTCTCTTGGCCATCTCTTTCCATACCTGCCTCAACGGGGTCCTGATTTCTGCCACCTCATACTTGGTCTTCTTGTTTAAGCCTTCACTTATCCCATTCACTCCTTGGTCGGCATGACTGGGGAGTGGGTTTCCTGCTACATTGGGCGTGGTTGGGTCATCAAATCTCACGATTCCCACCTTAATGAGTCTTTTGACCACTTTCTTAAACGCAGTGCAATTTTCGATTGAGTGCCTGGTGATTCCCGCGTGGTACTCACATTGGGCGTTCGCGTCATACCATTTGGGATACGGGGGCTGGAGTGGTTCCAGGTAGAAAGGGGATACTACATGAGCGTTGAACAGGTTCTGGTACAACTCCCTATACGTCATGGGTATAGGGGTGTATTGTGCCTTTCTGTGCTCTTCCTTACATTGGACTCTTGTCTTACAGCGCCTTGCTGATTGGTGGTCACCGTCTTGGGTTGATTCACGGTGAATGACTTAGACTGCCCCTTTTTGAATGTGCTCGTGTTGTTCACCTCATTATCTCTTTTCCTCGGGGCTGACTTTCTAGTACTCTCTCCGGCTTCTATCTTACCACTCCTCACCGCATTTTTAATCATTTCACCCGTCATTACTATGTCTGAGAAGCTCTTGGTGGCGCTTCCTAACATATGGGTGATAAAAGGTGCCTTCAAGGTGTTGATAAAGAGCATTGTCGTCTCTTTTTCTAGAAGTGGCGGCTGAACTTGTATGGCCACCTCTCTCCACCTTTGCGCGTACTGTCTGAAGCTTTCATTTGACCTTTTCTCCATATTCTGGAGAGTGATTCTATCGGGGGTCATGTCCGTCACGTAATTGTATTGCTTCATAAAGGCCTGGGCCAGGTCCTTCCACGAGTTAATCTTAGAGCGACTTAATTGGTTGTACCACTTAGATGCCGCTCCGACCAGACTGTCTTGAAAATAGTGGATTAACAGCTGGTCGTTGTTAACGTATCCCGTCATTCACCTACAAAACATAGTGATGTGGGCTTCAGGGCAGCTCGTTCCGTTGTATTTCTCGAATTCGGGCATTTTGAATTTAGGGGGGAGGATTAAATCTGGGACCAAACTGAAGTCCTTGGCATCAATCCCTTGATGATGGTCCGCGCTCTCCATGGCTTTGAATTTCTCTTTAAGCCATCTACACCGTTCTTCTAACTGTTTCTGCGAATCTATTCTTACTTTCTCTTCTTCAGCAATTTCGTCCAAATCGGGCACGGGCGGACAGTTCGGGTTGTTGACAAAGTTAGAGCCTAAGCCAGTTTGGAAATTCATTGGTATTAGAGCTCCGGTCTAAACCTGCTGGGGCATGATCGTGATAGATGGTTTTGGCAGATTAATCTCGGGCTTTATCGGTGCATGAGTCGGAGTGAAGCCAGGGGGTATGGAGGATCTTCATTAGTTTCTTCAACCTTGTCCATGGGGCCTTTTCCCTTGTCGATTCCTCCCAACAGCAATTGGGATAACTAACTCATCATCTCCCTTTGGGACTCCATCATTTGCTCTTTCATTTCACGTTGAATCTTGGCTAGCTGCTCTTGCATCTGAGACTGCATTTGTTCTTGCATATCCTTTTGCATTTGCTCTAATTTCTAGAGTCTCTTATCCATTGATTTTTTTCTTATTCCGTAGGGGTGCGTGGTTGGTTGGTTTTCGTTGGTTTCCAGGTTACTGAAATAATTTTTAATTAATTAATTAGAAAACTCTTATGGTCTTTAATGCATAACGATATGATGTAATGCGAATGCATGAATGTAAAGGAGGTATCAATTTTGATTCAACTGCCCTTAGAAAATTTCACTTGAAAATAAAATCTTTTACATAAAGTCGAGTTACAAATAAAATTTGGCTCTAACACTCAGAGTCCTAATTCTTCTAAGCAACGAGGCCAGCTCTTGCCCTCGATCTGACTCTAACTCATACTTTACGCTTAGTGTGTCCGCCTGAACCGCTAAAGTTTGTAGGTAATTAGCTACCTCCCGAATCTGGTTTATGGCTTCACCCATCAGGTAATCTCTGTTTCTGATTTGGTCCTGTGCATGGTGAAGCTGCTCTTTCCAACGTTCCTCGTTTACCTCGAAAAACTGGATCCGCATCTTGCAGTTTTGAAGTGACATCTCTAACTCCTCTATTTTTCCTTTCATTTCCTCTATTTTGCTTAAGCTTGCCCTCAATTTCGTTGCGGTGTTGCGGTTTCAGTACTGATGCAGAGACTTCTCGAGTTCTGCCACTCTAGCCCTTAATTCCCCTCGCTCATTTCTGCTTTCTGACAGACTCCTCTCTAAATCTTCATTTCGCGCCTGAGATTCTCGGAATTTCCTGTCCCATCGGTCGGTATTGGCTTTTTCCTCTCGAATTTCATGGCGCCATTGTTCAGAAGTGTTACCTAAACCCGCAGTCCTCATAGATAAGCGCAGCTTCTTGTAGTCCGTCTTCAAGCTGTCTAGATTTTCTTCGGCTTTAGTTTTCCCTTTTCTCCATTTTTCATCCTCTGACCTCTGGACATCAGCGTCTAACCTTAGATGCATCTTCTCTTCTTCCAATTGTTCGATCTTCTTCCCAAGCTCTGAACTCTTCTTCTCGAAGTCTTGTTTTATAATCTCTAATTCTGACGGGGTGACTTGCAATTGTTCCCCGATAGGTCGAGCATTCTCCAAACTTGGCCTAGGAACATTGCCATTAACCCTTTTCTTAAACCACTCGTTATGCTCGGGTGTTACCATGGAACCGACGACTAACCTCTTCATCCAACACGTTTGTTTCCAAGCATCCGATAACTCCTGAACCCTCTTCTTATAATGAGCACCCTTAAAAGAGAATTCGCTCTGAGCAAGTCCGTAGGTCGTGGGTACAAACTGCCTCGACTTGTATTGCCTCAAAGCTATCAACGAAGTATACCCGGTAGCTCCCCAGATTCCTAACAGTGGCACCCAATCGAAGTTACCACATCGGTACATAATCTCGTCAGGGACCATCCAATAAGCTCTCCATTCAATATCCCCCTCCTTGAGGTTCTGAAGAATGTCCATCCACTTCTCCTCTGAGATATCTTCTCTCCTTGGTATTGCTATCTCTTCCTTTAGCGGGGAATATTCTTCGAAAAAGACCCGATAGGAAACCTTATCTATCTTCCAAAAGTGCCCGTGAAACCATGCCATCAATAATTGTGCGCATCCAATAAATCGCCCTTCGCCTGTCTTCCGGCATGAGCTCAAAGATCTGAACGTTTCTGCCAATATCGCTGGTACCGGTGTGATTCCCTTCTTAAGGCGTTCGAATAAATCAATGACTGCCTCGTCCACGTGCCTCAAAGCCTTAGGGAAAATCACCAATCCGTAGATGCTTAATGCGAAGATATCGACCCTCTTTCTTTCGTCTGGATGTGTCAAAATCAAGTCTCGCAAATTCTCCCAAGGGATACACTTACTATCTCCTTTTTGCTGAATCTGAGCAGTGACCCAAGGCTCACTCATCCTCGAAATGCTCATCAATTTCTTCACGAAAATTTGATTACTGAAAACCCGAGCATAAGTCTTCCGGACCTGAATTTTTGGACACCTGAGCAGGGTAGCGTATTCCTCTATGGTAGGTACTAAATCTACGTCTCCGAAGGTGAAAAACTTGTACGCAAAATTCCAAAACTGCACCAAGGCTCGGAACAAATGCTTGTCCACTCTAACGTCTAGCAGGTAGGATATATCACCATAGTTTTGATAGAACAACTGCTTGATCCCTTCGTTCCAACTAGTCCAAATGTCTCTCAATTCTTGCAGCTCATTCTGTGCTACATTGACGCGAGTGTAATCTTGCAAGCACGAACAGCCGTATTATCCTCGACTTTACTAAGAAATTCATTCTCCATGTCAAATTTTCTAACTTAGTAATTGAATGTAGATTAACGCCTCCTTTAGTATGCAATGTCATGCAAAAAAGACAATCAAAACAAAACATCGGTTAGTATCAAATAATAGCGATAGAATGCAAGCACATAAACGGTGATTATAACGCATATACAGGTAAGTACTAAGGCTCGACGCGGCTCCACCCAAGGATAGCTCCTATGGTTTACTATATGTGGTTTAGTTCTAGGAAAAGGGGTACCCGAACCAGCAGATTCCTCAATCCTCACCCATTATAGGCTCATATGAATCGAGTTCGGTTCGGGGGGATACATTTCCCTATGACCATGCGAAGACGAAAATCTCACGAAATCATAGGTACGGATGTACCCCGGAAGCAATCCACTAGCCCATGCGGAGGTGAAAACCTCACGAAAGCGTAGTTTCTTACTCCCACTTAGAAGGTGTGACCACGGTGGTCATGCAATGAAATGCAGTACTAATATGCAAGACCCGCACCAAAACAATCATACAATCGAATGCAATCGAAAGATACATGATTTTAAAACACATTTTTGATTTTTGACAAAAGGACAGTAAATAATCGATTTTCATGGCTCGACTAGCCAATCCCCAGCGGAGTCGCCAAGCTGTCGAAATCAATTTTTTTGATTTAAAAAATTTTAAATTTAATAAAAAAGGAGGAATCGACTTTTTGAAAAACGAAATATGGGGTCACCACCGATCCTTTTGTTTTGGTGTGATCGGGTCACCTAAGAATTTGGTTATTTTAATAAAACATTTTTGGTTTACTAAAACAACAATTCTGGTCTACGAAAATATAAAAAAATGGGTTCGGGAGTCGGTTACGTACGAGGAAGGATTAGCACCCTCACTACGCCCAAAATTGGTACCAAATCGATTAAATACTGTCCTTATGTCTAAAAATATTTTTGGAATGTGGCTCTTTTTAATAAAGGTTGAATAACCCGAGTTGATTGTCAAAAATCTTCTTGTTTCGACATCCGAAAGTTTATAATTTGAAATTAACAAAAGGATGCCCATTTATTTGGTCCAACAAAAAACCGAAACCCAGCACGGTAGGCACGATTCCTTGTATCTCCAAATATCGAACATTGCCTTACTTTATAAAATACGTGTGAAAATTCCGAGGAGATATTCGATTATTTTGGGCAAATAAAAAAGTGCAACCCAACACGATAGGGCTCGATTCTCAAATCGCCAAACATCGAACATCGCCTTCATTTTGAAAGATTTTAGGAAATGTGAGTGAAATTCCGAAGGGATGTTCAATTGATTCGAACCAATGAAAAAGCGCAACCCAGCACGATAGGGCACGATTCTCAAATCGCCAAATATTGAACATCGTCTTCGTTTTTAAGTATTTTTTATAAACATGAGTGAGAATATAAAGGAATGTTCGATCGTTTTGAGCAAACGAGAAATCACAACCCAGCACGATAGGGCATGATTCTCGAATTGTCAAACACCAAATATTGCCTTCGTTTTAAATTATTTTTAGAAGATATGAAAGGAAATTTTGAAGGGATACTCGATTATTTTGGGCAAACGCAAAATTGCAACCCAACACGTTAGGGCACGATTCCGCGAATTGCCAAACATCGAATCTCGTCTTCGTTTTGAAGAATTTTTGAATGAATGATTATAAAGCTAGCTTAAGACGTATTAATTTGGTTTGAAATAAGACGAAATAAACCGTAAAATTTGGGCTTTATAGAACCACATTTCAAAAATTAAGTGAAACGATGATATAGGGTAAAAGGCATATATGATGGTACGATGCTTGATGAATAATAATATTAATCGACTAGCAGATTATACAATTGAATATAAAAGATCATAATCAAATCTCATTCGCATACGAAGAACCATTCACAAATCATTAAGACGAATACCATACAATGATTATATATTCATGCCATAAGACATAAAGAAAACAACAAGATATGTGAAGCAAATGAAATGTAAAAATCAAAATTGTATAAGAATTAATAAGTTAGGTATATAGGTTGACAAGCTTTAAAAAAAATAGGGATATACATAAAGAAAAATATTTATATAAAGTTATATGAAAATAATAAAGTATACCATAGTAAAATAATTTAATATGTACCATATACATATAAAAAAGAAAAATAATTTAAATGACATATACACCATATATATATAAAAGGATCGAATATGAGGATAAAATATAAATATGTATATAAGAATATATGAAAACTCTTTCTTTTTTTTTTTAAAATGAATGATAAAACAATTTTATGGATACATCAAGTTTTAAAATGGGAAAATATGTAACAACGCAAAACAAGTAGCATGTATCTAAAATAAATAATATATGAAAACCTTAGATTAATAATAAAATAATTTAAAAGCGAAGGATACGACAAATTTTAAATTAATATGGAAAAATGGTTAAAACTTAAATATGCACATAAAAACATAAAATAAATAATACACAAAATAATTTAAAATTAGTTTATATGATTTTAAAATAAGTAACAAACATGAAAGTTTGAGATAAACAAAAGATGAAATAGCCATAACAAACAGTATACAAGTTAGTAATACAAAAAATAATTTTAAAATAAATATCGAAAGAAGAAGATTAAAGTAAGCCTACATGAAATAGTATACATTAGTTTAAATAAATAACGCATATAAATTAAAAAATAGTTTAACGTAAATAATATATATAAGAATACTAATGCATAAGAGTATTTAGATGAATAACATGAAAGATTTAACAAAGGAAAGTGGAAAAGAATTTTAGAATAAATACACATATAATAAAACAAATAAAGCATATATCCAAATGCAAGCATAAAAATCACATACGAATATAAAGTAAACTTGATAACATAATTCAAAACCATATGTTAAAACAGTTTAAGAAAAAAGAAAATGAAAAAAAGAAAATGAAAAATAAAATTAAAAAATGAAGAATTACATGACTAAAATAAGCAAGCTCAAGTGAGCTAAATACGAACAAAAAAAGGTTAATTAATAAATAAAACAAACAGTTGAAAACGAAATAAGGACTAAAGTGCGATCTGCGCTGAATGTGGGATGATTAAAAATGTAAATAAACCAAATCCTAAATGAGATCAAATGAAATTGACACAAAATCCTTAGGCCAAATTTGAAAAAAAAGAAAAACAAAATGAACAGGGCATAATCAAACAAAGAATAAAGGGAAGGACTGCCATGCAAATAACCCATTTTATGAGGAATGTGCGGACTTTTACCCTTTACCCAAACAAAGCCGTTTCATTTATCATTAAAACTAAAAGAAACCCATGAATGGCAATCTGCCATTTTCTTCAAACAATTGCAACAACACCCTAATCCCCCGTTTCTTTAACCGATCCCCAAAGACCAAGCCTTAGCCACCATGCAACCACCACAAACGGTGGTCGACGGATGGTAGATTACCCCAATCAAACTCGTTTGAAGCCACGTTTGAAGTTCTAGCACTTCCAACCGCAAGGAATCAAAAGAAGGGAGTCCCCAACTCCGTTGGATTTAGGCTTTAACGGAGAAGAAAACTCCGACAGTGTCCTAACGGTTCAGGTGAGGCTTTCCTCTTTATCCTTTTCCCTTCTTTTATTTTCTTCTTTGTAGACAATGCGAGAAATGAATAAATAGAAAATAAATAAACAAGAAACAGAGGAACAGTAAAGAAGAAAAAAAACGAAAATGCTATCAGATTTCCAGAAAAACCACCTTTTAATATCTCTTTTGTATTCAATCCCTTTTGATTTTTTTTCCTTTTTTATTTTGATGTGAAGAACGAAAAGGAAAATAAAAAAAATCAAGAAAAAAGAACGTAATAAACCCGAGATTCAAAGCAGGAAATCACCTTGCTCTCTTTTTTGCTTTCTATTATTTCTGTATGCGTGTGTTCGTAACCCTTACAAGGATCAAAAGCTTGGCTTTTTATAGCCGAAGAAAAGAAAAAAAGAAAAATAAATGAAAAACGCCCTTTTTCAATTGTTTGTCTCGCTATTTTTTGTTTTTGTTTGTCTGTGTGTGGTTTGTCCTTTTGCGTAGAGAGTCGGACGTCGCGCTGGCCCTTGGCGTGAGGCGTCCGGGACTGTGTTGGCGTGGTTGCTGGAGACTGGGGAGTACGGAGGCATGGAGGCCGGGGCTTGGCTGCGGCGCAAGGTGGATCTACTAGGGTTTCTGATATTTTTTGATTTTGGGCCAATTTGGGTTAGGGTTTGTTTGGGTTTTGGGCCTTTGGAAAGTTTCGATAGTGGGTTCTGAATATTTGGACTGTTAATGGACATTTAATTTGGTTTAATTTATATTATTTATTTATTTACTTGTTTTTGGTTTGTTTGTAATGGGCCAGGCAAATTGGCCTGTTTACAAACAATATGTGGAAAAAGAACTTTAAAGTAAATAATGCATAAGAGAGTTTTAACATAAATAACACATGTATGTATATATATATATATATATATATATATATATATATATAAAAGACTTAGAAGGAATAATGGTAATAATAAAATTTTTAGAAATAAATAAATGAATAAGTAAATAAATAAATGAGCAAATGGGGCGAACTAAGGACCCAATTAAAATTGGGACAAAATCTGGGTACTGATTTACAAATAAAACAAGCTACTAGGGACTAAATCAAAACGCGCTTAAAGTCGCGAGGACGAAATGGGACAATATCCCAAATCAATATGCTGCGTTTCATACGTCTAAATCAGGGATCGAATTAGAAATGAAATAAAATAATTGGGCGAGATTTAAGAAAAGGGAAAAGAACAAAATAGGACTAAATAAAGGAACAGAAAAGGCGGAGGGACCAAAGGGATAAAAAACCCTTTTAACAGAAACACGCGGGTTCTCCAGGCAGGTTAGGTCGTGCGTCCCGGTTAGAGCCTTATACGGCGCCGTTTTGGGGCCACTGAAACAAGCCCTAAACGACGCCGTTTCATGCATGATATAAAAATAAAATTTTCTTTATTTTTCATTCTGCACTATCCCCTTTTTTAAAAGAACTCCAAAACCCTCAAAGGCTCTCAAGGGTCTCACCCTACCCTTGGCCGACCTTTGGCTCGCCGGCGATTCGCCGTGCCTCCGTCACAATTGACGGCCGACGATGCGCAAAATGGGCTTTTTAGCCCCATTTCCAGACGCGCTTTAAGGCTGGATCTTCGCAACTTAAGAGCCCGAGGAAATGAGGCCTCCTCTCCCTCCTTTGGCCTTTGTTTCGACGACGAAGAAGGGGAAGGGGCTCCGGCAACTGGGCGATCGAGGGGAGATTCGGTAAGCTTCTCTTTCACCCTTTTTATTTATTTCCGGTCTTTTTTTTTTAAAGATTTGTAAAATAAATAAATGTATAAAAAATAGAAAAATTGAAAAGAAAAAATAAGAGTGAACACCTTTTGGGCTTATTTTCTCCTCTTTGATTTCTCTGAAAATGTGTAATAATACAACCCTTTTTTTAAAAAAAAACCCCTGAATACATTCGTTTCTTCTCGGCTTTATAGCCTCTTACAAATATTAAAATATTGTCTGCTACTGTTTGCATTTTTCTTTGGTTCTCTGCTGTTGCGTCTCGTTTTACTATTATTTCTACTATTTTCTGCCTTCGTTTCTGCTTTTCTGCTTTGTTTCTTTCTTCGTTCTCTTTGCAGGTCTAGGTGAGGGCAACAGAGGCGGGTTTTGGTCATTTTGGTGCAAAACGACGAAAGGTGCTTGGCCTCGGGACGAAGCGCTGGCGGGGCGACCGAGGAGGGCGTACGAACCGGTGCGGCGCATATGGAGGGGTTAGGGTTTTCGTTTGGCTGATGGTGTCTAAAGTTTTGGGCCAATCGGGCCTTGTAATTTTAGGCTGGGGTTAATTGGGATACTTAGTTTAGTTGGGGTTTAGTTTGGGATTATTTGGGTTTAGTTTGGTTTTGGGTGCAATGGGGATGTATTGGGTTTGGGTCTGATGTTGGTTTATTGGGCCCGATCAAATTCGGGCATTTACAACATAAAAATATATATATATATATATGTTAATTTTTGTTAATCAACACACCTAACAAAATCTGATACGAAATAATCAACTACCCTAAGTTGTCAATTCACTTATACATAAGCATGTATTCATTAGTCCTTTTAGTGTACCTCATTATTTTCTTTATAGCTCTTCAAGGTCTAAACATGAATTATTATGATATCTTCCAAACATTTGAAACGGTAAATGCAATGTCAAATCTAGTACAAACATGAGCATACAATAGGCTTTCGACAACATGAGTGTACAGCCCAATTTTGGCCCGGGCCTAAACAAACCCTAGCCTACCTAACCACTAAACCAAACCCATTACAAAGACCCAAAACCAAGCCCAACACGGCCCAAACTAACAAAAAACCTAATGTCCCGATAGGCCCAAAATCTAAACAAATTTTAGCCAAAAGATAGAAGCAGAAACCCTAGGCGCCATTTGCCCCCACGTGCCTCGAGCGCACCGCCCGCTCTTGGTCCCGAGGCCTGACCCCTCTGCTCGTCCTTGCACGAACCCCGTTGACCTCCTAGCAACCTGCGAAAGAGAAAAGAAGCAAAGAAGAAACACAGATAGAAGCAACGCAACACGCAAACAAATAGTACAACAGAGAACAACAGCAAACAGTGATGGAAAACAATGTATTTCGGCTATAAAGCCATGATAAAATCATTGTAAAAGGGGGGTTTTTTTGAAAAAAACAAAACAAAACATTGTATTACAAATATTAGAGAATTAAAAGCAAAAAACTGAAGAAAAAGGTTGATTTTGATCTCTGTTTCTCTTCTTCTTTTCGTTCATTTTTTTATTTGTGATTTATCTATTTATTTTTATTATAAATTGATTTTTAACAAAAAATAAAAGGGAAGGAAGACTTACCCGAAATCCCCCGTGGTCGTGTCACCGGAGACCCTCTCTCCGTCCCCAAAATCGAACCCTAAAGGGGAAGGGGAGAAACTCTCTTTCTCTCAATCGGCAGGCTTGGTGACGGCGCAAAAGTGGGTTTTTAAAACCCTAACAGAGAATGGGGAAGGGAGGTCCCCAGTTTTTTCTTTAAAAACAAAACAGAATGGGTTTTAAAAAAAAAATTTACCTTTATAAAGTGATTAAAACGGCGCCGTTTAAGGCCTTGTTCCCATGTGCCAAAACGACACCATTTAGGCCACGACCCGCGTGACCCGACCCCAGGGGGATCCGCGTGTTTCTATTAAATGGGTTATTTACAACCTAGGTCCCTCTGCATTTTTATTCCTTTCTATTTAATCCATTTGTTTATTTTTCTTTTATTTTTAAATTTAGCCACATAATTTTGCTTGGCTTTCATTCGGGTCCCTGACTCATGGCTGCGCTTGTTGATGGACATGTGTCCAAAGACCGGGTTTTTTGCCCGTTTGGTCCCCGGACCTTGCGCGCGTTCTTATTTTCGCCCCTGTGTTCTTATTTTGTTATAGTTTCTGCTTCTAATTTTATTTTTGTTCCAATATAATCCCTAATCAGTTTGATTTTAATCCTTTTATTATTTACGATTTATAGCCCACATTTTACCCCCTTTTCAACTCGATCCTTAACCTTTTAAAATTAAACTGTTTTATATATTCTACTTATTTATTATATATATATATATATATTATTTTAAACAATTTTATATATTATTTATTTTAGGTATTTTTTTTTACATATTAGTTATTTTAAACTATTTTACGTATTATTTATTTTCAATATTTTTATATATGTTATTTATCTTAAACTGTTTTATATATATACCTTTCAAGTTTGTTATGTATATAACATATCCCTTAAAAATGTATTCTATTATATATCTTTGTTATGTAAGACTCTTTCATATATTGTTGTCACCATTTATATATTATTTATGTTAATCTTTTTCCTCATTGTATGTATATTATCAACTGTAAATAGACATGTTTTGTTTTTAAAATATTTTGTACATTATTTGATCTAAACTCCCTCTTTCATAGCGTCTATGTTGATAATCTTTCATATATTATTAGTTTTTATTTTATACAAATTATTTCAAATTCTAGCATGTATTATTCATTTTTAATTTCTCATATAGTTTTTAAATTGTTTTGTATCATATTGGCTCCTAGTTTCCATATTGTTTTGTATGTTATATGTGTTTTTTTTTTTTTGTTTTCATATTATTTCATATATTATTATTTCATATTGTACATTAGTCTTTTGTGTTGCTATCTTAATTTTATTTATCTATGTTTGACAACTTGTTATAGTTTTATTCTGATTTGTTTCTTTAATTAGTTTTCATTATTTTGATTATTATTGTTTAGATGTGAGCTCGTTGCTATTGTGTATATGTTAACTTGTTTTTTTATTTGTATACTATTTCCATTCATTAATAGAGTTCGTTATCCATGTATATTGTTCTATGTTTATAATTTCGCCTTTCATTCACAAGTGTCACATTATAATTCTTAACTTATTGGTCCAAAATTAATTATTTCATTTTATTTCAAGTCAAACTAATACGTTTTGAGCCGGCTTTATAATTGTTTATTTGAAAATTTCCCAAAAAACAAATGCAATGTTTGATGTTTGGAAATTCGAGAAATCGTGCCCTAACGTGCTGGGTTTTGATTTTTCGTTTGTCCAAATAATCAAATATCCCTTTAAAATTTCGTCCGTGTTTTCTAAACTTCAAGACAAGGCAATATTCCATGTTTGGAGTTTCTAGAGATCGTGCCCTAACGTGTTGGGTTTCAATTTTCTTTGCTTGACCCAAATGACTGAATAGCCTTTTAAAATTAAAATGCATAAGTAGGTTTTAAAATGTTGTGTCCTAACGTGCTGGACATGACATTTTATCACTTCGGGACAAGAAGGTCTTTAGCATCCGCTTCGATTTACTCAAGCATTTTTGTAAAATTAACATTAATAAAAAGGAGGATCGTATTTTTAAATTCTTACGAATTTTCAACTTTCGACATTAAGACATTAATTAATCAATTAGGTACCAATTTTTGGTGTGACGATGGTGTTAATCCTTCCTCGTACGTAACCGACTCCCGAACTCGTTTTCTCAAATTTCGTAGACCAAAATCGTTGTTTTAGTAAATTGAAATATTTTATTAATACGACCAAATTTCTAAGTGATCTGATCACACCTAAACAAAAAAGATTGGTGGCGACTCCCCATTTTTGTTTTCATTTTCAAAATCAAAGTCGACCCATTTTTCAAAAAAATGGTTTCGACAATGAGGATATGAAAGTTTTGCATTTATTCCATTTGAAGCTTATTTTTTTAGAATTAGTTCAATTTGGACCTATCACCCTTAACAATGGGTGCTACACTAAGCAAAGAATCTTTCATTTAAAACCATTCTAAAATCTTTTTGATTATAGGTTTTTTTGAGATAGACTCAAAGCATTTTGTTCTATATATCAATGGCGTAAGATGTTTTATACATATCTCTCATATCAAAAGTTTTTAAAAGAAATTATTTCACAAATCACTGGTAGCAAGTAGAATATCATCCACATACAAAATAAAAAAACAAATTTTACTTTTGTTAATTTGATGATATGAGTTGATTAATAATGTTTTTCACAAAACCAAAGGTAAGAAATGATATCATGAAATTTTAAATACCATTCGCGAAAGACATGTTTCAATTCATATATGAAGATTTTAAGGTTACATACAAATTGCTCATAACCATTTATAATGAAATATAAATTTAATTAAAATCAAAATAGAGATTTTAATCTCTAACCATTGATATTTAGTTTATCTTTAATATATCGGTATTTCTATACTCTTTACAGTCATAGATATATTTTACAAGCTATTGAGTATAGGAATCTTTTACACAGAGGAACAACTTTTTTATTTTATAAAAAGCTGTCGACATTAATGCAATCCTCAATTCTTTCTATTCAAATAAACTAGTAATGGAATTATAATGTATTTTACTCTGATAGCGTCCATGCCAAGGTTAGGAGCTTCAGTCTGGGGTTTACCCATGTTCAATCTTGGAGAGCTTGGGTCATAAATAGTATTTTTAAAAAAATTAAAATCGTAAAAGGTTTTACATTTTTAAATGTATATTTCAATTTTTGTAATAAATATAGCAAAAGATGGAGGTTAAATTCATGAATTTGGAAGGACCACTGCTGCCTTACCTGCAAGACTACAAATCTGTTCACTGCAATTAAAAAAAGGAAAAAGAAATACCATGGCGTGCCAGAATCTTTCTTTATACAAAAATCTGAACGTGCATTGGATTCTTAATGGATGTAGCACCCATTTGCGTCTACGTTCACCATTGTTGTATGTAGTTGCTCAACTCGTAGAAAACAAAAAGTTCTTGCTTACATCACTAGATGTCAATTAGCAAACAATGATTGGTGTTTTGAGAAAAAGTGATTCCCTATGGTTAAAAACTAACGAAAAACCAAAAAGCTAAAAAAAAAAAAAAAAAAAAATGAAGGAAGGATCCTATAGACAATAACCTTATCCACACCACATTGTACACTTTTTACTATTTTTCCTTTTGGAGTATGATGTCAGCCATGCCCACTTAAAAACAACCCTATAATTCACCCATTCATTATCAACCTTCATTACAGACCCCCCTCCCTCTCTTCCCATACTGGAAATCTACACTATTCAGACATTTTCCACCAGTTTTGGAGAACATGATGACACTGCATCTGCGACCGTCAAGAAGATCTTGTCGTCTCCGATTAAATTTGCAAATTTCGATGCCTCGAGCTTGTCCATCACCACGGGTCCAGGATTTGCTAGTATAAGCTATTATGCAACAGTGCAGGAATATCTCAGGTAAACTGGAAAAAGCCTATTACAGTTTATTGTTTCAAGGAAGTTTTTATAAATTATTTGGGCCCCTTACCTGAATTTTCTTTTTCTCAAGACTACTGTGTAGTTCTTCCAAGGCATGGATGCCACTGGTATCAATGTCGGTAACAGCTGCACAACATACACCTTAGACATTAGGAAATGTGAACTTAAATTGCAAATGAAAACAATGGTAAAACAACCAGTTTGAGAAGTCTTACGCGACATCTCAACTATCAAAAAATGGATTTGTTGGTTGACATGCAGCTTTTACTTTCTCTTCTTCATCCATCAACCATCTCAGTATCCTGCAAGGATGTTAATGACTTTGAGTGTCTTCAAATCTTGTTCTTAGGAGATTAGGAGTTCCTTAGAAGGGTGTTATACCTCTCCTTGACATAATTAGAGTTGGAAAAGTAAATAGCAGAATCAACTCTCACAATCAGAACCCCTGGAACTTTAGTTGCTTCTGGATATTGTAGTATATTTCGGTACACACTAGTCCTTGGTACCTTCCCTAGAATCGCGGTTCGAGGTCTAGTAACTTGTAAGAGGATTTTAGCAAAGGATATTATGACCTGCCGTGAAGTTTTCAGTGAGAAAACAGATTCTAATCAAACATAATCATCTTCAGGAAATTTATATATAGTTGGCATATTCTTAGTTCTTACAGCAATTAGAAGGCCAATCTCGACTGATGCAAATACTACTCCAAGAAAGGCTCCCAAGCATGCAACAAAATCGAATTTATCAATCTTCCATACCAAAATTGCTGCCTTAACATCGATAAGTCCAACCACAGCAGATATAATGATGGCAGCGAGAATAGCATTTGGGGTATATTTGAACAGAGGTGTTAAGAATTCTAAAGTCAGAAATACAACACAGGACATGATGATATTAGAAACGGCAGTTTCGCAGCCAGACATGAAATTTACTGCTGATCGAGAAAATGACCCTGCAGGTGATGAAGGAAATAACATTATTAGTAATAAACCGATAATATTAAGTGATTTTGTGTGTGCATGTCTATACTTTCAATATATCATATTCATATCTTATTTCTTACCTGTGGCTACATAGCAGGAAGTCAATGAACCAACTACATTCATTGCTCCTAATGCCACCATTTCTTTGTTTCCATCTAGTTGATAGTCTTTCATCGAAGCAAAAGTTCGCCCAATGGCCACAGCTTCCTGATAAATTAACCCAACAAAGAAGAAAAGATGAAAACATGGAAAAGGTCCATTGAGGCAGTTAATTAATTTCCTTTGTGGGTGAAGATGGATAGTAAAGAAAAGATAGCGTACCGTCAATGCTATCATACCCGCCACGACACCAATCTTTAAACCTTTAAGAAGATAGTCACCAGTGAAATAAATTTGATTTACTGATGAGGGATTGATTCCTTTCTCAATGTTTTTCACCTGCATATATGAGAAAACATTCATACTAAGAGATTGCAATATTGTACTTAAAGATTATTATAGGTTAAAGATGCTTACAATCTGGACTCCTTTCTTTTCTGCATGTGTTATATAAACGAAAAAGGTGGAGAGAATAACTGATATCAAAGGAGCTATCGCAGGCACCCAGAAGAACTTCTTGTTCTTTTTCCCCTATTTTTCAAAGCATGTAAAAGTTAGGAAATGCTCACAGGCCTGATAAATAGTTTGTAAATTGGAATAATACTTAGAGGCTCTTACAATGTACTTGGTTAACAGCAGGAAGGATAAAAAGCTAACTCCGATGAGTATAGTCTGCCAGTTCCACTGCAGAAGTAGAACCATATAGATTTAGTAACTGGGAAATAGCGAATTATTAAATTGATATAAGTTCAGAAAGCTTTGTATTTTAGCTTGGGAAGATCGAAGGCTGCTTACTCCATGATGGACACTGCCCCATACAGAGCGCATTACAGAAATAATATCTGTTTTCTTTGTAAATTTTTGTATACCAAGAAGACCTTTAAGCTGTTGGAGGGCGATTGTAATCGCAGCTCCAGCCATAAAACCGATGATGGCAGCATGTGACAAGAAGTCAATCAAGAATCCCAACCTAATTTTTTTTTTTTCAAAACATAGATTAGTGAATGCTAGAAGCAAATAATATTAATTCAGAGAGTAAAATATAGAATTACCTGAGAAAACCAAGAGTTACTTGAGTGATCCCAGCAAAAAAGGTAGCTGTAAATGCAAGCCGCAGATACTCGGCTTCATTTTGATTAGGGTCAATCTCATTTGAAAGCATTGACCCTAGTAAAAGAGATACCACAGCAACTGGTCCAATCGCGATGTCCCTTGAACTTCCCATGAAGGCATAAATCAATGGTGGAACAAAGCTGGAGTCTGTAATTGTTAAAACAAGAATAAAAACCTCAAGACAGCTCCAACAAAAAGACGAACAATGGAAGGTGATGATAAATAACATGAAAACTTACAAAGTCCATACTGTGGAGCCAAGTTTGCTAGCCTTGCATAACCAATGTCCTATTTTCCAAGAAAATACATATGAAAATTATTGGAGGTTCATTAACAATTAACAGTTAATGGCCTCTATGTATGTTTTAGGAGTATAGCAAAATCTACCTGAGGAATGCAGAGACTCGCGATTGTGAGTCCAGCAATGAGATCACCTCTAAATTTTCTCCAGTTGTAACTCCTTCCCCATTCGAAAATTGGGAAGATGGCCTCAATGCCGAGGACAAGCTTTCGAGACCTTGGTTGATCCTTGAAGGGACGCAAAGGATCATCGGCAAATAATGTTTCTTTCACCCTGGCAGTGAATTCCCTCAAGAAGTTTTGCTTAGGGGGAATCCCTACCTTGTGAAGATACTGTGAGTGTTGGTGTGAGGCCGACAGGCTTCTAACATCCATCTCTTTGGTTTCAGCTTCAATGTTTGAAGCAGAGTTGGGATCCATGTCACCAATCTGTATAACATGAAAATTAAGTCTTATCAGAAAAAGTGCACTGCTGAATGTTGCAGGGAATTAATAGCAAAATGCATTAATCCAGCAAACCATGAAAAACACCACACTGATGTATACTTATTTAGTTTCTTAGCCCTAAAATAGACAAACAGAGCATTGATATTAAAGAACAGAACATCAAAATGTCAAGCCATCCAAAGAAATTGAATATAGTTCATGGCATTAGAACACAATGAAGATGCTTAAACTAACCAAAGAAAGTGGAGGAATGGTTTAGAGATTGCAAAATCTTATTGAACTTGGATAAATCCTTGTTATGATCTTGCTTATATAAGTGTTAATAGGATTCCAAGTCAAACTTTACAAGCTAAAAGAGAGAATTAAGCATCAATAATGCATGAATCTAGTGTAAAATTTTAACAAAAGCAAAAAAGAGTCTCCTGCTAATAGAATTTACAGAAATACTATCACCAAAATAAATAAACATTCATCTTCACTTACTAAATTATCATATGAATAGCATCAATTTCAATATCTAGATCATTCAATATCTAGTCATTGATGCAAGCAATTACTTGTAAAAATGTGGTGCTTAGAATAAAATATGCAGTTTGGGAAGCACAAACCAGAAATTTTAAGTCTTTAGCCACCTCTTTCTCTGTGCCTTTTTATGTATATTTCCCTGTTATTAATTATCATGAAAAGCTCATTTGGAAAAAATACAAGCACAAAGAACAACTGATTTGATGCGGCTTCTGTTAATGTTATATGGGAAAAGACGGAAAAAGTTGCAGTCAATCACAAGCAGCCATACATTAAGAAGAGACTTTTCAGTTTTATTTGTATAAAAGTCTTAGTTGATGTATTGTTAAGGGTCCCATTTTGAAAATCCCTCCTAGGGGACCCAAGGACACGAATAATTTAATTGAAATCTCTTGGCTTGTATTGCAAAAATGGAAACAAAAACAAACTAGAAAATCTCTCACCAATTTCGTGAAATTATAATCACAATTTACAATACCGTGACTACAAATTACTGCTTTATAAACCCGGAAAAGAACCCAGATTGTTCATATAATTAACAACAAGCATATGAAAGTTCCAAACTAATAGAATCAGAATAAAGGATAAGATAGCAACCTCCTCTCATACAGAAGCCATTGATAGTGGAAGACCCCACCTTGCCCCACCCCAGTTCCAAAGGCCAAGGCTAAAGCTAAAGCTTACTTCAAATGGAATTTGTATATAAACCCCCCCTAAAAAGTAATGTATAAAGAAAGGACAATAAATAGTAACATACAGAGAAGGGCAATAAAAAAAAGAGAGGAATTTCTATTTCATGCAAATGCCAAAAAGGTAGCGTTTAAAATCACTTCAAAAGCTTACCTTTTTGCTTTCCACACTTGATGGTCCTCATATTTCGCCTTGTCACTTTTAAATATATATATATATATTGATAATTAAACAAATAAACCCATTGGCAGGAAAAACCTTAGATCACCGGGAGAGAACCCAAATACGGTCCAGGTTCATTGAACCCGACATTACTTTCTTTTTACTTTCTTGCCATTTTCTCGGATATTTCATTTCTTTTCTTCTTTTTTCCATAAAAATAGTAAGAGATAAAAATAAGATCTTTTGGGCTTTCTGTTATCTAATTTTACCTAAATTATGTGTGGATTCTAATAATATTTGGCATATGCTTACAACACATAATATTTTATCCAGAAATATAAATTTATAATATTTTTACATAGCAAATGTTACTCTTCTTTCTCACTTTGGGTCTCTATTTCTCAGACTGTATACCAAAATGGCAGAATTGCTTTCTATCTCTATCTCCAACCTTGATATTCTGTATTTGAAGCAAGGGCCACAAGCATAAATTATAATTTTTTAAGGAGGATTAAAATAACAATATAATCATTTCAACCAAGGAGGCAAAAGCCCCTCCCCCTCCCCCTGCCTTAAACTTAGTACTTTACAATTGGGTCTCAATTCAATATAATTTATAATTTTCATTTTCCATAATGTAAGAAAGATGAATAGGATGAGTCCAAATTTGCAGGCAACCGAACGTGAGGGATTAAAAGACCTAAATATAAAAAAACTTTGGTTGAATGACGGAATGAATGAGGGAAGGGCAAAGGAAAAGTCAGAGATGAAAGCATGGCCACTACTTTTAACAACTTCATTTTCAGTCCCTACTCTAACATTGTATGTTTCACACTACAAAACAAGACAGCTCACAACCTATGCCAAACCCAATACTAGTTTGAATATGGACGTCTTTAAGGGTGGGTTCCCCTCACATATTGGAAGTGGGTTTATTGCGCACCTACTACCTTTATTAGTTTCTCTTGGCCGTAGTTTTACTCTCTTTATCCATGTATCAATCTTTTAAAAAAATATTCGATTTCGACATGCACTTTCAAGTCGTTTTAAGATATATGTTCTCAATTCATTTATAAAATATTTTATTTATTTTTAAATGTATTGAAAATAGTTAAAATTAAAATTTATTAACATATAAGAGAATTTTGAAAGCCCAGTCTCACATCTTTTATATAAATTTATTAAAAATGATGTTTATTAGAGGCGAAATAAAAAGGATACTAGACATAATTATTTTAATGTTAGACTATTTCTGGCTTTCTATTTTTTGACATACATAGTACCCACAAATGCTACGTATGATGGCATTCAAAGTCAATCAATTTTCACTTAATGTTCTCTTCCAAACTTGATAAAAATGTTTGTTAAATCCTACGGATATGCAAATCCGCAAAATATCCTTAGGATATTCACGCCTCAAGACGCTATTCTAATATCCTAAACCTCTTATTTCTAACATTTAATCCCTAAATTTGTAAACTTTGTAAATTTGCTCCCTAATTTTTTTCCCATATTAGTTCCCGAATTTGAATTTTTTGTAATTTGCTCCATGAACTTGGATTCCATTAAGGTTTGATTATGTAGCACTTTAAAATTGTGCCATTTTATCACTTGAAAATTAAAAAAAAAGTATATAAAATATAAAAATAAAAACATTTTAGAATATTTTTCAGTAATAATGTGACAATTTCAAAGTGTCATGTCATTATACCTTAATGAAATCTAAGTTCATAGGCCAAATTAAAAAAAGTTGTCAAGTTTTGACACTAATGTGGATAAGAAAAGTTCTGAGATAGGTAGAAAAATTTGCCTAACTTCAAGGACTAATTATTGTTTTATCTCAAAAAGAAAAAAAAAAATGAAAATGAGACAATGAGGGTAAGAAATTGGTGAAAAAGGAAAAGAAATGGAAATAATTTATCAATCCTTGAAAAACCAAGTTGATGGCCGAACTGATTGGACCATCGATTTTTGGTTCAATCAATTCAACCATTACAAAATTAAATATTTATAATTTTTTTAAAAATTAACAGAAAAATCATTCAAAACAAATACACATAAATAATAATAGAAAATATAAACATTCATTTTATAAATTATAAAAATTAAATTAAATATTTAAACTAATTTAAATCTGTTTCAAAAGGTTTCGTTGGGGATAAATCCGTGTAAGCAACGAACAAGAATAATAATAAAGAAATTGAAACAATTGAACACACAAATTTTACGTGGAAAAACTCCTCAAAGAAGATAAAAAACCACAGGTAAAATGAGATTTCACTAATAAGAGAAAAGTACAAGATGAAGAGAGTCAAAATTAAAAAAACCCGAAACCCAGAGAGAAAAACCCCTTCAAACTAAAACACAGAATTCTCTCTTGATTGTGTTGTTTTCTATGTTTAAACCTAGGGTAACTATATCCCTTTTATAGGCTAAAATTCGTAGCTTTTATGGCTAGAATATCCTTATATTAATCAGAGTTTAAATGGGAGACCAAACCAGAATTTAACTGAAAGAAGGAAACCAAGAAACTTGAGAAACACGTCACCACATCGTGATGTGGCATTTCCATGTTGTCGTGATGAGTAGGTGTCGCATCGTCGAGACGACGAATTTCTTCTCGTCGTGACGTCGGCAACTCGTTGTGACATTGTGTCTTCTCTCGTTGTGACGTCACTCACTGTTTTAGTCTGAAATGCGAGGTATACACCACAAATCTCCACCTTAAATCGTATTTGACTCAACTCATTCGCCAAGCCCTGTCACAAGCCTAATTTGATCTTCGTCAGATGCTTACCAAGTCCAAGCAGTGCTCAAACTTTGAAACTGAGAGACTTTTAGTCAACATGTCGACTGGATTGTGTTCTGTGCTAATTTTGTGGATCTGGACATCTGCTTCAGTGACCACCTCACGAACAAAGTGATAAACGAATGTTTATGTGCTTTGTCCTTTCGTGGTGCATCTGGTCTTCGGTGAGATGTATAACACTTTGATTATCACAATATACGACAGTTGTCCCTTTTTCATTAACTAGTTCACTAAATAGGTCTCTTAACCAAATTGCTTCATTCACAGCTTCAGTGATTTCCATGTATTTTGCTTTAGTATTCGATAAGGCCACTGTGGCTTGAAATGTAGCTCTCCAGCTAACGGCAAATAGCCTGTGAGAGACCTCTTCTGATCTAAGTCTCCTGTATAATCCGAGTCCACATAACTGACTAAACACTTTGAGCTTCTTCTGAACTCTAAGCACATACTTGAAGTACCTTGTAAATATCTGAAAATCCACTTGATTGCCTGCTAATGTAACTTGCTGGGTTTGGCCATGAATCTACTAACAACACTAACAACATGTGAAATATCAGGGCGTGTACATACCATTGCATACATTAAACTTCCAACTGTGCTTGAGTAAGGTACTCTTGACATGTACCTTTCTTCTTCTTTTGTTTGTGGTGAATCTGAATTTGAGAGTTTGAAATGTGCAGCTAAAGGGGTGCTTACTGGTTTAAACTCTTGCATCTCAAATTGCTCAAGGGTATTTTCGATGCACCTTTGTTGTGACAAGAATAATTTCTCGAAACGTCTGTCTCTTGAAATTTCCATCCCCAAAATTTTCTTGACTGCACCAAAATCCTTCATCTCAAACTTAGAGTTAAACATGATTTTGAGTCATTCAATTTCTAAAGAATCCTTACTCACAAAGTAGCATAAATGAAAAATTATTTTTCCGTGATGTTTTGATTTTCCTTTTATGGTGTATTCAAAACATCAAGAAAACAAAATTTTGGTGTAGTGCCACTATTATTAAAAGATAATATTAAAATGCTTGATTGTGGTAATATCATATATAACTTAACAATAATTCCATGTATGATTTGAAGATAATACAAACTAAATTCCCTTAAAAAAATACCATAGAACTAATCTAATATATATCCTAAAGCAAGTTTCTCACCAAATTAGCCAAGCTTGTTGATGTAGCAAAGTTCTTACAATGCCAAGTGGTAATTTAATCTATCGACACGTGACAATAAATACACTATTTATATATATTTTTAATATTATGTATATTTACTGTTTATGTTTGGGGTTTGTAGTTTATCCGTCCTAATAATATTATCTTCAAGGTTCGAATCTATAATCTCATTTTAAAAGTACAATTTACCTTACGCACCTAACCACTTATTAATTATTTATGCATCTTTATTCCATCAAAAATTCAATATAGTTGACTAATGCATAATAATTCAAACCCATTAATTCAAGCTATTATGATATATTCCTTGTTTAAAAAATATAACAATTTTTTGCATTAATATATTAAAAAATCTCATTTGTTTTCAATTCGATGCTATATGAAATGTAAAAAGTAAATATCAACCGTAAAACAATAAACTAATGTTTCCCACAATAATTCCTGACTATTATTGTTCATGGCATCGACTTTCATCATAAAAGTTAGTATACATACATATACATATATATATATATATATATATATATATATATATATATATAGAACTATGCTTATTAACTATTCCTTTTGGTGGTATAGACTTTCAATCCAAATAATTCTTGACTATTATTATAAAAAGTATTTTTCAACCGACATGCAGATTTTTAAAACTTTGTAATATTTTTTAAATGTATTGATTAATATATATTAGATTTCACATTAAAATTTCACATTTTGCTATAAAATTCTATTACTTTTTTTCATTTCGTGATTCTAATTTTCAAATAATGATTTTTTCTAAAATATTAAAATAAATACACAAAGGCAGTCCATGAATCAAACAAGCATGCTTGACATTTTAAATTAAAAATAAAATTATATTTTGTATAGTTATGAGATAAGCATGTTTGACTTGACTATATTTTGATTAATGACTGATTGTAAATTTTTAGGTCAGACAAAATTTAATAACTTAACTTTAATATTTATACGTTTTAAATTAAGTGCTTCCATATATTTTAGCTTCATCTTCTCTATAAAGACTAATTTTGTAAAATCAAATTCCAAAAGGCTAGAACAGTATGAGAAAACAAATGTAAGTTTGTGTTTACTTTCCCTTTATTTATAATCTTCCACATTGTTTTTTTATTCATTAAAATTTTTTACCCATTTACACATCTTATTTTAAGATTTATTTAAATTCCCACAATGCTTTATATATTGCATTATGTATTTTTAACTAATATATTTATTTTATTATCTAGATTTGAAGAATGTACAGAAACATTTGTGGAAAATGAAAAAAAGAAGACGATGGGTGATGATTAGCCGGATCTATCCAACATTCATCATTATGTTGTTTCCCTTATGTATGCTTTTAATTTATTTTATTTCACTTTTTAAATATTATCTCAATTAAGTCATCTATTTTTAATTTTTTTTAAAGGTAAATTCATTAAATGGATATTTAATGAAAGCATACAATTCATAGAAAAATAATAATAAAAACTTGTCGTAAATGGTGAAGGACAAGCTCGATCAACATAATAAAGACTTTAGCCTTAGCATCAATAGAACATTATGACATGTTGACAATTGGCTTTGTCACAACTCAAGTACGACATATCTGGAGTGAATGCAAGCACTTAATATGATAAGAAAATTAGCCTCGGATAGTCTAAAGTGGCAAGCAAAAATCGACAAAAGAATTGAGCATTTACTAAACTAGAGAGGATGACAACAAAATTATCTCTAAAATCACTTGTAAAATTAAGATTACATGCATGAGCAAGACTAAAAAACATGTTACAAGAGTATATAAAAACTTCTAAAACTGAAGACTTATAAATAATAAAAAATCAAATAAAAAAATATAAAATTTAAGACAACACGGGTTCAAATCGACTCGTGAAATTATTTATTATTCTGAAATATTCTTAAAACAAAAACAGATTAATAAGTTGACGAAGAGCCACCCATTTTCTAAGAAAAATTACTGGTGGCCCGTAGAGTTTTAGCGAATGACAGACACCTTCATCTGTCCATCACAACTTGTGAAGACAACAAAAATATCCACAAAATAGATATGTAATTGAAAAGAGTGAAGACATATGTAATGAATGAGAAGAAAAAAGAAAGAAAGAGTTGATAGGAGGGAAAAAAGACAGGCGATCTACTTTTGGGCAAAACAAAAGATAAAAAACAAACCACTTGAGAAAGAAACAAAAAAAAATTTAAGGTTTTTCTTTGAGGTTTAGTTTTGAAGAAGTCGAATCTTCTTGAAAGAAAAGTTTGTTAGTTTTATTGGAAGGAAATATCAATTTCTATATGTAAGGGAGCTAAACAATTACATATTATTAGGATTAATTGGTAAATTGTATATTTCCAAACTTACCACACAATATCATAGTAATCTTCTGTCAAGTTATGAAATCACCTATCCACACATATTCAATATTAATCATTTTCATTTAATTAAATTTTAGAATATTTAAAGAATACATCATATATTTTTATACACCCAAGTATGGAAACTTTCCTATGTGGCCTAACTATTATTGTGATAAGTGGGTAATTTCATTGCTTCGCACGTCACTATCTTTTATATTAAACTAATTTAATTGAAAAAAATAAGAAAAATCCTTTAAACTTTTTTATTTAAGGTAAAAATCTATTTTAATTTTTTTATATAATGTTTAAACAAAACCTATAATCCTTACGCTTGTTGAAGGTGAAGTTTATAAATAAAGCAATTCTTTCTGTCGTGTATCCCCGATTAATGCAACTTTAGATGCTTCAATTGTTGATTCGAGTATTGTGAGAAAGGTTACACCTATGGGTCAGTATTGTGGGTCAACTCTACTACACTAGTACCAATAGGCGGCATAGAGGAAGAAGCACTACGCGTAGGAATCAACAACACGAAAATTTTGTTATTAATTGTTAAGGAAATATGTGTTAGCTGAATTTGTTATTCAAGCAGTTGTGTGTAGCTAAGACTGTTAACAAGTTTTTTATAGAGCAGTTACGTCTAAGATGTCTATAAATACTATAGTCTAAGTGTACAGAGAAGTAGAAGTAAGTCTAAATACAAAATTGAGTTTCTTCTATAGAATTACTTTAGCATTTTCTCTCTCAATATTGTAGAGCTTATTGATTAATCAAGGTTACCAGTATTTCTTCATGGTATCAGTCGCTTGTTGATCCTTGGTGATGGCTACCACACATTCCGCTAACTCTGAATCTGATGGGCCTGGTGGTGCGGTGTTTAATGGTGATCGTGTCGTTACGTCGTTTCCTCGGCATGACGTGGTTAAACTCGACGAAGGCTCATTCCTTCAGTGGCAACAATAGGTTAGACGTATTGCTGCTGGTTATGATTTGGTAGGTTATCTAGATGGTTCTTTTCCTGTTCCGGTGCAATTTGTTCAAGCACCAGACGGTGCTCTTGTTGCGAATCCATCTGCCGCGTTCTTTACTCAACAAGATCATCTTCTTACCTCGTGGCTTCTATCCATGATCAGTGCTTCTTTTCTGTCCCCTTTTATAGATGTGCAAATGACGTCTGACGTGTGGAAGACGGTGAACAAACTTTTTACGGCTGACATAACTACCAAACAGTTACGGTTCCTTCACTAGTTGCATTCTCTTAAGAAAGGTAGCCTCTCCATCAAGGGGTATGTTGCAAAAATTAAAGGTCTGTGTGCTCTTCTGGAAGCTTCTGGTTCTCACATCTCAGAGGCCAAGAAAATTAAAATCATGTTGGCCGGCTTGCTGTTCGATTTTGACACGGTTGTGTCCTCTGCATCTCTCTCCTCAACTCTAGTTTCGTTTCAACGATTGGTCGATGCCCTCATTGAATGTGAATCTCGTCAGGCGCAAGCGGTTCAAGAGGTGATGTTCACGACTAATGTGGTGGAGAGTGCTTCATTCTAGACAATGGAAGGTGCCGTTCGTGGTGGTCGACCTCCATCTTGTAGTAGTCGTGGAAGGAGTTTTCGGCCACGTATATGTGTCAGATCTATACGTGATTTGGTCATGACGTACAACGATGTTATTACCGGTATCATTGCAACGATTCTTTGCCGGCGTTGCATCAAGGAGATCTTGGCTTGAATAAAAGTTTTGGGAGAGAAGAATGGCTCTCTTATCAGAATCGTCGACCAAGGTTTAACACTAATTTTGGTCAAAATTGGTATGATGCTGGTTAAAGGTATTCGATGCGTCAAAGAGATTTTGTGCCTCCAGATGGTGTTAGGCAAAGTGGTACAGTACCCACTTATCTAGTACATGGGCCACATGCGGGCTATGTGCCTAGACCTCCTACTAGTGGGCCGCATGAGTTTGGGCCTGTTCATGGCTCTCCAAGGCCAACTGCCCCATCTATGCCTAATGGGCTTATTTCTAACAATGTTCAAATTGATTCATTTCTTGGTATAGGGCCGAATGATAGACTATCAGGTGGTGTTGTGGTTCCTTCGCGCACTAAACCACGAGCTCGTGTCTACTTAGGATCTGATCCGTGCATTGCCCTTCCTAGAGTTGGTGACATTCGTGCGTTTGACTATTCTGACTCATCAGGTTCATATATAAATACTACGCAACTTGGTTCTAATGGTGATGACACGGACTCTTATATTCTAGTACCGGTTGGCACCACCTCATGGTATCCTAACTCTGGTGCTAGTAATCATGTGTGCCGGGATCCTTCGGCCCTGCATGACACTAATCCGTATTCAGGTACGTCTTCTCTCTTAATGGCTGATGGAACGCCTATTATGATCTCGTCCATTGGTTAGGGTGTATTATCTATACATCTTAAATTGCTTCGGTTGTCTAATGTCTTGTGCGTTCCAGCTGTACGAAAAGATCTACTATTGGTATCTCAGTTTGCCACTGATAATGGTGTGTTTTTTGAATTTCACTTCACATATTGTGTTATTAAGGACAATGTGACACGGGAAATCTTACTGAAGGGCCATATTCGTGATGGATTGTATATGTTTTCCTTACCGGGTGCATCTATTTTGAGCACTATAGCTCTGTCTACTGCTTAAGTTGGACTTCAAAGTCAGTCTGGCAATAGTGATAGCTTTTCATTATGGCACAACCGCCTGGGTTATCCGTCTACTTCTGTTGTTAAAACTGTTCTAGATAAGTGTAATATCACTTTAAATAAATTGTCTCTTGATGGTGTTTACATTGCGTGTAAAAAAGGAAAAGTGCATAAATTGCCTTTTTCTGATTTGACCACAAAATATACTGATCCTTTTGCGTTGGTTGTTTCTGATCTTTGGGGACTGGCATCTGTTGCATGTGCTAATAACTGGTACTATGTGTCGTTTATTGATATGTGTAATCAGTTTTCTTGGATCTATCTGGTTCATCGAAAATCTCAGTCTATAGATTGTTTCCTTTAGTTTTAGAAATTAGTTAAGACTCAGTTTGGCAAGACTATCAAACAGTTTCAGAGTGATTGGGGCGGTGAGTACCATGCGTTTACTTCTGTTCTAGCGTCTCAAGGGATAGTTCATCGGTTGACTTGTCCATATACCTTTGAACAAAATGGAGTGGCTAAGCACAAACATCGTCACATTGTAGATATGGGCCTCACTCTTCTGGCACAAGCCTTTTCCTATGGAGTTTTGGGCCTATGCATTTTGTTGTACGGTTCATCTCATCAATCAGCTTTCTACTCTAGTTCTGAGCGGACAAACTCTATATAGAGCTCTTTATGGACGAGATCCCACCTATGGTCATTTACGGCTGTTTGAGTGTTGCTGTTTTCCATACTTACGCCTATTTCAGCAACATAAGCTAGAGTTTCGATCACAGCCCTATACTTTCTTAGATACAGTCCTCAGCACAAGGTATATCAGTGTCTCCTACCTGATGGTAAAATTATAATTTCTCGTCATGTGGAATTTGATGAACAACGGTTTCTTTCTCTGTCGTCTGGTATGCAGGACTCTGGTAATTTTTCTATTCCTATCTCTACATGTGTTCCTCTAGTTAAAACTGTCGCGCCTCGGTCTGCAGGTTTGCCATCTGATATTGGCTATCATTCGTCTTCTCGTATTTTTACTGTTTCTACGGTTGAGGTGCCATTTGGACAGGCCCCTCTGACCTCTAACCCATTACTCGTTGATGATGTTGATCCATCATCTACTATGCCCACTGTTGAAGTTCAATTCATCCCTATAGGACCAGAACCTTCGGTCCCTACTACAAATGCTCACCCAATGATCACTCGATCGAAGGCTGGCATTTTTAAGCCGAAAGCCATGACTGTTGAAGTAGTAGAACCTTCTACAATTGAAGAAGCATTCTCTACATCTGAGTGACGTGCTGCAGCTCAGGTCAAATATGATGCCCTTATTCGCAATTCTACTTGGGAGCTCGTTCCACTACTACCAAACCGCAAGGTTATCGGGTGTAAATGGCTTTTCAAGGTCAAGAAGAATCCTGATGGTACTATTGATCGACGTAATGCTCGGTTAGTCGCCAAATGATGTTCTCAAGTTCCTAGGTGTGACTTCAAGGAAACATTCAGTCTAGTGGTGAAGCTTGCCACTATACATGTTATCTTGTCTATTGCAGTCTCCAAAAGTTGGCCCCTTCGTCAGGTCAATGTGAACAACTCTTTCTTAAATGGTGATCTAGATAGTGAAGTGTTGATGCAACAATCTTCGGGGTATGTTCAGTATGGTTCTGATGGTAAGCCCTTTGTGTGTCGTCTAAAGAAAGCTTTGTATGGTCTTCGTCAAGCTCCTCGTGCCTGGTTTGAGAAGCTAAGGCATTTTCTTATCTCGGTTGGCTTCGTTTGTTTGAAGCCTGATGCGTCCTTGTTTATCTGGGTTAGATCTGATTCCACTCTTTATGTTCTTGTATACGTTGATGATATTATCATAATTGGAAGCATGTCTACATCTATAGATTGGTTTATTAGGTTGTTAAATGATGAGTTCTCACTTAAAGATATGGGTGACCTCCATTATTTCCTTGGAATTGAAGTTACTCATTCATCCTCTAGATGTCTTCATCTTTGTCAGAAAAAGTATATACGAGATCTTATTGATCGAAGCTCGATGACTAATGCCAAGAGTGTTCCTACGCCAATGCTAAGCTCGTCTACTATGTCTAAAGATAACGACGAGCGTCTAACGGATCCGACTGAGTATAGGAGTCTTACTGGTGGATTACAGTATGTTGTTCTTACTCGGCCCGACATTGCATATGCGGTAAACTAGATCTGTCAGTTCATGCATAGTTCTACAACTGTTCATATGATTGCTTTAAAGAGGATTTTACGATACTTATATGGCACGCTTGATTTTGGAGCTATCGTTCGCCCAGGTGATTGGTTATCTTTAGTTGGGTATGTTGATGCCAACTGGGGTTTGGATTTTGACGATCGGTGATCCACCTCAGGATACTATGTCTACTTTGGTCATACTCCTGTGATGTTCCAAGAAACAGCAAGTTGTTTCTAGATCAGTAGCTGAAGCTGAATATAGAAGTCTTGCTGCAGCTGCTAGTGATGCTACTTGGTTGCTATCGTTACTTACAGAACTCCATGTTATGTCTGATGATACTCCTCATATTTAGTGTGATAGCTCCAGTGCGATTGCAGTTGCAGCCAATCCTGTATTACATTCTAAATTCAAACACGTCGAGCTAGATCTATTTTTTGTTCGTGAAGAGGTTACTGATGGCTCGATCGTGGTTGGTGAGGTCCTTGCATGTGATCAGGTTGCTGATGTTTTAACCAAGCCACTTTTGGTGATGTTGTTTACTTGATTTCAAAATTTTCTTCGGGTCTTACCTATGGAGAAGATGGATGAATGTTAAGGAAATAGGTGTTAGCTGAATTTGTTATTCAAGCAGTTGTGTGTAGCTAAAACTGTTAGCAAGTTTGTTATAGAGCAGTTACGTCTAATATGTCTATAAATACTATAGTCTAAGTGTACAGAGAAGTAGAAATAAGTCTAAATACAAATTTGAGTTTCTTCTTTAGGATTACTTTAGCATTTTCTCTCTCAATATTGTAGAGCTTATTGATTAATCAAGGTTACCAGTATTTCTTCATTAATGATTCCCTTTTTTATCGGGATCGAAACTAAGATAAATGGTTGGGACAACAAACATCCATCTTGTTCGTACTTTGGATACCCATATAACCATCGAAGATTGTTGAAGTGACTAATTCCTGGAAATTAATTAATTTAAGAGGGTAATGTGTTTCAGTCCACTTGAACTTAATTAAGAAAATTAATGAAAATTAATTAACACAGATGATAATTATAAAGGAAAGACAAAAAGAGTTGGTGGCCATTCTCATTTCTTCAAACGATAAAAAGAAAAAGGAGGAAGGTTTCTTGCATGTTTCTTCTTCTTTGGGCTGTGAAGTTCACACTAAGGTAAGACGAGTTTTCTCCTTTGATTCTTATTAAATTCTTAGCTTATAATGGTAGATGAGCAAAGCACGTTCATAAATATAGAGATTGTTAAAGTATTGTTTAGTTTTTCATGGTTGAAAGCTTAGAAAACTATGAGAAGGAAAGCTTGAATCATGGATATTTAGTTATCTTAAGCTTAATTTACAGTGAGTATGAGTTTAGAAATTAATGGGATGAGTAGGTAACAAGCTATTATCAAAGATAGCTTAAGTTGCCATGAATGAATTTTTGAAAGCATAATGAGGTAGTATGAGATTGATGAGAACTTTAAGAAATAATTATGATTTTAGATAATTTAAGGTCTCTAAAGTATAGTTATAGAGTCAAATTTAAATTTGAATGAAAGATTTTCGAGATATACTAAAATTAGACATTAGGATACAATAACTCGTTCTAATAATCAAATTATTGAATGATTTTTAAAAATGAGTCATGAACGTCGAATCTACAAGGAAAGACGAGAACAACGACACGTAATGGATTCAATTTGTGCTAACTTAAATTGCTTTCATTACATAATTTCATTAAGTAATTGTATCAATAGAATGATTAATATTCAAAGGTAATTACTTTGTTATGTCATATAGAATTAGAAAATGAAATGATATGGAAGGTATGATATGCTTTGTGACTTTGATGACATTGTAGTGATTATATATATGTGCCTGTGATCTCGATACTATGATGAGAACTAAGATCTAATAAGCTTTTGAAATGTGAATCCATGATAAAAGAGTTGACATGAAGGTAAGTATGTGTGAGATGTGTAATTATGTTTAATGATATGAATCATGAATGCTAAGATGTTGAGTATGAGTAAACAACCTTCATTATGTTATGTTGATGAATTGATGAAGGAAGCTTTAGTGTTGGGCGCATTCTATTCACTTTCACATTCTTTGTTGGATCTAAGAGAGTTTTCTAATTCCTTGTTGTGTCAAGAACGTATCACTAGCTCTAGTTTCATGTTGGATCACGAGTGTATATTAATGTATTAATTCGTGTATCCATCTTGAATCTGAAATCGATTGACTAAAGAATGAAAGTGGATATGTGACTAAAATATCAATTGTCAGTATATAAATGATGTGGTTAAACTACGATATGAAACTTGGTTATTCGATAATGAAAATGAGATGCGACCAGAAGGTGCATGAGTACTTTATGATTTTTATTTTGAAATGGTACATTGAAATTGGGATATTATATGTATTTATGAAATCTTACGAATAATGTAAGTCGTAATACCTTAAGGGTGGCATGATACAATGTTCAGCTAATATATATTTTATAGATATTGTGGAGTTTTATTGATATCATGTTTTAATGTTAAATTTGCTTGTTTGTTACTTGATATTATTATGTATTGAAAACAAATTATATTAGCACCATTGAACTTGTAATGCTCAGCGTTCCGATTTATTTATTTTCGTGCGCAGGTACCAAATAGGTATTTGTTAGATTGTTGGACTTTTCCAGCATCCAAAATTCTGCAACTCAGCTCAAGCAATGTTTGTACCCTTTTGACTATAAGTTGTTAATGGCATGTAACTATGATGAATTATAGGTTAAAATGTGTCATTTTGGGTCATTTGGAATAGATGATATGTTATGGATCTATAAGTGTCCTAATGTTAAAGTTTCAGGTTGAATTTATATATATATATATATATATATATATATATGGTTATGCATGTGTCGTTTATAAGTTTCCCTTAGTTAGGTATGACACATCAGATGATATAAGTTTACGTGTTTTTGGTGTATGTTAAAGGTTGAATAGATGCATTTGAGAATGACATTATGTTTGAATAAGCTAAAGTAAGTTTTGGTCACCATTTGATGTCAGAAAGTCTACATTATAAGTGAAATTGTATTAGTGTTTTGAGACATCAATAATGAAAATGATCACTTCGTACATTTTTGGGTAATGGTCTTAAGACACACTAAACATTATTGAGATGTAAATTGCCTGGTCTCAAGTCATGAGATTCATTTTCTTAATACAGGAAATATTTAAGATAAGGGCCTAAAACAGGTGAGCTAAGTCTCAAGACCTGTCTCAAGACACAAGGCCAATGTCTCGAGACATGAAACCGAATGTCTTGAGACAATCATCTTCAGAACTAGAGGTCAATCATCTTCAGAACTAGAGGTTGAAAGGGAAAGCATGTCTTGAGATAAGACTTCACTGTCTTTCAGAGCTAAAGGTTGAAAGGGAAAGCATGTCTTGAATTTTGATAATTTAAAATTGGATTCGAATCTTAACTTTGAGTTTGATCGCTTAGGACTCCGAGTCACCACGTATGGGCCCAATTGATCATGATTATATGTGTAACATTTAGCATAGCTTGGGAAAATATAAAATATCCATTTAAAGTTTATAAAATGAATTGAGATAATTTGAATTACTCTAACAACAAATATATATGACGCCTTGCTTGACGAAAAAATTACAAATGCAAATGGATTACAATAACTTTCTCCCTTATTAACTGACAATTATTAAATTTCAACATTGAATATGTAAGAATCCATTCCTAAAAACAAGAATTTTAGGTCAATTTTTGTGGTTCCTCCGTAATTCAAGATCGTAATTGATTAATTTCATTACAATAATTATAAGTCACGTGCTTTGTGGTTCTTGTGTAATTCAAAAACATAAATGATTAATTTCACTACAATAATTTTTACTTTTAGGCCACCGTCTCCTTGACTTGTTAATCCAATGGACAATCTAAACCAATAACTGCTCTTTTGTGATAAAAAATAAAAAGTTGTCACATTTGTAAATTTTTTTTTTGGGTTTTAAGTGTAGATTTAATTTTTAATTTGGTATTTTTTTATCTTAATTAAATATTTATGTTTTTTTATTAGGCACATGTGTCAAATATTCATTAGGTCATATGATGCCATTTGATTTGGATACCAAATTAAGCAGTAAAGCTAAACTTAAGTACTAAATTAGGGCAAAAAACTAGATACCACATTAAACATTTAGGTCAAATTTAGGTACCAAATGGTGTATTAACTTTTAAATAAACTAGAAAAAAAGAGAAAATTATCTTAAAAATCTAAAAAATTGGAATATATATAGTTAAAAAATTATTAAAAAATTAAAAAATGTTTTTATTATATAATGGGTGTGCATTAGGTTAAGAAAAAAAAAATCTACATATTTTTATTGTAAATTTAATGCCCATTAGAATAAAAAGTTTGATATACTTTAGGACTTTAATATCTAATAAAAGTAGAGTATTATATCATTTATACTTCTTATATTTATAAATATAAATTTCGTGATGAATAAATAATACACACTTCCCTCTTTATTCTTTTGTTTGATCCTTTTATTTTTTCATGCTATTTATTTTATTCAATGTTATTGTCACAATTCCCTTTTATTTTTTCTTTAAATTCTCTCGAAAGTATTTCTTCAAAAAGATCAGTGAGACTGCAAAGAAAGAAAATTTATGGATAAAATCTCACAAGAAAAAGATTTGAAAATTAAAAAGAAACATTAAAAAAAGACAATAGACTCTAAGATCAAATGACAAAGTAAAGAGCTTACTTCTTCAACCACTCGTCCCTTTTAAGAACTATGATATTATTTGAAGATTATATTATTAGGAGAAGTAATCACTGTCGAAACCATTTTTTTGTTTTTGAAAACAAAACGGGGATTAACTTCGGTTTTGGAAATGAAAACGAAAATTGGGAGTCGCCACCAATCCTTTTTTTGTTTAGGTGTGATCGGGGTCACCTAAGGATTAGGTTATTTTAATAAAACATTTCTTTTTACTAAAACAACGATTTTGGTCTACGTAAATATGAGAAAACAAGTTCGGGAGTCGGTTACATATGAAGAAGGATTAGCACCCTCATTACGCCCAAAATTGGTACCGAATCGATTAAATATTTTCCTTATGCCTGAAATTTAAAAATGTTTTTGAAATGTGGTTTTTTTTAATAATATTTGAATAACCCGAGTTGATCGTCAAAGTCATCTTGTTTCAAAAGAATATAGCATCACATCCAGCACGATAGAACACGATCCTTTATACCCTCGAAAACATGATAAATTTTGACTTCCAAAAATTTATACGCTGAAAACCGCAAAAGGATGCCCAATTATTTAGTCCAACGAGAAAATTGAAACCCAGCACAGTAGGGCACGACTCCCCGAATTTCTAGATGTCAGACATTGCCTTATTTTAGAATTTAGAGAGTATGAGTGAAATTCTAAGGGAATCTTCGATCATTTTGGACAAACAAGAAATCGCAACCCAGCACGATAGGGCACGATTCCTCGCATTGCCAAAAATCGAATATTACCTTCGTTTTGGAGAGTTTTTAGAAAACATGAGTGAAATTCAAAAGGGACCTTCGATTATTTTGAACAAACGAGAAATTACAACCCAGCACGTTAGGGCACGATTCCTCGAATTGCCAAATATCAAGTATCGCCTTCGTTTTAAAGGGTTTTTTTATGAATAATCATAAACTAATTTAAAACACATTAACGTGACTTGAAATAAAACGGAATTTGTCTTAAAGATTTGGACCTTACAAAACCAAATTTCATAAACCGAGTGAAAACAATGATATGGGATGATGGACACATATGAGATACAATCAATTTAACAAACTAATAATTGAATATAGCTAACCTAAAAAATGTAACCTGATTACAACAATACATAGAGAATAATTAATATAACAATACAAAAACAAAAATAATAATATAACAATGCATCACAACAAAACGAAACAATGCACATAATGGTATGCCACGATAACGTACAAAGCCTAATATGATATAGTCAATACAAGACATACGAAATAAAATGAAAAAAAAACAAAAAAACAAAAAAAAAACAATATAGTATACAACTATTTTGAAATAATGATAAACACATAATGTATAATATATGAATTGGTTGACTGATAAATTAGACTATTGGTAAAAACAAACTTAATACACACATGCAATCATTAGAATATGTATTATAGAATGAAGATTTTTAAAGTCACATAATATACGAGGTGTTAAAAACATTTAAAAAATACGTACAATAAAGGAGAATTTAATAATGTATAAAATATGAAGACAGTATTAAAATGCGAGATTCTAAATCGAAATAATATGTAGTAAGATATGTTCTAAAAATAACTTATATACATAAAGATACATATAGGAAAATTTAAAAAGAACTAAAAAATAAATTAGCATGAGACTTAATATGTACATAGAATTAAATTAAATTTATTAAAAATTATATATATATAATAGGTTTAAGAACATACTCATGTATATATTAAGAAAACTATATGCACAAAATGGCATGGATTCAATACTATATTTATACCGAACATACGTGCCAATATATATATGTACATACATAATAATCATTTAAATAATATGTAAAACATGCATGCCAAACGTATTATAATAACAAAAATGTATATCAAAATGTATGAATAGATTCAAAACGTGTATGAAATAAAATAAAATAAATTATGACAAATAAATAAATGATACGAATGATGTAACTTATACGAATAAATACGAATATATAAAAAAAATTTAAATGAATATAGAAAGAAACCAAATTGAAATTAAATTAAAATAAGGAGGATAGTTAAATAAAATAAACTGTTAAAAATGGAAAGGAAGGACTAGCGCGTAACACGGGTGAATGCGCAGGGACCAAGTCTGGAAATAACCCAGACCTTAAAACGCAGCATTGCGATACGGGCCAAAATGCAAAAGAACCCAAATTAACGAGCTAATTTAGAAAGAAACGAAATAGAACAGATAAGATACGATTGGATGCTTATGCAAATGTGGAGGACTTAATGCACAATTAACCCTCCAAGGCCAGAAACGCGGATCTCGTCCGAACATGGGCCGGGTTATCGGGTCGGTGCTCTTGAACGGCGCCGTTTTGAAGCCATAGGAATTGGTCTTTTCCATATCGTTAGGATACATCTTTATCTGGTTGTATCCCGAGAAACCGTCCATGAATGAGAAAAGTGAGTAACCTGCTGTGTTATCCACTAATGTATCAATGTGAGGTAATGGGAAATTGTCTTTTGGGCTGGCTTTGTTCAGATCTCGATAGTCCACGTACATCCGTACTTTTCTATCTTTCTTAGGAACCCAGACTATATTGGCTACCCATTCTGAGTATTTGACCACTTGTAAGAAACCGGCGTCGAATTGCTTCTTGACCTCTTCTTTTATCTTCAATAAAACATTAGGTCTCATTCTTTGGAGTTTTTGTTGGATTGGCTTACACTCTTCCTTTATGGGGAGTCAGTGTACCACAATATCAGTATTTAACTCGGGCATGTCTTGATATGACCATGCAAAGACATCTTTGGATTCTTGTAGTAGCTCAATGAGATCCCGTTTTGTCTCCACAGCGATGCAGGCCCTAATCTTCACCTCTTTTCCTTCTCCTAAACTCACAATTTCCACTGATTCCTTGTGAGGTAGGATTTGTTTTTCATCTTGTTCTACCATCCTTAACAAATCCGGAGATAGGTTACAGTTTCGGTCATCTTCAAAATCCCGAGAATCCTTTGCACACATGTCTTGCTCAAAAGGAGACTCTGGGTCAATAGCAAAGTTACTTATATCATTGATATCTGGAGACCTATTATAGGAATGAAGAAAAATCCAAAGAACAAAAGAATCTAATAATATTTATTTGTGTAGTATGATTATGAATGAAAAGGAAAGAATAAAAGAATGTCTGCTCAAGATGATACGCAAAAGTGTATTTTTATTGAAATAATGATAATGGATAAGAGCCTATTTCACAAAAGGATTCCTATTGCCCCTAGGCTTAGAGCAATAGGCTTGTTTCAGACATTACTCTGAATTAATTTTAAAAGTTATAGGGATCTCCTCCGCGGTCCAATTGTTTAAAACTCTCCCGGGCATGTATGGGCAAATGCCTACATAATCTTCGTTTCTTGTTTCTTCCTCGGATATGGCATTAATGCTCAACATTTTTTCAGTAGACCTTTTCCTTGTCAATTTTCCTTCAGAGTAAATGGTCCCTCCCGATATGAATGTCTTGGATATATGAGGAAAGGTCATTGGCTCCCATTTGACCTTTTCTCCGTTTAAGCGCGCTCTTCTCCTCTCTTGTTTCTTCTCTATCTCCCTTTTCTTCTGCCTTGCATCTAACTTGTACCCTAAACTGAAACGGTCTTGTTTGTCCGTAATCATGGGTGCCTCGATCCTTCCTTGTAGATTTCTTCCAAGCCCCTTTCTCGGCACAGCCCCTTTCCCTACTGTCAATTGTAAGCCCATCTTGGTAGTTTTAGAGATTTTAGGCACCGGGACCTTGTTCCCTTCGACAATAAAAGTTGCGTTCACGAATTTTAATGATCGGAAAGAACATTTTATTGTTTCATCATCTATCCCCACATATGGCGCGTCGTTGGTAACGGACGCAATAATATCTTCTTCTGTGTTTATGGTCACCAACCGACCTTCCGTTACCAATTTGAGCTTTTGATGTAGCGATGACGGCATTGTCCCTGCTGAGTGAATCCAGGGCCTCCACAATAAGCAGTTGTAAGAAGGTTTGATGTCCATTACTAGAAAATCTACCTCGTACGTGCTTGAACCGATCAAAAAGGGTATTTCAATCCTTCCCATCACTTTTCTCTCGGTGCCGTCAAATGCCCTCACTATATTATGGCACGTATTCATATGGGAACTATCCACTGGTAGCCTATTCAGTATGGATAGGGGTAGGACATTTAGTGCAGAACCGTTGTCAATTAATACTCCTGGTAGTGTATATCCTTTACAGCGGGTGGTAATGTGTAACGCCTTTGTTGACCCCATTCTCCCCGGCGATATTTCATCGTTATTGAAAAATATGAAATTATCGGTGCTTATATTATTGACGAGACGGTCCAGCTAGTTGATGGAGATATCATTTGCGACGTAAGTTTCATTCAGTACCTTCATTAACGCGCTTTGATGTGTCTCTGAACTCAAGAGCAAAGCTAGCACCGAGATGCGACCCGGTTGCTTGTGTAACTGTTCTACCATGCTATATTTGTTGTGCTTTAAGAAATTTGAAAATTTCTTAGCCTCCTTTCAGTCACTGGCTCGTTGACCGGTGATTCAGGTTTGATTGCCTTCTCTTTCCTTCGTTCGTCTACTGGGGTCTTTTCTTTGACAATTTTAGTTCTAGTACCTGCAGGATCATAACGTCTCCCACTACGTGTATGAAAACCTACATCTTGGTTCTCCCTTGAAGCGCTAGCTGGGTTCTCCCCACCCGGGATCTTCACGTTGTAGTCGTAATTCTAAGGAACCCTTTTACTATCCTTGTAAGGGAAGGATACCAACTTCTGAATTATAACTTTTGGTGTCATTTGTACTCCCGCTTCATTATTCTTTGGTCGCGAAATTATCACCACAGGATGATTAACTCTTTGGACCCCTTCTGTTGTTCCTTCCTCTGAAGCGTATATCTCTCCTTTTTCTGATCCCTCGATTTCCTCATAAAATTCCATCTCCTTATTGTCCATCAGATTTTGCACTATGGATCTGAACTTATTACACTCTTGGATGTCATGGCCTTCATCGGCAAGAAACTCGCAGTATCTTCTTGCTTCTCTGAGCCTTTCCTTTGAATCTTGTATGATTAAACCTCTGTCGATCATTTGTTTCCAAACCCAACTCAACCAGGTTTTTACTTCTGCTATATCAGCCTTGATCTTTTTGCCCCCGTTCTTAATTATCGCGTTTATCCCTTTGTCTGACTGACTAGGCAGAGAGTTCCCAGCCACATTAGGTCCGATGGGCTCATCGAACTTCACAACGCCCATGCCTATGAGCCTTTCGACTACCTTTTTGAAGGCAGTGCAGTTCTCAATCGTGTGCCCCGAGATTCCTGCATGGTATTCGCATTGAGCGTTTGCATCATACCACTTAGGGAATAGAGGTTGCAGGGGTTTCAAGTAGTATGGTGACACCACATGGGCATCGAATAAACTTTGGTACAACTCTTTGTATGTTATTGGGATAGGCATAAACTAGACTCTTTCCGTGTTAGGTCTTGGGTTTGAATCTTGCCTTGCAGAGCCTTGATGGTTGGTAGTCACTGTCTTTGGTTGGCTCACAGTGACTGGCTTGGAATAACTCTTATTGTATACACTCGCGTTGTTCACTTCATTCTCTTTCCGTCTCGGAGCTGATTTCTTGGCATTTTCTCCTGTTTCGATCTTCCCGCATCTTATTGCATTCTCTATCATCTCTCCTAACATTACTATGTCTGAGAAGCTCTTAGTAGCGCTTCCCAACATATGGTTGATAAATAGAGCTTTCACAGTGTTGACAAAGAGCATAGTCGTTTCTTTCTCCAATAGAGGTGGTTAGACTTGTGTCGCCACCTCTCTCCATCTCTGGGCATACTGCCTGAAGCTCTCATTTTGTTTCTTTTCCATATTTTGTAACATGATTCGATCGGGTGCTATGTCTGTCACGTGGCCGTATTGCTTTATGAAAGCTTGCGCCAAGTCTTTCCATGAATGGATTTGCGCGCGACTTAGTTGGTTATACTGTTTGGCTGCAGACCCGACCAAACTATCTTGGAAGCAATGGATTAATAACTGATCGTTATGAACATATCCTGCCATTTTTCGACAAAACATGGTGATGTGAGCCTCTGGACAACTTGTTCCATTGTATTTTTTAAAGTCTGGGATTTTGAACTTAGGAGGGAGGACTAGGTCTGGGACTAAGCTTAAATCTTTAGCGTCAATCCCACAATGATAGTCAGCGCTCTCCATCATTCTAAACTTTTCCTCCAGCCACTTACATCAGTCTTCCAATTCTTTCGAGAGCCCCGTTCTCACTCTTTCTTCTTCTACCATATTATCCAGATCGGGGATTGTGGGATTAATAGGGTTATCCCCGAGATTAGAACTTGAGCCCGTTTGATAGTTGATTGGCATTGAGGTATTGGCCTGAAATTGCTGAGGCCTGATTGTAACGGACGGTCTTCGCATGTATAGCTCGGGCTACGTTTGAGCATTCATCGGGGTAAAACAGGGGGTAGAGGGGATCTTCAGTAATGGATGACCTCTGCGTATGTGTCTCGTGCTGCGCTTGGACGTTCGTCGGGGTAAAGCCAAGAGGGTAAAGGGAGTCTCCATTGTTATTTCCCACATAGGCTATAGGGCCCTTTCCTTTGTCTGGCCTACTAGTCAGCAGTCGGGTTAGCTCTTCCATCATGTTTTTCTGCGATTCCAGCGTTTGGTCCCTCATTTCTTGCTGGATTTTAGCTAATTGTTCTTGTACTTGTACTTGCATCTGCTCCTGCATCTCTTTCTACATCTGCTCTAGTCTCTCTAGTTTTTTATCCATTGCTTCAGTTTTCTTTCTTGTACCGTAGGGGTGTGTATCCGGGAGATTCTCGTCGGTTTCCAGATTACTGAAACATTTTTAATTAATTAGAATCTTTTTATGGCCTTTAATGCATATGATGTAATGTAATGCAAATGCATAAATGCAAAGGAGGCATCAATTTTGATTCAATTCCTTTTAAAAAACTTCACTAGAAAATAAAATTCTTTTACATAAAGCTGAGTTACAAGTAAAACTTTGCTCTAATGCTCAGAGTCTTAATTTTCCTAAGCAACAAGGCTAGCTCCTGCCCCTGATCTGACTCCAACTTGTACTTCACGCTCAGTACGTTTGCTTGTACTGCCAAGGCTTACAAGTAATCGGCTATCTCCCGAATCTGGGTTATGGCTTCCCCCATAATGTAATCACTATTTTTGACTTGGTCTTGCGCATGGTGAAGCTGCTCCTTCTAACGCTCCTTACTTGCCTCAAAAAATTGAATTCGCATCTCACAGTTTTTTAGCGACGTTTCTAATTCTTCTATTCTTCCTTTCATTTCTTCTATCTTGCTCAAGCTTGCCCTTAACTCCATTATAGTATTACGGCTTCGGTATTGATGAAGAGACTTCTCGAGTTCTGCTATTCTAGCCCTTAATTCACCCTGTTCATTTCTACTTTCTGACAGACTTTTCTCTAAATCTTCATTTCGTGCCTGATTTTCTCGAAATTTCCTTTCCCATCGGTTGGCTTTGGTCTTTTCCTCTCGAATTTCATGGCGCCATTGTTTGGAAGTCTTACCTAGCCTCGCAGTTATTATAGACAGACGTAACTTCTTATAGTCAGTCTTCAAGCTGTCTAGATCTTCTTCGGCCTTAGTTTTCCCTTTTCTCCACTTTTCAGCCTTTGACATCTGAACACCGGCGTCTAATCTTAGGTGCATCTTCTCTTTCTCCAATTGTTCAATCTTTTTCCAAAGCTCAGAACTCTTCTTCTCAAAGTCTTGCTTTATAATTTCCAACTCTGACGGGGCGACTTGTAATTGTTCCAGCATAGGTCGAGTATTTTCCAAGTTTGGCCTAGGAACATTATCATTAACCCTCTTCTTAAACCATCCATCATGCTCGGGCGTCACCATGGAACCGAAAGCTAAGCTTTTCATCCAACGAGTTTGCTTCCAAGCATCGGATAGCTCCCGAACTTTCTTCTTATAGTGGGCGCCTTTGAAAGAGAATTCACACTGAGCAAGTCCGTAGGTCGTGGGTACAAACTGCCTCGATTTATATTGCCTTAACGTAAGCAATGGAGTATATCCGGTAGCTCCCATATTCCTAACAATGGCACCCAATCAAAGTTATCACATCGGTACGTGATTTCATCAGGAACCATCCAATAAGCTCTCCACTCTATGTCACCCTCTTTGAGGTTTTGAAGGATTTCTATCCACTTCTCCTATCCTCTCTCCTTTGTATGGCTGCCTCTTCTTTTAACGGTGAATAACTTTCGGAAAAGACCCAATAAGAAACCTTGTCTACCTTCCAAAAGTGCCCATGAAACCACACCATCAATAATTGTGCGCATCGAATAAACCGCCCCTCGCCCGTTTTCCGACACGTGCTTCAGGATCTGAACGTCTCAGCCAATATTGCCGGTACAGGCGTGATTCTCTTCTCAAGACGATCGAATAAGTCAACGACTACCTCGTCCACGTGCCTTAAAGCCTTAGGAAAAATTACTAATCCATAGATGCTCAAGGTGAAGATATCAACCCTCTTTCTTTCATCTGGGTGCGTTAAAACCAAATCTCGCAAATTCTCCCAAGAGATACATTTACTGTCTCCTTTTTGTTGAGTCCGAGCAGTGACCCAAGGCTCGCTCATCCCTAAAATGCTCATCAATTTCTTCACGAAGGTTTGACCATTAAAAACTCTAGCATAATTCTTTCTAACTTGAACTCTAGGACACCTGAGCAGGACAGTGTATTCCTCCATGGTAGGTACTAAATCCACTTCTCCAAAAGTGAAACACTTATAAGCAGAATTCCAAAACTGAATATAACTCGGAATAGATTCTTGTCCACCCTAATATCTAGCAAGTAGGATATATCGCTGTAACTTTTTTAAAACAACTGCTTGGTCCCTTCATCCCAGCTAGCCCAAACATCCCTCAACTCTTGCAGCTCATTCTGTGCTATATTGACGCGAGTGAAATCTTGCAACTCTGATATATATCCTTCTGCCAAGCTATCCCCTTTCTCTGATTGTAGCTTCTCTGACCATGCACGAATGGCCGCATTATCCTCGACTTTATTAAGAAATTCATTCTCCATGTCAAACTTTCTAATCTTAATAATTGAATACGAATCAACACCTCCTTTAGTATGCAATGTCATGTAAAACACAATCACAGTGAAACACAGGTTAGTATCAAATAATAGTGACAGAATACAAGCACATAAACGATAATTACAACGCATATATGGGTAAATGCTAAGGTTTGATGCGGCTCCAACCAAGGATAGCTCCTAAGGTTCACTATATGTGGTTTGGTTCTAGAGATAAGGTACCCAAACCAGCAGATTCTTCAATCCTCATCCATTATAGGCTCATGTAGATCGAGTTCAGTTCCGGGGGATACATTTCCCTATGACCATGCGGAGATGAAAATCTCATAAAATCATAGGTACAGATGTACCCCGGAAGCAATCTACTAGCCCGTGCGGAGGTGAAAACCTCACAAAAGCATAGTTTCGTACTCCCACTTAGAAGTTATGACCATAGCGGTCATGCAATGCAATGCAGCATTATTCTACAGGACCCGAACCATAACAACTATACAAACGAATGCATTTGAAAGAAACATGATTTTCAAAACAAATTTTCAACTTCAGAAAAAAGGACAAAAAATAATCAATCTTATGGCTTGACTCTCTTGTTTAGTCCCCAGTAGAGTCGCCAAGCTGTCGAAACCATTTTTTTGTTTTTGAAAACAAAACGGGGATAGACTTCGGTTTTGGAAATGGAAATGGAAATGAAAATTGGGAGTCGCCACCAATCTTTTTTTTTGTTTAGGTGTGATCGGGTCACCTAAGGATTAGGTTATTTTAATAAAACATTTCTTTTTACTAAAACAACGATTTTGGTCTACGTAAATATGAGAAAACAAGTTCGGGAGTCGGTTACGTATAAAGAAGGATTAGCACCCTCATTACGCCCAAAATTGGTACCGAATCGATTAAATATTCTCCTTATGCCTGAAATTTAAAAACGTTTTTGAAATGTGGTTCTTTTTAATAATATTTGAATAACCCGAGTTGATCGTCAAAGTCATCTTATTTTAAAAGAATATAGCATCACATCCAGCACGATAAGACACGATCCCTTATACCCTCGAAAACATGATAAATTTTGACTTCCAAAAATTTATATGCTGAAAACCGCAAAAGGATGCCCAATTATTTAGTCCAACGAGAAAATTGAAACCCAGCATAGTAGGGCATGACTCCCCGAATTTCTAGATGTCAGACATTGCCTTATTTTAGAATTTAGAGATTATGAGTGAAATTCTAAGGGAATCTTCGATCATTTTGGACAAACAGGAAATCGCAACCCAGCACGATAGGGCACGATTCCCCGCATTGCCAAACATTGAATATTACCTTCGTTTTGGAGAGTTTTTAGAAAACATGAGTGAAATTCAAAAGGGACCTTCGATTATTTTGAACAAACGAGAAATTGCAACCCAGCATGTTAGGGCACGATTCCTCGAATTGCCAAATATCAAGTATCGCCTTTGTTTTAAAGGGTTTTTTTTATGAATAATCATAAAACTAATTTAAAACACATTAACGCGACTTGAAATAAAATAGAATTTGTCTTAAAGATTTGGACCTTACAAAACCGAATTTCATAAACCGAGTGAAAACAATGATATGGGATGATGGACACATATGAGATATGATCAATTTAACAAACTAATAATTGAATATAGCTAACCTAAAAAATGTAACCCGATTACAACAATGCATAGAGAATAATTAATATAACAATACAAAAACGAAAATAATAATATGACAATGCATCACAACAAAACGAAACAACGCACACAATGGTATGCCACGATAACGTACAAAGCCTAATATGATATAGTCAATACAAGACATACGAAATAAAATGAAAATAAAACAAAAAAACAAAAAAAAAAACAATATAGTATACAACTATTTTGAAATAATGATAAACACATAATGTATAATATATGAATTGGTTGACTGATAAATTAGACTATTGGTAAAAACAAACTTAATACACACATGCAATCATTAAAATATGTATTATAGAATGAAGATTTTTAAAGTCACATAATATACGAGGTGTTAAAAACATTTAAAAAAATACGTACAATAAAGGAGAATTTAATAATGTATAAAATATGAAGACAGTATTAAAATGCTAGATTCTAAATCGAAATAATATGTAGTAAGATATGTTTTAAAAATAACTTATATACATAAAGATACATATAGGAAAATTTAAAAAGAACTAAAAAATAAATTAGCATGAGACTTAATATGTACATAGAATTAAATTAAATTTATTATAAATTATATATATATAATAGGTTTAAGAACATACTCATATATATATATATATATATATATATATATGAAGAAAACTATATGCACAAAATGACATGGATTCAATACTATATTTATACCGAACATACGTGCCAATATATATATGTACATGCATAATAATCATTTAAATAATATGTAAAATATGCATGCAAAACGTATTATAATAACAAAAATATATATCAAAATGTATGAATAGATTCAAAACGTGTATGAAATAAAATAAAATAAATTATGACAAATAAATAAATGATACAAGTGATGTAACTTATACGAATAAACATGAATATATAAAAAAAATTTTAAATGAATCTAGAAAGAAATCAAATTGAAATTAAATTAAAACAAGGAGGATAGTTAAATAAAATAAACTGTTAACAATGGAAAGGAAGGACTAGCGCGTAACACGGGTGAATGCGTAGGGACCAAGTCTGGAAATAACCCAGACCCCAAAACGCAGCGTTGCGATATGGGCCAAAATGCAAAAGCACCCAAATTAATGAGCTAATTTAGAAAGAAATGAAATAGAACAGATAAGATGCGATTGGATGCTTTTGCAAATGCGGAGGACTTAATGCACAATTAACCCTCCAAGGCCAGAAACGCGGATCTTGTCCGAACATGGGCCGGGTCATCGGGTCGGTGCTCTTGAACAGCGCCATTTTAAAGCCATAGGAATTGGCTTAAAACGACGTCGTTTCCTTTGTTTTATAAGGACTAAAAATTTAAAAAAACCCTAGACTGATTTTCGGCCATTTGAAAACAGACCCTAAAGCCCCTCTCTTTCTCCTCCCATTCGGCCGAATCAAGAGGCATCTTTGGACTGCCGATTGACCCTTAAATCCCTCTCCTAATGCCAATCTACTTTCGTCAACTGTGACGAACATACTCGAGCTTCAAGGGATGACAGTTTCGACCGTGGGATCCCTTCTATACTCCGATCTCAACAAAGCCGATGGAATCCGCAACACTCCGCAACACTTTCGCGAGGTAAGACTTCGTTTTCTTTTTTTGTTTCTTTTTTGATTTATTATACTCGAAAAAATGTGTAAGATCTAAAGACGAACAGACAGAATAGATTCAGAAGAAAAGAAAAGAAAGAAAAAAAGCTTTTTATCTACCTTTTGATCTTTTTACCTTTTTTGTATTTCCAATATTCGTTTTTTTTTGTATTTCAAATTGTCTGTCCATACAATAAGTTTCATTTCGGGCTTTATAGCCGAAAATAAGAAATGATTTGCTATTGCCTATGCCCTTTGTTTCCTTGTTTCCGTTTTTGCTCTGTTTGCAGGTGCACACAAGTCAACGGGGCCATAGATGGTCGTTTTGGTGCAAGGGGACAACGGGGAGCCGAACCTCAGGCGTCGGTCTCGCCGATGCAGCACGTGGGAGGGGTACGGCGTTAGGGAAACTAGGGTTTCAGGATTGGCTCGGGTTTTGGGCCTATCGGGCTATCCGGGTTTTGGGGTAAGGGTTTAAAGTTTGGTTCGAGCCATTTGTAGGTTGGGCCTGCTTGATTGTAAATGGACTTTAATAGATCTTGGATTTTATTTTATTTTTCTGTTCTTATTGGTTTGGGGTCGGGCCGGACAAAATGGGCCTGTTACAATCACAAACTCTGAAAAAAGTAATTTTTATGAATCGTGAATGAATATGAACGATACAATGAATTAAAAAAAAATCTAAACTAATCATTATTGAAAAGAAAAAAAACAAGATTCAAGAAGACTAGTACATCACGATTGAAGTAAAAAATAAAAGGAAATATATTCAAGGAGGCGTGGGAATCTATTTTTCATCCTTCAATTTGTCAAGAATTATTTCTTCAAAGGTTGATTAGAGCCATTAATTGAATTTGTTGGAAGTTTATATCTCAAAAGGTTCAGTTGAACAACTATCTTCTATTCTTGATTTATTTGATCCATCTTCCACTTTTAATTTTTCGTTCTAAATATTTATTCTTTGTTTTAAAAGTTTTCTTCTAATTGTTTTTTTCTTTATTTTCTTAAATCTATTTGGCTTCTTCTTTTCAAGTATCTGAATCCCTTGGTGAAAATAATCTTAGTGTGCTGCCCCTTAGAACTCTTAATTAATTTGCAATAATTTGTTTCTATGCATCATGACAAGAAATGGTCATATTTTATTTTATTTTTCCTTTCACTTTTCTATTCTACTAAAACACCTTTAAATTTTACTTTACTTTTACTTTTTTCACTCTCTTTTTATCTTTTTACTTTTTTCACTCAACCAAATACCACATTACTGCTACTTGTTTTCTGCTTCAGGTACATACAAATTAATACTAAAACAGTACCTTAATGGCTCTAGCTAATCAGAGGTTGAAGCCGGGCATATGAAGGCACCGTCCACAGAATCCCAAATAAATCCGAAGTTGCTTTGAGCTAGTAGACTTGTTTTTAACTTGGAAGGCTCTAAACCGATTCCTATGGTTAATGGTTTGGGCAACAAGCAAGAAGCGTTGGATTTGAAACAATGAACAAAGAATGTGAGTAACCGATTACCAAAAGATGGAGAAAAAAACAGCGACAAGAAAAAAAAATCCAAGTGAAGAATCATCTAAGAAAGAGATCTCCTTGTTCGAGTAGGAGATGGTTCGATGGTTTGAATGTTCCAAGGGTGTGTAACATACTTAAATGATGCTTTCTTGAAACCTAAGGAACGAGAAAACAACAAAGAAACTAAGTAAACTGAAAATAACAACAATGACAAAAAAATAAAGAAATTAAAATTACAGGTGGAAGATGAAATAGATAAATTGATAGAGATTGATAGAAAGATAAGTGACTAATTGAATCTTTTGTAAAAGATTTCCCACTAAACTCAATCAATTGCTCTAACTAGCTCTTTAAGAATGAGTTCTTGGCAACTCGGAGTTTGAAGAACTTTCCCTAAAATCTTGAACAATATCAAGAAAACGAATCTTTTGAATAAAAATATTCTAAAGAGTGCTTTTATTAATTAAATAATCAAAAACATCTTACGTAATGAATAATGAAAGTGCCTTTATATAAGCTACAAATTGAATGAAAAACAAACTCCTAATTGGTTAAAAAAGATTTACACTCTTCTTGTCAACTATGAAATATAAAATTTCTAAATGACTTAAAATACTTAAAAATATCCTAAAAATTAAAATAAATAAATACAAAAATATAATACTGAATACAATATTGAACATATATAATCAAAATTAAGTCTTAAAATCGAACCGTATATGTCTTAAATGCAGATTAAGGCGCAAAACTTGTAATTCCTATAATAATCTTATCTAGAAATTTTGTTCCCTACTCTTCACTAAAATTACTATAACTTGAGCTCTTGAACTTAAAATCAAGTGATTCAGATTGCATTTCAAAGCTAAGAGATAACTCTTTCATTGGTAAAGAGACATCTCAACTCAAAGCTGCTTGGATTCTGTCCAAAAATGCATTACAAGCCAATTGATTTTCTAGAGTCGAAAATTGACAGTTTTAGTAAATTTAAATTAATAAATTTCACCCTATCTATGCATGTATCAGCTTACATTCGCTGAAGGGGAAAAGAAGTCACATTTAGTAGATTGTTATCTTTGCAAGTATATAATATAGTAATAGAAAAACAAACAAAAACATCTTCCAATAGTGTATTTGGAGAATGGATTTGAAGTGTATTAATTGAGCAAAGATATTATTTGTATCAATCAGCGAACCAAATGGCTGGATAGAATTTCTTCTAACAATTAATGTTCGGTATCTATGTACAATAATTATGTTGACCTCTGCAGGGCAGAATAATTTTTTAGGGGCCAAATAAAATTTTAATTTTTTATAGTTTATATCTTTATAATTTTTGAAGGATTAAATAAAATTTTTATAATTTTAATGAGGGTCAAAGTACAATTTTACTTTTACAAATTTAAAATTTAAAAAAAAAATTGAAGGCCTAAATAAAAATTTTTCATTTTAAGAGAACTAGACTCATACCAGCCCCTCTAAATCTGCCTCTGCCTCTCTAAAAAAAATCTAGTCGATCATCCAAGTGATAAGAGAAGTATCGCAAAGGGATATAAAAAATATGAAAAAGAATATTGTTTGACTAGTATACAGTGGAGTCATTTCAACACTGAATTCTAGTGCACATTCTGCAGTTCCATCATTAATTGCCAATAATTTTCTCAACAATCAACTTGCAGCCATTTCCAACGACGACGACTTTGGGAATCCAGATACCTAAAGAAGAATATACATATGATGATTGATGGTAGATAACAATAAAAAACTTCAAAAAGATGCATAGTTTTGGAATCTTTGAGTTAGTGGGTTGGCCGTCCTACTCCAATGTGTGGCTCACATTCCTGGTGCTTTGCTTTTAGTTTTAGACAGAGGAGAACAACAAATTGCACAATCGGATGATGGCAACCACAGTACAAGGCAACAGTTCCAAGATGACTAGTCTTGAAAGAGTGATTGAAGCCAAATTAAGTGACCATATCATATGTATCATATATATACACTAGTGTATCATGTAATTAAGGTAATTGTTTAGGTGAAAATATATAAAAGTGTAAATAATTGTAAAAATGTTTTGTGATCAAAGTATAATAATATTTTTAGGTGAAAGTGGTCATGTTTCATCTTTTCTAAATATTATTAAAATAAATATACTTAATAATATTTTTAAAATTATAATATTAATCCTTATTAAATTTTAAATGTTACATTTAATTATTAAATAACAGATAATTAGTAATGATGAATTAGAATAATATTTTTCTAACAATCTCATTATAAGTTATGATGGCTTTTTCTTACTGATTTGCCCTCAGGGCTTGTTCTCGATTCATTTCACATGTTGTCACATATTGCATTTAAATTCCATTTATCCATTTACAAAACATTTAATCAATTCTCATGTTTATAAAACTATTAACTAGACACGAAATCGAAATAGGTACGTGAATCTGTCACCCTAGGTTGCTTGGCAACGATGATGCTATACTTGTACATAATGATATCCCCAATTGCTCGACAACAATGATTTTCTCAGTTTGAACAATCTGTCACCCTAGATTGCCCAACAACGGTGAATCTATGTGAACAATATACCACCCTAGGTTGCTCGACAACGATGATTTTCAATCAACAATCTGACCCTATGGCATGCCAATTATATCTGACTCGGCCTGAACAGCTAATAAGATAACCAAATTTTTGAATTCATTTTAAACAATTCAAATAATACTTTATCATATCTAATTAATCATAAATTCATAATATAATACAACATGTTTCAACTCAAATTTCATACCAATTATCAATTATCAATCAAATTATAAAACTTAAATTCTATTCAATTTAGTCCCTATCTTGGTAATAGATATCAACTGAAGCAATTCAATTCAAAAATCCAATAAAAACTCACCGCAAAGCCTTATAATGCAAAATGATATGTGTCGAAACCATTTTTTTGAAAAAACGGGGATCGACTTGTTTGAAAACGAAAATTAAAACGGGAGTTGCCACCGATCTTTACTAGGTGTGATGGGATCACCTTTGTTTTAATAAAACATTTTAGTTTACTAAAACGACATTTTTGGTCTACAAAACTTGAGAGAACAGGTTCGGGAGTCGGTTACGTGCGAGGAAGTATTAGCACCCTCGACATTCCCAAAAATTGGTGCCGAATTGGTTAGTTAGTTTCTTAATGTCGAAAGTTGAAAATCGAGAACGGATTTAAGATACGATCTTTTTTATCAATGTCAATTTTAAAAACGCTTGAATTAGTTCAAAACGATTGTTAAAGATTTCCTCGTCTCGAGATATCGGAGTATCATATCCCGTAAGCTAGGACACAATACCATGAACTCCCGAGTGCAAGTTTGTCTTTAATTTTAATTGGAATTCGTGTTTTTTAAAACTCGAAAGGATATTTGGCTATTTAGAATCAACGAGAAAATCGAAACCCTGTAAGTTAGGGCACAATTCCTCGATGTTCCAAAACGTGAAACATTGCCTTATTTTGAAATTTTTTATTTTTGAATAATAGCGAGTACGATATTTAAACGACATGCATTATTTGTTTGGATTGAAACGATATTTTGGTTGGGTGGTGGTCGGGGCGAAGCCTGGAGGATAGACGAGATCTTCATTATCGTTCCCTACAGTGCTCTTCCCTTTTTCGTGTTCTTTGGCTAGCAATTGCGCCAACTGACTTATCATATTATTCTGGGATTCTTGCATTTGTTCCCTCACGTCTTGTTGGATTCTAGCTAATTGCTCTTGCATCTGTACTTGTAATTGCTCCTGCATATCCCTTTGCATCTGTTTCAATCTTTCTAGTCTCTGATCTATTACTTTGGTTTTGTGACGGGTATTGTAGCGGTATTCGGTTGGTTGATTCTTGTTGGTTTCCAGATTAACTGAAATAATTTTGTTTAATTAGAGTCTTTTCGTGAATTTAATACATATGATGAAATGTAATACAAATGAATGAAATGAATGCAAAAAGAGGCGTTGATTCTGATTCAATTTCATTAGAACAACTTTACTAGAAGAAAAATTTATTTACATAGAGCGGATAATTACATATACGATGTTGCCCTAATACCTAAAGCCTTAACCTTCCTAAGAAGCCAAGCTAAGTTTCGGCTTCGATCTAATTTTGGCTCGTACTTTATGCTTAATACATCAGCTTGAACTGCCTAGGTTTGCAAATGATCGGCTACCTCTCGAACCTGAGCTACAGCTCCACCCATTACATAATCTCTATCTCTGATCTGATCTTGAAAGCGGCGAAGCTGTTCTTTGCAATGTTCATTATTTGCCTCAAGGAGTTCCACTCGAATTTTCCTATCTCGTAGTGCAGTATCAAGTTTCTCTATTTTCCTTTTCAACTCTCAATCTTGCTTGGACTGGCCTTCAACTCGATTACGGAGTTACGGCTACGAGAGCTCGTAACCTCTCTCTTTCGCTTTGGCCTTCCAGCAAACTCTTTTTTAGGGCGTCCTCCCGCACTCGGGCATCTTGAAACTTCTTCTACCAATGATCGACTCTAGTCTTTTCTTCTTTAATTTCTTAACGCCACTGTTTTGACGTTTTACCTAAACCGATAGTTCTTATCGACATACGCAGCTTCTTGTAATCAGTTTTCAGACTATCCAAATCTTTTTCGGCCTTGTTTTTTCCCTTCCTCAATTTCTTGGCCTCTAGCTTGTGGATATCGACATCTAATCCCAACTTCATCTTCTCCTCTTCTAACCGCTCTATTTTCTTTCCTAATTTCAAACTTTTTTTCTCAAAGTCTTGCTTGATGATCTCTAACTCGGACGGGATGACTCGTAAATGCTCTTCTATGGGTCGAGTGTTCCCTTGATTCAGCCTAGGGATATTGTCATTGACTCTCTTACCCCACCACCATTCATAATCGGGGATCGTCATCGGACCCGTAGTGAGTCCTTTCATTCTTCTGGTTTGGTTCCAATCATTTGATATCTTACAAACCTTTTTCTTATAATTGTCGTCGTTATAAGAGAACTTACATTGAGCCAACCCTTGTGTGGCCGGTATAAACTACCTTGATCGATATTGCCTTAACATAAGTAGTGGAGCGTATCCAACGGCACCCCATATTCCAAGTAGAGGGACCCAGTCAAAATCACCACACCGATATAAGATCACATCGGGGATCAACCATAGAGCCCTCTATTCAACATCTTCGCCTTGCAAATTCTGGAGAATAGCTATCCATTTCTCTTCTGAGATGTCGTATCGCCTAGGTGTATCCACTAATTCTCTTAATGGGGAATAATCCTTGGAAAAAACTCGATAGAAGACCTTTTCTACTTTCCAAAAGTGGTTGTGGAACCAAGCTAACAATAACTGCGCACATCTTATGAATCTTCCTTAGCTCGCCCTCCGACATGCGTTTAAGGATCTGAAAGTTTCTGCTAGGATTGTCGGGACGGGTGTACCCCCTTTGTCAAGTTGATAGAATAGGTCCGAGATTGCCTCATCTACATATCCTAATACCTTGGGAAAGACGACCAAACTATATATGCTCAAGGCAAAAACATCAACCCTCTTCTTCATATCCGGGTGTGCTAGGATCAAGTCCCTCAAATTCCTCTAAGGAATACACTTACTATCCCCTTTCTACTTGATCCGGGCTGCAACCCATTGTTCGCTCATCCCCGTGATACTCATCAAATTCTTTAAAAAATGGGAGACATTAATAGGTCTTGAATAGGCCCTATCGACTTGAATTTTCAGACAATGAAGTAAAGCCATGTACTCCTCCACAGTAGGTAACAAATTGACTCTTCCGAAGGTGAAGCAACTTTAGGCAGGATTCCAAAACTACGAGAGGGCTCGAAATAAGTATTTGTCCACCTTTACATCGAGCAGATAGGGTAGGTCACCGTAATTACAGTAAAAGAGTTGCTTGATCTCGTCGTTCCAACTATTCCATATCTCCTTTAATTCTTACAGGCCATTTTGGGTTACACTGATGTGAGTGAAATCCCACAATTTTGATTCATATCCCTCGGTCAAACTATCACCTTTCTCTTGCTGCGTCCTCTCGGACCATACTCGGACAGCCGCATTATCCTTCACTCTATCAAGAAACCCTTTTTCCATGCTAAGCTTTTCTATCTAGTAACCGAACCTGAATCAACACCTTTTTATGATGAGATGCAATGCAATAATAGAAAAACACAACAAGTCAGTATTATACAAATAATAGAACTCAAAGCAAACAAGAAATAGTCAAGCACCTACTCGGGTAACCACTAGGGTTTGGCGTGGTTCTACCTAGGGTAGGCTCTTAGGGCTTATTACATGTGGTTTGGTTCTAGAGTAAAGGTACCTGAACCGCCAGATTCCTTGATCCTCACCCATTATACGCTCATACGGACCGAGTTAAGTTCAGGGGAATACATTTCCCTACGGTTAGATGGAGATGAAAACCTCACGAAGACACAGGTATGGATGTATCCCGAAAGCGATCCACTATGCTAAACGGAGGCGAAGGCCTTACGAATGAATTGTTTCTCACTCCCACTTAAAAGAGTAAAATTGACCGATTATGTAACATGATGCGCAAAAGTATACTTAAAAGACTCGAACAAAAAGCCAATCATGTAAAATGACGAAAACCACATAGATAAAATGCAATGAAAGGATTGTAAGTTTAAAACGCATTTTCAATTTTCGACAAAGGACAAAAACTAATCAATTTATAGCTCGACTCTCAAAACCCTAGTGGAGTCGCCAAGCTATTGAAACCATTTTTTCGAAAGAACGGGGATCAACTTGTTTGAAAACGAAAATTAAAACGGAAGTCGCCACCGATCTTTACTAGGTGTGATCAGATCACCTTTGTTTTAATAAAACATTTTAGTTTACTAAAACGACATTTTTGGTCTACGAAACTCAAGAGAACAGGTTCGGGAGTCGGTTACGTGTGAGGAAGGATTAGCACCCTCGACACGCCTAAAAATTGGTACCGAATTGATTAGTTAGTGTCTTAATGTTGAAAGTTAAAAATCGAGAACGGATTTAAGATACGATCTTTTTTATCAATGTCGATTTTAAAAATGCTTGAATTAGTTCAAAACGGTTGTTAAAGATTTCCTCGTCTCGAGATATCGGAGTATCACATCCTGTAAGTTAGGACACAATACCATGAACTCCCGAGCGTAATTTCGTCTTTAATTTTAATTGGAATTTCGTGTTTTTTAAAACTCGAAAGGATATTTGGCTATTTAGAATCAACGAAAAAACTAAAACCCCGAAAGTTAGGGCACAATTCCTCGATGTTCCAAAACGCGAAACATTGCCTTATTTTGAAATTTTTGTTTTTGAATAATAGCGAGTACGATATTTAAACAACATTCATTATTTATTTGGATTGAAATAAAAACGATTTATTGGATAAATGTAACGAGGCTTAATTCATGAGGTGATGATATGAAATAAAAATATAGTGCAACATGGAGCGATGATACATGAAAGAAATATTACAAAAGCGAATGGCAATAATATGAACAAGAGTAAGTGAATTAAAGTACACGCAATGGCAATAATCATACAACATTTAAATAATAACATCGATAGATAAAGACCAATGAATTGATTAATAATTTAAAAAAATAGTACGAATTAAATTAAAATAAAATAGACAAAATATAAAACATTTTAAAATGACAATAATGAGTTTGAAATACATGATGTGAAAAAGGAAATTTAAAAATCAACAACACACTAAATGATTAAAATATATGTTTATACAAAAATATAAGATGAGTAGTATGTATATATATGTATAAAAGTGTGAAATGAATAATATAAAAAGAACAAATGATAGTAATAAAACGTTTTGAAATAAATAAATAGATTTTAAAATAAAGCATGTAAAAAATTTAAAATAAGCAATAGATAAATCAATTTAAGAATAATATATAAAAGTTTAAAATAAAATGGAGGTTTAAAGAAATAATATACAAAACAATTTTTTAATAATATGTATAAAAGCAATTTGATATAAACTATATAGATAGAATGTGAAAAAAAAATCAAAAAAATGTAATATATATAAAATAGTTTAGAATACCAATTGTATATAAAAAAAATAAACGATTTAAAATAAACAATAATACAATTTTAAATAATCAGTATATTAAAACAAGTTAAGATAAGTAATGTACATAAATAATCTAACGAAATAGCATATAAAACATTTAAAATGACACATAATAAAACATTTTAAAATAAATAAATAAATAAATGAATTAAAAGATCTTAGGACGTGATTGAAAATGAACTAGAATTCGGGGTATAAATTTGAAATAACAAAAATGAAACAGAGGGCCAAATTGCAGCAAGCTGAAAACGTAAGGGGCGAAATAGAAAATGCCCCAGACCCCTCTGTACGCTGAGTTTCAAGGGCCTGTCTCCTCAAATGGACGGAGGACTAAAATGAAAAGGAAACAAAATCCTGTGGCAGAAGTTGAAAAAAATAAAGAAGGGACCTCAATGAGACGCGCTACAAAGGCGGAGGACCCAACGCGCAGATAGACCAGAGGTCAAAAAGGCGCGGATCCCCCTGGAGTGGGTCGTACGGGCCTAGGCCTTATACGGCGTCGTTTTTGAGTTTCTAGGACTCACCCCAAACGGTGTCGTTTTGCACCTATTATAAATGTCAAATTTTTTTTAAAAAAAAATGCATTCTAAAGTGGTAGTAAAAAAAAAAAAAACTTTCCTTCATTTTCTTTGAAACAAACCTCCCATTAACCTAGTTTTTGAGAGAAAGTCCTTTTTTTTTTTTTGTTCATTTTAGACCATAAATCTATAGCTAAAAGCCTAAGAAGAAGAAAACTTGGTCGCCGCCCCTATTTCGCCCTCCGAATGCTCGCGTCCCCTTTTCTCGTAGCATGAATGAGAACCCTGAGGGCTTTCGTGGCTCTTTTGGGTCGAGGGGATTTCCGATGGCGGTGGCGCGCGAAGAACAGGTCAGTTTCAACCCCTCTTTTGTTGCGTATGTTTTTATTTAAAATAGATTTGAAACAAAAAAAAAAAGGAAATCGAAAGAAAAAAAGAAGAAAAGGAAATCCAAAATCGACCAACCTTTTTTTTAGCCTCTGTTTTGCCTTTTGATTTCTTAATGTGTGAGTAAAAAAACTAAAAAGAGGATCCTCTGGCTTTTAAAGCCGAATTACAACCTTTTACATCCATTTTTTTTGTCGTTTTCCATTACTTCTTTTGCTACTTTGTATTAATTTCTCTCTGCAGGTGTCAGAGGCGTGCGAGGAGGAGCAGCGCGCGGAGGGGGACTAAAGTGACCTGTGCGGCGCCTAGGTTTTTTTTCTTCCCTTCTTTTGCTGAAAAATGTTCAGTGGGCTAGGGTTGGTTTGGGCTTGTTGGGTTTTAATTGTTTGGGCTTGGGGTTTGGTTAGTGAATTGGGCCCTGATATTTGTAAAAAATGGACTGCCAATTTGGACTTTTATTATTTATTTGGTGGGTTTATTTGTCTAGGCCAAAATTGGCTATTACAGTTGCCCCTCTTTGCTTATTGTCGTGTAACGAGAATGGAATAAAGACCTTAAAAGAGCCAATTTTGCCTAGTCTTGCCGAATCTTGACTTCTTTGGTGCTTCTGCTCTTCGTGGAGCCTCATTCCATCCCATTACATCTTCAGGGGTATAGGAATTAGTGCCTCGATTTACTCCAACAAAATTTCAGGGAGAAGAGATTTGTAGCTTCGATCTACTCTGCTAGAACTTCAAAGGGATAAGACTTGGTAATTTCAACCTGCTCTACTGCATCTTCAGGGAGATGAGGTTTACGACTTTAATCTGCTCCACTGCAACTTTAGGGAGGTAAGATTCGCCATGGTCACTTGATCCGACCTACTGCAAGTTCAGAGGTATAGGATTTATAGCTTTAATCTGCTCTACTGCAACTTCAGAGAGATAAGATTTGTTATCTTCATTCTGCTCCACTGTAACTTCAGGTATATAAGACTTGTATCTTCAACCTGCTCCACTGCAACTTCAGGGAGATAAGGTTTGCTATGTTCTGCTCTACTGCAACTTTAGAGAGATAAGATTTATAATTTTTGATCTACTCCACTGCAACTTTAGGGAGATAAGATCTACAGTTTCAATCTGCTCTCCTGCAACTTCAGGGAGATAAGATTGGTAGCTTTAATCTGCTTCACTGCAACTTCAGGAAGATGATATTCACCATAATTCGCAGCTTCAATCGATCTTGCTACACCGTCCTCTGAGGGACATGACCTGTAGAATCGATTTCTTGAGCCTATGCTTATGCCAAATGATTAGGATGTCATGATCGGAATGAATCAAATGCTCCTAACTAGATGTGTATGAATGATGTTTGCATGAATGCAAAAACGTCATTTTTAATGCTTAATTTGATATTACTCATTGTTCATCGAGGTTTTATCATTGACGTATTACTCAGCTGGTATCTTTGGTAGAAAACCCGAAGAATAATCACTATTTGGGCTATTCTTTCCCCATTAATCATTATCTCAATGAAAAACACTTGAAAAAGATTATCGTAATAGACAAGGTGGAATTTTATTGAGAGCAAAGCTCAAAATGAATAAAGTAATCAAGATAGCAAATTTTGCTAAGATATAAAATGAATAAAACAAAAAATAGGTGCCCTAGATATCATAGCATGAGCTTCTCTGCACCAAACTTCTTGAGGACCCTTTGACCCTGATATGTGTTTAGAAGACCTAGAGTACTTTATTGATGCCCCAAGATGTAGCATCCCTTCTTCTTGTTAATTTAGAGAAGACAAGACTATCACATGCCCCATATCTGATCAAAATTTGAATTGCCCATTCCTGAGTTTTCAACTCAAAACCCCTTTGGTCTCAAAGCGCCGTTTTGCTGGTTTTCGCCTTGGCCTCTCTCTTTTTTTTAGGTAAAGTACCTCTTGACCGAATCTGAATTCACAGGATTAGGCAGGCTTTTGCCATACATCTCGGTCAAAATCAGATCTCCTCTAGAGAAAGCCTTCTTCACCACATAAGGTCCCTCCCAATTAGGCATCCACTTTCCTCTGAAGTCCTTTTGTATGGGGAGGATCTTTTTCAACACGAGGTCTCCTTCATAGAATTTTCTAGGGCGAACCTTCTTATTATAAGCCCGCATCATTTGTTTTTGGTACATTTGACCATGACGAATAGTTTTCAGCCTCTTTTCTTAATTAAGTTCAGTTGATCATATCGAGACTGGATCCATTCTGCTTCATCTAAATTTAGTTCTGACAGAACTCATAGAGAGGGGATCTCAACCTCAATAGGTAGAACCGCATTCATCCCGTAAATCAAAGAGAAAGGTGTTGCCCCTATAGAGGTTCTGACTGACGTTCGATAGGCATAGAGGGCAAATGGTAATTTCTCGTGCCAATCTTTTTAAGTCTCAGTCATTTTTCCCACAATCTTCTTAATATTCTTATTGGCCGCTTCCACCGCACATTCATCTTTGGGCGATATGGTGACGAGTTATGGTGTTTGATCTTGAATTGACTACACACCTCTACTATCATACTGTTGTTTAAATTCAGTGCATTGTCTGATATGATCCTCTCAGGCATCCTATATCGACATATGATTTCTTTCTTTAAGAACTTGCTGACTGCTGACTTTGTGACGTTGGCATAAGAGGTGGGCTCTACCCATTTGGTGAAGTAATCTATGACCACAAAGATGAATCGATATCCATTAGATGCTTTCGGGGAGATTGGCCCTATGACATCTATGCCCCACATGGAGAAAGGCCACGGAGAAGTCATGACATGAAGAGGTGAGGGAGGTATATGAATCTTATCTCCATAAATTTGACATTTATGGAATTTTTTTGGCATAGTTAATACAATCCCCTTCCATAGTAGACCAATAATATCATAATCTCATGATTTGTCCGACCATTGTGAAACTATTAGCGTGTGTTCTGCATACACCCTTATAAACCTTTTCCAAGATTTGTTTAGCCTTGACAACGTCTACACATCTTAGGAGCACCTGATCTTTCCTTCTTTTATATAGGATCTCTCCATCCAAGACATAATCATTGGCCAACCTTCTCAATGTCCTCTTATCATTCTCAGTTTCTTGGTCTAGGTATTCACGATTCCTCACATATCGCAATATATCCTAATACCAAGGATGATCATTTTTCTTCTTCTTCTTCGTCGATGTTGCAACAATGAGCCGGAACCTCATAAATACTCATTTAGATAGGCTTTACATCCTTTTGTTTGTTCATTTTGATCATAGAAGCTAAGGTTTCCAAGGCATCAGCCATCTGGTTTTCATCTCGTGAGAGGTAGCAGAAACTGATATCATCAAACTCCTCAATTAACTTAAAAACTAGCCTTCGGTAATTGATCAACTTGGGGTTCCTTGTCTCCCATTCACCTTTGAGCTGATAGATCACCAATGTAGAATCTTCGTATACCTCAATACCTTGATCTTGTGTTCTATGGCTGCACGGATGCCCATGATGCATGCCTCGTATTCTGTCATATTGTTTGTGCAGTCAAAATCAAATTTTCTAGTAAAGGGATAATGATCTCCGTTTGGGGATACCAAAACTGCCTCGATTTTGTTACCCACAACATTTGAAGCTCCGTCAAAATTCAGCTTCCAAGGATGGCCTTCTTGACAGTTTTCTTCCATGGTTGCAACATACATCAGATCCTCATTTAGAAAATCAAAGCTCAGCGGCTCATAATCTTCTAGAGGTCTACTGGCCAGAAAATCTGCTATTGCACTTCCCTTTACAGCTTTTTGGTTCACGTAGACTATGTCAAACTTAGAAAGTAAAATTTGCCAACGAGCCATTCTTTCGTTCAAAGAATTTGACTCCATCATGTACTTCAGAGGGTCTAGTTTTGAGATGAGCCAAGTTGTGTGGTACAACATGTATTGTCTTAGTCTTCGGGTTGTCCAAATCAAAGCATAACACAACTTCTCGATCGACGAATATCTTTTCTCACATTTAGTAAATTTCTTACTGAGATAGTATATCGCTTTTTCTTTTCTTCCTGACTCGTCATGTTGGCCTAGCACGCATCCCATGGAGTGTTCAAACACTGCCAAGTACAGTATCAGCAGTTTATCCGGGTAAGGTGGCATCAATACTGGGGCATTGGACAAGTAATACTTGACCTTATCAAAAGTTTTCTGGCACTCCTCATCCCTTACACCTGGGTTGTGCTTCCTAAGGAGACAGAATATTGGGTCACATTTCCCTGTTAGTTGTGAAATGAACAGAGCCATGTAATTTAGTCTTCCTAGAAAACCCCGAACTTTTTTTTGAGTGCGTGGCGGAGGTAATTCTTGTATGGCCTTGACTTTATCTGGGTCAATCTCAATCCCTTTTTCACTGACTACGAATCCCAATAGCTTTCCTGACCTGGCCCCGAAGGTACATTTTGCGGGATTGAACTTTAGCTGGAACTTCCTTAACCTTAAGAATAGTTTATTCAGGACTTGCACATGCTCCTTTTCTATTTTGGATTTTGCAATCATATCGTCGACATAAACTTCGATCTCTTTGTGCATCATATCATGGAACAGAGTTACCATGGCTCTCTGATATGTCGTTCCTGCATTTTTCAGTCTGAATGGCATTACCTTATAACAAAAAGTTCCCCACATGGTTATGAAAGTGGACTTTTCCATATCTTCAGGATGCATCTTTATCTGGTTGTATCCTAAAAAGCCATTCATGAAGGAGAAAAATGAGTAGTCTGCCGTGTTATCCACTAATGTTCAATGTGAGGCAACGAAAAGTTGTCTTTTGGGCTGGCTTTGTTCAAATCCTGATAGTCCATGCACATTCGTACCTTCCCGTCTTTCTTAAGAACTGGGACTATATTGGCTACCCATTCTGAGTACTTAACCACTTGTAAGAAACCGGTGTCGAATTACTTTTTGACCTCCTCTTTTATCTTTAACAAAACATCAGGTCTCATCCTTCGGAGTTTCTGTTGAACTGGCTTGCACTCTTCCTTTATGGGGAGTCGGTGTACCACGATATCTATATTCAACCTAGGCATGTCTTGATATGACCATGCGAAGACATCCTTGAATTCTTGTAATAAGTCAATGAGGTCTCACTTTGCTTCTACAATGATACAAGCTCCAATTTGCACTCTTTTCTCTCTCCTAAGCTCATAATTTCCACTGACTCTTTGTGAGGTAGGATTTGTTTCTCATCTTGTTCTACCATCCTTAACAAATCAGGAGATAAGTTACAGTTTCGGTCATCTTCAAAATCCTGAGGATCCTCCATGCTCATATCTTACTCAAAAGGGGACTCTGAATCAATAGCAGTGTTACTCATATCATTGATATCTGGAGACCTATAATAAGGGATGAAGAAAAGTCTAAATAACAAAAGAATCTAAGAATATTTATTTGTGTGGTATGATTATGAATGAAGTATAAAGAATAAAAGAATATTTGCTCAAGATGATAAGCAAAAATACATTTTTTATTGAAATAACGATATTTGGACATATGCCTATTTCATAAAAGGATTCTTAGCAATAAGCTTGTTTTGAACATTACTCTGAGTTAATTCTAAAAGTTACAAGGATCTCCTCTGCGGTCCAATTGTTCAAAACACTTCCAGGGATGTAAAGGAAGATTCCAGATAAATTCCCTTCTTCGGTTCTTTCTTCAGATATGGCGTTAATGCTCAAACTTTTCATCATTTCTTCTGCCATTTTCTTTCTTGTCATCTTCTGTTCAGGGTAGATAGTTCCCCCCGACACAAATGTTCTGGATAAATGAGAAAAGGTCATTGGTTTTTATTTGACCTCCTCACCGCGCAGACGCGCTTGTCTTCTCTCTTGCTTTTTCTCCAGCTCTTTCCTTTTTGCTTTGCATCTGGCTAAAATCCTTAGCCAAAGCAATCTTGTTTTTCCTTTAGCACCGGTACCTCGACCCTTCCTTGTAGGCATCTTCCAAGTCCTCTCCCCTACAAGGCTCCTTTCCCGACTATAAATTGTAGGCTCATCTTTGTAGTTTTGGATATTCTAGGCATTGGGATCATGTTCCCTTTGACAATAAATGTAGCATTGACAAATTCTAGCGATCAGAAGGAACATTCTATTGCCTCATCGTCTGCACCTATGTACGGTGCGTTACTGGTAATAGATGCGATGATGTCTTCCTTCGCGTTTATCGTTTCCAGTCTACCCTTGGTTACCAACTTTAACTTTTGGTGTAGTGACGATGGTACTGCTCCCGCAGAATGAATCCACGGCCTCCCCAACAAGCAGTTGTACTAAGGCTTGATGTCCATCACTAAGAAGTCTACCTCATATGTGTTTAGGCCAATCAAGAGAGGTATCTCGATTCTTCCCATCACTTTTCTTTCAGTACCGTCGAATGCTCTCACTATGTTTTGACATGTCTTCATGTGAGAGCTATCCACTGGCAACCTATTTAGCATGGAAAAGGGTAGGACATTCAACATCGATCTATTATCGATTAGTACCCCCGACAATGTGTATCCCTTGCAGTGAGTGATGATGTGTAGGGCCTTTATAGATCCCATACCTCCTGGCGGTATTTCATCATCATTAAAGAAAATAAAATTATCGGCGCTGATGTTATTTACTAGACAATTGAGCTTGTTGACAGAGATATCATCCGCAATATATGTTTCATTTAACACTTTTATTAATGCACTACGGTGTGTCTCTGAGCTCAAGAGCAAGGCTAGTACCGATATGCAAGCTGGCTATTTGTGCAACTATTCCACAACGCTGTACTCACTGTGCTTCAGGAATTTTAAGAATTCCTCAGCCTCCTTTTCAGTCACAGGCTCATTGACAGGTGATTCAGGTCTAGTTGTCTTCTCCCTTTTTTGTTCAACATCCACAGATTTTCTTTTAACTAGTTCTACCTTTGTGTTCGGGGTATAACGCCTTCCACTGCGTGTATAGAAACCCTCGTCTTAACCTTCTTCTGAAGCGCTAGCCGGGTTCTCCTCTCCCGAGATCGCCATGTTGCGGTCGTAATTTCAAGTAACCCTTTTGCTATCCTTGTAAGGAAAGGATACAGGTTTGGATTATGACTCTTGGCACCATTTGTATTCCTGCTTCATTGTTCTTTGGCTGCGAAATGATCACCACAGGGTGATTAACTTTTTAGACCCTTTCTGTTGATCCTTCCTCTGAGGTGTAAACCTCTCATTCTTCTAACCCTTTGATTTCTTCGTAAAATTCTAACTCTTTATTGTCCATCAGACTCTGTACTATGGATCTGAACTTAGTGCACTCTTGGATGTTATGACCCTCCTCGGCATGAAACTCGCAGTATTTCCTTACCATTTTGGGCTTCTCCTCTGAATGTCTTGTGATTAAACCTCCATTGACCATTTGTTTCCAAACCCAACTCAATGGGGTTTTTACCTCTGATACCTCCATCTTGGTTCTCTTCCCTCCATTTTCAGTTATCGTGTTTACTCTTTTTTCTGAATGATTGGGTGACAGATTCCCTGCCACATTAGGTCCTATGGGATCATCGAACTTTACGATGCCCATCTTTATGAACCTTTCAACTATTTTTTTGAAAGTAGTGCAGTTCTCAATCATGTGTCCCGGGATTCCCGTATGGTATTCGCATTGAGTGTTTGCGTCATACCATTTAGGGAACAGAGGTTGCATGGGTTTTAGGTAAAATGGGGATACCACATGCGCATCGAACATTTTTTGGTACAACTCCCTATATGTCATTAGGATTGGCGTGAACTGGACTATTTCTGTGTTCGGCCTTGGGTTGGAATCTTGTCTTGCGGTGCCTTGATGGTTAGTAGTCACTGCCCTCGGCTAGCTCATGGTGACTGGCTTGGAATAACCCTTATTGTACACTCTCGCATTGTTCACCTCATTTTTTTCCTTCTCGGGGCCAATTTCTAGGCACTTTCCCCCGCTTCAATCTTCTCGCATCTTACTGTGTTTTCTATCATTTCTTCAGACATTATTACATTTGAGAAGCTCTTAGTAGCGCTTCCCAACATGCGGTTAATGAATGGGGCCTTTAGGGTATTGATAAAGGGCATGGTCATTTTCTTCTCTAAGAGAGGCGGTTGGACTTGCATTGTTATCTCCCTCTATCGTTGGGCATACTGCCTGAAACTCTCATTGGGTTTCTGTTCCATGTTTTGTAGTGTGATTCTATCGGGTGCTATGTCCGCCACGTGACCGTATTATTTCATGAAAGCTTGAGCCAAGTCCTTCCATGAACCAATTTGGGCACGGCTTAGCTGGTTATACCACTTGGCCACAGACCCGATCAAACTGTCTTGGAAACAGTGAATTAATAGCTGATCATTATTGACGTATCCTATTATCCTTCGACAGAACATCGTAATGTGAGCTTCAGGGCAGCTAGTCCCATTATACTTTTCAAAATCCGGAGTCTTAAACTTTGGTGGGAGCACCAGATCTGGGACCAAGCTTAAGTTCTTAGCGCCGATCTCGCAACAGTAATCAACAATCTCTATTGCTTTGAATTTCTCCTCTAGCCACTTGCATCGATCCTCAAGTTGCTTTGGCAGATCTATTCTTGCCTTTTCCATTTCTGCCATGTTATCAAGGTCAGGGACAACGAGATTGGATGGATTATCCCCCGAATTGGAGCCTGAGCCATTTGAAAAGTTCATTGGTGCCGAGGCACTGGCCTGGTATTGCTGGGGCCTGATAGTAACGGGTACCCCTCGTGGGTGCACCTCTGGTTTTGGTTGGGTGTTGGTCGGGGCGAAGCCTGGAAGATAGACGAGATCTTCATTATCTTTCCCTACAGTGTTCTTCCCTTTTTCGCGTTTTTTGGCCAGAAATTGCGCAAACTGACTTATCATATTATTCTGGGATTCTTGCATTTGTTCCCTCATGTCTTGTTGGATTCTAGCTAACTGCTCTTGCATCTGTGCTTGTAATTGCTCTTATATATTCCTTTGCATCTGTTCCAATCTTTCTAGTCTCTGATCCATTATTTGGTTTTAGAACGAGTATTGTAGCGATATTCGGTTGGTTGATTCTTGTTGGTTTCCAGATTAACTGAAATAATTTTGTTTAATTAGGGTCTTTTCATGAAATTTAATGCATATGATGAAATGTAATACAAATGAATGAAATGAATGCAAAAAGAGGCATTGATTCTGATTCAATTTCATTAGAACAACTTTACTAGAAGGAAATTTTCTTTACATAGAGCAGATAATTACATATACGATGTTGCCCTAATACCTAAAGCCTTAACCTTCCTAAGAAGCCAAGCTAAGTTTCAGCTTCGATCTGATTCTGACTCGTACTTTATGCTTAATACATCAGCCTAAACTGTCAAGGTTTGCAAATGATCGGCTACCTCTCGAACCTAAGCCACAGCTTCGCCCATTACATAATCTCTATCTCTGATCTGATCTTGAGAGTGGTGAAGCTGTTCTTTGCAATGTTCATTATTTGCCTCAAGGAGTTCCACTTGAATTTTGCTATCTCATAGTACAGTCTCGAGTTCCTCTATTTTCCCTTTCAACTCTTCGATCTTGCTTAGACTGGCCTTCAACTCGATTCCGGGGTTATGGCTACGATGCTGATATAGTGATTTTTCCAATTCAGCCACCCTAGCTCATAACCTTTCTCTTTCACTTTGGCCTTCCAGCAAACTCTTTTTTAGGGCGTCTTCCCGTACTCGGGCATCTTGAAACTTCTTCTACCAATGATCGGCTCTAGTATTTTCTTCTTTAATTTCTTGACGCCACTGTTCTGACGTTTTACCTAAACTGACAGTTCTTATCGACATACGTAGCTTCTTGTAATCAGTTTTCAGACTATCCAAATCTTTCTCGGCCTTATTTTTTCCCTTCCTTAATTTCTCGGCCTCTAGCTTGTGGATATCGACGTCTAATCCCAACTTTATCTTCTCCTCTTCTAACCGCTCTATCTTCTTTCCTAATTCCGAGCTTCTTTTCTCAAAGTCTTACTTGATGATCTCTAACTCGGACAGGATGACTCGTAAATGCTCTTCTATCGATCGAGTGTTCCCTTGATTCAGCTTAGGGATATTGTCGTTGACTCTCTTACCCCACCACCATTCATACTCGGGGGTCGTCATCGGACCCGTAGTGAGCCCTTTCATTCTTCTGGTTTGGTTCCAAGCATTTGATATCTCACGAACCTTTTTCTTATAATTGTCGTCTTTATAAGAGAACTCACATTGAGCCAACCCTTGTGTGGCCGGTATAAACAACCTTGATCGATATTGCCTTAACATAAGTAGTGGAGCGTATCCAATGGCTCCCTATATTCCAGGTAGAGGGACCCAGTCAAATCACCACACCGATATAAGATCACATAAGCGATCAACCATAGAGCCCTCCATTCAACATCTTTGCCTTGAAAATTCCAAAGAATAGCTATCTATTTCTCTTCTGAGATGTCGTCTAGCCTCGGTGTAGCCACTAATTCTCTAATGGGGAATAGTCCTTGGAAAAAACTCGATAGGAGACCTTTTCTACTTTCCAAAAGTGGCTGTAGAACCAAGCTAACAATAAATACGCACATCCTATGAATCTTCCTTTACTCGCTCTCCGACATGCGTTCAAGGATCTAAAAGCTTCTGCTAGGATTGTCGGGACGGGTGTGCCCCCTTTATCAAGTTGATCGAATAGGTCCGACACTGCCTCATCTACATGTCCTAATGCCTTGGGAAGGACGACCAAACCATAGATGCTCAAGGTGAAAACGTCAACCCTCTTCTTCATATCCGGGTGTGCTAGGATCAAGTCCCTCAAATTCCTCCAAGGAATACACTTACTATCCTCTTTCTGCTTGATCCGAGCTGCAACCCATTGTTCGCTCATCCCCGTGATACTCATCAATTTCTTCAAAAAAGGCAGGACGTTAACAAGTCTTGAATAGGCCCTATCGGCTTGAATCTTCGGACAATGAAGTAAAGCCATGTACTCCTCCACAGTAGGTACCAAATCGACTCTTCCGAAGGTGAAGCAACTTTAGGCAGGATTCCAAAACTGCGCGAGGGCTCGAAATAAGTATTTGTCCACCTTTACATCGAGCAGATAGGGTAGGTCGTCGTAATTACAGTAAAAGAGTTGCTTGATCTCGTCGCTCCAACTATTTTATATCTTCTCTAATTCTTACAGGCCATTCAGGGTTACACTGATGCGAGTGAAATCCCACAATTTTGATTCATATCCCTCGGTCAAACTATCACCTTTCTCTTGTTGCGTCCTCTCGGACCATACTCGGACAGCCGCATTATCCTCCACTCTATCAAGAAACTCTTTTTCCATGCTAAGCTTTTCTATCTAGTAACCGAACGTGAATCAACACCTTTTTCTGATGAGATGTCATGCAATAATAACAAAACACAACAAGTCAGTATTATACAAAGAATAGAACTCAAAGCAAACAAGAAATAATCAAGCACCTATTCGGGTAACCACTAGGGTTTGGCGTGGTTCTACCTAGGGTAGGCTCTTAGGGCTCATTACATGTGGTTTGGTTCTAGAGTAAAGGTACCTGAACCGCCAGATTCCTCGATCCTCACCCATTATACGCTCATACGGACCAAGTTCAGTTCAGGGGAATACATTTCCCTACGGCTATACGGAGATGAAAACCTCACGAAGACACAGGTACGGATGTATCCCGAAAGCGATCCACTATCCTATACGGAGGCGAAGGCCTCATGAAGGAATAGTTTCTCGCTCCCACTTAAAAGAGTAAAATTGACCAATTATGTAATATGATGCGCAAAAGTATACTTAAAAGACTCGAACAAAAATCCAATCATGTAAAATGATGAAAACCACAAAGATGAAATGCAATGAAATGATCGTAAGTTTAAAACGCATTTTTAATTTTCGGCAAAGGACAAAAACTAATCAATTTATGGCTCGACTCTCAAAATCCCCAGTGGAGTCGCCAAGCTGTCGAAACCATTTTTTTGCAAGAACGGGGATCGACTTGTTTGAAAACGAAAATTAAAACGGAAGTCGCCACCGATCTTTATTAGGTGTGATCGGATCACCTTTGTTTTAATAAAACATTTTAGTTTACTAAAACGACATTTTTGGTCTACGAAACTCGAGACAACAGGTTCGGGAATTGGTTACGTGCGAGGAAGGATTAGCACCCTCGACACGCCCAAAAATTGGTACCGAATTGATTAGTTAGTGTCTTAATGTCGAAAGTTGAAAATCGAGAACGGATTTAAGATACAATCTTTTTTATCAATGTCGATTTTAAAAATGCTTGAATTAGTTTAAAACGATTGTTAAAGATTTCCTCGTCTCGAGATATCGGAGTATCACATCCTGTAAGTTAGGACACAATACCATGAACTCCCGAGCACAAGTTCGTCTTTAATTTTAATTGGAATTTCGTGTTTTTTAAAACTCGAAAGGATATTTGGCTATTTAGAACCAACGAAAAAACTGAAACCCCGTAAGTTAGTCGATGTTCCAAAACGCGAAACATTGCCTTATTTTGAAATTTTTATTTTTGAATAATAGCAAGTATGATATTTAAACGACATGCATTATTTATTTGGATTGAAATAAAAACGATTTATTGGATAAATGTAACGAGGCTTGACTCATGAGGTGATGATATGAAATATAAATATAGTGCAACATGGAGCGATGATACATGAATGAAATATTACAAAAGCAAATGGCAATAATATGAACACGAATAAGCAAATTAAAGTACACGCAATGGCAATAATCATACAACATTTAAATAATAACATCGATAGCTAAAGACCAATGAATTGATTAATAATTTAAAAAATAGTACGAAATAAATTAAAATAAAATAGACAAAATATAAAACATTTTAAAATGACAATAATGAGTTTGAAATACATGATGTGAAAAAGGAAATTTAAAAATCAACAACACACTAAACGATTAAAATATATGTTTACACAAAAAATTAAGATGAGTAGTATGTATATATATGTATAAAAGTGTGAAATGAATAATAAAAAAAGAACAAATGATAGTAATAAAACGTTTTGAAATAAATAAATAGAGTTTAAAATAAAGCATGTAAAAAATTTAAAATAAGCAATAGATAAATCAATTTAAGAATAATAGATAAAAGTTTAAAATAAAATGGAGGTTTAAAGAAATACTATACAAAACAATTTTTTAATAATATGTATAAAAGCAATTTGATATAAACTATATAGATAGAATGTGAAAAAAAAAATCAAAAAAATGTAATATATATAAAATAGTTTAGAATACCAATTGTATATAAAAGAATAAACGATTTAAAATAAACAATAATACAATTTTAAATAATCAGTACATTAAAACAAGTTAAGATAAGTAATGTACATAAATAATCTATCGAAACAGCATATAAAACATTTAAAATGACACATAATAAAACATTTTAAGATAAATAAATAAATAAATGAATTAAAAGATCTTAGGACGTGATTAAAAATGAACCAGAATTCGGGGTATAAATTTGAAATAACAAAAATGAAACAGAGGGCCAAATTGCAGCAAGCTGAAAATGTAAGGGGCAAAATAGCAAATGCCCCAGTCCCCTCTGTACGCTGAGTTTCAAGGGCCTGTCTCCTCAAATGGATGGAGGACTAAAATGAAAAGAAAACAAAATCCTGTGGCAGAAGTTGAAAAAAATAAAGAAGGGACCTCAATGAGACGCGCTACAAAGGCGGAGGACCTAACGCACAAATAGACCAGAGGTCAAAAAGGCGCGAATCCCCTTGGAGCTGGTCGGGTCGCATGGGCCTAGGCCTTATACGGCGTCGTTTTTTAGTTTCTAGGACTTACCCTAAACGGTGTCGTTTTGCACCTATTATAAATGTCGTTTTTTTTTAAAATGCATTCTGAAGTGGTAGTAAAAAAAAAACTAAACTTTCCTTCATTTTCTTTGAAATAAACCTCCCATTAACCTAGTTTTTGAGAGAAAGTCCCTTTTTTTTGTTCATTTTAGACCGTAAATCTATAGCCAAAAGCCTAAGAAGAAAAAAACTTGGCCACCGCCCCTATTTCGCCCTCCGAATGCTTGCGCCCCCTTTTTTCGTAGCCCGAACGAGAACCCCGAGGCTTTCGTGGCTCTTTTGGGTCGAGGGGATTTCCGATGGCGATGTCGCGCGAAGAACAGGTCAGTTTCAACCACTCTTTTGTTCCTTATGTTTTTATTTAAAATAGATTTGAAACCAAAAAAAAAAGGAAATCGAAAGAAAAAAAGAAGAAAAGGAAATCCAAAATCAACCTTTTTTTTAGCCTCTGTTTTGCTTTTTGATTTCTTAAAGTGTGTGTAAAAAAACTATGAAGAGGATCCTCTGGCTTTTAAAGCTGAATTACAGCCTTTTACATCCATTTTTTTGTCGTTTTGCCATTACTTCCTCTGCTACTTTGTATTAATTTCTCTCTGTAGGTGTCAGAGGCGTGCGAGGAGGAGCGACGCGTGGAGGGGGGCTGAAGTGACCTGTGCGGCGCCTAGGTTTTTTTTCTTCCTTTCTTTTGTTGAAAAATGTTCAGTGGGCTAGGGTTGGTTTGGGCTTGTTGGGTTTTAATTATTTGGGCTTGGGGTTTGGTTAGTGAATTGGGCCCTGATATTTGTAAAAAATGGACTGCCAATTTGGAATTTTATTATTTATTTGGTGAGTTTATTTGTCTGGGTCAAAATTGGCTATTACAATATGTATATACAAAATATAGTTAGTTCCCAAATCATAGAAATACAAACTGAAATTCCGAGCTATTCGTCTTTGACTTTCGGTTTTCCTCTCCCTCTCGACGATTTTGTGTCAATGTCAGCTAAATAAAATCATAAAACATATAATATTATTGAGTTCCATTCCAATCAGAACCAATCACAATATCAAACATATTTTACAATTTATTCAATTTAGTCTTTAACCCGGGACAAAGATAACTTTCAATCCAAAGCTTCGGATTGAAATCCAATTTCACAATTACTCATTAGGGACCTCATATTTCTTATTCCTACTAAAATTTCATGTCAATTTTACCTTTTATTAAATTTGGTCCCTAATGTACGAAACTAACAATTAAGCTTTACAACTTAGCCCTTTTCTTAAACTAAGCTTAATTTCTACTAATTTAACACCTAAAACATTCAATTCTCAATAATGATATCTCATAAAAACTTTAGTACTCGATCAAATTGATCCTTGGGTTAGCTAAATTAAACTTTCAAGATAAAAAAAAATCTATAAAATCAAAGAAAAATGGATAAGGACTTACTTGAAATTGAAGCTAAAAGCTTAAAAACCCTTAAAAATGACGTCCTACACTCTTATTCTATACTTTTCTGGTTGGATAAGATGATATCTCATCTCTCCTTCCACTTACATTTCTTTTTTATAGTTAAATTATGGCTTAATTAACTTAATTTAATCATGTTTTATCTTAATTAATCAAAATTTGTTTAATTAGTTAATTAAAATCATTACCATCCACAACTTCATACTTAAAAATGGTCTAATTGTTGTTTTGAATTGATTAATTACAATTTAAGTCCCTAAGTCATTTCTTAATTAAAAATCTATAACTATTAGAATTTACAATTTAGTCCATGGCCTTAATTAACCACAAGTTCGGCTAAATTGACCATCCAAAAATTAATTCACCTATATAATAACTCCATAAACATCTTTATTTAATATTTTCGGACCTGATCTATGGAAACAAGGTCCCAAAACCATAATTTTTGATACCACTAGAAACTGGGTTGTTACATTATTTTTCCTAATGTCTTTCATTTGCAAAAGTTCTCTAGATGTAACTTTTAACTTTTAAAATCCCATCTCTTATTACAACAGCTAAACCTTTAGAATTCAAGGTTCACAAAGAGATAAGATCATTTTTCAAAGTAGGTACATATCGAACATCAGTTAGAAACCTAGTTGATCCATCCTATTTTTTAGTCATATTGAACCTATCCCAACTATTTTACGGCCATTCTTATTACCCATATAAACAACTCCTCCATCTAATTCCACTAAATTGAAGAATCATTCTCAATTAAGGGACATGATAAGTGCAACATGAATACATTATCCACTCGTCTGAAAAGGATGATGATGACAAAACAATCAATGATATTTGAAAATTACTAGTATCTCGCTTTACAACACATGCATCTGGTGCATTCTTGTCTTTTATCTTCTTCAGCTTTGGAAAATCTTTCTTCCAATAACCTTTCTCATGAAAAAAAGGCATATTCATCTTTTCCAAGTTTGGTTTTTTTTTTTTACTTTAATCTCCCTCTTATTTATGGCTTTTTGCTTTTCAAGCAACATTGTACTAATTGTTCTTGCTTCCTTTCTTAGTTTTCTTTCTAAGGTCATAACTATACAAAGCATCAGTTACTTCATTAAATGTTACCTTATCCTTTCTATAAAGTAAGGTTGTTTCAAGATATTCAAATTTATTAGGAAGAGATGATAGCAACATTAAAATCAGTTCTTCATGTTTGAAGATTTCATCCAAGCTTAGTAAGTCTTCCAATAATTGATTAAAAGTTGTTATGTGTTCATTCATAGTTGTGTCTGGTTAATATTCAAACCTAAATAATCTTTTATTCATGTAGAGACAATTTTGACTATTTAAAATATTTCCTCCAATTTCCACAAATCGTATGTAGAAGTTTTATTCTTAAAGTTATTCTTTTGCTTTTTAGAAAGACAAGATCGAACCGTAACTCATGCCAAGCTATTGATAGTATTTCATTCTTTCTCCTCCACTTTTTTATGTTTTTCTTTTTCAATAGTTGAAACAAAGTGTCGCCTTGCCACATGCTGAGATGGCTAGTTCCATCAAACAACGCCACCAAAGACTTTGTTTTTGAAATTATTGTCCTCATGGTTGAAGAGATTGACCACGACTTCAATGTCATTTCAGCACCAACTAACAATATTCAATAGTAATCTCTTTGATACTGGAATAATGAGAATAGTTCAAGAACAGTGCACCAAGTAAGTTCCTAGGAAGGAGAGGTGAGTCATAAAGATACTTTTAATTACCAAGTCTTTTCTAGTGAGAACTTTTGCTAGACATGCACTTTTGTACAACTACATCTCTATCTAGTAACCGAGCAACCATAGATAATCTCCAATTGTGAAAATTTCTTTTTCGATGTGAAAGATTATAAAATGTTGCAACCACAATGCATACTAAGAAAATTAGAACATCACCAAGACTCTGATACCTATTGTTGGGGACACCAAGTAATATCCCATATGATTATAGTTTTAATACTGAACACTGATATCAAATTGGGAACACTAATACCAAATTGAAACTACCCAAACACAGTAGATTACCTATGATACTTAACACCAAATGATAACTTCACTAAAATTATTAACTAATAAAACCCTTAATTAAAAAGATACCTTAGGCATTCTATACACATATAGGAAGGAAAATAAATTTTGAGGTGATATCTAAGTAGAGGCTCAAAGCCTTCATATATAGTGGATGAGATGTGGCATAATTTGGTACCCTCGCAATGTGGGATTCCCCAAGCCAATAACGAATAGTTTTCACTAAAAGTGTAAGGGAAATAAGAAAGTGTTGCATACCATTAAAATTTAAATTTCACATTGATATTATTTAGTTAAAAATCCATTCTTTAGAAGTTGAAACCCTCTTACTATCTTATTTTAACATTGATGTTTTAGTTGAATCGACAAGTGAAGAGATAGAATGAAGGAATAGAAAAATAAGAAGAAATTAAATAAGTTTTGAGTGTGCTTGGTAGAAAAAAAAACTGAAAGCATTTTCCTATTCTAATGCATTGGAATGATAACAGGAAAAAATGATGGAGATATCAACCAACCAAGCGAGCAAATAAACTTGTGAGAAGAAAATTATTCCCCTTTTTCAGTTTTCTTTCTGTAAGTAAAGCTTAAAGAGTGTTTTAAAAAGATTAACATGTTTGTTCTATGCATCGGTGTGTGCGAGAGTCACATGTATTTAGAAAAGAGGTTTGAAATTTATGTGTATATTGTAAGAGAATATTTTAAGTGTTCAAAGCAATTACATTCATAGTTTTTTTTCTAAGCAAAAATGGATTCTTGTACCACGGACTGATAATTACCAGCATCCAATGAGAGACTGTGAATCTTGCTTGGATTTTTCTTAATTTTTTCAATAAATACAAACTTTGAAGTTCAGTTTGTTCATGTCCATCGATAACTATTTGCATGTTCTTTGTGAATCGCATAAATTTGTTTTCCTCAAGAATTTTTTTTTCTAATGATAAAAATAAAATTATTTTACATTTTTAAAAGGAAAATGCGGGTTGAAGAGAAAACCATAAAACTAAAACATTATCTATAAAAACTGACATAAAAACTTAAAAAAAAAAAAAAAAAAACTAAGTTTAAAGTTTTGAACTGCAAGCAGGTTAAGGACCCACATCAGTTGTGTCACCACTGAAAACTTTTAAGAGATAATTTAGGTAGTATATATGAGTTGCCCGCACGGTGTTAATACTCATCGACTCAAAAAAAAAAAAAAAAAAAAAAAAATCATAAGCCATAGTATGTAGTGATTAATCATATTACTAGGTAGCTCAGAGTGTGAGTGACTTCTCCCAAACACTTCAAAAACAAAGTATGGTTTCCTTGCCTAATGTGTCCTCTGTGGAGATGCACAAAAACCACCAGCAGCAGCAGCAAGACCTGGAGGATTCCGGTCGAACCGAGAGAGCTAAGTGGTTGATTAATTCACCGGAGCCTCCTTACTTATGGCAAGAACTTGTTAGTGGTATCAGAAAGAATGTGTTTCCTCATAGAGGAAACCACTCCTTAGGTGCCATGTCCTCCTTTCAAGCTCTATTTCCAATCCTCAGCTGGGGAAAGACTTATAATGCTTCAAAGCTTAAAGATGATTTCATGGCAGGTTTAACTCTTGCAAGCCTTAGCATTCCTCAGGTGCAGATATAGCTCATTAGGATCTCTTTCTCTTTACATGTTTATCTTCCTTCCCTCTTTGGGTTCTCACTCAACACTGTATTTCGTGCAGAGTATTGGATATGCTAATATAGCCAAACTTGATCCACAATATGGCCTGTGTAAGTTTCATGAATCCAAATATAAACTTTTTCTTTATGCTTTGATCCTCAATCTGAAATATTTCTTGTGTAGATACAAGCGTCGTCCCACCTCTTATTTATGCATTAATGGGGAGTTCAAGAGAGATAGCAATTGGACCAGTGGCTGTTGTTTCAATGCTGTTATCTTCCATGGTTCCAAACGTGGTGGATCCTGTAGTTGACCCCAGTGGATATAGAAAGATTGTTTTCACTGTGACTTTTTTTGCTGGGACTTTCCAAGCCATATTTGGATTGTTTAGGTATTGAATCATGTTTTGAAGCGGGGGAGGATTTACATTTACATGTTATTCCCTCACTCAAAAAATCGTGCTATCTTATTCTGATATACCACACAACAGATTGGGGTTCCTAGTGGATTTCCTTTCACATGCTGCAATTGTTGGATTCATGGCGGGTGCAGCCATTGTCATAGGCCTTCAACAACTGAAGGGATTATTTGGATTGAACCACTTCACTACTAAAACAGACGTGGTATCAGTCTTGGGATCGGTTCTCAAATCAGTTCCACATGAAGTAAGTTGTAAAATAAGGCAAATCCCATAAAAATTCCAACCATCAAATGTTATATCTCAGCCTTTTCTGCCATTTTTGAACAGTGGCATCCTCTGAATTTCAGCCTAGGTTGTCTGTTTCTAGTATTCCTCCTGGTTGCCAGGTCTATAGTAAGTAATCAGATCCTTGCTTTCTCATTTCATTAATTGTTTTTATTGTGGATTAATAAGTCAAAAAAAGTTTGTCTGATTTTTTAGGGAAGAAGAAACAAAAAGCTGTTCTGGTTACCAGCAATTGCTCCTCTTTTATCAGTCATATTATCTACCCTGATAGTATATCTTACAAAAGCTGATGAACATGGGGTGAAGATAATAAAACATTTAAAAGGAGGCCTAAATCCAAGTTCACTCCATCAATTACAGCTTAACGGACCGCATGTTGCACAAGCTGCCAAAATTGGACTAATTTCTGCTGTTGTTGCTCTCACTGTGAGAAACTATTCATCATCATCTTTTTTCTTTTCTATGGTAAAATCATAGTCTAGGTTAGCTTGCTTAAGGTGATTCCGTTCAAAACATTCATCATCTCAGGAAGCCATTGCAGTTGGTCGATCATTTGCTTCAATCAAAGGATACCATTTAGATGGGAACAAGGAAATGATGGCTATGGGCTTCATGAACGTAGCAGGGTCTTTTACTTCTTGCTATGTAGCTACTGGTAAGCTGATGAAGTCCATATACATTGTATCAAATTCAAATGGGCTTATGGAAGAAACATACTTTGTATGTATTGGCAGGTTCATTTTCTAGGACTGCAGTGAATTTCAGTGCAGGCTGCCAGACTGCAGTGTCAAACATAGTAATGGCCATTACAGTGGTAGTGGCATTGGAGTTGTTTACCAAGCTCTTGTATTACACTCCCATTTCCATCCTTGCTTCCATTATCCTCTCTGCACTTCCTGGACTTATTGACATCTATGAAGCTTACTATATCTGGAAAGTCGACAAATTAGACTTCCTAGCTTGTCTTGTCGCCTTCTTCGGCGTCTTGTTCGTATCTGTGGAAATCGGTCTTCTAGCTGCTGTAATTTCCCATCATCTTCCTTGAAAATCTTACTAAAAATTCTAATGAAATGGTACATATTGAGATTTGTGTTCCTTGCCAACAAATATTGCAGGTAACTATCTCATTTGCCAAGATATTTTTGAACTCGATTCGACCAAGCGTTGAACAACTAGGAAGACTTCCTAGAACAGATACCTTTTGTGAGGTTAATCAGTATCCCATGGCTATTGAAAGTGAAACTCCAGGACTGTTGGCACTTGGAATAAATTCTGGCTTACTTTGCTTTGCCAACGCTAATTGCATAAGAGAAAGGTACGTGCAACTACAAAATTATGACCACTTTTTAAGCAATGGCATCCAACATCAAACAATAAAAAGGAAAAGACTACAAAAAAAGACAAGTATCAATAACTTTTTCATCCCCATGTTTTAGAATAATGAGGCTTGTGACAGAAGAAGGTGGAACAAAAGAAACTGAAAAAGACACAGGGCAAATCTTAATCCTCGACATGTCCAGTGAGTTTCATCATCTTATAGATTAAAATACACACACACAGAGACACTAGAGAATAGACTAATCGGGTCTCCTTTGTGACAGATGTGATGAACATAGACACTTCTGGGATTTTTGCACTTGAAGAACTTCACAACAATCTGGTTTCACTAGGAATAAAAGTAAGCTTATTGCAACGCGTTTGTGATCTTTAGAACCATATAATTTATATAACTTCATATAAATTTTTGCAGTTGGCAATGGTGAACCTAAGGTGGCAAGTGATCCACAAGCTAAAAGTAGCAAAATTTGTGGAGAAGATTGGAATAGAGTGGATTTTCCTTACTGTCGGTGAAGCTGTAGATGCATGCCTTGCTTCTAAACTAGTATAGCTTGCTAGGTTTTGGATTTTCGGTATCGGTTTTTGATGAAATTAACGTTAATCAAGAACTTTCAGTTGGAATATTTGAATAAAGTTTTCATGTATATGCCAATACATTAGCCTTTGTGAAAGCTAATAATTGGCTACTTTGATATTATTAAATCTGCAGAAAGCGTATTTTATTGTATAACATGTTAATTTAACTGTTAGATTGTAATACAAATATGAGAATGAATCGTATGAAACTGTGATTTTACGTCATTTTTATTTTTTTCCAATAGGAGCATGACAAACTAGATTTTTCCTCCTAATTTTAGCATTTTTAGTTGGATTCGAAATTTTCATGAGGAAAAAGCTGAAAATCAGGAGAAAAAAGCTGAAGATCAGAAGGAAAAATATGATTTGTTATGCTTCTATTAGAAAGAGATAAAGATAATATAGAATCACAGTTTTATATAATCCTTCCTCCTATCAGTATTATGGGTTTTCTTTAAAAGATCGATATTTGAAAAAAAAATCAGTTGTATTACAAATATGTTAATTTGATATCGTAATTCGTACTTTATTAAAAATCAAGTTAATTAAAATTTCTCAAAAATGAATATTGTAATCACTATCTTTTATTTATGTATTAAATGTGACACCAATAAATAGTTATAAATGACCTACTATGGACAGCTTGTAAAAGGGAAGTAAATTAGCTGTTAATGTGAGAGAAAAGAGACTTAAAAGTGTGATTAGCTAAGGCCTTGTAAGTCAATTAAACCAAGTCTTAAGTATGTTAGTGAAGAGACTTGATCAAAGCCATAGATTTCCACTAACATTGCTAAGATCAGTTCTCCACCATTGGATCTTTAATTATTATTATTATTATTATTTTGTTCTCATTGGACCTTCAATTATTAAGAAAAGATAAGCTCCTTTTTTTCTTCGAAGAAAAATAAATAATAAGCTTAAATTATAAGGGAAAGTGGAATGAAAGTGGAGGAGAGTTTTTTCCACTCTTGATAAATGTTAAGGAATGGAAACAATTGTGGTAGTTAGCTGTTAGTAGTTAGAGCTTGGTAGTTACGGTAGTTATAGTTAATTAACCGTTAATACTTTGTATTATAAAATGCTATGCTTTGTATTCTGAAACTTAGGTTCCTTTGTTAATAATATTCTCTTCTCTTGATTTGATTCCTTAGTTCTCATTATGGTATTTGAGCCTTAAAGTTTTTTTTTTCTTTTCTCTTCTTTGTGTCTCTACCATGGAGACAGAAGAGGTTTCTGGCAATGATGAAGACAATCGTCAATCAATCAACACAGCTACACCTGTAGCTGGCTCCTCTCCTGATTCTTGTTATGATTCATTGAAAAAGATTTAACAATTTCCCAAACATGATATGGTGAAACTGACTGAGCATAATTTTCTTGAAGGGTATGGTTTGCATGATTTCGTTCTTGGTACTGTTAATGTTCCCTCACAGTCTGTTATTAACAGAGATGGCAATCTTGTTGCTAACCCTGACTTCTTGTTTCATAAGCAACAAGATATGCTGTTAGCCTCCTGGTTATTATCCACGATCAGTGATGGTATCTTGGTGCATCTTACGGATGCTCGATCAAGTTTTGATGTATGGAAAACAGTTGTTCGGCGGTTTGCTACCAAATCCACTATGACAGTTTCTACTCTAACGCATTCTTTGTATTCTCAAAAGAAAGGACAATTTACTATTAAAGAGTACTTGGGTAAGATCAAAGGTTTGTGTGATACCTGGATGGCTACAGGCAATGCTATTTCTGAGCAGGAGCAGGTTAGCATAATTCTTGCTGGTTTGTCAATGGAATATGAGTCCATTCGTGTTGTGGCTTCAGCAATGAGTGTCCGTTTTGATCTTCTTGCTGAAATGATGACTTATTGTGAAGCTCAACAACAAGACTTTGTTTCGAGTATGCCTTTGCAGGCTAATGTTGCTCAGCAAAGTGGTACTGATGATAAAAATGCTGGATAGTTTGACAGAGGTTCTAGACCACCTTACAGGGGCACTAGTTTTAGGACATTTCGAGGCATAGGTCGAGGGAGGAGGTTTGCTCATAACAAACCTCAATGTCAGTTGTATGGTCGAATTGGCCACACGGTTCAGAAATGTTACTACTGTTTTGATGAATCCTTTGAAGGTGTGTCAAATCAGACTATGCAAGTACACTGTCATTAATTTCAAGATTGTAACACCCCCTTAACCCCAAACCGTCGCATTAATAGGGTTACGAGGCATTACCAGACATATTAGACAACTTACAAAATAATTCACAAATAAATAATAATATTCATAGTATAATATAATTGTTAAGTCCTAATAATAGACGCTCGAAGCCAAAACGTAAATTAATAGTGAAACGAAACTTGTTCGAATTCTCCAAAAAATTTTCGTAATTTTTTTAAAAAAAAAAATTCGACAGCATTTCTGCTTATTTTTACATAAAACCCCTTGCAAACTTTAAACCCAAAACAATCCAATATCAATACTCCAACCAATGATTAAGTATACTCAATTACATCCAATTTATATTAAAATAATAATTTAATACGTATAATTAATAATATTTATTTCATTTCAATTATTTAATACCAAATCTACCATTTCGTAACTTTATATCATATTCATAATCCAAAACATTATAATCATTTATATACAACCAAAATCTTTTAACTTAATGTATATACAAAATTTATATTCAACTACCTTGTACATGCCACTTAACAAAAGGAAGAAATACATCACCAAAATCTTTTTGTTGGAGTCGGGTTTGTTTTGGATGCTAGACCGAATCCGAAACTCTATGACTGCATGATTTAAAACAACAAACACTGAGTATTTCATACTCAGTGGTATTACTATAAATCAAGACTATTTAACATTAATAAATTACAAACATCAACCATAAAATTTTAAAATTATTTAAACTAATTATATATATAATTATATTACTTCATAAATCTTAAATTCATAATTCATTTTTCACATACCAACTCAATTCATAATTTAGTTCATACATTCTTTCTCATACTTTCTAATAGTGCCAAAACAAATAATCTCATTTTCAAAATTTCATTTCAATTATTTACCCTATTAACAAGGCTCGGACTCTGATAGATACGCGGATTCCACCCAAACACACTCGGAATATTATAAATCCTCCATAACACACCAGTAACGCATTAAATGCCTCTTCGGATAAACCGAAGTATATAATAACAGAATCATCTTCTCGGCCGAACTACAAATCTCCTCATCACATCACAAATCCAATGGCATGCCCTTTGTATCAAATCTAGTCCGACAAGTTAATAGGGTATTATTTTACTTTTCCAATTTCAATTTCATTTACACACAAATTTTCAATTCACAATCAATTCAAACATCTATTATCTTAATTCATGTATAAACTAATTTTCACACATACTCATATTTAATTTCAAATATTATACTTACCTTATCTTAATTATCCATAACTATAAATTCAATATACATTTAGTAAATAGTTTGAGTTATAGTAATACAAACCCGGAATACGAGTTTACTCCTCAACGATCTTTTCTTTTCCTTTGGATGCCGATGCCTCGTTTTCCTTGTTAGCTACGAAAAAAAAAATAACAATTTATATTATTAATTACAGCATTAATTTAATAATTAATTGAATTTTTATTCAATTTATTCCCTAGTTCTCATTTAATCCTAATTAACTCTTTTATTTGTTTAACTTAATTTATACTTCATTTCTACTCAATTTCCTTCCATGTTCACCCTAACAATCTAATGTTCATTATAAAACCCTAATTTAAAATTTATTTCAATTTAATTTCCTAAAACACAAAACTTATAGCTTCTTTTACAATTTAATCCCTTTTTCAATTTCTAACTTAAAAATTCATTCAATTAAATCCCTAATTCTTCTTTTTCTACAGCATGAACTTTGTTTAAAAACTTATAAACTCTCAAACTATCAAATTAATTTCATCAAAATCTTGTTTTAAGACTTCTAAAACATCAAATTTAAGAGAAAAAGACTAAATTTAGCTTACCAGACAACCTTGAAGCTTTAAAATCCCAATTTTCCCCTTTTCTTCCCCTGTTTTTCGAATGCTCTCTGTTACTTATTCTGTTTGTTAGCTTGTTTCTTTTTTTCTTTACTTTTTGTTTTGTTCTATTTACTTTTATTTATTTTATTTGTTTTACAATAATATAATAACTTAATAAATATTTATTTATTAATCAATATATTTATTACAAGTGTAATATTCTTATATTTACACATGTACTATATCATCATCATACATTTGTCATATTTTAATTTATTTATCACATAAAAATCTTATAATATAATTATTTAATAAATATCTATTTACTTAAATAGTAAGTAATTTAAATTCATGAATTACAAGTGTATGCTTATTATTGTTACATTTGTATTTTTTTTATCACCATTCACTTGTCAAAATCATACTTTATTATCATATAAAAAAATCTAATTATTTTAAATTGATTTAATAAAATTTATAACTAAATTAAATATTTATATAATCATTGTTTTTTTAAAAGAATCTTAGATTTTTACTCCTTTTGCCGCCTCATCTTCCCAAATAGGCTTAATTGCCTATTTGGTCCTTATTATTTCCTATTAATTTATAATTAGACTTTTGCTCCTTATTCAATTTAGTCCTTTTTACTAATTACTCTAAATTAAGCTAAATTCACTTAATTTAAACCTAATTAAACACATCGCTAAACTCATAAATATTTCTAGTAATTATTTTTGAACTCGATTTACTAAGACGGAGGCCCGTTAATGTACTTTTCCGATGCCCGTGAATTTTGGGTCATTACATTTCTCCCCCCTTAATAAATTTTGTCCTCGAAATTTACCTGAGAATAGATGAGGATATTGTGCTCTCATCGTTTCTTCCGGTTCCCAAGTCGCTTCTTCCACACTATGACTCCTCCATAACAATTTTACTAAAGGAACCCGTTTATTTCTCAGCTCTTTTACTTCTCGAGCTAATATCTAAACCGACTCTTCTTCATAAGTCAAATCAGATCGAATTTTAATATTTTCAGTAGGAATAACATGGGAAGGATCTGATCTATATCTCCGAAGCATCGAAACATGAAAAACATCATGAATTTTCTGTAATTCTGGAGGTAAAGCTAGTCGGTAGGCAACAGGCCCAATTCTTTCCACAATCTCATACGGCCCAATAAAACGTGGACTTAACTTACCCTTTCGGCCAAATCTCAAAACTTTCTTCCAAGGTGATACTTTGAGGAATACTTTATCACCAACAGAATTTTCAATGTCTCTCCACTTCAAGTCTGCATATGATTTCTGCCTATCAAAGGCTGCTTTCAATTTGTCTTTAATCTTCTTAACTGTTTCTTCTATTTCTTGAATCAATTCTAGCCCAATCATTTTTCTTTCATTCAATTCTGTCCAACATACCGGTATTCGACACCTTCGACCATATAATGCTTCATACGGAGCCATCTGAATACTAGATTGGAAACTATTCTTATAAACAAATTCTGCTAGTGGCAAATATCGTTCCCAACCTGATTCAAAATTGATGATACAAGCTCGAAGCATATCTTCCAAAATTTGAATTACCCGCTCTGATTGTCTATCTGTTTGTGGATGAAAAGCCGTACTAAAATTAAGCCGAGTTCCCAAAGAATCGTGTAGCTGCCTCCAAAATCTCGAAGTAACACTACAGGAAAATAGGGCTTTAGCGGTGTTTTTTGAAAATTGTAAAACACAGAGCAATAGTGGCATTTTTGGTACAACGCCGCTAAAAACAGAGCAATAGCGGCATTTTAGTAAAAAATGCAGCTAAAAATAGAGCATTAGCGGCGCTTTTGGCAAAACGCCGCTAAAAACCAGAGCATTAGCGGCGCTTTTGGCAAAACGCCGCTAAAAACCAGAGCATTAGTGGCGTTTTTCGTAAAATGCCGTTAAAAACTAGAGCATTAGCGGCACTTTGAGTAAAACGCCGCTAAAAGTCATATAACCCCTGAACCCTAAAAAAATCATAAACACTAATATATAACCCCTAAAACAATAATTATTAAAATTTATGGTTATACAATATATTAAATATTTTCTTACATAATCGTAAAAGAGATAATATTGAATTTAGAATATCGAATTAATTATCATTATAGTTTAAGGTTTATGTTTTAATATATATAGTTTAGGGTTTTAGGTTTATGAGTTAACAATGGTTTAAGATATATGGTTTAGGGATTATGATTTAGGGTTTAAGGGTTAGGGTTGGAGTTCAAGGTGTAAGGGTTTGGGGTTAAGGGTTAAGGGTTTAAGGTTTATGGGATAGGGGTTAAGAGGTTTAGGGTTTAGATTAATTAGTATTTTTTAATTTATATATTAAACTATTTCTTATATAATTTTAAAAGAGATAATATTAATTTGAATATATTAAACTTATGATTATAATTTAAATTATTTAAGAGATAATAGATAAACTTTATATATATACATTAAATGGTTTAAGATTTAATCTAAAAATATTTTGATATATTAAAAATAATCCAATTCAAATTAATTCCTCTACACTTAATTTATTTAAGTGAAATTTAAACTTAAAATTTAGTCCTTATATTTTAATTTGATTATTTTTAGTCCCTGTATTTTTCAAATCGATCAAATTTATCTTTTGTACTTTTCAAAATTTAAAATTTTAGTCATGATCACTCAAATGATAACAATTATATATGTTTGGTTAAATTCTGCTATTAGTCTTGGTATTGTGTGTAAAGTTGTAGGTTGAGTTCATGTTATCCAATTAGATCATTCTTGGTCCCTATACTTTTCGAATTTTGAAATTTTAATTTTGACACAAATGACAACCGTTAAATCTGTAACGGGCTTTTTGTGAGTAATATGTTTGTTACATTAGATTTTAGAAATAGCAAAACTTAATGAATTTAATAGCTACCATTTAATTAATACTACAATTTCAAAATTTCAAAATTACAATGACTAAAAATAACAAAATTAAAGTAAAATGACTAAATCCACAACTTACATATAATTCAATGACTAATAGAAAAATAATAATAATTAAAAATATTTAACTTGTTTATATTTAAAAAATTAATAAATATCAAATGAAAATAACATGTATATATTTATAAAAAAATTAAAACAATATCATTAGGTTTAAGTAAATTTACGTTAAGTATTTATAAATTTAATTAAAAATTTAAGGGGTTAGCGGCATTTTTTGAAAAAACCCCACAAAAAACATAATTTTTTAACTTAAACGGGGTCGTTTTCCTTTTTGAAATGTTTTCTTTGCTCATGCCCGACACTAAAGCCCTTAATTTTTTCCCCTAAAATTAGTATCCTCAAAACACCCCCAATCTCACCCTTCTGTTGCCCTTTTCAATAAAGAAACTCTCCAACAGCAGCGTCTCCAAGCTCTTATCGAAGGTGCCCACGATTGCTCTGGCTCTGCTGTACTTGGATGGGGCAATGGGTATTACATGGGTGAAGAAGATAAAGGGAAAAGGAAGTTGAAGACTTTATCTGCAGTTGCAGAGTAATTCCTTATGGAAAGAAGGAATTTTTTGCAGAACTTCATCCAGTATTCTATGCACAGTAAGTTAGGTTTTATGTGTTTGTTGTTTTTATTAATTAGCACTAGCAATCAGTGGATTTTTTTTCCTTGGTGTTGTTGTTGTTTCCATAACAGTTTGCTACTTCGTTCCCATTTGCATTCCCACTCCCACTCCCACATACTCATTTCGATGAAAGATTGACGAACCCATCCACAAATTTTTGAATTTTACATCACAATAGAACTGTGGCAGAACATTGAACCAGGTTCCTTATATTTCACTACAAGTTCTTGTTAAAACTGCTTTGAAATGTTTACTGGTTTTGTTCATTTATTCTTGAGCTGTAGCATAATGGACTATAAGAAAGAATATATATTGTACTTTTATCTTCTTCAAGGATTCCAAAGTAATCGTGTGAACATATATATATATATATATGATGTGAAATTTATGTCAATCTTCAAAATGATTATATTCATTATATAAGGAAAAAAAAGTAATTAACACCCAGAATTACATTCAAAATGATACTGTCATATACAAAGACAAAAACAGAACTGCTCTTGGGCAAGAACTTGCTTGTTCCTGTATGTTAACATCTTTATTTTTATTTTTTTGTAATGGTAGTATGTCATATAAATGTTTGAAAGTAGTGCATGATGAAGGCAAGGTGGCGTGCAGGGAAAGAACCAGTAGAGGGCTGTAGCATCTTCTCTCTGTATTATTCTTACTCAACCGTACTTGATTTAGGAGGGAAAATGCTGTAACATTGAATTTATCAGGCTTCTTGAATTTATCAGGCTGCAGTGCTAGCAATGGATGATACGGTATTAGATGTTGATCAAGTGGAAAATCTGATAAAATTTTGTCCAACTAAAGAGGAAATAGAACTTCTCAAGGTGATGCTTTAGCATAAGCATATAAATATATTCAGTATTGTATTTAAGCTATTTAGAATTGCTTTTTACATAGTATACATTTACCATTAGAAGTTTGTCTTCTTTGATTGTGATTTACCCTCTTTTTACTTTTTAGAACTACACTGGTGACAAGGAGAGTCTAGGGAAGTGTGAACAGGTCTGCATTTTCTCTCTAACCATATTTTCTCAATTTTTCAAATTGTTAGACTGGGGTTTTTACATAGCTGGACTGATAGATGGTTCATTTCCATTGACATGCTAAATATACTATTTTTCTGAAAATTATTTGTCTTTGTCTTCATGTTCTTCTAAAATTTGACCTTCTAATATCTTTCCTCCAGAGCATCTGGCTCAGTAGTTGGTGCATGCTTCCCCCTACTCAAAGAGCTGGATTCAAGTCCCCCCATCTCCCATTATAAGAAAACTCTTTATGCCATTCAGTTTAAGAAACTTCTTTTAAAACTGAGATACTTTGGTATGATAGGGAATACATTTTCCTGGCTTGGTCACTTCGAATGACTGAATTACTGCTTTCTTTTGATTCAATATTTAGGGAGTGAGGGGAACACAATGGAAAACTTGTCCTCCCTCCCCCCTTCCCCCAAGTTCTTTTTATTTTCCTCTCTTCCTTCTTCTAATGAAAAGAGACTATAATTTCATGTACTGATGTTGGAATTTATACTTGCTTGTTAATGATTTCCTTTTACTGCTTCTTGATATATTGAATTAAGTGTTTATTTTCAATATTTTTGAAATATTTTCTCGTTTTAAGACTTTATACTTTTTAAAACCCTTTGGCATGAAGGATTTTTTTCAAATCATAGTTTAACGATGGAAATTGATGTCTAAGCATTGAATTGTTTTTATCTTTTTGCATTTTTATGGGGACATCTAAACCAAGATGAAGATTGTACTTTTGATACCTAGTCCTATATTTCCCTATTATATTTTTGGAACAATTTATGTCTAATAATTTCTCAATAAAGATAGTAATGTTAGCGAAATTTGTTCAGTGATGTGGATTATTCATGAGCATAAATACGATTAAGATTTTCTCTCGATTTGAAAGTTCAAGCATAGGGAGCTTCTCAGAAAAAATCATTTTGTTTACTTATGGGTTTATTCTTATTCTGAGAGATATAAACTAGATTACTCTATATATTTACCTATGGAAAGAAGTGTGGTATGGAAGGCTGTATATGGTTGTACATTTAGTAGAGTGATAGGTTTGTCCTCCTTTTGACTTTGTGGTTCATTTGAGGGAGAAAAATAAAAGGATGTTTCAGGGAAGAATTACCCTTTAACAATCTCCTGTTCTGTACTCCCTTGTTATAATTTAAAAAGGCAGCAGTGGCTGGAACTGCAAGAGGCTATTGATTTTATATCTCTGTTCTAGTAAAGTGGGCTTTGTGCTTCAGTCAGAGCTGCCTTGGTTCTTAGTAGTAGTATGGAAAAAAATAATAGCGAAATATGTTTGCATCAAACTTGATACCTAACAAAGCAATTTTCTTAGAAAAAAGCACAATTGGTCGAAGGGAAAGAGTTCAAAGAATTTGCTCTTAAATCTTTCTTTCTAACGAGAGCAATACTAACATGATAAAGAGCAAGGTAAATTTTCGTAGAGAGTAAATATACGGGTTGAAAAATGGTTGGAGGGGGCACCAAAAGTTACACCAAATTTTGTTCTTTTCTTGGCCTGTGGAAATGACAAAGTTGGCTTTTGACAAGTTGCAAATTGGGATTCCCCTTTATATATGTAAAAGCTTTACTTTTGCAATAGTGACCCCTTTTCCTATATGCTATCATTTGCATGAAAAAATAATAGTTATTCTTGTCCTCATAATCTTATAATCTTAAACATCGTGAAGTTCTTGCTTTACTATGGTGATTTGTGCGAATCTTTTGTGTAATTTTGGCCCCTTGATGCAAGTTGACCATACATAAACAATTAATAGGATAAGTAATAACATTTTTATCCTAACATTGAAACATTCACTACTATAATTTCTTCATTCTTTCCTTCTACCCTTCTGCAACTACTACTTTTGGGACAAAAAGCACTTTTGAGACAAAAACATTCTTAAATAAGTTATTTTTTAAGAGAAAAAATGCTTCTCCCAAGCCAAAAAGTAGCCCAAAAGTATTTTTTTGCAAAAGTATTTTTGAGAAGTATTGCCAAACTAAACCTAAGTTTTATAAGATCCAATTATGCTAAACATTAAAATTAAGATTATAACACCCCTAGCCTATATCCGTCGCTGGAATAGGGCTTTAGAGTATTATTAAAAATTTACATATCACAACAAACAATTATTCAACTTGTTCAAAACATAACATAAATCATATCAAAATTATTGAAACTCAAACATATAGTCCCATATACGAGCCCTCGAGACCCTAAAAATACTTTAGAAACAAATTGAGACTAAATCAGGAACATACAAAATTTTTGGAAAAAAGTTCAAAACTTTCATACTGCAGGGGTCACAAGGTTGTGTGACTCACACGGCTAAGACACACGCCCATGTCTCAGGCCGTGTGAACATTCGAAGTAGGGACACATGGCCGTATCCCAACCCGTGTCTGTGCTCATGTAACTCTCTGACTTGGGCCACACGACCAAGCCACATGCCCATGTGCCAGGCCGTGTACCCCTCGAAATGGCCTCACACGTCCGTGTGCCAGGCCGTGTGCTAGATCGTGTAACTGCCTGACTTGCAACACTTTGTGAGCTATAGAAGACACATGGCCGTGTCGCATAGCCATGTGTCACACACGGCTAAGACACACTCCCATGTCTTTGGTCGTATGGATAAAAAATAGGCCATTTCCAAGCTATTTTTCTCACCCAAAGCCTAGTCAATTACACAAACCAATCACCTATTTTCATGCATTCAAGATACACCTAAAACATGCATAAACATGTTAGAACATCATAGTACTTAGCCATACAACCAATATGCCTTAAAACACCTCAAACACAACAATCAAACTTGATTAAACATTTGCTAAATTTAGCCATAAATCAATTAACCAATTGAGCAACTTATATACTACATTTACCATAATGTTCACTTACCATTTTCATACTCATAACCACCAATATGACCATTCACACAACTCAAAAAATACCTTAGCAACTTGACCATATGCCAACCACATCAAAAGCTACCAAAACTAGCCATTTAACAACTCAATGCACTATCTCATTCCATACCAAACCAACATTTCATAGCATAACTTTATATTCATCATTTCAACTACCATCATTTAAGTACTTAGATACCAAACTAACAACCATTAAAGTACCGTGACAACATAACTGTAACGCCTAGAATTTCTGGGCCTAGAAGTATTGGGCCTTGTGCGTGGGAGTCACTAGGAGACTGCACATAAAAGTTTATATGTGGAAGAAATATCACAATTGATTGTCTGCTACAGTGGTTAAGTGATTAGGAGTGTTTCAGAGTGCTGGAGAAGTCCTGGGTTCAAACCTGGGCTTTAGCAAAAATTTTGGTTTTAGTGAATAAACCCCTAGATACTTGGATGAAGGCCTTTTAAATTATTGTGGTAAATAAATGACATAAAGAAGCATATGGTTTAGTGGTTGGGGCGTCATTAAGGTTGCAAGGGAGCCAGGGTTCAAGTTTTGGCTCTTGCAATTTATTTTGGTTTTTCTTTTAAAGGAACTTGGACATTTTCCTATAGACCTTATAATTAATTGAGGATAAAATGTGTCATAAAAGAGCCTGTGGTGGAGTGGCAAGGTGGCGTGTTGTGTAACTGTGAGGTCTAAGGTTCAAGTCTTGGGATGCGTAATGGAGTATTTATTTTGCTATTTGAGTTGTGTAGGAGGTGGAGTTGGACTGGAACTCTGTGGTTGAAGTGGTCATAAAAATAAAGGAATTTTCCTAATGGTTGAAAGTAATCCCACATCGGGAAGCTAACATGAGAATTGGCGAGAAGTTGGCTTTAAATAGAGCGAACAAGATGAGTTGGTGATCACTAGTTTTAGAAGGGATTACTTCATACCTGCTTAACCAAGGTTGGTGATCGTGGACTTCGACGTATTCTCATAAACATGTGTGTATTCACGCCCTTCTTTGTTGGAAGTCGACAAAAGTCGAAAAGCCAAAACTTCGACATTTGAGGCCTCACGAGCGTGCGATCGCTCGTGGTGTAAATCGTGCCCACAAATCTTGGGCGATAGGCTATAGAGGCTACCACGAGTGTTCTCATAGACTTGGGCCGTTATGGGCCACGCTGGGCCGAAATGGGCCGTGTGGGCCCAATAGGCTTGTGGGCCCCACACAAATTAAATCTACGGTAGTTGATAAATATTGGACTGGGCTATGTAGGTCACATAGCCGTGGCTAAACTTGAGCCAAATAGGCCACACAAGCGTGTGGGCTCACTTGGGCCAAGTAATGGGCCTTAGGCCCATTTGCACCGTTATGTCTGTTTAGGTTACTTAAGTCGCTCGAGGCGACGGTGGACCATCTATTGGGTCATTAAGACCCCGATTTGTAAAATTATCAAAATACCCCTGTAAGGCAAAATGACTGTTTTCCCCATTGAGGGTAAATGAATGATTTGACTGTGATTGTATGGCTATGATTTAACTGACTTGATTGTGATGGTATTATAGGCATGACATCCTACATACATGACATATTGCATGGGGTTGGGACACTGATACGGAGGAAGTTCTGATAGGGTCACACGGGTCGCACAAGACGACTGTGGATCCAATATTAATCTATTAAGGTCGCACGGGTCGCACGAGACGACTGTGGACCTATGGATGGCTTAAAGCCGCATAATCTAGATTATGGCTTTGTGCCAATCGTATTTACCTGTGGCTATGTGCCTATCATATTTATTGATGACTCTGTGTCGATCATATTTACCCGTGGCTTTGTGCCGATTATAGACTCGTTACCATGGCTTAGTGCTATCCTTCTTATTGACGGCGTTGTGCCACGCGTATTATCGAAGGCTTAGTGTCGTTCTTATTATCGAAAGCTTGTGCCCGTTGCTAAAGGCTTTGTGCCAAATTGAAGGCTTTGTTCCGTATTTATGGCTCTGTGCCATTCTGATTATGGCTCTGTGCCATCCTATTATGGTTTATAACCATTCTGATTATGGCTCTATCTCACTTACGCTTCACGCTTTGAGCCGTTCGTTGACTTAGTGCCGCAACCGGTTGCTAAAAATTTGGTGTGTTGGATGGGTGGGTTGATTTTATCCCCACAGTAAGTGCAGGGTTGGACGGAGGCAAGTGCAGCGTTGGATGGGATCGCATACATCATTCATACATTATACATACTATACACCTGATTCCGTTACTGATTCTGTAATGGGCTAAGGCCCACTTGACACTGATTACTGATATGGGCTAGGCCTAATTGGTTCCGTTATGGGCTGAGACCCAAGTGATTTGTATTGAGCTTTGGCCACCTGTACTCTGAACTAAATTGTACTGTTTCTGTTAAAGGGCACAAGCCCAAGCTATTTTTGTTTCTGTATACTGACTGTTACTCTAGTAAGGGGATTACATACTGAGTTTTCGTAAACTCACCCCATTTATTAACTGTGCAGGTAATCCCCAGCATTAGGCGGATCAATGTCATAGAAGGACTTGGAGATGGCCACACAACTGCTATGTTTCCGATTTTCTTTTACAGTTATCTACTTATAAGTACTTATATTTTGATCTGGGTTGTAATAAGGCCTCTTTTAGTTTTTGATTTTTAATTTGGGATTTTTAGTTTATTATGTTTTCTGTCTGTTAAAAATAGATCGCGATTTTCCAAAACGAAAACTATTTTTAAAACACTATGTTTTCGCAACACTTTTGGAAATGCTTTCGCAACCTAAAAAGAATTTCGGGAATAATAATAATAATAAGTTTTCAATGTACTACATTTTAAATAAGAAAGGTTTTTAATGAAAACATGGTTTTCAAAAAACACTTCAAAGTGACACGCCAGATTCGGGCCTAACTTCTAGGCTGCGTTTGAGGTGTTACAATAACAACTATTTCATCACTTAAAATAACATATTTACAAGCCAAACATAATGACTAATTTCATCAAACAAAGACACCTATACATGCCATTATAACCATGACTCAAAATCATCAAAATCTACCGATATAGTCGATGGATAGTGTGATGGATCTTCAACAAGTTTCCAACCCAAACGAGCTTCCGATTGTCTAAAAACATGAGAGAAAAAACACAAAGTAAGCATATAATGCTTAGTAAGTTCTTAAATCATAAACAATGCTTACCATTTCAATATATAAGCTTAAAAGCAATTTATGAACTAATCCAACATAGCTTGGCACAAACTTAAGCATCAACAACACTTCAAGTTAGTGATAAACACATCACTTAGCAAACTTAGGCTTAGTTTGGATGGGCGGTGTGTTTACCTCCGGTGAGGTCAAAAAAAACTGTAGCGGTGAGATTAGATATTGTAGCGGTGAGATTAGAAACAATGGTAGAGTGTGTGTTTGGATTCAAACGCAGCTGTAGCGGTGAGATGAGAATAAAAAATGACTATTAAGGACATCATATTAGAATTGATATTTAATAGAAGTTTTTTAAATTATTTTACTTTTTTAAAATTATTAAAATATGTTAATTTATAAATTCGTTTAATAAAATATTAAAATGTATTTTCTAATATTTTATTATAAATATTTTAATTAATTATATAATCAATTTAAATTGTTTTTTTAGATAAAATGATAATTATTTTTAATTTTTTATAGTTAAATATTCTTTTATAACAACGATAAATATTATTTTCACAAATAGTAACAATATTTTTCATGTGGTATTACAATGCATACTTTATCAGGATGAAGTATGTATTAGCAGATTCACTAATATGATTATATATATAATCATATTAGTGAACACTTCATCCGGGTAAAGTATGCATTATTAAAATTAAATTAAAATATTAAATAAGAAATAAAATTATAAAACAATATGTTATTTGGAAAATAACTATTATTGTAATGAGATACAAGTTTTATTAGGTATAAGTATTTAAATTTTTGTTTTTGTAATGTGATACAAATAAGGTTGGGAAAGAAATTAGTTTAACTTTCAAGGATAAAATGGTAAAATAATAAATAAAAGTAAGGGTGTTTTTGTTTGTTAAAAATACCTAATATCCCACTGCCTTCAATTACTGCTGAAACCTTCAGCTCCTTTTCATCATAGCAGTGTGGTTGAAATCAACTTTTACTGCACTGTGTTGCTGAACCAAACAACATATCAGTGAGGTTGCTACCCCAACTGCACCTCACTGATGTTGAAAGCCAAACCAAAGGAGCCCTTGACACGTAACATAATAGCTTTCATGTACGTAGCATATAAGCATTCATACTTTCATGAACATGGCGATGCAGACTTTAAGCATCAACAACTCATACCTTTTCATGCTTTCATAACATTATTAATCGAAACATCTATCGTTCCTTCCTTTTGTATACCCATTGAAGCACTTAGAATAATATCGGATACTCAGGAATCTCACACACTATGTGCTAACATATGGTCGAAACCATTTCTTTCTCTTTTCATACATAGTTGCTCACTCTTGAGCCATAAATGGGTCTGCTTACACAAGATGTCGGCTGGAACGTAGATACACTGTGCTGTTCACACAAGCTGTCAAGTATCCGAAACACATGCCGGAACTCAGCCACCAGTAGGATGTTCAGGACCAGCACCTGAAACACGGTAACCCTAATGACATGTCATTTGTATCCTATATATTCCTATGGTTCAAATGGGATTCGAATGTCATCGAAACTTTGTTGGATATTTTCGTAATATGATAATATGAAAAAATAGTATTTAAATTAAATACATTAAAATACTAATTAAACGTACGAACTTACCTCGATCACAAATGAAGATATACGATCAACTAGTCCGACACTTTTTCCTTTCCTTGATCTAAATTCGTACGATGCTTATATTGATCTAAATAATCAAGTTCAGCCCATTCAATAATCATTCTATTCAATTCAATCCAAAAACAATATTTTAGCAAAATTACACATTTGCCCTTATAATTTTGAATTAATTACAATTTAGTCCCTAGGTTTATGAAATGAAATTCATGCAAATTTAAGGCTAACCCAAGCTAACTGAATTTCACTTAAGTCCTTAGTAGCTCGCATTTTTCATAAATTTCAAATTTTACCATGAACATTACGCATTTTTCAATTTAACCCCTAATTGACTTTTTCATCAAAATTCACTTTACAAAAGTTGTTTAACTAACAACAAAACATTTATTTTCTTCCATCAAACATCACAAATAACCAATATACATTCATATTAAAACCCTAACCTTTTAACAATTTTGCAAATTAGTCCCTGGGCTAGCTAGATTAAGCTACGACTCCAAAAACATAGAAATCATGAAAAACGGGACAAAAATTACTTACATGCACAAGGAGAGAGATAGCTAAATGTTTAAGCTTGGTTATGGCTTCCTTATGCCCTAATTTTTGTGGTCATCTTCATTTAGGAAGATGATACTTCCTTTTTCTATATTTTAATTAAGTTGTTTTATTGATTTACATTTTTAACCTTATTAATTAACATCCAAATCACTTAATTTAATGCCCATATTTGTCCACTAATTATATTAATGGTGTAATTACCATTTAAGGCCATTCATATACAAAATTCATAGCAATTTGACACATTTTTCCTATAGAACACTAATTTTGTACCTTATGCAATTTAGTCCTTTGCACATAAAACCCAAACATGATCAAAAGCTACAACACAAGTTCCAACATAACTTGACGAAGGATTATATTATTGAAGGCTTCTTTTTTTGTTTCTACTAAACATTTTTTACTCTATTAGAAAAGTGTGGATTATATTATTTCGAACTTCTAATTATATTTTAAGGATAATTTTTAAATTTTTGTTGGATAATGAAATATGTTATTAGAGTTTGAGATTTTATAATTATGGGTTTCCTTCGATGGGTTTATATGGTTATATTATTGCTTAATAACCATGATACCCTTTAAGATAAATGTGACTTAGAAAAACAATAGAAATATTGACTCAATGAATGACTTTTTATTCATAAATATTAGTCTCTTACAAAAGACATTAAGACTCAAAAACAAAGCAAAACAAAAAAAAAAAAAATGATGAAAGCCGATCAAAGCCGACATACAAAAGACTTTAGACCCAGAAAGAAACCAAAAGAAAGACAAAATGATCAGGAACCTCACTAAAGAAACACCCAACCAAACAAAAACATTAATTAGCCCCAAACAAAAGGACTAAAAAGTAACAACTTGTTTTGCCTTATTCCATTGCTAGATAGGAGAACATCAATGTGCTCTTCAGGTCCATCTTCCAAATTGCCCATCATACTCCACAAGTTATCTATTATGGGTTTAACCAGTTATGAGTTAACCTGTTTCTATCATTGGCAAACATGCATCACCAGGTAATATCAATCAATTACAGGATCAAATGAAAGCAAATATATATCAAAAGGTAGCGGCTGGATCTCTCTAGTGTAGAGTACAAGTAATATAAAGAGGGTTAGGGTTAAAGGACTAACTGGCGAATTTTCTTCTTCAGCTTTTCATTCTCTAAACCAATTAGAAAGACCTGAGGTTGAAGCTCCTGAGATAAACGAAAAGGATTTTTAGTTAAAACAATTTTCTTTTTTGGCCAACAAAATATTTGGATTCAAATATAGTACCTGCAGCTCACTGTTGAGAGGTGTAACATGTAGGCAAAAGGAGCCAAAAGGAAAAGGAAACAAATAAATAGTTAGAACTTGAAAATAAATTAAGATTTACAATCAAGATTAATATTTAATTACTCACTAGTGAACTGGATGATAATATGCTATCAAATATTTTAAATTTATTTTTTGATGATGTGTTATCATTTGGTTCACTAATAGTCGAAATTATTGATGTATCAAATATTAATCTTATAAAGGGTAAATAGTAGATTTGGTTGAGTTACGAGATGAACCGGTTCATCATATTGGCTAGTTCCTGAGCTAAAATGACTCGATATTCCAGCTGCTTGATCTTCTGTTTCACGTAAATGGCACAATGCAAAACCATAGTTAAAATAATATCTAATTAATTTTTTTATAGGAAAGAGATGATTCTTGAATTGATAGACTTATTATTCAAAAAATCATCCACCACCTCTTCTTCTTTTTTATCTTCAGAATCTTGTTCTTCAAAATATCCATCACTTTCAAGTCCAATATCACTATCATCGTTGCTGTTTTCATCATAAAACCACCACAAGAAAACAAAAAAAAATCAAAGCAGAACTAAAAACTGCTTCTTTAAAAATAAAAACAAATATATATGTATAACTTCACTAGGCCTACAGCCAAGTATTAATGTTTTTGAAAGCATAAATACAATGTTATTATCTCCTTGCTTTTGTTCGTTGAATATATGAAGAAAAAAGGATATGTATATGTATATAATATACCTATTGACAGGGAATCGGGGGTGTGGAGGGAGCACGTTAAGGTTAGCCTTAGGCATGTGGTTTGCTTTTGAGTGTTGCTGCTGCTCTTGAGGAGAATTCTCCTCCTTGCTATTGGCTAGTATCTCACTCATGGATGAAAAGCAAGAGAAGAGAGAGAGGCTAAGGCTTGTGTGAGTTGTGGAGTGAAGCATATTGGGAGAAAAACCCTTGCTTTTATAGAAGAAATGAAACGTCAGGTCTGTTAGGTGTTTGCTATGTATGGCAAGTTTCACATGTTACCTGCCCTTTTTTTTTTTTTAATTTAGCTTGGGTCCACTCAATTTTTTTATTCTTTTTAAGTATTATAATTTATTTAATTTACGAGATTCAAATATAAATTATTATCGTCATTTATTCATATGTAGTTCTCAATATTACACGTGTTTGTGAAGATCGATGATATAATTGATTTGATTTTTAGAGTTTAAATACAAACCATCATCTTCATTTATTCTGATGTGCTTCTTAATATTACACATGTTTTACAGATGTCAATCTTATAGTTTATTTAATTTATAGGATTAAAATAGAAATTATTGTGGTCATTCATTCATTCGTAGTTCTTAAAATTACACGTGTTCGTACAAATAGATTGCAAAATTTATATAATTTATAGGGTTCAAATAAAAATTAATTATTATTGCAGTTTGTAGAATTACTTGTAAATAAAACACGTGTAAACAAATTGCAAAATTTATATAATTTATAGGGTTAAAATACAAATTAATTATTATTGCGGTTTGTAGAATTGCTTGTAATTCATAAAAGGCCTAACGCATAATTTAGTACCTAAGTTTGACATTTTTGTTTTAAATTTGGTGTTTATGTTATTTTTTGATCTAATATGGTACTTATATTTGACAAAAGTAATATATTTTGGTACCTGAAGGAACCAGTGTTAATTTTAGTGTTTAATTTCGATTTTAAAGTTGATTTGATGAAAATTAATAATTTAGTTAATAATATTAGTAATTAATTTTCATCAAATTAATACTAAAACCTAAATTAAACAACATATATCAAATTGTATTTGACAAATTAAACACAAAATTAAACAAATCATAAAAAATTCAAACCTAGTAATAAAGATTTAAGATTAATACTTATCTTGGTTTAGTTTGTAACGTTAATTGGCTACGTATGGAAATATTATTAGCTGAGTTGTCCAAAATCACATATATGGTATGAATCCAAAATCACATATTTGGTTATGAATATGTCCAAATATATATATATATATATATATGGTTAAGAAAATCTGGGTCATTAATTTTAGACAGCTCAATTAATACTGGTTCAAATTTTTATTGTTTTGTGAAATATTAATTTTAATTTTAATTAATGGGTAAAAATTAGTTGGTATATTACTATATACTATATATTAATTTGTACTCTCGTGCAACTCTGAATAAGTTGTGTATATTACTTTAGTAACTTTTTTTTTATGATATTAATTTTTTGTTTACAACATTTAAAAATATTTAACTAATTTAGAATAAGGTATATTAATCGAAGATAAATCGATTTTTTTTTTCTTTTTCCAATCATTCTCTCCTTTTTTTTTAATAGTTATTTGGCAACGATTTTTATTTATTTATAACATTTAATTGGCTATGTATGAAAATATTATTAGCTGAGTTGTCCAAAATCACATATATGGTTATGAATCCAAAATCACATAATTAGTTATAAATATGTCCAAAAACAAAAGAAGACATATATGGTTAAGCAAATCTAGGTCATTAATTTTAGACAGCTCAATTAATAATGGTTCAAATTTTTATTAGTTTGTGAAACATTAATTGTAATTTTAGTTAATGGGTCAAAATTAGTTTGCATATAACCATATACTATATATTAGTTTGTATTCTCGTTCGATGTCGAATCTGTTGTGTATATTACTTTTTATAATATTTTATGATATTACTTTTTGTTTACAATTTTTAATGAACTTTTCAAAAAATCATTAATATATCAAAAAGGAAATGTAATTAAAAATATTTTAAAAATATTTAACTAATTTAGAATAAGTTATATTAATGCTATTAATTTTTAAAATATTTAATATTAAGCTAACACGAAAAATCAAAATAAAGAAATAATTTATTTAAAATTAACATTATATTTATTATATAAAAAATAAAAAAATGTTAACAAAATGCATGTTGTAACTTAAAATATTAAAACACAATGAGTAAAAGAATAATGGGTAAATTACACCAATAGTCACTCAACTTTGATGTAGCTAACAAAATAATCACTCTGGTTTCAATTCAGTCTCTAAATTTTTCATAAAATAACAAAACAGTCCTTTTAACCATTTTTCGTTATAGACATAACGAAAAAGTGACATGGCATTTAATGGAGGGTTAGTTATAATTAAAACAGCCCCATAGCCCTAGTTGGGTGGTAGAAAAGAAGAAGAGAAGAAATGGAGCCACCACTCAATTCGCTACTCTCTGTTGAATCTCTGTCCTTTTTTTCTTCTCTTCTTCTCCTCTCTTTTTCCTCTTTTTTTTTCTTAACTCTAGTTGCCGTCGTTCATGGCCTTCTTTGGCCAACCATCATCACCAAATGACTTCTCTTTGCCTTTTATCAAATCTCACTTCAAATTTCCCAATAGGCCTTCAGGATCCCAAAATTAAGACCTCAAAGCTTCGGACAATGCTTCAACAGATCTCCGCCGTCCACCGTTGGTTATAGCTTTTCTTCGACCAACCTTGACTCTTGACCACTTGGATCATCGAACTAGTTGCTTGATTTCTCCAACCCGTAAAACCTGAAATGGGTGTGGGTTTCTTCTCTTTTGATTCTTTTCTTTTTTAGTGTTTTTTTTTTTTACTTCTCTCTTTTGATGTAGGCCAATTTGGGATTCTTGTTCTTTTTTTGTTGGTTTGATTTTGGATGCTTGCTATTTGATATTTTGTTTTTGCTGGTTTTTGTTGTTTTGTTGTCAATTTTGATTTAAAGCTTCATAATATCACCACAAGTAGGAGCTTTGACCAAACTGGTGTTGATGAACGGGCTGTGATAAGATCTCCCTTGACATTAGCCCAAGCAGTTGTTTCGATGCCAAACTCAATGTTTTCTCCATCGAATTTCAATTTTCACTACCAAAGAAAGGGTTTTTCCAGGTTCTATTAAGGATTTGTTTTGATTGCTTTGTCACTGCCAAAATTTTTTCCCCATTCTAGGCCTTAATTTTGGGTCAGCTCCACGTCAATCTACCACGTCAGCTAATTGGGTTTCCAACATGGCAAGTTAATTGGCCATATCAGCCAGTTAACTGGCCATGTCAGCTGTCCCATTATGCCTATGACGAAAAATGTTAATGGGTAATTGATTTATCACTTTTCGACAATGTTAGTGATTGTTTTGTTATTTTTCGAAAGTTAAATGTCTGAATTGAAATCAAAGTGATTGTTTTGTCAGCTACATCAAAATTGAGTGACGGTTAGTGTAATTTACCGAGGAAGAATTTACCCAAATTGTAAATAAATACTTTAAATAGGGAGTGTCATGTGTAAAAAAAAAAAAAAACTGTAATATGAACATGATTATTTATTCCCTTTTCTTTATCCTCTTTGCTATAGTGTATATATATGAGATATATTTTAGGGTAAAAGCTTAATTATTTTTTTCCTTTTAAGAAATAAAAAGGTTTTTTTTTTTAGCAATACAATATTGCAACAACAACAATAATCTAAAAATTAATAAACCCTAAAATAAAATATATGGGTATTTACTTGCCCCGTAAGATAAATCTAGTCCTAATTAATTCCTTAAAGAAATATTTTTGCAAATAAAATAATTATTGAGGTAATCCAAAAATCCATAAACTGGTGCTCCACTATAATTCTCATGTAGCCTACAACTCGACTTATTTTCACATTGGACAATATCGATAAAGTGCCAAAACTAGCACAACTCATGTCCAACTAAAATAAATAGTAAAATATATCAATTAAGCACATTATCAATTACTTGTCATCTAGTGGAGTTAGGAACATTTGTAGGGACTACAGGTGTAGACAAGTTTAGTAGACTCGTAAACTTTTGTGCAATTTTAAGGTCGAATTTTATCATATCTAGCATAAGTGGTTGTGTCAGGGAAGGAGTTGCATTTAAAGAACCAACAAGTTCAATTGGTTGGGCAAGTTTGGTTGCTTTGAGAGATTGGACAACTTGAGAAGTTTGATAGCTTTGGGAAATTGAGATAGCTTAAGCAGCTTTGACATGTTTTCGCAGATTTTTCTCGTTCGTCGAGTTTGGTAGCATGTTAAAATCAAAACAAGCTCACGTATTTCTCTTTCCACAAATTGGTTCTACCCATCTAGTTGGAAATTGAGGATGCTATCTTGGCTGACTGAATGTAGGTCTTAAACCATTAGTACTAAGGCATGAATGGTAAAAAATTATCATCCACAATTAATGTACCTTGGTTGATATGCTAAAGGCATGTAGCTCAATGCATGATAATTTGGCTATGAATAATCACCTAATTGTGCTTGATCTTGGAACATAAATCAAAATTTTAAATAGTATCAGGATTTATTTAATTCGATGGAATGTCTCTGACCATACTGGACTTTCATAAAACTTTATCTTTAAGATCCTTCTTGACTATGGAGAAGCATATAAGATGTAGGCACATTCTAAAGACATGGTCGTGCACATGTGTTCTATCGATTGTATAGATGTAATCACATTATCTAGAAGCAACATGCACACTAAATGCAAAAAATTGAATTAATACATTTAAATTCGTTCCTATAATTGTTTTATTAATTAAATACAAATAATCATGCAATTTATCTTTTCATATGCGTGTAGATTGATTTGCGATTGTAAACATTTGATGCATCATTATGAAGGAATTGTTTTTAATTTAAAATTAGCTAAACTAATTACTAAGAACGCAACAGAGAATGAAGTAAGAAAATAATCGAATAAACCAATGAGATAGATAATACTTAGGAAAGAATCTACTTAGACGTCACTTATTATTCTGAATATGAATTAAATGATTTATTCACTTGCTCCTTGATTCGTAGAAATCCCTAAATTATGTTAATATCTCTTTCGAGAGTAAAAACAATTGACTTTAGGTTGATTAATTGAAATCTCTTTCTAATTAAAACCCCTATTGTCGCATTAACTCGATCTATGGATTCCCCTATTAGATTTGACTCTAATCTGGTAGATTTATGTCGTCCTATTTCTAGGATTGCATGCAACTCCACTCAACTATGCTAGATCTATTCTTAAACAGAGACTTGGCTCCACTGAAATAAACACATTAAGCATGAATTACTATCCTGAAAATATTAAAACACGAAATAAACATACATAATTGAGAACAAGAATCAAGTATTTATCATTTAATTCATAAATCAAACAATAAGATTCATATAGATTTCATCTTCCCTAGGTATCTAGGGTGTCGAAACCTCTTTTAAATGGGGAGGGTTATTTTGAAAACAGGAGTCGCCACCAACCTTTTTAAAGTGTGATTGGATCACTTTATAAAATGTTTTGGTCTACGAAATTACAAGAGAACAGGTTCGGGAGTCGGTTACGCACGAGGAAGGATTAGCTTGGTACCAAATTGAATATTTTCATCTTAATGTCAAAAGCTTGAGAAAATTTAGCAATAAGACCTCTTTTAAAACCATAATAATTTAAGTTGAAAGTCAAAATTCTTTTTGTCCCAAAAGAACGCGAACATCATATCCAGCGTGATTGGACACGATATTCATAAACTTTCATAACAAAAAATCTCGTAATTTGTAAAATCTATTAAAAGGATACTTTAGATATTTAGACAAATGGGAAATCGCAACCCAGCATGTTAGGGTACTATTTCTCGAATTCCTAAATACCAAAAGACATTGCCTTGTTTTTTTAAAAAAAAATCCTTTTGATTAAATGAAATAAGAAAACGATGATGCATTTCCTATTACAAAAGATCAACGTTGGATTAATTAAACTACTTATTTTAACATTTCATGCAAATATAATGTGGAAAATGGTAATTAAGACATAAATCACACAATACTTTAATATTTCATGTATATACTCACAAATAACATGAATATACAAGTTATCATTTCATGTAAAAATATGGAATGGCAAAAATAATGAATACAAATTAAACCTATAATAATATTTCATGCGAGAATACAACATAGTAAACATGAGGATAAGGTGTATAATCATACTCCACGAAAATATAACTTACATAAATAATTTTCATGTAAACATATAAATCAAGGATAACAAATAACTCGTGCAATGAATTTACATATTTAAACAATTAACACAAATATATTAATAACATATGAACATATAAAAAAAAAAAAACTTAGGAAGAATCACATATTTGGCACAATGAATAATAAAGGGAAATTTTAAAGTGCTTAATACATACTAAAAACAATGTATAATATATATATATAAATTTATAATAACATCCATACTACATGTCTAATACACATAAATATAATACTTAATAATAATTTATAAATCTCATAATAGTGTAATAATATATATATAAATATATATAATAACATATATAATATAAAATAATAATGTAATGATAAATGAATTTTATATAAAAAATAATGTTTAATAATAATTTATAAAATTTTAAAATTATACATGATAATATGTAATAAGATATAAATATATGATAAAATATAAAATAAAATAAAATAAAATAATATATAATGTATATTTAAACATAAGATAATATAATATATATAATAATATAAAAATATAAAATAATATATATTAATAAATAATATAAATATACTTGAAAATAATTAATATACAAATAAATTTTTACATGTATAAATAAATAATAAATAATATCTAAAATAAATAAATTTAAGAAAAAGGATTAAAATTGAATTAAATTAAAGAGTCTGGGGTTAATTTTAAAAAAACAAAAACAAATTTAGGCCCAATTGAAACACACTGAAAACTACAAGGGACTCACTGGGCAATTTGCCCTAATCCCAAAACGACGTCGTTCTTCAGAATGGATTTTAATGGCGATTAGGATTAAATTGAAACAAATATAAAAGATAGGGCCAATTTAAAATAAAAATAAAAATGAAATTTAAAATTTAAAAAACACGGAAGGATCAATTGGGCAATTTGCCCATTTTCCAAAAACACGCGGATCCTCCTCGGGTCACGGGTCAACACGCGGATCCTGGCCTAAACGGTGCCATTTTTGTGCCTATTGAACTAAGCTAAAACGACATCGTACATAAGAGGCTATATAAGCCAAATTTTAGCCCTGAAATCATTTTAATCTGTTTTCTAAAAAAAAAAACTAAAAAACCCTCTGAAAGAGGATTGAGGGCAGACCCTCGGAGCGCCGTCGTGCCTCCATCATCGGGCTCCCACGAGCCCACGCGCCACCCTCGACACCGTCGCGTACGGCAGTCGGGACCCTAAAACTTTGCCTTTCTCAGTGAATCAAAAGGTAATCCTCTTTTTATATGTTTTAGCTTTCATATTCCTATATTCATGACAAAAGACAAAGAGAAAAAAAAATGAATCACCTCTGTTTTTTAATAAAAGAGAAAAAAAATGAATCACCTCTGTTTTTTGATAAACTGCTATATTTTATTATATATGTGTATGTAAAAAAAACCTCTTGTTTATAGATTAGAAAAAGGTTTTTATAGCCTTTCTGCAAATTATTATATTTTGGGGAAAGAAATCTTTGATTTCTTTCCATGTTTGTTTCTCTTTTTGCTGTGGTTCTTTCCCTTTTTGCAGGTGCTCGTGAGGATATCACGGTGGTGAGTGCTCTGGCTTTGATTTGTTCGCCGATCACGGAACCTGAAACCACGGCACTGTTGGAAGTGACGATGAAGGTCACTGGAACGATGCGAAAGGGGTGTGACGATTAGCATGCCAACGGCGCAAATTCTGGAACCTTCCTCTAACGTTTGCGGCGCCTAGGGTTTCAGAAACCCTAGGTTTTCCCTCCTCTGTTAACAAATTGGGCCATTTGGGCCGTACTTGTTTGTGGGTTGTGTTGCGACGTAAAATTTTGCTTTCGGTCGCTAATTGTGGCGATCTATTGAAAACTTGAAAACTTAAATTTTGATTTTAAAATAAAGAGGGAGTCACCGCCGATCCTTTTTTCTAGGTGTGATCGGACACCTATTAGATTTCTTTTTTCTTTAAAATCGAGAAAAAGGCCGAGTTAAGGTCTACGTTAAAAGCCAGAGAAAAATTAGGGTTCGGGAGTCGGTTAAGCGCGAGGAAGGTATTAGCACCCTCGCGACGCCCAAAAATTGGTATCTCATAAACACGTGTTGTCTTGATTTTCAAAAATACAAGTTCAAGTTAAATTCCAATCGTGATCCGATTTAAAAAACAAGAACTTTCAATCTTTGATTTTTTTTTTTGGAAAAGGATACACCGTTTTAACATGGGCCGACAAATTCCATCCAACATAGCGATGAAAATTACGACTTAATGTTAAATCGATATATTGCCTCGATTAGTAATTAAACATAAAAAATATTCATGAAATAATAATTTAAAATAAATCAAAATGCAAACAATAACATTATCAATGAAAAATGTCAACATAATACTAGAGCAGTAGCAAAACAATAATAATAATATTTAAAAGAGAAAACCAAACATGAACAAATATAAAGTACATTTAGTAATAATAATATAAGGTAATATATACGTAAGATAATATGCGAAAATATAATATATGACATATATACATGATGTATGAAAATATAATGCCTAATAGACATATATGTGCAATATTACTAAATATATACGTACTAGATACAAGTACACATAGTATAATTGAACATATGCAATAATATTAGGAATACTATGGACAAGGAAAATACATTTATACTAATAATAGTAAAAGATGTATGTACACTAAATAATAATATAATAAGTAGCAATAGGGAAAATAATAAATACAAAATCAATAATACGACATACACAAATAATACAAATAAGAAAGGTATATATATATGTATGATAACATAAATATATTAAAATTAATAATAAATACAATAGGGGTAAAACTAAATATATACATGATATATACGTAATGTGGTACTAAAAATATATATATATATAGTATTTAAAAGTATATACATAAGATGGTATAAAAATATGTACATGGAAATGTATAAGAACTATATATAACTAGTAATATTAAAAACATATATAACATATATAGAACATATACAATACATACATACCTTAGAAATCATAATAATAAGAAAACTATTTTTGTACACTACAAGTATACTAATACACATATATATATATATATATATATATATATATATATATAAAATAATAGTATTAGGAATATACAATATGGTATAAAGATATATAACTGATAATATATATACAATATTATAAATAAATCATTCATATAATATATATTAAAAAAATTGACTATTAATACGTACTAAAAATATATACGGGGTAAGAGGCATACACTAATAAATATAATAATAATAGCAATGTAATACAATACAAAAAAGTAAATATAATAAAATGATATTAAACTAAAGTCATTAAAAACAGTAATATATATATATACATCTAATAAGAATATATAGTAATGTTATTGATAATAACAATAATAATAATAATATTGAAATACAAAAGCTATTATAATAAAAATATTAAAATAAAGTAATAAAAAAGGTTAATACATATATATATACATACATGAAGATATACACTAATGTACAATAATAATAATAATAATAATAATAATAATAATAATAATAATAATAATAATATTGAAATACAAAAAAATGTAATATTTAATAAAGAAACAGAAACAAATAAAAAAGGACTAAAATTGAACTAATAACAAAATTTTGGGCGAATTTAAAATAAAAGATAAACAAGATGATCTATTTGAATGCGCGTGTGAATGCAGGGGGTCAAAAGTGCAATAACCCCACTTTTCCCAAAACGCACAGCATCAAGGGGACTAAATCAGAAACCGAAGTAAATGCTTGGGCCAAATTAAAAATGACAACAAACCTGATTGTAAAACAAAAAATGCGACAGGGCCAACAGCGCAATTAGCCCTTCCGCTATAAAAACACGCGGATCCTAGAGGGTAAGGTCGGGTCGACCTGACCCATACTCAAAACGACGTCGTTTTTTAGTCTAATTTTGGGCACCAAAACGGTGCCGTTTTAGTAGGCTATAAATAGCCGAAAAATGTGAAAAAAAAAGCATTTGGAGAGGGGAAAGAAAAAAAAAGAAAGGAGAGGGAGAGAAAAGAGGGAGAGGGGAAAGGAGAGAGGGGGCCACCGGCCGAGGAGTCATCAGTAGGTCACACGACCATCACATCGCGCCACACGCTACCCACCGCGAAAGGTAAAAATTTCTATTTTTTTTGTTATTTATTTTATATATTTTTTATGCCTTAAAATACTGTTATTTGTTTATTTAGTTGTTTATATATGTATAAAATATTCGAAATAAGACTAAAAAATAAATAACAAGGTATTCACCTTAGGATATATTCTCTGATTCTGGGATCTATATTGCTCGACTGCTTTTTGTTTTTTTAATGATGAGGGAAGATTGCTATTGTTTAGAACTTAAAAAATGCTTTTTTTTTTTCAAAACTGCTTTTTTCTTTTACATATCCTTGAATCGGGTTTTATAACCCTTACAACATTTTGTTTAACATTTTCTGTCCCTTCATTGCTACTTGCAGGGAATGGGTGATGCTGGTGAAGCAGGTGGCTGGCAGTCAGGGGTATAGGGCTGTCAGAGGGTTGGTGGTGCAAGTGGGTGATTAGGGGCTAGGGTTTCGGTGGGGCTAGCTTAGGTTTTAGGGTATTGGGCTGTTAGGTTTAGTTTAGGCATTAGTTGGGTATTTGGGTTTTCGTTTTAGGTTATTGGGCTCCGGGGTAAATGGGTTAGGGGCACAGGGGTTATTAAATTGGGCCAAAATTGGCCTGTAACAGGTTGGGTGTAAACGGGCTAGTGGGTAGTTTAGGTTAATTGGGTTCTAAGTATTTGGGTCTACTGGTTAGTGGGCTATGGTATTGTAAATGGACTGTAATAAATAAACATTCATTTATTTATTTTTTGTTTTTGGTTTTAAGGCCCGGGCAGATTTGGACTGCTACATAGGGAATTTAGTTCATAATCTGGAACAACATCATCTCACAGTTAGGAAAACAACGACATAAAGAAACCCAAATAAACTTCTAAAGAAACTGAATGGAGATATTCAATCTAGAAGGAGATCCGTTTCTAAAATGAATTTGAGGCATTTCTCGAGTCTTTTCTTTGTTCTTCTCTGCATGCCCTCTTAGGTCCTCTTCTAGTATGTGTTTATAGACTTTAGAATGCTCAGAAAGCCTAAAAATTGGGTTTTTTCCGCATGTTTAGGAAACAGGGAGCAATATCGACACGGGCTGGCACATGGGCATATAGCCAGCTTGTGTGGCTCACTAAAGTTTGTGCCCAGCCCGTGTGGAAAATGCTCAGGCCATGTGGATTGTGAAAACAGCTCTTTTTGTCCGATTTTGTCCTGTTTTTAAAGTTTCTAATTATAGAAACATGAATTTAAAGGATTATGAGTATTAAATTCACTAATTTACATAATAAATAATCAAAAACGCGTCAAGAATGGGGTTAAAAACATGTTACTTTAATGGTTTATCAAATATCCCCACACTTAAACGTTGGCTTGTCCTCAATTAAAATTAATCTTTCTCAACTTATAATTCTCATTATTAATGTTTTGTCATAATTCACAAATAATCATACATTGATAATTCAACTAAAAGAGCACTAAAGATTCAAACAATCCAAGTCGAACATTTTTAAAGCATGAAAACATAAGTATTTCCCTTTATCTAAGAAATTACCTTTAATTCAAAATTAACAAGAACCGGCATCCTCGCTAAAGATCCACTCAAATCACCAAAAGTGTTTAAGGTTCAAAAATTAAGCACTCAAAAGTCAAACATGAAAAGTCATTACTGTAAGAGCCCAAATTTGACCGGGCTGAAAGCAGAATATGAATAAATAAATATTTATTTAAAATGTCCATTAAAGTATATTTACAAATAAACAGGCCTCAAAGCCTGATAAGCCCAAAGCCTGTTACACTTGTAACCCAATCAGCCTAAAACCATTTACCAGGTAACTACCCAACAGGCCTAAACTACCCAGCAGACCCACAAACACCCGTGACACAATTAAACTAGCTAGCCCAAATTCAAAAAGCCCAATTGGCCCAGCTTGTTACACCAAGGCAGGAAACCCTAGGGTTTCTGCCTTTTTTCTCGCGCCGCAAATAGAAGCTTCCAGAAGCAATTTCAACGGATGCGTCTGCTCGTCTCTCACGACATTTCAGTAACCCTCCATCAGCGTCGTGATTTGACCTCCATGATCAGTGCGAAACAAGGTCATTGCCGGATCCCTCGCTCGATTGCCTGCAAGAAAAGGAAACAAACAGCAGATACACGAAAAAGCAGAGCAAAAAATGGCAAGAAAATCACAGCACATCAGTCAGAGATACAGAAGACACAAAATAGAAAGAAATCTTAGATTTCTTTCCCCAAATATGTAAGGAACCAAGGCTATAAAGCCTTTCTTTTCACTTGTAAAAGGGGGGTTTTTTTGAAAAATACAGAGAGAATCAATAAAACTAGAGATTCAGCAGAAAGATTTGTTTTAGCACATATATACACAGCAAGCATCTCAATCGATTAAGTATACAAAGGTGAAATTTCTAATACATATACATACATGTAAACTGTAAATAATGAAAAAAGAAAAGGTCGAACCTTTATTTGCGTTAAAAATCGAGGTTTGGACCTCCGACCACCGTACGGGGAGGAGTTGGTGACAGCGCGTGGGCGCGTGAGGCTGAGGACCAAGGCTCGGATCGACGGAGGCCGGAGCCAAGCACTCTCTCTCTCTTCTCTCATTTCAGAGAGAAATTTAAGTTTTTTTTTTTTAAAAACGGTGTAAAATGATTTTTGGGCTAAAGCCTTGGTTTATATAGCCCCTGTGAAATGTCGACGTTTTAGACCCCTAGGATCCGCGTGTTGACCCGATTACCCAGGGAGGATCCACGCATTTTTAGAATTGGGTTAATTACCCAATTGATCCTTCTGCTCATTTTTGTATTTACAATCAAACTTTATTTTATTTATGATTTGGCCCATATTTTATTTTAGTTTTAATTTAGTCCCGATGGCTATTAAATTATATTCTGGAAAAACGTCGCCGTTTTGGGGATAGGGCAATTTACCCAGTGAGCCCCTTTGATTTTGTGCGCGTTTTAAATAGACCCTTAATTCAGTTTTAGTTCTTTTAAATTCGCCCCGTAATTTGGCTGGACTTTAAATTTAGTCCTATATTTTTTATTTATTCTATATATATATATCTATATATTGTTATTTGTTTTATTTTAACCTTACTTTTATATTACACATTAAAATTACAAGTATTATTATATATATTATTATTATTATTTGTTATTTTCATCAAATTATTATTATTTTACATCAATTTTTTTATATTATTATATCTTCACATATATTATATATTTACTAATTATTTATACATGTCATTTTTACATATGAATTTTCATTGTTTTATGTTATATTTCTTATTTCCTATATATTTTATTATATAACATTTATTATGATTTATTTTTTTTATTCTATATTTGTTTTTATATATGTTATGTATCTCATATATTACCAATTATATTATTTATGTTTATATCATATATGTTATCTAAAATTCGTAAATTATTATTATATGTTATAATTATAATTATTATCGTATGTTATATTTTGTAAACATGTACATTGATATTATATTTTTATTTGCATGTCATATATTATTTATTTATTGCTTCCTTATATATCATGCATTATTTAATTATTACCTTGTATGTTTTTATATTTTGTTTATTCATTCTCAATACATGCGATATATATCTTTGTATGCATATTTGCTATTTTATATGTATGAATCTAATGCACGTTCTTTATATTATTGCCATCCTTTTGTTTAAATGCACGTATTATTTACCTACTACAATAATATGTTACTATGTATGATTTATAATGTAATACAATTCTCCACACATAATCTTTAAAAAGACAAGGCTCCAAAATTTTCAAAAAAAAAAATATAAAGGCAATGCTTGGTGTTTGGAAATTTTGAAAAAGTAGTGCCCTAACTTATTGGGTTGCAACTTTTCTCGTTAAGTTCGAATAGTCAAGTACCCTTCTAAGTTTTTAAAGGTTTTCAAAATATAAGTGACTGTCTTGGAATTGCAAAGTGATATGTCCTAACTTATTGGATGTAGCATTTTGCTGTTTCGAGATAGAGATCTCTAAAAGGCTAACTTATAGTCAATACTTTGATACAAGTGAACCCAAATTTTCAAATACTTTAAAGAAGATTACATCTTAAAATTTTTAATTTTCGACATTAAAGACATTTTGATAATCAATTAGGTACCAATTTTTGGGCGTTACGAGGGTGCTAACCCTTCCTCGTATGTAACCGACTCCCAAACCCATTCTTTTGATTTCGTAGACCAAAACCAACGATTTTAAAACAAATGTTTTAAAGGTGATCCAATCACACCTAAAAAGATTGGTGGCGACTCCCGTTTTTGTTTTTCAAGTCGATTCCCATTTTCCAAAACCCGATTTAAAAATGGTCTCGACAACTTGGTGACTCCACTGGGGACTAATAAGAGAGTCAAGCCGTGTAATTGATTATCTCTTGTCTTAATGTCGGAAATTTAAAATTTTAAAATTTAATCCTCTTTGCATTACATGTGTTTGTATTATTTCATGTGTTGCTATATTCTAATACGCATTGCATTTGCATGATCATTGTGGTCACACCCTTAAGTGGGAGTGAGAAGCTACGCCTTCGTGAGGTTTTCGCCTCCGTGCAGAATAGCGGATCACTTTCAGGATACATCCGTACCTATGGTTTCGTGAGATTTTCATCTCTGTGTAGCCATAGGGAAATGTGTCCCCCTGAACTGAACTCGATTCAAATGAGCCTATAATGGGTGAGGATCGAGGAATCTGCTGGTTCAGGTACCTCAAACTTTAGAACCGACCTCACATAGAAACAATCGTAAGATGCCCAACTTAGTTAGAGTTAAACTTTAGATATTACCCTTATAAATTATTATTGAGATTTATTGATATCATGTGATAGTGACTATTTCTTTTCTTTTGTTTGCATGGCATTTTGCATTTACAAAGGTATCGATTCACGGTCAGTTTCTAAGTTAGAGAGTTTTGTTATGGAGAACGGACTTCTTGATAGAGTGGAGGGCAACGCCAACGTCCATAGATGGTCTGAGCAAACTCAATTAGAAAAGGGAGATAGTTTAGCTGTGGGATATATGTCGGAGCTATCGGGATATACTCGTATTAGTGTCACGCAGAACAACCTCCAGGAGCTCAAGGAAATTTGGGATCAGTGAGGCAGTGACACCAAACAGTTATTCTATGGTAATTATAGAGATTTACCTTACTTACTCGATGTTCAGGTAGATGAGCGCTTGTTCCGAGCCCTTGCCCAATTTTGGAATCCCGCATATAGTTGGTTCACTTTTGGGGAAGTAGAATTGGTACCTACCGTGGAAGAGTACACTGCCTTACTTCGTTGTCCCAAATTTCAGGTTGATAGGATCTATTCTCAAGCTGCTAGTGTCACTACCTTTTGAAAGAAATTGATGACTATTACGGGGATGAGTGAGCAGTGGATTACGGCCAGAATTAAAGAGAAGGGTGAGTACAAGTGCATTTCCTGGGATGCTTTGTAGGGTCTGATTTTGACGCATCCTGATGAAACAAAGAAGGTAGATGTTTTTGCCTTAAGTTTGTATGGATTGATAGTGTTCCCTAGGGCTTTGGGATATGTAGATGAGGCAACCACGGATCTTTTCCATCGACTCAGAAAGAGGGTCACTTCTGTCCCTACGATTTTGGCAGAAACATTCAGGTCCTTAGGCACATGTAGGAAAACTGGTACAGACAGGTTTGTTGGTTGTGCTCAATTACTTCTAGCTTGGTTCTATATCCATTTTTAGTTGATAGATAGGGTTATTTGTCAGGTTTTCTTCGAAGTTTATTCATCGCTGAAGGACATAGTCACTTCAACTAGGAGAGTTGATGTTCCAGAGGAGAATTGGATAGCACTACTCCAGAATCTTCAGGCAAAAGATGTTGAGTGGAGAGCTTCATGGATGATTCCTGGTGAGATTCTTTACCGGTGCGGCAGTTTCGATTGGGTACCTCTATTGGGAATTTGGGGTGCCATTGGTTATGCCCCCTCGCTTGTGTTAAGGCAATTTAGTTTAAGGCAGTTTGTGCCAACAACGCATGGGCTGGCTCAAAGTGAGTTCGTGTATAGAGGAGCCGATTACAAGAAGAGGGTCGGTGAGATCTCTAGTGCTTGGAACAAGATGTATCGGTTGAAAGGAGTAGCTATTAGCCCTGCTACGACTCTGGAGTATGTTGAATGGAGAGGTAGAAGGATCAATGATAATATCCCTGAGCCAAACGTGGAAGGAGCTCGACCGATGGAGGAATATTTGCAAGTGATACCCTCGGAGTTGGAAATTATGAAACAAGAATTTGATAGGAAAAATTTGGAGTTTGAGAAAAAGATCGCAAACCTCAAAGAAGAAAAGATGTACTTGAGTTTAGACGTTGATGTCCAGAAGATGAAGGTCGAAAAAGAAAGAAAAGAAAAGAGGAAAATAGAAGAGGATAGAGATGATTTGAAGGAACACTACAAAAAGGAACAGGTATCCTTGAGGAAAGCAAGAGTAGGAGGGTCCTCAGATCAGTTGCAGAAAGAGGTCTACGAAGGAAAGGCTAGAGCTGAGTACTAGGAGAAGAAGTTCCAGGAGATGCAGTCACGAAATTTGGCATTAGAAGAAGAAAATAAAGGGTTGAAGTCCAAAGTAACTGAGCTTGGAAGATCCCTTCGTTGGCATCGTAGCCGTGATTCTAAGGTCAAATTAAAGGAATTAAAAAGTAAAGTTGAAGATTTGGAAGCAGCATTGCATAAAGGTAAACTTGGATCGAAGCAAACTCGAGACGCAAGAAGATTATCTAAAGGGAGAGCTTCATCGCCTCTAGAGGCGAGGTCAAAGAAAGGGATCATGTCATGGGAGAAGCCATAACCCAGATTCGAGAGGTTACTGAATATGTGCAGGACTTGGCAGTACGAGCCGATGTATTGAGTCTGATGTGTGGGTCGTCATCAGATATAGGACGAGAGTTAGCCCTTTTATTAGATAGAGTTAAAACTTTAGGCATTAGGGTGAAAGCGTACTTATAATCTATTTATATGTAAAGATATTCTTTTTCTAAATAAAGTTTTCTAAATGAGATTGAATCGAGATTGATGCCTTTGTTGCATTCATGCATTTGCATTACATCATATCATATGCATTCAAGATTGTAGGAGGACCCTAATTAGTTAAAGTTTCTTTATAAAGGTAGAAAAGAAAATCTGGAAATAACACATCCCTACGGCACTCGCACTAAGACTAAAAACATGGATCAAAGGTTTGAGCAGTTGCAAAAGGATATGCAAGACCAGTTGCAAGAGCGGTTGGCTAAAATGCAGAATGAGATGAGGGAGCAAATGATGGAAGCTCAGATGAATATGATGGCCGAAATGGCTCAGTTACTGAGGGCCACTAATAAGGGAAAGGCTCCTATAGCCATCACTGAAGAGGAAAATGAGGGTCCTCCTCCAGGTTTTGCTCCGCCTCATGTACCATTACAAAATGAGGCACCTCCTAGAAGGCCATCTGCTACTGTGAGGCCTCAGCATGGGCCAATTGATGCTAGTGTCCATATGAATTTCCCGACTGGCTCAGGGTTTAATATGGATGACAATCCTACTAATCCTCTTGTTCCCGATCTAGATATGGTGGAAAAGGAGGATTTAAAAACTGAAGCTGCAAGGCAATTGGATAAACGCTGCAGATGGTTAGAAGAAAAGTTCAAGGCTTTGGAAGGCACTGGCAATCATCATGGGATTGATGCTAAGGATTTAAGTCTAGTCCCAAACCTAGTGCTGCCTCACAAATTCAAAATGCCAGAATTTGAAAAGTACAATGGTACTACCTGCCCAGAGGCCCACATCACAATATTCTGCAGAAGGATGACGGGGTATGTAAACAATGATCAGCTGTTGATCCATTGTTTTTAAGATAGCTTGATAGGTGCGTCAGCCAGATGGTACAATCTGTTGAGCCGGGTTAGAATATATTCATGGAGGGATCTTGCACAAGCCTTCATGCAGCAATACAATCATGTGATAGACATGACCCCTGACAGGATTACCCTGCAAAACATGGAGAAGAAGCATAATAAGAATTTTAGGCAATATGCACAGAGGTGGAGAGAGGTAGCAATGCAGGTTCAGCCACCATTGCTGGAGAAGGAGACCACTATGTTATTCATTAATACTTTGAAAGCCCCATTTATTACTCATATAATTGGGAGCAATACTAAAAGTTTTGTGATATAGTTATGGCAGGAGAGATGATAGAGAATGCCATAAGAGGGGGAAGAATTGAGGGGGAAGTGGCCAAAAGATCAGCCCCAAGAAGAAAAGACAATGAGGTGAACAATACAAGTGGTTTTAATTCAAAAGCAGTCAAGGTTAGCCAGCCCAAAGTAGCCACAGTTGGGCAACAGGGGTCTCAAAAGCAGGAATCCAACACCAGGCATGAGAGGATGCAATTTACACCTATACCTGTGACGTATAGGGAGCTCTATCAAAACCTATATGATGCACATGCTATAGACCCTTTCCATTTGAAACCATTACAACCTCCATATCCTAAATGGTATGATGCGAATGCCAGATGTGAGTATCATGCTGGAATATCGGGCACTCAATTGAAAACTGTACGGGATTCAAGAAAGCTGTAGAGAGATTGATCAAGAATGGGGTTTTGAAATTTGAGAGTACCTCAAATACTGAGAGCCCTTTGCCGAACCATGACAATCAAGGAGTAAATGTCATTGTTAAAGCCGGCGGAAGAAAGGGAAAGGAAAATGTTGCGGAGATAAGAATGCCTATAAGGGTGATCTGGGAGGAGATGATGAAGAGAGGTATGTTGACCTCTAAAATATGAGAGAAGGAACGAGGGACTACGATGAATTCCATGAAGATTGCGAGGAATTCAAGGCCTTGGTGCAAGACTTTATAGACAATAAAGAGCTACAGATTTATGAAGGAAGCTCTAGTGAAAAACAAGTATGTGCGCTGGAAAATGAACAGCAAAGAACCAGCAGACCAAGGATCATTATCTCCCTGCCAGAGAATAATGAAGTGGGGACACCAGCAGCGCCCAAGGTCATTATCCATACACCTACTCGTTTCCCTTACAAGGATAGCAAGAAAGTACTATGGAGTTATGACTGTAGCGTGACAGTGTCGGAGAAAGGAAATATAGCCAGCGCATCTAAAGATGTACAAGTTGAAGGTTCCCATACGCGGAGTGGGAAGCGTTATGATACGGGGGACGTCAGAGTGGAGACCACAAAATCAAAGAGTGTTAAGATTGAAAAAGAGAAAAAGAACGAAGTACCTATTAATGAGCCAGTGAGGGAGGAGGAGGCTAAGGAATTTCTAAAGTTCCTTAAGCATAGTGAGTACAGTGTGGTCGAGCAGTTACGTAAGCAACCAGCACGCATATCGATTTTAGCCTTACTGCTGAGCTCTGAAGTGCATCGAGAAGCATTGTTGAAGGTACTCAATGAGACATATGTCATTCACGATATATCTGTCAATAAGTTGGATCGGTTGATAAATAACATTAGCGCTGATAATTTCATGTACTTCAATGATGATGAAATTCCACCTGGGGGCATAGGGTCAACTAAGGCTTTGTACATCACCACTCGTTGCAAAGGATACACGCTTCCAAGTGTGCTTGTTAATAATAGGTCCGCTTTGAACGTCCTTCCATTATCTATATTGAACAGATTACCCATTGACAGTTCGCACATGAAGACATGTCATAATGTGGTAAGAGCCTTTGATGGAACCGAAAGGAAGGTGATGGGGCGAATTGACATTCCTTTAGAAATCGGGCCAAATACGTATGAAGTCGATTTCTTGGTGATGGATATCAAACCCTCCTATAATTGCTTGTTGGGGAGACCATGGATACTCAAAGGCGAGCAAGGCCCCTCCTCATTGCACCAGAAATTAAATTTAATAATAGATGGATGGTTAATAACTATCAATGCAGAGGAGGATATCATAGCAACAGTCACTGGCAAAGCCCCTTATGTTGAGGCCAATGAAGAGTCTGTTGAATGTTCTTTTCGCTCTCTAGAAATTATCAACGCAACCTTCATTTCGGAAGGAAGTGAGGTGACAGTGCCCAAAATGTCTAGAGCTACAAGGATGGCCCTGCAAATGATGATGGGAAAGGGGGCATCACCGGGAAAAAGACTAAGAAAACAGTTGCAAGAAGGGATTCAAATCCAAAAACTGATGGAGAAGAAGGATCGCTTTGGTTTGGGTTTCAAGCCAGACCATAAACACAAGAGACAGGAGATGGAAAAGTGTTAAGCAAGAAGGAAGGCGCGTTTGAACGGAGGAGAGGTAGAGTGGGAACCGATGACATTCCCACCTATATCCAAAACCTTTAAGTCAGGAGGGTTGCTGGTAGAAGAGAGTCATCAAATTAATGTTGTACATAGTGAGTGGTTGGGACAGGAAAACCTTGAGGGTATTCGCCCTTACGAACCGGGGAGCTCTCTGAACATGTTTATTACTCTAGGGCCTAGGAGTAGTAAGATTACATTTGTGAAAATAGGCTCATGTTCATCTATTATTATTCAAATAAAACATAACTTTTATCAATTTAAAAGAGTATTGCTTCATTTTTATCAACCAATATTCCTTTAAATTCTAACAACTCTTATTCTTTTATTCATAGCACATAAACGATCATTCTTAAATTTATTCATTCTTTGTATATTCTTTCATACCCCTCACAGGTCTCTAGATATCAATGATATGAGCGCTAATACTGTCGCTCCTGATTTCCCTTGTGAGCAAGACATGTGTTTTGAGGAACCTCAGGATTTTGAAGATGTTCAAGATTGTGACGTATCTCTTGATCTCTTAAAAATGGTAAAACAAGAGGAGAAACAAATCATGCCACATGAGAAAGAGGCAATAGAGAGCATAGCCCTTGAGGAAGGGAAGGAGGTGAAAATTGAAACACTGATTACCAAAGACACAAGGCGTAGTTTGATTGAGTTGCTTCAGGAATTCAAGGATATTTTTGCATGGTCTTATCAGGATATGCCCGGATTGAGTACTGACATTGTAGTACATCGTCTTCCTATAAGACAAGATTGCAAACCAGTTCAACAAAAGTTGCGGAGAATGCGGCGGGATATTGTTCTGAAAATAAAGGATAAAGTCAAGAAGCAGTTTGATGCAGGATTCTTGCAAGAAGTGAAGTACTCCGAGTGGGTAGCTAACTTGTACCTATTCCTAAGAAGGACGGGAAGGTACGAATGTGCGTTGATTATAGAGATCTAAACAAAGCAAGCCCAAAGGATAATTTTCCTCTACTACATATTGACACTTTAGTAGACAACACAGCGGGATATTCATTGTTCTCTTTCATGGATGGCTTCTTAGGATACAATCAGATAAAGATGCATCCAGAGGATATGGATAAAACTACTTTCATAACATTGTGGGGCACCTTTTGCTACAAAGTAATACCGTTTGGGCTGAAGAACGCAGGGGCAAGATATCAACGAGCTATGGTAAACTTGTTTCATGACATGATGCATAAGAATATTGAGGTATACGTTGATGATATGATCGCCAAGTCGCGAATAGAAAAAGAACATATTGAGGTCTTGAGAAGATTGTTCTTAAGGTTGAGAAAATTTCAGTTGAAGCTCAATCTAGCAAAGTGCACCTTTGAGCCAGATCGGGGAAGTTATTAGGCTTCGTAGTCAGTGAAAAGGGAATTAGAGTTGACTCAGACAAGGTCAGAGCCATACGAGAGTTGCCTCCGCCACGTACTTAAAAAGAAGTTCGAGGATTCCTAAGAAGGTTGAATTACATCGATCGGTTTATTTCACAATTGACCGAGAAATGTGATCCCATCTTTCGCCTTCTCAGAAAGCATAATCAAGGTACTTGGGATGAAGAATGCCAGAATGCTTTTGAGAAAGTCAAGCAATATTTGTTGAATGCTCCAGTGTTATCTCCACCTAGTCCAGATAAACCGTTAATACTCTACTTGTCAGTGTTCAGGAATTCTATGGGATGTGTGCTTGGTCAACGTGACGAGTCGGGGAAAAGGGAGAAAGTAATTTATTATCTCAGTAAAAAATTCACTGACTGTGAAATGAAATATTCGCCAATTGAAAAGTTGTGTTGTGCACTAGTCTGGACCACCCGGAGATTAAGACAGTACATGCTATACCATACCACTTGGCTTATCTCCAAGTTGGATCCATTGAGAATCAACTGCTCTAAACGGAAGGATGGCAAGGTGGCAAATTTTACTTTCGGAGTTCGATATAGTCTACGTAAGTCAGAAGGCTATAAAAGGAAGTGCGGTAGCTGATTTCTTGGCTAGTAGAGCTCTAGAGGATTATGAGCCATTAAATTTTGATTTTCTAAATGAGGAGTTAATGTGTATAGCAATGATTGAAGATTATCCGTGGAAGCTTAATTTTGATGGGGCTTCAAATGCAGTGGGAAATGGAATTGGGGCAGTCTTGGTATCCCCTAATGGCGATCACTACCCATTCACGTGCAAGTTGGACTTTGATTGCACGAACAATATGGCTGAGTATGAAGCATGCATCATGGGACTTCAAGCGGCCATAGAACGAGGTATAAGAATCCTAGAAGTATATGGAGATTCGGCGTTGGTAATTTATCAGCTTAGAGGTGAATGGGAGACAAGGGACCCTAAATTGATCAATTATCGAAAGGTAGTTTTGGGGTTACTTAAGGAGTTTGATGATATCACCTTTAATTATATCCAGCGAGATGAAAATCAAATGGCAGATGCTCTAGCAACCTTGGCCTCAATGAGTAGGGCAAATAAAGAAGAAGAGATAAGACCAATTCAAATGAGTGTCTATGAAGCTCCGGCTAGTTGTTATAACCTTGAAGAGGAAGAAAAGGATGATAATCCTTGGTATCAGGATATATTGCGATATGTAAGAGATTGTAAATATCCAAAGCAGGCAACCGAAAATGACAAATGAACTTTGAGAAGGTTAGCTTGTGACTATGTTTTAGACGGAGATATTCTATACAAGAGGAGGAAAGACCAAGTACTTTTGAGATGTGTCGATGCTGTGGAGGCCAAGCTAATTCTAGAAGAGGTTCATGAAGGTGTATGTGGTACGCAGGTAAATGGGTTCACGATGGCAAGACAAATCATAAGGTTTGGCTATTACTGGGCCACTATGGAAGGAGACTGCATCAACTATGCCAAAAAATGCCATAAGTGTCAAATTTATGGAGACAAAATTCATGTACCACCCTCACCTTTACATGTCATGACATCTCCATGGCCGTTTTCCATGTGGGGCATAGATGTCGTCGGACCAATATCGCCGAAAGCTTCGAATAGACATCGGTTTATCTTCGTGGTGATTGACTACTTTACAAAATGGGTAGAGGCTGCTTCTTACGCAAATGTTACTAAGTCAACTGTAAGTCGATTTTTGAAGAAGGAAATCATTTATCGGTAAGGAATGCCTGAGAGGATCATATCCGACAATGCATTGAATTTGAACAACAAAACGATAGCAAAGGTTTGCGACCAGTTCAAAATCAAGCATCACAACTCTTCACCCTATCGTCCAAAGATGAATGGGGCAGTGGAGGCTGCCAATAAGAACATTAAGAAAATAGTGGGAAAGATGACTGAGACTTATAGGGATTGGCATGAAAAGCTACCGTTTGCACTCTTGGCCTATCGAACATCTGTCAGAACTTCTACTGGGGCAACTCCGTTCTCGTTAGTTTACGGGATGGAAGCCGTGTTACCTATTGAAGTAGAACTACCTTCTCTCCGAATTTTAACAGAGATAAGGTTAGATGAAGCTGAATAGGTTCAGTCCCAATATGACCAGCTAAACTTGATTGAGGAAAAAAGGTTGAAAGCCATCCTACATGGTCAGATGTACCAAAAGCATATGATACGAGCTTATGATAAAAAGGTTCGTCCAAAGGAATTCCATAAGGGGGACCTTGTGTTAAAGAAAATCCTTCCCATTCAGAAGGACTTTAGAGGAAAATGGATGCCAAATTGGGAGGGGCCATATGTCGTGAAGAAGGCTTTTTTTGGCGGGGCATTGATTTTGACAGAAATGGATGGAAAGAGCCTACCCAATCTAGTGAACTCAAACTCAGTCAAAAAGTAATTTGTCTAAAGGAGAAAAGAATCCAAGGTGAAAACCCACAAAGGGCGCCTTGAATTTTCAAAAAAAAAATAAAAATAGAGAGGACAAGGTGAAAACACGCAAAGGGCACTTTGAGACCAAAGGGGTTTTGAGTTGAAAACCCGAAAGGGCACTCAGGTTTTGAAGGGTATACAGCAACTTGGCTATATTTGACTCGGCAGAGAGTAAAGCATGATGTACATTGGGGCATCAACAAAGTACTTTGGATCTTTTAATCACATGTCGAACTCAAGAAAGGTTTCATGGAACTAATGTATAGACGCTCAAGCGGCGATATTTAGAGCATCTAATTTTATCCTGTTTTGCTATCTTTAGATTCTATTTCTTCTTAAAGATATGCTATCAGACTTATTTCCTTTGTATTGTTAACAATTCATTCAAATCCAATTATTCTTAAAGATTTATTCATCTCCCGATATTCCTAAAGTATGTTGCATTGAAATAATTATAGATGAACTAAAATATTTTCACAAACGAAGTTTTGCACATTACTTTGGAATTTCTAGATAATGCAAGAAACTAAAACAGGATAATTGTTCGAGAAATTCAAGTAAGTAAGGAATGAAGGAACTTGAGGAATTTCTTTCTTCCAGTCCAAAAGGAAATGGACAAAACCAATGATTCAATTCTTATAGACATCCTCAGTAGATTGTAGCATTGGAGGAAGGCCTACAAGCTGAGTAAGAATGAAATTTTGAGAAAAGAAAGACAGAAGAAGGAATGAATGGTGATGCATAAGATAGGGGTCATATTCACAGCACTTTGCATCATAACATGTTTAATTAGGGACATTCAACTCACTTGAGCATAGCATCCTAATTACTAGGCATAATCATTCTACAGGTTATCAAAGACGGCGTGCTTTAGCCCCTTAAATAGCAGGGTAATAGGCTGCAGTATAGTAGATCTAGACTTCAGACATTTATACTGAAGCAGATCCAAGATGATTTGGTATTCTTGTGTTTACAAGAAACAAACCGAGGACATAGTAGATTTGACTCTCAGATATTCCCAGATATAGCAGATCTAGACTTCAGACTTTTATACTGAAGCAGATCTAAGATGATTTGGCATTCTTGTGTTTATAAGAAACAAATCGAGGACATAGCAGATAAGACTCTCAAATATTCTCAAACAGATCCAAGATGATTTGGTATTCTTGTGTTTACAAGAAACAAATCAAGGATATAGTAGATTTGACTCTCAGATATTCTCAGATATGGCAGATCTAACCTTCAGATATTTATACTGAAGCAGATCTAAGATGATTTGGCATTCTTGTGTTTACAAGGAACAAATCGAGGATGGCAGATATGACTCTCAAAAGTTCTCAAACAGACTCAAGATGGTTTGGCATCCTTGTGCTTACAAGGGACAAATCGAGGACATGGCAGATATGACTCTCGAAAGTTCTCAAATAGATCAAAGATGGTTTGGCATCCTTGTGCTTACAAGGGACAAATCGAGGACATGGCAGATATGACTCTCAAACGTTCTCAAATAGATTCAAGTTGATTTGGCATCCTTACAGATCGAAGAAGCAAATTCGACATCTCTATGTTCAGCAGTAAGCAGATCAAAGATATCAATATGGCAGTCATAAAGAAATGGAATACCATGATTTGATAGGGCCGGTCAAATTTGATTTTTTTATAAGTCTTTGCTCGATTCCTGTTACACAGCAATAAGCAAAGAGGGCAAAATAAAAAGCCCAAATTTGACCAGTGAAAAGCGTAATATGAATAAATAAATATTTATTTAAAATGTCCATTAAAGTCTATTTACAAATAAACAGGCCTCAAAGCCTGATAAGCCCAAAGCCCGTTACACTTGTAACCCAATCAGCCTAAAACCATTTACCAGGTAACTACCCAACAGGCCTAAACTACCCATCAGACCCACAAACACCCATGACCCAATTAAACTAGCTAGCCCAAATTCAAAAAGCCTAATTGGCCCAGCTTGTTACACCAAGGCAGGAAACCCTAGGGTTTACGCTTTTTCTCTCGCGCCAGAAAACGAAGCTTCCAGAAGCAATTTCAACGGACGTGTCTGCTCGTCTCTCACGACGTTTCAGTAACCCTCCATTAGCGCCGTGATTCGACCACCATGATCAGTGCGCAGCAAGGTCATTACCGGATCCCTTGTTCGATTGCCTGCAAGAAAAGGAAACAAACAGCAGATACGCAAAAAAGCAGAATAGAAAATGGCAAGAAAATCACAGCACATCAGTCAGAGATACAGAAGACACAAAATAGAAAGAAATTTTAGATTTCTTTCCCCAAATATGTAAGGAACCAAGGCTATAAAGCCTTTCCTTTCACTTGTAAAAAGAGGGTTTTTTTGAAAAATACAGAGAGAATCAATAAAACTAGAGATTCAGCAGAAAGATTTATTCTCGTACATATTACACAGCAAGCATCTCAATTGATTAAGTATACAAAGGTGAAATTTCTAATACATATACATACATGTAAACTGTAAATAATGAAAAAGGAAAAGATCGAACCTTTATTTGCATTAAAAATCGAGGTTTGGACCTCCGACCACCGTACAGGGAGGAGTTGGTGACGGCGCGTGGGCGCGTGAGGCCGAGGACCAAGGCTCGGATCGACGGAGGCCGGAGCCAAGCACTCTCTCTCTCTTCTCTCATTTCAGACAGAATTTTAAGTTTTTTTTTTTAAAAACGGTGTAAAATGATTTTTGGGCTAAAGCCTTGGTTTATATAGCCCCTGTGAAACGTCAACGTTTTAGACCCCTAGGATCCGCGCGTTGACCCGATTACCCGAGGAGGATCCTCGCATTTTTAGAATTGGGTTAATTACCCAATTGATCCTTCTGCCCATTTTTGTATTCACAATCAAACTTTATTTTATTTATGATTTGGCCCAATATTTTATTTTAGTTTTAATTTAGTCCCGATGGCTATTAAATTTTATTCTGGAAAACGTCGCCGTTTTGGGGATAGGGCAATTTACCCAGTGAGCCCCTTTGATTTTGCGCGCGTTTTAAATAGACCCTTAATTCAGTTTTAGTTCTTTTAAATTTGCCCCGTAATTTGGCTAGACTTTAAATTTAGTCCTATATTTTTTATTTATTCTATATATATATATATATCTATATATTGTTATTTGTTTTATTTTAACCTTACTTTTATATTACACATTAAAATTACAAGTATTATTATATATATTATTATTATTATTATTTGTTATTTTCATCAAATTATTATTATTTTACATCAATTTTTTTTATATTATTATATCTTCACATATATTATATATTTACTAATTATTTATACATGTCATTTTTACATATGAATTTTCATTGTTTTATGTTATATTTCTTATTTCCTATATATTTTATTATACAACATTTATTATGATTTATTTTTTTTATTCTATATTTGTTTTTATATATGTTATGTATCTCATATATTACCAATTATATTATTTATGTTTATATCATATATGTTATCTAAAATTCGTAAATTATTATTATATGTTATAATTATAATTATTATCGTATGTTATATTTTGTAAACATGTACATTGATATTATATTTTTATTTGCATGTCATATATTATTTATTTATTGCTTCCTTATATATCATGCATTATTTAATTATTACCTTGTATGTTTGTATATTTTGTTTTTTCATTCTCAATACATGCTATATATATCTTTGTATGCATATTTGCTATTTTATATGTATGAATCTAATGCACGTTCTTTATATTATTGCCATCCTTTTGTTTAAATGCACGTATTATTTACCTACTACAATAATATGTTACTATGTATGATTTATAATGTAATACAATTCTCCACACATCATCTTTAAAAAGACAAGGCTCCAATATTTTCAAAAAAATATATATATATATAAAGGCAATGCTTGGTGTTTGGAAATTTTGAAAAAGTAGTGCCCTAACTTATTGGGTTGCAACTTTTCTCGTTAAGTTCGAATAGTCAAGTACCCTTCTAAGTTTTTAAAGGTTTTCAAAATATAAGTGACTGTCTTGGAATTGCAAAGTGATATATCCTAACTTACTGGATGTAGCATTTTGCTGTTTCGAGATAGAGATCTCTAAAAGGCTAACTTATAGTCAATACTTTGATACAAGTGAACCTAAATTTTCAAATACTTTAAAGAGGATTACATCTTAAAATTTTTAATTTCTGACATTAAAGACATTTTGATAATCAATTAGGTACCAATTTTTGGGCATTACGAGGGTGCTAACCCTTCCTCGTACGTAACCGAATCCCGAACCCATTCTTTTGATTTCGTAGACCAAAACTAACGATTTTAAAACAAATGTTTTAAAGGTGATCCAATCACACCTAAAAAGATTGGTGGTGACTCCCGTTTTCATTTTTAAAGTCGATTCCCATTTTCCAAAACCCGATTTAAAAATGGTCTCGACAATTACCATAGGGTTGCATGAAACTCAAATCTCCACCACTATAAAATGAAATGGTACACAAATCAAGAAGTCTTTAAGAGGTTGTAATGGGGCTTCGGTTAAAGGTGTGGAGAAAGGCTGAAAAAGTTGGTTAAAATTGAGATTGAATTGATAAATTACCAAACTAAAAAAAATAAACAACTGCTAAAAAAACAATTACATCAATCGAAAACTATTCAAGAATAACACGAGCTTCTTCTCA